>JAJTUV010000125.1:0-1392500 GCA_021653895.1 Mastomys natalensis | reverse complement strand
GCTGTAAAATAAAACCAAGAGTAATGGTATGTTTCTTATAAGTGGATGAATGACTGTCCAGGAAGAATTATGCTTTCAGCCCCGTTATGCATTCTAGTTCCATCACTGCTGCTTTGATAAGATACTCTGACACAAAGATTCAACTTAGGACATGTTTAATTTGCTTATACTTCCAAGTCATGGACTTTCATGAAGGGGTGTCAGACGGTCAGGAACTCAACTAGGAACTGATGCAATATTTATGGAGAAACACTGCTTACAAGTTTCCTCTCAAGTTTATGTTCAGCTGACTTTTTATACACCCCTGGCCCATTTGGGTATTGGAATTACCCACACTGAGCTAATCCATCCCACATTAATCAACAATTAAGACAGACTCTTGTAATGATGGCTACAGGCCAATCTGCATGATGCAATCCCTCAATTAAGACTCCTGCCTCAGATGATTTTATTTATATGTAGCTGACAGCTTCAACTAAGCAGGACATGAACTGTAGAAGTAAATGTAAAAACATTCACATGGTTTTGAAACCCAAATTATTTATTATCCACAGACATAGCCTAAGAAATATATACAGGCACCTCTTAGAAGAGTATGTAGAATAAATACCAAGCATTCTGCGATGAGGAAAAATCATGTTAAGGAAAAATTCATAGATGTAACTGACTCCTTATTCTTAATTTTTTTTGTGTGTGTGTCTTCACATTTTTCTTAATGTAGGGTCTTTCCTAGTATGGGACAGCTTTAACCTTTCAGTATAGCCCTTGATTCAACTACCTGTACAACACTGTGTCAGTCTCCATGTTGCCATGCTCCTCACCACAATTTCAAAGTGCTAAGCTCTTAATTGTAAGCCAGCCACAATTAAATGTTTTCCTTATAAGAGTTGGGGTTGTCCTGTGCATTGGAGGACCTTCTGTAGCAAGCTAGGCCTTTACTCACTGGAAGTCTATAGCTCCCCTCCAGTTATTGTTCTGATTGAACTGTTAATATTCCAGAGGCTGAGAAGCACTGTTACAGAGAAGGGAATGTATACCGAAGACATGTTTTTCTCATTGGGTTGGCCTCTGGATATGCATGAGTTGTGTAGATTTGCTGTCTACACCTAACAACTATGCAAATGTCTATACATCCAAAGTAACACCCAAGCCATCCTTCTGGTGTCAGGAGCTCAGTTTCTATCTTTCCTGATCTCATCTGTTATATCCATTTTATGTTATGGTTTAACTACTTAAGTGAGACAGAGTCAACAGTTGTGTGTATTTCTAAGTATAGATGGCTGAGTTGTTGGTCATGAAGTCTGAGTCTGGAAACAAAGTTGATGCTTAGTGGTGCTTCTTGATTTATTAGTTGTGTGTTTCTGGTCCTGCCTTTAATTTCCCCTTAAGACCTAAAAGTGGCTCATCTCCCTATGTGTATGTTTCCATGACCTCATCTTCTTCTCATATTGTTCCTTTTTGTTAAGAGAAACAAAATTAAAAAAGAAAACATCCTTGAAAAAAAAAAAAAGAGTTGGGGTTATGGTGTCTCTTCACAGCAATACAAATGCTAAACTGACTACGACAGAAATTTCCAAACACAGGAAAATCTAACCACTTTTAGGTCAAGGAAGAGATTATAAGGAAAACATAGAAAAGAACAGCATTAATTTGAATATACAGAAAAATGCCATCAATTTTGTGAGGACTTAAGCGTGGGTATATCTTAGATACGTATACTTTTTTTTTTTTTTTTTTGAAAAAAGCAATGATAAAAATCTTACATGCTATTTATTTAATGCTAAATATTTAATTGGAATAACCTTCTATCTATAAAGGGAAATGACTTCATAATTAAAATTTTCCTTCAAAAAATTATTTTACTGTTTGTGGGTTCCACCAAATATGTAAGAATGAAAATGTAAATTATGCCTTATATCTTCTGGCAAATCAAAGCAGAGATAAGATTTACTAAGTTATATTACAAAACCAAAATAAAATTCCAAAAGCAGGTAGAGATCTTAGATTAAAGGAGTAAAACAGAGCAATATCTCCCTTGAACTTTGTTGTAAAATAGTAACATACATATAGAATATTGCCAAAGAGTTGCCTACCACATCTCAAAATATTTTGCTCCATGTCAGCAATGAAGTTTAAATCATAAAAAAAACTGACACCTTAGTCTGCCATATTTATATGCTAAAGAGTAACAACTTTCAAGCACAAAGAGAGCATATGACAAAATTCAGCACACATTCATCGTAACACTACATGGAAACGTAGTAATGAAAAGGAATAAACTATATACCAAGTTCCTGATGTTGAGGCGATACATTAAAATTAAAGCTGGTAGATAGCCTCTTAAATGAAGATACAAGGAAAGAAAGACACTTTTTCTTAATTACTACCCAACACATTGCTAAAAAAATCTAGGCAAGACAGTAAGCCAATATGAGAATTCATAAAAGTAAAACATATGAAAGGAAAGGCATCTACACTTCTAAATGACAACGTTCCAGTTTAGCAATATTTTAGAATATAAGAAAACTATAAAAAATCGGTCAAATTCTTACACAAGCTTCAATGAGTAAAAATTTATTATCCACTAAATAGAGAAAGGAATTTAAAGGGATGCCCCAGTAATAAAGATCTTTGTGTTTTTACAGAGTACACAAGTATAATTTCTGGATCCACAGCAGACGACTGCCTATAATTCCAGCTTTAGGAGATCTAATGCCTTCTTTTGGTATTTGTGAGCAATTACACACATGAAAGTCATGTTACCATGTTTGTGAGGGGAATGTGGTGTGTTTAACAGCCACAGTATATGAATAAAAAAACCATAAATTAATTACTATCACCAAGTATAGGTCTAAAAAATATGCAGAAAATGAATAAGCAAAAGACTGTAGAATGTCAATGAAATGACTCAATGATCTAAATAAATTGGGAAATATGCTCTGCTTCCAGACCAGAAAGCTAAACAAAGAGCTCTATTGTTAACAAATTGATATAACAGTCTTTCAGAATTTCTATCAAAGCACAATAAGACTTTTATCATTATATACAGGAGTGTCCTAAAATTTCTTTAGGAAGATGAAGAGACAATCTCAAAAAATTTGGAAAATAATAAAGCAAAAACAACAAGTAAGCCAAAATTTCAACCCTTTTATATTAGTGATCAAGAATCTGTGGTAAAGGGAACAGCAAGGTGAAATGTATGAGTGAAATGGAGACTAGATAGTAACTAAAATATAGATCTGGGAATGTAGCTCAGGGACACATGAGAGACCCTAGGTTCTATCTGAAGTTGCAAATGTCGACATTCTTTTTCCACATATCTTATCAATCTTACTATTCTAACACTTTCAGGTTTACATTACATTTGAGGTTTTTTACAATTATCAAAACTTAATAATACATATGTCTGTTGAATTTTAAAATCATTGCATTAAACAAATAACATATCGAGGTGAATCTAAGTCTGATTCACCTGTAGGAACCTTTAATCATCAGCTTAGGGTACACTCAGACCCTAAAGTCAGATATCAGACTGACTTTCATAATCTGGTTACCTTGGTGCATTGGCAAAAAAAAGGGGGAGGCAATGAGAAGGAATCAGATGAAGAAGGAGGAGGTGGGGGGAGGAGGGAGAAGATGAAAGAAAAGGAAAAAGAAAGAGAAGAAAAGTAAGGAAAGAAAAGAAAGAAAGAAAAGAAAAGAAAAGAAAGAAAAAGAAAAGAAAAGAAAAACATACTGCAACACAATGAAGAGTTGCTCTGAATGACTGGCTCAATTATGCCCATCCTCTCCACCCTAAAATGGTAATTATGAACAGAAATAACTAATAAGAGGAATAGCTATCCATGCCCCAAAGACTACTTTTGGTGCAAACAGGTAACTGATGGGCTAGGATGGGAACAGGACATTTGAGATCTGTTTCAAAAAATTTTCTTTCAAATAGCTATGTACATAATCTTCAACAGTTAGGATTAGAATACCAAGGTTCTATGCTCATAATTACAATTTTATCAATAGACTCAATAGATTTACAAAGGGCCTGAAAATTCATGTATTCTACTTCCAGCCTCTCATCTCTAGAGGGATCCTCTCCAATTTGTGCCCACAGCTAAAAGGACCCTTTCTGGATTGGTGTTTCTGCTGTACCTTTGAAATTCAAAACATTTTAAAGCCAAGTTATCCTTAGCCTGGAAGTCTATCATGGCATTTAGCATTTTAGCATCCTCAATGTGCAACATTGAAAGGTACATGAGATTCTAAAAGCATAGCTTTGCTGCAAAATAGTTTAAATTACTGGTTGTACAATATTATGTTTGGAAATTAAGCCCTAGACCAAGTTGTGGCTGCCACATTGACATTCTTGCCATCAAGCAAAATGAAAGCTTCCAGGTTCTCCAAAGCTGAGCTGGACAAGTGGTTGTAGTCACACCATGAAAACGCTAGGGATCTAAATTGACTTCAGCTATAGCTTTGCCAGTCTATTTTTTTAACAATATAATGGGTACATTAGAGAGTCTTCCATTTTATGTGGAATTAGCCCTACCACTTCAAATGCTGTAATTAACATCACTTAAAATAAAACTTAAATAAAATATTGAAAACTCAAAAACAGAATAAAAATAACTTTATTTTCTGTCAATATTTATGTTAAATACCTTACAAAATTGATTTCACTAGATTAAAATAGTTGAATCTTTTAAACTGCATTAATTACATTTGATGCATAAAAGATCTTATGATATTGATTGAGAAGCAAATTCAAAGTTCATAGAGAATAGAGAAATGCACAAATGCATAGAGAGATAAGTTCATGTCCAATATATGCAAGTATCAAAATATACAAGTACTTTGAAAAGAAATTTTATTGAAATTGTAATGGAAAATTTGAATCCTCATTGGAAAAATGAGAGATAAAGATGGTGTAAACTTCAAAAAGAATAAAATAAATGAAATTTGATTATAAAATTAAATGTGAATCACTGAATTATAAAACTCCTTAAAATTAGAAGAAATCTTTAAGATATACAGCTAAGAAAAGCTTTCTTATTGTGGCATAAAATGCATAATCCACAGAACATCAAGAATAAACATCATCATGTGATTAAGAAATGGAAAAAGTTCCTCTAAGCAAATAGACCCAAGAAGAATGCTAGAGTGCAATTAATGTTTCAAAATTGGACCTTAAACCAAAACTAATCAGAAGAGATACATATCAAAGAAAAAATCCACCTTGGTCATTTTATAATTCTAAACATTTATGCACCAACAGGAGGAGCACAAATATTCATAAAGAAACAGTATTACAGCTAAAATCACACATTGAGCATTACATGGTTATAGTTGGTGCATTGAATACCCAACACTCACCAGTAAACAAGTCATCCAAATAAAAACTAAATAGAAGACTTAAATAACATTATAAATTAAATTGCTCTAGCAAATATTTACAGAAAATTTCACCCAAATACAAAAGAATATGCCTTCTTCCCAGTCTCCCAGTCTCACTTTCTCTAAAATTGACCACATACTGAGACACAAAATGAGTATCAACAGATATAAGAAAATTGGAACAATGCTTTGTTATCCTATCTGACAACTATAAATTATAGCTGAGTGTCATCAAGAGAAATTTTAGAAAACTGTGGAAACTAAACAACACATTACTCAATGAGAAATGAGCCAATACAGAAGTCAAGAAGAAAATTAAAACATTTTAGAATTGAATGAATATGAAGACAAAACATACCTGTCCTAGTTAGGGTTTCTATTACTGTAATAAAACACCATGGCTAAAAATCAGTTGTAGAAGAAAGTTTATTTGGCTAACAGGTCTAGATCACAGTCCATTATTAAAGGAAGTCTGGACAGGAACTCAAGCAGAGATGGAACCTGAAGTTAAGAGTTGAAGCAGAGGCTTCTACTGGCTTGCTTCCTTTGACTGGCTCAGCCTGCCTTCTTATAGAACTTCAGGATTATCAACCCAGGGATAGCCCTACCCACAATGGGCTAGTCCCTCCCCCATTGAGGATTAATTGAGAAAATGCCCTATAGCTGTAAATCATGGTGGTATTTCTTCAATGGAGGCTCCGTTTTCTATTATAACTCTAGTTTGTGTCAAGTTCACACACAAACTGGCCAGTGTAATACCTAAACCAAAGGGACACAATGAAGAAAGTTTAAAGAGGCAAGTTAATAACACTAAATTGATATATTTTTTAAAATGGAGGAATATAATAGCAATTCAATGACACACGTGAATGTTCTAGAACAACAAAAACACACAGATAAAACTTTCAAAAGACTGGGTGGCAAGACATAATCAAACTCAGCACTTAAATCAACAAAATAGGAACCAACAAACAAAACAGTACAACAAATCAATAAAAGAAAGAGTTGGTTCTTAAGGAAAATCAATATGATTGATAAATCCTTAGCCAAATTAACTAAAAGACAAAGAAAAAAGATTCAAGTTAATAAAATTAGAGTTGAAAAGGAGGGATATCACAACACACAACAAAGAAGCACAAATGAACAGAAAATCGTATTACCATGCTGAAATACCTAAAAGAAATGGGTGAATTAATTAATATATATGCCTTTCCAAAATTAAGTCAAGATCAAATAAGCAATTCAAACGTACCCACAACCACTAAGAAATAGAAGTTATAATAAAATTATCCCCAACAAATGAGCCCAGGGATAGATAGATTCACCTCATAATTCCATCAGACCTTCAACTGTGCTGTTACTGTTCAAATTATTCCACAAAATAGAAACTGAGAGAATGAAAGAATATTTTATAATTCTCTTTACAAGGCTCCAGTTTCCCTATTATCTAAACCACACAAAGACTAAAGAAGAAAGTAAAATTATAGACCAATATCTCTTCTGAAGGCAGATGTAAGAATTCTCAAGAAAATACTTGCAAACCAAATCTAAGAATACATCAAAAAAGTCTCCTGTCAATTAGATTTTTACTAAAACAAAATAATCATAATTTTTACATAATCAACTCACTAGCCATCATCAGAGAAGTATGATTCCATTTTAGTAGTTGAGAACTAACAGATTCACCCAACTAGAAAAATCTACATAAGAGTGAGAGATTTTGGAACACTCAGTCTTAAATGGAAAGCCTTCATCAAATCCCTACCCTCAGGGATCTATGTGGAAAGGGTGTAAAAATATTATAAGAGCTTGAAAGGAACAATGGTTCCAAGAAAAATTTTCTTCCAGACATAACTGATGTACATATAAACTCACAAAACTGTGGTAGCAGGTCATAGGACCTGCTCTGATCTTAATCAAGCCAAATGGAATTGCAGTGTTGAGAAGGGAATGTGAATAGAGGCTCTGCTCCTAACCAAGACAGTCTCTGCAACTGATATCTGCTTACAAAGAAAAAAGTAATAATGTCCAGTGGAGTATCACTAGTTATTATTAAGCACATTTAATGGAAGGCCCATGCTCATCAATAGAAAAGGAATTCAGTGGTTTTTTTTTATTCTCTTTGTCCTATATTGCTTTCTTTTGTCATATTTTTGTTTTGCTGCTATTGTTCTTAGTTACTAAAAGAACAATAGTGACATAACAAAGTCACAAAGCAGCTCAATGTAATTAAGGAGCAAGAGTCTAAAGATAAAAGTACCTAAGTAATGACCAAGAAAACATAAGTGTAAGGCTGAGTGAAATGATAGAAACAATCCAGGAACTGAGAACAGAATTCAGTAAGACAACAACACCATTGAACAATCCTCAAGCTTAAGTGAAGAAGGACTTGAAAACCTAATAACTCAACCAGAAAACAGAAAGAAACTCCTTGCAAGTCAAATGCATCCAGCAGGACATAGAATTTAAGGATTCAAAAACCAAATAGAGGATCTAGGCAAAATAAAGAGCAATATAAAAATTAAACAAACAAACAGAAAAATAGTGTAAGGAAATTTGAGAAGCCATTGAAAACTAAAAACATTTGAATTGTAGTCATAGAAGAAGGACAAAAATACTAAGAGATTTTTAAGAACTTCATAGAAGGAAATGCCTACAAACTAGGGAAAGACACACTCATAGAGACCATAAAACCATAGATAATACCAGAAAATTATCTCTTCATAACATAGCATATTTTAAAAACTAATTATATAAAATAGAGAAAGTTTACTGAAAGTGAAAGGGAAATATTTAATGCATATCTAAAGGAAAATCTATGAAAAGCTTGAAAATTGAATTGCCTGAAGCAATGCATTTGAAGACCTAAAAGAATATGATGACCAATGTAGTCTGCTATACCCACCAAACCTATCCATCATAATTGAAGGAGAAAGAAAAATTTTTCAAGATATAAACAGCCTACTTTACAGCCAATCATCCAAAGCTAAGTAAAATACAAAAGGCATTATTTTGGAGTGAAAGGGGAATTAGCATATCAGAGAGACTGTTAAAAGGAGAATACATGTTTTATAAAACAAAAAATACAATTTAATTCACAAACAGCAACACAAAAATCAACAAAATAATGACTACAGTTAACTCACACATTTCAAAAGTAACTATAAATATCAATAGCCTCCATTAATCAAGAAGCACAGGCATATTGAATGGATCATGAAACACAGTTCATCTATCTGTTAGCTACACATCATACCTTTAAAAATAAATAGAGTACTTGAATAAAAGGATGGAGAAAAGCCCCAGAAAACACAAGACTTTGCTGTTCTATTATCTGAAAAAAAATTGACTTTAATATAAAACTAATAAAAAGTCATTAAGAGGGATAATTTATTCTAACCAAGGAATTATTAACCAAAAAGAAATTATTACCCTTAGTATATATCCACCAAACCATGGGGAACCCTACTAAATGATAGAAAGAAAGAAAGAAAGAAAGAAAGAAAGAAAGAAAGAAAGAAAGAAAGAAAGAAAGAAAGAAAGAAAGAAAGAAAGGAAAGGAAGGAAGGAAGGAAGGAAGGAAGAAAGGAAGAAAGATAGATATAATAGTACATGAATTCCACACTTTACAAAAGACAGGCCATTTGGATAAAAGTTTGAGAAGCATCAAAATTAATTGACATCATGCATCCAACAGACTAAATGGATATCTGTAGAGTAATCCACCAAAATATTAAAAATACACATTCTAATCAACATTACACTGATGCTTTACTAAAATAAACCAGATTCTGGGACACAAAACAAATCTTTACAAATTCACAACATCGAAATCACACAATGACTGAATTAGTTTCCAGAAGACTGTTCTGTTCTGTTTTTTTAAAAAAAAAGGAATATTTCAGAAAATTTCAGCATGCTCCATGGTACCACTGATACAAATCTTGAAATGAAACACTTCTAGAAAAAATATGGGAGCTAATATATTGCACTACTCAGATGAGTATGGTCACAGGAGTGTGGACCTCACAATGAAAGAGCAAGGGGAGTGATGTTCTTAGTTCTTTGTCGCATTGCCCAGAGCCTGGCTATCCTACTGTATTACAGCTGTACAAGATACAGCTGCTGGAGACATCAGATTAGCTAGCAATTGTAACCAGCTTCAGCACAGTATATATTGCAACTTCAAATATATCAAAAACTGACCTCTAAAGAAGAAGGTTACATTCCAGATGAGAAGCTGTATTTAAATCTTTCATGGGGTATACTTGCACTGAAAGTAAAATCATTGGCTCTTTATTCACAATTCAATTGCTGTCTTCAATTTGCTGGATGTCTATCGTGAAGAATATAGCATGGCATGGTGTTCATGGGCACAGAGAAACAAATATATAAAGAACACAGAGGGAAAAGAAAACTAACCACACAAACAGCAAACAAAACAAAACAGGTGTTTTTTTTTTTTTTTCCCCTGAGCTGTTCAATGTACCTTGAGTAGTGTGCATGCTCAGAGGCTGTGGTGGTAAAATGCCCCATGTACGGAGGAATCTAACATGGACAGAGGGAACACTGTCTGTGAAGGCTAAAGTACCATTTCAGTTAGTAAATTACTTGCTTTTCCTCTCTGTGTCTTCCTCTTCCCTTCTTCTTTCTCTTCTTCCTTTCTTCTTTCCTTTTACTCCTTACTTTTCCCGTCCTCATTTCTGTTCTCTTTTTAGCCATTCCTCTAAGACACACTGCCCGTTAGCAGTGTTTTTTGTTTATTTTGTTGTTGTTAGCCTTATTACTTATATATCTCATCATAATACTGTTTGTCTGTCACTTCTATGAAGGAAGAAAATAGATGTATATCTTCCCTATGAAATACATATAAAAGTTAGAGGTTACTGAATAGTTATTCTGCGACATGACCATTTTACCAACAATTACGACTCTGCAATGCATTTGCTGGAGGTGAGAGAACTGTAGCTGCTGCCTAAGTTACAGATGGCTATAATATCCCTGCCTTCAGTGATATGAAGCTTGGAATGTCGTGTAAACATCATCAGCAATGAGCCCTTTCCCTATCAGTCATCTTTGCCACTCTTGCTTCTGTTGGGATTATTGTCCTGCACCAAGCATCTCTCCTGTCAATTCAACTGGGTCTCGGCTTTGTAGAAAGTACTCTCCTTTCTCTGAATTATTGCTTGCCTAAAATTTTCATAATAAAATTCAATCAAAATGAACAATCTGCAAGGAATATAGTGACAATGCCTAGAACCTTCTCATCTTGGAGTCACAATAGTGAGGGTGAAGGATGACACAGTCTGGGTGACCCAGGGCACTCTGCTTTGTTACTGAACTCACAAAGGAATCTCACAGAAGCCACAAAGCAAGGAGGCAGCAAACACTGTCAGCAGTGACTCGCAGTATTGTGGCTACTCTAGAAATTTAACACTGCTGTGACTGGAGACTTAGCCTATTGTCTGAGCTTAGAGAAAAGGGAATAAAAGAATCACCTTCCCCTTCATGACAGCTGTCCAGAGACGTTGATTTTTGCCTCCTTATCTACTCTTGGTGTGGGGTTGAGGAATATATGTTTTAAAAGAAATGAAAGGCTTTCACCTGAGCACTGTAATATTTTATCAAGCAAACCTCTTCTGTGTGTGCCATCTACCAGGGAGGAGGCAGTGATTGTGAAGAAGTTGATGAAAGAGACACAGACAGAATACTGCTACTTTGTCCACAGGATCTTTTTATTCTGAAAACAGGAAAGAGTCTTGCAGGCTTTGGGGACTAGTACTAAGAATAGGTACTAGATGATCACTGGCTGAGTAAATGGCTCAGCAAAAAGGAACTGGAATCTTTTAGAATAACAGAGCACACTTCTGGATAATTTCAATGCTAGGTTTAGATGACAGAAATGAAGATATCAGTCTAAGACTAGTTTATAGCCTCTAAACCTCCAGATCTCCTTGAGCACTGTACCCTTTCACAATGTCCACATCCTAAGAGTTCCACCTAACTATGCTCCAACTGGACAACTTGAGAATTTCTTCTTTTTTTTTTTTTTCTCTAAAAGTTTACTTGACTTCATTTCTTCCTTTTAACCTGTAAACCTTGTCCTTCCCTATGTTTAACGGTTTATTACTCAGTTTCCCATAAATTTCACTGAGCTTATTCAGGATACATTCTACCTTCTTTAGTGGGTCTTTCTAGATACTTTTATTCTTATTTTTTCCTTTCTTTTTATTTATTTATTTATTTATTTATTTATTTATTTATTTATTTATTTATTGAATCAAATCATAAGGTCCCCTTCAATTATTGGAGGTCAGACCTCTATCCCCACCTTCACAAGATTAGAATCACCATGGCCCTTCAGTACTTAGAGAAGGGAGGAGATGTCAGGGGCAGCCCTGCTTATTATACACCGAAGGCCTAAAATCAGCAATAGGCCTGACATACATACATGCTAACACAAAGTCTTGGGTCTCTGTGGAAAAACACTGAAACAGATGTCTATAAGCTATTGTAAACAGGCAGCTTTTGTGGAAATTTACTAGCCCAAGTAGTCATAATCTTGTAAATAGGTAGCCTCGGGGACAGTACCAACTTAGATAAGGACAAGTGAATCATAGGCAGAGTCATAGTGACCTATCCCCTGAACCTTCACCCAGCTGATACCCTGTTCTGAAAGGTATCTGTACTCCCCCTGAACACCCACGCTACGCTTCGGTGTCATGCCCTTCCCCACGTCTTGCCTTTTTGTGTTTCTTTCTAGATACTTTAAATATTTGGTCCATGCAACTATCAAATACGACTATAGGCTAAACCTGTACATAGCTCTAAGCTCAATACTCAGTTTGATCTTCAGCCTTAGCTATCTCTTCTCATCCTTATTTAAGGAAATTATATTTTCTTTAAAGTCCATCAGTAAGTAATTGCCCATCTTCATTTATTCTTTCTACCCCTTTTCCAAGCCCAGCTATGGCACCACTGTCTTTCTAAATCTTTAGGATTCTGAATTATGGGGCCTTTGTTATGCTCTAAAGCTCTTGCCTTGAGGACACAGTTCCAAACATTTTTTTTAGCAACAACCATCAGCAAAATTTTATTAATATAATAAGAAAATATCATGACTCATTAAGACATTTTGTCAGTCTAGTAGGAATAATAAATGTGTGGCTGACTGTTAGAAGGACAGTGATTTTATCTTTGGAATTCATCAGCAGGTGGTCAGCTCTCCACACTAGCCACATCTGTTACCAGCTGATAGTCAAGAATCTCATTTCTTGTGGCTGCCTAAGCCTGAGAAACATGTAGAGAGAGGAATCAGCTTGGGATGCCTTGGACTCCACATGCCAAATCATATCTTAAGTGCTACAGTGAACAACTGAGCTCAGCAGGGAGATTCTACTCCCAACTGAAAGTTTGAGAGCAAAGAAATCCCTCATACTCGTGCATGTGATGCAGACCAGTGGAGCTTCCACAGAGGTATTTATTTTCCCCTTGGAAGCCACAGTGGTTAGATTGAATAATGCAGGAGCGCCTCAGTAGTCTCCACACTGAACAGGAAAAGTGCTGTTCCTTGTATTCTGTCACTAAATCAAAAAAAAAAAAGAAAGTAAGAAGGAAAAGATAAAAAAAAAAAAAAGTAGGAAAAAGCATGTCAGGAAGCATTGGACACTTTCCCCTGTGCTTTCAAGAGTTTTAGACTTTTTCATGAGTTCCATAATTTTATTATGATGTTAATGTATTCAGGGAGCCAACATGTATCCCAGACATATTGTACATATGCTAGAAATATCCTCCCATATGACTCATGTCCTCTTTAATGTAACCTTTTAATATATTAAGGCCATTTTTGTAGTTTTGATTGTTTGTTTATTTATTTATTTTTGTTGTTTTTCTCTGTTCTGTATTTCTCCCCAGCTTCTTTCTTCCTTGATATCATTACAGAAATTAACACAGGTTCTAAATTACAAAGTTCTGCACTTTATAAACAAGAAAATGGATCAGTGGATGGATGGCTAGGTAGCTGGGTGGGTGAGTATTTGGATGACATAGAGACGGATTGACAAATGGATATGTCAGTGAATGAACGAGTGAGAAGGATATATTGGTACAGAGACAGATGAGTAAATAAATGGCTAAGTAGCCTATGGGTGGATTGATAATCAAATGTCACAAATATGAATGCATAGGTTGGTAGATGAGTGGATGAATAGATAGATAGATAAATAGAAGGATGATTATATGAATAAGGATATGTAAATAGTATGTGAATGGGTACAGAGAAATGTGTGGATAGATTGTTGAACTGTCACAGAGAAGAGTATCTGAAGAGAATTAGAAAGTGCTAGAAATAAGCAAACAATGAGTAAGCTTACATTCAGGTTGTCTAATAATCATCATGAGCAGCATAACTATAATTTATAAGATGTAAGGATATGTCACTGTCTTTGAAATGCTCAGTATTTATCCTAAGACACTAATAAATAGGATATGTGGGTTTCTAAGGTTACAGAATGGGTGAATAACAGATGAATTCGAATCCAACTTATCTAAAGATATCTATTTTCCTCAAGATATAATTACTCTGGGCAAAGGGAAACAGCATATTCATAGTATTAAAATTAAAACCTGAAACACTACATTATTTGGAATTGAAGACTAAGAGAACTAATTATTAGTGAAATAATATTTTAAATAATATGAAACATGCATAATATTTAAAATAAATGAAATATAAAGAAATGCTACATCTCTGGTAGGGCATATCAAAATGGAGACACTACATGAGTATCAAGTGGAATCCACTGAGAGTAAAGAACAATGACTCATTGTTGTCATTATAGATTTTGGAGAGTGTTTATAATAGATTTGAATTATAAACTGTAGAAAATCTAACAAGCTGATTTGCAAAAAATGGATAAGAACTTAGTCTAGAACATCTTCATTATTAAATGTATCACATGTTCTTCTGAATGTGTAAATTAATTCCAAAACTGAACTGAAAAGCTATGAATTCGGCTATGAATGCAGCACATCCTGAATGTTATGGGAATAATAAGATAAATATAAATAAAACACAAGGACTCCTGCTACATGAGATCAAAAATTGTACAGAGTGTATACTGTGTCACTGCGGAGTGTGGTAGGAAGACTACAGGGCCACATTCATGGGGAAGGCATCTTTACAGGAATCATTGACTTACTCTGGCTCTCTTTCGGTATGATAAACAACACTAAAGCCAAGATTAGCAGAAGAATGAGTTTATTTGATTGCAAGTTACAGTCCATCATCAAGGGAGTTTAAGGCAGAAACTTGAGACAAGAAGCTGGAGGCAGAATATGAAGCAGAGATCATAGAGGTAAGGTACTAATGGCATGCTTTGTTACTTTTCTGATATTGTCAGGACAACATTTCTGGGGCAGCGCTACCTACAATGGACTGATACCCACCCCACTAGTCATTAATCAAAATGTGCCATACAGCCTCAAGCCAATATCCTCAAGTTAGGTTCTCTCTTTGCAAGTTTACTCTATTATGTGTCAAGCACTACACTCACTAAAAAGAGGGTGAAGTGATTCAAGTGAGTATGGAGGACTATCCCAGACAGAAGGTAGAGAGAGGGAGAGAACATGTAGTCAAGGAATTCTAAAACAAAAATGTACATTTAGGGAAAGAGAAAAAAGCAGGGAGTGCGGTCAGGAGTGAGTAATGAAGGCATAAATCTAAAAAACTTAGAAAGATTTAAATACTTGAAACATCATAGTGAAAGATAACATTATTTTAAAGATTTATTTATTTATTTTATTTGTATGTCTGAGTGCCTGAGTGAGTGACTTTGTGTGCACTATGACCATGCATGTAAGTTTCTTAGGGAAAACCACAGGAGTTTCACTCTCTGGAAATGGAGAGTCTATTGTAACCTGTCTAAGGGCTGGTAACCAAACCAGAGTCCTCTGCACCAACACTACATGCTCTTCACTTTAGAGAAATCTCTCCATCCTCATAGTGCACATGAAAAATGAAGAAAAAAGTCAAATCAACAAGCACCGTAAGAAAATGAGCGCCAACTTTAATATTTTGAAGATAAGATTACAATTATCAAAATTGAAAAGACTGATATAAACACTGATTATTACAGTAATTAGTCATATTGAAATAATTCTCCTTGTGAAGGTATTATAATTATCATTCATGTGCATACCATTGGCTTTGTCCACTGAGATTGCCTATTGACAATTATACTGTAAAGGGATCGAGAGTACCTTATGCCATACTTTGACTTCCAACTTAATCTCTGATAAAAGAAAGAGACCTTTCTGTCAATGGCTGATTCTGAACAACATCAAATATTTATTGTCAAAAGGTAAATATTTGCTCAAACAATGGTGGAGATGGGTAAAAACAGGGTTCCAATTAAAATGAGTGTTCATGCAGAAATCAGATATGATCTTTATTATCAGCATAAAGAATAGTAAGAGGTTTCAGCAGGTTTTTTTGTTTTTTGCTAAAAGTGTAACTACAACTTCTTAGTCATATAAATTCATTCTATAATCATTGCAAAGCTTGCTTGGAGTAGGATATTAATAGTTTGTAATAATTTACCCTCAAAATACCTCTTAATTACCAGGGGAAATGATCTTTGACAGTGTATAACCTAGGCAATGATTTAATAATGTGGTCCTTTATGGCAAAGAGTGAAGCCATGTAGTCTGTTAATGGAAGTAAGAGACACAGCCTGAATCTAACCATAAAAATTCTGAGATATATCATAGTGGGCAAACTATCAAAGTGAAAATGAAGAAAGAATAAGAAAAGAAGGAAGAGAGGAAAGGCAAGGAAGGGAGAAAGTCTAGGGAGACACCTCAGGGGTGAAAGAGATTGCCATACAATTGTGAAAACAGGTGATCCAAGATATCAGATACCCAGAATGTAAATAAATGCCAAGTGGTTGTGGCAGTTCCCCTGTAATTGCAGACTTCACAGAAATAGGATATCCCCAAATGGAATAGTCAACATGTTCATGTATGTGATCTCTGTGTTTGGCTGAGTATCATGCTTCAATGACTAAGATAAAGAAATGGTGGGGGATAATTCTAGACATAAATGCACATGTGCAAAAAGACATACAAAAACATACATTACACATTCATTTCCACCCACATACATGAAAAATCAAAAAAGAAGAAAATGGAAAATGAGAGAAAGAAATACTCTCAAAATATTCAGTGTGTTGTGTTCACAAATGTAAAAATGAGAGGGAGGCACCACAGCAAACAGAAATAGTTAGAAATTATGTGCAGTATGTGCTTATGCTATATGTTCTTCCACTGACAGGAACATCTTTAGTACACGTGGTGAAATTGAAGAGAGCATGAGTACAAAGTCTACCCATTCCACTGATACTGACTCTTTCTGTCTACCGACTTATATCTGTGTATGTATGTGTGTGTGTGTGTGTGTATCATCTTGTTTGGTAAGCCAGCACTAGTATTCTCTCTCTCTCTCTCTCTCTCTCTCTCTCTCTCTCTCTCTCTCTCTCTCTCTCTCTCCCTTTCTGAAAATTCAACCAAGGCTGATTCCTGTAAGCAGTTGTTTGTTCTATATGTGTAAAACCCTGATAAATTTAAATTATTTTTTAACTTTAAATAGACTGTAAAGAATAAAATGTGTTCAATGAATATCTTTGAGTTTTTCATCCAAGATGAACATAGATCATTTACAGGTGAAAGATTCTTCAAAAAATAGATTCTTCTGTTACAAAATCCATCCTGACCACAGTTTTCCTACTGTGCACTCCTGCCAGGTCCCCATCACTCCCTTCCCTGCCCCACCCCTTAGATCCATTCCCCCTTCTCTCTTCCTCAGAAAGGAGCAGGCTGGCTGTGGTCCACACTTACAGGAGTTTCTGTGTGTTTTGGTTCTTCACGTAGCATTTGATATCTCTGTTAGGATCTTGAAATAGATTACATCTCATTGCTCCTTTATGCTGTAATAGTGAATTCAAAACTTAATAAATCCAGACAGAAATGAAAATCATTAAGCATTTTAAAAGGTCATTTTAGGCTCAATCAATCACTTGCTGGGCTTACGTCCAGCAACTGTGTGTTCAATTATAAATTAGCAGAACAAAGTGCAGGCTATATATGAAACCCTAGGAAGACACTGCTAGCTGACTGTACTTGACCAACAAATGATCTGATGAAAGTATTTGCAATTTTCGCTACTGATTGAGATCCTTTAATAATGTATTTTCATTTCACTTTCTTTCAACTTTCCTATATTTTCGCCTATACATATAAAGTGCACATTTTTTGAATGAAGCAATGTCTTGACTAAGGGATCTGAACACTTGCAGGAGTAGGTGTCTTTAGCCTTTGGTTATATATAAACAAGTGATGCTTATTCTAAAACATACTCTCATATTCTCTTATATGAACTTCTGTATGTAAGTAGTAGTACATAGAAGGAAAAAAATAGAAATTATCTTTCCCTCTCAGTCTTACTGTTTATTTTGTCTGTTCCATGTCTCAAAATATAATTGGCAAGTCTCTCAATTAATGACAGATCATCTGTGTCTCAAAACATAGTGAAAAATAGAAGGAAGTAGATAACAAGAAGTAATAAGTAGGGCTAGATTCTCAAATATAGCAATAATTTAATGATTCTTACAAACTCATCAATATGAGATAAACCTGGATTTTGGTCATCAAAGTTACAAAGGCCAGAATTCAATTGATTGTGCATCAATTGCCAGAAATATTAGGTCCAGAGGTGCAGCTTCCCTATGCTCTCCAATCTCATGTTGCTAATTAACCAGATACATACATGCAGTGATTAGAGACATTCCTCTAAAGTGCCATCGACTGCTACAGATAGAACTGTGACCAGCATGACTGTTCAGCTGCATAAACCAGACTGGTCTTTAACTTATGGTCGTCCTCCCTCAGCCTCCACAATACATGCTTGAGTGAGAGTTTTCATAATAGCATGCGTATACATGCCCATTCACAGACGACAGAAACCAGGTAAGTGTCAGTAGATACACTTATACATTTGAAGACTAAAGTTACACTTGCATTCCAGTTCAAAGGCTGCTGTAATAATCAAAGGTGGAGGGTGTTCAAGCATGTCTTGATTCGGTTCTAAGGATAACTCCCCAGTCATGTTTGGCATCCTATGTTCTTCTGCTAAAAGGAATACCATCTGGAAACTCTTCAGAACTTACTCATCTACAATCAAACGTAACATGATATTGAAAAAAGGCTTGTGAAGCCCTAACCAAAAAGCAGATTATTTTTGCTCTTATATGTGTTACCTCTGAGAACATGTACATGATTCAGAAGGGCCCTATTTATTTCTTTGCTCATTATGGTTATCTTTTCTCATGCTGTTTGTTTCTTTGCATATTTGTTTCCTTGTTTGTTTATATAACCTGTGCACCTATTACCTGTGCTCCATTTTCTCATGCAGGGAGGTGTTGTTGCAGTAACATCATGCTCAGATACAGAGAATTCTGAGACTTCAGAGGCAAAGTAGCCTTATATATCCTTTTCCTCAAAAGAAAAGCAAAGCTTTTGATATCCCTATTGCTATATTCCCAGTCCACACTCAATAATCCATTGGCTTCGGGAAACATAAAAGGCATATCTTCAAATATATGGTGTGTTATGAAATTAATACCATGTTCCTCTAGATGCTTACATAAACTTGTTTTTCAAAACATTCTGTAATAGAATGAGAAGATGACTTAAATTTTGGAAATAACAATCCCTTCACAGGTCAATGGCTTTGTCATGAGTCCAGAGAGCTGTTATAAGCAAGCCACTTCCTCAGTCCAGAAATTAGGAACATCTTTAAAAGTCAAAAGGAATATTATCTCTATGAAGTAAATTATAAAGAACTGGAAAAAGAAAACAAGAGTTTATGGAACTGTAGAATTGTGTTTACTCTAAAGAATTAAACTCCCCTTCTTCTTAAGACGTATGAGAAAGAATACCTTGGGAAGAGGCATCTGTAACAAGGAAATTGGCAAATAGAGTCCATAATGATAAACACTAATATCTGTCTCTGAAGGTGGAAAGGCAAGGAACAAGAACATCAAAAGACTACAAAGGTTAATTATATTAGGCACTGGTGACTAGGATATCTGTGCATTTTCTGTGTGGCCACCATGATAGCTACGAATCTAGAGCTTTCTATGGTTTATTGAGAGGCTCTTCCTTGATAGTGGCTTCATAAGAAGGGCAACGATGATGTAATCTGGAAGTCAGCTTTTACAAGTGTCATCTGAATGCAACTCACAAGTCCAGTTCATGCTAATAGACCAGTGTGTTTGTGTGTGTGTGTGTGTGTGTGTGTGTGTGTGAGTGTGTGTGTGTGTGAGAGAGAGAGAGAGAGAGAGTTGCAGCAGTATTTCTAACCAGCATAGCAGGAATCAATGTTCTATCTTCTACCTTAAAGCAAGTAAGTCTCTTTGTGCTATGAGTAAATATTAGCCCCAGTAAGAAAAGTACAAGTATAGGAAGTTAGCATGGGCTGGTTAATAAAATATATACTATTTGCATAGATGAGACCCAAGACCAAGCAGATGAGTAAATACGGGATAATTTTTGCATCAGTAACCTTTGTAATAGGGTGAGTTACAAATGGATTGGTTAAAAATAAAATATATTATGAAGTCTTTGATATCACATAGTATTCTGACTGCTTATGGATTCTGGTTGTCTATGATACCGTATGGATTTTTACAGCTCTATGATATGGGGATCAGATCATACTTAGCAGGTTTGAGGCTATTCAGGCTACATTCCTTCTGCCCATTCAGTTACTTAACAATTAGCTATACAAACTAGCCTTCTTTAGATACCAACGTTCTAGAACAGGAGCAGTGTTCTGTGAGTGTGTTGGGAAGCTCTTTACTCTTTTGAGAATACCGGAATGCTGTGTTTCTTAACTCTCTACCCAAGGCCATCTTCACTTTATTGTACTTTGTCTTTAAGTTAGTACTCATTGGAAAAATCTAACACAGCACCACCAAAGAGAAGTTTATGAGACTGTTACACTCACTAGGGATGATTAGCTGAGTGTGTTTTTTCTGCAACAGAGTCTTTGGGTTCATACTATCAGCAGTCTGGAAGGCTGACTCCTGTGATAATTGCTGGGGGTTTAAGTTCTAGTTATCTTAGGGATGTACAGGCTGGTTTCAGAATTGACTTATTTTGTACTGCTCAGCATCTCTACCACTCTGACAGGCCCTAGTGACAATTCAAAACTGAGGCTCAGTGGCATTGAGGTCATAAATCCAAAGAAGTTTAAATTGTCAAAAGGATTATGATTCATCATCTTTGCTCTTCAGGACCTCAAATCTCTATAGGATATGCAAAGTCAGTATATCTGTTTTCCATGGTGACTAAAATGACTTAGAGGTTAAAACACAAATTGTAAGGGAATAGAAGTGGTATGTGCAGGGAATGAGTAAAAGAAATCGTGAGATGAAGTTGAAGCCATGGGAATTAATTTCACAGGAAGGTTGTTATTGCCCCCTTTAGCAGCTAAAATTCACATACAGGCACATCTTAAGTAATGTGTCGAGCTGTCCGAAAGATAATTTGAATCCTGTCAAGGCAAACAAGAATATGCTCACAAATTCAAGAGCAATATATGAGCAATTTACACAACATCAATTTCTTTGGTTGTTTTTGGATGGAGCCATCACCATCAATTAAGTTAGTGACTCTTTGATTCAAATTACTTTTTGACATGTAGTCAACTAAATGGCTCACACAAGCATTATTTTCTGCAGAGTTCCCTTGGCAGCCATGTAGTAAATGTAAACAGGTGGGAAGGCAGAACAGCAATGCCTCAGACTCAGCCTCCTCCCCTCACAGCAGGGAGAATAATGACATGAAGAAATGTGAAGGCCTTACTAGATGGCTTGGAACAAGGCTTCTGAAAGGAGAGATTTGCATATTTATGACATATTTCTCCTGATTCAATATTTCTCCACTTGAGGATGCCTCTTAACCCCATATCAGGCTCTATTATAATTAGGTCTCAGAGGTGAAGCAATGCTAAGGCAGATTCTCAGACCACAGAAGGATGGCATGCCCTGATGTGAACTTGAACTTGGTAGTAATGGTGCTAAAGAATAATGTTCGTAATGACAACGACACTAAAACCAAGCCTATGGAGACAATGTATTTTTAGATGGAGGGCTAAAAAAGAGTATTTCTTCAAAGAATAAATGTAGTGAATGATCACTTAAAAAGTATAGTCAGTGTGGGATAATAAACCAGCATGCTCCCACTGTCATGCTTAGCACCAAGATTCAGTTAAATTTAGTGCTATTCAGGATGTGACTGTTTGAGATTTCTAAACCAACTGAACAAAGTTCTTATCATCTTTTTAACCAGTTACCAAATACTAATGTGCCTCTATTTTAAGTCCCATAACTAAGGGATCAAAATACTGTGCACACAGAGTCTAGCATATGTAACATCTTGTAGAACAGATGTTTATAAGAAAACAAAATTCTACTAAGAAAATATAAGAATGAAAGAAAAAGAAGTCAATGGTTTTTTTTTTATGTTGTCATGTTTTGCTTTCTTTTAGGTTTGGTTTTTGTTGTTGTATAGCTTTTTATTTATGGGTGTGGCATCATAGTAGGACAACCATACAAATGGATAGATCCATGAACAGGAAGATATAAGAAGCAAACCTTTGACTCAGATAGTTATATTCTTTTTTAAAAGGGCACAATGTTGGAAAGCAGAAGGCATGGGAACAGGGGACTTAATCTGGAGTTAGGGGAAGTAGTAAGAAGAGAATATGCTAAAATATATTGTATACATGTATGAAATTATCAAAAAATTAATGAAATTATACTTTCAAAAAGGGATGAAGGTAGCATTTGTTCCCATCCCCCATGAAAGTTATTTCAAGTGAAGCACCACTTTGGACCTTGGCTTTCATCAACAGGGAATGACTTTGAGAGCCATTGAGTTCTTTGATATTCTTTTCACCTTTCTAGAAAATGGAGTGATATTAAGAAAAACCTGTGATCACCCTGGATTTTCTGGAAAGCTAACATGTTAGAATACCAACAAAGCAGCTTGACTAACTGGGACTGTTGAACACAGCAAACTGCTATTTCTGCTTTAACTTTTCGTTCTACACACTGCTTCTTCAGTAAGAGCACTTCCAGAGGGGAGGGGCAGCATATATCCCCTAGATGCCCACACCACAGTCTGATTTGGTATTTCTTATTTATGTACAAGATGAAATGTTTCACGCTAAGAAATACAATTCCAATACTTCTATGTTTACTGGTTTATAAAATTCAGGAGCATAAAATCCCAAGTTTCCTTGGGTTTTGCCAAGCATACATTACAGATGGAATGCTGAACAGTAAGCCTGTTATACAAAACTTAAATTTGACTGCAAATTTATGGAGAGTTTCAGTTCAAAGGAACATGGCAGTATTCTCTTCATAGAAAATTATAACTGAAACTCAAAGCGGTAGTAGAAAGCTGACAGAAAACACAGCATTTCCAATGGAAATTGGGACAGCACACAGTCCATTTTCAGATCTGCCTGAACACTCATTATGTTGTCTCATTTTTCTTCATATGCTAAAATAAATTTAATTCATGCACTCATTAAATAAACATTTATCCAATGCCCCCTAGGTCCAAGGATGTGGAGGTCATAATTATAAAGCATACTTACTAGTCCGTAACAGTAAAACAGTTAGGGATCTTTGGTTGCAAGCAATCAAAGAAAACTTTTTAAAACTCTAGTTACATTACAATGAAAAGACTTCTGGATACATTAGAAAACCATGCTGACATATTTGAAAATGATTCATGGGAACCTTACAATTGTACAGAGGATCTCATAGGAGGAGCCAGCAGAAAGATCTTCAGCTTCCTTAACATGAATGTGGTACAAGGATGAAGAGATAAGCAGAATATTCACACAGAAATAGAATGGAGAGTCTCCATTGTGCATTATAGTATTATAACAGGGATGTACCCAGACCCCTTGTTTCAAATCTGCTGACTAATTACACAAAAGTTGCTAACAGCACAAATAAGGATAGACATTCTGAAAGTGAAAGTCAATGCACAGAAGGTAAATAAAATAGTAGAAGTGGCTGATGGAATTCATAGGGAAGAACTCTTACAGAAATCATTAGAGGAAGAGGAATATTTAACATTGGCATTGAAAAGCTGTGTTCAATATGTTATGCTTACTGTGCTATAGGCTTTGTTAGTTTGTGGAGATTATTTGACTCAAGAGTCAAGAATAAGTAGTCCTAACAAGGGAGATATGCTGAAATCTTGTGTTTATCACTTTAGAATTTTTTCCTTTGTGTGGAATCAGGGTAGGCATGACATACAATGAAATATCTTCTGGGTATATACCCAGGAGGGGTACAGCTGGGTCCTCAGGTAACACCATGTTCAATTTTCTGAGGTATCGCCAGACTGCTTTCCATAGTGGTTGTACCAGCTTGCAATCCCACCAACAATGGAGGAGTGTTCCTCTTTCTCCACATCCTCGCCAACATCTGCTGTCACCTGTGTTTTGGATCTTAGCCAATCTGACTGGTGTGAGGTGGAATCTCAGTGTTGTTTTCATTTGCATTTCCCTGATGACTAGGGATGCTGAGCACTTCTTTAGATGTTTCTCAATCGTTCGAGTTTCCTCAGTTGAGAGTTCTTTGTTCAACTCTCTACCCCATTTTTTAATAGGGTTATTTGATGGTCTGGAATCTAGTTTCTTCAGTTCTTTGTATACCTTGGATATTAGCCCTCTATCAGATGTAAGGTTGGTGACATGACATACAATGAAATTTTGCATATACTGAATGGAATTGAGATCCATATTGAGAAACCTTTGAGTGTGTTTCCTTTTATCTCCTTAAACTCAAAGACAAATATAATGTATCTTCAAGGGATGTTAAAATATAAACTATTGACATTCTAGAAATTTTATCTTAAGATATGTGAAATATGCTAGAAACTATGCCCTTTAAAGTTAGTGAAACAACAACAACAAAAAGAGTAGAAATAAGAAACGTCCCTGGGTTTGTGGCCCCATGAGGAGAGCATTAATACAAACCAACCAGAGCTCCCAGAGTCTAAACCACCAGCCTGGGAGCACTTAGTGGGGGGGATCCATGGCTTCAGCTGTATATGTAAGGGAGGATGACACTGTTGGGCATAGGTGGGAGAGGAGATCCTTGGTCCCATGAAGCCTGGATGTCGTGTGTGGGAGAATTTGAGGGTGGGGAGGTGGGAGTGGGGCTGGTAGGTAGGAGCATATCCACAGAGATATAGGAGGAGGGGTGATGGAATAGGGGGTTCCTGGGTGTGTGGGGGAAATGGGGTAAGAGGATAACTTCTGAAATGTAAATAAAATAACCAATAAAATAAATAAGTAAATAAATAAAAATAAATTTTAAAAAGAAAATTCCCTGGAAAGAATTCTGAGACCGAGACCATCAAAGATGAGCTGAGGTCTTCAGTCAAAGTGTGTTAAGATGCCATCAACAGAGAGTCCAGTGATCACTTCCTGAGAACAAAGTTTTGGCACAAAAGTAAAGAGCAATATGGTGGCAGTCATCTAGGTACACTGAGTCCAATAGTAAAGGGTGTTTTGAGAATCCCCTGTGAATTCCCTGTCTTCAGTTAAGGACATGTGGTTGTGTGAAACATCTGGTAGTAATTCCTTAACAAACATCTATTCTTTATTTTTAAACCTCTATTCATGAGGAGTAATAAGTTGTTTCTCTTAGAATAATGTATTAGCTTTGTGAAGCTTTACAAAGAAGTTTGTTAGGTCACAGTATTGGTCCAAGAGCAAAAATTCAATTTGACAATGGAATTCTGACTTAAAGAATCCCAAAGTAGTGCAGGGTATCACATGGCAAAATACAATCAGTATATACATGAATATACAAGTATTGTGTAATAATTTCTCTTCATAATTTTATGTCTGTGTTTAAAAGATCAATGTCAACTTGACATAAGCTAGAGGCAATGGAAAGGAAAGTACGTCAATTGGAAAAATGTCCCTAAGTGATCTTACTGTAAGGCATTTTGTTAATTAATGGTTGATGAGGAAGGGCCCAGTCCATCATGGATGGTGTCATTCCTGGACTGATGATACTGGATTCTGTATGAGAATAGGTTGAGCAAGACATGGGAATCAAGCAAGTCAGCAACATACCTCCATGGCATCTTCATCAGCTCCTGCTTCCAGGTTTACATCCTATTTGCATTCCTCTCCTGCTTTCCTTGTACTATGAAAAGTTCTCTGAAAGTGTAAGCCAAATAAACCCTTTTCATCACAAATTGATTTGGTCATGGTTTGTCACAGCAAGAGAACCTTAGACAAGATCCTTCAATATCCAGTCATAGACATTCTACCATGACAGCCTTATTTATTACTAATTGTCTTAATTATTTTTCTAGTTTTGTGATAATCCACTAAAGCAAGTCATAAGAAAATGTAATTGGGGCTTTTAAGCTCAGAAAATTATAGCCCATGATCAATATAGTTGGAAGTAAGGGACTGGAGAAATAACTAAGAACTTCCATTTTAAGACTTAACCACTGACACAGAGAGGGCTAACTGGCAATAACATTGGCTTCTGAAATCTCAAAACCTGCCCTCTTCAACAGTGCCACACCTTATAATCCTTCCCAAACAATTTCATCAGTTTAGGAACAGGTATTAAAATATATGAGCCTATGGAAGCTATCATTATTTAAGCCAAACATTAATCATCCCATAAAAGCTTTAGCACTTAAACATAATGAATGATACCCCACTTCTTTTTCTCACACATGCATATGCGCACACACACATACACACATACACATGTATAAACTACTCACATATATTTTATTTTGTTTTTATGAGCTCTAATGTATATGTGGCCAAATACGTTAAACTTCTGATCTTTGCCCACGTCCAAATGCCATCATTATTCACGTAGTCAGGCCAATTTATGTGCTACTGCAGATTGAACCAAGGACTTCTTTCATGATGCTTCAGAATTTTGGCATGGCATCCTTAGCTGCATTTTTAACATCCAAATTCAATCAATATTAGTATGGAATGCTAGCACTTAAGCTCAGAGGGATATATACAAGTGAAACAATAGTTACCCATGCTTTCAAGATTTCTTTAAGTGCTTCTCTGACATTTGAGATTTCTCTGTTGTGAATTCTGTTTATTTCTATATCTCATTTTTTGATTGGGTTGTTTGGTTTCTTGTTGGTTAGCTTCTTGAGTTCTTTATATATTTTGAATATTAGCTCTTTATCAGATATGGGGCTACTGAAGTTGTTTTTCCCAATCTGTTGGTTGCCGATTTGTCCTATTTGCTATGTCCTTTGCCTTAGAGAAGCTTTTCAGTTTCATGAGGTACCATTTATCAGTTCTTGATCTTAGAACCTGATCCACTGGAGTTTTGTTTAGAAAACATCCCCCCTGTGCCAATGAGTTCAAGGCTCTTTCCCACTATCTCCTTTATTAGATTCAGTGTATCTCGTTTTACGTTGAGGTCACTTCGACCAGAGTTGTGTGCAAGGTAACAAATATGGGTCTATTTTCATTTTTTTGCATACAGATAGCCAGTTAGACCAGCACCATTTATTGGAGATGCTTTCTTTTTTCCATTGTATATTTTTGGCTTCTTTGTCAAAGATCAAGTGTCTGTAAGTGTGTGGATTTATTTCTGTGTCTTCAATTCTATTCCATTGATCAATGTGCCTTTCTTGGAGAAACAGAAATTCTTACAAATCAAATTAAAATGCTGATTTTTTTTATAGAATCCAAAGTTAAACACAAGAAAATATGAAATAGATAATGCAGATGTTTAACAATTATTTACCTTTATTTAAGCTTGTTTATTCATTCTAAATATGGATTATCATGTCATAAATGATAGTCTTTCAATACAGTAGTAGGCTCTTTCTTTTTTTCACATATTTATTGCATCTTGGTTTTGCGGGGGAGATTGTTTTTATTATGCTATTTAGTATTTCCTATAAAAGATGACTGAATTGACTGAATTTTCTTCCCTAATTGTAGTCTTGATTCTTAAACTCTCCCTCTGGTGCTCACTGCTCGTTCAAAAGACATCTTCTTTCTTCAAGACTTACATATCATCCCTCCAATTTAATTTCATGCTTAGTTCCCAATTTCTCTTTCTGATCTTACTTTTCTCTCCTTACAATCTATTCTCAAAATATTAAGAATGTCTCAAGACAGAATGCACTAGTCACTGAAAACTGCAATATTACATTGAGTCACCAGGGTAAACATCTGCTCTCACTTGCTTAGAAAAGCCACAATCTACCATCTTCTCTTGCTAGAACATCCTGTCCTAATTCAAGTACACAGAAGATGTTAATAATTCTAAAATTGAAAGGGAATGTGATTTGCAGATTTTTGATCCAGTTCTTATTATTACCAGAGAATAGATAGTATTTTTTTTGAGGAGTCAGTTAATTGCCACGCAAACAATTCCCGCAGGCTGTGTACTCTTAAGCTCTTAGCTCTTGACTGTGGAGAAGACATGGCTAAGTACATACTGCTCCCCAGTGAATTGAGTCAAATTCACAGGGAGCTTGTTCAGAATCAATACCTAGATAAGTTGTAGGACAAACTGATAGACCTCAAAGTGAATGTTGTAAGTGCTCTTTGGAGTATAAGCACTAGGGTAAACCTTTATCCTATCTAAAGAGTCACTCAGTGGCCAGTTTCTAGAAATTCATGGTCAGTTTGCTTAAGGTAATGAGTCACGATTATAAACTGCAGGAAAATATATATTTTTTTCACATTTCAAAAGTTCTTCAACTGATGGATTCATAATGAAAATCATAAATATATATAAAATGAGATGATGACATTTAGATATGAATAATACAATAATATAGAATTTGCAGTTAAATATATAGAATTAGAAAATAGCATACTATATGAATAGACCTTGGAAGATAAGAATTATATGTTTTCTCTCATCTAAGGTTCCTGGTTTCATATCTTTAAATATGAGTAATAACCTAGGCTAATGATAGAAATCAGTAAAGTAAAATGGAAGAAAGGAGCAAAATAGAGAAAAACAGCAGTGATCTTAATGGGAGAATAAAAAAATATAGGAGAGTGGCTTTAATTAGGGAAGTCAAAGAGATAGAGAAGAAAGGAGAAAAGGAACATGGCATTAGTTATTTTTGAACAAGACATAAATTAAAGCCTTAATATCTCTCTTCATAAAAGTATAATGCATAACCTCTGCATAAATATATACACATAGTCTGACAGGCTGACAGACATATAGTTAGAGGTATATATGAAATCTTTCCATCTGGGCTGACAATACTCCAACTGAGAGATTATCTAACAAAACTATGAGTAGTTCAATTTTGAGTTGCTAGTCATGGTTGTCCAATAGATTAAATAAAATGAAAGTCATGAATTCAAGAGGGAGCATGTATGGGGGAACTTGACATATGTTGGAGGGAAGAAGAAAAATGATGTAATAATATTTTAATTTAAAAATAAATATTTAAACAAAAATATAGTAAATTCTAAATGATATATAAATATGATAAAAGATTAAGTAGAGAAGATTCAGTGTTATAATATGCAAGATTAGATTTTTTAATTATGATAATACATATTCACAGAAAACAATAAATACGGGTTTTCTTTAAAAATTATGTGAATGAGAAAGGACATCTTATCTGAAGAAGTACACATGTGCAGTATGGTCTTCTGCCAAGATATCTAGAATAAAGTAAATGATAATTCAGGGAACAATGAGCATTCTCAGTTTATTTGAATAAAGCTGTGTGCTTAAGATGTAGAGGAGGTGAGGAATAATATTGGAGTGTTTCACCAGCTAAGATTTTGATTCATTAATTGAGCAACTTTAAAACATCTTTTAACAAGAGGTTATCAATACTGAGTAACTGAGGCATGCATGCACATGGACACGTCTATGAGCATATGCATGCATACACAGACACATACACACCATGCACAAACACAAATGCATGTACACACTCACACACATGTTTATAACTTGAAAGAATAGCTCCTTTGAGCCTAGTCTTAGTAATCAAACAACAAGCCAACCTTCTCTAGACCTTGTCTGGGGACAGAGTCAATATGACATATAAAAATGAAATCAGCAAGCATTTAAGGTCTACTGATTATAAGATATTCAGATAAGAATGATTCCTCCGGGTATATGTGGGAAGCAGAATCTTACAAAGTTAATGCACATTTTAAAAGGTCTGTTTTAAAGAATGTAAAATATGCCATAAATTGAAGGCAGGATGTTATCAACAGTAGTCATGAAACCCTGGTACTGTGAAAAAACAGAAAATGCTGCATTTAATTGAAAGGTTTGATGAGTATCTGATGAGTATCATTATTCTGATGGAACCCAGGATGCAGAACATGACTAGCCACAATAGAATGATGGTATGTCAAAGTCGGGTGTATGCTTTAAGTACTTAAAATACTTGAAAATGTGTTAATGGGGTGGACTGGCCACATGGAGAGAAATGATTCTTCCAAAATAATCCCTATAGAACTGTAATGAGAAAAAAGGCTAAAGATTTCCTCCACTTGTCCAATCTCTTTGTGAATATTGGAGGTGTATAGATGTCTGTGTGTTTGTTTCATTTCTATGCAGACACTTGCTACTATGTGAAAGTGTGGAATCCATAGCTAGGCATCAAGATGTCTTCCTCAGTTTCTTCCTATCTTATTTTTACAGCACTATGTTACCATCAAATAGAGTGTGTATTTTTTTTTATTAACTATGTGGCTTATCAGCAAGTCCCACAGATCATCTGTCTTGGCCCAACAGTGCTTTAGTTACAGATATGTATTGTCCCAGCAGGTTAGGAACAGAAGGAATAGGGAATTGGGTCCCAGTGTTTTTCAGCAAACACTTTATCCACTGAGCCATCTCTTGAGCTCAGATCTCAGGTGGGTCTTTGCTGATCTGTATACTGGATGCTGTTTGCTGAGATTTGTGGGAGCTGTGGCCCGCAGTGTGGTGGCTAGGTCAGGGCCAATGGACAGGAAGTGACCATGGTGGGCCCTGGAAGCTTCTAGTTGCAAAACCTTCTGGAAAGAGCCCTCTTCCCCAGGAATTGTTACAGCCCTTATGTGACAGAAGCTCTCAAACAATCCATGATAGAATAAGTCTCCCACCTTTATTCCTTATGGATATGAACTCATATACATTTTGGGGTTGGTTGGGTGTCTGACATCAGATGCTTTATATTGGCTTGGTATGAGATGTTAGGGATGCCTCATCTGCATGAGAAGGGGCTTAGGGTGGTGCCCTTATATGAATGATTGTCACTATCCTCTCCATGGGATGTTGTAGTCATGTTACAGGGACCTGGTCAGGGAGCAGATAAGAACCTATTGTCCTCTGGTATGAGATTCCAGGGCTTCTAAACACACTCACCTTTATCAAGTTTCCTGGCATGGTCTACTGACCCACAGGTTTTGATGTCTTTATACAGCACAAAATTAGAATGCAAGTTTTCTAGGTCACCAAAGTGTATGATGGTTCTTTTAATTTTTTTATTTTTATATTTGAGGTTATTAATTATAACAGATCCCTCTTCTTTTTCCTCCTTACAATTCTTCCCACACACCCCTGTGGAAATTAGGTCCTGCTCTTCCTCCCAGCCCAAAAATAAGACTCAGACTTAAAATGTGTTTACAAATACCTTGGCTATATAACTAGGCTCTTCTCTGACTTGATAACCCATTTATGTTAATCTACATTCTGCTATGTGGTTTGATGTTTGTTTGTGTGCGGCTTGGAGCAAACCATATCAGACCAAACTGTTCCAAGTGGGGTTTATTCAGGAGATAGAGCAAAGATGAAGGAGGGAGAAGAAGAGGAAGAAGAAAGAGAAGAGAGAAGAAGTAGTGTTTGGGGCTCTGCCTATTTATATGGGTGGTGACATAGCCTCTCACAGGTATTGGTGGGAGGAGCCAGGTGGATTCTGGGAATGTATGGTAGTTCATACATGTATCAAGTTCCTTAGATGTGGGAGTTGCCTAGATGTAATGTCACTGGGTTTGGAGCCTGATACCAACCTGGATGGTTACCTGTGCTCAGGAACTGTGTATCTGTCTCCTCATATCTTCCTAGGTAGATCACTTCCTAGGTAGATCACTCTAGCCTAGAATTCTCTCTACTTCCCAGTTGTCCCACCTTCTATTTTCTGCCTATGCTATAGGTCATCAGATTTATTATTGACAAATGATATATCCATAAAGACATAAGATATTTTCTCTACACACCCCTTTCCACTCTTCTTCAAGTTAATGGCATCTTTTATCATTAATTGATACTGTATACCTATATGTATTTGTATATACATATGTATTTGTATAAAATGGTACTACAAATAATTTGTGTACTCTTCTCTACAGATTAACGTCACATCTATTCCCAGCTTTACTCAGGTGCCTGTAGATCTTTGTGTAGGATTGAGGCCTCATATGCTTTTCTCGATCCTGTTCTGGTATGTCCATTGCAACCATCTTTGTTAATCTCATACGTTGGCAGTCATGCTGGTTAGATTTTATAGGTATATCTTGTGATGTTTCAAAATTGATATATTTTGTGTGTGGGGGGTATTTTGCCTGTGTGTGTTTGTGTGTGTGTGTGTGTGTGTGTGTGTGTACCATTTGGATGCTATATCTTGGCTCCTGGACTCTATGGGGGCTGATAGTCACATCTGAATAGATTAGAGTAGAAGCCAGAGATGCATGACTCTTTTGTAATTGAATTCAAAACTGAAGGAAAGAGGTAGACATAAAACCTCTATTTCTTCCATTTAAATAATAATTTAAATACACAATGTCATAGCTCTTCTGAAAACTTTCCAATGTTAATTCTTAAGTTTGTCCCAGTACAGGAAATTTTCCCACAAAGTAGCATGTATGTGATAAATAGGTATGTGCAGCTCCTTCTCCATTATTCCTTTCTTCTATCATTCCTTCCTCATCAGCTTTTATACCTCATGCAGTATGCAGTCTACTTATAATGTCAGAAGGTGAAGTAAAAACATAATGTCTTCTGGAAACATACTGCATAGAGTTCTCATGTCATTCACAGGAATACATCTTTTAAGGCAAAACTCTTCTCCATGCCCTCTCTCATGCTCTTTCTTTTTGATACTTTGCATCCTCCCTTGGCTCTGGTGTTATTCTTGGAAACTATATATGTACAACTGTCATAGAACCACTGTTTACCATTTTTCCCTAGAACTCTCCACAGTTTCTCCCTTCCTTTAGGTATACTCCCGATAGTCACTAAGTTAGATAATTTCTAAAATCCTCTACTAATATTGCATTATTTCTCAATACTACAAACATTATTTCTGGTTCTTTTCTCCTTTCGCCTTATCATCCATCTCTCTCATCATTTGTTCTTTCTATTTTATTCCATGCTCTTTGTTTCTCCTTTTTTTTTCTCTCTGTCGTCATTCTCCATGAAATGTAGATGTTCTAAATGCATGAAGTCCTCTTTTCTGTCATCCTTCCGCTGCTGCAAGAACAGTATCAATTCTACATGACACACCTATAGCTATCTGTGGAGTGGACAAAGGAATGAATCCATGAATGAATGCATGAACTTATTCCACTCCAAGAGTTGGCTTTGCATAGAGGGGCAGCATCCAATGCTGGCCATCTGTTCATGTTCTGGGTGTCTGGCAGGCTTACCCTTGTCACTGCCTTACCTCAGCCCCCTCCCCTCTGACAGTGATGGAGTTGACAAGATGTCAGCTGACCCTTATTGATTATGCATGATCTTATTAGCAAAACCCTTGGCCAGCATGACCTAATCCTCACTGGGCAAGGCTGTGATATATGAGGACCAGCACTTTGTCACTTGAGGTTAGGCAAACAGGCAGATCACTTAGTACCTGTGGTGTCCAAGACCCTCCTCACTTCTGTGCTTTGGAAAAGACAACAGGAGAGTCAAGTAAAATGGGAGCAATAAGGCTCACAGCTGTTTGTTTATTTATGTGCTGTTTGATAAAAATTCATGGAATGTGGCAGCTCTATGAGGTTTGTCCCCATGAACAGAAATGTGGCTTGGAGAAACCTGATGAGATCCCTGAAGTCTGAGATTCAGACTTTCACGAATCAAATCCCCCGTGTCCTGACTTGCCTTTGTCACTATTCTCTTGCGTCCCCCTCTTGAAGACAGTATTACCATCACAGGATGGGGACTGTTTCAAACATGAGATCTAAGTAAAAGAAGGATAAGTTCTGTGGTAACAAATGAGGCCCTTGATGACATTGACGTTACCATTTTGTGAAATACAAGAGGAAAATTTCTCTGCCTTGAGGAAGGAGGGATGAAATATATGTCTCTTTTGATGCACTAATGCACAAGTCTTTCTGTCACCATAAATTCTTTTTGTTGGACACCTCTGTGAAGTACACAAACTCTTTAGCTGGGTCTTCAGTTGTACACATGGTTCTTATTCTTGGATATCTGTCATCATAGGAAACTGGTGAACAGGCAGAGAAGCTTGTGCAACCACTGGACAGGCCATTCAGCAAGGAGAAAAGCACTAACACCATGGAATATTCCATCTGGAAAACACAACCCAATGTCACCCTCTGCTTTTATCAGAGAGAACACAGAATATAGTTAAAAAGCATGTGCCACAATTGTCCCTTGTAGTTTGTTTTAAAGGAGAATACAAGTCCAAGATGAGTTAAACATGGAGTCTCCTCAGTCTTTTATAAAAACCAAAGAAAAGAGATTGGCTTGTGCCTAGAAATAGATGGCTCTCATTTTCTAAACTCACTTTCTTATTGTTAATAAACAAGACAGGAGAAGAAAACTGTCCTGCCTCATTTTAATTATCCTCTTTATGAGTGCTTTCCTGACTGAGCAGTCTGGGAAGGGCTGTTAGTAAATTCTGCTTATTAAATGAACAGATCAGGTTATCTATATATCAGGGAAATGGTTGGGCATGAGTTGGGGCCATTGCTGCTGAGTGAGCACTCTTGGGCTTACTGAACACACCTCAACAACACCCAGCCTTTAGTAAGTATTATGATCAGTGTCCTTTTATAAAATGATTGAATTATGGCTTTTTATGACTCAATAAAGTCCTTTATTAATTTTGGAAAGGTGCTGCATCTTCTGATCCTGTCCAATCCTTGCCAGCAGGATAACCTATTCATGTGCATTCTAATTTACTGCACTGATTATGCTCTAGAAGAGCAACAAACAAGGATTTTTGGTTTCCATACTAATTGTGGCGAAGTCATGGGGGAAGGCAGAAGGTTAAGCTAGGTAAAACTTTGTGGGTTCAGACGGTTTGGGAAGACAAGGCAAGAAGCCTTCTCCCAGTATTCAGAGAAACTATTGAGAAGGTATCCAAGCTCAGGTTAGGGATGAGACTTGAATGGTGTTCCAGCTGTAAATATGTGTATATGCATGTATATATACATGTGTGATGCCTGCATGTGTGTGTGTGTGTGTGTGTGTGTGTGTGTGTGTATGATCTCTGTGTTCTTATGAGCATTTGTGTGTATATGGTGGGAATAAAACCAATCTCTGTGTGTTTATGTGTGAGCATGTGCATGAGAAAGAAAGAGAGAGAGAGAAGGAAGAGAGAGAGACATAATGTAAATCATTGGCCTGTGTAAGAGAGAAGTCAAGAGGATTATGCTGTGGAGTATCTCAGTCACAATCGTCCCAAAGAAAACTGTGAAGTGAGCAACATCCTGGAGAACAAAAAAAATTCCATCCTTGAATTTAAAAGATCAGAACACTGTTTACAGATGCTACACAGGAGCTATGCAACTCTAAATAATAACACATTCCTGAAAAGTTCGTTGCTTTAAAGGAGACTAAGGGATAGAGAGTCTCTCGGTCTGGAGAGATGGTTCCTAGATTCAGAGCACTTTCTGATCATGCAGGTTTGGTTCCCAGCACCCAGCTGTCAGCTTACATCTACCTGAAACTCCAATTTCATGGCATCTAACCCCCTTTTCTGGTATCTGTAGGCACCAAATGCACATACATGCTCTTGATGCAGCATGCTTGCAAACAGATCATTTATAAAAATAAGATGGCTAAATATAAAATAAAATAATAACTGCTCCAAGAGAGGTATAATTTTTTTCTTCATGCTCTGTTGTCAGAGGCCATTCATTTCCTAATTTGTTGCTTATTGCCTACTTTGGCTGACTTACCGATTCTTCTCGGACCCCTTTCAGAAATTATCTCTTCTGTGGTTCCCTTCTTACATTACTGCCTCTCACGTTTGACCTGCTGGAGCAGGAGGGTGAAGACAGACGAGAACATAAGCTCAACTCAGAGCTGAAACACAAACTGGAAAAGCTTGTCCCCTCATTTGCAGTCATGAGACCCTGACATCTATGAATGGGGCCCACAACCCTGCTCAGAAAACTTGCCAAAACTGTTATGAGGAAGAAATAAAATCCTAGATGAAGGAGGGAATTAGAGATTTTCCAACTAATCTCTGTTTGTAGTTTATATTGTTGACACTTTTCTAAGAGAAATAAAAAGCAACTCACAGAAAGATCAGGAAAACAGGTAAGGGCCTGACTAGGGGCTCTGCAAGCATGACTTTTCACTAAGGCTGACAAATGTATAAAAGCTTCTTCTGAGATGTAAAACTGTCAAGTAGGTGACTAAGAAAATGCTGACCTGGAGTTTAAGTATAAAGGCATTTCCTTCAAGTTTGAAACATTTAGTCCTAAAAGGCAGAAGGTAAACAAGTCAATAGCTTCAGGAACTCCCTGAAACTAAGCAGATTCCCCAGGTCCCTCCCTCCTAAGAGTAAACAATAGAGTGCTGAGGGCATTCTCAGACAAGCCAACAACCAAAACTACACAGAAGACTCTGAGCCCTGAGCAGCTGCCTGGAAAAGGCAGAAACCTGCTGAGCTGCCTGGAAGAGATTTAGACCAGAGTCATGTGGAAAGGACACTCTCCAATCTGTTGTTTGCTGGCTGTGTATTGTGTTCCACATTCCAGTCATTATGAGCTGGTATCCATTTTGGGACAGACTTTGTAGATGCAGCTCTCTGTGATTCATTTCTGCTTTGTAAGTAACCTAAATTCCTATAAGAAACCTCAGTAAAACTCATTATTTTACCAAGGTGTACTTTAGTCTGTCCTGGGCTCCCTATCAGGGGAGAGTAGCTGTTAATAGGTATGTGTGATGTCTCCCAGGAAAGTCTTGACACACAACAGCAATCCATACCTGAGACCAGAACTAGCAACACCTAAAAGGAAAGGTTGGCCAGATATACAATATGTTTTGAGGTAACCTAGCTTTTTAAAATATTTTCCTAGCCTAAGAGGATATTTTTTTTTTTTGTAGATTAAAGTATATGTAGCTACAATAATGTGTGTGTGTATGTGTGGTGTGTGTGTGTGTGTGTGTGTGTGTGTGTTTAGTTGCTTGTTCCTATGTACCCAGTTGACTGCAATATTCACATGCATATGAAGGACAAAAGTCAATCTGAGGGATCATCCTTGATATCAACCATCATTTAAAAACATATGGTATCTCAGTAGCCAGTCATTTGTAGAGTGGACTAGGCAGGCTGACCAGACAATCCTGGAAATATACAGGCATGCACCAAGTACCACCATATTTGGCATTATATTATTATTATTATTAATTATGTTCAAACATTTTGGGAGTTAAACTCAGATCTTCTAGCTTGGGAAGCCAGTGTTTTATCATCAGAGCTGTTTCCCCAGCCCAGATAGTATATATTTTTAAGTTAATTATTCTCAATGAAATAGTGTGTAGAAGAAAATTACAAAAACAACACAGAGAAAACAAGAACTCCTGGAGTGTTCTTTCAACTTCCTTTATACACACACACTCGAGCTCTCTCACTCACACACACAGACACATACACACAGGCATGCACGCATGCATGCACGCACAAGAAAAAGCACACACCTCCATAAGTCAATATAGTCAAATCTAGAGAATAAAATGATACTTGGAAGGAAAGGATTTTAAAATCCATCTGACATTTTGCCAATCATTAGGGGCTAATTCTAAATTGAAGATACTATGGCCTGACCACTGTAAGAGTGATCATGAAATACTACAGAAATAGTGGTCTCATCCCATTCCCTCTTACACACAGAAAGAAAGAGAGAGAGAGAGAGAGAGAGAGAGAGAGAGAGAGAGAGGAGAAGAGAGAGACAGAGAGAGAAGAAGGAGAGAGAGGGACATGGAGAGGAAGAAGGAGAGGGGAAGGGAAAGGGAGAAAGAGCCAGGTTGTAAATGAATAATAAAATAAGATGTGAGAAAGGAAAAACAATGTCCATAATTTAGTTAACAAATGTATCTTGAGTTTGTCCATAAGTGTTCACAAGGAGAAAACATCACCTACAAATGTTATCCTAATTCGTTCTGAGAAGAGATTTCTTTACCTTAGACAGCCCAGCCTACCAAAGAGATGAGTGAATAAGCAAATAACATGTACTTTCTTGAATTTTCATTCTCTTATTTTGTAATTTTCTTAAATTTTGTGACATATAAAATATTAAAAATTTACTACTTAGTCTCTAAAGATGATTCTTTAAAGGTATAATTATCTCACAAGATAAATTTGTTAAAATTACTTAATTTTTGTGGATTTATTTCAACAAAAAAGTAACTGTTCCCAAAAGGATGGTAAGAGCATGTTAGGATTATGCTTCAGCACAAAATCAATTGTGTTTTGCTCTTCAGGGAACAGTGTAATTTTCTAAATACGCATACATATAAATTAGGGTCTACTTCCTTGTTCCTTAGCTTCCTGTTCCTGAGAACTGAGGTAGGAAAAGATTGTTGAGAATAAATAACTTATCTCTAGAGAGCTTAAAATAAGGGGAGTCTGGACCCATTGTTATTATTATTGTCTTTGATTTGGTAGCTGAAAACCAAATATGAACACGATTAACACAGAATGTAGAGAGCAAACCCACATCCTCAGGGCTTTTGCCTTTCAGGCTTCCTCTGGGGACATGGGGCACAAGTCTTGGTGAAGTCATGTACCTTGAAAGCTGTCAATCTGCTCCTTTTGTGTTCTTCTGAATTGAGGACAACAATAATTTAGCAGTATTCCCTATTTTATTCACCACATAACCTTTGTATACAGTAATCAAATTCTGACTAATCCATGGTTTTGTGGCAAAATCAGTTGCCCGCAGGGATGCAGTGCTGTTTACAGTCAACCCTGAAGGGAGGCCAACTTTGAATGCATTAATTCTGAAGATAATAGTTATATTCAAGGAGTCACTAAACTCACCCTCAACCCCTGCCCAACCAACAAAGCAGAGACCTTTGTTGATGTTTTAACCCCAGCATTATGGAAAAGAGTTATTTTTAAATCTCTATGTGTAGAATTTATTCTTATAGAATTGTAAATATTATGAAAAGGAGCTCACAGTTTCAAATCTTGCAAATGAAAATGTATATTCTTAATTATTATCAGAATGACCTTAATTCTTATTTAAAATATTCTTCAAAAACACCTATTCCTCCCTGCCCAAATCGAGGAAATGATTGATATATACAAATAAAAACCACATGTTGGAAAAAAGCACTAAAACCAATTTCAACAACAAATATATAGTTAGAGAAATGTGCATAATAATTTTAATGAGCAAATGATGGACATCACAATATATAGAAAGGTGTTGAAATCATAAAATAATATGAATGTAATATTAGATTAAATGAAGGGAATTTTAAAATGGAATAATTAAAATGTACTGAATATAGTAACAATGCTAGTAACTAAATAAAAAATGAAGTAATATTTTAAATAAATTAGCAAAAACTAAATGAACAATAATATGTCAGAATTTCAAGATTCTTCATATTATCAGTATTGATTGTTATCAGTATAAAAATACATCTGTGTATTGATGAATTAATTTTATGTAAATTTGTCTGATCATATTTTTGCAGAGGGAGCCAAGTGTATAAAAGTTATAGCCTATTTTTAAAAATTCCTTCTTTTTATTTAATTATTTTTTTTACCACTCCAGATTTTATTCCCCACCCAGTCCACACTTAGACTGTTCCACATCCCATACCTCCTCCCCACCCCTCTGTCTCCATAAGGATGTTCCCTCCCTCACCCCAACCCCACCCCACCAGACCTCTAAATCCCTGAGGCCTCCAGTCTCTTGAGGGTTAGGTGCATCTTCTCTGACTGAACCCAGAACCATAGTCCTCTGCTGTATATGTGTTGGAGGCCTCATATCATCTGGTGTATGCTGCCTGGTTGGTGACTCAGTGTCTGAGAGATCTCAGGGGTCCAGGTTAGTTGAAACTGCTGGTCCTCCTACAGGGTCGCCCTCCTCCTATGCTTCTTTCAGCCTTTCGCTAATTCAACCACAGGTGTCAGCAGCTTCTGTTCATTGGTTGGATGCAAATATCTGCATCTGACTCTTTCAGCTGCTTGTTGGGTCTTTTAGAGGGCAGTCATGATAGGTCCCTTTTGTGAGTGCTCCATAGTCTCAGTAATAGTGTCTCACCTTGGGACCTCCCCTTGATCTGGATCCCACTTTGGGGCTTTTCCTCAGGCTCCTCTCCATTTCCATCCCTGCAGTTCTTTTTTTTTTTTCTTCTAATTTATTTAGTTATTTAAATCACATCATAATTTACTTATTTACACAGGGGTTATAAACACAAAAAGGCAGGATGTGGGGAAGGGAATGGCACCGGAGCATAGGTGTTCAGGGGAGTACAGATACCTTTCAAAACAGGGTATCAGCTGGGTGTAGGTTCAGGGGACAGGTCACTATGACTCTGCCTATGATTCACTTGTCCTTATCTGAGTTGGTACTGTCCACCGAGGCTGCCTATTTATAAGACCTATGACTACTTGGGCTGGTAAATTTCACAAAAGTCGCCTGTTTACAATAGCTTATAGCCTGCTGTTTCAGTGTTTTTCCACAGAGACCCAAGACATGGTGTTAGCATGCATGTATGTCAGGACTATTGCTGACTTTAGGCCTATGGCTGATTTTAGGCCGTTAGTGTAAATGTAGGGCTGCTCCTGACATCTCCTCCCTTCTCTAAGTATCGAAGGCCTTGGTGATTCTATTCTTGCGAAGGCGGGGATAGAGGCCTGACCTCCAATAATTGAAGGGGACCTTGTAATGGCTCAGGTCCTCCTGTTGTTGTCCTGTGAGGCATGAGGGCCATACCTATCCCGATGTCTTTTTCCTGGAGAGGGGATGCTTTTGACATCAACCCCTATCAATCAGGCTTGTCCCTCAGGGAACCCAGATCATTATTTTAAACTTTTATTTATATTCCCTTGCAGTGCTTAGCCTCGAAGCCTAAGCAGAATTCAGATCGCCAGACAGAGAGGGTTCTGGGTAGCCCCTCTCTGCTTGGTCTAGGGGTGGAAGTTTCTTCTTTTAGGTTGGGTGAAGATGGGTTTGAGGAACACCCTGGATAAAGTAACAACCTCATCTTGAGTCTCGTGGTCCTCCATAGCTAACTTATGATAATGTATCTGAATAGGTTTTGCTACCGAATTATCTATCTGTTGTATCACAAAGTTAGTCAGCCTATTTAAGGCCTGGGACTAAAAGAAATCAGCAAAGATAACCCAGTTAATGGTCCCAAGATGGGAGGAAGTGGGGTTGACAACCATAGAGAGGTTGAAAACCAGGCCTTGTACCAGCTCTCATATTCCTCTTTCTCTTTCTCTCTCTGTCATTTCTCTGGGCCTTCTCTGACCTTTTTCATGTTCTCTTTAACCATTCCTGTCTTGTCTATGTAAGGGCAACATTCTTCTTTAAGGGCTGTACACAGTCAAGAGCTGTACACAGTCTTTTCTATTGCATAAAAGTTATAGTCTCAAGAATAGGATATGGCTAGTTTCTGGTCTGCACCAGTGCCCTTAGAAGACCTTGAGTGTCAGATCTTCACCCAATCCTACCATACCCAGAAGAGGCTGGACTCCAGGAACTCTGATACACCCAGGAATATAGTACCTCAGGAGATTGGTCACACCAGGATTTCAGGATCCCAGAGGCAGCCTGAGTCCTAGAAGATCTTACACCCAGGATCTCAGGATCACAGGATCACAGAGACAGCTGGACTCTAAGGAGTTCTGACACAACCAGGATAATAAGAAAGACAGGCTCCAGTCAGAGATAGTAAGTGCAGGTACCACTAGAGATGACAAGATGGCAAAAGGCAAGCACAAGAACATAAACAACAGAAATCAAGGTTACTTGGCATCATCAGAACCCAGTTCTTCCACAATAAGAAGTCCTGAATATCACATCACACTGGAAAAGCAAGATTCAGATTTAAAATCACTTCTCATGATAATGATAGAGGACTTTAAGCAGAACATAATAACTCCCTCAAAGAAACACAGGAGAACACAGCTAAACAGGTAGAAGCCCTTAAAGAGGCAACACAAAAATCCCTTATAGAACTAAAAGAAAAAACAACAAACAGGTGAAGGAATAAACAAAACAATCCAGGACATAAAAATGAAAGTAGAAACAATAAAGAAATCTCAAAGGGAGACTATCCTGGAGATAGAAAACCTAGGAAAGGGATAAGAGTTCTATATGCGAGCATCACAAAGAGAATACAAGAGATAGAAGAGAGAGACTTTCCAGTGCAGAAGATACCATTGAAAATATTGACACAACTGTCAAAGAAAATGCAAAATGCAAAAAGTTCCTAACCCTAAACATCCAGGAAGTCCATGAAACATTGAGGGAACCAAACCTAAGGATAATAGATATAGAAGACAGTGAAGATTCCCAACTTAAAGGGCCAGTAATATCTTCAAAAAATTATAGAGGAAAACTTTCCTAACCTAAAGAAAGAGATACCTGTGAGCATACAAGAAGCCTACAGAACTCCAAATAGATTAGACCAGAAGAAAAATCCTCCTGTCATATAATAATACAAATCTCAAATGCACAAAACAAAGAAAGGATATTAAAAGTGGTAAGGGAAAAAGGTCAAGTAACTTACAAAGGCAGACTATAAGAAATAAACCAGACTTCTCACCAGAGAGTATAAATGCCAAAGATCCTGGACAGATGTCATACAGACCTGAAGAGAACACAAATGCCAGCCCAGACTACTAAAGCAAGCAAAATTTCAATTACCATAGATGAACAAACCAAGATATTCCTTGACAAAACCAAATTTATATAGTATCTTTCCACAAATCCAGCCCTGCAAAGGATAATAGAGGGAAAACTCCAACACAGGAATGAAATTATGCCCTAGAAAGAGCAAGAAAGTAATCTTCTTCCAACAAACCAAAAAGAAGATATCCACACAAACATAACTCTACCTCTAATAACAAAAATAACAGAAAGCAAAAATAATTTTTCCTTAATATCTCTTAACATCAATGACTCAATTCCCAAATAAAAAGACATAGACTAACAGACTGGATATACAAACAGGACTCAGCATTTTTCTGCATACATTAATTGCACCTCAGTGACAATGATAGACACTACCTTAGAGTAAAAGTCTGAGAAACAATTTTCCAAGAATATGGTCCCAAGAAACAAGCTGGTGTATCCATTCTAATATCGAATAAAATTGACTTTCAACCTAAAGTTATCAAAAAAGATAAGGAAGGACATTTCATACTCATCAAAGGAAAAATGAACCAAGATGAACTCTCAATCCCATGCTCCAAACACAAGGGCACCCACATTCATAAAAGAAACTTTACTAAAGCTCAAAGCACACATTGCACCTCACACTATAATAGTGGGAGAATTTAACACCTTACACTAAGAAATGGACAGGTCATAGAAACAGAAAAGAAACAGAGACACAGTGAAACTAAGAGGAGTTATGAACCAAACAGATATAACAGATATCTGTAGAACATTTCATCCTAAAACAAAGAATATACCTTCTTCTCAGCACCTCATGAAACCTTCTGCAAAACTAACCATATAATTGGTCACAAAACAGGCCTCAACAGATACAAGAAAATTGAAATAATTCCATGCATCCTATCAGATCACGACAGAATAAGGCTGGTCTTCAATAATAACAAAACAATGGAAAGCCCACATACACATGGAAACTAAACAATGCTATACTCAATGATAACATGGTCAGGGAAGAAATAAAGAAAACAATTAAAGATTTTCTAGAATTTGATGAAAATGAAGGCACATCTCACCAAAACTGGGACACAATGAAAGCAGTGCTAAGAGGAAAACTCATAGCTCTAAGTGCCTACAAAAAGGAACTGGAGAGAGCATGCACTAGCAGCTTGACAGCATACCTGAAAGCTCTAGAACAAAAAGAAGCAAATATATCCAAGAGGAGTAAACAGCAGGAAATAATCAAACTCAGAGCTGAAATCAACTATGTCAAAACAAAAAGAAGTATACAAACTATCAACAAAACCGGGAATCTGATTCTTTGTGAAAATCAACAAGATAGATAAACCCTTAGCCAGAGAAACCAGAGGGCTCAGAGATAGTATCAAATTAATAAAATCAGAACTGAAAAGGGAGATATAACAACAGAATCCAAAGAAATTAAAAAAATCACCAGGTCCTATTACAAAAGCCTATATTCAACAATACTGAAAAATCTGGATAAATTGGACAGTTTTCTAGACAGGTACCAAAGTTAAATCAGGATCAGATAAACCATCTAAACATCCCATAACCCATAAAGAAATAGCAGCAGTCATTAAAAATTTCCCTACCAAAAAATACCCAGGACCAGATGGTTTTAATGCAGAATTCTATCAGACCTTCAAGGAATACCTAATACCAATTGTCTTTAAACTATTCCACAAAATAGAAACAGAAGGAATACTTCCGAATTAGCTTTATGAAGCCACATGGAATAGTATTGAAGACCCAGAAATGAACCCCCACTCCTATGGTCACTTGATCTTTGACAAAGGAGCTAAAACCATCCTGTGGAAAGAAGACAGCATTTTCAACAAATGGTGCTGGTTCAATTAGAGGTCAGCATGTAGAAAAATGAAAATCAATCCATTCTTAATTCCTTGTACAAAGCTCAAGTCAAAATGAGTGGATCAAGAACCTCCACATAAAACCAGATACACTGAAATTAACAGAAGAGAAAGTGGGGGAGAGCCTCAAACACATGGGCACAGGGGAAAAGTTTTTGATGAGACCACCAATGGCTTATGCTCTAATATAGGAGGAGCTAAGGTGGGAGGAGTTAGGAGAGGAAAAGATAGAGGAGTAGTAAGGCGGAGAGGAGGAAAAGAAAGAGGAAGAGCTAGGAGACAGGAGAGGAGAACTAGAGAGAGGAGATGGAGGCGGATGTTCACGTGCCTGTAGAAGTCAAAGGTAGTTGGTATATCTAGGTTGGGTATTGGGTTACACTTCTGATTGTATGGGTATCTTGTTACTGATCATTATCAAATATATGTCTTTGATTAATCTTTAAGCATTTGAGTTCATCTTTCTACTGAGCCAGCATGGATGGCGGATGGCCTGGGCGATGCCCAGCCTTGCCGAGACAGCATGGGAAATTGAGCCATCTCCCATGCTGATGTTTCATGGGTGGCAGGGCTGGTGTTTCTAGTTTGGCCATTTAGGCAGAACTGCTGCAGCTTGGATAGTCAGCATGGCTGGCAGCCTTCTATTAAATAATTAATTCAACACTCTAAGATCAAGAATTGACAAATGGGACCTCATAAAATTGCAAAGCTTCTTTAAGGCAAAGAACACTGTCAATAGGACAAAACAGCAACCAACAGATTGGGAAAAGATCTTTACCAAACCTACATCTAACAGAGGGCTAATATCCAAAATATACAAACAACTCAAGAAATTAGACTCCAGAAAACCAAATAACCCTATTAAAAAATGGGATACATAGCTAAAAAAGAATTCTCAACTGAGGAAACTTGAATGGTTGAAAAGCACCTAAAGAAATGTTCAACATCCTTGGCAATCAGGGAAATGTAAAACAAAACAACCCTGAGATTCCACCTCACACCAGTCTGAATGGCTAAGATCAAAAACTCAGGTGATAGTAGATGCTGGCGAGGATGTGGAGAAAGAGGAATACTACTCAATTGTTGGTGGGATTGTATGATGGTACAACTACTCTGGAATGCAATCTGGAGGTTCCTCCGATAATTGGACATGGTACTGAGGACCCAGCTATGTCACTCCAGGGCATATACCCAAAATATACTCCAATATATAACAAGGACACATGCTCCACTATACTAATAGTAGCCTTATTTATAAGAGCCAGAAGCTGAAATGAACCAAGATGTCCTTCAACAGAGGAATGGATACAGAAAATGTGGTACATTTACACAATGGAGTACTAGTCAGCTATTTTTTTTGTTTAATTTTATATTTTTGCTTATTCACTTTATAACCCGTCCCAGTCACCCCCTCCCACAATCCTTCCCCATCTCTTCTTTTCTGAGTACCCCCTCCTCCTGTATCCCCCACCCTGCCACTTTAAGTCTCTGAGAGGCTAGGTGCTTCCTCTCCCATTGAGGCCAGTTGAGGCACCCAGCTAGAAGACCATACCCCATATACAGGCTGCATATTTTGGGATAGCCCCCACTCCAGATGTTTGAGACCTACATGAAAACCAAGCTGCACATTTGCAACATATGTCCAGGGAGGCCTAGGTCCAGCCCATGGAGCTAGATCTGTGTAGACTAGGTATGCTCCATGGTTGGTGATTCAGTCTCTGAGAGCTCCAAGGGTTCAGGTTGGTTTACTCTGTTGATCCTGTGCAGTTCCTATCTCCTTAGGGCCCACAATCCTTCCGCCTATTCTTCTATAAGAGTTCTCTATTAAAAACAATGAATTCATGAAATTCTTAGGCAAATGGATGGAACTAGAAAATTTTCATCCTGAGTAAGGAAACCCAGTCATAAAAGAACACACATACTATGCACTCACTGATAAGTGGATATTAGTCCAAAAGCTCACAATACCTAAGATACAATGCACAGACCACATGAAGTTCAAGAAGAAGGAAGTGCAATGTTTGGGTGCTTCAGTCTTTCTAAGAATGAATAACAAAATACTCATGGGAGAAAGTACAGATACAAAGTGTAGAGCAGAGACTGGAGGAAGGACTGTCCAGAGACTACTCCACCTGGGGATCCATCCTATGTGTAGTCACCAAATGCAGACAATGTTGTGGATGCCAAGAAGTGCTTGGTGACAGGAGCCTGATATACTTGTGTCTTAGAGGCTATTCCAGAGCCTGACATACACAGAGGTGGATGCTCACAGCTAACCACTGAAATGATTATGAGGTCCCCAATTGAGGAGTTAGAGAGAAGACTGAAGGAGCTGAAGGTGCTTGAGTACCTATGGGGAAAACAACATTACCAACCAACCAGGGCTCCCAGGGTCTAAACTGCCAGCCTGGGAACACACATGGAGGGACCCATGTCTTCAGCTGTATATGTAGTGGATGATGTCCTTGTAGGGCATCAGTGGGAGAGGAGGGTCTTGGTCCTGGGATGGCTGGATGCCCCAGTGTGGGGACATCATAGGCGGTGAGGCAGGAGTGGTTGGATGGGTGGGGACACACCCTCATAGAAATAGGAATTAGGAGGGATAGGATAAGGAGTTTCTGGCGAGAAGATGAGGAAAGGGGATAACATCTGAAATGTAAATAAATAAAATATCCAATAATACTAATAAAGCACATAATGGAACTGGATATTACAGTTGAGTCTTTGAGACTTTTGTCAACAATTTAATATTACACATACTACTGGGATTCCTTATAATCCTAAAGGGCAAAGTATTGTGGAAGGGGCCCATGGAACTTTAATACAATGTCTTCATAAAATAAAAATGAAGAGGTTTATCCTCATACACACAAAATTTATTTAAATCATTTCTTTTTATTTTATTTTTTTAAACAAAATTGAATGCCATAAAACTTTCTGCTGAGTGTCTATGGCACTCTACAACTAGGCATACTTATGCCTAGGAGAAAAGGAAGGATCCACTTACTGGCATATGGTAAGATCTCAATCACTTATCTAATATAGAGAAGAGGACAGGTTTGTATTTTTTTCTGCAGGATAAAGAAGGAGCATGATGGCTGCCAGAGTGATTGGTGAGACATGCTGATGCTGAGGCAAAGAATGATGCTCACATGTGACCTTACTGAGTGCCCTGACAATGATGACTGGAAGCTGAACTGGGCATATGTTCTTGACCCACCTTTGCTCTCCTATATCCCAGATAGGACAAGCTGCCTTGACTCAAGTTTTTAGACCTTGTGGGACAGAGAAAAAGAGAAGTACTAATAACTCTTGTATTTTTTTTAAATGTGAGCAGTTATTTGGACTCAATAATGTATTGGTCTAGAAATCAATCCAATATTGGAAACAATAGTCTTTACTTGGAAGGCTGGATCTGGACATTTTCAGAGACATATTTGGAAGTTAGCTGCAGTTCTCTATGATGTTACCTTAGCAAGAGATAAAGTTGGGACAGGATCTGGATTTCAAACATGTGTTAGTGCATGTGTTAAGGCTCTTTTATTTGTCAAGTTAAAATTACTTTTGTTTCTTCTACAGTATTTAATGTAAGTTGCATTGATTGTACACTTTCTAATTGTGTTAATGTGTTGAAACCTGGCATGTCTATTACAGGGGTCTATCAACCTGCTTTTATTTTATTGCCCTGAGTATTATGGAAATTTCATTTTCTGAAAAAAGCTTGCAAATACTGTAAGAAGTGAGTCAGGCTTTAAGCAGAAGCAAGAGGGTAGTGGGCTTGATTATTGCTGGTATAACAGCTTTAATTACATTAATTGCTATCACCGTTTCTTCTGCAATTGCTTTGATACAAGAAGTTAAGACAGCTACTTTTGTTAATCATTTAGCAAAAAAAATGTTCCTAATATGTTGAGTATACAAGGGGATTTAGATAGGTATTTGGAACAATGGATTGATGCTCTTTATCCTATTCAAAATATGGGAAAGAAGTTCAGTGCTTGAAACTAAGGAGCCATCTCGAGTGTCATGCCTAATACCAATGGAGTTGTGTTACTTCTAAAATTTACAATGATAGTCATCATTATAATTAGGAAAAAGTTTAACGACAGTTTCAGGGTATCTAGCATAAGTCTAACATCTCTCTTGATGTTTTAACTTTGCATAGTGAGATTAAGAATTTAAAGTTTTTTCTGCAGCAATGCACCAGATACCCTGTTCTGAAAGCTATCTGTACTCCCTCTGAACACTTATGCTCCAGTGTCATCCCCTTCCCCACATCCTGCCTTTTGTGTTTATAACCCTATGTGAATAAGTAAATCACAATTTGATTTAAATAATTAAATAAATTTAAAAAAGAATATAAGGAATGCTGCTCAGATTTGATGCTGCAGATACTGCTGATAAAATTATCTATGTCTTGAGGTCAGTGTATCCATTTCGTTTAAGCTTCAAAATGACATATATAGATTGATCATACTATCTCTTTTTGTCCTGGGAATACTTTAATTCCTGCCCATCATGTTAAAGCCTGTCTTTAACAACATCAACATGTTGATAGTTAAAGTAAATAGGTTGAAGCAGAAAATGGACCCCCAGACAGAGATATTAATTTAACAGGCTGGCAACCAAGGATGGCTAAGGTGAGCATTCTTGTCAGAATGATGTAAGACATGCTCAGTCTTTTTTATGAAATAAAAAAGGGGGACACGTGGAAAGCTTTTGGGGCTGCTTAGCAAGAATCTGAAGTTGGTCAGGACAAGGAAATAGGCTTCAGAGCCGGGCGGTGGTGGCGCACGCCTTTAATCCCAGCACTTGGGAGGCAGAGGCAGGCGGATTTCTGAGTTCGAGGCCAGCCTGGTCTACAGAGTAAGTTCCAGGATAGCCAGGACTTCACAGAGAAACCCTGTCTCGAAAATCCAAAAAAAAAAAAAAAAAAAAAAGGAAATGGGCTTCGGGCAAGAATCTGACATTGTGCTAGAACAAAGAAGTAATTTCAGGCAGGTAACTAAATCTTAGACCGGAACAAAGAAGTAATCTCAGGCAGGAATCTAAATATTAGGCTAGAACAAATAGGCTTCAGGTATGAAAATGACTTTGGGCTAAGACAAGGATATTTCCTTCATCCTGATAAACCCTTAGAAACAGTGATCATTGGAGTGATCACAGGCCTTTGTTTATTGCCTTTACTGTTTGTTTGTTTGTTTGTTTACCTTTTGTGTTTATTGTCTTTCTTGTTCCTTGACTATTTGCATCTATTGTATTGCTAGTTCCTCAACCTAGAATTGACCTTAATACTTTCATGTATTTAAATTTTATAAAAGCAAAAGGGAGGAGGGGGAATGGGATAGAGGGTTTCTGGGGGGGGGGGGGGAATGGGAAAGGGGATAACATTTGAAATGTAAATAAATAAAATATGTAATAATACATTTTTTAAAAAAGATTAGTTAGTATATGGCTTGAAACAACTTGTATATTCTCATGCCTGGCAAGCAGAATCTTTTGGGTAGAACATATTTGTTGGTAAGTAGTGCACAGGCACCTCTTGGTGCTATTTGGTAATAGCTTTCATTATTTAACAAAGCCAAAATGTGAAATAACAGTTTTATCAGTATTGTCAATAAAATTAGAAAATGTGAATGAAGAAACAGTTCTGAACTCTGTAAGATATCTTCCTATGATCAGTCTTTCCAATCAGTTAAAATACAAATGGGCTCTCAGTGTGGTTTTTGGAAACTATGTTCCCTATACTTTGAAAGCTTTATTGAACACATACAATATTAAATGCATTGTGTGTGTATGTGTGTGTGTGTTTGTGTGCAAGTTCATATGTATGTGGGTGCACTCGTACATGTTTGCATTTCTGTACATATCTTTTATCATCATTTTTATTATCTGTTTCATGTAGGTTGGCTGACCAGAAAGTTCCCAGGATCCAGCTATTTGTGGTAAATGACAAAATGTTCGATGAACGGATACTCAGAACTCAGGTCCTCATATTTGTACAATAAAGATTTCCACAGTGAGACATTTCTCACTCATACATATATATGCATATTTATATGCATTTATATGTAGTTTTATGTATCTGCTTGTGTTTTTGTATGTATGTGTGTCTATATTATGAATGTATGTAATATCTGTACATGTGTGATATGTGTTTATGTGTATGTGTGTCTCTGTGTTACATGTACAGACATTAGAAAAGGATAACAGGTATCTTATTCTATGGCTCTCTTCCTATTTCCTTAACAAAGTATTTCTTATTGTACCTGGAGAATTTTTGGTGTCCAGCAGCTCCAACAATACACCTATCTCTTCATCATCCACAATGCTGAATTTACAGTCATAAACAGGTCTAGTATTTCTGGAGAATGGTTGCTTATTTGAATTGTTTAAATTCTTCTAGAGATTTGGACTCAGTCCTTCATGCTTGGGCAGCAAGGTCTCTTATTCATTGGTCAAACTTCTAAGCCTCTGTTTGTGTGTCTGTGTGTGTGTGAGAGAGTTTGTGTGTGTGAGAGTTTGTGTGTGTTACTTTATGAATAGTTTAATTTTATCCATAAATTTATATAATCTGCATGTGTATGTTTTAAAGGAAATATTATTACACTTTCCCTATCTGAGAACAATGTTCCATGAAGGAAGTCTGAATAGTGGACTCTACTGTCCATAAGAACAACATAATCTAGGACAGTTTCTACTCCTTATACAGCATAAAGAAACAACAGTAAAATGCCCCATGCTTATTGCCCACCCATTTTTCTGCTCTGCTACCCAACACTTGTTGCTTGTAGAAAGCATTTGCCTGAAGAGGGAAAGGAAAATAATCATGCTCCAGCTTTGGTAGGATGGGCCCCAGCTTCGAAAACAGCTTTGTCAGAGACTGGAGGTTTAATCTGAGCAGAGGCTTCTGTAAATCCACATGCACCTCACCAACTTCTCAGATGTATTATAGGGAATGCTCTTCCTGAGACTAAATCTGATGAGAAAGGGAGTCTGAGAAACAGAAGAGCAAAGTTCTCTGTCTTGTAAACCTTAAAGATAAATGAATGCACACACCAAAAAGAAAAAAAAAATCAACTGAAAAAAAATATCCTATGAACATTTCAGAGAAAAATGGACTCAGATCCATTCATAATACTGTAATGATTTTTATTCCAGCATATTATTTTTGTAAAAACTAAAGCAATCTGATAGTCAATGATAGCAAGAAAAGATTTTGTTGAACTGATTAATCCAGTGAGGGCTGTATGACATAATCAGGTAATGTCTAGCCTACATAGTTTTACACACACACACACACACACACACACACACACACATATATATGCATGTGTGTATATATATATAAGCATATATATGTAATATAATATATTAATATATATATGCGTGTGTGTATATGTGTGTGTGTATGTGTGTATGTGTGTGGTGTGTGTGTGTGTGTGTGTGTGTGTGAGAGAGAGAGAGAGAGAGAGAGAGAGAGAGAGAGAGAGAGAGAGAGAGAAGAAAGAGAACTCTCATCAATAGCAAGCTAAACATTATGTGCTAATGTGCAAGAAAGTGGGAAGGAGCTTTTTCAAAGTGTTATACAGTAGCTTTAAATCAAAGTACCTAGTATAGAAACCCCAGCTTTGAAGCAAGTTACAGCCTGGGAAAGCTGAACTCACAGAGATATTGGCTAGGAAGAGCAATATTTTTAGAAATGGTATTCTTGTACATCAACAAAATCAATTGCTAATAGCAACGCTAAGGAATGGAAAGTGTCTGGGTTGGAGGTGACACTGCATAGAGCAAGCAGAACTCCTGAATGATGAAAAGCTCATTCCAGAAGCAGGCTATGTACAAACTGCTTCTGCTCCACCCCCTGAATATTTACTTACACCTACAGAAGAAGGAAAAATAATTTGAAGTCTTTACTTGGAAATAGAGAGAAGTTTGTGCTCAGTCATTTCATGCTACTGCGTACATTTATATCAAAAGATATGAAATTCCACAGCACATAGCATAATGTTCTATAAATACTCACACACATATACACATATACATCATGTACATACCTATACATCACATCGTTATAAAAATATCCATAAGAGGGAAAGGCAGATCACTTGTCTTGATATTTAGCATGCACATAATGCTTTATTTAACTAATTTTCAAACTTTTATAATGATAAAATGGACAAGAAAAAGAGTTCAAACTTCCAGCCTCCATAGTTTAACATTTACACATAAATACATAGATTTGCCTGCAGTGACAATGTGTGAGGGATAAAGGGACATGGAACATTCTCTAGGTTTCTTTCTAAGAGTTTTTCTTTGGAAACAAATGCCTTCTGTGTTTCCTTGGAATGGTGGGGTATGACATGTAAATTTCCCGAGCTACTTTTGTTGTTATTAACTATTTGGAGGACGGTGGAATATGGAACAGTTCAGAGTTGGAGGCCTTCATTCCATTAATGCATCTTCAAGGGATACTGGCCTTCCTCCAGGTCTATATGTGACAGGCTTGCCTTCCATACCTCCAAAGTTGCTGGTATAACAACAGGAAAACCTGTTGTGAGGAGGCTTTGAATTACTTTGGAAGTAAAAAGGGACTGTCTTTATGCCATGTCCATGACAGTCTATTTTAAATGTATGTAAAACTCAATTTACACACTTGCTCAAATTCTTCTGTGGGATTCTCCACACCAGCAAGAGGGTACAAGCAAACAAATCCTGAAGGGATCAAAACTTCTCAATATTTTGATTACAGAATTAAAGACACAGAGTTTCAAAAGCCTTTTAATTGAATGTGTTTCTGAAAGGGAAGAGGATGTGGTACCATTTAGAGCCTAAGATAGTCACAAAAGAAGGATGATTACATCAGGCTTTGAGCAAGAGTGAAAAAAGAAACAAAAACAAAACAAACAAACAACAAGAACAACAACACAGTCCTGATTTTCTACCTCTAAGCATAGAGAACCTAAACATACCCTTAGAAAGAAAGCAAGCTGAGCAGGTGTATTTTCTAAGGCCTCCTTTAGCTGGGGAAATAACTGTAGACAAATAATACTAAACATTTCTGAGAAATGGAGAGACTTGATACTTGAGGTACATATCAGGAAAGGGGAAAGCATAAAAATGGGCAAAAAATTAGAAAGGGCCTGAAATGAGTAATGAGGAATGAAAGCAGTCTGAAAAGAACACCTGCTAGACTGACAAGGGAGAGGGATTGGGGATGCAAAGTAAGATAAATGCTCATCTTGGAGATATGCAAGATTGAAGGCACAGAGGAAGAGGCAGGTTTGAGCTGGGGATACAGGTGACTACCTAACAGCAGTCTTGTTTCAACCCCAGCTTGAATCAATGCTATGCAAAGATCTATGATTACCACTGTGCCATTTTGTCGATGCTCAAAATAAGCAAGGGGAACCAGGAGGAGAGATGGTAAAAGACTGCGAAGTTGGGTCCATCTGTCTTTTCCTTTCCTGCCACAGTTGTTATTATTATAGCAAAGCTGTCCACAGGCACAATCCATTCTCTGGTGCTGAGTTTCTTGATAGGTAAATGCTTGTCAGCTTAAGGGCCTGGGCTTTATGTTAAACCTTTAAGTCAAATCTTTTCTTTCAATAAACTGCAAGCTACTTCATTACTTTTATGTTAATTGCTTGATTTTGGATCATGACCAAATTCAGCCCCAATGTCTGGCATATAGGTCTGCTGTAGGTGTTTATTAGATCATTACCAGGATCATATTTAGCTGTACATTTTCATTCAGGCTTGAATCAAGATAAATTCTCATTCCATTTTTTCTCACTGCCAAACTTATCTGAGTTCTCTGTAGTTTTAATTGTGTGAGTTCTTTTTTCCCCTTATCTTTAATTTTATAGCATATATCTTAATTTAGCTTTACCTAAATAAAAAGTGTAGAATTTCACAAAATTAATAAGGAAAAAATAAAGAAAGTTGACAGATACCTGTACAGACAGGTTACTTTTCTTTTTTTCCTTTTTCTGTTTTTATTAATCATTCCATTTGTTTACATCTCAAATGATGTTCCAATTCCTGGTTACCCCTCCACAAGCCCACCCCATCCCACAACCTCCGTCTCCTCCTTCCCCTTTGCCTCTATGTGAGTGCTCCCATACCCACCCATTCTCTCCAGCCCCACCCCTCCAGCATCCCTTTATGCTGGGGCATCAAACCTCCACAGGACCAAAGGTCTCCTCTCCAATTGATGTTAGACAAGGCCATTCTCTGCTATCTATGTATCTAGAGTCATGGAATCCCTCCCTGTATACTCCTTGGTGTAGTCTAGTTCCTGGGGCACTGGGTGGTCTGCCTGCTGATGCTGTTCTTCCTATGGAGTTACAATTCCCATCAGCTCCTCCCGTTCTTCTGCTAGTTTTCCTACCAGCTCCCTGTGCTTAGTCTGATAGTTGGTTCCAAGTATCCACATCTACATTGGTCAGTTGCTTGCTGCACCTCCCAAGGATGAGGTTCTTTTTCTTTCTTTTTTTTTTTTTTTATCAAGAATTGTATTATTTTATTCTACATTATATACAGGTCATAAAAGGCTACAGCACTTTTTCAACATATAACCCTTTAAAAGTAGAGGGCACTATGAAGGACAGATAATACTTTTCAAATAGAAAGAATGTGAGATCCTTGCAGTGTGGATCTTGCAGAATGTTACACTTCATATGAGGTGGGAAGTTCTGAAAGAACTATCCAGAACGGATGAAATCCTTTCTAAAGGGCATCTCTGGATACAAAATAAAGCTTCCTGTCCTGTAGCACTTCTGTTTTTCACCAGAAGGACATGCACTGCATTAGGGATGCTCACAATGCTGGCACTATGTTACTTGTAGAAACAGAGGAAACATTTATTTTGCCTTGTTTGCAGTTCATCGTGAAGGAAAAGTATGTGAAATGGGCTATTCACATCCAACTGGACAGAAAAGCAGACAACCCAAACCAGGACCTCAAGAATTTTCAATGGCTTAACACAAGTGACTTACATCCACCAACAAGACCCACCCACAGCTCCTTCCATAATCTCCCAAATGATAACAGCAGCTAGAGAGCATTCGTTTAAAACATGAGCTCTGAGGTGACTTCATATTCAAACCTGAATTGCAGAATGTAGTACAGGAATCAGCTTGAGGTATGGCGATAGACACAGACTTCCTATTATCCTATCAGAAAGAAAAACACTACAAGATAAGGCTTGTGAGATTTTAGTATGTAAATACTTGTATAAACTGAAAACCTCTGATACTTGGGCACTCTCGAGCGTGCGAAAGGACACCTGGCTGACTCAGTTTTGAGATTTATTTCTATATGGCACTACTTAAATCTCTCTAGTAAAGATGCATCCTATATGAAATTTTATGGAAAACTGAAGACAAGACCAACTAAAAAGAAAAGAAGTGATTTGAAATTAATTGTTTCATATCTGCTTTTGAGCAGTCCCTTTCCAGGTTCTACTGACTTGTGTTTGACTGATGAGTAAGACAAACTACCATCGTGGATAATCCTTAAAACTAGGAGGTAGTTTAATTCCTCTTGAGAAGGGTGCTACACAGCTCTGGAATTTAGCCATAAAGCTGTGTGTCTACTAGACCCACAATTCTTGGAGGAGTAGCCATGTTCTTTCTGTTGCATGCAAGATGCTATGAATGACCTCCAAGTTATCATGGTGTAGAGGAGAAAATAACCTAGTAAATGAGTCAGGCAAGAAAGTGTGAGTACTGCTAATGAGTGCCTGGAATGTTATGAAGAGCATGTACAAGGAAAACATGTTGATGCCTCAGCATGAGTAGTGAAGGCAACATCAACTCCTTACAACAATTAATATATGGTTAAACCTAAGGACATGCAGAATACAAAATTCAGGGACACTATCCTAGACAGAGAAAGATAATGAAGGCAGGCATGGAATGAGAAGACCTGCTATCTCTAGACACTGTAAAGAGGCTTAGTATTGCCTGCAAATGGCCCACATGGTGAAGATAAGATGAAAAAGGAAGCTTGAAGACTTATGTTTTCCAAAAGTATACTCAGGGCACCACTAAGACTCTCAGAGAAAGTGTGACATAAACATTTTCTACTTAAAAAAAAAAAGTGCTATCAGAGGTATGCTGCTCCCACAGATTGGAGACTGTCTACTGAGTTGTGGTATAGCCATCAAGCTGATGCCTGTCAGAAGGATGTCCCTGAGGTTTATAATATAGCAAATAGGCATGTGGAAAGAACTGACCAGTTCGTGGCTATAAGTAGGTTAAAGTCATAATTGTTAACAATGCTTGCTAGCTATTTTAATGGGGCTATGAGGGAAAACTGAAAGTAAAGATGGAGCCAAAAGATTTGGATTGAAAGCTTAGATAAGGTTACAGAAAGGGTAAAAAGTGGAATGGTAAATGTAAAAAGGATGAACCAAACCATGAGGACAGAAAGGAGAAATAGGATGCAAATGTAGACTAAAAACTAGAAGCCATGAGAATACTGGGAAGCTGGGATTAAACCTAGCCAGAAAAGGATGTAGGAAGGCAATGTCCATAGCCTTTGGTCACAGAAAGATTATAAAGTGTCAAAAAGATGAAGTGAACACCAGATAACTTTTTGACTAGGGGCTTGGGCTCCTCTCCACATACCTCTAGATTGTCCATCAGAGTTTCTATTGTATATATTTTTATTCTTATTTGGTTCGTCTACAATCAATATAAGAATTTAAACAAAATCAAGGGAGCATTCTACTGAATAAAATGAAAATGATACACATAACAAGGAAAATTCCAATGTAGTTTCTTTACAAGGAATTTATAGAGCCTTCAAACAAGCAATACTTTTTGAGTTATGTTTAAAGAAATTCAGAACCACAATAAGCTCCTTCACAAAGCTAATAATATTGAAATAGTGAATCAAGTATAAACCCAACAAAAATATATAAGTTATAGTCCAGTATCCCTCATGAATATACATACAAAATTCTCATTGATGTTGTTACAAAATGAAAAAAGATTTTTATTGATTAAAAATCCTAAACTACAACATGATTTTTTTTGAAGACTATTTATTTAGTAAGGATTATTTGGATACCATCTTAATTTCTTGAACATGAATCCACTTTTAGTAGGGATTAAATACATACTTGCTTGTTCCTTGACTATTTGCATCTATTGTATTGCTATTCTCTCAATCTAAAACTGGACTTAATACTTTCATGTAACTTAAATGGTGATAAAAGGAAAAAAAAAAAATGAGGAAAAGGTATGGGATAGCGGTTAATTGGGGGGATGGGAAGAGGATAACATTTGAAATGTAAATAAATAAATTCAAATAAAAAAAAAAAAAAAAAAAAGCACTACTTTGGTAGGATGGAAAAATTAGAACAGATCTTAAAGATTTTCATAGCAAAAAAAGTATTCTTCTGCGCAATGACAGACAATGCACTGGTAAGTAGCTAACTTCAACTATTCCTCCCATCACATCTAAAATTTCACAGAAAATTTCAAAACAAATTCAAAAGAATTAATAATAAGTGAGGAAAGGCACTAAGTTTGCCTGAAATTTTTCGGAATGAGGAAGGCCAAACACACAGCAAACACACACACACATACACACACACACAACAACACAACACACACCACACTCCACAAGCATTTAAAACAACTTTAAAAGGAACCCTAACTCTAAATGTCCTTGGGGATTTTGAAAACAAAAATGTGTTATTCATCTTCGAACTATGTCAGATTCACCAAGGGTGGGAACTGACCCCAGGCATGGACTCTGAGATTTGTTCAGCACTGCTTATTAAATTTTGTTTCCTTTTCTACTCTGCCTTTTTCCGTTGAATCCGCTGTCTGATTGAAACTGCAGTCATTAATTTTACACATACATTAGTACTAAATAAATAATGTCCAATCAGTGAATTCCTTCATTACAGAAAATAATTCTAATATCTCTGTAGGCCAAGAAAGTGATAATAGTTGATATTTCAGTTACTTATGATAATTTTTTTTCAGTTAGGTTTCTCAGACACATTGATATTCTTCCCTTATATAGTGATAACTTTAATTTATGTAATTCCCTTCCTCAGAAAATCATGACTAGAGTAGATTAGTATCCATGAAATTTTTCACTATTTAGCTATGTAGTTTAGCACTACTTAGCAAAATATGGAGTTAAAGGTAATTAATTCTTAATATGTGAGATAAAGTCTAAGAAGCCAGTAGCTGCCTTCGATGTTAAGAAATGTGCTTTTTAAAGCTTCAAGCAATTGTTAGTAATGCTTTAAATTTCCAGAAGGAAAGAATGGCTGGACTAATGACAGAGCAATTAATTGTAAGTATCATTTGTCAGATTCAAATGCTGTCATAGGGCCGATTATCAAGACACAGAGGTATTGCTACTGTCATCACAGAATTTATGACCTGCTTCTAAAAGTGCCACAGGTCAGCAGTGAATACAGACACCAGGGCTAGGGATATAGCTCAGTGAATACAATGCCTAGCATGGCTGCCTAGCTGTCATGCACCAGGTGTTTAAGTCCCAGTACCACATAATGGGTATGATGGTCTACATCTAAAGTCTCAGCCCCTGAGAACTGCAGGATGCAAAAGTCATTCTCAGTCTTATAGTGACTTTAATGCCAACCTGACTACTTAGCACTCTGTCTCAAACAATAACAAGAAACACATCAATACTGATATAACACACATAAGCATACAATCTTGAACTCAAATAACCTATAATAAATCTATGCTAAGGTATTAATTCTCACAATGATAGGTTTATTTTCCTCTTTAAACTTAAGCTACAAAACCACAATCTATTATCATAATACATAAATTCTTCACATACGTAAAACCCTTTGTATATGTTGATTTGTAAATTACATCTCATATTATCCCATTTTTGCATTATTCATACTTTTTTCAACCTAAGCAATTGTACAAAGGCAGCCTGGGATAATTTTCAAGCTCCTGGTATGTACAATGTATGTTCCAAGAATCTGAACTCTAATCCTCTCTTTTCCACAAAGTTCTCCCGGAGGGAGTACATGGTCCAATTTTCAAAAATGCTTGTAAAGGATCAGTGGATTGAAGACTCCCCAACTGAAATGGTTTTCTCACCTCAGACCTTGTATGTACTTAATGATCACACTCTCTTGTTCTTCAGTCCTTACAGGTACATTGTACTTGTTAACTTATCTGAATTCAGTAGGGTACGTTCATCTCTTAAAACCTTTTATCCTTTTGAAACTCACACCCAAGTTGATTTTCAGATTCTAAAGTAAGACTGTGCATTTTTTCATATGCCACGCGTATAGTACTATAAACTCCTGGTATTAAAATATTGGTGTTTTTTTTTTATTATTATTATTCTTAGTTAATTTGGCTGGGCTTAATTCTATAATAGGTGTAGATGAATTTTTATAGATAGATAAGGTTCTCATTCTTCTCTAAGTATCTTTACATGCTTTCATTGCATTTTTCTCACTGGGGATTTTAGAATAAATTATTCTAGACGTGAACTACTTGGCCTATGAAATAGAACCCGAGTCTTTAAGACATGATTAATTACTACAAAAAAAAAAAAAACCCCTCAGGTAAATCTAACATTTAAAATATTAAGGTTTTCTTTTTTTTTTTTCTCTGAAGTTTTGTGAAGCACTGCAATGAAACCATTTTATAATGGGTGTTATAAAATAACTGTTAAGGACAAACACTTTATGCTCAGTCCATTGTTTTAGCTTTGAAAAATGACTATTCTATGAGAAGAGAAAATCAAAGTGTCCATATAGTGAAGAGGAAAATTTTCAAGTGCCTCTGTGCATAGGAAGAAAAGTAGAGAACAGAAATTGATCAGCAAATTAACCAACACAATAACAGTATTTATAGTTGTCTGCTATTTTTTTAAATTTGTTCTGGGTGTGTTAATTGCTGGTATTCTTTTGACACTGGTGGTCATTTACTTAATAGAAGTCATGTTTACATAGACACTATTATCGACAGGGGAGTGGAGAGGACAGGGAAGAGATGAAAAAGGAGTGGAAATGGAACTGCTGATAGAGCTCAGTCTAAACAAAGACCTATCTATGGGAAATGTTGAGCCCTCACTTCTTTTTTTTTTTTTTTTTTTGGTTTGGTTTTTGAGACAGGGTTTCTCTGTATAGCCCTGGCTGTCCTGGAACTCACTCTGTAGACCAGGCTGGCCTCGAACTCAGAAATCCGCCTGCCTCTGCCTCCCAAGTGCTGGGATTAAAGGCGTGCACCACCACCGCCCGGCTGAGCCCTCACTTCTTATGAATGCAAGGAAAGAAGTATACAGGCGCCGGGCGCTTCTTATGAATGCAAGGAAAGAAGTATACAGGCGCCGGGCGGTGGTGGGCACGCCTTTAATCCCAGCACTTGGGAGGCAGAGGCAGGCGGATTTCTGAGTTTGAGGCCAGCCTGGTCTACAGAGGGAGTTCCAGGACAGCCAGGGCTACACAGAGAAACCCTGTTTCGAAAAACCAAAAAAAAAAAAAAAAAAAAAAAAAAAAAAAAAAGAAGTATACAGGCATGCATGATGCTCCAGTTCATGCTGGGGCTGCTGGGAGGAGCATCTAGGACATTCACTGCGGTCTAAGGTGTTTTCCATTTATTTGACTAATTATCATAATTTGTCATAAAGAGACTGAGGTCAAACAGACCAGACGAAAGAGATTTTTCCATTTCCTCTCTGGTCTACAAACAGGCTTCTTACTATTTACTTGCCATTAAAACAGTCTGCAACAAATTGGATGGAAGGGAAATTTTCATTCTTTACTTCATTTATCCAAACTACATAGACACTTAGCTGCTCGGATTGAGTCTTTTAGTGGATTTCATTAATTTCAAAGGGTGCTGAACTGTTTCAGGATGGACCTGGGAGAACTTGCGCTACTTGGAGCAGATTTTCCTAAATCCCACTGGTGCCTGGTTAAGGTGTGAGTTCTGGATGCCATGCAGTTATGGGAGCTTAGAGGCAGCATCTTCATTCTGGAAGCATTTACACATCACTAAGTCAGTTCTCACTTCCCACTTTCTTCTGTATAGAGACTATCTCAAGAGCTTTAAAGAAAGTAAACAACTCAATGGAAAGCACAGGACAGGAGGGGGCATGTGACAGGGATATTTAAAGACACTTTATTCAACACATAATTGCTGTATATAAATAGATTTGATAATGGGAGAGTGTCAAATCTCAAGTCTTTCACCCTGACTCAGGATAAACTCCTGGTTCTAATTTATAGCCTTAGAGCCATTGATTCTGGTCCCTTTTGAGTCCTTCTGTTATTGTCTGTTGTTTGGAGAAAGGCTTTAACGGAAGTTGTTGATTCCCTTTGCAGGAAGAGATAGTTTTTTGTTTGGTAGGATATTTAAAGTCACAGCAAGGAGGTTAAAATGCAAACAAAATGCAAATAAATATAATCATGGTATTTCTTATTTCTGCACTCTTAAATGTCACAAGTGAGTATGTGTTTTTAAAGTAAAAGTGTTTTTGTAAGTGGCATACAGAGGTTTAGATTTTTAAATTCTACAGCTGTTTGGGGACAAATATCCTATAGTCAACAGCATGCAAGAAATATAATGATTTATCTCTTCTTATTTCCTCTGACACTACTAACAAATGTAGAGTTTACTCTAAATACATAGAGATCCTTTGCCATCAAGGGTTTTTCTGGTGCAAAAGAAAGATGTGAGTGTAAATTAGGGTGAGAGAAGTCAATGGAAATTTGGAAACTGGAATCAGCGTTTTATCCCTTCTCCACTGAGATGGCATAAAAATGAGTAAGCACATCCTGCTCCCTCTTTTCTCTGCAATCTGTCATAGCAACATAAATACTAATTGGTTTCTATGGTGATCTCAAGTTTGTAACTAAACAGAGATATCTATGTGCAGGGTGTGCAGGTGAGAAGATGAATGCCTTAGCTTTGGAGCTTTGTAGAGTTGGTCCTAGAGTGCAAAAACTGGCAAATGTAACTTCCTTCCATGAGACTGGTAAATTTGTTAATTTTATTGTTGTCATTTCTGACTAGATCAATTCATCTTCCTACGAAGGTAGGAATGCCATCATATACGTTGGTGTTGGAAATTAACAACTTAATACACTTGCAGTCAATGAGAAATACTGTTTGTGGAAGAATTTAGCACCTAATATGCTACTTATTTATTGCTGAAAGGAGTTCAGCAGCCCGGAGGTGCTTTAAGCCAACACTGGGATGTGGTGAAGACAAGCTGCTGAAGTCCCATCAGTCTAGGCCTCTTCCTTGTGAGTCACAGGTTTATTGAGGAATCCCATTCGTTAAAACCGAAATATGAGACATACTCCTCTAAGTCAACACTTGGTGCTTTAATCACCAGTTGCCACCACTCAGCCATACATTAGTGTCAGGAACCTTTGTAATTCCCCATTTTCTCATTTGTAAGGGGACTGATAGCTGAGCCTCTCTCCAACTGCTGTTGAAGGGATTAAGGACTAAGTTATTCTTGAGTACTTTTGCAATACATGTGTCATATAAATGCTAATAGTAACCTATGGCATTGATTTTATTTCCTCTTCACATTGGAAATTACCTCCTTTCAACAGAGGACTCTTTGCTATTAATGAGATATAGAAATAAATGCATACATATTGTACATATAAGTGCAGAAATTAATATGTATATTATTTATATAATATATTATATATATATATATATATATATATATATATGTGTGTGTGTGTGTGTGTGTGTGTTGTGTGTGTGTGTGTGTGTGTGTGTATATAATATTTAGGACTTTTGACTACACTTTTTAGTTCACATTTGTTAGAGTGTTGGATATGAATCTATTGTTTTATTATTGATAAGTAACTTCAAAAGAGAGGGTGGGAAAAGAGTAAATAGACTTTCTTCCAGGATCAGTGCTGTTGTATAGCTGCGACTCTTTTAGCAGAGGCATGGGGCCATAAGAGTAGTGAGGACAGCTCTAAAACCTCTGGAAAGCACCTAATTTTGTGAAATCAGCAAACATTGAGCAACAACACATTTGACCACACACATTTCTATTGTGCAAAGGCAAACGGTGAAAGTGAAGATGCCCTTGTGCTGTCATCCGTCTCCTGTGGTTCATGTCTTTGGAGCATCTGTACACTGTGGCTCATGGCGTGTGCAATCACTCTACATTCAACAGTCCTTGGCCAAGCCAGATTGTACAAACACTTCTTAACTTGGAAAGTAATGTTATCCTTTTCTTATGAGATGTATATTCAGTGAATGAAACTAGGAATATGTAAAAACAGATAATTATTTTAAATATGTTCCACATAATTTTCCTTTGGAGAGTTAAGCCAAGATGGTAGAGTCTGCCTTTCATACTAGCACTTGGGAGACAGAGACAAGCCAGTCGCTCTGAGTTTAGGGTCTATATATTCTACGTTGTAAGTAACAGGACAGTCAGGGCTATAAACTCACCCTATTACAAAAGGGTCCAGAATAAAATTTGATTATCCCAAGTTTGGGCAGATAATGCCATTTGGTTTTATGCAGACCATAATAGAGAATTAAACACAAATGTGAATTTTGAATGAAGTAGATGGGTTCTCAAAAAGCTTATTAGACATTTACTGTTTATTCAGCATATGCATATTGTGTCTTTACATTTTGGGTGGCTGATGGGCATTGAAGTACTACAGGCAGACTGTATAAGGCAGACAGTACAGGTAGATCACACTCTATGCCTCACCTGCTCTTTGCTAGTATCTTTTTCTTCTTAAAACAATATATGAAGAGAAATTACTAGCCCATCCTTCTTCTCATAGGTGGATAACTATTCTTACTACTAGGCTTGGTATTAGGAAGTGATCAGACTGCCTTGTACATGTACAGTCTGTAGTACCTCAATGCCCAAGTACCTTCTTCCCTTCTGCTCTTGTGGTAGCCTTAAAGAAATTATATAAAAACAATAATATTGTTATATATATATATGAATTGATATAATGACTCCATACAGACAGAGAAGGAATTTTTAAAAAACTATGTAATAGTTCAAATATTCAGTTTTGAACTTCAACTCACATATTTTAGATTCATTCTATAATAAATATATTTATGACCCTTCTAGCAAATTTTATGCCGTAACCAAACACATTTGTCTGTATTTGTGACTACGGTCTAGTTTTTCTTTAGCAATATAGAATATTTTAGTATCCATTTCAATATATGCAGATGTATTGCTTTTTTAATGGTTTTTGATATGCTGGGAACAAAAGTACATATAATGTTCTAACTTCTAAATAGTAGCCCTAAGGAACTTCTTGGTTGTTCACTGCAAAGAATCTGTATGGACAGAAATTCAGCCCAGCTTTCTACATTGGCCATGACTCCATAAACAGGATCAAAAAGGAATCTCTTAACCTGGACCCTGTCTTCAGAAATATTTGGAAACAAATTATATATATATATATATATATATATATATATATATGTGTGTGTGTGTGTGTGTGTGTGTGTGTGTGTGTGTGTGTTTGTGTGCATGTGTAATGTATAATTGTTGCTGTATATTTTTAAAGTATATTTTTGTGAACATATTTTAAAATAACTATTATAAAGATAGGTAGGTGGCATCGTATATGCCTCAAATTCCAACACTTAGTATTGTGAGGCAAGAATATAGAATGTCTGTAGCCAGTTTGTACAAAACACTAAAAGAAAACAATAGACAGATGGAGGAAAAGAAAGGAAGAAAATATATGTACTTGTCCCATTGTTAAAAATCAAGATGCATATACATGTGTGGTCAGACACCTGTGAGAAAGATAACCTATTTTCCTCTTCTTCCTATGTCCTTCTTGGAATTTTCCTAGCTTCTAATTATGGATAGTTGTAGTAAAAATTATTATGGTTTTGCTTGTATCTCCAAGGCTCAAATTTACATGGCATTTCACTTGATCCTGACACTCACCCTACTTAGGCTTCTAGTACTAAATGCTTGCTCAAGGAATATGATTGATAGAACCCAGTTTTTTGCTTCAGTTCTCGAAAAGAACAAAGGAAGGAACACTATGATATACTGATTGCAGACTATAATTAAACAAACTCAGGTAGGAATTCTTCTGGAGATGGGTAAGACCTCTAACTGGAGTCAAATGGGAGCTTTGGAATGTAAGTCATGAAAAAGTCAATGTGAAATCATTTTTCGTTGTTATGAGTAGCAAAATGGAGTCAGCTAGCCTAGGTATTACCTCAAAATGAACAATGAAAGTAAACTCCTCATTATTCTGTATCCATAAGAAACAATGATGTCATACCAGAATGACGCCACTGAATTTCTTTAAATATTTCATTGGGTCAGAAGTGGACTAGAGACATGTTTCTAATCCAATGCCTGAATCAGAAATCTTGACCAAATGTCATGGTAGGGTGACAATCCAAAATTTTCTTTTGGGCTAAGGGAAGAGAATTCATAAATGAGGACTTCATAGAAGTCATACAAGACACTATGAGTTGTTGTTTAGAACAATCACTTAAATCTATTACAAGCATTTATTGTCACCGTGCTACTTGGCAAATTTTCTAGGTGGATTATGTTTTATATAAAATGAAATCAGCAAGAAATACCACAGTCTTCATCAGGTTAAGTTGGGTATATATTACATCATAATTAAGACTTACTGTGAGCATGAATGACTTGGTATGTATATGTGTTATTTAATAGTTTACCTGATTTTGTCAGCCTACATTATCTTCAAAAACTAAACTATTCTCTCTCTCTCCTCTCTCTCTCTCTCTCTCTCTCTCTCTCTCTCTCTCTCTCTCTGTGTGTGTGTGTGTGTGTGTGTGTGTATTTGTATGTGTATGTGAATGTGTGTGTGCAACTGCTTACATACCTACCTGTATCTATGTATATTCTGAGGGAGAGGTATGTAATTTTCCTAATATCCTTAACAGACTCTTACTATGAGGAATGATGTTTGCAAAAGGATTTGCAGCTGTAAAGTGATATGCAAATAAAAGACAGGATCATATCTCTTTCTCATTAACACTGTAAAATCTCTCTTGCAGGTACAAAATATCCAAAGGAAAGAAAATATTTTTCATATAAATAAATCAAAATACGAAAAAGAATGGTTTGAATAAAACTGGCTGGCTAGAGATTTGGTCTTATTTTGAAATGAGGTCAGCTTGGCTAAGTTTTGAATTTCAATAGAGAAATTTTGCATGGCTCTCTAAGTCATGCAAAGAGATTTTAAATATTGGGAAGAAGGAAGCCCCATACAGATAGCAGCAGGAATCATACTAACAAAGTTGAAGTAAGTTAAATAACAAACTCAAAGTGCAGGGAACAAACATATATTTTCTCCCATGATCTTCAAAGAACAGGAGAACATAGGACTCTGAGAAACATCCTCAGAAAAGTCAACTGAGCATCAATTCCAGAAAGAGTAGATCACTCTTATGAAATGAACAATATCAGAGTCAAGAACTGAAGTGTCTGAGAGAGTGTGATCCAGTGCTCAGTACACTTCCGGGGACCCGATCTGGTATTTCCTGCAGTTGGTGTTATTATCAAGTGTTTTGATGTGGGACATCTTATAACATACTTAAGACTCAAGGGAAATAAGAGAAATGAGGGAAGATAGAGAATCAGAATAAATATGCTCTGACAAAGGATTTAGTCAAAGGTTAGATGAGCCTCTATCTCCAAACAAGCCTTGCTCCTTAAGAGACTGCACTGTGGATAGGGACCACTGTGTGGTCTGTTCTCCAAAAGACTTTATGTGGAGATATTAGTATTAAGTTTTGTAGAGTGGGATGAGACATGTTTTTCAAGATCTGGGACATAGTGCAGAGTTCTTAATAGAAATTATTTTATTTTCCTGGAGAAAAAGCCCTCAAGAGGCATTTAAGATGGAATCTTAGCTTTGGACCCTACAAATAGCTTCCTGCCAAACACACACACAAATAGCTTCCTACCATGTGTTTTGTCTTTTGTTCCTCATCATCATTTTACCATGATTCTCAGTAATTTTCATCAGACTTTGATTGAATGATCAAGAAGCTGGCCTGAACAAACTACATTGAATACATCTATCTCAGATGTCTTTATCCATTAATATTAAATGAAGTGATAATAGTTTCTTCATCAATATTATGGAAATCTTTGTGCCACATTGTATTATTGATATCAGTACAATTAAATATGCAATATCAGAGACCAAAATACTTGAGTACTGATTTGAATATTGCCATATACACCATAAGTTTATTGAATGTTCAAATTTTAGAGAAAAGAAGCTTTTGAATAGAGATCTTATCAGGAACTAGGTTTAAATAAACACCTTGATAATAGTTTAATATTTTATAATCATGATCGGCCTCAGTAAGTGGTGATATTTAGGGTCTCTGTGGAGCTATGTGATCTCTTATAAATTTTCATTATGTGTTTACTATTTTTTAGAAATATTTATTATTTAATTTGGTCTTATGTGAGAATGTGTGGACATAGTTTTTATTGTTTCTTAGAAAATATTATTTAGTTCATTCTTGGTGTATGTCTTTGAGTGAGAATATATGGTCATATGTTTGTGGATGAGCATTTCTGTATGTGCACACACATACACCAAAGGGCATCGGGTTTCTTCTTCTCTCACTCTATCTTTTCTTTTGAGTCAGAGTCATTCTCTGAACCTAGATTTTTCATTTTCCAAGACGAAAACCCCAGAAAGTCTCATATGTCCATTCCACTATCCAACTCAGGTTTGGGATTATAGGCATGCACCAAATGCTTGTCTTGTTGTGTAGTTGACTGAGATCCTAACTCCAGTACTCACTGATCTTCATGATTGAGGAGGAAGCACTCTTAACCACTAAGTCATCATGATGGTTCTCCAGAAAAGAGTGAAGTTCCAGGAGAAAAAAGTTTTATCACCTGACTGAAATTTCCCTAAACAGAGTTAGATTGACAGTTTGTATCACAACGGAATATAAAAATATTGTGAAAACAACTTTATAATTCAGATGATGTGAGGTTACTACTACTATTGCTGATGCAATTACTACTACTATAACTACACACACACACACACAAACACACACACACACGCACACACAGACAATTTAGTTATAATCATCCACATCTATTAGTCACACTTAGTCTATACTTTAAAAACCTACCATTACTTTTGCAATATGCTTATTTGGTTTTGTGTTTCAGGTTAAGAAAAAAAAAGAAAAAACTTTTCTAAATTATGTCTTTCCATCAGGCTTAGTTTCAAGAAATCTTTTTATGATGAGGACTATGCATATGAATTTAGGGTTTTTTGTTTGTTTTGGTTTGTTTTGTTTTTGTTTTTTTCATGTTGGACATGCCCCATTTTTGATATTATATTTTATTTTACTATTTTTTCCTTCTATTTCCTCCTTCCAAGTCTACAGACTCCCATATGCCACTCCCCACTTTCCTTCAAATTAATGGCTTCTTTAATCAAGAATTCTTAATGCATGATTATATATATATATATATATATATATATATATATGTGTGTATGGTGGTTATTAATATATATGTATATATAATATATATGTATATATATACATATATGTATTTTTCTACCTGCACACACATACATGCATATACATATTCATAATTATAACCTCTTGAGTCATACAATGTTGCTTATATGCATAATGTTTTCAGGACTGATCACTTGGCACTGGACAATTGGTGTACTTTTCAGTGGGGAAGACCACATATCATGCTTCCAGATACTCAATTGCCTATAGTCCTGTTTGTGCTGTTTGCCCTTTTCAGTTTTGTTTCATTCTTGACTTTCTGTTTTAGCTCATGTTTGGTAGTCTGTTGGTAAGACTTTATAGGTATATATTCTGATGTTATTGAGACATAAACTCACAGGAAAATTTCTGGTTATTTGTCTATTATAATATTTCTATGTCCTCTTCTGTAATGTCCTTCAAACCTTAGATATAGGAGTATTTTGTGGATATATCCCCTGGGACTAAGGTAAACCAATCTGCATATTGATTGCTTCTGCTTTTCTTTAGTGATCTTCATCTGTGATGTCCCCTTCAAAAAAGGAGAATCAGTTTAGTTTTTCAATTTCCTTTTTCAATATTGAGGCTGATATTCTTTATATTTCATTTGTTTCCTTTCTTTTTCTCTTTGGTGTTCATTTATATGTTTGACAACTATTTCTTTTTGAAATACTTTGGAATTTTAATATAATTACATCAGTTCCATCATTTTATGCATTTTCTCCTTTATCATCATCCTTTCCTTCAATGTACCATCCTTACATCTTTTTCTTTTAAACTCATAGCCTCTTTCACTTTAATTGTTGAATATATATATAATGTGTGTCTGTGTGTATGTCTCTGTGTGCGTGTGTGTATAAACATGACACAATTATTCCTATTCCTAAATGCATAAATATAATCAACATGTTCAGTTTGTAAAATTTTACTTCTGTGTATGTTTTCAAGGCAGACCATCTGATATTGGACAACTATTTGATGTACTCTGCCATGGGGAAGAGTATTTCTCCAACTCTCAGCAATCTTTACTTGTGTGTAAATTTTTGTGTAGTGTTGAGATCTCAGGGCTTTCCTCCTTGCATGTTAGTATGTCTGTTATTGTTTTCCTTGTTCAGCTCACATTTAGGCAATCATGTCTGTGACATTATGAATGAAGCTCCTAATATTTCTAGAAAACAAGTCCATAGTAAACTCTATGCTCCTCTGGCTCTTAGATTCTCTTTGCTCTCTTTTTCACAATGATCTCTGATCCTAGGTGTTGGTGTGTTTGGTAGACGTAACCATTAGAACTGTGTTTCACAACTCTGTGTTTTGATTGGTTATAATTTTGAATAATGGTCTCTGTACATTGCAAAGAGGCATTTCCATGATGATGAATGAGCACTACATTTATCTGTGATTATAGTGACAAATATTTAGAATGTAGTTAGTAATTATTCTAGTTTTATAATGTAGAGGATTGTAGATTCTTCCCAGTTTCTATACCTTCACTAGCATTGCGTATATGTCTAAATTCCTAGTACTATGCATGGCTTTACTCTTGTTGAGGGAGCCTTCTGTCCAATTGAGAACAGTTGGTTACTATGACCATATGTGTGCTAATACTGTACCCTTAGGGTTATCATGATATTCTTTTCTTGTGGTTCATAGGCTTTATAACTGGATAAGACTTTTGATTCCTTCATGATGCCATCTGGTACCATGAATTCCTTAGAAAGGAAGATTCTGGGTAAGTTATAGCACAGTGTCATCTGTGTTATGAGTCTGATGCCCACAGTTTCTTCAGCAATAGGAACTTACCTTCTACCCTGAGATACAACCAAGGGCAATAACAATAGGCTATACAATGTGTGGAGCGTCTTTTGGAGTGACCTGGCAAAAACAAGTTGAAAATAGTCATCTCATACCTGAGTTTGAGTGTTTTGTTAAATAGTCTCTAGCTTTTGGAGGTATCATTGTCAGCTAAGATGGAAAGTGTCATTTAAACAATACATAATTATCTATATACAACTTATGTGCATTAGAGGTGTTTTTAGGTAGATAGTAGGCAGCTAGCTTCAAGTCAACTTGACAGAAGGTATAGTAATCTGAGCAGAGACAATGTCAATTGAGAAAATGACTACAGAAAATAAGAATTCATGTTGTTTCCTAATTATTGATCTGTGATGGTCCAGACCATTGTGGATAGTGATATTCCTGTGAAGGTAGCCCTCTCTACTATTAAAAAAGTAGCCCGAGAAATCCGTGAGTAGCAAGAAAATAAGCAGCAGCCCTCCATGGCATCTGTCTCAACTCCTACCTCCTGATTCCCATCTGGTTAGAGTTCCTGCCTTAGCTTCTCATAGTGGACAGTGATTCAGGATATATAAGTAAAATCCTTTCCTCCTCACATTGCTTTTGGTCATGATACTTCAGCACAGCAATAGGAAGCCTAAGTAAGACAGTAGTTAATAATATGATTCCTTATAACATTTTCAGACTTCCTTTTTCTTATATGTGATTATTACCAATCACTTTACTGCAAGTCATTTTGTTTTCATAGTGGAAAGAAAGCATGTGAGTGAAAGTGTATGGCAAATATAGCGAGGAAAAACATATAATGGAAAATGACTTATGTCACTTTATTTTTTAACATAGAGAAGATAGAATTATTTGCCTCCTCAGAGGTAGTGTTTGGGCAGAGTCCTGATAATGTCAGATATGGAGGATGAACATCTCAAAGAGAGATGGAGCAAGGCTAGTATATACTCAATTTATGTTCACAAAGAACACCTGTATGTTGGAAGAAAATGGAGTAGAAGCTGTGAGTTACTGGCGTTGCTTAAGCAAGGGCATTCCATCGATCTTTGGGCATCTCTGAGAGGAAATTAACCCTAGTTTGAATTTTGAAGAGTTAGTTTGTCTGATGTGAGGAATGTAGACTGTAGGAGCCAAAATAAGCCACACAAAGAGCTATTAGCTAATGCATTTAGACAATGCAATATGAAACACTGGTCCTGTAGAAAAATGAAGACACAGAAAGATGCTGAATGTATTGTAAATGGAATTTGAAAGTCTTTTCTGATGTGGTGGGTTCAGGGATCTTTACGGCCTCACTTTCTAAGTAAGAATCAGAAACACAGGGCAAACATATTTCTCGAGACTCTCTAAAGGAACTGGTGAAAGACAATGTCTCATCATTCTCAGAAACATTCTTTTCTAGTAAAATATAATTATATCTCTTCAGACACATTTGTACCCGAGACAGGAATCCACTTTCCTGTTCATGATGGAAGTTTACTCAAACATATGATTAACTGAGTTAGCTATCTTTTTAAGATTTTAATTTTTTTTAATTTTTATTCATGTGTGTATGTTTATGTTAGCATATGACATATGTATTTAGGTGCTTGAAGAAGCCTGTTCCTAGAGGAAGTTACTAGATCATTGTTAACTGAGTTGCTATCTTTTTAAGATTTTAATTTTTTTAATTTTTATTCATGTGTGTATGTTTATGTGAGCATATGACATATGTATTTAGGTGCTTGAAGAAGCCAAAAGATGTTGGGTCCTCTAGGAGTGAAGTTACAGATGCTTGTTAGTCACCCAAAGTGTGTGCTGGAGATTGTTCTTCAGTCCTCTTGCAGAATAGTAGCTATTCCTACACAGAGAGCTATCCTCTGAGGCCCCAATAGAAAATTAAGATTTAAAGTTAGGGGAGTGGGGTGAAAAGGAAGATCTGATGTCTCTTTTTAAGCAACCATCTTACTTAACCTGTTTTCTTTTATTAAAGAGAAGGTACAGAGAATTTTTCATATTTCTGGATTCCATTTAGAGCATATAATTGTTTGATTTGTTTTAGGCAACTTCTGTTGATACCTCTAAGAAAGTTTAAGGAGGATTTCATATAAAAAAGATATAAAGAGCCTCCTATATAGAACTTTAAGACTTTAAAATGTGTACATTGTCTGTATTCAAGAGTAACAGAGCAATTGATATTTATCAAAATATGACTTATATGTCTTATTATTAATACAGGTACTGTATAATACAGGTGGTGGAAAAATAAAACAAAGCCAACAAACAAGACACAGAGTATTCATGTTTCCAAAGTGATCAGTCTTCAGAGCCCTGCAACTTTCCTTTGCCAGTCATTATCAAGGGATGTCACCAAGAAGCTTCAGCATTCTCTGTTTTGTGTCTAGTGTGTTCATCTCTGTGTTTCTTGTCACACTCATCCTCAGTCTTTGAATTTAACTGCAGTCTGCTTGCAGTTTGTATTTCCTGCTATTCCACTGTTCTTACACATTCCATTAGTCAGTCTATCAAGTGATGCTTGGACTGTTTCCTATATTTCAACTTGAATGGTCATAGCATTCCAATCACTGTTGTAAATGTAATGTTGGTGTAAATATTCAAAAATTTCTTCAGCATTAAGTTTCACCCAATGGAATCTTAGCTTACAGAGCAAGCACTTATTCAACTTTAACAAGTGATGTCATCAGTTTCCTCAAAGGTCTGTACCAGCTTACACATATGTTTGTGCTGCAAAGGTTGTGATAAATGCTTGCTAATATTTTAAATATTGTTTACTTTAAATTTTGGTCATGTATATATGTGTACCAGTGATCTTGGATGTCAGAAGAGGGATGAATCCAGAGGGCTGGAATTACAAGCAGTTATAATCTACCAATCTGTATCTTGGAAAAGGAACTTGAGTCTTCTGGAAGGTAGCAAGTACATTTAACCACCAAGCTATCACTATATAGCACCTTTTAGTGAAATTTATAGTAGTATTCCTTTAAATTGTAGATGATATATGATGACATACGAGTGTCTCATTTGACTTACCTCTCAATTCCCTGTTAATAAGATTTTATTTTATTTTCATTCTCCAACTTTCTTTATGAATTATCAATTTTAACTTAGTCTTTATTTTTAATTGTCAGTGTTGTTGGTTTTGTGATTTGTAAAAAATAGTCTGGATTCTTATGTAATTTGAAATTGTGATTTTTATCAATCATAGCATGTTCTGTATAGTGGCTTGTCTGTTGATATCTTAATGATGCTTTTGATCAAATGTATTAGTCTTTCCTTTTAGTATGGCACTTTGTGGATTCCATTAAGCACATAGATAATATTTCTTCCTCACATGTTTTGTAGAGCTAAGTCTTAGAATCATATGTATTTTTACTTGATAAATTTAACATTAGATTCAATAATTAAAGTGATTCTTATGGCCAAATAAATGAGTTAATTATTTATGTCCTTGTCTCCTTTTTCTAAAATTTACAACATATATGCATATTTAAAAGACTTTTATATATTTCTTAAAATATAAAATTGCAATATTTTTGAATTTAGTTTATTTGTAATAGTTACCAAGAACTGTTTCTTAGTGTCTTGATCAGCTTCACAAAGCGTTCATTATTGTTGGTTTTGTCTCTTACTAACTCGCTCCACAACACACAGGATTCTTTCTTTTTCTTGAGAAATGATAATGAGTATGACTTTACCTTCCAACTCCCAGAAGTTTTAAAAACCTTAAAGAGAAACTTGAAATGTCAGGCTGCCCTAGCCAAACCTCAATCATCTTAACTCTGGACTGGTAATTCAACATTTTCTTATTAGCAACCCTCACATTCAAACACAATAAAATAATACACTGGCAAATATTCTATTTGTCCTGTTGGAAGCATTATTACTAAGAATGAATAAATAATTATAAACCTGTTTCATTCCAGAATGTGTTCACTTTCTATCCTATCACAGGTACCCCCTACCAAGATCAGATCACAACATGCCTAATATTCTATCAGCTATTTTTCTCATTACTTTATGTTTCTTTTCCTTGTCTCCCAGCATAGATCAGAAGTTCATTGTATTATGTTTTCAGACACTCCCAGTCTCTTCCTTCCCAACATATACACAGTCCATGACTAGGTATGTGATTACCAATAAAAATGATTGAACAAACTTGAATGAAAGTTACTGAATAGATGTATGTATGTCAAGTTATTTCTGAGTACTTTAGCTAGCAAACAAGTACTTCTTAAAAACCCATTTTGAAGAAAGCGTCTGAATTGGAAATTTTAAAATGTCTTGCTTCCTATATCTGCAAGCTAATCTTCAAACCATCATTTCCTCAAAGTGAGTAGAGCATGCAGGTTGGAGAGACAGCCAACCTGCATTTTAGGGTGTCATGTGAATACTGTCAATAAAGAATAGCCTGGAATGTATTTCTTTATGCAGCCCTGTCTTGCTTCTCCCATATTTCTTCTTTTTCAGAAAAATTTAGTCTCAGCCTCAGGTTCTGAGACTGCTCATATCATCATTCCTCATTAAAACCTCAATGTAAATAATCAAGACTTGAAGAAATGTGAAGGGTAGTTCTTATAATCTAGCCTTCATTTCACAGTTCTGCCATTTCCTCTCTCTTGATATCACCACTCTCTCTTGATTTCTTTTGGTCTATTTAATGCCATTATTTTTTGGGTACATTTACACCATGCTCAGTGTAAATGGCATAATTAAAAGTGGAAAATATTTTTGTTGTCTTATTGCATTTATTTATGTATAAAGGATCATATAAAGTTCTGCTACATTAAAATTTAATTCGAAAGAAAACAAGTCTTGTTCATTTCTCAAAGCAATGCCTGTGTCTGCTCGGCTTGTATGATTGATAAAATATTATCAGTCCCTGTTTTTTCATTCGTTTTCCAGACATTTGTGTAAACAAGTTACAAGAAGCAAGTGTTCCTTTGTTAGGCATGTGTTCAGAGAAGTATTGTAGAAACATATTTTATTCCAGCCACCCTGTCACTATGTGGACAGGACACAATTCATTATTTAGCAGTTAATTTGCTAATCGATTGACCAATTGGTTCAGAGATTTTTTTTTTTACTCTCAGATTACTAAAAGGGGGAGGAGGGTAAAAGGAAAGAAAGAAAACAATAACAATAAATGTCTTCTCTGTAGGGTAAATTTAAGGAAAATTACATCCAAATCGAAAATGCAGCACTGTTTACAGATCTAGATTAAATCTGACACAGATTGGCAAACAATGAAAAAGGTTCCTTTGCTTGAAGCATAAACATTTGAATCTCACCAGCCTCGTGTTAAATCTCAGGAAGTAAATAAACAAAAATGACCTTCTCCAGATGATGTGAAGGCCCAGGAGAGAGAGGAAGGCAGCCTCAGTTTTGCTTAAATTTGTCCCAATTTCTCTGCAAGGCCAAAGAAAGGAAGGGAATATTTTCACTTTTTCACAAGAATTGACACATAGCTCCAGTTGGTTCTTTCTCCCAATCTGCAGCTCAGCTCAGTGTATAAACATGGAGATAATTGGGTACAAATACACTGTGATCCAGGGGTATCTGTAGCATATAAGGAGGGAAAATTTACAATTAAAACAATATTTATAGATTATCAGATAACTGTGCATACAAAGTGAAAAGTAAAGTAACTAATTGATATTAATGAACATTTCAATTGAGAAATATGAATCAAGATATTTTTTCTAAAAAGATGAGGTTAAGAAAAGTCTTTGCGTTTCTTTTCTCATTTATTTTCTGTCAACTCTCATTGAAACTATATGTCTTTTGAATGTAATCACTTCTTTTCATTGCTCATGTGATTAGAGTCAAAACTGTGAAATTCTGTTATCTTTGGCTCAAGGTTAAGATGACTGCAATGTTTAGAACGTGCACCCTACAAACAGCAAGGAAACAATTAGTGTACCTAGAAAGCCGCTGTTCCACCAGGGTTGGTCTGGAACCTGCCCTTTCTTCCCATCTGTTCTCACACTTCCTCTGTGAAGACAAGGATAGAGTCCTCTGAATTCTACTCCCTCTTCCAGACTCATCCACAACGCATCTGCGCACATGCTCAGTGGAAAGGATCTGTTCATCACTTGCCCAGCCTATTAAGTCAGAAAACCCTCAAAAGGAAGAGAAATTTCCCAGATTCTGCTGAATAAATTCATGTATTCTGTTTACCACCTGCGTCAACTGTTCCCTTGAAATCCAAATGTTCCAACATGAGAAATAGCTGACAATTGAAGACTCTGAGGAAGAACACTTGAACTCTAACCGTGGTAGAATCGAGGGAACTGACTTACAAAGTATGAATGGCATGGGTATATGAGTGGCAAAGTGTGTGTGGTATATGTGGTATGTATGTGGTGTGTGTGTGTGTGTGTTTATGTATGTGTTTAGTAAGTATGTATATGGTATGCATTGTACGCGTGGATTATGTGTGAGTGTTCTATGTCTATGTGTGTGGTATTTATGAGTGTTTGGTGCATGTACTTGGGTATATGGTATGTGGTATATGTATTTGCATGATATGAGTGTATAAGTATATGCCTGTGTGCATGTTATGCTCACATCTGAAGGAGAAGGATGTCAAGTGTCCTGACTGATCACTCTCCTGATGTCCTTCTCTTTTGTGGTGTAGCTTATTTCTCTGAGGCATGATCTACCATTCATTACTATCCCTAAGTACTGGGTCACAGAAAATTTCTGCCATACTCATTGGCTGCATTTTGCAGGGTTGCTACATTTCTAACTCAGGTCCTGATACTGGCAAAACAAGAGCTCATATTCACCCATCCATCCCCACAGACTTGAGTTTAACTTTCCCAAAGGTAAACAAAGTCTTGGTCAATAGAACTCATGAAAGCCAATGGTTTTGTCCTAGACATTAATTATTCTAGTTTTCAAATGCAGTCTTCAAAATCAAATTTTCGGCTTTCTCTGCTGTCTTTCAGAGACCACCTCCCCCATTCAGCAGTGATTTGATATGTATTCATTATCCTCCCATGCTTAGTTGTCCATCTTCTGGGAAACTGAGGAAAACTCTGCTTGTTGGTGCTAGTGCCTTCTGTCCTTCCTCTTCCCTCATAGGCATGCCTATTAACATTGCCACTGTGCTGTGGTTAATTATTACAGTCTAGAGATGTCAGAAGCTCTCTGCACATCTGACACATATCAAACCATAAGAGTTCCTTATGGCTAGATTATCAATCATTCATCTTTCTAGTGCAACCACTCTGAATTCCCATGATGCAGTAGAGTCAAATGTATGCCAAGAGTGATGGATTGAAATGATCTGACAAATTCCTTTAAAACAGTACAGACTACATATTTTTACTAATGAACTAAGATAAGACACTTCCCTCTTTTAATCGTTCTCTTTGTTGCTAATAATAAAATCAGTGGACTTGTATTTCAGGATTATACTTAAAAATATGCTATACTCTTAGATTGAAAAGAGCAATGAATTTCCTAGAGTATTTTTAATCACTGTTTTCTGAACCTAGCCCTAGAGACTGTGACTCAATTAGTTAAAGATGCAGTCACAAAATTTGCATTCCAGATGTCATAAGACACACTGATGGTGATGACACCTGTCCTGGGATTAGAGATGGAAACCATTGCTCTGGGTACAGAAGGGCTCTAGGACTAGGCACTTCTCCTAGGCAGTGCTTGGGGATTTTCTACGTCATTCCCACCCTGCCTTTTCGTGGTCCCATTGCTATCTCACTTTCGGTAGGGAACATCAGGGGTGAGATAAGTTGACAAAATTATGAAGAAGGTTGTGAATATTCTGCATTTTATTAATATTGAAGTGCTTCTTTTCGGGGGGGGACATAAGGTATTTTTTCACTAGGTAAGAACAGGATCATTTCTTCTAGGTTGTCTGCACCCAAAGACTTTAGGTAAGTAAATGTAACTTGCGGCTATTTTCTGTGATTGATGATGTAGTTATAAATATTGAGATAGATGATAGATATCTCTAGATAGATAATAGGATAATAGGTAGATGATAGATAGATAGATAGATAGATAGATAGATAGATAGATAGATAGACAGATAGATCAATAGATAGATTCAGTTGACCACAAATAGTTGATCTTCCCATTATCTAGGATCCTGACATCAACTATTACACAAATAAGACAAAGACCACTATGTAAAGAGTCAGGGACTTTTCTTATATCATCTCTACTCTCATACCAAGGATCAACCTCGACATGGAGAGAGATTCTAAGAGAAAGGGAGTCTGGGAGCTGCAAAAACAAATGACTCAACGTCAAATTGTGGGTCCTAACTACTAGCCTATGCTCTGTTCAAGACAGCTTGCCAGCCTGCTTTCTCTCTGTTCTGCTTTCTTTCTCTCTGATGCACTTTTTCTGGAGATCTCCTGACAGCTCTCTTTCTGTGTTCTGCTGGAGAAAGTTCTCCCAGGAGCTCCCCTTGCTATTCTAAAGAAATCTCTGGATAGCTTATCTCTTGCAGATCATAAGCTCAGTCTTTTACATATCAACCTAGTCATTTACTCCAGGTTTCCTTTTGACTGTTCTATGAATCAGCATCCCTTGGCCTTGGCTCCTTATTTCTTATGGAGACAGCAAGCATTTAACATTGCAAAAGAATTCAAAATTCTGCCTCTGCTAAGCAGAGATGATAAAGTAGCTGGGTGGGATGATAAGCCTGGTCCTGAAATTACCATTTCTACCACAACTGGGCCTAACCTTGCTCTGTCCAAGGCTGACCCTGAACTCAGGAATTTGTGTAAATTTGTAAGCATAAATAAGGGATCTCCTGCTATCAAGGATAAATTTCTTTATCTCCTTCCTTAGCAACTTTATGACAGGTTGGCTTACAGTATAGTTGCTTTTATTCCTTTAAATTCATGGAGCCCCACATAAAATTCATACTGCATCCTTATTTTTTGCATAGTTGAGAAATTACATATTTTCAAACCCATGTTTTTAGAGTTATTTTCCACAGTCTTAAGGGATGTCCTGAAGATCCCAGGATTTACCATTTTGCTAAGATACTAGCCACACCTTAACTCATTAGACTCAACTAGTGCTGTTTGATTATCACAAGGTCATTACCTTTAACAGGGAGAAGATTCCTTGGAGGAACATGAAAATATGTACATTATTATACAAACAAACGTTATACCCACAGCAGCCATGACACTCATGGAGGCCCATATCTGCTGGCCCTGCCCCAGGGGCAGGAACTGTGTCATACTGTCCCCTCTAAGGCCATTCCATACACGGCACTCTCAGCCTGAAAGAGCCTGCTGCTGGTGCTGCTTGATTTTCAGATTGTCTATTCATAAAAACTCTGGCACATTTACAAATTATAGAGTTTTATGTTTATGTTACACAGTTCCCAAGTGCCTGGGACAATACTGGTCATACCTTTCTGAGAGTATTTGAAACTAGCTTTGCAGACATCTATATTCAGTGTCTTTACTCTATAAAGACCAAAGACAAATCCATAACTATTCCAGTTTTATTTTATTACATAGACTGGGATGAATTCTAGGATTAAAAAAAGGTTTTGGAGTTGAAATGATAGTTCAGTGGTTAGAATAAGTATGTAGCTGACTCAAGTTCACCTCCTGGCAAACACATTGTGTGTCTCAGAAGGACATGGAATGTCAAGTCTTCTGTTATCTGTTGGCACACACTTAGACACATACAAATATACACATAGTTAAAATAATAAAAACATAATTGTTTTAAAAATGGTTTGTTTAATAAACATATTTTTTAGACATATGTATGGTATATGTCACATACACTAACTTACACATACAGGCATAGATTGCTATTGATTTACTGTGCAATGAAAATTTTGAGTTAGATACAAAGTATACCCTGACAAAGCAACACAGCTGTGTTATCCTGGCATATGGAACCATGTTAGATCATTTTACCAATTTGCAATCCATCATTGTTTGGGCAAGCAAGACTGTATGTGATAAAAATGAACACTAGTGATGAGAAAAGAGGGGAAAGGTCATGACAATGAAGTAGATACAAAATGTAGGAAATAGGAACCAACTGTCAAGAAAATAGCCACACAATTCAAAGTACTTAGTCAAGATGAAACATTTACTTTTCCAGAAGAATAAGTATCCTTCCTTAATAAGGTTAGCAAGCATACCAGCCTGGATCCTGCTGAGTTTTAATTCCTAACATAAGGGGTCTGATACCTCATGCTGTGCGGACAGAGGTCTGTCTCACATTCTGATGCCATTGGCTAAGACAGAGGGTCACAGTTCCTATGGAAAAATGAAAGTTGAGCATATATTTTCGCACTCATGAAGTGCTGACCTTGGAAGAATTTTAATTTATTTATAATTTAATTATTGTTTGTTAAAAAGGAGTTTTGTATCATTTAACTCTTTGCTAGGAAAGAGAGTACAGTTTGTTTCCATTTTTCCCCTAATGTGGCCTTGGTCAGAAGTAGCAACCCCAAGGCCCAGTATGTTCCTTAGGCTCAGCTCACTCGTGCCTTTTTGTCCCACGGGACATTCTGTGTGTGTCCCATGAACTTCTGTTTTTCTAAATTCCTTTAAAACTATATTTTAATGAACAAATCTTAGTAACATATTACTATGTAACATAACAAGTCATAAATCAGTAATCAGTAGGAAAAAAATCTATTAATTCTCAAATATAGGCTCATTCGAGCACATATTCCTTTTAACTTTTAGGGTACTCAGTGTTTTTGTAGATTTAGTTTTATTTACAGATTTCCTTGGGATTCTCCCTTCATTCATTTGATTGGAATTGTTATTGCTTAAATAAAATTTACATGGGTTGTATTCAACTAAACTAATAGTCGCAATTCGGTTACATTTTATATGAGGTTTGAATGTAAGTAAAACCAAACAAAACAAAGAAACATGAATTAGGTGAAAAAAAATATTGAATCATTCAGAAGAAAAAAAGTTATTTCCAAAGGACAAGGTTCAGGGAGGTCATTAAAGAGGCATCAACTGAATTTAATGGTGGAGAAAGCAAGGGTATATGGAAGCAACATGAGCCAGCCTCTAGTCATGATATAATCTACTTGTAAAAACTATATTTTCAGTGATTGTTTCCGTATCTTGCATTCAATGTTCAACCTGTTTTCTTTGTGCTTCATGGAGGAATCTTTCATGAACTTCCCCAGTTCATAGTGATCCCAGTTTCATGTCCCTGAGGCAGTTCTTTCCCTTACTTACCTTTGCAATGGAACTTGTAATTGCTCTGAACTCCCCTTTTGTGTTCTGGAATTATTGGATGTCTTCTTAAAGAAGCCGCTATGGCTATGAGGTACTTCTTAGTGGATGACCAAAATTCTTACAGGTGACTATGAGATGTGGCCCCTTATCAGGGCCAAAATTGGCTGACAAAGGAAACTGGGAAGTCTGGTATTTCGGCAGGAAATGATTACCTTGACCAATTCATTTGAGTGACTCAGCACATTTTATAGGTCAGTTCCTTAGTAGTAGTGTTTCATGGCTACATTCTGAAAAATGTCAAAGATATATCTGACTGAGAAGTACAAACAGTTGAACTGTGAAAAAAAATAAAATGACTAAAACTTGAAAATAGGCATCAGGGCCAAAGGAATGGCTCAGTGGGTAAATCCTTTTCACTAAGACTGATACCCTGAGTTCAGTACCCAGAATTCACTTGGGAGGAGGAAAGAATCAACTTCACAAGATATCCTCTGATCTCCATAAGCATGGAATGAAATAATGCCACATATGCACTCACACATACATATAAATAAATAAATAAATAAATAAATAAATAAATAAATAAATGTTTGTGGGAAAAGGGGGCCACAGTGGAGGAGTCCTGGAGGCTTCTAGGCAGCGAGTCCCATATCCAGGAGAAACGTCTGGAGTTCTAATGGCTGGAAGCTTTGGCTACGGCAAGCCCCAGTGATATGAGGAACTCCTTGGTTCTAAAAGTGTTTATTTTCATGTTGGGTAGTGGATGGATCTGGATGTACCTGCCCCCCCCCCACTCAAACTCAGGGCAGATCTGAGTTAAATAGGGAGGGAGAAGTGGGAAGGGTCTAGGGAAGAATGCTTAATTGGCTCTGCCCTCTGACCTTCATTAGTATATAAATCTCTTGGGCATGAGGCCTACAGTCACACCCTCTACCTGTGCACTTTGGGAGGGACTATAATGGCCTACATGACTGAACAATGTAGGTCCATGGAGATTAGACTGCTTGTCAGGACCCAGTGTTCTGGGGACTTAGCCAAACTCCTGCCTTTTCTCCCTTGGAGTCTCGGGGTTCCAGGCCCATGCCCAGCCAAGAACCAAGAAATCCTAATGCAGTCCCACAAATGTTATTAAAATTAATTTAAAAATTTGTATCAGTGTGAAGGCACTGTTTCAAATGGAAATTCTTTATGGAATTTATGTGTATTATGTATTTGTATGTGTGTGAGTGAGTGTGTATGTATGTTTTTATGAAAAGGCTGCTGTAGAGAGGAGGAAGGTAGAAAGAAGAGAGGCTTAGTCTAACCTTAGGAAAAATCATTTTCATTCATGGAGAGAGAGTATATCTTGTCATCAACATAAGTGGATAACCAAAATCCCTACAGGTGACAGTGAGATGTGATTCTTTATCAGGGCCAAAATGGTGTAACAAGGAAAGCTGGGGAGTCTACTATTTCAGCAGGAAATTATCACTTTGACTAATTCACTTGAGTTGATTAATAAATAAAGTACAAAGAAAGTCAGAATAACTATACTACTGGCCAGCTATTTTGAGAATCTGTAAATGTTTTCAAACTACTAATGTTTAGTTCTCTTAGTTTCAATCTGTCTTTGTCCGTCTCTGTCTCTCTGTCTGTCTGTCTCTGTCTGTCTGTCTCTCTCACTGTGTTTATGTTTATAAATGTATACCTACATAGATACACATTTCAGTAACAGGGCACACACCATAACAATATGAATATATGTATAATATATTCAGAATATATATATACATATATATATGTATATATATTCCCACCCTTTAAGTGTTAAGAGTATTAATGGGGATCAACTCAATATGACATATTTAGAAGGGTATTTAGATATGTGTATGTTTGCTATCACCTTGTATATGTGCTTGCTCTCTTTATCATAAAGTATGATAGTATATCATGATAGATAAATAGAGATAGATACATAGACAGTTAGATAGCTTAACTGGTTGCCAGATGGTGCTTTAAGATACATAATATATTCATATATACATTCAGACAGACAGAAAGACAGACAGAGAGACATATGGAAGATTATTATTCCCTACAGACCAGTACACAGCACATAGCCTCTCTTTTCATTTTCTAGATCTAGTGTCACGTAATTCCATATACTTCACATACAGATGACGCACCTTGACAAATACAGTTATAATTACTTGCAATCAATACAGCCAATTCCAAATGGTGAATAGCATCTATGAAAAATTGTGATTTAAGATACTCTTACTAACCACAATAACAAAGACATAAAACTGTGCGGGAAAGAATGTTTATCCCAACAGCCCATTTATTACCATAGAGGAAACTTGAATTGCGTTTTATGAACTTTGCATCCAATTCAAATTTTTATATAAAGTGGATAGAAAGCAATAGTTTATCCTTTTCCAGTCTCCACACCTGAGAAGTCAGTTATTTTCTTTTTCAGTTGGACAAAGTGAGTCCCACAGAGTACACCCATTACCCGAAAGCCATGCTGAGCCAAGAATTGACCTGTTTCTTGACCTGGCCTCTTGAGTTTTTCTTCAGGGCATAGAGAATTGTCCAGACATCATTAAGCATGATTTCTTCCTCCACTAGGCTTTCAGTCTAAGCTGTGTTTTCTCTAGAATCCACATGCAGGGGAAAACAGCCATACAGTGCCCCATTAGAAGTAAGCAATAACATTCAAAGGAAAATTGGAAGCTGAAGATTGGATCATTAGCAACAGATGCGTTGGCTTGAATCAGATAAACAAGTTGTGTTGTTTGCTTTCCTCTTCCTTACCCACTTGAACTGCAGACAAGTGTGTCTGTATGTGAAAGTGTAGAGCTCCACATCAGTACCGGAGATGCATACCTGATGGAAGGAAGATGACTATGGCTAAGTTAGAACTTTCAATTTCACCATACTTGACAGTCTGATGGTGAAGCCTTACTATGCTTGTTTTCTTTATGAGTATTTGGTTACTCAATGTGTTCTGATTGGCTCCACGAATGATTCTTTTTCTCTTTACTTTCTGTGTTAGAACTCATCTCCCACCAGAATATGCCTTCTTACAATCAGAGATTTTCAAAGTGCATTTTTTACATCTTCCTTGACCCTGCCCTCTTTGTGTGATGTATTAGAGAGGAGAAACTGGGTTTATGGAAGCAAAACACTAGAGACAGTGTTATAGTTTGGAAAGCTATCTCAAAATATCATCAACATGACAAGCATGTAGAGATAGTCTCCAAATCATTTCTCCTATAGAGAGAGTGATTCAAGTTTTATGTTTTTCTGCCACAAAATGATTTGAGTATGGCCTTAACATTTTTCCAGAACAAAATAACCTTCAGTGAGATATTTAGGCTATATTGTTTGTGACTAATTATTACATCCTTAGAATGCCAGTCAACTAGACATCATAGGTGGAGAAATAATATAGTTAATTAAACTGAAAACCAGCGGCAATAATATGTACAATTACCTAAGCAATGAAATGAAATAGCCAGAAGACTACGAAGATATTTTAGAGACTAAGCAGCTACAGAACAAGTAACACTAACCCCCAAACCTTAAATCTTAAAGAGTCCCAAGTTTACATTTTGAAAGCGAGGAGTCTGGCACTGTAAGTAGAAATCCTCTTACCAGAGTTCATGGCACAGTATGGAGTTCCAACACAGGCACATTCAAGGTTCTCTCTCTCTCTCTCTCTCTCTCTCTCTCTCTGTTGTGTGTGTGTGTGTGTGTGTGTGTGTTTGTGTAGTATGTGTGTATGTGTGTGTTTGTGTGTATGCATATATTTGTTTAAACATATAACCTTCTATGATGAAGCTGTTATCTAGATGAAGCTATTATCTTTAACTTATCCTGGGGTACTTTACCATAAATTTACAAATATTCAAAACTCTGAAAAAAAAATCAATGGAAACTAAAAGATTTGTAACCCATAGTACTTTAGATAAAGATTGATAATATTATTCTTTTAGGATTAGACAGCCAAAGGTACCTTGGTGAGTCCAGGCCAAGGTATGCTGCATAGATTGTACCCTCAACAAGTCTAACGCAAGAGGTTTATTGGGAAAAAAGGATGGAAGGGGCAAAAGGCCTTCTCTGAGTGAAGATATGAGAGAGAGAGAAAGAGACAGACAGGCAGAGAGTCTTTAAGACAGAGAAAATGAGAGAGAACAATGATGTATAGGATGCCCTTTTAAAGGGTGCATGTTTCTCATAGAAAATTACAGAAATCTTAGCAATAGTGGAAATGCACAGGCAGTGCTGCGTGATGACATAAGCTTCTGATACTGAGTCTCTAAAAGGCAGGCTGGCAGAGATCCTGATTTACATATACTCATTGTATGTAAGGGAGACATCAACTTAAGTGTGTCTTGGTGTATTTAGACATAAGGGGTGATCTGCTTCTCCTTCTAAACCCTTTAAGACCTGGTGCCCATGGAGTACTGAAAGCATCTAGACTTTTAGTATGATGTCAAGTAATAACTCACAGAAGGATCCGCCTTATCTATCTATCTATCTATCTATCTATCTATCTATCTATCTATCATCTATCTAACTATTATCTCTCTATCTATTTATCTATTTATAATCAAACATTTATTCACTGAAGGGAAGCAGTGAAGTTCTGGATAGCAGAAAAACTTGAGATTAGAAATTTTCCTGTTTGTTTTATAATCACAATAAATTCCCTAATAGAGAAAATAAACAAAACGAGCAATGCAGAATATTGTATAAAAAGCCACTTGTGACAACCATTGTCTGATATGGATATAGGAGTAGAGAGTTCTTGAAGCCCAGTACCTGCATGCTGATGATCTAAGACATCCAGTAATACATTGCTACCCAAGTCAAAATTAGTTGTCTGAGGGCAACAAATTTCCAAAGACAATAATCATGAATATCAATATCTAAAAGCCAGAGAACATGAATATTATAGTTCAAGTATAACACATAATATAACCATAAATAACCCTCTTTCCTTTTGTAATATTTAGAGCCTTTAACTAGACTTTACTCAAGAGTATGGCGCTTTTACGAGTGAGAGAAATCATCACTCAATCTATTTAGCATAATAGGAAATTCTTCATAAAAATCCCTAATACACAGACGTGTATGTGTATGCATATATATATACATATACATACACACACACACACACACACACACACACACATACACACAGAGAGAAGGAGGGGATAGTATATTTCACCAACCATTTGGATGTTTCTGAGAAACTGAATCATCCAAACACTATGTCTTGTCAACTAGACACTTAATTGTAACTCCTTAAACAATATTTAATCGCTTTAAACAAAGAAGTAATAAGACCATAATTCTATCAAGCACATTGTAAATATTGTCCCACATTGGGAACATTTGGATTTAGAAGCATTATTCATAATACTACAAAGAGTAGCTTCATTTCATTGGTCCTTCCACCAAGAACATGCATGGAGCATCTGAATTTCACAGACACCATTCTAGTATGGAAATATGCACTTGTAATTCCTCCTCTCATAATTCTAGGGACAAGAAGATTATGTACAGCCTAGAAGACATAGAGATCTTAGTATAGTATCTCTCATCTATTATTTGAAAGAGACTCTCTCTGTCTATCTCTGTCTCTCTGTCTTCCCCACCCTTTCTCTCCTCAGTTATATTTGAAGGGTCATGATCTATGAGTCATAGAATTTTAGAAGAGCATAATGACCTACATAGGCATATATAATATACACATCTATATTACCACAGTCAGAGTTTGAATAGATCTTTTCAAAGGTGTAAAATACAAAAACTCAACTCATTTATGAAACACAAATTCATATATAGACATTTCATAGAAAAAAATGTATAAGAATCAAATAGATGTCTGGTGTAAGTCATTAAATCCAGACAATTTAAAGCCATTACCCACACAGGGCTCACACTAAGAAAATTGGCAACACCACATATCTACAAAAATTTTAAGCAAGTGGAACACTTTTATTTTTGCTTGTGTATCTGTGTGTGGTGTGGTATGTATGTTGCATGGCCTATAAATGTGTGTATCTTGTTGGTGTGTGGACACATTTATTTATGTAAAAAGGGTGTTTTGCATCATCATATTATCCTGTGTATGTAGATGTTTTTCTTAGTACACACTTGTTTAGTGAGGTGTGGTCTCACAGACCTCATACATTCAGCGCACAGAGCTCATCCATTGTGCTATTCTAGCTAGCCAGCTTGCTCCTGGAATTCTGTCTCAAAGTTCTAGTCCTTGGGATTATCTGTGGTCCTCTGTGCTTTGGCATTCATGTGGATGCTGCGGATCTGAACTCTGGCCGTCATGCTTATGTAGCTAACATTGGCGCTTTCTGATGTATCTCCTGTCTAACACTTATGTTTTGGCTCAGTAAGACTGAACCATTAATCCAATGAACCGTGGTGATTTCCTTTACATATTGTCTTTACAGAAAGCAGTTAAAAGCAGACCAGTTCTTGAACTGTTTCTCTAAAACAGTTACTAATTCTTTGTAGATAAAATCTTCCCCTCAGTCTCTTTCAGAGTATTCTACCCTCCTGACCTAGACTCAAAATGGAAAATTACCTCCCAGTGCTAGTGCATTTGCTCCTTTAAAAAGTGATAGGAATTCATCCTGGATACATTACATTTTTTTTTTCACCTGGAAGGAAATAAGGCTTCTTTCTCTTTTTAAGTAATTAAAAGAAATGTAAAAATTTAAATTCATAAATCATGCATCTAGTGTTTATTGAGTACCCATATCTTCATTTCTACATTTTTAATGCAATTTTCAAATTAACTTGAAAGAAGGTGCAGTTGCCGGCTGAGTTTCAAATATCCCAACCACTGTCTTTATTCTCACCACATCTATGGCCACACTGGTCCTTCATATGCTTTCTGCACATTTCCAGGTAACCTAAGTCTTAATTATTCATGACTGGAAGTAGAAAAATAAGGCGGACTCTAGAGCTGTAAACTTATTCTGTTTTTCTCTCCTATCTACACACATTGGGGACTAATCTTTCTCTGACTTAATTAACCCATTTGCCATTGGTGATGTTGACCCCTGTGGCTGACAGAAAGGTTGTAACTCTCACCCTGTCTCCTTTCCTTGAATATTTGCATACTTTTCTCCTTCTATGCTTATTAGTTTATCCTCCAATTTCTTGTTTATTAGCAAAGTACTCCCCTTCCTTACATATTAGCATACTCATTCCCTCCTCTGCTTATTAGCATACTCCTCCCCTTCCTCATGTATTATCACTTTCCTTCCCTGTCCAGCTTATTAGTATAATCCTCCTCTTCCCATCCAGATGTGCTTCTAGGCAATATTTGAATCAAGTGACCCAGTCTGGCAGAGCTGCAGTGAATTTCCTGACTGTGCCCAGTATTAATTTGGTATAATTGATCTAGGAAAAGGCAATTAGACATTATAAATTATTCTTTTTCAATTAAACATTTAACCACAACAGAAACAAAGTAAGTCCTAAATGCATTAATTTAAAATATTTCTCTATGCAGAAGACTAAAAAGAAAAGAAAAAAAAGTCAAATATTTTTCTTTCTTGCAAGTGAGAAACTATCTGCAAGGAATGCAATAAAAATAAGAAATATTCAACTTAATTTGTCAACAAAGTAACAAATAAGGTGGCATTCCTCCATTACAAATCAATTATAATAATAATGAAACTTCATATGAGTTTACTTTTGTTTAATTAGTTGCATCAGTATGTGCTGAATTGGTAATGCATCAAACTGTAAATGATGAACTAAGGTTAAACAGCAGCTCCCTAAACATGTATATTTTACAATGTAGTGGGGGAAAATCACAGCAAAATATCATAAATAATAAAAATGATCATCTAAGATGTTAAGTTGGTGAGAAATCATGTTTAGATGAGGAAAGCAGAAAAAAATAAAAACAGTCAGGATAACTTTCCCCAGGGAGTTTTTCTTGCCTTTTATTCTTCCTAGTTATGCCTTTACATCATGTAGAGTTAGAACACAGAATTCCTAGGCAGTAACTAATTTACTCCCAGCTTCTCAAGATAAAAACCTTGGGGCTGTATAGGAATATGCTCCAGGTCATCCATGCACCTAGTTTATTGGAACACTAGAGTTAGAATTCAGCTTTTATAAACTCTCAGACAAGCCAGCTCTTTGCAACTACATCCTCCTTCCTCCCATTCTCCAGTAATGATTATAAAACATGAATTTCTCTTTGATTCTCAGAAATTTCCCCCTATGGCTAACACAATTTACTTGATATGTGAGAACACTGCACAGAATAAGAGTTGCATCTAGTCACAGGGAAATAGCATCGTAGCCTATTCTGTTCTACTAAACACAGCCTATGCCTAGGACGCTGAAGGGCAATAATTTAAACGAAATTGACACTGGCTTGGTTTTATGGATTTCTAATGTGTTTCATCTTGGGTATGTTGAATGTACTGCTGCCTCAGCCTCTGCTGCATCTAATAGTAAAGTTTGGAAATTTATACAAATCAAAATGCCAACCCTCTTTCTTCTGACAGAGAGCAAAAAGACACGAACTTCTCTCTTTCCCTTCTCTCTCAATCCCCCTCTCTCTTTCACTCTTCCTCCCTCCCTTTATTCTTTCCCCAAAATAATCCTTCTTCAGTTTGTTTACCTACTAAAGTCTACTTATTTGATCAAAATGGTAAACATTTTACACATACTTAATGCATTTTTAACCTTTATTTTCATTTTATTTCTTTTTTGATTAGATTATTCAGTGCTTGCTATTTTATGAAGTAGGCTTATGTCAATTTTAAGCTGAAATTTTGGGATATATCTCATCTAGAAAAAAAAAACACATGCAAAAACAAGCAAAGTAAAACAGGAAAATCATATTAGGACTATATATGTATATACACATACATACACATATACATATAATGTGTGTGTGTGATAGAAATTAAAAATGATAAAAGAAAATAAAAATTTCACAAGTACAGTGACGAAAACCTAGATATACATAGAAAGAGGGAACTTCATATAAAAAAGTGCTTAATCTGATTATCCTATAAGTACACCAGTGATATATTTTCTTGATTAATGACTGATGGGGGATGGTGTAGTACCCTTGACCTGGGGTCAGTCCTGCTTACTTGAACTTGGGTGGTATAAGAAAGTAAGCTGAGAAGTCATGGGAGCAAGCCAGTAAGAAGCAATGTAGTGTTTCTGTTCTTATCTTTAATTCTTGCCTTAAATTTCTGCCATGACTTCTCTGTATAATGGATTGTTATTTTTAAGCAGGTAAATCCTCTCCTCCCAATGTTTCTTATGGTCAGTGTTTTGTCATAGAAAGAGAAAGATGAACATGAACAAAAGTGGAAGAACAGTTAAGAACACACAGACATGCTCTCTGCTTTTGTGAGTATCTTTTATGTTTTACTTTTCAATCTTCTCCTGAATAGAAAGATTACTGCCTCCTCCCCTTGCAGCATAATGGAGCACAAGGTGACCATGTACTTTTGCATATCTCCGCAACCTCTTCTTCCGCATGTCTGTCTTTCACTGTCTTTCTGTTGGAGATTTTACCTTCCAGAAAATTTCCTTATGCGCTAGAATACGTAATTGAAAAATTAGTAATTATGTAAACTTTAATGAAGGGAAAATGTGCATCTATATGGGCTATTAAGAGTAGAAAATAAGTATTTCTATGACCTACTAAGAATGGCCAAGCAATAACCGGCCCATCTTGAGACCCATCCCATGGGAAAGCATCAGTTTCTGACACTATTAATGATACTCTGTTATGCCTGAAGACAGGAGCATGTTCTCCTCTGATTGGCTCCACCCAGCAGCTGATAGATGGAGCTCAAGGACTCTTACAGAAGAATACAAGGAAGAACTTCGGCACAAAAGGGATAGGGACTCCATAGGTAGACAAACAATGTCAACTAACCTGGACTCTTTGGGGTTCTCAGAGTCTGAACCATCAACAAAAGAACATACACGAGTTGGACCTAGGCCTCCTCTATATAACCAGCAGATGTGCAGCTTGGTCTTCATGCGTATCCTGAACAACGGGAATAGGGGCTATTTCAAAGGCTGTTTCCTGTCCATGGGATATGTTCTTCTAGCTGGGCTTCCTTGTCTACCTCAGTGGGAGAGGAAGCACCTAGTCACTCAGAGACTTCATAACCAGGGTGTCTCAGAAAAGTGGAGATGGATAGAGGGAGGGTTGTGGGAAGGGGTGACTGAGAGGGGGCAGTTAGTAGGATATAAGTGAATAAATAAATAAATAATAAATTTAAAACATGCAAAATCGAGATTCATGAAGGATTTTATGAAAAGAAGGAAAATATATCATTTAGACATTCCAGTTCACAAAAGCAATCTACAATCTAATTGCAAAATGGTATCACATGTAAAGGAATTAATTAAACTGATTGGCTCCAAAAGCATTTGTGAAGTTAAATAAGTACATCTGTATCCTTCCTAGCTTTTGTTCTTTCAATTGGTCACTGTGTTGAAATGAGAAGAGGGAAATGATGGAGCCAAAGTCTGTTCCTTCAGTGAGTTTACATTCTATTAGGGCACATAGCTGTTCAGTTAGCCTTTTGATTGTTTATTTACAGCTCCACAATGAAAACCAGGAAAAGAGTAACAGAGTCTTGGATTAGCTGGAAGCTTCTGCAAGAAAGTGATATGAAATACAATGGAGGTTAATCTTTTCAAAACGGGTTGTACACTTCTGCAGTGAAGAGAGTCGTTCGGCTATGTTGTTAGCATAGCTAATTCGCCTTACCATGTTTCTTGCAGAAACAATTATTACCACTCCATCCCAGAGCAGGAGTAGAAGAAGAAAGATATAAAAAGCAAAGGAAGGTGTAGAAAGGAAGGAGAGGGGAGATGATCTTTGATAACTTCAGAATCTCAAATTCTTAAAGACAAAAGCTATAATCTATATAACATGCAATCCCAAAGAGTTTGTTTCAGAATCCTGTGTATAAATGTTGCTCAATTCATGACTACTTTATGAAAAATTCTTCCTATGGATTTTATTTACACCTATTTTTTAAATAATTTAATGTAGGAATATGAGAAAACACAAAATCTTCTGAGATTACCATTTTTTTTTATTAATTTGTTGTTTATTTGATAACATAGGTATTGGAGGTTAGGAAATGTCCAAAACCTATTTGGAGGGTGAATGTGTTTTCATCCACCTGAGTCTGATAATTCTGTGTAAGTTATGACTGGTCTTCTGCTTATATTCATTGTGTGTGTGTGTGTGTGTGTGTGTGTGTGTGTGTGTGTGTGTGCGTGCATATGTATGCATGCCTGTGTGTTTTTATCCTCTCTGACTTCCTCATTTGTATATCAGAACTTTGAACATTTAATCTATTATTAGACTAACTGATTTTATTTTTGTTGGCATGCTAATGGGGGCATGATAGAAGATGCGGCGGCACCCCTTATCAGTGAGCAGTCAGATTCTTGTAATCATGTGAAATAGGCATCGAAGTCACAGTAGTTGTTTGTGTGCGATGATCTTGAAGATGTGAAAGGGACTGTGCCCAGTGCTCACTTGACAGTTTAAACCCAGTAGGCTCCATCTGGGATGCCATATTATGTGTCAGCGTCTCAGCTGCGGTTCCTACTCCCTTATTTACTGAGCACTTACTCACAGACAGGCCTCTGCTTTCTCCAGCCTTTTCTGGGGTGTGAAGAGTGGCCTGCTATTTGGAATTGTCAGCTGATAGCATATTTCCTTTTGTCATAAATTTTAAGAACTCACCAACCTCTATCTTTCTGCCTACCTGTCTCTACCTATCCATTCTGTGTGTTTACTCCTTTCACAAAAACCATCTCTCACTTTTAGTGAATTTAGTAGAAACACACACACACACACCAAAATTATGGTAATGGGTGGCAAGCATTTTACAAGAATATTTGTGAAAGAATACACTTCTCTGTTTTCTTTCTCTCTGCACTGCAAAGACATCCCACATACACAGATGTGACAACATTTTTTTCTCCTTACTCGCTCTCTCTCTCTCTCTCTCTCTCTCTCTCTCTCTCTCGCTCTCTCGCTCTCTCGCTCTCTCTCTCTCTTTAAACTAATTCAAGCAAATGTCTGTCTGGCAACTTAACTCCGGGAATAGTCACACTTATCCAAACTGCACTTCTGCTGCTCTTGAGGTGGTACTATTAGCACATAATTCCTGCACATGAGGACAGACACAAGGAGAGGGGAAAGGGAAGGAAGAAGGCTTCCTGAGGAAGAATGCTGGACATGTTACTGATGGACTTTGGTAATGGATTGGACTACAAATGCATGCTCAGGAGTGACTGGTTTTCTAAAAATAACTTTCTAGGAGACAACTGGGTTGGGCTTATTATTTTTTTTTGGAATTAAAGCATCTCCAGATATTGCTAAGAAGATACAAATAGTCAGGCACTGTGAAAATGGGGGAGTGGAGGATGATGATTATTATTGACAGATACTTAAGTTTGACCTTTTCTATTCAGTATGGAATTGTTTTAATCTTATTTGTCAGACATTTTGAAGTAAGCATTTTTCAAATACTTTAATGGTATTATGCTACTTGATAGTTCAGGTTATTGTTTAACCATTGAGGATAGATCAAGCCATTGCTGGAGACACGTATCCCTGCTTCTGAGTTCTTCATGCTGATGGCTTGTCATATGCCTATACAGCTGATCCAATTCTCCCTTCTCACTCCCCTGAATTTTCTCCTCTTTTCTCTCCTTTGCCTCCTTGCATTCATCTTTTCATCAGTGTGGTCGATATTTATATTTCTGCTTACTTAATGCATTGGGGGCAATGGCGAATGCATAATGCATTTGTGGGGACATAAGGAATATCATATGCTATTCTTGCCCTCAGGAGTTTACTGCTGTTTGGGAAAATGTGATATATATGCATGAAATGTTGAATAAAGATTCTGGATTTGAATGGCAATATAGGAATTTAAATCAGGTGGCCAATAAGTACTATCAGCTTTCCGCCAACGGATCAGTGCAGAGTGTGTGGTTGGGAACCGCTTTAACTTTCTCAGTCTCTGGAACACAGGCTGCTTATATGTGCTCTTGAGTTTTTATCAGATTACTTTGCAGGGCTTTGCCTATCTGCCTTGCCAAATGTTATTTAAGATATTTGGCAGCTTTAAACTTTGATTAAACTTTACCTACTCTATGAAGAATTCTATAGTCTTTCTATCCAGTCAACTCCGAATTCTCCATCCCTACAACTTTAGCAGTTTCCTCACATCAGACTGCATGCTGTCAGAATTCTCTTTTGTTGTGAACTTGAATTTAATATTGACATTTCTCTTGCACTATCTACTTTGCTGAGCACAGGCCAGAGTTTATGATCATATACACTTCATGGCATCATATGATTTACTAAGTCCACTTTCGTTCCCTTTAATATTGCCCAAGTTAATTTCTAGTGAGAGACCTTGAATACTTTCATTTTGTGGAGGATTCTGCAGTTTTTTCTGACTTATCAAATGACACGTCTATGGTTAGAAGACAGAGTACTTTTAGAAACACTTAAGGAGGAACTTCTAGTTTGCAGCGGCAGCATTAGAGATAAAGGCCATCTCAAAAGAAATGGTAAGTGTTCACGGACTTAATGCCCAGTAAAACAGGACATCCATGAGAGCACGTTGGCTACAACTGTTTAGAAGGATTAAGGATATTTGCAATCTTTAAGACAATCTAAGTGCTCTAAAAAAATTTAGGTGATTGGATTTTCAAAGCATTTTTTTTTAAAGATCTTTAAAATCTGTTGGAATAAGAGAAAAAATGATCTATAATTCTTGCCACTCTTTAATTTTATATATTAACACACATGTATGCTCCCATGCATCCACACATAGATTATAATATATATATATATATATAATACACACAAACCCACCTCATACCTCACACATACATACACACACATCATGTACACACATAAACCATACACACCATACACACACCACATACCACACCCCTCACATACACACACACACATACCAAACCATACACACCATACACAGCAAACATAACATACACACACACACACACACACACACACACACACACACACACACCATACACCTACACATGACAGATGGGAATCCAAGGGAAGGTGAGTAAAGGCAGCATTTTCCTGATAAATCAGCACCCCAGCACCCTCATTTTCCCTTGCTCTTCATTGCTTGAGTTCAAGTCTTGTTTGACCAAAGACCCAGTTTTACTGTGACCCCTGGGAGAGGATCTAAAGTGACAGTTGCTGAAAGGTTATAGCAAAATCTATTAGAAAAGAAAAGTTGAGGAAAATCACGTTAACTCATAGAAGAAAATAAGGAAAGATTGGCTCCCTTTCGGGACTAGGTCTAATTAAGGTGAGCAAGCAGCTGGGCCTGTTTGGAATAACAATTGTGCCAGCATGTCACTTTTTTCTGCTTAGTTGAAATTTATATAGTTTGGGAATGGTGGATATAAGAAAATTAGAGCTCATTTAGAATCTGTTGAAAGGACATTGTGCCTTCATTATTAGTTTGCTTCTGAGTTTTCCTGGGGCAGTCCTCTCTCTGTTATAGGTAATGGATTTTTTTCCCCAGATGTAATTGGATGAGTTTAATTTTTTCTTTCATTACCTGTAGAAGAGGCCTATGCCCCTACTTCCCTTTGTGTTTTATTAGGACTGTAACCCCTATTTAAATAAAGGCTTTGATTGTGCTTATATATGCTCAATCAGCATTTTCTGATTGAATAGTACTGGCCCACAATGTTTGCACCTAGCATTTTTTTACTAATTACATTTTCACCCTAGGTAGGTGTGAGAAAGTCTCTGATAGTTTTTGTAGTTTCTTTGCTTCCCATTGTGCCAGAGGTTTGACATCGATCTAAGAAAGGAGATGCTTAGACTGTCTTCCTGCTAGTCTCATAGGTGACCTTACTGGATTTTGTCTTCTATTGAAGGAAGAAATAAATCTATGCAATGCAAATCTATTGTAAGGTTCCATTGAAACAAGTAAAATAATAATAATAAAAATAAAAAAAACTAATACAAAGCATGGTTGTGATTTTTAGCTTTTGCCAATATTTGTGGTGTAAATCGTGCCTGCATTCCTGGGTAATCCACTATGATGAGACTGCAGGTGAACTATACATATAGCTCTGCAGTGCTGTTACCTGTGGCTGGCACATTTTGAGGCTCAATCACATTCAGACTTTTCAGTCTGCCAGCTCTATGTCTTCAATTTTGAGAGATGCTGGAGACAGGCTATGGAGCTGTGGGGTCTCTAGTATATAATCTGTGAATTCTTGTTTGTGTTCCCTTCTCAAAGACACGGCTTGTTTTATATATTTTCTGTTTAAAATAAACAATTATTTTTAATTGGAATAGAATTATATCTCATTCCCCTTCTTGTTCTTCCCTCAGCCCCTCAAAAATACACTCCCACAAACCTCTTCTGAGCCCCCAACTTTCAAGTTGATAACCTCTTTTTATTTGGCAATTATTGTTATACATGTATACAAACTACAGAACACTTTTTTGTTGTTTGTGAATAAATGGTTTCAAGGCTGATCACTTTACTTTGAACAAACAATAAAGTGGTTCACCCCTGGATGAATCTAATTTTTATCTTACTAGTATTTGCTTAGGGTTCTAACACTAGGACATTTTAAAATAATTTTTATGCTGAGTTGAAAATTCTGAAATGCAATGGATAAAACCCACAATCTCAAATTAAATAGAGATATTTTCACAGAAATTTATTAAACATTTATATATTCTATTCTTAAAATATAGTTTAAAACTTCACAGTAGTTACAGTAGATTAGCATTCTAAAGACCTTGGCTTTTCTGTGAAATGTCAATGGTGTTTTCATCTTGAGTACAACATTTAATACTAAAATATTATCAATTTAGTGATCTCTTAACACAGGAGAATTATCGTTCAATTTTATCTCCTCATGAAAATCCTTTTAATCCTTACTGAATAGTATTGCTATTTCTTTTCATCAAGATGTTATGAAATTTTTGCTAGAAACTTATGAAATAAAATGACTATATAAACTTTGTCTAAGTTTTAAACAATTGTTGATGGGTCTTCAATGTCCAGAAGGAAGAAAGCAAACCTAGTTCTTTAATTTTCAACTCAACATGGAAAGAGATGAACATCTGAAGTATTACTGGCTGTCTTCCCTGAGTATGCACATGGTAACATAAACGAATGTAAGCAGAAACCTAAAGTGTTAAAAGCATAACACCTATAAAATTACTTTTTATCTTTCATAGTACAAATTATCACATATTAATAGCTAGAATGTGTTGTATATTTGTCTTTTAATGTTTATTAAAAGTAGATACACCTCCCCCATTTTTCTATTATAGTAAATATTTCTTGATATCTATCAAATGACTGGGGACTGTTCTTAAAGTTGTTGTCTGCCTGTGGATCCAGTTCCCCTCACTGGGCTGCTCTGTCTGGCCTCAGTGGGAGATTTGCCTAGCTTTGGAGAGACTTGGTGTGCCAGGATGGAGGAATACAGTGAGAACTCCAGGCTCTCAGAGGAAAAGGGGAAGAAGGATGTGGGAGGGACTGTGTGAGGGGAGGATGACAGGGAGGGTGGGCAGTGATCAGGATGTAAAGTGAATAAATAAATAACTTAATGAAAAATAGAGTCACTTCAATTAAATCAGATAGTCCTATTAAAATAGTAATCTTTAAACATGCTGTATTTGCAAAACACAGATACAAAGTCTCAGGTTTGGGCCAGCAGGCCTCACCCTGGCACCCCCATGATGCTCTTATGCTCTTCTGACTCTTGTCATCAGTGTTTTACAGAAGGCCCCAACAGTACAGGGTCTGACATTCTCTATTCACTTTACAAGTGCAGTGAGACACTATGTGTAGTGATGACTGAGGTAGCAAGATGAATAGACAAATCCTCCAAACTTTTGCCCACCATTTTTCCCTTTCCATTTCTATACATAAAATAACAAAACCAGTGCTAGTTTAACCTTAGTAACAACTGGAGTATATTGGAAAAAAGGGACCTTAAAATATAGAGTGCAGCAGGATAACAATATGTGACTCTTTTTTGTTTGTTTGTTTGTTTGTTTGTTTGTTTTTGTTTCCCAATGTCTCGTCACTAGATATATAATCTTAATCCTAGAAAGAATTGGAATTAGGATGCTGTGGGCAACTCAATTGAGATGAACGCCAAAGTGGTCTGTTTCTACGGAAAGAGGTGTAAGATAGTACTGACAGTGTACCCCATCAGTGTAATGAGCAATATGATAGCAAATAGCATTTAGAGTGTTTAATACATCCCTGAGTTTCAAAAAGAATTACTTTCACAGTAAAAGCAGTGGATGTGTGGAACCTGTCTTCACACAGCTTTGAGTTTTCAATGACCTGAAGGAGGAGGAGACAATGGTGTTAGGTCGTTACTAAATGAGGAACAAGTGCTGCAGTTTTCTAAAATAAATTATAGACCTGCAGGCTACAGTCAAAGAGGGAAAAACCTGTTCTTCATACCATTTATAATGAATAAATGTAAACCACAATCGAGAAGAAATTTAACAAGGTATATCTATACTAGCAAAGTCTAGACAAAAGAAGCTTAGTGGACACTTTCAATATTACTGAGTACACACTGTAAGCAAAGGGAAGCAAATTGTCAGAGTAAAGAAAACTCGTATATTATTTTAAAATATGTGACTCAGAGGGATACAGAAATGTGCTCTAGAAATCATGACCAAAGAGAAAGGAAAAGATGGACCATCTAAGATAGATGTGGGGGTTTAAAGCATAAATCTTTGCAATCATCAAAATGCAGGTAGCAGTAACACAAAAAAAGATCCATGCCAAGAAAACTCAGTTTATAGAATGTTCTCATTTATCTCCTAAAGAATGGCCAGTACAAACAGAGAACTGTCTGTAAAGTATAATTAAGGACTGTAAGAGGCAAAGGAGGGGATGGAGGTCAGGAAAGTAAGAACTAATGTGATTATATATTAACTTAAAATCTTAATATAAAAGAATGGTTTTAGTAGGAGGGAAAGTAAAAGAAGCAAACGAGAGGATGAAATGACTAAAATTCACTGTATGAGTGCATGAAACTATCAAACAACTAAAATTTGAAAATAAAAAGCTGAGAAATAATAAAAAATTAGTAACACTTCTACATATAAATAAGGAATATTTTACATTATCAAAACCAACATATAGCATTAAGGAAATAGGAATAAATACTAAGAATAGATAGTTACAATAGCAGTTTTAGTAAATAAATGATAATTTTGTAAATAAATGGATATAAAATTTAGTAAATACATTATTTGTTTAGTAAATAAATAATTGTCAAATCACTGAAAATCTGTGTCATACTTTTTGATGGATGTCTTAATGTGATATGGGTGCTATTCATCCTGTAAATTAATTCATAAGTATCAGACAATTTCCATCCAGACATCACAGGATCATTTGCAAGGAACCTAACAGGACAATCAAGAACAGATAATAACATGAATAGTGAACAAGAGTAGACTACAAAACTAAGAAAAAAATGTTAATTACACCAACAAAGACTTTTTACCAAACAGATTATGGAAACCTTGCGACACACTGCAGAGTAGAACAAAATTAAATAGTACCAAGTGTAAATATCACGGAAATAGGGACATTTGGGGACATAGGAAACCCAGTAAATCATCAAGGAAATCAAAGGCCATTCAATGAGCAGGTATTGAGAACCATTGGCTTTCCTTACAGCTTTGAAGGTGCTTGAATTTACTCCTAAGACTGAGCAGAGCATGTCACTAGAACATTTATGTGACTATTTATAACAATGATAATGTTCTTAATAAAAGCTTAACTATATTAAATCACAAAGGAATCCATGTTCTTTTCTGCTAGAATAAACATTTGAAAATCTCTGCATCATTATCCAATGAGCTTCTGAGAAGCTTGTATGCAAAATTTATTAAAGTGTTCACAAACTTTTAAGACATACTTTCTAGAAGTGAAGGATCTCAAAATGAAATTTTGTCTGCAAATAGGAAAAACTATAATTTCTTGCATATTAGTTAGAGAATTCAAATAAAAATTATGACATTATATCTATCAGATAAACAAAATTATGTATTGTGAAAAGCATGTTTAGTAAAATATTATGAATATGAATTTTATAAATTCTAAAAGGTTAATTTGCTTCCATCATTTACTACAATAATAGATAAAATGCAAGAAACTCAATAAAGTTCACAAGTTTACAATGTTTCTAAACTTGTTTTTCCTTTACCTTAGAAAATGTTATTTGAACATTTGGTGATGGGAATTCATACTACTGTGCATACTACAATTTTCTAAAATACAGAAACATTACAGTATTTCAATCAGTAGTCCAGCAAGCAAAAGGATCTTGATATTCTTTTATATGATGTGAATAAACGGTTTTTTGTTTGTTTGTTTGTTTTGTTTTTTTGAGACAGGGTTTCTCTGTGTAGTCCTGGCTGTCCTGGAACTCACTCTGTAGACCAGGCTGGCCTCGAATTCAGAAATCTGCCTGCCTCTGTCTCCCAAGTGCTAGGATCAAAGGCGTGCGCCACCACTTCCCGGCAAATTTTTTTTTTTTTTTTTTTTTTCCTGTGAGCAAGCACAGGAGGGATTCGAACTCCGGAGAGATGGCTGCCTCGGACTCCAGAGGGCGGTGACTGCAGTGGTGCACCGCTGCCCGGCTGTGAATAAACTTTTAACAACACAGATAACTCTAAACAAAAGTACTGAATAAATCAAACTACAAGTTTGCATAATATTTTAAATCAAATATAACCATATTACATACTATATATTATAGTATACATATTGGTATAAACATAAAATCATTAATAAAGACACAGGACATGAACTAGCAAATAAAGAGGTAGGTGATAAGTGAAGGATAGATGATAAGATGATGGATGGATGGATAGAAAGATAGAAGACAGATAAAAGTAGAGCCTTATGTATGTACATGTATACTTACACATACTGGTATAAATACAGAAACAGATGGCTGTATATCTGGGCTATTTTATTAAAGTTGAAGGTTATCTGTTAGGAGGAATTACCCAATTCTTCCAAACATGCTTGACTTTAAGTGAAATGCCTCGCTGTATACAGGAGCAATGTAACTCTGAAGCTAAGAAAAGCTCATCATCCACCTAACACATGCTCCATTTTAAAGAGTTTGTTAGAAACTTTGCAATTTTATGTAGTCCCATTTGTCAATTCTTGATCTTAGAGCACAAGCCATTGGTGTTCTGTTCAGGAACTTTTCCCCTGTGCCTAGGTGTTCTAGGGTCTTCCCACCTTCTCTTCTATTAGTTTCAGTGTGTCTGCTTTTATGTGAAGGTCCTTTATCCACTTGGACTTGAGCTTCATACACGGAGATAAGAATGGATCGATTTGCATTCTTCTGCATGTTGTCCTCCAGTTGAACCAGCACCATATGTTGAAAATGCTGTCCTTGTTCCACTGGATGGTTTTAGCTCCTTTGTCAAAGATCAAGTGACCATAGGTGTGTGGGTTCATTTCTGGGTCTTCAACTCTATTCCACTGATCCTCCAGCCTGTCTCTGTACCAATACCAGGCAGTTTTTATCACTATTGCTCTGTAGTACAGCTTGAGGTCAGGGATGGTGATTCCTCCAGAAGTTCTTTTATTGTTGAGAATGGTTTTTGCTATCCTGGGTTTTTTGTTATTCCAAATAAATTTGAGAATTTCTCTTTCTAGCTCTGTAAAGAATTGAGTTGATATTTTAATGGGGATTGCATTGAATCTGTAGATTGCTTTTGGCAAATGGCCAATTTTACTGCAAAGTTTCTGTAAGGCAAAGGACACTGTCAATAGGACAAAACCACAACCAACAGATTGGGAAAAGATCTTTACCAATCCCACATCTCATCTAATAGAGGACTAATATCCAATATATACAAAGAACTCAAGAAATTAGGCTCTAGACAACCAAATAACCCTATTAAAAAATGGGGTATAGAGCTAAACAAAGAATTCTCAACTGAGGAAATATGAATGGCCAAGAAGCACCTAAAGAAATGTTCAGCATCCCTAGTCATCAGGGAAATGCAAATCAAAACAACCCTGAGATTCCACCTCACACCAGTCAGAATGGCTAAGATTAAAAACTCAGGTGATAATAGATGCTGGCAAGGATGCGGAGAAAAAGGAACACTCTTCCATTGATGGTGGGATTGCAAGATGGTCAACCAATATGGAAAACAGTCTGGTGGTACCTCAGAAAATTGGACATATCACTACCTGAGGACCCAGCTATACCACTCCTGGGCATATACCCAGAAGATGCTCTAACACATAACAAGGACATATGCTCCACTATGTTCATAGCAGCTTTATTTATAATAGCCAGAAACTGGAAAGAACCCAGATGCCCTTCAACAGAGGAATGGATACAAAAAATGTGGTACATTTACACAATGGAATATTACTCAGCTATTAAAAACAATGAATTTGATAAATTCTTATATAAATGGATGGAACTAGAAAATATCATCCTGAGTGAGGTAACCCAATCACAAAAGAACATACATGGTATTCACTCACTGATTATTGGACTTTAGCCCAGAAGCTTGAAACACCCAAGATTCAACTCACAGACCACATAAAGCTCATGAAGAATGAAGACCAAGTTTGGGGGGGGGCTACAGTCCCTCTTAGAAGAAGTAACAAAATACTCAAGGAGCAAATTTGGATGCAAAGTGCAAGACAGAAACTGAGGAGGGGCCGTCTGCAGACCATTCCATCTGGGTATCCATCCATGTGCAGTCACAAAGTAGATGCTGATGTGGTGTCAGGAGATGCATGCTGACAGGAGCCTAACATCTGTTGCCTTAGAGGTCTGCAAGAGTCTTCATGGGCTGGACCTAGGCCTCCCTGGACATATGTTGCAAATGTGCAGCTTGGTTTTCATGTAGGTCTCAAACATCTGGAGTGGGGGCTATCCCAAAACATGCAGCCTGTATATGAGGTATGGTCTTCTAGCTGGGTGCCTCAACTGGCCTCAATGGGAGAGGAAGCACCTAGCCTCTCAGAGACTTAAAGTGGCAGGGTGGGGAGTACAGGAGGAGGGGGTACTCAGAAAAGAAGAGATGGGAAGGATTGTGGGAGGGGGTGACTGGGACGGGTTATAAAGTGAATAAGCAAAAAAAAAATAAAAAAGAAAAGAAAAAAAAAAAGAGTCTGACATATTCAGAGGCAGATGCTCACAGCTAACCATTAAACTGATCATGGGGTTCCCAACAGAGAAGATAGAGTGAAGACTGAAGGAGTAGAAAGGGTACGGGACCCCATGAGGAGAGCAACAATACCAACCAACCAGAGCCCACAGGGTCTAAACCACCAGCCTGGGAGCGCTTAGGGAGGGACCCATGGCTCCAGCTATATATGCATGGGAGCTGTATATAAGTGGGAGAAGAGATTCTTGGTCCCATGAAGGCTGGACATCGTGGGGGGGGTGGTATTCGAGGGTGTGGAGGTGAGGTTCTGGGGAGGGTGGGTGTGGGTACACCATCATAGAGGCAGGAGGAGGGGGGAGGGTTAGGGAGTTCCTGGGAGGGAGAGGGAAAGGGGGTAAGGGGAAAACACCTGAAATGTAAATAAAAGTTCCAATAAAAAATTATAAAAAATAAATAAAGAGTTTGTTAGAAAGTTATTGTGAGGAAAGAATGATTGACTTCTGCTTTGAGGGTTCTTGTTATAATTTCTGAATAAATGAAGGTTAATACCTCTGGGTGACTTTCATTCTGTTATCCAAAGCTATATTCTGAGTGCTTTCTCCATTCTTTGTTCTCATCAGACATATATGTCTGTTCAGTCTTCTTTGCTCCCTGTTCTCTAGAATCTCCAGTTATTATTAGCACTTTTGGAAAGAGTTGTTCTCAACAACAGGAAGAATGGCAGGACATAACAGAGTTTTTAAGTCTCTTTAGGACTTCACAGTGTAAAACAACATCATGGGAACTGATAACTTGCTTTGGTAATTTACAACAGACATACTATTTATAAAATGACTTAGCAATCAATGCTTGTGGAAGATCTCTAGTAGCAGAGCATCAACCATTGTCCTCTACTGAGCACACACAGCCTCCACCCTTTGTGCATATTTGTAGTGGCAGGATACTTGGGAGAAGTTTTTTTTATATGAATAAATTTAGCACAACAGACGTTTGACTTTGAATCAACAACTAGTTTCAAAGGAAAATGATTGTAGCCAAAGAATATTTCTTACAAAATTAGTTACTTCTTCTATTTAATAAACTCTCACTTGCTGCATTTCCTGTGATCTCTGTTTTCAGCTTTGTTTCATGCAACCAAATGAATCAAGGACTTCTTCGCTTCCTTTCTATTTCTCCTTGGCATTCCTGAGTGTAAAACTTGCAGCTGTTGTGCCAAATGTCTGTCAAGACTGTGCCTAGGAACTGCCAACACAATGTTGCTGCTACTCTTGCCGCAGTATCTCCAAATATTAGTTGTAATGCAGATCTATTTCCTGTGAATGAATGTATGAGGTAGAATGTGAGAGTCACATAATACAACAAAAAATAATTCAAACTGGATTTTTAAGTATAGCCTATCCAGATTTCTTTATATTTTATGATAAAATATGCTAACAAAAGTAATCTAGGGGAGACTTTATTTTAGCTCACGAGTCCTGCTTTCAATCCATCCCTGTGTAGAAGTCAAGGCCACATGGAGTTAAAGCTAGCCAGTCAGACCCTACCCACAGTCAAGAGGAATCAGGAATAAATGAATGTATGTGTCATTCTTAGCTAGTATTCCCTAGTCTTTTACTGTCCCAGGAGCAAAACCAGGGAGTGACACCACTCATTTTCAGTCTGTGACTTTTCATACCAACCAAGGCAATGAAAACAATCACCTGGACATACCCACAGATCAACCCAACCCAAACAATCTGACACTGAGAAGTTTTCCCAGGTAATTCTAGATAGTTTCCAGTTGACAAGACAAACTGAGCACTGCACAGTCTTAGGCAGATAAGGCACTGCTGTTATCAGAAAACCTACATCACTTAATGTTTATAAATTCTACACAACAGCATCTATTGCTAAGAATCAATAAGAATTTTGCACATGGCCTTACATGAGAATTGACAGCTTACCAGTAACTCATGAAGTTATTGGACCACTTGAAAAATAGAACAGGTACGCCGATTTTAGACATGGTCAGAGCTCTCTATCTGACTTGCTGTCAAACAATTCATAGTTGGAACTCCCTGGTTTACATGATTTCTTTACCAGCATATGATAAGATGAAGGATAACATGCTGGTAAATTCTAACACCCTCCTATACATACTGACGTGGAGCAAGTGTACATTACACAGAAGATTGCACTTGTAGAATCATTATCCCAGGCCTTGAAACTCCAGTTTCTGTGGTTTTGGTTTGCTTTGGAGAACACTTGTGTTTGTGAGATGCTCAAAAATCATATGAAAGTCCACATGGCATTGGTGGATCTCAATTCCTTCATCTGTAGTAAATAGTTAAATTAGAAGATTAGGAAAAAAAATGGCTATGTGGTTTTTGTTATTGTTGGTTTTGTTTTGCTTTAGATTCAGTTACAGTGATTGTTTTTTCCAAGTTTTAGATAGATACTTTAAGTTAGTGTGTGTGTGTATGTATGTGTGTGAGTGTGTGTGTATGCACATGCTTGTGTGTATGGGTGTATATAACTACATGCATTGGCAGAGGCTATATGAGGGTGTTGACTGGCTTGGAACTGAACTTACAGGTCACTCTTAGCTGCCTGGTGTGGGAGCTGAGAACAAAGTGAACATCTGTAAAAGCAGTACACACTTTTATCCATGGAAGCATTTTTCTGGCCCTGATTTGAGATAAATAAACCTTTAATTTGTTGTTTATTAAACAATATATTGCACTGTAAGCACACCCAAAGCTTTCTTTGTGACTTCTGTGCTTTGAGACAATCCTGTCTATAAAACTTGACTTCTTAAACTCATTCCTAGGACATATCTTTCTGTCCCTTAATATATTATAGTACACTTTGTACTTCTTAGTCTGAATTATGAATTTTATTTCATATTTTAGTGTTGTATAGACGTATTAATGTATCCAGGAAAATGGACAACTCTTAGGTAGAAGAACAACCAAGTTTCACTATTTTTAGTAATCAGAAATGACTAATACATAATCATAATACATCACATAAGTAGACACTACTTGTAATTGTTGGCTGAAGCAATGAAATTTTAATGCATGAGTGTTTATGAGGTCTCTATAGACATGGTGGGCTGACAAGATGTGGAGTAATGTTACAAAATTGCCTTAAGTAAATAAACCCTTTAAAATGGTCAAGATTGGCCCTAGTTACACTACGCATTGAAGTATACAAATTGACTTTTTAAAATTGTCTAACAAGTGCAATTTATTTAAACTAAAATTTAAATTTACTACACACATGCATCACATACTAGACATACACGCAAATGCACACTCAAACACACATGAATGCATGTGTGCATATATTCATATATGCATACACACAATCACATATGCTTTACTGCTATTTGAGGCTACTATCTGTGACTACATTGTTGTAAGCTCCAAACACTGAGATGAAGACTGGATTTTCAGCCATTCCTTAAAGTCGACAAAAGTGATTTCAGACATAGTACTGAGACATTAGTCATACATTCAGAGACATGTGGCTTATACCAAAATTAAAACACTAAAATGGGTGAAAACTTGGAGCAACACCAAAGGTCACTCAAGTCGCTTAATTTGTGGTGTGAAGTTCATTGCCTAGTCTGGGATTCTCTTTGCAACTGACACGGTATGGCAGACTTGAAACACAGAAAGGCACTTGCTGAGGGATGGGGGATAGAAGATTGGAAAAGAACAGTGGAAATGGAGGTACCTTGTGATGTAAGGAAGGACTCAAATCTTGTCTTTCCATTGTTTCTTAATAATTTAGATAAATTTTATTGTTACCCAAACTACTATTAATTCATATTTTTCTATAGTTTATGTGATTCAATCAATAGGGAAAAATGATTGAGAAAGTGCAATGTATTTAATAACTATTTACTTCTATTTCTTAATTTGGACTATTGAAATAAAAACAGGCTTTTATTATGGCAGTGATTCCAAAAGCAAGCAATTTATTTCTGAAATTTAGACAGAGGCTGTCTTAGAACAAGATATCTGCAAATCTAGGGAGTTGCAGTGAGGTGATATTAATGCTTTTCAAATGCAATCCTCACATCTCGTTAGCAATATCTCACCACATTAACATATTAACACTCTCCTGTTGCATCTATTAATATTCACATCGTATCAGAATTTATTGTTGCTTATTCAGTGTTAAAGTCATATCGCATTAGTGACTTTCATCTCAGATTAGTGAAAGTGGTGCCTAATAAGACTTTCATATTCAATTACTAAGGCAACAGTTTTGTCTTTCCAAGTCACTTCTAACTGGAGCCCAGAGCACAAATTGATGAATGTGGTAATAAAGCAATCGTTCTGGCTGAAGATGGATGGCACCTGGGACCGATGGGGCTGTGACAATAGGATTTGCATGATGAGGGCACAAATGACAGGAAGAAATCTCTGTTGTCGCCTGAAGAGCAGCATTTCTGAAGCACAGACTTCACAAAATCAAAAAGCTAAAGACAAAACACCATCTTAATAATTTACACACACTGTATTATGGTGCTTGGCCTAATGCTTAAAATTATCTAGTAAGTAAATTTTATGTAAAGTAAAACTTTAAGTACACACATGCATCACATACTACCCATACATACAACACACAACACACACACACACACACACACACACATACATACATACACATACACAAAACAACACATGGACACACATACACATCCTCACACATGTACTTGCCTATAAATCACAATGAAAGGAAAAAAAGAAGCATAAATCAAACCACTCGAGGAAGCAGCTCCTAACTTCTCTCCCTTAACCACTTTCTCAGAAGCAATTTGAACTTAATTTCCTTCTTAACCCAGGTGGTTAATAAATATTCGAAGAACATATACTTATGCTGAACATATGCATATGCTGATTACATCTGGGTAGTGGCATAAAGGACACCTTTCTCAGTTCCAGTCCTAAAACACTGTGTTGTTGAGGTTTCCATTATTATAACAGAATACCTGACACAATCATCTTAAAATTTTAAGAGAAATAGCTCACTTTGACCCGTATATTTAAGAAGTGTTTCCTTGGCTAGTTGGATCTCTTAGTTTGGGAGAGATATACGGTGAAGACTAATACCTCAAAGTGTCTGAGTTGCAAAAGAGAAACCAAACAAAGTAAGGTCTGACATTTCTGTACCTTCTCAGTGACATTATTTACTTTCAATGGATCAACTTCTTGAGGTCTCTACACCTCCCAACAAACCAAGGTCAGACCAAATTCTTATATCCTGAGCCTTGTACTCATTTTCAATACTGCTACATCACAAATGCCCTTCTTGTACCTTTGGTGAGCCAACAGAAATAACCAAGCTAATGGAACACATGCAGAACCAGAAGGTATCAGGCATGAGTATTTTCTGAGGGAGAATTCAGGGTAGCTCCAACATCCAAGAATACTATTATACTATTACACACAGATAGACACACACACACACACACACACACACACACACACACACACAAACATGTACACAGCAGGGACACATATGTTTAATAGAAACAGCTAATTTCTAACAGTTTGGTAGGTCTCTGTATATAATCTCCTGCTCTCCGATTTATTTTATAAATTCTCTGACATTTCTCCTTTATCTCTCTTTTGGTGGTGATTTGAATATGATTGGCCCAGGGAGTGACACAATTAGGAGATGTGATCTTCTTTGAGTAAGTGTGTCTTTATTAGAGGAAGCATGTCACTGTGAGAGCGGACATTGACACCTTCCTCCTAGCTATGTGGTAGCCAAAACAAGATGTACAACTTCAGCTTCTTAAGGGCCATGCCTGACTGGATGCTGCCCTACTTCCTGCCATGATGATAATGGACTGAGCCTCAGAACCAGTAAGCCAGCCTCAATCAAATGTTGTCCATTATAAAAGTTGCCATGGTCATGATGTCTCTTTATAGATATAGAAGTCCTAAGATACCGTCTAAATAAAAATACACCTTATTTCTGAAATTTTAATACTCTACTAATCAGTCCCCTTTAAGGGTATTGCATACTTTGAATTCCTTTGACAAAAAGCTGAGGAACTCTTCTATGGATTCAAAATATCCCTCATAATCATGATACTACTACCATGGAGGATGGTGTGTTTTCAAAACATCTCCACAAATGTTTAGCATTTGACATTGCAGAATGATGTAATAATCTATAAAGCTTGTTCTACAACCACGGCTGTTATGCTTATGATTGATTTGTGTATACACACACACACACACACAACTTAGTTTAACACAACTTAGAGTTACCTGGATGGAAGTGTTGATCTTAGTGGATGTCTGTAGGACATTATATTATTTAGATTAATTAAGGTGGAATAACTCTGGATATGGGTGGGGCAACATCATGGGCTGGCCTTGAACAGCAGGATAAAGGGGCAGAACACTGGGAAGTATGAATGATTCATTGTTCTTTGATCTATATATGGTATGAATAGCTGTTTCAAATTTCTGCACCTAGATTTTTATCAGTGATAGGCTGTAAGTTTGAACTGTGATTCAAATACGTGTTTCTCCTTTAAATTAATTTTGTCAAGGTATTTATCAGAAAAAAAATGAGTCAAAATACTGGCTTACATATAGCCAAGGGCTACAGTTCAGATAGTTTTGGAATCTGGGAAGTTTTTGTGATCTCAAAATCCAGGCTTATCCACATGCCAAAATATGATATTAGTTCAATCATGTCTATAGGGCAAATGGAATCGTGTCCCCAGATGGAAAAACTGTTAAGGTCAAGCATATTAAGGAACCCCAGCAATTCTCATAACTGAGAATGATGGGATTTGAGTCTAGTCTGAACAGATTCCTGTCTTGGAGCGGAGGACCAGACTCCCCACTAAGAGGACCATGACAACTGATCACATAGCATAGAAACCTAGAGTTCTCCATGCTAATAAGGTATCTAGATAGGCTCCCTGGTTTAAACCTATAAGCTCCAGTTCCTGGACATTTCTTCCTGCAAAAATTATTTCATATCTGGTCCATGCTCAGTAAATCATATGCATCCTTTTCCACATGAATAAGCATTTTGGACAAGCAACGACTGTCTCCTTCCTCAAGGATTGCCTTTGGGGAGACTTTTGTCATACTGAGCAATGCCTAAGTATGCCTACAGTAGGCCCCTCCAAGTCACTGGTACTTACCCTGAGCTAAGCAGTATTCACCCCAGCCTGGTGTTCACCTCTGGCCTGCAGCACCTGTTCTCAACTCTTCAAGGTTCTCAGCAACATCTGATTACCCAGCACCTTGAGAATGACAGCCTTGGTCCTACCTTTCATAATTTCTGACATGGAGAAACACAGGATAAGTTTTGTCTCCCCTGAGTGGCATGTTGACATCCCATGAGTATAGAATCCCAATGGAAAAAAAGGAACATGGCCTAGTGCCTCTGTGTTTTGTCAACCCAAGTGGTGTCCTGACACCCCTCTATGAGGTAGGAACACAGAACTACACATGTCATGCTTCTTTATGAGACCAAAAGTGGCATCTCTAAGCAAAACCTAATTCCTCCCCCCCTCCCCTCCCCTTCCCTGCTCTCTCTCTCTCTCTCTCTCTCTCTCTCTCTCTCTCTCTCTCTGTCTATCTCTTCTTTCCATGCTTTCCACTTTTATGTATGTATGTGTGTGTGTGTTCATATGTATGTCTGTGGTGTTTGTATTGGTACACAGTGAAGAAGACAGATCAACATAATGTCTCTTCATTTGTTCTCTGTCTTATGTTTTGACACAAGGTCTGTCAATGAACTTGGAATTCATTGAGTGTCCCAATTGTCTACTCATCAAGGTTCATGAATCCCCTTGTTGCCTCCAGAGTAGAGGGGTTACCAGAACAAATGATCAAACTTGGCTTCTTACATGGGACCAGACAATGAAACTTTGGTCCTCTTCTTCATACAACAAGCAGTTTACTGACTCAGCCTTCATCCCAGCCCTTAGATCATGGCCTCTGACCTCTCAGTAAAGATTTTCAAAGGTCTTCACACACACAAGGTGGCAGTTTACCTCTATGTTCTGTGCTGCCTGCATTTTGATGTTAATTCTGTACTGCTAGGAGGGGCTGCAGACAAGAAATGAGTCATGTACTCAGGTGACTTCTTCTGAACTAATCCCCTAATAAATAAAAGAGCCCATCATTGGGTGAGTAGGCAGGATTTATGGTTGGATGGAGGAAGAAAGGAAGCAGGAGAGAGAGGAGAGAGGAGAGAGAGAAAGAGAGAGAGAGAGAGAGAGAGAGGAGAGAGCCCTTTTGGATTAGATAGTGAGAGGGCAAGATGTAGCTACTAGTGTCTCCCTGCTTATATGGTGAATCCATTAGCCACCAGATGATTTAGATTTAATGTGGTTTACAAAATTAGCATTCTAGTTGTTGCATTCAGAGATTGAGTTATCATTGCTTCTGAACTAAGCTTGTGTTGTGATTTCCTTCCTGAGGAGGTTCTATTGGGTTCCAGAGAGAAAGGTATGGCAGCAAAGCATGGGTTTGCCAGATATGCACCACAAAAGATGTGGGGATTTTCAAGAATGGGTCTGGCATGTTAGCAACCCACCAATGGGAACTTAGTGAGCCTGGTGGATAGATTTTGGAGCTCTGAGCCAGAGTCTCCATGAGATAAAACAGGTTGGTCATTGCCTGCCAGTGCATAGCCGGCCAGAGAGTAGCAGGGTGTAGTAATGGAGCTTGCAGTTCTTTTTAATATTTCCCACAATACCTCATGTTTTTCAACTATATGATCTAAGAGTCCTTCAAAGCTGGGCTAATCCATAGGATACTAAAGATAGATATTCTTCAAATTATCAGGCACACATCTTCAACAACTCCACCCCAGTTTCAATCATATTTCTTGTGTGAGGAGATTATTATTTCTTTTTATCTTGTAGAGAATGTCATCCTGCCATCTCCTCCTTTTGCAAATTCCTATGCTGTTTCTGTTTTCATAGAACCTCACCAGCAGCTGTGGGAAGCAATGTGAGAGAAACAGCTGTCTCTCTGTCTTTGGTGTGGTTATATCATGCTTGCACCAGAGCCTCACCAGTACCTGCTCACAAGGGCAGTACTGATCAGAACCATCCGATGGTTGCTGAAATCATTATACATTGACCTTTCACCTAAGGTGGTCAAGTGAAGAGCATTATCAAAGCTTCAAGTCACTAAATGAACCAGAATTGTGCTTTATTTGCCTCTTTCACATGTGAATAAATCTATTTGCCTCTTCAGCTGTTAAAAGCCATGAATCCATAGGATACACCTACTTTTCCTCTTCATTTTAGCTGCTCTTGTGAGGACTTTCAGAGTCAAACTCCCACCTGTTAGGTACATTGGTAGAAAAATAAAAATAAAAAATTATGTAAGTGTAGGAAGTTTGGCTAATCATTTCACCTGGATGTCAGAAGAAATCCCGTAGCCATCTTCCAATTGAAGAATGTACCTGTCTCTTTATCATACAGACCTGGACCTGTTGATTTCTGAAGCAATAAATATGGTATTCTGGCTTTACTGAAATAAACTACATAAGAACCAAACACAATATAAACTTAGGAACACTGTCATCATGGCTGACAAAAATGTTGGACTGACTCTTAATGACATTCTCAAATTTCTTTTTCATTTCTTTGCCAGTGTACATTCTGAAACTTGTAATCCTTTTTCTTTGAGGCAGAGATCTTATCTTCCATTCAGTTCCCATTTAACTATAAATAAGACCCCCTTCTGAATGTCACATGTCAATGTTTGCCTGGTGTACTTAACCACATGACATTTTCTGTTGCTTTAAAGGCAGTTTCCTCCTCTCTTCCTATGTGAATAATCCTCTTTGGATTCTTCAGAGAGTTTACACACATGTTTATTGTTTGTTATCATTTCTGTTTAGCTCCAAGTCAAGGAGGTTATCAAGCACTCAAAACGGATTCTTATCCAGAACTATTATTTAAATTAACTGTTTCAAAAAGAGTATTTACTTAATATGTTTTATCCAAGAATATTTAATTTGAGACTCTTCTTACTAATCAATTTATTACATTCATATTACGTTGTGCAGTCTTGATGTGTTTGTGTATGACAGTCATATGTTGTCTTGTCTGATACTCTTTCATCTTATTATAAGAAAAATTTAAGCTTTCTAGTATCAACTGGAAATGAACAATGATTTTTGTGTCTAATTGAATATTAGAAATACAAAGCAACTAATATATTTCTGAGACAGGATGATCAGCAATAGTCCAGTATTGACTTTTTAATTGGAATCATAATGATGTCAAAGCAACAATTAGTGTGAATTAGAAATAAGCACTGCTGATTGGAGGGATTTAAGGAAGTCCTTCTGAACAAACCTTGTAAGACAAGCTTCTGTGAAAGAGGAAATATTTATGATGGGTCAGAATTTATTGCTTTCAATTCATGAATTGATGTCCTAACATATCATGTGATATTATTAAAAAGAGGACCTTCAGGTGGATAGTTAATTTTAAGGGAATGTATAAGAGTGGGTCCTGATATAAAAAACTGGTGTGTTTGTGTGAAACTAAGTACCAGAGATCTACCTGCATCATATTTGGGCAGAAGCTTTCTGCACATCAAAAAAGAGAAGGTACTAAGTCCAAGCTATCCTCTACCTAGTACCCAGACTTCTAGCCTATATAATTGTGAAAAATAAATTTGTCTTCTCTAAGCATGATGACTTTTCCCATTCCAAAATAATTGGTTTCTAAGGAATATTTTTAAAAGTCTGTAATTATTTTTATGTACAAGGATAGGCCTGGTGAGAGATGTAAAACTGAATGTAGTTGGAACATTCATTTTTGAGGAATCTCAAAGATAGCTATGGCTTTATTTACAATTGAGAAATAGGCACAATTTCCATATATACACCAAATGCCCTTTACAAAAAATACAACTGGAGAAAAAATATAAAAATTTTAATGGCAATTATGAAACTGACTTGCTCAGACTAAAATATTTCTTTCTTAGATGCATAGCAACAGGTGTCATGAGTACATTTTCAGTTTCACATACTGGTGACTCAGATATGTAGAGAGAGGAGATATGTATCTCAGATATCTCAGATATGTATGAGATATGTGGAAAAGAGGAAGGAACAATAGACTGTCACACTTGGCACTCATAGGATGGAGGAACTACTGACCAACTAATCCAAAGCTTACTAGTTCTTTGAGATCAGGCAATGAAGATATGAGAATTGGCCTCCATGATTTTCTGGAAACTTCCAAACAATGGCTTTAATAATTTAATAATTAATAATTACCTACCACCTATTGCCAAATGAGAACAATGTTTGGTGGTGTCCTATATGTTAAATGTGACTTGGGCCATATGGTGTTGGTAGACACTTGTTCTTAACCCATCTTGGGTTGTGTATTCTAAGATTGGCTTTCATGAAAGGAATGCATATTGACAATAATGTATATCTTCCATTCTTACCCAGGAAGAATCATTCCATCTCACACAACATGTGTGGAGTAAATACAATAGAAAATCAAATAAAAAAGATACAATCTAAACTTCACACTCACACACATGCACATACATGGAAATAATACATGATACACAAAGACTGGGTGAACACCAACAAAAAAAAAAAAAAAAAAAAACAAAAAAAAAAAACCTTAGATTTTGGAATAAAATTCTATTCTGTTCTGGCTCTGGTCTCATCTGAAGAGATAATTTTCTTGTCAGTTTGAACCCGTGATTAAGTAATGTTAAATATGAAATAACAAAATCTAAACATGATAGGTACCTTACAATGATGAGAAGGATTTAGACTTCTGTCGCACATCCACTTTGATGCAAGTGGCAGTGACAAATGCGTGTTATGGAGGAGACCTAATCTGTAGCACAAACATAAATCATCAAAACACCTGTATATGGGCCCACAAAGTTAGCTCTAAAATGTGGATGATTTACAGATATTAAAATAAATATATCATATTTAAAATTAAAATAATTAAAATAATACTTCTTGAAATTTTTAGAAAGCCTTCCAAAATGACAACTACTGTTATTTATTTTAAAAGTATGTTTTTTTTCTGTAAATAGAAAAACATTGAAAATTAAGACTATTATACACATAAAATATTTTGTTTGGAATTATCTATAATCTTTTAAAATTTTTCTCTCTGGAAAATCAGTTCTCAATCACGAGGTCTCTAAGCCCATCCTTTTAGCGTTGTGACTATTCCCCCATGTCCCAATTTGTAAATGTTCATTTGTTTATAGTGGTAATTTCTGTCACAATGCATTATATGGATGGCCTCACTCAAGGCCAGATGTCCAGTGGGGATGTCTTCACTTCAAACAAATTTGTTAGTTAGTAGAACTAGGGCATCATGCTATACCAGAGCACTGAACTGTATTTTCTGCTTGTGCCTGAACATATTTCATTAAATTCATTCATATCCACCATTGCCCTTGTAGTTGCTTTGTCCAATGCCAGTTGAAAGTTTGGTTTCTCATCATGCTCAAAGGAAATGGTTTATTATTTGTTATTTTTCAAATGATGCCTTAGTTGTCCAGTGCTGTGAATAGCTACAATGTGCCATCATCACAGATAGAATGACATGCCGCTCAGACTCTGGGTATGAAGAAGAAAAGGTGTTAAGAGAATGAACTTAGAGGCTCCGGCAGGCTCCCTTGAATTCCACCTATCTGCCTGTCCTTTGTTCCCCCATGGGTCGTGCTGGGGTTCCTGTTCTACATTCCACCATTGATGAACTATAACTGATAATATGAAAAATAACCTTTTCTCCACCGGTTGGTTTTGGTAATGGTGTTTTTTGCAGCAACAAATACCAAACTAGAAAAAAAAATACATACATCATTTAGTTTTAAGTGTACAGTATAGCATTTGAGGAAATTACTCTTTTGTTCAGGAATGATCATTTTGTTTCATTTTGAAAGCTATACAATGGGGATTGACTTTTTTCTTGGCTTACACTCCTTCTAGTAATTATTATTCATTGTCCAACTCTCTAAGATTCTTTTAAAATTCCTTTCTTTAGATTTATTTTCATTTTTAATTTATTAATTGTGTGTCTGGTGGTAGACAAAGGAGAAAAGAGTGTAGGATCCCTGGAGCTGAATCAGAGGTGATTTTGTGATGCTGTGTGTTTATTCTGGGAACTAAAGTCAGGCTCTCTGCAAGAGCAGTTTATGCTGTTAACACAAACCCTTCTCTCTATATAGCCTGCTAAAAGTCTTATTGCTTATTCAGAATTTCAACTTTATATACTTTTTTTCATTTTGCAGTTAGTTATTCCACTCTACATAGCAGTCTTCATTTTATTGGCTCTAGACCTTAACCTAAATCTAATATTTAATTCGCTGAAAATTCTATAGACAAAGTGAAGTGTATGTTTTCATGTGTAGGAGAACATAAGCAAATAAGAGATTGTTTCTCCACTTCATACAAGAGCCACTAAGAGTGCTAACTTGCTTGTAGATGCTGCTTAATCAGAATTGAAGTTAGGTACTGTCAGGGTTAGGCTCAGGTTACAGTTTACATTGTTGGTATGGTCACATGTTTACAAGCTTCTGAACTGGTGACTAACCTTTGTGTTTTGTGTTTGAACAGTGCTGCATAATTTTATTGGGTTTAAACACAAAAACAAGAGCAAAAACAAAAAAAGCTCCCTGTGTTTATAAGAATCAGTAAAGCAAACGTGCCTTGGCTTGTACTAGAGAAATCTGGGCACTAGCAACTAAGACTGCTTCTCTAGAGTCTGTTTGCCTCGCTCCACATTGCTAATGAAGTGGAATTCATTTCACCTCACTCCACCTTTAAAAATCAAAGTTCAAATGTCCATATCAGGCTTTTATGAAGGACGACGTCTTTTTTTTCCCCTTCACAATGGGGGTCTCCTCTTTGGGGAGCATTCTGTTCTATTAATTATTGTGCTTCAGTGTCATTATTATTCATGGACTCACATCTCCACATACTTGACTTAACACTGAGCCTGCAATTAATACTAATAAGAAGCAGCCTGAGTAGTGAGTGAAGTTTCTGGTTTTGCCCACAGCCCTGCTTTCTTTCTCTTTCTCTGCTCTGCACACAATGAACACAAATTCCTTTATTCAAAATTCAGCTTTTTGCACTTTCAGATACAATTTTATCTGTTGACTTTTTAGGGCAGTGCTGGAAAAATGCAGTATTATTCCAAGATTTGAAAACCCCAATTAATCTGCTATATTTTTAAAATAACCTGCACTCTGAGGACATGGAAAATCTTTATTTACTGTTGTGGACATAGTTATTATTGAGATGGTCTCATGTTAAAATAGTTGCTGATTCTTGTGTTCATGTAATATCATGAGACAGAATTTTTCAAGAAAGCAATAGAATATACACACTCAAGAAATTCCACATCAAAATAGCCAACATTCAAAGCTGCTGTATACATGGGAGGCATAGTCTCAACTATGAACTATAAATAATGACAACTAGATACCCATCAGGTTTCACAAAAAAGTGGAAATTGACTTTTCTATTTTTTAAAAATTTCTATTGGTTATTTTATTTATTTACATTTCAAATGTTATCTCCCTTTCTGTTTTCCCCTCCGCGAACCCCCTATCAAAACAAACAAACAAAAAAATCTGCTAGCAGTGGTTTACATGAAATCTGTTAATATAGAGGAAGGCACATTTTAACTTTTGCTTTTCCTGTCATGATATAATCATGATGGATTTGGGATAATATTTCTTGCTTCAAACTGCATAGCCATTATGTTAACTTCATGCATACCTTTGTTCTGGTTGAAGATATGGGAAAGGAGTCTATCCAATTTTATCTCAGGTTTTCTTTTTGTTAGAATGTTTAAAAAGGACTTCTATATTATGGCCAGCTATCTCACTTGGTATCTAGATTTCCAAAAAGAAAATAGCATCTTGCCTCAAGGTCTAGGCCAGTGAAAAACCATGACTTCTACCTTTTCTACATGAAGCAATCTGGCTTGAGTCTTGCAACCAGTGCACCAGCTGAGTCTGTTCTCCCCTTTGTACACATCAAAGGATGTCTAGGTTTTGGCGAGGTTCCTTTGTGCCTATCTCCCAAACCATAGCACGGACATACATACCAAAGCTTTCCAGTCAGATCTACCTAACCTTCACCCCAGATGTGACCAGGAAGCATATCCTTTACTGCAGCCTAGTCTTCTCTGCCTACCTGAATTTGTTCTATACAAGGCCTTTCTAACCTCTGAACCCAGCCATCATCATCTTCTCTTATTGCCAAACATTCTCCTTCCACAACAACAGTAAACTAACAATGGAAGTTCACATGCCAATATCTCATTTGAAGAGTATGAATGATCAAGCCTGTATTTTTGAACAAAATTTAATAATCCTGCATAAATGCTTGCAAATAGGGATTAGCTAGATGAATTCTAGGAAACAGAGGTTAAACGAACAATAAAAAGACATACTCAAAAAACTTCAAGGACTTTAAAAAAAGACAAAAAGATAGATCAATGAAATCAAGGTAAAATATCTCAACAAATGCTTAATTGAAGCCCAGAAAAACAGAAATATTAGACTGATGGAAATGTCAAAGACAATCTAGGATGTCAAAATAAAATGTAATACAGAGATAGAAACATTAAAGGGGACTCAAGCTGAAATGAAGATGGAACTGAAAAATCCAGTACCCAAATTATAAAATTCAAAGGAAAACTTTACACATACAATATGTCAAAGAGAAGAAAGAATAGCAAGTGTTGAAGATTAAATGGAGTATCTAAACCAAATATATAAGGAACATGAACAACTTTATAATACATAGAAAAAGAACACAGCAGAACTTTCTAGCACTCTGAAAAAGAACAAACCTTTAAATTATAAGCATAAATAAAAGGATCTCAAGTCATTGGCATAGGCCAGATATTCAAAATTTCATAGAAGAAAAATTTCTCAAATTAAGGCAAAATAAACACATACAAAACAAGAATCACACAGAATAACAAATACATAAGACCTGAAATTACAATTCTTATGACATGTAATAGTTAAAACATTAATTGTACATAAAAAAAGAAAATAATATTGAAATCAGAACGAGAAAGGAAAAAGCAACACTCAGGTCACATATGAAGGAATAACTGCTTATTTTCTGAAGAAAACTTGCAATACAGAAGAGAATACAGCAATGCATGGTAAGTTCCAAATATAATGAAAGCCAATACAGAATATTATATTGAAGAAAACTGCCAGCAATTGTAGCACAAATGAAGGTGAAGAAAAACTTTCCACAATATTAACAGCCTTTAAAAATCCAACATAAAAAAACTTAAGAAAAAAAGAGAAAGCATTAATTCCAGCCTAAGAGAGGAATGAGCACGTTATAAAGACCTTGGAAGGAAATAAGAAACCATAACTACTAACACTCAAGATATCACTGAATACATGAATAATATCATCAAAATCAACAGCATAATCACAATGACAAAAATTAACAGAAACCTTTTAATAATAACTTTAAATATCAATGGCCGCAATTCTTAAATGAAATGACATGTGCTGAGTGATCAAGAACACAATTCAACTATTTCTGTTTATAACAAACTCATGTTTGTTTTAAATATAGACACCACCTTAGAGTAAATTATGAGTTGATAATGTTCCAATCAAATAAACTAGAAAGCCAGCAGGAATCACTATCTTAATACCAGCTAAAATAATCAGAAGTCTACAGAGAGTTTCATCCTTCTAATCAGGAGAATAGTTCACCAAGAAAGTATTTTCATCCTAAACCTATATGCCACACACACTGTGGTCCTGAAATACATACAAAGTCTAGTACTGGATTTAAAGATACCAAATAACATCAACCCATCAACAACAGGCGATTGCAATACTCCACTTTTACAAATAGATAATCTAAACAAAAAATACAGAAATGTAAGAATTATTTGATATCATATACTAAATGAGCTTCATATTATATAGTATATTGCACCTAAAATACCAATAATTTTCTGAAATAGGCCACATCCTATAAAATGAAATGAAATTTGCAAATTCAAGAAGACTGAAATCATGCCCTGTACCTTGAATACAATTCAATAAAACTTAAAATTCATATCAAACAAACCTCAAGTAAATGTTCAAACTCTTGGAGATTAAAATCACCCATTGCTGATTGATGAATGGTCAAAGAAGAAATTAAAAATATAAAACATTTCCTATAGCTAAGTGAAAATGAAAAGAAACTTAACATAACTTTTGGGTACATTGAATGCAGTCTGGTATGGGAAATTTATAGTTCAAAGATCTACATTTATAAATCAAAAAGAACATAAATAAATGACTTAATTATTCAACTTAAAAAGTTGGAAAAAAAAGAACAAGCCAAAACCAAATGATAGCAAGAAATAATTAAAATCAGATCCCACAACACTGAAATAGACAAGGAAAACAATGTAAAGAAACACTGAATTTGAGACTTCTTCCTTAAAAAAATAAACAAGATTGACAAACCATTGACTCAACAAATCAAATAAAAGAGAGGACCCAAATTAACAGAATCAGCAATGAAAGGGAAAATATGACAATAGACACCAAAGAAATTTATAATATACACCATGAAGGAAGGAAATTCTCCCATTCCCCACTTGCCACAACAACAACAACAACAAAAAAACAAGTAACCAACCAACCAATCATACATAAAACAAACCAACCAAGACAAAGAAACAAACAAAAAGCAAAACCAAGATATTGACAATATAAGACCTATAAAATGAGAATATTGACTATGAAAAATGAATCCACAGCATATTTCTACCAGATATCAAAGAAGGTTTACAGTCAGTTCTCTTGCAACTACTAAAAATCAAATACACAAAACAAAAACACACAGAGGAGTACTCATAAACACCTTTGAAATAGTCAATATAATTTTAGGATACAACTCAGGAGAGATACATCACTTCTCCTAGTTAAATGAAATAAACAAAATTAAATTAAAAATAAAATTAAATTAAAATTAAATATCCCCAAGAAACACAGACTAAAAAATACTCAACAAAATATTAGCAAACACAATGCAGACAAACATCAAAAATTGTCCACATGACCAACATTGCATTATCCCTACAATGCAGGATTGGCTCAACATAATCAAGTAAATAAATGTAATAAACCATAGAAATAGATTTAAAGAAAAAATCACATGAATATCACAATATCTGTGAAAACATGTTTTGACAAAATTCAACATGCTTGCATGATAAAATAGAGAATGTAGAACTAGATAGAACATATCTCAGCATAGAAAAGCTTTATATGGGAAAAGCTTGACTCAATTTCAATGAAATTAGGAATGAGACAGAATATCCACTATCTCCACTCCTTTTTAATATTGTGTTCCAAGTAATAGCTAGAACACTAAGCCAAAAGAAGGAAATAAAAGGGATATATATATAAGAAAAAAAATCTATCACTATTTGCAGAAAAGATGATATTACACATTAGATATCTGAAAAACTCTACTAGAAATCTTCTAGAAATGTCCAACAAATTAGGGAGTATGGGAGCATAAAACAACACAAAATGAAACCTTTTCTATATATCAACAACAAACACACAGAGAAGAAGCTTGAAATACCCAAGATTCAACTCACAGACCACATAAAGCTCATGAAGAATGACGACCAAGTAGTGGGGGGGGTGGGGCGGGGGGCGGGGGGGCTTCAGTCCTTCTCAGAAGGAGTAACAAAATACTCAAGGGAGCAAATACGGAGACAAAGTGCAGGACAGAAACTGAAGGAGGGGCCGTCTACAGACCATTCTACCTGGATATCCATCCCATGTGCAGTTACCAAAGGTAGAGGTTGATGTGGATGTCAGGATGTACATGCTGACAGGAGCCTGATATAGCGGTCTCCTTAGAAGTCTGCAAGAGTCTGACATACTCAGAGGCAGATGCTCACATCTAACCATTAAACTGATCATGGGGTTCCCAATGGAGAAGATAGAGTGAAGGCTGAAGGAGTTGATAGGATTCGCAACAGCATGAAGAAAGCAACAATACCAACCAACCAGAGCCCCAGGGTCTAAACCACCAGCCTGGGAGCGCTTAGGGAGGGACCCATGGCTCCAGCTATATATGCAAGGGAGCTATATATATAAGTGGGAGAGGAGATCCTTGGTCCTATGAAGGCTGGACTTCGTGGGGGGGGATATTCGAGGGTGGGGAGGTGAGGTATGGGGGAGGGTGGGTGGGGATACACCAACGTGGAGGCAGGAGAAGAGGGGAAGGGATAGTGAGTTCCTGGGAGGGAGGGGTGAAATGGGGTAAGGAGAGAACATCTGAAATGTAAATAAAATTTCCAATAAAAAAAAAAGAAATGCTTAGTGTCCTTAGTCACCAGGGAAATGCAAATGAAAACAACTCTGATATTCAGCCTCCCCACACCCATTAGAATGGCTAAAATGAAGCTACAGCACGTCCTGGCCAGGATTTGCAGCAAAAGGAACATGCCTCAATTGCAAGTGGGGGTGCTGACAAGTACAACAAGTCTTGAAATCAATTTGATGGTTTCTCAGAAAATTGGTAATAGTTAAGACTCAGGTATGCCACTCTTGGGCATATATCCAAAAGATATTCCAGCATATCAAGAAGACCTTTGGTCATGTATGTTCATAGCAGCTGTATTTGTAATAGCTAGAAACTAGAAATACTTTGATGTCCCTCAACTGAAGAATGGATACAGAAAATGTGGTTCATTTATACAATTGACTACTACTCAGTTACAGAAAACAAGGGCATAATGAATTTTGCAGATAAATGGATGGAATTAGAAAATATCATCCTAAGTCAGGTAACTCAGGCCCAAAAATAACATGCAAGATATGTACTCACTTATAAGTGGATATTAGCCTTAAAGTACAGGATAACTGCTACAATCCACAGATCTAACAAAACCAAGTAACAAGAGGGCCCATGAGGTGCTAGTTGAATCTTTCTCAGAAAGAGAAATAAAAGAGATATTGGAGTTACATGCAGGAAGGGAACTGGATGGGACAGAGGAGGGGGGGGCACAGTGGGAGCATAAGTTGTAGGGACAACAGGAGAGAGAGAAAGGAAATAGGAGGTAGAGAGTGACATCTGTAGAAAGTACAAGAGACCTGGGATGGGGGAATGGGCCCAGAATGGCTGTGGGTTGATTCTAGCTAAGATTCCTAGCAGTGGGGGATATGGATCCTGAAGTAGCCACTTCCTGTAGACAGACAGGACTCCTAATGAAAGGATAAGGACAGAAACACACCCACAAACCCTTCAATCTAAATTGTGTTCTGCCTACAAACAGGAAGGAAAATGGAGCAGAAACTCAGAGAATGGCCAATCAATGACTAGCCCATATTGAGACCCATCTTACGGGCACGATAATAGTGTTATGATCAATTCCTAACAGTATTAATGATACTCTGTTATGCTTGTAAACAGGAATTTAGTGTAACTGTTATTTGAGGGCCTTCCCCCAACAGCTGACTGAAACAGGGCCAAACATTAGATGGAGCTGGGTGAGTCTTGTGGGAGAGTTGGGGGAAGAGTGAGGGACCTGAATAATATAGGATTCCACAGGAAGACCGACAGTGTCACCTAACCTGGACACTTGAGGCTACCAGAGATTGAACCACTGGACCTAGGCTGCCGTACATATATGCAGCAGAAGTATATCTTGGTCTTCATGTGCATCCTTCAACAGCTGAAGCAGGAGCTGTTCCTCAATTTTTTGCTTGCCTATTTCTCCTGTTCCCCTTACTGGGCAGCTTTGTCTAGCCTCAGTGAGAAAAGATGTGACTAGTCCTGCAGTAACTGATATGCCAGGGGTGGAGGGGTGTGGAATCAATATTCTGGGAGGCTCCCCTTCTCAATGGAGAAAGAGAGGGAAGACTGTTAGGAGAGGAGGGGCTGATATTTGGATGTAACATTCATAAATAAATTAGCTATTTAAAACAACTAAGCAAAAGAAATTTTAGGAGTAAACCTAACCAAGAAAGTGAAGGATTTTTATAATAATAAATTAATAAAGACACTAAAAATGTTTATGGATTAATATAATTAATATTATAAAAATGGCAAACATACTAAAAGATATTTATGAATTCATTGCAATTCTATAAAATACCCATCTCATTCTTTACAAAAGTAGGAGGAACAAAGCTGTATTAAAATTCATATGGAACCATGAAAGAACTGAGATAGCCAAAACAATCCCTAGCAAAAAAAAAAAAAAAAAAAAAAAAAGAACAATGCTTCTGGCATTCCCATTCAATACTTAAATATATTACTGAGTCCTAGTGATAGGAACAATATGATATGGACACAAAAACAGGACAAAATCCAGGATATATAAACAACTCCGAAAACAATGATTCAAAAAAGATGAGTCCTTGAAAGACTGGTCTGTGACATGAACAGAGAGTCCTTAAAAGAAGGAGAAAATAGCTAAGAGATGTCTAAAAAAAATTAGCCATCTTCCTTAGAAAAATATAAATAAAAACTAATTTGAGTTGTCACTTTATGGCAGCCAGAATGGCAAAGATCCCCAAGAAAACTAACAACAGATGCTGAAGTGGTTGCAGGGACAAAGAACCCCTCATTCACTGGTGAGGGGATTGAAAACTGGTTTAGTGCCTATTGAAATCTCTATAAAGAATTCTCAAAACATTAAAAATAAGCCTACCATATGATACAGCTATACCATTCCTGGGCATATGCAAAAAGGATCCAACATACTTTCCAACAGATACTTTGACAACCACATTCACCTCTGCTTTTTCACTAGAGCTAGGATATGAAAACACCTAAAAGCCCTTCAACTGCCCTGATTAATGGCTAATGAAAATATGGTACATGTGTACTCTGGAATATTGTTCAACTATAACAAAAATAAAAATCTTGAACTTTTCACATAAACTGATGGAAGTAGAAAAGGTCACAGAAGTGAGGCAACTCTGACACAAAAGACAAAAGTTGTCTGTTTTCCTTTTTCTTCTGAGGTTCCCAGCATCACATTTTCTGATATGGGTATATAATCTAGAAAAATTGCAGAAACTAGGAAATTTAAAAACATTGTCAGGATAGGAGAATTGGGGATCAAAAGAGAGTGGAATAGCAGATTATAAGTGAACAGGGAAATGGGAAAGGGGCAGGGATCTGTAGCCAGAAGGAGATAGATAATACAGAATAAAGGAAGGAAGAAGCTGAAACAACTTAAGGTTTTTTGAATTAGTTATAAGGAATCAGATTATTAACTTTTTTAAAGAAAAGTATAACATATGTAATATATACATATACATGTACATATTTTTTTATCTTATATGGTCTAGAAATGGTCCCTCTAAGGGCCAAAGACCAACTTAAAATTGTTAGACATACAGACACAAGACTTCCTCTGTTGTTGTTGGTTATGCTTTTCAAGAAACTCCCAAAACATACAGCCTATTTTTACTGCGCTTGGCTACTTCCACACCTCTTCAGGAGGTGAAAGCTAAGTCTCTTTTGCTGAAGACACCATGCACAGGGCAAAGAACATCTGAGCTGGAAATGACCCAAATGATTCTTCTCTAAGAACTAGGTTTTCTGTAGCAAGACATCATCATGAAAGTCTGTGAAAGAAGGGAAGTAAACAAGAGTCTTACTCATCTATGAAGCTTAAGATTCATATCAACTACTAGTATATCATAGTAATTCTAGAGATGTGATAGTGACACACACCTTAGATGTAATCTACAATTCTCTAAGTGGGCTAAAGATCCACTCAGACAGGAAGAAACAATGCCCCATACTGGAAACATAGCTAACTAATTGGAGCTAGTGAAATCATGATTCTTAAAGGAAAATATTCTAGTATTCATTTACTACTCACTAACAACAATCTAATCAATTGTCTTTATGCTACAGATAAGTGTAATCTTCACCTCTCATCAAGGGAATTTATTTTTTATTAACAAATGGAAAGGATTACAGAAAATCACAACCAATCAAATTGCAGAGTTGTGGAGCCCAGGCAAAGTGGATACATCTATAGAATATTCCCACACCAAAGAATTATGGAACATTTCAGAGGAGGGGAAAAAGAGATCATTGAGACCCAGAAGATCATGGAAATTTCTGTTAGTCTGTGTCTCCTGGTAATGCCAAAACTGCATTTATAAATGTAACACTAACATGACTGCGTAAATGTGAGCCGAACAAAGATAAGAACCAGTGGATATGTCAGAGTGGGCCAGAAAATCTCATGAGGTCTATAACTTACACAAACAATTATAAGCACATATGGAATGCAGAGAGTGAGAAATAGTCTTCCCCAAAGAAGAACACACCAATTAGTTATTCTGTATCAAATGATCTTGACAAAATATGCATGAAAGTATTGTTATGCAGACTCAGAAGGTTATATTTAGTAATACATGTGTGTGTGTGTGTGTGTGTGTGTCTGTGTGTCTCTGTGTGTAATAACATTACTAGAAAAGGAACTCAAAATTGGGGGAGAGGGGACAGGAGGCTTTCTTTTGTCTCCTAAGCAGGAAGTGTATCCCTGACTTGCCCTGCAGTTGAAAAGACAAGGTATCTAACCTACTGTGGGAGGAGATGAGCAAGGAAGAACTGAGCAAAGTCTAAAAATGATGGTTCCCAGAAATGAGCATCTTCCTCAGCATTCATATCTTTCCACTGGATCTCATTGTTTCAAACTTGTCTTTGGCTGAAGCTGAAGGTCACCTGTAGGATGCATGCCTACTGGAAAGTACTACATTGGATCCCTTCAATGAAGGGAACAAAAGTTACCTGGCTTTGTGTTCAAAACATCCATCTTGGAGAGATGGTTGTGTGTACCTTTGTTTAGCATCTTTTTATGTTGCTCATCTTTGTGTACAGGACATCACGGTATGATATTGTGTGAATGGATCCAAGAGTATCTAAGTTAACTAGATGAGGTCCCCCACATGTTATCTGCAGGTAACATACAACAGACACTTAGGTAGAAGTGTGTGGGTAACATGCAATAATTTACAATTGTATTTCTGTACAATGGATGGGGGAAAAAAACTCTTTTGAGTGGAGAAGCCAAAGTGCAAGCACATGCTGCCCCTATTATCTCTGTGACATGGAAGATAGAAACCCAGAGATTCCTTCACAATTATGATGACCTGAGTGTTATCTATGGTCGCCACTATTTTTCCCTTCTGACCCTCTTTGTGTCACCCCATATTTCTTTTTACTGTGGTGTCATGGAGTTTGTCTGTCTTTATACTGGCAGCTTCAAGTAAAGATAGTTTTCCTCTAGAATCTTAATTAGTTTTTCATTAGTTCTGTTCTCTAATAAAGTCATTTCTTGTTCTTTTTCTTCACACTTATAAGCTATGTGTCAATCTCAAAAACTATGTTTATCACTGAAATTGCCGGGGCTGCATATGAGTTTATTGAAAGCCTTAGTTTCCAGTAAATTAATTTTCCTTAAAATTTGAAATTAATATAATTTAATTAGTTTTCCAATTTTTCACCCACACTGCCCTTTGTTGTCTTTCAAATTCATTACCCTTGGTTTTATTTGTGAAAAAAAAAAGTGTCTTTGCCATTGTTGGTGTGTGCATCTATGTGTATGTATACTAGTAGATAAAGAAGGCTAATTTTCTCAGTATATATACTGTTACTTACACCTACAACTCTTTCACAAAGGTCTCAGTCAATTAATTTTTAAGAAGCACAATTATATTTGAACTCTGGAAGAATTCTAGATGGTGTACTTCCTGACTGTTACTGAGCTGAACAATGGGCACATGGAAGTGAGTAAAGAAAGGACGATAGCCCATACTCAACACCAGTGATTAAAAGCATGATAGTGGTTCAAGAGATTGCTGAGCTGCTAAGAACATTCACTGCTCAACCATGAGAAACAGAGTCTGAACTCCAGTGTTCAGATGTACTTATAACTCCATCTCCAAGGTACAAGACCTGACATCCTCTTTTGGCTTCCTAGGGTTCTTACACACATATGTGTACATAATCTCATACAGACACTAATACATACATACATATATCTGTACACATAAACACATACACACATGAACACACACACTGAATCTTTAGAAAAGCAATGAAGTGAGTTGTGTTTCCTTCATTTGCTCTTTACTGTCCTTCAGCTTTTTATTTCCCAGACTTTCCTCTTCCCATGTTCTAAATTATGTAAATCTGTGTTACATGTTACAGACTTGGGACTCTTATTGTTGTTATCAGAGTTAATTATTTGATGAATCAAGTGAATATGACTTATTTTATGTAATAAGATTACAACTAACTGGTGTAGTATGAGGTTAAATGAAATGAATCTCTGGTTCCAGAACAAATCACGATTTTTGTTTTAATGGTGGCTTTACTGTGTACACCAAATTTCATAGCACAAAGAAATCCTAAAAGGTATTTTGGAACTTCCTACAGCTAAAACACCTACAGTGTGTGATTTTCTATGGGTGTCATAAAACTACCTTGAGACATCGTGTCTTACTGAATTTATGCCTGTGCTTCCAATTTAAACTTTTGTTATTAGGTTTGCATAGCTGGTCTTAACCACTGAGCCAAAGACCTAGCCCTGAAAATCTGATTTGACTAGATAGACTCCTTACGAGAAAAAAAACTTCATGGGCTTGTTTTTTGTTTCTCTATTTAAAATCTTAAGTAGTTACAAAAATCACTCAGTAGTAATCATGATAATTTCATAAAAATGTTAAGAAGATCTGATTAGCTGAGAAAACTCTTGGTGAAAGTACAAAAAGTATCATCTATATAGCATGACATTAAATGTTAACTTTAAGGAACATACCCCCAATATATAAGCATTCTCTTTATTAGAATGATCAAAAAGAGGGTGTCATCCATTCATGCTTAGTTTGAACCTTGTTGAAGATCCATAGTCAACATTGAATAGCAAGAAACCCACAAAAGTTACAGACATGAATAAGGAGAAGAACTTTCTGTCTTCATTTATGTTCCATATAGTTGTTTAAATAGAGAATGTTCTATTAGTTAGCTGGTCTTGTTAGAAAATACCTTCCACATAAGCAAGAGGACCTGAATTCATATCCCCAGCACACATCTGAAAGTTGGCTGCAGGGAACATGCTGTTAACGCGCAGTGCTAGTAAAGTTGTATGGACACACGAACATCTTTGAATCTCAATGGTTAGTCTAGCTAGTCCAATAATTGAGATCCTTCTTCAGTGTTTTAATCTAAAAAACTGAAATGTCAAAGGTGATCTAAGAAGACATCTAAGAGTCTGTCCTTCACATATGTACACTCATGAACATGAACACTATCATGCACAAGTGCAAAGAGAAGCACACAGCACAGTACACACATATGAAAGTCATACTACATCCTGCAAAAATAAAAAAATAAAAATTAACAAATAAGTAAAATATGTAGAAAATACCAAGTTGTCTTTTCAAAAGTTAATACCAACAATTTGATAATGTAATAATGTATTATGTCAGAATGAAAGGACTTGCATCTCTACACTACAGTTTAGAAACTTTGGAAAGTATAAACTATGATTTAAAACACTTCCTCTTCCTGTACAAAACTCTCTCCTCCTCAAACTTGTAAAGTAGGATAGCTATAACTATACCCTGGAGCTTATATCTTATTTAATTATATAGGTCATGTATTTTGTTTGCATGTACTGGAGGTTTTTTTTTTTTAATAGCATTATAGCCTTAGTTACTACAGGAAAGATGCATTGAACTACTGTATCTACTCTTTTTGCTTCTATATATTTCTTCATGCTTGGTTTAGTGTTCATATCCACTGTCTAATTTCCTAAGGTTGAAACCATAGTAAATGATTTCCAACTCTCTTCCACAAATTTTAATTTTGTAAAAAATGTCCTTAAGCTTTATTTTATATGATTCTCATGAATTTAATTTATATTTTATTGTGAACATTATATTAAATTGTAAATATAAAATATACATTGGGGGTGGATGGAGGGAAGGAACTCAGTGTGATTGGGGCTTGGGAAGGAAAACAGGAAGGCTCAAGTGTAGGGAGGTCTGAGGGAGAAAGAACTGGGAGAGAAATGGGATTGTTAGTGACAGCGGGCATTGCTAGGATGAACTAGAAACCTACAAAAAGGGAAACACTCAAGACTTATGAGGGTGACACTAGCTAAGAAATCAGTGAGTTCAATGCATCTCTCTTACAGTAGTTAAAGCCATAATTCCATCCAAAATACAGTATATACATATACATATAATATATATATATATATTATATATATATATACATACACACACACACACACACACACACACACACACACACACACACATATAATATATATATATATATATATATATATATATATATATATTAGGATGGTCATTTTAATTTCCAGTATATCACAAACACAATGTCACAATGCATGACCTACACAATTAAATAACAGGGGATGTAAAACCTGAAAAGATTACCTCCAGTAACCAGGTAGGACTTACAATGGGAGGGTGGGAACACAAATTCATCCACAAAATTTTTGACCCACAGTTTGTCCTGCCTACAATATGTTCAGGGATTTAAAAAAAAAAGCCAGAAATTGAGAGAATGGCCAACTTATGATTAACTCAACTTGAAAGCTATGCGATGAGGAAGAGCCTGAGAGCCTGCCCATGGCACATTAATTATATTCTGCTATACTTATGAGCAGGCACCTAGCATATCTGTCCTCTGAGAGGCTTCAGCCAGCTGCTGATGGAAACAGATTCAGAGACCCACAGCTAAACATTAAGCAGACCACATGGAATATTATGGAAGAGGGAGTGGAAGGATTGGAGGAGTCAAAGAGTCCAAGGAAACCACAAGAAAACCTATAGAATTAACTTACCTGGGACCATAGAGGCTCACAGAGACTGAACCACTAAACAAAGAGCATTCAAGAGACAGACTTAGGCCCCTACACATATGTAATAACTTTGCAGCTTGATCTTCATGTGGGACCCCTGACAACTGGAGCTGTGTCTGTTTCTGTCTTTGTTGCCTGCCTATGGATCCATTTTCCCTAACTGGGTCACCTTGTCTATATTTAATAGGAGAAGAAACATCTAGTCCTATTTTAAATTGTGTGCCAAGGTAGGTTGATATGTATTGGAAGTCTCCCCTTCTCTGAGGATAAAAGCAGAGGGGAGAGTGAGTATAAGGGGAGGAAGTTGAGATGGGGATATAAAGTAAATAAACAAATTAATTAAAAAATGTAAACATCTCTTAAAATATTTTTGACTCATGACATACTTAAAAGAATACCACTTAACTTCTAATACCTTTTGGAAATTATCAATTTTATTCTAGCTCTTATGTTGATACTTATTTTAATTAAATACGGTTAGAAAACTTGGATTTTTATTTCTGTTTGAAACTTTTGAAGGATGTAGGAGATATGTCTCAATATTTAGCAGCAATTAGTGCTTTTTTCAGAGGACTCAACTTTAGTTCTTAGCACCTAGTACAGGTCACAACTACAGGTGACCCAGTTCTGGGTGATTGAGTGCCCTCATCTGGCTACAGCAGGCAACTGTATGCACATACACTGCAACACTGAGACACACACAATTAAAAATAAAAACAAATCTCTAGAACATCTTGAACTCTGTTCTATAAGAGTATTTATGATACATATATATGGATATATTATATATTATATATATATAATAGACAAATATCTTACACACAAATATATAATACACATAGAAATATATAATTATACATACACAAATATATTTATATATGTACATATATAAACACATACATACACACACACACACAGTATATCTCATGTATAGCAGGTAAGAAGTCCATCACACTATTGTCTCTGATTTAGTACTCTACAAATGCCAATAACATCAAGCCAATTCACAACACTATTCAGGTCTGTTACATCCTTATTGTTTTTCTCTCTGATTGATCTATCAATCACTGAGAAAGGTTTACAAGTCTGTATAATGACTGTGAGTGCAAATCTATCTATTTTATCCTCTACTTGCTTCAGTTTTTGCCTATTGTATTCTGAGATTCCAGTAGCATGGGTAACTAATGCATGTATTTAGTGTTCTTGTATAATTGATCAATTATCCTTATGGACTGTCACTCGTCATAGCAAGTAATCTTCCTTCTGACTATGTCAATATGCTGTAATCATTTACACTCTATTTTTAACCTGCTGAACATTATAATTAAAGTACATTCTGTGTACAGAGTATTCAGGTCAATCTTTTGCTTTTTCTGCAGTTATTTTTATCTAAAACACAAATTTCAAAAGATCACAGAGTTAGATGTGTCAAAATTTAGAATCCCTTTACTTTATTCTCTTTATTTTACCTCATCACTTTTTTCTCTATATCTATGTTCATTCAGATCTCAGCATTCTGCATGAAACCAGTTATATCTTTGGCATAGGATTTACACTTCTTAAAAACAATCCACTGTTATAGTGGTTCCCTATATTGACAATATACATTTAAAAACACTAATTTCAACTATTGGTATTCTGTATTTTGGGATAAATATATTTTAATTGTCCTCTCTTTTATTATGATATTGTTGTCATTTGTTTCTCTTACCAATATGCTATAGTTACTTCATACATTGTTATTCTCAAATTAAATTTTGATTTGAATAAAGTTAAGGAAAACAAATGGTTAATTTTTCACAAAACTGACGTATTGTAATGTTCATTGATTGATATCTAAGGAGGCATTTTTATTTTTCCAATAAGATATATGTTGTCTCAGTTTTGTATCTACTGGTGATCCAACATTCTCCAATGCTTATTTGCAAGCCCATAATCATATAGATGCCCTAGTTAGGATCAGGGGGGCACAAAACAAACCAAACTTACGAATGTGGGAAAGGAATGTATGGGGAGAGTATGAGATGTAATTAGAACAATTTTAATTTTTTCAGTGTTTGAGAGTTTGCCTCTGTGTATGAATACACACCCAATTCATCCAGTGCCTGTAATTTCAAAAGAAGCTTTTAGATCCACAGGGACTGGGTTCAGAGAAAGATGTTAACCACCATGTGGTTTTTGAGCACAGAAAGTAGCAGAACAGTGTTTGGCCTTCACTAGTGGGAGATACCTTCTGCTCCTAGAATATACTCTATACACATGTGAAAATGTCAAAGGGCAACTTTTATTAATGCTAAAGTACTTGTGCTGCCCTTCTGTTTGCAAGGGTTGCTGTGCTTTGTCACCTATTGTTTTCTATGCAAGGAATTCTATGCAGGGCATTGGACTTCAGGATATAATATTTGCCTTTGGTGTTTCTAAACTAAGACATAATAAATCTACAGGTGTGTGTGTGTGTGTGTGTGTATGTGTGTGTGTCTGTGTTTGTGTATGTGAGACAGAGGACAGTGAGAGAGGGAGAGAAGGAGAAAGCAAGAGAAAAAGAGAGCAAGAGAGAGTGAGAGTGGGAGACCAAGAAAGAGAGAGTGAGAGAGCAAGAGAGAGTGAGAGAGAGCAAGTGAGGGAGGGAGGGAGAGAGAGAGAGAGGGAGAGAGGGAGATTTGATTTCTTGGCATAGTTTTTTAAATATTCTCACAATTGCTTTTTTTGTAGACATTCATCTCATTGGAACATTGTCTATATTTTATACTGAATCCTTGGATACATGCATTCATGGCTATTTTGAATTCATTGTCTGATAATTCTAACATTTTAAGCACATCTTGGTGTAGTTCTGATTATTGCAATGTCTGGTTAATTATATATTTTATCACTTTGGGAATACATTGTAATTTTATTTACTTGTTGGCTTAAACACAGCTTCTATCGATAATAGAGCCTAGAGATAAAAACAGCATGAGAATTTCCATTAGTCTGGATGGGAGTCAGCTGGACTTCATGTTCATGGTAGCTTTAGTTACTAGAATCTTCCTTTGCTGATCTATTTCTTTCTGTTCCTCTTGCCTGCTGGGGATCCTTTTGTCCCTTTCCTTAAAAGAGGCTGTATCTTGAAGCTCTCAAAGTGACTGGTTTGTCATTATCAAAGGCTTCCTGTCATCACCATGCCACCAGCTGTAGCATAGAAAGGTGGCTTGAGGGAGGTTGCTTAGCTTCTGATAAGTAGCAAAGCTGTCCATATGCCCTGCCTCTGGGTGCTGTGTCACAGTGCTTCAGTCCCTCCTTCCCTTCTCTAGTCCTCATTCTGCACTGCCTCCTCACGACAGACTTCCCAGTCTGCTTTTGGAAACTTTCTTGCCTAGTATCCATGGCTTGCTTTGTCCTTATTTTAGAAAGGAATAAATGTAAACAATGGAAGGAGGAGTTTCTTTTTTCCACATTCATTTTCATTTAATTTAAATCTAGTTCAAAGAGAAGACCAAAAATAAATTATTTATCTCCAACTGTCATGCATATTTATTTTTATCAATTTTACCAATTATTATCTTTGTCCTATCTTAATATTTCCTCTCTAACTTTTCATTGATAGTGTTTTAATTACTAAGATTATAATATGATGAAGTGTGTGAGATAAAACAGGAGCATCTACAACTTTGAGAGATTTGATTTAGAAGTATAATTGTGTTCTGAGGCATGCCTTAAGTCACTTTTCAGATAATTCATTTTAAAACAAACCAAGTATCTGTTTATAATCTTTGATTAGCAGGTCAAAATACAACTAGTCTGCTTTGATAGAATACACTAGTTATGAATGCATGAAATAGAAACACAGTTTTAAGATGTATGAAAGAGCTGAACTATACTTCACAAATCAATAAGACTCAGATTTAATTCCACTTGTCTCTTTACCAAAAGTTTTGCTTAAATGCAAAGGTCTGTAATAACATTTTTCTATTTATGTTGTTTGTGTCCATATCTTCTTGCACAGGCTTTTCTGATGCTGTGGATCTGAGTTTCATCTGTTCAGAGTAGATAAGCTCTTACTTAATTTTGTAAAATGTTTCTTTTATGTTTGAGATTATATCATTGAATCATTTCTCCCTTCCTTTTCCTTCCTTCAAACCCTCCTGTGTACCCCTGCTTGCTTGCTTTCAAATTCATGACTTTTTTTGTCATCATGTTTTGTTATGTGCATATTTATATTTCTAAGTATAACATTTTCAGTCTGTATGACGTTACTTGTATGTTTTCAGAGCTGACAATTTGGTATTGGATAACTAATTGGTATGTTCTTCCCTGAGGAAGATTATTTACCCCACTCTTTGCATTTCATAGTTGCCTGTAGTTCCTTGTGAAGTGTTGAGGCTGCATGGGCTTTACCCTGTGTATTTTTATATGTCCATTGGTGTCTTTCTTCAGGAATTGTTTAGAATTTCATGTTGATGAGACTGTGAGACTTTATTGGTGCAGTTACTAACATTTCTAGGAGACATATTCCCACAGAAAACTTTCTGATCCTGAGGATCTTAAAATAGTTCCACTGATTGTTGAGTGTAAGATGTTATAGTTGCAGTGGGTGGTAAGTAGTTGAGACTTTGGACATTCAGGAAGAGGGAAAAAAAAAACTTCTCTGCTTCTCATGGAGCAGCTGCAACATTTATGACACAGTGTGTTTAGGACTATCTAGTGGATATTTCATATTTGGGAAAACATTAGTATCTCACAATATAATAAAATAATGTAATAATCATGTTATTTGTGTTGTTTGTGGGAAAATGGATATAGTTTTATATAGGAATTATACAGTAATCAGAACAGTCTCCAAAAGTTAAATACCACCCTGAGATTTTTAATGAGTTGGTAAAATCTAGTGAATATCTCTGACCTGAAAATGGAAACCAAACCCCTTAGAGGGACAAAGGGGACTCATGAGATAGGTAGGAAACTGAAAACAAATGGCAAGTGGCCTATTGGGATAATATGTTTAATATATATATAATTACATTAAACAGTAAATTGGAGAAATCAAAATGTCTTGTGTCAAGCATTGGGTAGTGATTAATTATGAATATTTTTTATGATTTTAAGGCATTATAGAAATTATACAAGAGATATTGTGATTTCTTGAAAAATAGTCTTCATCCAAAATAGAAAGAACTTCTGTGCATATTTTGTGTTTGCATGTTCACATGTGCAAGTATGTTTGTGTATGCATGTTTACATATGCACATTTGTACATGAGTGTGGTGTGTGAATGAATGTGCTTGCACTTATATATGCTTGCACATGTGTGTGGGCACACAGGTTTCTGTATACCCATGAATATACAGGTTGTTTTGTCCATGTATCTATCCACAAGTACATGTAAACAAATATGTATGATATGTGTGTATGTGAACATGTGTTTTATACCTGTATAAACACATGTACTATATATGTATAAGCCTGTACATATGTGTTTATAGTCAACACGTTTTTCTTATTCATATTTTTTCTAGACAGAAGCACCAGTGTTGTTATTGGTGTCATCATAATTTATTTTTATCTATTATCAGTGTGTAGTGAATGACATGTCAAAGTGCACTAGCACTGCTTCCTGAGTGAGATAAACAAAGAGCAAACCAAAAGACTTACTTCCCATGGGTCCCCGAAGTATCTTATTCATGTACAAGTCATTCCCATAAAGTGGATAAAGTTTCTACTTATACATAAAGAAATAAAAATAAAATTGTTTTGTACTTAGAAGACAGAAGATCGGGATGAGATACCTAACTCAAGAGGGTTCTTCTGAAAATAGATTCTGAAGAAGGTTTTACCCCTCCACACTGGGAGAAAAATTCTATCCCATACACGCTTATCAAGACCTTATTCCTTTTGCCAGTAAACCAAGGAAGGCCACTTTAAACCTGAGTAAATGTGGCTTTTTCTTATTGGGTCTCATAGGAGAAGGAGATTGTAATGTTTAACTCTCTAATATATGCAATAAAAGATTTCAGCAGCACTGCCAGAACGTCTACTTAGTCATTCAACTGCTCAAAAATTATACAGGTAGCTATGCAGTGTCACATGTGATTGCTTTGTGCAAGAAACTTTTGTTTGGATAATGTAATTTGATGAATGTCAGGGCCAAATGTATATAGAGATATATAGATATAAGGAATGACCCAATCTGATTTCTATTTGACTCCCACAAAAATCACATTTCTAGCATATTTCCATCGATTACTGAATAGAATATAGTGGTAGACACTCTAGCCATGGGTAGGAAGCATGGTTAGAAAGGCTTCAAACATGTTTTTTTTTGAAATCATGTTTTTACAAAAACACCAGAGTACAATAATCTATTTTTTCAGCATATTTTGGTTAAAAGATCCAGGTAAAAATGATGTTATAATGAGCACTTCCAGATTAGTGTTGCTGATTTTTGAACTTGGAAGAAAGTGTCATCCTTATAAATTTCTTAGTAGTATTTCTAAGGATTTGATAGGTAAATCTGGAAAACATCACCTTCTGCTGCAAATATTTATTTAGAGATGGGTTGAGAAATCTTTATCTTCTGTGCAATTTAGGTAAGAGCTCGGGCTTCCTGGTACACTATCTCGTATGGGAAGGATAAGAAAAGCGATTCTGAGTGGAATGTCTCTATTGAATTATATGTGTTGACCATTGTCTCTACTTCTAGTGTCTGTATTTTTGGACAGGTGGTGTCTATGTCTAATTTTGGATATTGCTTTTCTAAAAGAGATTTCTGAAGATAAAATAGATATCTATAGTGCCCAGAAAGTCCTTTGTTTATCCATACTTATTAGTTATATGTAACTCATATGTTCAACAAATATAAAAATTTAAAACTCAAATAATTTAAATGTACTTAATTGAAGAACTACTTTTCCACTAAAAAAGGTTAATGAAAATGTCTTTTGTATACTAAGTGACAAAGAACATTGCCGTTGTATCATGTGCAGCACAATGGGTAGAAATAGAGATTGTTTTGCTTAGTGAAGCCAACTATTTCAAAAAAATCACATTTTCTTTTACATTTAGAATTTTGTTTATTTTTACTAAAGATGAATGTAAAAAAGTAACAACAGGGAGGAGGTTTAGCAGGAACATAATAAATCAAGAGATGGTGATGTTTGAACATATCACCCAAATGAACACTTACTGTGTTATAGTTACAATATCATGGTGAAAACCAGTGTTAGTGCAATGAGTCTATACTTGGATAAAAGAGGTACCTACATTTAAATTCATTTCAATATTAAAATACACAAGCTTCCATCCAGAAAAATTCAAAATACTGAATAAAATGAAAAGGAAAGGATTCAAAGATAAAATATGCCTACTATTGTCCCAACTCTGATTTTTAAATGATTTGTTTATGCATTCATTTTCTTCTGAGAGATTATGTGTCAAAGATTGAGTACATATGGAGGGATCTAAGGTTAACTGTAATATTATCATATGGGTTGAGTAGTCAAAAGGACCCACACTCCTCCCATCCCAATGTTCTCTAATGAGAACATTGATACCCAGAGAGATCCTTTATCTAGTCACAAGATATTGAGGGAATTTTGTTGATTAGGGTTTTCCTGGACTTCTGCTGATTAATTAATGAGATATAAGATCAGTTTGTATGAGAGATCCAGATGGCTAGTCATAGAATCATATTCGTTCATTTAATCTACAGACACCTTGACTCTGCCCTTTCCTCTACCATGGAAAAACTGCTTAAGATTTTCAGAAACCTTAAGAAGGATGAGTTAATCTCAATTTAATATATTTGCATCCATTCCTGTGACCCATTCTTTTTATTTGTGGTTGTGGTGTTCTTTTTAGGAAAATGCAGGTATTTATTCTTTGTTACTCCCTAGGATAATTATCTGGATCTCTGAATTTTCTTGGTCCTTTTCTATTTAATTTAAGCCACAAGCACATTCTGTAGTTCATTTCTATATGCATGGGCCAAAGAAACGAATTGAGTACTTGAGAGCTGGTAAAGGGAAGAGAAGGACATCTATCCAATGATACTTGATTTAGAAAGTTATACCCTAAATAGCTTATTACATATCTTTTTCATTAGGCGTGTTTGGGAAATGCTACCTGACAGAAAGTTATAATATGAAACCTATTACGGATTCTATTTATTCAAATTCTAAACATTTTTGGGCTTCTAATACAGGAAGATAAAAATGCAAAAATAATTGAAAACAATTTATTGTAGATTAAACCTAAAAACATGTCTTAAGTGCTGAATACTTTTTACAACTCATATATGTTCAGAAGGACTTGCTCTCTCTACTCAGTGTGCAGTGCCTACAGTGTGTAAGCGACCTATCACACAGGATTGAACCAAGCCAGATGAGTCACAATTATCTAACCTGTTATGCTTGTTCCTGCTTTATTGGAAGAAGACACACAGGAAGCTGAGGTCTTCAAGCACAAAGTTAGAGGGCAGGCTGGAGTTAATATTTACCCAAGTTAAGTATGCAGTACATGAGCATACTGCAGGGGCCTAGAGGTGGGACAATTGGAACTGGTGCAAGTCATAATTGGTCCAAAAATTTAGTTTTCATTCTCTTTTTTATTGAGACTATTGGTCCAAATCTTATTACCTTGTCATTTTTTCCAGCTTTATAACTAAGAGAAAGTAGTGGTGGGCTGCTCTGCCTACAAATTGAAGCCTCAATTTTTGTCTCTACTCTTCTTCTGTGTTTTCTGATTGTAATTTCATTTCTCAGTCACCAAGAAATATTAGATTTCATGTAGTTTAAAGTTTCAGGTTTGGAAGGCACATAAGCCATTATACCAACATATAAGTCTAGGAAGCTTGTCTTAGTAAATCCAGAATATTGTAAGCCGCTCCAAAAGTCAACTTTCTTATTATCTAGCAAATCAGTGCATGCAAAATGAATTAATAACAATAATCTCAATAAAATAAGACTATCCCAGGCAACTCTCATAGTATATATTCAACTGATTACAAGATGGGTATATAACTGTTCATGTATTTTCCCAGCTCCCTACATTCTTAGTTTCTAGGTGCTTTTAGCAGGAATCGGATTGTATAGACACTAAGACTGAAAGCCTGTGGAATAGAGATTGCCAGTCTTTGTATATTTCAGTCTTCTTTTACTTCTATAGCTACATATGCTTGCTTACACTAAGTGTGTGATACTTAGGCTTGCTAAATCACTGATATGATCAAGGATGTCAGAGATAACATGGACTACCTTACTCAGTCCTTCCTATAGAAAGAGTAAACAGAACAGGAGGGCCTTATCCAGCATGACATATTAGGTTGTGATAGATAAGGGTCAGATATTATTCAATCTTTGTAGCATTAGTTCTAGTGTTGTTTCCCTGTAGTTCTAGATGCTTAAAAGTAGTGATTTCTGTAGCCAGGAACTATACCTTTTCCATTTAGATCATGCTTTAGCATGGAGGTGGTTGTGGGATATGGTGGCAGATAGTTCTAATATTGCTTTCACTCCACCAGTATTAGACAAGAACTAAGTTCATTTAAAAAAAAATAAAGTAATTTCACCTTTTGGCTAGAGTTCTGAAGGAGGAATTTGCCTGTTTCCCCTGAGGTTGCTCCCACTTTTGGAGGCATGTTTTCATTTCTGAAATTACCCCTACTATTAATTATGAAACTGTTTATGAACTTTGATGATACAGACCACCAGAAGGATCTCCACCTGGACAGCTATTATAAAATGAATGAAACCCTCAGAATTCTTCAGGTCACCAATCTCCAGTTATCTAAGAAGTTGTGAATACATGTCTACTAAGCAATTCCGTGATTCTATATGTAGCTCTCCCAAGGGCTGTAGACTGTAATGGCATCCGTGAAATCTGTCTTTTGGTCTTTACTCTTCCTGTTACCTTACCATCTTTACCCCTTTGTTTTTTATTTTATACATATAACATTGTAATTCCTATAAGAGATTATACACACACACACACACACACAACACACACACACACACACCACTCATAGGTCAGACTGTGAGCTTTCAGGCTTAGAAAATATTAATTATTTCTTTTTCTTTCTATCTGCTTCACATGACACTTTGTACACTAGTGACAATAAATAACAGTGAATGGATTACTATGGGATTGATTTGGATACTGATTTGTGTATTTTGTCCTTCCTTTAATGCATTGGCTCCTACATAAAGAGTAAAACTGTTTCTCTCTTAAACACACAGTTCCTACTGTGTAATGGAAGATAAGAAAATTAAATTAAACTAACAGCTAGTATTTATTAAGCATTTATGTCAGGATGATAATTAGAAGTACATTATCAACATCATATTCTGAATGAGCATATTATTAGCACAGGCTTCACAGGATGAAGGTGGGCATTTAATAATGTTCTGTAAATTATAAAACAGGAGTAAAATAAGAATTGGAATGATAGGGGGAACCAGATGAAAATGATGAAAGGATCAGGTTTATCATAAGTGTTCCTGATAATCATAATTATTTCAGATTATGGAATGTTCAAAAAGCTAAAGTATGAAATTGGTTAAGGTGAAGTTTCAATGAGGGCAAATCAGTTTGGAAAAAAAAGAATCTGTAATGCAAGGACCAGAGTATGGATTGGGGCAGAAAAGAAAAAACAATAATTGAAGGGTATCAAGAATATACTTTGAGTTTCTGTTTCTGCTGTAGCCACTCCTGTTCTCTCTGTAAAATCATGAACCATGTGCTTTGATCTTGCATATTTTTTCTTGATCCATCAATGTGTTCTTTTCAAACCGTTCCACTTATCCTGAGGGCAGCTGATTCAACAATGGTCTGAATGCTCAAACTTAAATGATTTATATTTTAACTTGTTTTTAAAGGAAAGCTTTGTAATTCCTATAAGAAATGAATCATTAATTTTGCCATGACATTATATATAAAATCTAAGCAGTCGCTCTTCAACACTCTCCAATTAAGAGAAGTCTAAAGTTCAGCAAACCAAGCTCATTGTAGTATTATATTGCCCTTTATAAAAGGTCAGAATATTGTTCAATTGATGCCAACCACCCATGCACTAAATGAAAGGGGGTCTGAGAAGCTCGGATATGGTTAAGGGTAGTACTAAGTCCATTCATAAGGTCCTTTACACATGGGAAAATATTACACCCTGGAAATTTCATTTTTGATTATAGATTTTAGGAGATTCTGACATTGGATATGGGCACTGGCAACAAGACACTAATTGAGATTGACTGGTAAACTTACTTTAAAATTTGAAAATTCATTGTTTTATCCTCCACTGTTAGATTTTAGTTTATTCATTTATTCTTGAAGAATTGTAACAGAAGGAAGATTTACTTAAGGTCAAGTTTTTTTTATTTTTTATTGGATATTTTTATTTACATTTCAGTTGTTCTTCCCTTACCCTATTTTCCCCTTCCCTCCAGGAACCCCATATCCCACCCCCCTCCTGTTCTATGAGGGTGTGCTCCCACCTACCCACCCACTCCTCACCTCCCCACCCTCGAATTCCCCCCCACACACAGCGTCCAGCCTTCATGGGACCAAGGATCTCTTCTCCACCTATACCTGACAGGACCATCCTCCCTTGCATATATAGCTGGAGCCATGGATCCCTTCCTAAGTGCTCCCAAGCTGGTGGTTTAGACCCTGGGGGCTCTGATTGGTTGGTATTGTTGGTCTCCTCTGTGGGGCAGTGGGCTGTGGGAAGCAGCTATGTGCCGGGTTTGGGAGCAAGTCTTATCAGGACGGCAAGGTGTGTCGCTGCTGCCCCCAGGCCTGGTTTTCTCATTCAGTCTCGGCCCTCCACAGCCTCCCCCAAAGGGAGGTCTATGACCATAAAGTCATGAGGAACAGTGCCTCAGGCTCTGCCCACATGTAGATGAAGTATCTCTAAGCTCTCAGTCCAAGCCAAATAGGCATTATCCTGCTAGACCCTAACCCACATGCAGATGAGTATCTCTAAGCTCTCCAACCAAGCCAATGGGCCTTATCTGCTGTCAGACCCTAACCATACCCTGAAACTGTATATAAGGGCTCTATTCAGGAGAAGTAAAGGTGTGTTCGAGAATCAATTCTGGTGTCTGAGAAGTTTGTCTTCAAGAGCTGTAACACTTGGGGAGAGATCTGCTCTCCCGAACCTTCCTGGGGCACCAAGCTGCTTCCTTGCCTGCTAGCGCGCTTCTATCGCCAGCCCGGGCCAGCACTGCGTGGAGAGACAGGTGCAGCACCTCTGGGAGGTAACTGAGCTGTGACAGCGAGACTTGAGCAGAGGCAGCAATGGAAGGCAGACAATCTCTCCTCCCTGCTTGCACACGTCACCCTTTGGCCCAGACCTCTCACTCCAGGCTGGGCTGAAGTCTAACAGACAGTGGAGGGACGGGCAGAGGACCCGCCGGTTCTACTCTGTCCTCGCCGGGAGGGAGCTTCAGCATGGGTCACTCAAGAACGGGGCCCCGGTATGGGGGCGTAACCCGTCGGATTAGTTCTTTGGTAAAGTGGGGCAGTATCCCATGGATTAATGTTGGGTACCACTGTTGACACAGGCCCCCTTTTAAAAAAAAATAGTAGAGGGGAGGAGATGTGGGCTGAAAAGGGGTTTATCCGCTCTTGGCTGGGCTTGAGCCTAGAACCCTGGACTCCAAGGGAAAAAAAACGGCAGGATTTTGGGGGCTAGTCCCCGGGAACAAGGGTCCTGAAACAGTCCATTCCTTAGATCAAACATTTTTAGTTCCCGTGGGGCCATTATAGCCCCTCCCAGTGCACGGGTTTAGAGGTTTGGAACAACAGGCCTCAGGCCCAGGTTTTACATTAATGAAGCGTCAAGGAGGGAGCCAATTAAACCACCCCAAACTCCCAGGGGGTCGGGCCCCTTTTACCCCTGGCTTCATTCGAACTCCTCCATTGGGACCCCCCATGATTGGGTTAATGGTTTGCTGGTGAGCATTTTGCCTCTGAAATTTGCGGACTCTTGCAGACCCAAAGGAGGGTAAAAGCTTTGTCTGGCTTTTGGTCAGCATGAAACCCCTGACATTACATCAGCATCTACATTTGGGGGACTGCACTTTAGGAGGGATACCGGTGGAAGGGGGCGGGAGACGGTCCTCCCAAGGGGGGGGCCTGTCTGGCTCAGGGGGGGCACCCTGGGGGGAAGGGTTACTCCTAAAAGGGGGAAAACTGAAGCCCCCATTGGGGTTTATCTTCTTTGAGTTTAAAAATTTTGGTCTTGGGGTGATTTTTGGGGGTATTTAGGCTTTGGGCTAAAATCAAAAACAGTGAGTGAATACCAGGTATGTTCTTTTGTGGGGGGGGTTACTTCCATCAGGATGATATTTTCTATCTATCCTTTACATAAGATTAAATTTTCAAATCATTTTTTAATAAGTGAGAATATTCATTGGGGTAAATGTACCACATTTTTTATATCCATTCCTTTTTTTGGGAAGGACATCTGGGTTTTCCCTTTCCAGTTTTGCTTTATATTAAAATTAAGCGTTGTGGGTCAACCAAACGCCCCCTCGGGGTGTAAAAGCAGGTTTGGTAATTATTAAAATAAGAAGGGTTGATTCGTGAGGTTTTGTTTTTTACTGATTCATAAAAAAAGCGGGTCTACTATCTTGGGTGTTGCTGTTCTTTGTTCTCAATTTTTTTTCCCTTTTTCTTTTTTAGTATGTTTCTCCTTCCTTTTCCTCTATCCTCGCAATTGTAGACTTCCTCCTGCGCTTTATTTCCTCTTTGTAGTTTTTCTATAGATTCTTCATGAACGAGTTTTTAGTGTTGCCCTTTTAATAAAATAAATATTCATCACAGACAGAAAAGCGTTAGGTTTATGATTATTTGCGTTGAATATTTTTGTGTGACTGTGGTTCAGTCAGGAGAGATATAGTGTTGATGCACTAATGTCGTTTAATGAGTCTGCAATTATATAAGTAAAATCTAATTCTTGTGTACTAGAAAGAAATTTATCTGGCCTCTGCTGAACAAACTTGCGATCGATTCTATTTACAAGTCCTGAAGGCTATTGCAGTCGGCTTGAAAGAGTTAGATAGTAGTTTAAAATTTTAATTTGGTTGAGCAAGACATACATGGTACTTTTCGGAATTGGACTTAAATCTCACCGATGTTACGTAATTACCCCTTAAAACGCTTGTATGAATCTTCTCTATCACCTCAGTGATTCGAAGTCATTCACAGCAGATAGTACGGATGAAGATTTTTCTCTCTCACCAATCACCTGATATTGAAGGTGGAATCTTTAGATAGTCGGCATCCAAATGTGTTCAAACACAACCAAGACTGAGATCATGTAGTGCTAGAGAATGTGAGGCTGAGAAGATAGTGTGAGGATTCCTTATATGCTACTTCTGAAATTAAAAAGACAGTGTGAACTATGAAATTTAGTGTGAATAAATAATAGAGCATTATCATCTCGCAAACCCATGAAGTCGTGAAACAGAAATTTATGTTTTCTGTGCAATGCGATTTGAGCCCTTGCAATCATAATTACTACTGTATATAATAGGTCAGATGTGTGAGCTGTAATGAAAGACAATTGTTGAGCTTGTCCCAGACAAGAGGTCACTACTGTGATAAGAGGATCCGCTATAGAAAACAGAAATATATAGCATGTAAATAAGCATGACTATAGAAAAAGGAATGGAAGTATTTGCTAGTTAATATCGTCACCATACATTCTATTATATCTATGTCTAGTGTCTCGTTATAGCTGTATATATATAATATACATATATATATTATATATATTATATATTTATAAATATATATTGAACACACAAAAGACAATAACACATGCATATCTGTTCACCACACTAAATCTATTGCATCTTCCTACACTCCCCCATATTCTTATTACTCCATCTCTGCGTACATATTCTTTGCTTTTTAAAGCTATCTCATGTCACTAAATCAATTTTTAGTTAATTTTATGCTCTGTCACTCTAAATTTCATCTCTCTCATATTCCATATCTTAAACTTTCACAATAAAAAATAAACTAAAAAATTTCTTTCATCCACATCTCAGTTATGACGCACCAGCCATATCCTCCTTCCTACCAGCATTCTTCCTCGCCTACTATTCATACACTCCTGGATAACACAAATACATTCTAACAAAAACTCATACACGCCCACCATGACATACATACACAATAAACCTAAAAATTTTATACAATTCCCCAACCAATACGATAAATCTCCCAGTAAACAACTCATTACCAACTTATAACCTGTTCACATATTTATATATCCACTCAAGTCTTCATCGACTCTTCTATGTATTCAACTACAATAATCCCCCACACAACATATAAATATACCCATTACGATTAGAAAGCTAGTACTAAATACACTCTACCATAGTCCACCCCATTCAAAGTCAGTTTCTTACAATACACATATCAAGAAATAAATCAGAAACACGCAATATAAATATATGTCAATAACAGAATGATGAAGTTCCATCCGTTTCTATCCAAATCAAAACCCCCCCATACCACCTTTGCCCTTTGCTATCACTCTCAAATAAACTCCAAACCAAAAAACCACACTCTCTAAATCCTTCTCTATATTAATCAATGCACATCGAAATTCCTAAACAAAAAAACTATATACACTTCTTAAATGTCAAAACATCTTTTAAAAGAGTTCACTGACCATATATTAATTTCATGTCTATTCTACCAGTAACTCATATCGTAACACCCTCATAGACATATAATCAAGATCAATAACAAATTCAAATTAATAATAATGCACATTTAGCTCATCATCCTTTATCTTCTCTAACTCCACTAATATACACGTCTTTATAACTCTAACTCAATCATGTATATAAATATATCTCGTTCTCACCACTCCAACATTACATCTCAACAACTCTTAATCATTTAATAACGAGTAATTCGTGACGCGATCATTGAGATCCTATAATATTATAGATCAGTCGCACTCGAACGCATCACTACGCTAAACATAGTCCGTTCTTTAGTCTTCGTCCAGTCCTAGTTTCATAAGTCTCAATTATAGCTAAACGCACTTTAAATCATAGACTAAGATTTACCAATTAAAAAACTAACATATATAAGTCTAAGTTGTTTTAAACGCGATACTATGTCCATTGTTGTGGTGCCCAAGTGGTGCTTCGATCAGAGTGTTCACGTTAATACGAGTTAGGTGTATGAGTGTGTGCTATCACAAAAATTATGTGTAACTTTATCGTGTCGAAAGTTAGTGTGGTATTATCTTATTGTGAATAGTTATGGGTCTATAATACATAATTCGAAGATCCAGCAGAGGTGGATGCAAGTATATGTCATGTGATTTGATATATTATGTAGAATTTTGTTTTGATGGAAAGGATGACCAGGGTTCGTGTGTTTCGTCTTGTAATCAGGAGAGTAACCTGAAGATAGTAGATTCCAGTTGTGATTAGTGTGATGTCGTACGTTCTCCTGTTATCAGTGTAAACATTTTGAGAGTGGTATCTCTGTATTTTTAGTGTTGATAGTTTATGTTTGTGATCGTTGGAAGCTTATCTATTTCGACCAGTTAGGCTCTGAGTTGAGTACTATTCAATTTTCGTTTTTTGATAGAGTTTGTTAATTTGTTGAGTTAGGTAGATATAAGTCGGATTTTATTGCTAGTAACAGGATTTATTTGGATATGGTGAAATTCTTAGTAGAAGGCATAGAATAGTGAGATTTTGCTGTTCTTCTATTATACATATATGTGAGATCAGTTATGCGAAATTATTTAATTTATTTTATTTATTTTATTTATTTAGTTTATTATGTTTATGTATAGTTTTATTGCATTTGTCGCAGATGTTCATCGTGTATTACCATTTGTTACTCTCCGCTGCATCCCGGAGGCATTCACTCATCAGCTCGCATTGTGTTTTGTGATGTGCTCACTAAATCCCTTAAAACCCAAATTTGTTGGCCCTTCTTTTTATTTTTTAAAAAATTCTGGGGTTGGCCCACCCTTTAATCCCTTGCAAAGGACCTGGCTGATCAACCAGGGGTTAAGAAGCCAGGAAGACGGGAAAAAGGCCCTGTTCGAAACACCAAAAAAACAAAAAAAAAAGGCAAAAAATTCTAACCTTTTGGGAAATATAGTGCTTTCTTTTTAAAATCTATTTAATTTTTTTAGAATAAATCTTTTAAAAAAATTCGAGAAAGTTTTTTTTTTTGCTAGGTCCTGAATCTGGTGGTGGGCTAATGAGATAAGGCGGCAGGTGAATCCCGGGGCCGGTGAAGGGGCAGCTTTGTACTTTTTAAAAAAAGGGGGGTGGGGGGTTTTTTTTGGGGGTTATGTTGGTTGCAATAACCCCTTTTTAGGAAAAATTGAATGTTTTCCCCCCGCCTGTTTCAAAAAATTTTAAATCAAAAAGGGAAAACATTTAAAACAATCTTCAGTTTTAACTTTTAAATTTTTTTTTAAAAAATTCTAACTCCTCATGGAACATGAAGGTAAGGAAATTGGGGCAAAAAGGATGACAGCTATGTCAGCTCTTGTCAGCATGCACTCCTGACATCTACATCAGATCTACCTTTGGTGACTGCACATAGGATGGATATCCAGTGGAATGGTCTGTAGACGGTCCCTCCTTCAGTTTCTGTCCTGTACTATGTCTCCATATTTGCACCCTTGAGTATTTTGTTACTCCTTCTAAGAAGGACTGAAGCCCCCCATACTTGGTCATCATTCTTCATGAGCTTTATGTGGTCTGTGAGTTGAATCTTGGGTATTTCAGGCTTCTGGCTAAAATCCAATAATCAGTGAGTGAATACCATGTATGTTCTTTTGTGATTGGGTTACTTCCCTCAGGATGATATTTTCTAGTTCTATCCATTTACATAAGAATTTATCAAATTCATTGTTTTTAATAGCTGAGTAATATTCCATTGTGTAAATGTACCACATTTTTTTATATCCATTCCTCTGTTGAAGGACATCTGGTTCTTTCCAGTTTCTAGCTATTATAAATAAAGCTGCTATAAACATAGTGGAGCATATGTCCTTGTTATATGTTAGAGCATCTTCTGGGTATATGCCCAGGAGTGGTATAGCTGGGTCCTCAGGTAATGATATGTTTAAGGTCAAGTTTTAATTAATATTACTGCAATGCTAAGGTTAACACTCATGATCTGTAAGACATGATAAGACATTAAAATAATTGTTTAAATATGGAGACTCCTGGACTACTCACTTTGTTATTGTAACTATATATTTTATGACTTCAGTAAATGTCCTTCTTGTGCCTCTCCTGAAATGTGGGTCTATAATTGTCCTCTTTTTTCTCTTCATTTTGGTGTTTGTTTTTGGAAGAGTGATTTATCTAAAAGCTAATTTACAATAGAGGTCTCAAAATATGTTTTCCATTTCTCTCTTGGTTTCTACTCCTTTGGTAACATTCTTTCTTTTTTTAGCTATTGTTTCTTCATTTATGTATTTCTATGTAGTTTACTTATAGCCTGACACTATCATGGCAGTTTATGATATGATCACTGGTTTCTTACAATTAAAAGTAGGAATTCAGTGTCTGACATGTTTTAGGTGTTGGATTTCCCATCTTTTCCCACCTGTCAACATGGATACACAACATTGGAAGGACAAGTCTGTCTTCATGATGCACAATGTCATTCAGAATTTCTTGTGGTTTCTTCACATATGCACTGAAAGGACATTTCTTTTCTAATTCTGTATGTCCATATGGATGGCTGTAGTATTCCTTCACTTAATAACTGACAGCTGAACAGAGGTATTCATAGAACCTGGAACATGCACATGTCTCTGCATCCACACTTCACAGTACAATACTCAAGGGGGCTCCTACATTCTCCTGGAAGTTAAGAAAGTAGAACATAGAAGGCTTCAGGGAATATAAAGAATGGGTTTGATGAAGACTTGAAATAAACCTTGTTCTATTTCTGTCCTGTTCATTTTCTTTACTTGATTAACTACCTTGGAAGAGAAAAGCTCTTAATGAATTGGGATAACTGAGTGTCTGTTGCTGTGTTTCTGTACTCTCTTCTCCTTTCTCCTCTCTTTCCCTTCCCCCTTGATATTCTCCTTCCTTTTTCCCTCTATCCTTCCTTTAGACTTCCCTCCTTGCTTCTTTTCCTCTTAGTTTTCATAGATTCTTCATGAACGAGTTTTAGTTTGACCCTTTTAATAAATAATATTCATCACAGACAGAAAGGTTAGGTTTTGATTATTATGCTTATTTTTTGTGTGACTTTATGAGCAGTCAGAGAGATAAGTGGTATGCCCATAATGTTTTATAGACAAAAAGAAAATCATAATTCGTGTACAAAATTATCTGAGCCTTGCTGACAACTGGTCATTTCTTTTACATAGTAAAGAAAGATAGAGGTGAAAATAAGATATAGTTTTAAAATTTAATTTGTTGAGCAAATACTGCATATTTCAGGAATTGACTTAAACTCACCGAGTACTATTACCCCTAAACCCTATGAACTTCTCTTATCACCCTCAGATCGAATCATTCACAGCAGATCTAGAGGACAGATTTCTTCTCTCTCACATCACCTAATTGAGGAAATTCTTTAAGCAGGCCATCACTATATGTCAACACAACCCAACCTGAGATCATGATGCTGAAAGTGGAGAAGCCAGAAGATATGTGAGATTCTTATACTACTCTGAAATTACAAGAAGTTGAACTTAGATTATGTAATAAATAATAAGCATTATCACTCAAACCCAGAAAGTGAACAGAAATTTATATTTTTCTGTGCACATGCAGATTTGAGCCTATCATATATACATGTATATAAATAGGTCAGATGTGTGAGTGTAATAAAACATTTGGAGATGTCCCAGAAAAGACAATACTGTGATAAAGACAGAATATAGAAAACAGAAAATATAGCATGAAAAAGCATATAAAAGGAATAGTTTTGCTAGTTCCAAATATGTCACAATACATATCTATATATCTATGTCTATGTCTATCTTAGCTGAATATAATACATTATATATATATATATATATAATATATATTACACTATGAACACACAAGACACATACACAACATATATATATATAGTTTAATATATTCTTTAGTGTGATGAGTAAGTTCATAGAAGTGTAAGTGGTAAATAAAGCATAAACCTTAGTGAAGGTCTATAGCATTAGAATGCTTATTCAAACTGTAGAGTTCATTGAGATGGATATAGTTTGGGACTGGGAAATAATGTTAGAATTGCTGCCTTAGGATAACTGTTTTATGTATAAGTTATTTTCATGAAGAACAAGGAGGAGGAACACAACAAGAAGAAGAAGAAAAAAGGAGGACAGCACTATTGGCAGAACACAAGATGTACTATCTTCCCACATTCATTTTATTTTAATAAGGTATACCACATATATCTGTAACTTATATTCTTTTCCAGTTCTAGTTGTGCCTATATTCAACATAAAACTTTCCAAGACTTTCCACCTGCCTTTTATCCCTTGAAACTTCTGCCTTCCTAACTGACTGTTGTTTTTACTAGCATGGCTGCCTTAAAGGATGCCCTTTTCTTAATGAAATCTGCCCAAATCATTTTTATTACCCCATTCCTTCTATTTTCTTCTCTCTGGCACATAGACTACCTGGTATCCAAAACTGCCATTTTACCTGGATGTCATTTAACCCACAGTTCATTATTTGCTCTTCTTTTAAATGTGTTTGTGTTAATTTCCTGAGAATGGCCTCGCTGACAGCTGGCCTGTTCCCTCTAGATTTCCACAACCAAATGTCACACCTAAGCGTCTGAACCTTCCCTGATTTCTCTAAGCATTTGTTTAGACACTATCAATCATTATCTCACAATATAAGCAGCAGCTTTGCAAATGGAGAGCATGGCTGGTCTGCTGATTTATGCTTTTGGAAGCCTGTCTTTTTCTCCTAGTGTGAATCACAAGGGCCCACTCTTATTTTGCCAGTCTGCTGTATCTGCCATGGCTTATGGAAGAGAGGGCTAAACTGCCAATATCACAGCCTTGTTCCTTTCCTTCTTCCTGCATTTCCTTATCAGTTGTGACAATATGCCACAATTAATGATAGCAGATACACACATGTTTGATACCACATGCATCACACTTAGGCATGATGGATTACCAATCAAGGAAATTAATTCTGCCATTACAGAGTAACATCTGAACTTTGAAGTTAGGCAATTTCATTGTCTAAGATTCTTCTATGAATTCAGATATAAATATAGAATCAGGCAAGCTCATTTAGATGCAGTATAGTTTCAATAGCTAATTTCTTAATATCCCTGGTGTTGATTTGCAGTTCGCTTTAGTCATTTCTGTCCATCTAGGGGATATTCATGTCATCAGATTTTAAAGTTAGAGATATATACACAACATGGGATACTTTTGTTCAAGTAAATTCTATTTTTAGAATATTCTATTCTATAAACAATTCATGATCACAGATAATTTGAAAAGATCAGTATTTTTGGAATTAGTAATTTAGTTTTGATGGAAGATACCAGGTAGTGTGTTTCTCTTGAATCAAGTAACCTTGAAATAGTCAGATCCCATCTGGATAGTGGTATGTTCTACAGTTTCTCACTATCAAAACTTTAGAAGGTCTCTCTTATTTATTTATATTTTTGTGATTCAGTTGGAGCTTATATTCACCAGTCAGGCCTAGTGATACCTTTCAATTCTTCTTTTTTTTATTTTATTTTTGAGTATAGACTAAAAGGATTTTATTTCTCTAACAAATATATTTGAAATTCTAGCATAAAATAAGAGATCTCCTGTTTATTTTAATATGGCTTGAGACCAGTTATGCCACATTTATTTATTTATTTATTTATTTATTTATTTATTTATTTATTTATTGGATATTTTATTTGCATTTCAGATGTTATCCCCTTACCCCATTTCTCCCCCTTCCACCCAGGAATCCCCATCCCAGCCCCCCCTCCTCCTGCTTCTCTGTGGATGTGCCCCTACTTACCCCCCCAGTTTTGCCTCCCCACCCTCAAATTCCCTCACACACGGCATCTAGCCTTCATGGGACCAAGGATCTCCTCTCCTACCTATACCATCCTCCCTTACATATACAGCTAGAGCCATGGGTCCCTCCCTAAGTGCCCCCAGACTGGTGGTTTAGACCCTGGGGGCTCTGGTTGGTTGGTATTGTTGCTCTCCTCATGAGGTTGCAATCAAACTAAGAAAAATTAATGTCTTAAAATACAGTAAGCTATCACAATGAACATAAAATATTTTTATGCACTCCCTTCCCCTTCCCCCCAAAAAAAAACCCAAAAGAACTGATTAGAGCATCAGAACTTTGTAGTAATCCCAAAAGTATAGAGGGAAAAATAGCACATCCACACTCATTTTAAGCAAAGAATCCAATTTTTTGTTATTTTATTGAAATCATTCTGAGTGGAGTTGTGGTGAGCCTCAGCTTTTTTTCACAGCTGGCTTAGTCCAGAGGTGGATAGGATTGATGTCCAAAGACTCTCCTATAAGAAGAACATGTTCCCACATGGATGCTGACACCCTTACTGAGAGCAGCCTAAAATGAAAGAAAATTACCCGGAAGACTGTTACCATTCCCACTCCCATGACAGCCATTGAAAGAACTTCAACCATAGCTTTGTTTTAATTTCTGGATGTGTTCTTCGAGTAATTAAATATTTTATTTCTTATGACAGTGCCTACTGAAAAGAATTGCATGGTAATATATTTCTCCTTGATATTTGAGTTATTTTGAAATAAATATAAAGTTAGTCTGAATCATAGAAGGGTGCAACCAGCACATGGGATAAAAATGGCTTACATACTACTATATATTAAGAGCATAATAGCCGGGGGTGGTGGCGCACGCCTTTAATCCCAGCACTTGGGAGGCAGAGGCAGGTGGATTTCTGAGTTCAAGGCCAGCGTGGTCTACAGAGTGAGTTCCAGGACAGCCAGGGCTATACAGAGAAACCCTGTCTCGAAAACACCAAAAAAAAAAAAAAAAAAAAAAGAGCATAATCAAGTTATCACAAAAAAGTTTGAAGAATCCCATAGATGCATTTCCAGGTATTTGAACATACTGATTTTCATTATCTTAGCATAAATCCTAAACTGTGAAAAAATACTTCTCTTGTAAAGTGGTTCTTTTGGAATCTACACATTCAGTAGCATGCTAGGTCCGTGCTGGGATATATGAGAAGTGCTATGCCAGTGTAAAATCTCACTGACTGTGTTTCACTTTGAACTACTCGTTCCATCAAGTATGTTTGTGTTTGGTTGGTTTGCAGACTTTCACTCAATTTACTTAAGCACATATTTGTTGAATATTTTATATGTAAATAGCTGAATGTACCCCAGAAGTTCAGTGTTAATGTACTGATAATTATTGATCCATTCATCTGCCATGCCTAATAAACTGCAGATGGATTTATAGATGTTGGTTGTATCAGTGCATTTCATGGCTATGAGAGTAAGGAAGAATATGCATATGAATCAAATATGAATTAATTGAAGTTCTATCTAAGCACATTCAAACCAAATACAATACGGGTTCTAGACATCTTTACTTTTGCCCAATGCCTTTCTAGTTTTTTTGTAATATTATCTATTCCTTTTTCATATTTTAAAAGATTCTCAAAATTAAAATGGATACTGTGAATATACTGATTTATTCAAAATATTTAAATGACAAAGGCAAACATACATCCTGTATGACAAATTGAGTGTGTATAACATATAAACAAACTTCCAAATTTCTTATGATAAATGCTTTCTGCAAATTTGTTTCTGTGGTTCTCTTTCCTTGTGAGATTTTGCTAATACATGAGATAATCAAATGCAAATTCTCAAAGAGAGCAAACAAATATTTATTTTGCTTCAGACATACACGAGACCAGAAAATGGGTACATAGATTTTTTCAATGTGGAACTTTCTGTCAAGTACATTTGGTTTTGAATATCTAATGTCTTTCTATAAATTGAAAACATACTACACATACATACATGTATGGATAGATGACATTGTACACATACACACAAGCTTATAGTATAAAGTTAAAACAGAGAATTGAAAATGTGTTTGAGTCATATTTTCATATCACTCCATTATGTGGCTATGATTATTCTGTTATGTTCTTCACAGTTATTGGCTCAGGATGGTGATGAAGAAGGAAGGACATGTTTCACTGAACTTAAAAACTGCAATTTTTATTCCCTCAAGCAGTGACAGCATGATTTATGGCCACAGAGTCAGGTAAGTCCTGGATGTTAGGTTCAGATAGTGACTCTTCAAAGTATGGCACAGAATCATCCCCATGTAAATAGGTTTGTAAATCAGAATGAAATAAAAAAAAAAAAAAAAAAAAAAAAACTCAAGTGAGGTAGTAGAATTTTTTTTACCAAGGTGGGCAGTTATAAACATAATATATATTGAATTTGTTTCTTTAGTATCGTATACTCAAAGTAGGGTGTGTGTGTGTGTGTGTGTGTGTGTGTGTGTGTGCCTATGTGTGTGTGTGTACACACTCACACACATTTCTATGAGTTCAAAAATGTTATGTTCTTCATTCCACCCAGCCTGTTTCCTAAAATTCAAATCAAATTCAAGGTAAACAGCTTTAAAGTGCAATCATTCAGCTATTTAACTAGTTCACCATATATATTTTTGTAAAAATCTGGAATCTACCTCATTTGTATGAACAGAGACTACTGAGAGGTGGAGGTATATGTGGCAGAAAGGTGACAATGGCTGGTCATTTGCTGTATGCTCACTGTGATACAGAAGAGATGGACTAGGGAGATCTACCCTCAAAGAATTTAGATCATGGCATGACAAATATGAATAATGATCGGGGTTTTAATATTCTGTCACTTTTTCCTCCTTATCCTCTTCAGTTTCTTACCAGCTTATTCATTTAACATGCAAGTGCTACAGCCTCCTCTGTCTTTAGATGAGAACTCTCATAATCTTCCTTTCACCTTCATTTCCATGCTGTTGCACTGCTGTTCCCCTGTATCTAGGAACCTGGAACAGCCATTAAATCCCTATCTCTCAGTCTTCTGGGACAGCTGATTTGCATGGCAAATATCTCCAGCAGTTTCAAAACACATCAGAGAGCATTTTGTTTATCACCCCAGTAGTATAGCATTTTTTTTTTTGAAGAAAAAATGATCCTAAATATTTTCCTAATTATACTTTATGGTCATGATCAATGACACAGGATTTGAAGCCACATTATCTAAGGTAAAATTTGACTAACTTATTTACCAAGTAGGTAACATCTGGAACATTCCTTCATTTTAGAGCATTGGTTTCCTGATCTGTGAAGCAGAGGGATATACTGTATAATAGTTATAAGAATCAACTAATTGATATATACATTATTTAGAATGATGAATGATATGTGCAAAATTTATCTCAAGCTTACTGGTATTTATGGATAAAGTAATTTGTTTCCCACATAGGGTATGCTAATACATCAGGCATTAAATAGGTTACCTGTAATAAAATGTAGGACACACTTGAGACAGTATTTGAACCCAAACGGACTCCAAAAACCATGATTATTTTGTCATGATTTTAGCTGTTAGGAGATAACAAGTTATTTCTGTGTGAAGAAGCTTTAATATGTATTACTCTAATATGTATGTAAAATGTTGAAGAACTTGTAGAAAATATGCATGGAGACATCTGCATGTGCAAGCCTCCATTTCATCACAACTCTAAGAGGGGGCTCAGTTGCTTTCCCCTAAAATGTAGAAATAGGCTGTAGTAGAAGTTGTTCGCTGTAAGTTTCCTACTCGAAGGGCACCAGTAAAGGAAGACACCACTCAATAATTATTGGTATAAATAGGATGCCTAGATTGGGCAGATTTACCACTACACTATTCTAATCCTGGCTATGAGATCTTTTTTTTATTTTTTTTCTTTTACTTATTCACTTTATAACCCATCCCAGTCACCCCCTCCCACAATCCTTCCCCATCTCTTCTTTTCTGAGTACCCCCTCCTCCTGTATCCCCACCCTGCCACTTAAGTCTCTGAGAGGCTAGTTGCTTCCTCTCCCATTGAGGCCAGATGAGGCACCCAGCTAGAAGATCATACTCCATATACAGGCTGCATGTTTTGGGATAGCCCCCACTCCAGATGTTTGAGACCTACATGAAAACCAAGCTGCACATTTACAACATATGTGCAGGGAGTCCTAGGTCCAGCTCATGGAGGTAGATCTGTGTAGACTAGGTATGCTCCACGGTTGGTGATTCAGTCTCTGAGAGCTCCAAGGGTTCAGGTTGGTTTACTCTGTTGATCTTCCTGTGCAGTTCCTATCTCCTTAGGGCCCACAATCCTTCCCCCTATTCTTCTATAAGAGTCCTCAAGCTCCATCCACTGTTTGGCTCTGGATGTCTGTATCTGTCTGAGTCAGCTGCTGGTTAGAGCCTCTCAGAGGACAGCTTGCCCCTGTCTGTTCTCAGGCTGGAGGTTTAGATCCTGGGAGCTCTGGTTGAATCTTTTGATACTCGTTCTAAAAAGGACAAAAGCACCCTCACTTTGGTCTTCCTCCTTCTTCTTGAGTTTCATGAGGTTTATGCGTTGCATCTTAGGTATTGTGTGTTTTGGGGCTAATATCCGCTTATCAGTGAGTGCATACCAACTTGCAGTTCATCCAGGCCTAGTCGTTGTCCTCCGAGCTCCGCTCCTCCTTCATCGGCTTCCTTCTACCACCGGCTTCCTTCTGCTTCTCTTTCTTCTTCTGCTCTCTCGGTGACTCCCCTCATCTTCTGCCCCTGCTCTGCCTTTTATATTGAATTCCTCTCACTCTCTGCTCCCCTAAGCCTTTTTCTCTGCCTCCCCTTCTACTGCCCAATCTCTGGCTCTAGTCTTTTTTACAGGTTTTAATTGGACAGAAGGTTTACAAGATGTCCTCTGTGTACAGATTAATCATCCTCTGCAGCCCTCCCAGAAGGGTGGAACTAGGATCAAAATACAAGGCTGGGGCTATCCACAAAAATAGGCCTTTTGAAATCCTAGCCTCATAACTCAGATGTATACTGCCCAAGAGCTCAGGTACTAAATGCATGTTCAAGAGATTACTGTACAGAAATCCAGTCTCTTTGAAATATACGCCTATTTCTAGAATCAGATCCTTCCCAAACACAAAATCACTGGCATAAACTCTCAAGCACTAACAGCAGGTTCTTGGGCAGATCTGCGACTTTGAAGGAACCTAATTGAGTATCATACATTCTTTCAGGCCTGTTAAGTTTTAAGTTTGAAAAGAGGTAGAAGCTGTGTGTGTGTGTGTGTGTTGTGTGTGTGTGTGTGTGTGTGTGTGTATGTGTGTGTGTGTGTGCATGTGCTAGCACCTACGTTGTTTCTTTGTTTCTTGTTTTGTATGAATCAGGCAGACAACAACTGCCAGAAATTATGGACAATAAAATTAAAGTGATAACTAAGTTTAAAGTGTAATGCAAATTACTGATAGCCTAGAATAAATTACCTCTTGCAGTATATAGCAGTGGCTCAATGCTGATGAGAATTGTGTGAGGGGAAAGCCTAGTAAGACCTCTTATCACTGTGTCTCAAAATTCACTGGCTTTTGACTTGAGAAACTTGTTCAAGTTATCTGGAAATGTGGTCCCTTTCTGATGCTGAAGAAATTAAAATGATGCTTTAATATGCTCTCTAAGGCACACATCTGTGCTTGGGTGATGATTAAGTATATCCATTTTCTTGTTAAATTGTCTTCTGACAATTTATTGAAGGATACTTCATAAAGAAGCTCTTCACAAGAAACATGGCCACTCTTGATAATATACAAATTAATTATTTTCAATGTTACCTATATATTCACATTCAAGAAGGAAAATAAAAGAAATCTGGAGGCCATAGAGATTGATTCATGTACAGAAAGTAACTTGTGGAATTGTGTTCCATTTTCTTCTTTGGTTAATAATTTGATTATGGTTGCAAATCAGAAATCTTAGAATGGTCAGGGGCTCAAATCATATCAGCACTCAAATCATATCAGTTTGGATAAGTTGCCTAAACTCCTGGGTCTGCAAATATTGACTGGAAATTACACACACACATAAAACTTCTGGCAGTTGTAGCCCTCCTCCTGGCTGGAAGTTCAAGTGCAGAGACGCATGAAATTGAACAATGATAATAGTAAAAACTTCTCTGAAACCATTTTGGAGCTGCAAAATGTAGGATTTTAAGTTTATCTTTTCTAGAGGAATGACTAGGGTAAAAACTGAAGTCAAATAGTTTCATCATCCTTCCTTCTTTCTCATTACCTCTTATGGCATGATATTTTACTACTTTGTTAAGAAATTCAAAGTTCAGCACCACTGAACTGATACCTCCTAATTATTTTGAGTTGGATCAGTCCATTCATTGCTTCACAAGGCCAATGAATTTTGTTCTTTTCACTCATGTGTGCTGCAAGGGAGCTGGTAGAAAACACTGGATGAAGAACAATGAAGAACAAAGATGGTGAATATTGCTTCTGCACTTCATGACATACCTGACTTTTCCTTGTGTTTATTATTGAGGTGTATGCTAGTCTTATCCAAGATTTTCTTCAGGCACTTCTGGAGAATCTTTGTTCAAAAAACAGTGTAAGGAAAAAAAATAGTGTATGTTTCAGTAACCAATCAATGATTGCCCTAACTTGAGACCCATTCCATGTGAGAGACTCAAACTCTGATACTATTTATGATACTCTGCTCTGCTTGAAAACAGGAACCTAGCATAACTGTCTCCTGAGAGATTTCATCCAGAAGTAGATGGATGCAGATCCAGAGACTCACAACCAAACATCAAGTGGAGTTCTGGATACTCTTGTGGAATTCTTGAAACCAACCTCTCTCAAGTATAAAAGGACAGACACAATCTGTCTCATAGCATAGGCAGGAAATAGAAGAGCAGAGGTATCTTTATTTGTATCTTTTTTAATACTTTTCTCCTCTTTAAAAACACTAAGGATTATTCTAGCATATGATTTTTTTTTAAAGCAAAGTTGAGTAAGGACTTTGTTAAAGTTCAGATAAAACAGAATCTTTGTAGTATCATAAACAAAAACAAATGGAAAACATTGACTGTCAATCACTTAACAAAGGGGCAGATCTTCCTCAGAGAAGCCATTTCTACTGTGGCAGAGCACCATACAGTTCCCTTTGGAGCTATTTAATTTAAAGCATCTCTGTTATGAGTTCTGAAGGATTCAAAATGGCAGATGGGAAATGGTGACCAAACACATTTAGTCCCTATCTGTGACTTCATAGTAAAGTCACAAAGTCTCCTCAGAGAAGCCATTTCTACTGTTTACTGAGTCTATCCTAAGCATTCAGCCTCCATCCACTGTGAATCTCTGAATACAATCCGTTTTGAGACTGTGAACATGTAGATCATGTAAAAATTTCCTATCCTCTGGCTTTTGCTTTGTCTTTTAATCATGATTTTTCCATGAAGATATTTTTTTGATATTTTTTATTGGATATTTTATTTATATTTCAGATGTAATCCCTTTCTCCCCCACCCAGGAACACCCTATACCATCCCCCTCCTCCTGCTTCTATGAGGATGTGCCCCACCACCCTCCCAGTCTCACCTCCCCACCCAGATTTCCCCCACACTGGGGTTCCAACCTTCACTGGACAAAGGACTTCCTCACCCACCTACCCAACACTGTCATCCTCCCCTACATACACAGCTGGAGCCATGGGCCCCTCACTATGTGCTCCCAGGCTTGTAGTTTAGACCCTGGGAGCTCTGATTGGTTGCTCTCCTCATGGGGCCAGAAACCCTTCAGCTCCTTCAGTCTTCTCTCTTACTCCTCCACTGGGAACCCTACAATTCAGCTCAATGGTTAGCTGTGAGCTTCTGCCTCTGTATATTTCAGGCTCTGGCAGACCTCTAAGGAGACAGCTATATCAGGCTCCTGTTAGCATGCACTTCCTGACATCCACATCAGTGTCTACCTTTGGTGAATGCACAAGGAATGGATACCCACATGGAGCACTCTTGGACCAAGTCTCCTTCAGTTTCTGTCCCACTTTTTGTCTCCATATTTGCTCCCATGAGTATTTTGTTACCCCTTCTAAGAAGGGCCAAAGCACCCATACTTTGGTCTTCCTTGTTCATGAACTTCATGTAGTCAGTGAGTTGTATCTTGAATATTGCGAGGTTTTGGCCTAATATCCAGTTATCAGTGAGTACATACCATTTGTGTTCTTTTGTGACTGGATTACCTCACTCAGGATGATATTTTCTAGTTCCATCCATTTACTAAGAATTTCTTGAATTCTTTGTTTTTGATAGCTGAGTAATATCCCATTGTGTAAATGTACCACATTTTCTGTATCTATCCCTCTGTTGAAGGCGTCTGGGTTCTTTCCAGCTTCTGGCTATTATAAATAAGACTACTATGAACAGAGTGGAGCATGTTGTCCTTGTTATGTGTTGAAGCATCTTCTGGATATATGTCCAGGAGTGGTATAGCTCGGTTCTCAGGTAATGCTATGTCCAATTTTCTGAGGAAATGCCAGATTGATTTCCAGAGTAGTTGTACCAGCTTGCAAACAATGGAGGAGTGTTCCTCTTTCTCCACATCCTCCCTAGCATCTACTATCACCTGAGTTTTTTATCTTGGCCACTCTGACTGGTGTGAGGTGGAATCTCAGGTTTGTTTTGATTTGCATTTCCGTAATGACTAAGAATATTGAACATTTCTTTAGGTGCTTCTTGGCCATTCGAGTTTCCTCAGCTGAAAATTCTTTGTTTGGCTCTGTACCCTATTTTAATAGGGTTATTTGGTTGTCTAGAGTCTAATTTCTTGAGCTATTTGTATATGTTAGATATTAGCCCTTTATCAGATATAGGATTGGTAAATACCTTTTCCCAATCTGTTGGTTGCTGTTTTGTCCTATTGACAGTGTCCTTTGCATTACAGAACCTTTGAAATTTTATGAGGTCCCATTTGTCAATTCTTGAGCTTAGAGCCTAAGACATTGGTGTACTGTTCAGGAACTTTTCCTCTGTGCCTAGGTATTCGAGGGTTTACCCACCTTCTCTTCTATTAGTTTCAGTGTGTCTGGTTTTATGTGAAGGTCCTCTATCCACTTGGACTTGAGCTTTGTACAAGAAGATAAGAATGGATCTATTTGCATTCTTCCATATTATGTCATTCAGTTGAACCAGGACCATTTGTTAAAAATGCTGTCAATTCTCCACTGAACAGTTTTAGCTCCTTGTCAAAGATCAAGTGACTATTGGTGTGTGGATTCATTTCTAGGTCTTCAAGTCTATCCACTGATCTTTCTGCCTGTGTCTATACTAATACCATGCAGTTTTAATCACTATTGCTCTGTAGTACAGTTTGAGGTCAGGGATGGTGATTCCTCCAGAAGTTCTTTTATTGTTGAGAATAGTTTTCACTATCCTGGGTTTTTTGTTATTCCAAATGAATTTGCAAATTGCTCTTTCTATCCCTATGAAGATTTGATTAGGAATTTTGATGGGGGTTGCATTGAATCTGTAGATTGCTTTTGGCAAGATGGACATTTTTAGTAAATTAATACTGCCAATCCATGAGCATGGGAGATCTTTCCATCTTCTGAAATCTTCTTTGATTTCTTTCTTCAGAGACTTGAAGTTCTTGTCATATAGATCTTTCACTTGCTTGGTTAGATTCATTCCAAGGTATTTTATATTATTTATGACTATTGTGAAGGGTGTCATTTCCCTAATTTCTTTCTCAGCATGTTTATCCTTTAGTAGAAGAAGGCTAATGATTTGTTTGAGTTGATATTATATCCAGCCACTTTGCTGAAGTTGTTTATCAGGTTTAGGAGTTCTCTAGTGGAAGTTTTAGGGTCATTTAAGTATACTATCATATCTATGAAATTTTGACTTCTTCCTTTCCTATTTGTATCCCTTTGACTTCCTTTTGTTGTTTAATTGCTCTGGCTAGGACTTCCAGTACTATATTGAATAGGTAGGGAGAGAGTGGGTAGCCTTGTCTCGTCCCTGATTTTAGTGGGAATACTTCAAGTTTCTCTCCATTTAGTTTGATGTTGGCTACTGGCTTGCTGCACATGCTTTTACCAAGTTTACGTATGGTCCTTGAATTCCTGATCTTTCCAAGACTTTTACCATGAAGGGATGTTGAATTTTGTCAAATGCTTTCTCAGCATCTAGTGAGATGATCATATGTTTTTTTGCTTTGAGTTTGTTTATATAGTGGATTACCTTGATGGATTTCTGAATATTGAACCATCCCTACATTACTGAGATATTAATGGGATAATAATCCTGGGATCATGATGGATGATTGTTTTGATGTGTTCTTGGATTCAGTTTGCCAGAATTTTATTGAGTATTTTTTTTTATTGGAAATTTTTTTACATTTCAGATGTTCTCTCCTTACCCCATTTCCCCCTCCCTCCCAGGAACTCACTATCCCTTCCCCCCTCCTCCTGCCTCCACGTTGGTGTACCCCCACCCAACCTCCCCTGTACCTCACCTCCCCCCCCCCTCAAATACCCCCCCTCGAATATCCCCCTCCACGACGTCCAGCCTTCACGTGACCAAGGATCTCTTCTCCAACTATATTTTATAACTCCCTCGCATATATAGTTGGAGCCATGAGTCCCTCCCTAAGCACTCCCAGGCTGGTGGTTTAGACCCTGGGGCTCTGGTTGGTTGGGATTGTTGCTTTCCTCATGGTGTCGCGAATGCTCTCACCTCCTTCAGTCTTCACTCTACCTTCTCCATTGGGAACCCCATGATCAGTTTGATGGTTAGCTGTGAGCATCTGCCTCTGAGTATGTCAGACTCTTGCAGACTTCTAAGGAGACAGCTATATCAGGCTCCTGTCAGCATGTACATCCTGACATCTACATCAACCTCTACCTTTGGTGACTGTACATAGGATGGATATCCAGGTGGAATGGTCGGTAGACGGTCCCTCCTTCAGTTTCTGTCCTGCACTGTGTCTCCATATTTGCACCCCTGAGTATCTTGTTACTCCTTCTAAGAAGGACTGAAGCCCCCCCTACTTGGTCATCATTCTTCATGAGCTTTATGTGGTCTGTGAGTTGAATCTTGGGTATTTCAGGCTTCTGGGCTAAAATCCAATAATCAGTGAGCGAATACCATGTATGTCCTTTTGTGATTGGGTTACTTCACTCAGGATGATATTTTCTAGTTCCATCCATTTACATAAGAATTTATCAAATTCATTATTTTTAATAGCTGAGTAATATTCCGTTGTATAAATGTACCACATTTTTTGTTTCCATTCCTCTGTTGAAGGGCATCTGGGTTCTTTCCAGTTTCTGGCTATTATAAATAAAGCTGCTATAAACATAGTGGAGCATATGTCCTTGTTATGTGTTAGAGAATCTTCTGGATATATACCCAGGAGTGGTATAGCTGGGTCCTCAGTAGTGATATGTCCAATTTTCTGAGGAACCGCCAGAATGTTTTCCATAGTGGTTGCACCATTTTGCAATCCCACCAACAATGGAGGAGTGTTCCTCTTTCTCCACATCCTCGCCAGCATCTGCTATCACCTGAGTGTTTTATTTTAGCCATTCTGACAGGTGTGAAGTGGAATCTCAGGGTTGTTTTGATTTGCATTTCCCTGATGACCAAGGATGCTGAACATTTCTTTAGGTGCTTCTCGGCCATTCACATTTCCTCAGTTGAGAATTCTTTGTTTAGCTCCATACCCCATTTTTAATAGGGTTATTTGGTTGTCTAGAGCTTAATTTCTTGAGTTCTTTGTATATATTGGATATTAGTCCTATATCGGTAGTGGGATTGGTAAAGATCTTTTCCCAATCTGTTGGTTGCGGTTTTGTCCTATTGACAGTGTCCTTTGCCTTACAGAAACTTTGCAATTTTATGAAGTCCCATTTGTCAATTCTTGATCTTAGAGCATAGGCCTTTGGTGTTCTGTTCAGGAACTTTTCCCCTGTGCCTAGGTATTCGAGGGTCTTCCCCACTATCTTTTCTATTAGTTTCAGTGTGTCTGGTTTTATGTGAAGGTCCTTTATCCACTTGGACTTGAGCTTTGTACAAGGAGATAAGAATGGATCAATTTGCATTCTTCTGCATGCTGTCCTCCAGTTGAACCAGCACCATTTGTTGAAAATGCTGTCCTTGTTCCACTGGATTGGTTTTAGCTCCTTTGCCAAAGATTAAATCCATAGTTGTGTGGGTTCATTTCTGGGTCTTCAACTCTATTCCACTGATCTTCCTGCCTGTCTCTGTACCAATACCAGGCCGTTTTTATCACTATTGCTCTGTAGTACAGCTTGAGGTCAGGGATGGCGATTCCTCCAGACGTTCTTTTGTTGTTGAAAATGGTTTTCGCTATCCTGGGTTTTTTGTTGTCCAAATAAATTTGAGAATTTCTCTTTCTAGTTCTGTAAAGAATCGAGTTGGTATTTTAATGGGGATTGCATTGAATCTGTAGATTGCTTTTGGCAAGATGGCCATTTTTACTATATTAATCCTGCCAATCCATGAGCATGGGAGATCTTTCCATTTCCTGAGATCTTCTTCAATTTCTTTCTTCAGAGACTTGAAGTTCTTTTCATACAGATCTTTCACTTGCTTGGTGAGATTCACCCAAGGTATTTTATATTATTTGTGACTATTGTGAAGGGTGTCATTTCCCTAATTTCTTTTTCAGCCTGTTTATCTTTCATGTAGAGGAAGGCTACTGATTTGTTCGAGTTGATTTTATAACCTGCAACCTTGCTGAATTTGTTTATCAGGTTTAAGAGTTCTCTGGTGAGTTTTTGGGGTCACTTAAGTATACTATCATATCATCTGCGAATAGTGATATTTTGACTTCTTCCTTTCCTATTTGTGTCCCTTTGACTTCCTTTTGTTGTCTAATTGCTCTGGCTAGGACTTCCAGTACTATATTGAATAGATAGGGAGAGAGTTGGCAGCCTTGTCTAGTCCCTGATCTTAGTGGGAATACTTCAAGTTTCTCTCCATTTAGTTTGATGTTGGCTACTGGCTTGCTGCACATGCTTTTACTATGTTTAGGTATGGTCCTTGAATTCCTGATCTTTCCAAGACTTTTACCATGAAGGGATGTTGAATTTTGTCAAATGCTCTCTCAGCATCTAGTGAGATGATCATGTGTTTTTTTTTTCCTTTGAGTTTGTTTATATAGTGGATTACATTGATGGATTTCCGAATATTAAACCATCCCTGCATTCCCTGGATAAAGCCCACTTGATCATGATGGATGATTGTTTTGATGTGTTCTTGGATTCGGTTTGCTAGAATTTTATTGAGTATTTTTGCATCAATATTCATAAGAGAGATTGGTCTGAAGTTTCTCTTTCTTTGTTGGGTCTTTGTGAGGTTTAGGTAAGAGTGTGATTGGAGCTTCATAGAACGAATAGTGTAGTGTTCTTTCTGTTTCTATTTTTGGAATAGTTTGAAGGAATTGGTATTAGGTCTTCCTTGAAGGTCTGATAGAATTCTCCACTAAAACCATCTGGTCCTGGGCTTTTTTTGGTGGGGAGACTTTTAATGACTGCTGCTATTTCTTTAGGGTTATGGGACTGTTTAGATGGTTTATTTGCTCCTATTTTAACTTTGTACCTGGTATCTGTGTAGAAAATGTCCATTTCATCCAGATTTTCCAGTTTTGTTGAGTATAGGACTTTGTAGTAGGATCTGCTGATTTTTTGAATTTCCTCAGTTTCTGTTGTTATGCCTCCCTTTTCAGAATGATTTTATTAATTTGGATACTGTCTCTGTGCCCTCTGGTTAATCTGGCTAAGGGTTTATCTATCTTGTTGATTTTCTCAAAGAACCAACTCCTGGTTTTGTTGATATTTTGTATAGTTCTTTCTGTTTCTACTCGGTTGATTTCAGCCCTGAGTTTGATTATTTCCTGACGCCTACTCCTCTTGGGTGTGTTTGCTTCTTTTTGTTCTAGAGCTTTCAGGTGTGCTGTCAAGTTGTTAATGTGTGCTCTCTCTAATTTCTTTTTGTAGGCACTTAGAGCTATGAGTTTTCCTCTTAGCACTGCTTTCATGGAGTCCCACAAGTTCTGGTATGATGTTTCCTCATTTTCATTAAATTCTAGAAAGTCTTTAATTTCTTTCTTTATTTCTTCCTTGACAAAGTCATCATTGAGTAGAACATTGTTCAGTTTCCACATGGATGTGGGTTTTCCCTTGGTTCTGTCATTATTAAAGACCAGCCTTAGTCCGTGGTGATCTGATAGGATGCAGGGATTATTTCAATCTTTTTGTATCTGTTGAGGACTGTTTTGTGACCAATTATATGGTCTATTTTGGAGAAGGTACCATGAGGTGCTGAGAAAAAGGTGTATTCTTTAGCTTTAGGATGAAATGTTCTATAGATATCTGTTAAATCCATTTGGTCCATAACTTCTGTTAATTTCAGTGTGTCTTTGTTTAGTTTCTGTTTCCACGATCTGTCCATTGCTGAGAGAGCGGGGTGTTGAAATCCCCCACTATTATTGTATGAGATTCAATGTGTGCTTTGAGCTTTAGTAAAGTTACTTTTATATATGTGGGTACCCTTGCATTTGGAGCATAAATGTTCAGAATTGAGAGTTCACCTTGGTAGATTTTTCCTTTGATATGTATGGAGTGTCCTTTCTTATCTTTTTTGATTACTTTTGGTTGAAAGTAGATTTTATTTGATATCAGAATGGCTTGTTTCTTGGGCCCATTTGCTTGGAAAATTGTTTTCCATTCTTTTCTCTGACGTAGTATCTATCTTTGTCACTGAGGTGCATTTCTTGTATGCAGCTAAATTCTAGGTACTGTTTATGTATCCAGTCTGATAGTCTACATCTTTTTATTGGAGAGTTGAGTCCATTGATGTTAAGAGATTTTAAGGAAAAATAATTGTTGCTTTCTTTATGTCTGTTATTAGAAGAGGAATTATGTTTGTGTAGCTATCTTCTTTTAGGGTTGTTGGAAGATTACTTTCTTGCTTTTTCTAGGTTGTAGTTTCTCTCCTTGTGTTGGAGTTTTTCATCAATTATCCTTTGAAGTGCTGGATTTGTGGAGCGATATTGTGTAAATTTGGTTTTGTCATGGAATATCTTGGTTTCTCCATCTATGGTAATTGAGTATTTTGATGGGTATAGTACTCTGGGTCGACATTTGTGTTCTCTTAGGGTCTGTATGATATCTCTCCCAGGATCTTCTGACTTTTATAGTCTCTGGTGAGAAGTCTGGTGTAATTCTTATAGGTCTGCCTTTATATGTTACTTGGCCTTTTTCCCTTACTGCTTTTAGTATTTTTTTCTTTGTTTTGTGCATTTGATGTTTTGATTATTATGTGACGGGAGGAATTTCTTTTCTGATCTAGTCTATTTGGAGTTCTATAGGCTTCTTGTATGTTTATGGGCATCTCATTTTTCAGGTTAGGAAGTTTTCCTCTATAATTTTGTTGAAGATATTTACTTGCCCTTTAAGTTGGGAATCTTCACTCTCATCTATACCTATTATTCTTAGGTTTGGTGTTCTCATTGTGTCCTGGATTTCCTGGATGTTTTGGGTTAGCAGCTTTTTGCATTTTGCATTTTCTTTGACAATTGTGTCAATGTTTTCCATGGTATCTTCTGCATATGAGATTCTCTCTTCTATCTCTTGTATTCTGTTGGTGATGTTGTGTCTAGGACTCCTGATTTCTTTCCTAGGTTTTCTATCTCCAGGGTAGTCTCCCTTTGAGATTTCTTTATTGTTTCTACTTCTATGTTTAGATCTTAGATGATTTTGTTTAATTCCTTCACGTGTTTGGTTGTGTTTTCTTGCAGTTCTTTAAGGAATTTTTGTGTTTCCTCTTTAAGGGCTTTTACCTGTTTACCTGTGTTCTGTATTTCTTTAAGGGAGTTACTTATGTCCGTCTTAAAATCCTCTATCATCATCATGAGAAGTGACTTTAATTCTGAATCCTGCTTTTCCAGTGTGATGGGGTGTTCAGGACTTGCTATGGTGGGAGAACTGGGTTCTGATCATTCCAAGTAACTTTGATTTCTGTTGCTATGTTCTTGCACTTGTCTTTCACCATCTGGTTAACTCTAGTGCTTCCTGCACTCACTGTCTCTGACTGGAGCCTGTCTTTCCAGTTAACTTGCTTTTGTCAGAACTCCTCAGTGTCCAGATGTCTCTGTGATCCTGAGCTCCTGGTTGGAAGAACTGCTGGGACTCAGGCCACCTCTGGGATCCTGAAATCCTGTTGCTCTGACTGCAGTGGTTCCTTCTCTGCTCTGAGTGCAGTGGTTCCTCAAGGATGGCTCAGGATATGGTGTCTTCATGGGAGCAGACCAGCGAGGTATATCCCATGAAGATATTTTTATTTACTTGAGTTTTATCCTATATAAATAGATCAAAGTCAGTAGAAATTTCTACAGGAATTATACTTCAAAATAAAAACAGGTGATGTAAAGTTACTGAGGGTTTGTTTATAATAGTATGTGTCCAACCTTGAGTCTTTAAGTCTATATTTTAAAACATCAGAACAGACACACACACACAAGAGAGGGAGAAAGAGAGAGAGAGAGAGAGAGAGAAAAGAGAGAGAGAGAGAGAGAGAGAGAGAGAGAGAGAGAGAGAGTCATAGAAGGGAAAGAGATTTTTATAGAATATTACTAACTTGAATTACTTGAACTGAGTTTAATTAAATTGAATGGGGAAAGTAACATTTTTTTTTTTTTAAGCAAGCACCAGTGCCATGTTCTTTTTGTGTATGGCATTTGCTGTCACCAATGGGATAACTAGTCTCCAGCATTGCAGATCCTTTGCAACACCAGGCTTTCTTTGTAAGATAGTTAATGCACCACTAGTCAGTCTGTAGAAATAGTTTCTGAGTTGCAGACTAAGTGTGTTTTCATTCAGCTCATTTGCACTTCAAAGCTGAAGTCGATAATTCCTACACAAGTAGGTGTAATTTTGGTTATTTCCCTTTTGTAGCATATGAACACAAGCTGGGAAAATCTCTAAATTCATTTGAAAAGGGCATTACTGGCTGGAACCTGCAACACAGAGACGGTTAGTTATTGGGAAGTATTATTGCTATGAATAAATCCTTAGGGAATGGGGTTTACAGATAAACACCATTTATTCTCTTTTTGTGATCAATAATTTTATACATAAAACATAAGGATGGTCTCTGTTTTACAACAAATCTTCAAATCTTATCTTCAGTAGAAAAGTTGGGAAGTGAATTAACAAACCTATCCTGTGGCCTTTCTGGACTAAACAGGATAAATGGGAAGGAGAAAAATGGAATGGAAAAGATGGGCTCTGAGACATTAGAACAATATGGCTAGTTTACTCTACATGACTCCAAGCAATGGCAAAGCTGTGAGAACAGCCAGTTATTTACAAAATTATGTTGAATACTAGCAATTAAAAAAAAAACCCTTCCCATTGATTCTATAATGCACTATAATATCATGTTGTACTTAGGAAATATAGTTTACCTTTCTCTGCTGTTTTGTTTAATCCCAAATTCTGCTTAAATATCCTAAGCACTTGTTTTGTGTAATGAGACAATAGAAATATAACAGTAGTAAGTGTGAACCTAAAGCAGTTATGATATGTACAAAACTTGTGTAAACTCAAGACAGATAAAACTTCTGCATTGAAAGGGGAAGGAAGACACAAGGTCCCACTGCTCCTTAAGGAGATGTTGCTATTTGGTAGCTGCTGGGACACACAGAGAATGCTAGCTTTTTTAAGGTGTGAATGCTGGTAGGTATACTCTACTGGATGTTCACACACTGAACATGTTCATACTGAAGAGTATGTAAGCAGCACTAATGAGAATACCAAGGTGAGTGGCTATGAAACAGGGTGGAATATTTGGAAGGAGATAGAGAAAGGGGTAAATGTAATCAAAATCATTATATAACATTTTCAAAGAAGTTAACAAAACATCTGTAAAATTTTCAGGCATACTTTTCCCAGTGTGCCTAGTTTTATACCATATTTCATGTCAACATTGCAATTGACACTTCTAATTCATTCAAGATTCTCTGTGTTGAAGGGTTGTCACCAGGATGGCTTTAGTGTCTACTGGTGTTTGGGTGATTGGATCACATGTTTGGCTATTACCTCAAGACCCTGGATTAGTGTTGTTTTCTTTTTTTCTGAGTTACATTTTAGTAATAATATTTTTTTAGTTTTTAAGAATTTCTCACCAGAGTTCTATATGTACTTCTTTCCCCATCCCCATTGCTGCCTCCAGCTCTTTCATGTCTTCCCAACTTTCTCTCAAATTCTTGATCTCTTTTTAAATTATTGCCACACATATACATGCATAAATATGCATATGTACATAAATACAGCCTGTCCAGTCCACTTAGTATTGGCCATACATATTGTGTTTAGAGATACCTTCTTGGGAATGGATAACGTATCAGGGCACTAATTCTGGAGAAGACTGATTCTTCATTCATCAGCCATGCTAGATGAGGAGATATAGTTCTTGATCTAGAGATTGGTCCTTGTAAAGTTTCTCTCATCTAGGATGACATATCCACTTATTTTGTCATACTGTCTGTCTTATTGAAGTGACTACATTATTGAGATTTCATAGGTGTTACTCTTTTATATACAGAAGATGGTGTCTCACACTAAATGTCTTCCTGGCTCTCTGACTCTTCTACTTTCTTTTCTTCTTCTTTTGCCATGTTTCCTAAGCCTTAAGTTTTATTGTAGCAGTAAAACATCATTTGAATAGGCGCCTGTAAATAGGTAGGTATGTAATACATAAAAAAAAATTAAAAAGGTAGATAATATAGTAAAATTGTGGACATTTCACAATTGGATGAAATTAAAGGACAAACAGGACTGATAACTTACAAGATATTCAACAGCCTTTTCAGGTTTCTCTAGTAGAGAAAAGTCTTAAATGAGGTTTGATTGCTGGGTGAGAGCTTTTATACTTTACACAATTATGCTTCATACGTATGACAAAGCAATATACTAGTATTCTTTCCTGGAATATATAATTAGTGGATTCTTTACAGATGTACAAAGTATTTGTAAGAAAGATGCTTAATATGGAGACGCTACCATGGCTTCTTTTTCCCTTCCCATTTTGCCATTCTCATATCTTTTCTATTTGTCTCTCTCACTTTAACCTTCATCTTAGTTTGAACTAAGACCTTTTAATACTAGTACCTGACAATCAAATATGTCTTCCTTCATAGAACCCTACCTCCTTCCCATATCTGCTCTTCTAGGATCTTACCTTGTTACTTTGAACCTATGTGATTTATTGTTAGCAGTGTTATATGAGTTCATAATTAATAATGTTCTGTATGTTATTGCCTAGTATTAGTAGCCTTGAAACATCAAAAATTTTTTGTAAAAGTTTATACCTATACATCTGATAATGCTGTTAATACCAGGAGGAAATAAATCCATGTAATTTTCTTTTCATGCCACAATCTTGTTATATACCATATTAATATATGCCAAAATACCTTGAAACAACAGGAAAAATGTGGAACATCAGGGTCATTTACAAGACAAAAAATTTACACTGTGACTGATAATCAAATTATACAAGGAAATAGTGATGTCATGGCTAGAGCTCATAAAATATATGTCTACCTCACATATGCAGAATATTCCCCTCTGTTTACTTGATTCTTTTAATAAAATAATTTCTGTTTCTGTTTTTATTTTATATTCTTTATGGTATGTGTGTGTGAATAAATGTGTGTATATGTATGTTTGTGTGTGTGCATCTGTTGCATACATATATAGTCATACTATAATAAGAATGAAGAGGTAGAAGAACATGTCAGGTTAAGCCATTCTATTCTACTGTTCTATACTGTGGTTTCTTGAGACAGGATATCTCCCTGAACTGGAAGCTTTTCATAGCCACCAGGATGCCTAGATGGCAAATTTCTCAAAGCACAACCCCAGGATTGGTTACAGGTATATTCTCATGCCTGGCTTGTGTACGGATGCTGGAGACTCATCCTTAGGACCTCACACATGAATAGCAAGTATTTTTCCTGCTGATCCATCTCTATAGGCTGATTCTTTCTCTAATAGAGACATAACAACTTCAAAGGTCTTCTAGTGTGAGCAAAATGAATTTAGAATGGTCTCCTGTGAGTCTCATTAAGTGTATACCAGGCACATCAGTCTGCCTTTGGTGGCCTTTATTTTTATTCCTGTCATCACATCAAGGCAAAACTGACTTCCTGCAGTCCTTTCTTCTTAATGAAGTCCCATTTCCTCAAGATTTTTATTTGTCCTTCACTTTAAAATGACATTTGTGCAATGGTATTTGTTTCAAATATTCAAGGTTTTCTTTGTATCCCGATTCATGATTATTATCCAATGAAGAGAAGAGTGTGGAATCAATTAACAAAAAACTTGAAGCTAACCATCAAAACAATTCTGCTGATGGTGAAGTCCATTTGATCCTAAAAGAACTCTCACTGAGTGAGTCTTTTTAAGGAAATCTTGCATCCTAAAAAACAACTTGGATACAACTTCAGGCCAGAGGACAGACAAGCTGCTCCTTGACCTCCAATGTGTGTGACACTTTCTTAACTCTCATTTTCCTCCTTGTCAATAAATCCTGTCATTTCTTTCAAATTTTTGAAGTGTTTTCCAGAGCTATTAACAGGAATCATTTCATGAAGAATAGGGAAGACTATCATTTTACAAAAACATGGGAAAAAGAGATCTCTTCTTTGCTAGGTTTTCATGCTGAAGGCAAAACCTAGAGAACAGGCAATGACTGCATCTGAATTAGAGGAACCGCTGTGCCTGGCAGCAACACCAGAAACTGCGAGCTAAGTCTTTTCACTCAGACTTCCTCCTTATTAGCAAGGAGGAAGAATAGTTTGGGAATACAGTGACACTCCCAAACTTATGAGCCTTAATGAACTAGGTGAACCTAATCGTTGCATTATATCTAAAAGAAAAGCTGGGTCCTAATGATTCTTAGATGTAACCTATTTGATACAGTAGTTCCTTTTAATTACAGATTTCCCATGAGACACTACTAGAAGCTCATTATTTCCTTGAACTCTCAATCCCATGGTATTTTCATTTGTTAGTAAAGTCACCATCTCATTGAGCTAGGGCATCTGTTAGTATGGGGTTTCTGCATTGGTCAATTCGCCATACTTTATGGACCAGTGCTAATCATAGTGACACTGAAGAAGAGGAGACACAGAGGGAATTTTAATGTGTGCCAGTCAGGTGATAAAAACCACGAGTTAAAAGACTCAAAGCAGTTTAAGTTCTCATGTATTATCACAGACATCAGATCTTATAGGAATTTCTAATGTTCTAGCTATACAGAGAGGTACTGTGTGATGTGTGTGTGTGTGTGTGTGTGTGTGTTTGACATTTTTTAGTGTCACAACATTTGTAGATGCAACAGTAAAGTAGCACAGATCTGTATCATTACCAAACTGCATATTGGACTCACCCACAACATACAAATGTTTCTAATTTCTTTTCTTTTTAAATTAATTTATTCTGTCATGTATTACATTACCACTGTTGTTTCCTCTCCCTCCCTCTGTTTCCACCTCCTCCAACATCTCTTTTCCTTCTTCATCCACTCCTCCTGCATTTCCCTTCAGAAAATGGCAGGTCTCCCTCCTAGGACTATTAGCTAAACACAGCATATCAACTTGCAGTAAGATAAGGCAACTATTCTTATATCAAGGGTGGACAAGGCAACCCAGTAGGATGTCAAAGGTCCCCAAATTATGTAAAAACATCTGAAATAGCCCCTGATCCATCTCTCAGAAGTCCCACAAAGGCATCAATCTACATAACTATTACATATATAGAGGGCCTAGGTCAGACCCATTCAGGCTCCGATTGCCAGTTTAATCTTAGTGAACAACTATGAGTCCAGGTTTGTTGATTCTATGGGTTTTCTTTTGGTGTCCTTGACTTGTTTGGCTTGGAAATCAACACTGCAGTTTCTCAGAAAACTGGGAACTGATCAACTTCAAGACCCAGCTATATCACTCCTGCACATATTCAAAAGACATTCCATTCTACTACAAAGACACTTGCTCAAAAAGCTTATAGCAGTTTTTTGCATGATAACCAGAAACTGGGAACAACCTTGATGTCCCAACTGAAGAATAGATAATGTGGTTCATTTGCACAATGGAGTATTGTATCAGTTGTTAAAAAAAAAAATGGCATTAGGAATTTTACATTCAAATGAATGGAACCAGAAAAATCATCTGGAGGGAGGTAATCTAGACTCAGAAAATCAAACATTATACTCACTTATAAGTGAATATTAACTGAAAAGTAAAGGATAGCCATGCTATAATCCACAGACCAAGAGAAGCTATATAACAAGTAGGGCTCAAGGAGGGACACATGGTTCTCCCTGGGAAAGCAGAATAAAATAGATACTGTGGGTATACAGGGGACAGGTGGGAATTCCAAAAGGAGGAATCAGAAGGTAAAAGATAGAGGTTAAGAGTACTCAGGGAGACAACTGGAATTGGGGAGCAATTTGAGATAAGGTAGAAACTTAGTGCAATGGAAACCCTAAGGAATCTATTAGGGTGACACTCTCTAAGACTCCTATTAATGGGGTATTCAGAGCCTGAACTAGTCATGTCCTGTCACCAGGCAAGACTTCCAATGGAGGGTTCGTGACACCATCTTGGCCACAAAACCTTGGACCTACAATTTGTCTTAGAAGCATGATATGTTGAGGTAAAGGCCACATAGATACTTTGGAAGTATCCATCTCCTAAATGTAAAATAAATAGATTTCTGTTCATGTCTAAGTTATCTATCTCAATTAATCAGATTCAGCAGGTGATTTGAGTGTTGTCCTGTGGATGTGGCCTTTGAATGTGGAAATTAGAGCATATACAAAGATCTGCATGTGACTTGTGATATGATTTTTCCCATTAACATAATTGGAGAGGGCAAGGCAGGTGGACAGATCACAGAAAAAAGATACTAAAACTGTACACAGATGCTCAAGAAAAGTCCGAAGAGCATACAGGACATATAAAAGGGTGAATGAAACTTACAGGCTCCTGCTCCTTTCCAATGAATCTGGGGAGCTAATAATTGTAGAAAGCAGATGCAATTCTTCAACTCTATAAACACCCACATACATTCCATGCCCTGTGATTATGTCTTCACCCATGCTCTCATATGCGACCTCAATAAACAATAGATTCTTCAAGCCAGGCTTTGCAGAATTCTTCTTATGGTCCATAGTCAATCACTTCTGAGGTCAAGTGAGACTCATCCATATCTGCCCAGAAAAATGAGTCGCATACCCAGGTAATGTATTTGATTTTTTCTGTTTACTGTGTATGGTTTATTTTCTCTGCTATATTCTTCCTTCATCTCAGAGATTAATGCAGTCAATTGAGAACTTTAGTGATCAGGTAGATATTTCCTGAAAAACAGTCAAATAAGGACAGGGGTGAGTCCTATTATGTCAACAGCAAGCTACAGCCCAGTCATTTCATTATCTTTATACTATATAAGTACCATGGTTTTTTAGTGTGATCTTTCCAGGGTCTTTTTGAACTTACTTTGAATCTGTGTGGGACTTCCTGTACTCTCACTATATCCAAGGAGGTGCAAAAGGGAAACACACACACACACACACACACACACACACACACACACACACACAATGATAACATGATGGTTTCTTTTCCTAAGACAGAATCTTAATCTAAGACTTTAATTCTTTACTCTGAAGCCTCACATGCTGCTTTTTTAAACATAATTCCACACTCCACACATACTAATTTTATTCCTTGGTAGTTTGTCCTATAATGCCTGCACCCTCTACTTCTGCCATCCATTTATTTGGATTAATTTTGGACCATAAATTCTTCAAACCCTCCTCTGCCAATGTGTTGTTCCTAGTCATTTTCATTTCTCAATAATGCTTTGAATCTAATTTTGGATGATGGCCTTTCTGCTCTCCTCTTTCTTATTAAGGTTTATGGGTTTAATTTGTTTTTATTCTTTCTCATTTTATTGAAAAATGGAGGCAAATACTTGTGGGTATTTGGTCACCACATTGAACCAGAGATTACTACAGGCTCATAGATGCAAGGTTCATTGCCCCCTTTTGCACCAGCAAAACTCTGTGTTTTCACTGGGAGACAGAGCTGACAGATCTGGATACCTGTACATGAGAAGAAATTCACTGTGTCCTAACCATAACACCATGCCATTTTTAATGTTTTTCTTGAATTTGTTAAAAAGAAAATTTGTGGGAAAAAATGGAAAGTGATAAAACTTATGATTTTGATCAGCAAATCCTCCCTATCTTTCTATCATATTTTTTACATTATTAGAAATCATCTCATTAAATATAATCTGTTTCTTCCATATAAGGTTACTCACATGTATGTTTTCAGAACTGGCCATATGGCTCCTGTATGTACATGTACATAAGTGAGTGCCAATAATTAGTGAGAAAAAAGACCATGAATTTAAAGGAGCATAGGGAAGGGTATGTCAGAGCTTTGGAGATAGAAAGGGGAAAGGATAATGGTAAAATGTTATAATTATATGTAATCCTGAAAATAATATAAAATATACCTCAAAATAATCTCAAATTTAATTTGGTAATTTATAGTGTTTATAACTAGTCTCATATTTTTCTTCAGTTCTTATAAGAACACATATGGTGTCCCCCAAAAATGTTTTTACAAGGCCTGCAGGTCATTTATTGGTGTTTAAATCTATCCTATATTGAGGTATAAAATCCAGCCTGCTTAAAATGCCCAGCACAGAGAGCAGCTGGACTTTCACAGTCCACTCAGGCCTTCCTTCTGTCCAAATCCTTTTATTAACTTATGCCTGCTCTTGTCTGCACTAAAGTTCTCTACTCTTAAGGAAGCAATTTGATTTTTGAGCAAAATGTCTCAACATCCCCTTTCTGTAGCACTCTCCTCAGTCCTATTACTTATATCACTTGGGGCTGCTGTATGCACAATTATTTATTTAAGCCCCATGGACTACATAGTATTCCTTTTAAATTTTCTCTTTCTTTTCTCTGCCTATTTTTGTTTTACTTTTAGAGTTGATACCTAATATGGATGATAAAAAGAAAATCAGTGCTATATTTATTATGATATAAATATAATGGACTCAAATACCAAATTAGTTTTCTTAAATAGTGCCCGTTCTTTTTCTTCATTTCTTGTAGCAATGCACATGATGTCTGTGTTGGTCACTCTCAATTGTCAACTCATTATGCCCAGAAAGCAGGGCTTTGGACATGGCTACAGAAGATGATTCTTCTATCTCTAACAGAGGTGTTTCTGCCCACTGTGGGTAGAAACAATCCCTGCACAGGATCCTACATTGAATAAATAGAGAAATGGAACTGAGTAGCAGCATGTGTTCTTCATTTCTTTGAGTGTACTTATAATATGAACAGCTGTTGCAAGCTCACGTGTCCTTGACTTCCCTTCCATTGGAAAAGGTACTCTTGACCTTTGAACCAGAGTAAGCCCTTTCTCCCTTGAGTTTCTTTTTTTTTTTTCCCCAGAACATTTTGTCACAGAAATAGGAAAATCAATCAATAGAACATAATTGAATTTTTTTCATGTATGTGTTGACTGAGGAAAATAAGTTATGCGGCAGTCATTTAAGCATTCTGAATGTTGAGGATACAGTAACATGGGGGAGACGGTTGCAAAAGTTTTGAAAACTGGCCAGCAAAGATGGAGGCCAGGGTGAAGAGCCAAGTTGTGAGTATGCTAACAACTGAGAGCATATTTGAAGTTGAAATTTATCTCTTACTCCATTGTCTAATTGCCCTTACAAAAGAGTATCCATGTAGTTATCCAAATTCTGGGAAATAAATAATGCTGAAGGGATTATGGAAGATCCATGGAAACCAACCTTCCTTCCACTGTGTAGAACTTAAAGGAAAATAAGAAATTATTCCCCATGTAGAGAAACAGGGGAAATGAATGATGGGCCAATGATATTTTATAGGCTGTAAAATTCATGCTTTCTTGTGGAAAATATGAAAAATATTGAGATTTTACATACCGGATTCTATTGTGTATAGTCAAAGTCCCCATTCAGTCTCACAGATGAGCACATGACGAATACAAGTTGTTAGAGACAGCTTTCTGTACCACTCTGGCACGACCAGTGATAACAAGTAAGACAAAGCTCCCCCATTAATTAAAAAAAAAGAATTACTATATGGAAATAGGAAACAAAACCTGTTCATTATTCTCATTATACATCAGACGACAGTCCTTTCCATAACAACAATGAAATATAAATGGTGCCATGTGGCAAATCGTCTTACCTAACGGCATATCCATATCTTTATGGTGATTTCCTCACTTGCTCCTTCAAATCTGTTTGGAATTTATAAATAACCACAGGATACCACTGGCCCTCTGTCATAACTCTGGATGATCCTTTGAACATTTTCCACTGTTTTAACACCTCTAGCTTTTTGGGGATGAATTATGGATTCACAGTGTATTTCGTTTATAATGGAATTTCGCATTTATGCTTCTCACCGTTAATGTCATTCGATATTTTAAAAAAAATCATAAACCACCTTGGCTTTGCTACCTTACTCCCTCAGGAGACTAGTTTTTTCTCCTGTCACTGCTTTCTGGGTTCTAGAAACTGGCAAACTCCCACATTTCTACTCTCTTTGTAGGATATGAGAAGGAATTGTCTTCTTGCAACAATAGCTAACAACAAGGATGTGAGACCCAAACATAGACAAAGCCTGCTGGGATTGATTTGTGTTTCAATTGTGAAGTTAGCCCCATTGTGAAGGAGAAAAGGGGACTTCATATATGGCTGTTAGGCTTACTACTTCACAACTTTGTGTAATGGGGGTGTGACAGTCACAATGACTATGGTGAATGGGGACTGAGGAAAACCTCTGGAGGACTTGTGTTTGGCCCAAAATACAAAACTTAATAACAGGTTTGTTTTAGAAAATGTAGAATCCAGTTGCTACTTAGGAGATACAGCTATGTCGAATATCCAGGCCACACCATGTCAATAACAAGACAATCATAGGGGGGTAAAGTAAATAGCAATGAAATTAAAATATCTTATCACATGCTATCAATTAACTCAACTATAAAAGATTTGTTTCATCTATTAAATATATAATAAATATGCATTATCATTATGTAGTGAATTAAAAGCTATGAAAAATTTAAATAGGTATCAGGTAGCACCCTCAATGAAACCAGGTTTCTGAAAAATGTGATAAATAAATATTTGTTGTAATATAGAAGTCGAAGGAAATGAATTGAATGTGGAGGTATCTAGTATTAGCATTACCAACATAATCATAGTTTTGACAATGCTGCCCATACATTGATAATCAGAGTGTATTTACAAATTGATCCAATGTCCATAGATAGGCACATCCTAAATTTTTCTTTAGATATAGCATAGTATATTCTTAAACATTAATAGCTATCATGAGTAACTATAGATGTGAATATAGGACATGGCAGAAATGTGACAGAATATGATCAAAAATGCATGGAAAGATAAATAAATGGCTCCATGAAAACAGATGTGGAGAAGGAGAAAAGGAAGACAGAATAAATCAAACAGGAAATTAACAACCCAGAGTAGATGATAAAAGCCAATTTTAAACTTATACTTATGCCAAAATGTGAACAAAGGAGCTGACTGATTCATTAAATGAAAAATTTAAAAATTTTAACATCAAATACTAGGAATGTCATTTGCTTGAAATAAAGGTTTTCTTTCACTCTAATATTTCAAGGCATATATTTAAATTTTATATTCACTTCAATCCAGGATTTTCTTATGTATCTGAATGTCACAGTGACAATTCTATCAAAGTCTCTCTTAAGCTTTTACATTTTCCTAATAGAAAGTAGGAAAACTGACTATTAATTTAAATTGTCAATGTTCTTCCTCTTAATAGAAATAAATCCTTGTTCTATTTTATAATGTATATAGCATGTAAATAAAATATTTTAGGATTATGTTCATGATTATTTTTGTGTATCAGCAAGAAAAACAAAAAATGATAAAAATGAATTAAAATTATTCATTAATTGTCATGTCAATTTTCTCATCATCTCTTCTGTATTTTAGTCGTCTGTTCAGACATGTTCCAGAATTTGATTCAATCTGGAATGCTGTTCTGCTCTGCTGCCTCCCTGAACTAGCCAATTATCTATGAAAGTTTCTTCTTGGATGCCCTCAGTTAGCTCTGTTCATTCAATGGAAAACTCGTGGTACTGTGTTCATTCCAAATGACAGCAGAAGAATCTTTACTGTTGAATGGCAACTTAAAGTACAACTCAAGGTATCTGATTTAACTTAGTTGAAATTAATTTAATTTAGTTTTCGATATACACACAAAGATGTTTGTTTGGCCTTCCGTGTGATGCCTGATCCATAGAGGCATGTGAGTATGTGAAGATGGTAGGAGAAGGATAGAGGGAACAATTAATAATTTGCTTCTTCATTTACACTGGAGAGAGAACAGAGACAGAGAGACAGAGAGAGACAGACACACACACACATACAGAGAGACAGAGAGAGAGAGAGATCCAAGAACCTCAGATTCATACTAGGCATATGATGTTGTAAAATAAAAAATTACTCTATCGTAATCTACATTAAAAAACTTTTAATTGTTTACAGATTTTTTTTATAATTATGTTTAGGTGACTTAGCTAACATGCACAGAATAACAAGAAATTGAAGGAATATTTGATTCTAGTGTATATGTTCCATAGTGGACCAGTCAATTAGTTTATCAAACATATACCAATTCAATTCTGTTAATCTTTAATACACATCTTTTTTTTTTTTGATGGATATGGTAGCAGACATGACTATAGAGGACAAAATTATTCAAGACCTTGAGAACATACCAGAGTTTGACATCTTCTGCCCTGGAAAATACAACAAGCTTTTATGGTGAATCTTAACACAAAATGGCTATAAATGAATGGCCAAGAATGAGGAGTGAAAACGGAGTACAAACTCAGATTAAGTATGTGGGAAGCATTTAACACACATGATTTCTTTCTAGAAGGGGAGGCACTCATTGGTGAATTGAATGAACTGAGCATGGTAGGTAAGAAGCAAGAGCTGTGATGTACTATGATACACGAGTGCGCTAGCCACTGCATAATGAATGGGACAGCAAAAGAAGGGCACAAGCTCCATTAACATAGGCAAATGTTTGTTTACCCCAGTGTTGTCTCCCAAAATAAAGCTCTAGGAGATCAAATCTGACTTTATTTTTATATGCTCTCTTGACAAGTAGCTGAGACATGAATAGGTTTGCATCTAACATTCTAATGACATTTGGGGACAGCTCACTTTCCTTGATTCATCATTTATATGCCAAGTTTGTGAATCATGCTGTTCTTGGGACGGCAACCTTCAACATCTCACAAAGGGAAGAAAAGGCCCGTGGCCCTAGAGATTTGTTTAAGATAGAGGATTTATTGGAAAATGTTTAGTTACATCATCATACTAAAAAGTGATGAGTTGACCTCGATATACATTTTGTTTATCAAATTGTATCTTACAAATTAGAAACAATCTCTTTGTTTTTATCCACCTCTGACTATGGTACTAAACTTTAAGCATAGGCTGACTTAGTGTTTTCTGTTGATCAATCATCTCTCACATATATATATATATATATATATATATATATATATATATATGTCTCTCTCTCTGTGTGTGTATGTATTTGTGTGTGTATGTGTAATTTTATGAGATATTATTCCCTTCCTTTAGAATACTAGATGAGTGAAAATTTACAAGTATGAGAAAAACTAGTATTTTTTTGTTGAGTATATGCTCATACTATAGACATTTTACTCCTTTGCCACTAGGTAACAGAAAATGCTAATTAGAAAAAAAGGTGATGCATGTCACACAGGGGTATATGCAAATCTTCTAATATACCAATTTAGAAAAGTATCTAATTGCTTCTCCTGTGTGTGTATGTGTCTACATTATATTCCATGCTTCCCAGAATTAATCTTCTGTCAGGATGGAATGTGTTCCACACATACAAAACAGCTTGTAAAACTTTCAGTAGCTATGATAGTTTGCTCTTAATCCCTCCAAAGAAGATCTGTGAGTTACTAAATATGTGGTAAAATATTCAGGATAACCTCACAGAAAAGTTTTTAATAACACTAGTAAGGTAGTTTCTCCTTCATTTGCTGAGTATCTCAGACAGAATACTGTTTTCTAGGCTCCTTGTATCCAAGCCTGATTTAACAACTTAAAATGCAACAGAGTTATGTGTTCTGCAAAACTCAACTCAAGTCTTTGAGAGTCAGAAGCTAAATATCTATTTGTTTCATGGCCAAATGGCTCAGGTGACTGCAACTTTATTGTGAAATAAACATGATACGTTACATTTCAGTATTTTCTCTACTGTTCCAGGAATCATCCATCAGTTGCCTTTCCATGTTATTTTTTATCTGAATCTCAGCTAGCAACAACTAAACTGGAATTGTAGGGAAACTGAACTAGCCCCTTATCCATGTTGTTATTATTTTGTTACTTTTTCTCTCAATGATATCATTGTCCCTGTGTCTAATCAACTAATTATTTGTGTTGATTTTAAGAAGAGATTGATTTTAAGAAGAGATTGTATGTTGCACCTTGTATATTTAGGAAACGCATGTTGTTGTTGTAGTTTGGAGCATGTATTAGAGGGGTTTGCAGAGTGAATTTGCCTAGAGTCTGACTATGTCAATGAACTAATTCAATATGGATTCCACTAGGACTGTTCACTTGAACTCCAGACATTTCCATGTCAGAGAAGTTGTGAGGTCATGTCTCACACCATTGTCATGTTATCGTGTAGCTAGTAGTTACTGGCAAATATTAAAGTAGAAATCAAGTTAGCCCCCAAGTACCTGTACGGACACCACTATGGATGGTGAAAAGTATCTAAGTTGAAAAGAAAAACCAAGAAGTCCTTGAGTCCAAGTCTCAGCAGTATTGCCTACCTAGAATTTTGTGAATTTCAATTATTGTAGAAATAGTCTTAAAACTCCTTTTTCTGCTACATATGTGCAGGGGTGAGTGGGTGGAGCTAAGTCTTGTCCTTGCTAGCTCTTTGGTTGGTGATTTCACCTTTGGGAGTACACCAGGGTCCAGATTAGTTGACTTTGTTGGTCATCTTGTGTGGTCCCTGTCCTCTTAGAGACCCTCAATCTTCCCTGCAACTCTTCCACAGCACTCCTAGAGCACCATCTAATGTCGGGCTATGAGTCTCTGCATCAGTTTCCACTAGCTACTTGTGGAGCCCCGCAGATGACAGTTACACTAGTATCATCTCTGCACAAAAACAGATTATCGATAATAGTGTCAGAGACTAGTTCTTGCCTACATATCGATCTCAATTTGGGCCAGCCATTGGTGGATCATTCCCTTAGTTTCCATCTTTGTCTGTGACCAACTTGTAGGCAGGACCATGGTTTAGGATGGAGGCTTTGTGAGTCCATTGAAGATGTGCAGTTTGGTTTTCATGAAGGTAACCCAACAGCTATTTCCTGTCTATGCATCACAATTCTTTAACTAGGCTGCCTTTTCTTGCTTCAATGGAAGAGGATGCACCACATCCTGCAGAAACTTGTTGTGCCAAAGTAGGATGATACCCAGAGGGAGCCTTCCCCTTCCCAGAGGTAAAGGGGAGGGAGTATTGAGAGAGAGGAGCTACGAGAGGGGGAATATTGTGCAAAGATGGAGGCTGGATTATTAGGATATATAGTGAAGAAATTAATGATAAACAAACAAAATCTTTCTTTTTTTGTTCTTTTTCCTATTGATAGTATCCTTTAACTTACAGAAGCTTTTCAATTTCATGAGATCTTAAATTATTTTGTTCCAAAATACAATCTTGCATAATATTTGCTTGAAGAATGTCTTACTTTTCCTAACTCTAGGTCTTGTTTTCTTAGTGAACTGCTGTGATGAAATATAGTCTTTCTAAGTGTTTCTGTACTTTGAAAAATATTCTAAGATTTGCTACATGCCAAACATTTTTATTTTCTTCTCCTTTTTTTTTATCTTTATCTTTTTCTTTCCTTTGCTTTGTTTTTATTTTATCAATATCAAAAATAACCTTTCCTGAACTTTGTTTGTGATTTTTCTTTTTTAAATTTTTCTGTAATTGATATTTTCTTCTCTGATTATAAATTTTGTTCACTTTTTGGATTTTCTACACTTGATCTAGCCAAAAGCGAGAAGCCACTTTTTGGATTTTCAATTTTAATATTTTCTTAAACTTCAAACAAGGGCTGTGTGTTAGAAGATTTCATTCAGCCAGAGCATCAACATTTTACAATATGATTCTTTTAAAAATAACAACTTCAGCTGTGTGTTTTAAAATATGTTATCATGGGTTTTACTACTTGTTATATTAAACAATTTTCTTATTTTCATTGCAGATTTTTACATTTATCTTTTCAGAGCTGCTTATTAAAGAAAGGAACTTATTCATGATAGAAAAGTTGTTCTCTCTATCTCTTTCTCCTTTTCCATATAAATCTGAAATAATCACAAAATTGTGGAAAACATATTAATTCATTTATATATAAATCAACACGCATTGACAGAGATGTTTCTCATCTGTTAATTATCAATTAATATATTATTGTCTCTATTATACTTGAGATTGTTAAAAAGGTAAGGTTGGTTTGCCAGCAAGCTCCAGAAATTCAACTGTCTTCTCCTTAGTTATTTACGCAGTCTCATTGTTTACAAGCATCCCAGAACATCAAACTGCGGTTCTCTGCCTGTGATGCAACCAAAGAATGCTCATGCAGTTATTTCACAGTCTCCAATTTTTAGTAGTATTTTAACTTTCCTTCCATTAGTAACTGAGTTTTCATTTATAATTTTATTTCTACAGTAATCTTTCTTTTCGACTGGTATGTTTCAAACATAGCTGGCATCAACAAAGGCATGAATGTGGACTTTTAAAGATCAAGGTCATAGATGACAATGAAGACTGTAGTCTACGATTTCACAATGAGAGAAAGGGCCCACATCTTTTTATAGATTCCAATAAACCACAAGAAGGTGACCACTGCATAATCCCAACAACTATGAGGTAATGGTTATATTTTATAAAGAAGTGACAGGAAGATGAACTCTCTTTATTTATTGATTCATGCAAGACCATGTTACTAATAATTTACTCTGCAATGGAGGTTTAATGCTAAGAACAATTCAATTTTACCTTAAGCTAAATTATGTAGGTACTATTATAATGAACAGCATAACGACATACAAACGAGACATGTTTTCTAGTAGTAAACACAGAACTTGGGGCATTTTAAAATAATGAGATACAAAACACAAGTTTGGAACTGTCACATGGCAATGATGGCTGGTAAAGGCAATTAAGAAGCTGAAATGGGATAGCACTCAGCACTTGATAGTAAAAGAGGCAATTTCAAGATGGCAGCATCACCTCCTCTGATTATTAATAAATAAATATTGATGCTAATTTAGCACTTTTCATCTTCAAAGTACTTGTGATTATTAATTAGTCCTCTCAGGACTATTAGAACTATAACTTCCGAAGTTTTCATTTGAATAGAATTTCCATAATGGTGTTCTTTTGGCTTCAAGCATAACTGCTTTTTTATTGTGCTGTTAATTCTCAAAACTCCTTTTCCGCAAAATCAAGATGGTTAGATGAATGCAACATAAAGAAGTAGACACAGCAAAGCAGTTGTGTCTCCAGGAAAGCTGATTTTCGAAGAACAGGGAATCAGAGAACATTTAAATATTACTTGGACTGACATTTTGAGTCAGTTTCTTTGAATAACTTCAGCTTGGGAAAATATCTTCAAGTAATGGAACCCCACGTCTGCATGCAGGCCTTAGCTCAGGAAGTGATCTCACACTAGACTCTTCTCTCTTCATAGCCTGCTGCCTTTTATGCTGATACATATGTATCTGAATCTATGGTTTCAAAAAAAGAAATATTTTTATAATATAAAATTTTAGCCAGGCAGTGGTGGCGCACGCCTTTAATCCCAGCACTTGGGAGGCAGAGGCAGGCAGATTTCTGAGTTCGAGGCCAGCCTGGTCTACAGAGTGAGTTCCAGGACAGCCAGGGCTACACAGAGAAACCTGTCTCGAAAAACCAAAAAAAAAAAAAAAAAAAAAAAAAATTAATCATTCAATCAATTTAGGTTTGCTAATTAAAAACAAAAAACAAAAATAAAATTTTAGATCTTTCTTTGAACCTCAGAGATTAAAGATGAAGCTTTTTGTTACATGAATAGGAACTATGTACTATAACATTTTTATGTAGTAAATTTTATTTTTAAATAGCTTACATTTTGTAGAAAACTGAAAGGAAAAATTCAGAGTTGCCCCCATATCCACGTGACTTGTTCTCAGTACTTTCACTCTTCCTGATTTTAACTTTTCTACTATGTTAAAATAGATAAATCAGGTCAATACATTATACAATACAATCTAAAGTTCATGATTCCATTAGGATTACTTCAGTAGTCAGTGAATATTTCATGTTTTGACATACTGTATTGTAATCCTGTGATGTCAGATAACTTATATCACACAGAAGAAGTTATATTGTAAAAATGCCCATCTACTTGTGTGTCTGCTAGTTTGATCTGAGTCTGAATTCTCACCTTCCTCCTAGACAGCCTGGGCATTCAACATGGTTAGGTTCATTGGTGACTAATTTGTACAAAAATTGAGACACTTGTCTTTTCATCTCTTCATTTCATGATGTCATTTTGCCTCCAGGAAAACTGTATTTCAGTCAACCCCACTTGAAGAAAATTTACGGTTGTACAGATTATTGATTGCATGGGCAATCTGTATGGTTAAATTTAATCAGAAGCTTAAGAGCTTTCTTAAAATACCTATGGCTTATAGTCTGGCATACATGCTGAAACCTCTTAGTTAATGACAGCACTCTTGTTTCCGTGCTTACTAGGATCATCACAAGAGTTCTATGGTTATAGGAGGAGAATAGCTTGTAAGTTTTAGAGTGATAGCTTGCAACTTATTTCAACAGTTGTATCAGTTTACGAATATCTAGTTTTTATTTTCCTTCCTTAAAAAGAAAACACGAGACTGTTTCTGAAGCATAGACCTATGCTTGGTAATTCTGTCTAGCACATGTACCGTGTCGCTATGTCTCTTTGCCCATGACTTTCTATTCCAAGGCTCCTGTTACATAGTGGATGACAATTTTTTCCCGTTTTACTTATCATGGATAAACATCACTGATACACAATGGACTCTTTATCACTGACTGATTTAAAATTTTAAAGTAAAACTCAACTAGGAATAGGAAGAAAATAACAATAGATAATGAGATTTCTGTATCACAAGGAGATAGTTCTGCTCAGTTTTCATTCCTAATATATTTGTAATGGTGTAACGAAAAGGAGAAGGAAAATTATATTTTGTGTTAAATCTCACACCATAGAACCTGTAACACGGTTGTTGAAACACATGGCATGTGTTTCAAAAGCATTCTCCATTTTCCCTCTAAAACATATTTCAGTGATTGAAGACTAAGATGCAGGTAGCCATGAGGTGAACTTCCATTTCACCAGACAGGAGACATATTTGAGCACATGAGAGGAAATGTCAAAATACTCTTACAGAATTTGGGGTTTGTTCAGAGGCTTGTAGCTCTCTCAGGAAATGAAGCCTGCTTGTTAACTTCCTGTCTCCTTCTCAAAAATCATCCTTGATACCATTTTGTGTATTTGATAACTGAACTTATCAGGGCCATATTAGACTGTGGACATTCATTTCATGTCCTAATATAGTGTATTTTAAATACTCAAACCTTTACTCATCTCCCCCACAAAGCTTCTGGTTACATTATGACAAAAAACCTGTCCATGTTGCCTATTACTTAATTTATTAGGATAAGCTTCTTCTGAAAATTATTACAGGAGCTGGGCAGGGAGGCAGTAGGAAAGCCAGGCAAATATGATATAATATTAACAATCTTCCTCCAAAGGCCTTGGTGCACTGAAGTTTAAGTATTTCTCTTTTAAACCTTGACCAATAAGGGAAAACGAGCTACTCAGAAGAAAGAAAAGGCCTATTTACCAAAGGAAAGCATTTGGCACCCAGATCCTTTGAACCACCATTGACATGATGGTTAGCCTTAATTCTACCTCCTAATCTGCTGATTTAGACTAGATGAGAGTGGATTAAATGTTCTCAGCTCTAGTTTGCTGCTGGTGTTCCATGGGACACACAATTGCTAAAGCCAAATTGTGTTTTCCTGTCACACAAAGGTTGTCAAATACAAGGTACCTTAGTAATTACTGCTTTTCCTTAGGATATACTATTTGCTTGACTCTAACACCATACTCTCTTGGTCAACCATGAATTTCTTTATAAGTAATGAGTGCAACTGACTTATTCCCTACAAGGTTTGCCACTTCTTACCCATCAATTGTTTCCTTCCTATATATGTGCCTTACAGATCATAGTACAGGAAGAAAGGGATCATGCCCAATAATCCCATGTTGAATCTTTTGATAGTTAACATATAATGTTGAGTAATACAGGTGTAATATGTGTCTAACATTGGTGAGGTATATTAAATTTAATAGGAATTTTCTTATTACAATTTGAAATAGTTCGTACCATGTCAACCATGTGTACATTCTCCAAGTTCCCAAGACTGTAGGCTAAACTTTAAGAATTAGGTATATTTAAGGAATTTGCTTTCTTTTTAAAACGAGTTATGGATGTACACGTATAATCTTTTTCAGGAAACATATAAGGGAAATGTTTATCCAGGCTGTTTTGTTCATGTCAACCTCTTGGTTAGTGTCATTGATAGCTCTGCATCTTCTCTGACACCTTGGTAGATTTTGATGTGGAATCTGGACTCATCAGTTCATACATGCTGTTCAATAGCAGGAAGGTCAGAAGCAAAAAGTCTAAATTCTTGAGATTTAAAGGCAAGTTATCAGACTCAGAACTTGCACTAGAGCCCAAACCATGCAGGCTATAAGGTCACCATTTAACTTCCTTTTTTTCTCCACCACATGCCCCTCAACGCCAAACCCCTCCCCCACACACATTTTTTATTGTCCAAGGACAAGGGAGCTCAATGTGTGCAACTCCAGGAACATAAACCTAAACAGGCTGGCCATTTCATAACCTACAGTTTGCAAGCTGATGACTGACCAAACAATTTAAATTGATCACAGGAGAGCACTGGTGATGGATGTGAGAAGCAGTCACACACAGCATCTTTTTCTTAATTATTAGGACCTAGACAGGTGGCAGGAAGAGAATCAAGAGTGGGGGTAGAAAAAAGGCAGGGGGAAAGCATAGTGACACTTCCCATCTCAGGAGGACAAGATTCATTACCTCTGATGGAAAGTCACCAGGCCGCGGTGAGCCTGACATACTCTGTGACAGGAGAAAGTGACATGGCCGTTTGACATTCAGGGCTAGAAGGTTGCCCGTCTGTAATCACTAGTTAAAATTGAATCTTGTACATTGCATCCTGCCAGCACCGCTCAACTCTTGATAATTATTTGGATGCTACTGTATTTGGATTTTTATTTCCCAGCAGAGAGGGTAAGTTGGATTTATAGTTTACTGCTGGGTGAAGATTGGAACAGGCTAGATCTTTTTTATGGTTAATATGGCAGAGCCAAATAAATCTGGAGATGCTTTTGTCTGCATTTCAATTCTAAACCCCTTGTAGGTGGGAATGGAGAGACACAAAGGAAGCAAAGGGCCTGTCTTCACATTTTTTGCAGGCATGCTACAGTTCTGACCTACTCATGTTTCCTTTTTTCTCCCCTTTACTTCATGATACTATGAACCAGCCATCTGCTCACAGAAGGGGCTGGCAAATACTACTTACACAACTGATACAGACTAATCTGCCTTGTGGCATGGACTCCTTAATGGTAGAGGACTTTGATGACCAGTGCCATTTAAACCTCCACTTTCTCTTCTGGTTCACTAGAGAGTCCTGGAAAGGACCTGAGAAATGTTTGACACATGGTCAATTTAGAACAATTATTGGCTGGCTTTGGACTCTGTTGTGTAAACAGGAATGCTGTGATAGTAACAAGAAAGTTCTTCTGTTTTGTTCCTTATAAAGGGTTGTGGAGGATTCCAGCTGTGAAAATGTACAGGCTATCTACTCAATCTTTCAAGTCCTGGAAGATCTCATGAGTCCAATACACATGTTTTACATGTGCTATATGTATATAGAAGGAAGATGTGATCATTATCTAATTTCAACATCATATTAACTTTTGCTAGTTCTAGAGAAACTAGTTGTGCCCCAGAAGCAGAAAACATGTCCCATAAAGATACCTTTATAACCAACTTGCAATATCTACATGTTCATCCCTAGAAATACACAGATATATGTGAGAACACATTACCAGGAAATCATATGTTTTTGTGCCTTAGAAGAGGAAAGCAAAAATGAAACAGTTCCCTTCTCTGGCCAGAGAGATAAGGCAAATGTCTTGTCAGGGAAATCAGGAGATCAGACCTCCAGAAATCACATTCTTGGGGGTGGTCCCCTCTGGAGTTTTGACTTACACACCTACCCACTGTTAACCCAGGTCTAGATAGTCTCAGAATTAAGATATTCACTTGCATGATTAAAAGCAAGGCACAAGAGCACAAGGCATGGGAGTAGGCAGGTTGCAATAGCCACTGCAGACAGACCCTCAGATTAGTCAATCCCTAACCAGCAGATGGCCTGCTAACCAAGTGGGCACAAAAGAGTATCTTACCTCCCTGGTGGGAGTCTGCCTTCTTCTGTTTCTTTATGGCTTTATTCCTAGAAATAGCATTCTTAGTGTTAGGCTCTTTCTCAGTGGTAGGATGAGTGCTTCCTTCCCTTTTCTTCAATCTATAATAGTAACGCCACACCCACTACCATCCTTCCCCCTCATAGAGAAATGGCAGTTTGATGTCACAACTCATCTTGAGAAGTCATCTGTTCTTCTAACATTGCTAGGTTTATAGAGAAAGCTACTGTCAAGACTTAAATAGCCCCTGAAGTACTGCAGTGAGTAACAAGGATATATACAAGTCAGCACGAATAGATTTATAACTTGCCCTGTTACCATCAAAAGCTTCACTGAATGGGTACCTTAAAGAGAAGGTTTCATGTCCAAGGCCAGAGTTTCTAAACAGAGCAGATGTACTTGGCTCCAAGGCCACAAAAGGAGAACTGCAAGAAGGAAATGTACAGTGAAAAAAAAATGAAATAAATAAAGATATAGCAAGAAGTGCAAAATTAGGCTGTAATCTTCTGAGAATGACAGAGTGAAAACTAAGTTACATGTTGTGTTTGCTGAAGTAATTTCCTTTACAGGCTGGAAGCTTTCTGGATTGGTAGATATCGTGTGGCTAAACGTACAACTGCATTGGTTATATCTTATTTTAGTCATTCTTATCTATAGACACTATATTAGGAGTACTATCTATTGAATTCTGGACATACATAAGCTATGCTTCCTTCAGAAAAATAACTTTACCTCATTGAAGTCACAGAGACAAAGGACAAAGAGCTCAGTCTTTGACAGAATTTGTTGACACTGTTGCTCTGGGGTTCTGTGCAGGAACTCAGGCAGGCATTTAGGGCTATATTTTGTCCTTTTCTGACACAAAGTGAATGGCATACATTCTTTGTGATACATAGAAATATGTTTTTTATTCTTAGAATTTCTCTTGACTAGCAAGTACGTGTAATTTTTAAAAAATGATTCTTACCCATTTTATCACTCATGCAGACATACTCAACCTCTTTTAGTGTTTGGTTTTAAAAATTTGTTATATTCTCAACTAATACACACTGTTTGAATACGTAATTGTATGGTAGAAGTGATATACTTCAGAGACATAATCCTTGATCTTTATGAACTTCAGACATCACCTTTGAAAGTACATGGTACTTCTATATATTCATTCACACACTCCCATCTTTAGCTCTGTGAATTTGTGTGTGTGTGTGTGTGTGTTTGTGTCCTTGTGTCTATGTGTGTCTGTGTAGTATATGCTTATGCACTGGATAGATCTATGTTACAGCATGGAAGCTTTATAGTAGTTTTATTCTACTTTCATTCTGCTCCTATGTCCAAAAGTGGCTGGGGAGAAGAAAGCATGCATTTGGATTAAACTTCCAGGTCACAGTCTTTCATGAAGGAAGTTGAGGCAAAACATAAAGTAGAAAATGAAGTGGGAAACAAGGAGAACCGATGTTTGCCAACATTCTCTCTGGCTCATGTTCACCTAGCTCTCTTAAGCAGTCGAGAGAAACTCAGCTAAGTAAGGATGGTGCTACCCACAGTGGACTGGATCCTTCCAAATTAACCACAACCATCAAGAAAATCTTTGTGAACATCCATTATGCTATTCTATTGCTCCCTGTCTTAAACCTTTGAGAAAAGTTATTTCACATAACTTAGAGCTCACTACATTTTATTTAGCAATCAAGACATAGCAGTTCTCCAGTCTTTGTCCTTTGGGGCTTTGTAACCAGTGCCAGTATCACGGCAGTTTTTACATGGCTACAGAAATTCAAAATCAGTCCTTCTAATTGGCACTAAGGTTCTTCTTGTGATTAGCCCATAACACTCTCATCACCGTATGTCTGGGCCTTTGGATTGATGCTTCTGTAACTTGGACAAAGGAACTGCCTTTCAAAACAAATTATCTTTAATGTTTCCATTCTAAAATGCATGTCATCAGAGTTGTTTCTACATTTTCTGGTTTTTCTGTATATTTCTGATAGTAAGGTATTTAGAGCCTTGTACTGTGTTAGATCTCAACTATAATTTCTCCATAGTTATTGATCCAGTCAACATCCTGGAAGATCCAATAGAAGTAACTTTATCATGACTGCAGAGATGTGCTTAATCTTTTAAATGATCCAAGATCACTTCCCAGTATGATTTCAGGTAGCACCCAATTGCCTATAGTTCCAGCTGCAGGGGATCTGACACCCTTGTCTAACTTCAGTAAGAGCTTCACTCACAAGCACACCCCTACCACATATATATACATAATTAAACATACATGAAAGTATTTTAAGGAAAGATGTGACTTTATGATGCAATGAAGGATTAAGCAAAACTTAGGTGTTAGTTGTTGCTAAAGCTGAAAGGAAAGAAGATCTTGACAAGTAATGCTTTTCATAGCAAATGCTTAGAATACATGATAACTTTTACTCTAATTTCATTACTAATATTATTTAAATATGCATGCTAGTATTTTTGGAAGTATATTTATTCACATTGGAGTGAAATGTATTTGACATCCATCTGAACAATGAAAGAAAGGAAAGATTCTGTAGCAGCCTCAGGTGAATTCCAAAGATTGGGCCACTAGATTTGGATAGATTTTTTCTTTGGCATTTGTAGTTATGATGCAAGGAAGATTTTGTTTGCTGTATAGGGTTCAGGGTTATTGCTGGATACATCAAGCAAAAGCCTCTTTTCCCCCCTCACATGCCCTGTCTGTGCCCTCTGAGATGTAAAAGAAAGCATTTCGCTCTGCTTTCCTGGAGGTTGTTAATTCAAGTGCAGGGGGGAAAATGTAGGTTTCCATTTTCTGCCAAGCTCTTAATCAAGGTGATTTTCTGAAAATGCAACAGCAGAAAATAAGCTCTTTTATTTTGAGACCAACAATAGTTTTTACAATGTTCTGCAAGGCTGAAACCCTCCTTAAAATGTCGGGGAGACAAAACCCGCTCCCACCTGAAAGGCCTCTTCACTTGCCTTGAAAGGATTTTTTTTTAAGCTATTCCCCTTAAGCTGCTTTTTCTTTCTGTGCAACTTCCCAATCCCATTCACAAACTGTTGCCATGGTAAATAATTATATCACAGATGAAATGTGTACACTTCCTTTTCATAGCTGGAAGAGAAATTGTAGAGGGAAGGGGGAAAAATCAAAATCCTTTAAAATTACAGGGGAGATAGCAGAGGAAAGATTGCCGCCTCGTTAACATAATTAGCTCCATGAATTATAAATTGGTATTAGAACTTGCTCTTCATGACAAAAGGAGTAATTATATTTACTCATGTAAAATTAAACAATACCAAAAAATTAATGGGACTCACCAGAAGCTCTCTTGACATTATCATAAAATTCGGAGATCTGAATATCCTACAATCTGAAGTGATTTAAACAGCATAAACTTTAATACTGCTCAAATTTGCTCTGTAGAAATATATCTCTTTGCTATTTTATAATTTAAATTCTATGTTTAATATCCACTAGAAATATATATTCACACACACACACACACACACACACACACACACACACATACATACATACACAAACACACACATATATCACCACCACCACCAACAACAACAACCTAATAACCAACAACCAAAATGGCTTCTTTCTACACTGAGCCACAGAAAAGACCAGCTATCTTAACCGTAATAGGACAAGAAAGTACCTTTCAAATGCATCTAAAATATTAAAGCTGCCTCCCATATTTCTTTCTTGGTGTGGGGAAATTAGTTAGGTGTGTAGATGGTCTAAGTATATTGAATACATGTAAAAACTTTTCAAAGCATAAAATACATGAGACTATTCTGAGAGATTCATCTACTTAGATCTGAATATTTAGAAAGAGTTCCTGTTGCAATAGGATTGTAATATGTCAGAACAGTAATGTACCAAGCAATTCATATGTACATAAACTGGGATGTCTCTGATCAGCCAATGTCTGAGATCAGGGTTAGAAAGATAAGAAATACAGAATAGAGAGGGGACACTCTTTGTCTCTCATTCTGTAAGTCTTTCTTTGAGTAAGCACAGGTAATTTTAGTCATTATAATTTTGTGGGATAATGTTCTATATATGCCCGTACCTTTTGTTCTGTTGGTACAAATTATCCTCTGGAAAAATTACTCTATGTATTGTGCTTATGTTTTGTTCTAGTGTCATTTCTGTTGCAGTAATAAAATACCCATAAGAAAAGCTTGGAGGGGGAAGTGTTTATTTCATTTTACAAATTTAGGTTATAGCACCTCACTGTGGGGCATTCACAATGGCAGGACCTAAAATAGATGGTCGGATCTTATCCATAGTGGAACAGAATGCATGAAGATATCAATGCCTACCAAGTTTCTTGTTTGGTAACTTGTTTCTCTAATGTTATACAGCTTGGAATGTCCTAAGAAGGGTATAGTGCTCCAACTATGGGTTGAGAATTTCCATGTCAATTCACTTAAAACAATAACCCACAGATATGCCCTCAGGCAAACCCAATATGCAGAAAACCTTGACATTTTGTTCCGATTTAATTCAGGATTGTGTTAAATTTATAGTTAAATCTAACAATCACACATTCTTTACCAATTAGTATGAAAGTATTATGTGCCTTCCTGTTGGCTGATTCTTGTGTAGTGAATTAGCAATCCATTTTGTACAGTGTATATAGACTTAAAGTCAATCATGTTTTACTTAGAAACTAATTTTGTAGAATATAACCAGCTTCTAATTTTTGTGAAATCCTACATAATACTTATTCCTTTCATCTGTTCCTGTGATCATAATCAGTCTCCTATTGTCTTCTTCTAATAGATAAATCATAGGCAACCATTTAGACTAATTTAAAACATTAGGTTTCCTCTGTTTATTCAACTTGGTGGACTCAGGGAAAGATGCTTGAAAGGAATGTGGAATTTTATAACCCTTGGAGAAAACGAGATTTTTTTATTCACGTAAGCCACTGAGATTGTTGTTGCTGCTTAGTGATGGTCCTGATGACAGTGCAGATGTTGGTGCTGAGGCTGGTGCTGGTACTGGTGCTGGTGGAAATGCTGGTGGTGGTCCTGGTGCTACTGCTGGTGCTGGTGATGGTATTGGTATTGGTGCTACTAGTGCTACTGGTGGTGTTGAATGTGCTGGTGGTACTCTGTGCTGCTCTTTGTGCGGGACTGAAACTCACATCTCATTATTGAATGGTTTGAATTGGAGAACGAGAATAACAAATACAATTCAACAATGTCTGTAGCCTTCTAGAGTTTATGACTCCTAAGAACACAGTCTGTTTGTTGACCTATTAAAATAGTAATTCCAGTGAGAAGAAAATGACGACATGATTAAGTAATATTTTGCAGAAAAAGGAAGGCAGAAAATTGGTTACAGATATTCCTGCAGCCCATTCATTTTGTTATATCTTATGTTTTCTATTTAGTCCCCAATTTGCATCTTTAAATGTGAATCCGGGCCAATACAAATCAGGGTCTCATCATACAACAGAGGATGTACTTAAAATAGGTAAACATAAAAAGATAAGGAAAGTGAATAGTAGCTACACACACACACACACACACACACACACACACTATATTTATGATGAGAAGAGAAATCCTTAAGTAAGGAGGCACCCACTCCTGCCTACTATGGATGTCAGTATCATCCATGCAAAGATCAAAGAATAAGTAAGATGGCTCTCAGAACCTGAAAATGGAAGTTTACCCAGGAAAGGCCCTGGGCAAGAGTTGTGGCATTTGGCAAGAGAGTGTGCTGTTCTAAGCAGAAGAAATAACCCAAATCTAGAACTTTACTTCTTTCTCATCTGCATCCAAACTGAAAGTGACTCAAAAGGCAGGTGACCTTTCATTTACTGCATTAATATTGATGCTTTACAGCACAAAGTATGCTAGAGAACTGGAAAGAGCACATTCAGAGAGACAAATGAAAACACAGCCTACAGAGTAGCTGTGACCATGAGACAGTTTTAGAAAGATTAATATTTATTTCTACTATAAAAAATTATACTTTTTTCTAGTGGAAATTTCTCATCATTATATTTGAAAGGTTATAATTTTTGAAAATCTAGTGAAATTTGTCTTGTATACCATGGACTATCTCTTAGATTTTACTGAAAGTAAAATACATTTAGAATACATGGATGATACATGGAGTCAAATATTTTTGACTGTTTTTTAAAAACACAAATCTTCTGCCTGTTACACATATGACTTCTTAGGATGTACTTTCTTCTGCATAATATTAAGATGTGAATATATGAGACTTGATGCACCAGGGTGAATGGATACCTGGGTATGCCCTCTCAGGAGAAAAGGGGGATGAGAGGAGGAGCTCTGCAAGGAAGCCCAGGAGGCGGCAACATTTGAGATGTAAATAAATATATAATTAAAAATGCAAGTGCATGTCATGTGTGGAATTTATGTATGGTAATTCACTTGGTACTTATTTTTAAAGCCATAATGGATATTGTAACAATAAAATACAATTCCATAGTCTTAATAACTCTGAAATCATTCATATTTTGTGTTATACTATGATAAATTCTTGATTGAAATTATTTAATGTAACCTAATGAAAAAACCTATGAGACAATAGGGTTTTAGTGTCCCAGTTGAGTATAGTGAGTTTGGCTGGACATGGTGGTACAAGCCTATAATTTTAACACTAAGGAGGCAAATGTAGGAAGATCTCTATGGGTTCTAGACCAGCCCAGTCACACAGAGAGATTCTGTCTTAAAAACTTATATAGGTAGGCAGATAAAAAAGATAATAGGTAGATATGTGATAGATAGATAGATAGATAGATAGATAGAATAGATAGATAGATAGATAGACCAACAGACAGATAGGTAGATATGCAAGCCTGAGGGACCTGAGAAATTACTCTGACTTGCCAGTCTAGTACTAGAACATACAGTGTAGTAATAATAACTGTAAAATACCAAGCAGAGATTTTTGACAAACAGTATTAAAGACATGACTGGCCTAAGGCTATCTTAGGGATTATAGGTAAGAATCGAATCTAGAGCTACCATTTGTGTTGTGTGTTTCTCTCTCTCTCTCTGTGTGTGTGCGTGTGTGTGTGTGTGTGTGAGAGAGAGAGAGAAAGAGAAAGAAAAAGGGCGGGGAGAAAAGGGTAGTGATTTTTCTTTCTTCTAAGCATGTGCCTGCCACCAAGTGTGTGTGTATTATCTAACAAAAAAATCAGGCAAACAAAAAAATCAGGATTATGTTGATTTTAAGATTTTATTTTTTATCAAACTTAGCTGGTTCCTATTTTGTGCATTGAAAGTAGGAATTCAGCCTCCATTGTTAGCAAACCTAAGGTCAGAAAAGCAAGCCTAGCTGATGCCAAAACACATTTGCTCCTAGAAATAGTGGATTTGTAAGCATTCACAAATCACCCAAAGAATGAAAATCTGACTCCAATTTTCATATTTTACACAATGGCTGCATGTACCTCTTACCTCTCCATTGATGTGCACTGAAACCCTTCCTTTTGCAGCAAATACTCTAGAAGGTTGAACTGGCATTCAGAATGGCTCTTGCCTTCTGGCTGAAATACTCATCAGGTCCAGCTTCAAAAAGAAGTTATTTTACCTGTAGCCTACTGACTTCTATTAGATCACCCTGGGCATTAATTTCAATTTTCATGATATTGTACCATAGGAGGGAAAAAAGAAAGAAAGAAAAAAAAAGCATTAAAAATAAAAAAAACCCTCAAAACCTTGGATGTGCCATAGCTTAGCTGCCAACTGTTGGAGGAAAGAATTTGATTTCTATTGAATACTGCACTTCGGAATGAAAGAAAACATCACCTAAATGAAGCTGCGCCTCTCTGTCACCTATGCCTATATGACTGTGAAATCAATTATATGAGCTCTTTCGAAAGTTACTGATTGTGGCAAATTGAATGGCCTTCATTTCAGCATAATTTAAAGAGGCTGATGTAATCAGAGACCTTATACCACAGTGAGCGACAAGATCTGTGATATTCAGATGGGAAAAGGCGCCTGTGGTTGAGCCTTTTCCATGCCTTCTGCTTACTGGCTGCAATGATTTCATAAGTACAAATGAAATTGTTTTGATGAAGGCAAGCGATGGTTCTGTGGGGATGGATGAGAGGCTAAAGAAGTGAAAATAAGGTCACTAAAGTCCCATCACTGCCATTGTATGCAAGGAAACTGTGGAATCTTATCCTAGGTCTAATTGTCTGCAAATGACACACTCTAGTATCAAATTTTGAGTTATGCCCCAGAGCTGAGGGTCAAGCTCAGACTCGAGGAGAGGTGAATGTTTGATTTTTTTTTAAGTGGAATGTTTGCTCCATCTCATTCTGTTGGAACTCTATAGGCTCAAATAATTGTTTGACAAATTACATATTTAGTCTCTCTACCCAAGACAATTTTTACTTTAAAAGAATTTATGGCAGGCTTGGATTCATTACATTTACCTAAATGAGGAGTTTCGTTTGCAGTTAATATAGAAAATGGTATGTTTTCAACAAACACGCCTGCTTTCTTAGGAGTCAGCTGTGATAATAGAACACCGAGTAAATGTGGTCTGGTTCTAATCACACACAGGTAACCATGCCGTCCTGTGCCCAGGACTTAAACTATCACAGGTTTGTCATATTTGGAGGTACAGCCTATCAAATAGAACCATACTACCTTTTTCTTTCTTTAATATAATTTGTTTAATATTTGTATGTGTATGTAATATATTTGAATCAAATCTACACCCTATTTTATCAATTTTTTTCCCTATCACTCAATGACTTCACTTCTTTTGGTCTCTGTCTCTATGAAGTTTTCTATCTCTGCCCCTGTTTTTGTCTTTCTCAGGAACCAGAGAGCCCCTTTAGTGGTGTTTATGTATACATGGGTATGAGTCCATTTACTGTATTCTGTTGGGCCCCATATTCCTGAAGAAAAATAACCTTTCCTCTTCTAGCAGACAACGACAATTGCAACTACCTCTTCAAATAAGAATGTGATTTCACAGGCACCACCCCACCTTGATGGATATTGACAGATTTATATTGGACAGATCTTTTGTACAGAAACATGCTTTTTTAGAAGACCCTAATGGCTTTGAGCATCTATATGGCTCTAAACTAGAACAAATGGCAAAACCTTTCTATGTAAAACTTTCTTGGGTTTGATTTAAAAAAAAAAAAACCATAATTCAGCTCCATCTCAAGAACAAGACTGATGAGATTCTGGGATCTCCATTATTTGCTGCTGACTGATGAGACTTGGAAGTCCTTTGTATTCCACGAGAACTTGAGTTCAATTCTACTCCTGTGAATCATTTGTTATTCGTAAACTATGGTCAACTAATCATTTTTGTTCAAAGGATCAATTTCTAGAATACTGGCAGAATTTTACAATGTTTTTTTATCAGTGGGTCTGTCATATCTATAAGGAAATGTCTATTATCAATAACAACCAACAGATTGACCAAGCCTTGAAAACAATAATATCTTTTTTTCCTTACACTTAATTCCACCTACTAAAATACTTTTTGCATGAGATAGTAGGCATAATGGTAAAGAAACTAATATGGTCTCAAAAGTGCAAAATTCAATCCCTGCTCCGAATATGTAATTTTGTAATGAGCATTTGCTGTTTTAGATCTTTCTATCATAATTCTCAGACAAATATGCATGTGTAAGAGATCTCCTCAAACTACTATTAGAACTAAATTCCAAAAAGGCAAACAGCAGGTTTTGCATGTAAGTAGAATTCAACTACAGTTTCAGTACAAAAGTGTGTATGTTTTGCTGCAGGTAAACAGTAATGTATCTATATATTAATGAAAGGAAGGACTTATCTAAAGGAGTTGGTTCCCACAATATTGGAGCTGAAAAGTCTATGGAGTTGTTATACCTGCCACAGGAAAAGTAATGAATAACTCAATCCATAGTTAAGAGTCCTGAGAGTTAGAGACAGTTTGGTTTAAGTTATAGTTGAAATCAAGATAGTCAGAGAGAGAAAATGTTCCCTATGATTCTACTTAGGCCTTGAACAATTAGGATGCAGTCCCTTTACACTTGGCAGTGACATGGATTATTCCCAGTCTATTGATTTAAATGTTAACATCAGTGATCATTCCTTATATGCACTCACAGCATCACTGCCACATCATGAATATGGACAATGTGAGTGTCTGTAAGGTAACCCACAATGCTTTGTTCTTTAAGAAAAAAAATGCCTAATATCATCATTTCAAGTACTATAATATCACGGCCCTAAAAACAATCATGTATTCCTAAAATTTAAAACAATAGTCTAGAGCAATGTCTAAGTGGTTAAGAGAATTTGTTGTTCTTGCAGAGGGCCCAGGTTCATTTTGGAGAACACACATGATAGTGCAAAATATTTCTTAACTCCAGTTTCAAGAGATTCAGCTCCATCAGAATATATTATGTGAGAAAAACACCTCTATTTTTAGTAAAAGGAAAAGAAAAAACATACTTGAATCAAGTTTGCACTATGTGATGTTGTATTGCTTAAATACTAACATCAGAAATTAATAATTGCAAACATATTAGAAAAAATTCAAAACATATTAAAGTGACTATAAAGCAAATAAGAAAATAAAGAGAATAAGACTCAAATTATTTATAGTATGTGAGGCATATCTACAGACATACACATACCTTTTTATATATGTATAAATATATATTTAAACAAAATAAACAATGCATTGATTTCAGAATATATACATATACATGCTGTATGTGCATTAACACACATTTATGTTTTCATATACATACATTTTCTCAACATACACATAAATATATGCATATACACACATCCATCTTTCATTTGAGCAAAGTGGTAACAACATTTTGTTTGATTGCTTGAAGTTCTACCGAGTATCATTATTTTATTTTATTTTTTTTTACAAATATTCTAAAGAGATTCCTGCAGCCTAGTGACATTGAAACATAAAACCAAGTACCACACATTGATTTTTGTGTGTGTGTGGAAATTAATGGGGTCACAGCAAAGGTAAACATCATATGTTCTCCTTCAGTATCTGCATATGGAAGCTAGGCTACATCCACATTCACCCAGAAACACAATCTAAAGCTAACCTCTTTTCTTCACTGCCTCAACTGAATGTTGTGCTCATTCCCTCAATAAAATATATTAAACAAATCCCACAAACACGAAGGGGTTATTTTTCAATACATTAAAAATACATAAATAATTTTTTAACTGATAACTAGAAGCCTCCACATTCTTTCCCTCTGCTGTAACAAGTGTTATTGACTTTCTGAGTTAACAGCTTTCTTTCTATTATGAACACTACAAACATACAATTTTATTCAAGAATTCCTTTATTCAATTAAATGTTGACTAAAATCCAGTGCTAAATCATTGAATATAACTTTTCATGAAACACTTCATAATTATTTAGAAAATAAATCAAAGAAAAAATTAAATACAATCTACATGAGGGTTATTGTTAAATGATATAGAATGACAGTTTAATGAAGAATAGAATTGGGAGCTAAAATATTTAACAAATAAAGGATTATAGATGGGTTGAAATTTAAGGAGCCATGGAGGAACAAGAGCAAGATGACATTCCTGGAAAGAAGAAATATTTGATGATGGACCATGAAAGAACTGATCATGTGATATAATGACAAATGTCCTGGCAGTGTAGAATATTCACTGATAGACAATGAAACATGTCATAATGTGTGTTGGTTATCTTTGAAAATTATATCTGAAACAACTTATGTCTTAGAATAAAAGATCATCAAATATGCCTTAGCTTGTTTCTGCATCGACCCTGAATATCCAAAAGCATACAGTCCACCTTTTCCTACATGAAGCACAAATACATAAATCAGCCATTAACAATGCTTTTTGCCTGGTGAACCGTTGAATATCCTCCACCCTGACTTTCCTCAATTAGCTTCATAAGGCTTACCCATAATACTCTGACTATTACAAGTGTTATTATATTTCTGGATTTGGAAACATGTGTACTTCATGAATTTCTTCCATGTTTTTAATACGTACTGCCTGAAATATAGATTTAATCTTCATTATCTAAATTTATCTATTCCAAGCTAACATCTGTCCCAAGTATCTTGTTGTTGTGATTTGTGTACTACAAAAGCTAGAATCTACTGCTTGTGTCCATTAGAGTCAGCAAAGCTCAGCCTCGGGACTCATATACAGAAGAGAAAAAGAAAGACTTGAAGAGACTAGATAAATGGTATTTCTGAAAATCATATTTTCAGAAAATCAGCACTTTATTATTATAGAACAAATCACCTCAGAGTACCATGTTGTTAAGCATATTCACAAAGAAATGTGGCAATCAGCTGGAGGAGAAACTGTGGGCCAGCATCGGTACTCTAACCATCCATCTCCCCTAGTTGCACCTCTCAACCTTTAGTTCAATCTTTCTCCCTAGCTTGCTGCTCACTTCTAAATTTTATGATTACTGCTTATTTTAAAATGGAAGATATGAACGTTGACTTATTCTTCTAACTATTAAATTACATTTATACCATAATATTCAGTGCAATGCAAAATATCATATGGTAACCATCTTCCTCCTCATGTTATATGAGGTTGTTAGGTTTTGGTTTTGCTGAAAGCAATTACCTACATATTATCTGGTAACCTCAAATATCACACCACCAAGACACTAGTCCTTAATCTATTATCCATAACTTTCTCCTTGAATCCATTGTACAATATTTTTGTGTATGCTAATTAACATATATTTCATAATGTGTAAGTATTTTCAGAGGTCCAAGTGCTAAAAATTGGTACTTACTATTACTGCACATGGGACATAGTAATTGGGATGAGTGAAGGTCTTAATTGTGGACATGTATTTAAGAAGAAAAAAAACCACTCCAAGCTTCCCTCTCCTTCTTTAGTTTGTTCATGTTCATCAAATAAGAGTCTGGTTCTGCTATATTCTCAAAACATTGCTACATCATGTTTCTAAAGTAATGGAGCCACTCAATCATAAAACTGTGTCCTAAATTATAGCAAACACTTACCTATAAAACTAATTTCTAAATCTTTTTTCTTATATCAATACTTTGTATAACTATTTAATTTCCTCTGTTTCAATGTAAACTTTTGCTAACAGAGATCACACAGTACAGTTCACAAGGGTGCCTTCCAAAAACTGACTATCCACAATATTTCATACTGTATTGATGGTTTTAATTATTCTATGTCAAATGAAAGATCATTGTTACTTGTGTGTTCATAATAGGAGAAAAAAAACTATTTCATGAACTTTAAAAACTGTCATCCATTAGCTGAAATTTTGGGGGTAATATTTACATAGCTTTCAACTAAAGCAAGCCTATGTTACCAGAATTCATATTATATACACTCTATATGGTAAAAAGGATACTCTGCACTGGAATGCTAGGTAGAAAATGCTATGTGATTCCTTTAGTCATAAATTTGCTGACTTTACACAGGTAGTGTGGAAAATAATAGACAATAGTTATTATATTTTTTTGTATCTTAAGTTTAGTAACAAAGAACTAACTAAAAGACAGTGGTAGTGGTTCGTAGTGGTAGATGCAGACATAATTACTGACAAAGTTTTGTACTCAAATGAGATGAGCAATATCGTCAGATATGAACATAAAGAAAAGAAAATGTGCTCAGAGAAAAGACTTCAAACATGATTCCTACCACACAACTAGCATCTGAAAGATGCCATAAAGAATGAGGAAGTGATCTTAACAGTAGAAATCTGTGAAAATATTTCAGGAAGAGAATTGTGCTCAAGAAATACAACAACATAGTATTTCAACTTGAATTCCAGTGCTGGTGATTCTGCTAGAGTAATTGGTCAGAAAAGTATATTTGTGGATGTTTTTACGAGGATGCCAAAAGAGGTGAATATGATACAGGAGTCTGAAAACTACACATATGGTTAGCAATTGCACTTCAGAATTAAGCCAGGAATTTTCTCTACTAGAAGATAAAATAGTGAACAAAGTGAGAACCAGAGAAGAATAACCTTGGACGAGATAGAATCTAGTTGAAATAATGCATTGCACCACTGAACTCTGTTGAAGTAACAGTTATGTTACTTCTTTCCGTGTAGCCATATATCGGAGTTAACTTTTGATAAATATATTATAAACAAACAGTCAACCAGTTTGAATAAACACTATTAAATATAAAGAATCCTCAATTTTGACCCAGTTTATTTTCTAAATGAAACAAAACCTTATAATTTACGATCAAAAAAATATATAGAAACTCTGTAGAAACAACCATAGTTTTTCTAGTATTTCAGTCGTAACTGAATTTCTTAAGATTTGGTATATTTCAAAGTTACCCAGAGTTTTTTTAGTTTTTGTTTGTTTGTTTGTTTTTTAATGAAAACTCAAGTCTCTGAGCTTCTTCATTGACTGTGTTAGCTGTAGTTAGAAGCATAAATTGTATTCTAAAATATTTTCAAATAATTGTGGTGTGGATTGAGAGACTACAGTTTTTAAACTGTTGGATTAACATAGAAATTTCCATAAGTATGTCTAGGTCTTATTCAGAAGTTAACATTAATGAAAGAATAGCATCGTGGGGAGGAGAATATCAATTGAAATGCATTAGATTCCTTAGTGTTTTACAAAATTTAAGAATTCTCTTCATCTGGATTCAAGCATTACTTAGTCCTGAAATGTGTGTATCCATTCTTAGGGTACCTGCTGTAGAGTTCTCAGGGTTAGAATTCTGAATTCTAACTTAAATTGATAATACCTTCATAAATATATATAATTTCACATTCTTCTACTTCATATTTTGTTTTATTCATATTTTATTTCATTTGGTTCTGTGAAAACAGCATTCTAAATGGTTCTGAGTTTGTAATTATATATTTGAAGTTAATGTGTTTTTAATTATATTTTTAATATGAAAATCATTATGGGAGAATAACTGAGTATAGGCCAGAGACATTGAAAAGGGTTTTGACACAGTTATGTTGTCACAAAGGGTTATATAAGTCATAACTCCTTGTTACCTGCAATGGCAGAGTTGAGGAGCAGGTGTCTACTATTAATCCACATGGCTCAATGGGGATAATAGGAGTCCTGTGGCCTCATTCCTAAGCCCCATGTTGCACATTCATCCCAAGATATGAATTAACACAATGTAGCTGCTGCAGTGCTGGACCATATTGCTTAATTAATGTGATCATAATGGCAGTGAGGGACACTAAATTTCCTATGTCACTTCATCTCCTGTAAAGTTTCAATAGTAAAATGAGCTTCATAAGAGGACAAGTCATTTGCATATGAGAGTTTAAGAAGCAAGGGGTCAATGTCCACCATTAAAAGGAAGTTATGCAGAGATACTGGCCAAGAAAGTCACATGAGGAGAAACAAAATATCTCAGCACTAAATTCCAATGACATTTTTTTTTCATTAATTTTAGTTGTGTTGTAATTTCATCCCAGGTGAAAAACAACATTTTTGTCCCTTGATATATAATTGACCATCAAATTTTTCTTTCAATAGTTAGTTATGGCAACTATCACTATAATATTGGGGTGATTGAGAGAAGGCATATACATTCAAATCAATATACTATCTCTTAACACTCAATTGTTTGGATTCACTTACCAATATGTGCTTATATTTACTTGCATAGTAAATTTAATTTCACACACCTTTAATCTCAGAAGATAGTGGAAACTAGATCTCTGATTTCACGGCCATCCTGATCAACAGAGCATGTTCCAGGTTTTAAAAAATGCTTAAGTCTATAAGAGGTAAGTCCATGCCTTTAATCCCAACACTCAGGAGTCAGTTCTACTCAGTCAGTTGAGTTCAGCCAGTGCAGTTTAGGGCAGTTCAGTCCATGAGTTGGGGGTACAGTGCAGTGGAGTTGAGTTCATTAGTGAGTGCATACAATTCAGTACAGGTCAGAAGGGGCAGTTAAAAACATAAAATAAGGAGCCAGATGATTAGAGCAAATTGCTAACGTTAGTTTTCGGCCAAGCAGAGCAAGTCAACAAGAAGCTGAGAGAAGCCAGATTGAATTAGTCAGTTTGGAAAGAAGTTTGAGCCAGAATAACTGAGTTGAAACAGCCATAGTTCAAAAAGAACTAGAAAGGATGAGCATTTTTGGCAATAAATCTCAGAGCCTGAAAACATTCTAGGCCTAGATAAGTTTGTATGAAGGTTAGAGGCTTCTAGGATCAAGTTTAAGTTAGCAGATGGAGGTAGGAAGCCTTGGAAAAGAAAATTGAATCAGGCAAATAAAAGTTACATTTTACATACTGTCTTTGACTTTTTCCTTTTACCTATCAGAATTTTTTTCCTGACTCTTTTGAATTTTTGACTCCAGTGACATGCAAACTTTTTTTCTTCTATGTAATAGAATCTTGTGCAACTTTGTATGTAGTCTTTTGTTCCTTTCATGAATTTAACTAATGTTGGCCATCTTCTTTGATTCTTCTTTAATATGCCTGTGTAAATTGAAGCTGGTGATATCAAAAAAAGAGGAGAACCAAATAACTACAGTAAAGTCTGTTGTTAATTAAAGTACTATTTAATGTTATTTTCATTTCTATTGGATATGAAATATCACTTACATAATGTTAGGAAATATTTGAAATTATAACTCACATAAAAATTATGTTTTCATGTTATCTACCTCTCTCCAGCTATATGCTAACTCCAGGATAAAATAGCCTACAGATTTGGAGAAGGCCCTTCTTCTGCTTTCCAGTAGACTTATACTGATTTATGAATAAAGAAGCTGACTCGTTTGCTTTGAATGTAGAAGGAAAAGTGCATTGTTTGTACTAACGTTCAAGGAAATTCTAAGAACAAAAGTTATTAATTTTTTCCAAAGTATACATTTACACTATGGTGAAAATGACAGGCCCTTTCTTTTTATGAAAATATCACATTAAAATATAATTACCTTACCTTTCTCCATCCAGCTGTTATCAGCTATCTTCCCTTCAACCTGCTCCATGTCTCCCCACTTAAAATTGATAGTCAACTTTATTATTATTATCACTACATACACATAAAATATGTGTATGTACAAATATTTAAATACAACCTACTGTTGTCTGTTTCTCTTATTTACATATATATTGTGTTGAGGTTGACCAATTTCTAGTGAATAACCTATAGGAGGACTCAGCCCCAGTAGAAGTTAATACTCCCTTTCTCAGCTGTAGTTCATTGTCTATAGTCAAACCTCATGAAATTTGTCCCCTTATACATTAGCTTATCTATTGATATTACCATTTTGGGGTAATTTTGTAGCTCTTTCTAGAAGACAAAGTTTTACAATAGACTTCCTGTTATCCAGCCTGTTACTACCTTTCCTGTCCCTTCTCCCTTAATTTTATTTGAGCCATAGATGGAATTGTTGTGATGTAAATTCATCTATTCAGTTGTACTCCCTATCATTCATTGAGCTCTGTAATTACTTGCAGTTGACTTTTCTATGAACATATATTGCATGCATTATATGTAGTCTCAAGGAGGTTGGAGAATGTGCCATGAAAATGATAAAATAACAATGAAGACTATTAGAGAAGGTGGAAGAAATATAGGACATGAAGGGCAACGTAATGAAGGTCATAGCATAGTAGACATGATCACATTATATTGCATGAAGCTAAAAATATCACATTTTTTCTCTACAACTACAGTATACTAATAAAATTATGACTGGTTTTAACAAAGCATCACAGGAGGCTTTAAGAGATATTGTGGTTATTAATCTTGGTTGTCAACATGATAAAATTAGAGGTCAGCTAAAATCTAAGTAGCTGTACACTCCTGTGGTACATACTCTAGAATGGATCATTGAGATCAGAAGATGCACCCTAAATCTGGTCCATATCATTTGCTGTCTGCCTATATATAAGGATTTTGAGAAAAGAAGTCCTTTGTTTTATTCCTATTTTCCATCATTCTTGTTGGCAAGTTCACCTACTCTGCTACTGAGGCATGCTTTCAGGATTCTACTTCTTCAGGAATAAAAAGCAGACTGAAGACCAGCTGAGACATCCAGCCTCATGAACTAAGTAACTACAGAATTTCTGATCTTTCTAGTAGATGATAGCAATTAACTGAGTAGATAAATCATTGCCTGTGTGTGTGACTCTAATAAATCACCCCCATCCACCACCCACACCACAAACATATATAATATACATTTAATTTTTAGTAATATATGTATATTAACTCCATCAATTCTGTTTCTCCCAATGAGCTAGATATATATTACTTTATCTTCTTAATGGTCTCAATACATTTAAACCCATAAGATAAAATAAATAGAAGTCTTCCTCTGCTATGGTTATTATTTTGATGCTTAACATTGGGAAATATGCATTGTACATATTATATTAAGACAATATTTAAATATTCTAGAATAGGAAACAGAAAAAAAACTGTCCTCAGCCTTATGTGTATGTGTTAATAGTTACCTACTTTTCAGTGTGCATCAAATGCCAGCAATGATTTGCAGAAAAATCTAACACTCCACCATATATATCAATAAATCAGGAATCTTTGGATTCAATGGCAAACAGAAAACAAAACTAAAGGAGAATATCCTCAAGTTCAGATAACTCATTTTTTAAATTTATGTATGACATAGCAGCAGTTATGTTGAGATTGACATGCTTAGTTCACTCCTGAAGCAAACCATATCAGAAAGTATATGATGGACATCTAACTTGTCAACTGCACTCTGAAATGTTAAAATATATCTTGTAGATAGGACTGTACATACACACACAACTGTGAGCCTATACCATTCTTCAACCTCCGGTATCAAAGGCTTCTTATTTTGCATAAATAGATTGTATGATGCTTATATTAGGCATGTTACACAGCTACCCATTTCTCATGGTGCATTTTCAATGTTAAGCAGTGCACAGCTATAACTTTATGTGAGACCACACAATGAAACTTACTAATTTTTGCCCCTTTCAAAATATACTTTATGTATTCAGCAACAGAAACAGTATTATGAGGTTACAGACAATATTTACTTACACATTTCAGCCTCATGGTTCAGTTAACCTAATGTTGATCTCTTTCCTAAATGTGTTATTCTCTCTACAAGTTCCTTCTGTCTTCTAGCTGTAATATCATTGAGTACTTGGTCCTGAATAAAAATAAGTTATTGTTAGGTGAGACATTCATCTTGGGAAGAAAATTTGCTCTGAATACAATGAACCATAATGATCATTTATGCCACTGACAGTCAATAAGTCTGTTTGTCTAAATCATAGCCATTTTTAGTGAAAAATCTAAGACAAAAATTTAATCTATATTACTTAATAGAGTAAAGTAGAATTTTAAAATTTGTATCCTCATATTCTTTCTTGTGACTCTCAATGCCTTTTAAGATTTCATACTTTTCCATGAAAGTATTAAAAAACTAAACATGAATCTCAAAGTCAGTATCAGGACCTGGGCTGTAAAAACAGTGTCCTATACTGATAGAATTATGACATCCTCCAAAGTCCAAAGCAGTGATAATGCCAATGACTTACTGGTAGTTTCTAGCCTTGGAGAAGAAGCAGACTTAGAGCATTAAATATATGTTGTAATCAGTGCAGCCCGGATATGAGATATACAGCCAAGGGCAAGTGGCTAATTCGCAACACCATGAGGAAAGCAACAATACCAACCAACCAGAGCCCCCAGGATCTAAACCACCAGCCTGGGAGCACTTAGGGAGGGACCCATGGCTCCAGCTATATATGCAAGGGAGCCATATATAAGTGGGAGAAGAGATCCTTGGTCCCATGAAGGCTGGACGTCGTGGGGGGGTACTCGAGGGTAGGGAGGTGAGGTACGGGGAGGGTGGGTGGGGGTACACCAACGTGGAGGCAGGAGGAGGGGGGAAGGGATAGTGAGTTCCTGGGAGGGAGGGGGGAAATGGGGTAAGGAGAGAACATCTGATATGTAAAAAAAAATTTCCAATTAAAAAAAAAAAAAAAAAACTCTCTCAAAAGGAAGACCAATGTCATGAGTTGATCTAGAAGCCATGACATTAAATAAGTTATGAAAACTTTCACTTAAGCCTTCAGAAACTATTCACTCAGTCCATATGGTAGAATCCAGAAGAATCACAAAAAATATAGTTTCACAAGAGTGACTTGGGATTTTGAAGACACACAGAGTTTCTTCTGAGATTTCTCTGGATAAGTAGAAAAACAAGAAGTTATGGACCACATTTGTATTGGAAACATAATTGACCAGCACTATGTGTACAATATATTAGGAGACAGTGGTGGCTAGCACAGGAAATGCCAGGATCACCATATTGGAATAATTGAAGTAGTGTGAGCAAATGTGACACTCAAGGATATGAGGTGTCTTAATTAGGGTTTCCATTGGTGTGAAAATACACTATGACCAAAGCTACTCTTATGAAGGACAAGCTTTAATTGGGGCTGGCTTACAGATTCTGAGGTTTAGTCCATAATCAACATGGCTGGAAGCATGGCAACATGTAGACAGGCATGGCACTTGAGGAGCTAAGAGTTTTATTTTACATCTTGTTCAGAAGACTGGCATCCTCAGGAAGCTAGGAGGAAGCTCTCTACCACAATGAATAAAGTTGTAGCATAGGAGGAAACTACAAAAACCCAACACTGCAGTCACATACGTCTTCCAACAAGGCCACACATCTTAACTGTACCAGGTCCAGGCATATTCAAACCACCACATGCAATGAGAGTAGCAGCAAATTTGGTCATGAAATATCTGGAATTCCTTCTAGAATTATGTCTATGCCACTAAAGTCTTCCACATGCCCTTTGATGCCTAACAGGATGCTACATACATACCACATCTAGTTACTATTGCAACATCATTACCTACAATATGCAAATGGTGAACTTGTTCTAGACCCTTGCATGTTATTGCTGGTATAGTTGAGAAATCTAAAACAGGAGAAATAATCTTCATAACCCTATGCCCATTCATGTTTACTGTTATCAATATTTTGCAGTATTGGGACCACCATTCTTTTGTTCAACTTTGAGTAGATCAACTATAGCAAAACAATGAGAGGTAGTCAAAAGCACACCAATGAACACAAAGATGAAATAAGTAAATTTCTATCACTATAGTTGCCATGGTCTGACACTACAACATGCCTAGTTGTCACTAGCTTGGCTCATCTGTTTACACTTTTCTGTAGCAAGCAGTAAATTAGTGACTGATTTTTTTCATCACAGTAGAGTGAAGTGATTCCCTAAGATAATTTTCCATTTTTTAGAATTGCATTTGTGTGGGAGTTCAGAAAAGAGGTTAAAAATGGATAAAAATCTGCTGATAAATTTAAATTTTTTCACTAAAATCACAGCAGTAAAACAGCTGAAGCCCAAATGTAGAGAATCATGTCTCCTGAAAATAAATATCCCCCAAGCTCATAAACATGAAGGCTAGTGGTCAGGACTGAGCAGATGTTTATTGCCTCATGTACCCTCTGCTACTCTGGGATAATCTCTTAAATATCCCAAATCTAGTTTGAATTTAAATTAGATTCATATTTTCTTTCACGATTATTCCATTAAAAATATCATATGATTAGCCAATTAAATAGAGGGAAAAATCAGTATGAGAGCAATCCCCCTTAATATTTTCAATTAAGATGTAGTGTGGCCAATAAAAACGGCTTACATTTTCATTTTATGGGTACCTATGGAGAACATTATGACACAAACGACTCAGAAGAAGGTAATCGTTTCAAAATATATTGTAGTGGTAGACTGTAAACAGTGCAGTGTGTTAGCTTACAAGGGATGTGATGAAAATACAAAGATTTTTTTCAAAGGGGATTCATGTTTATTTTATAGTCTTTTAGGGTGCTTGTGCCTGCCAATTTACTGCGCATATTTCTAAACTGCCACAGACTATTCTTTCCTAGGAAGGGTGGGAAGGTGAGGAGATACCATTAGGGGATAATATGTTTTTAAGGAGAACAGAATCACATAGCTACTCCATCCTGCCTGATGTCTAGATTGCAAATGAAACTTCAGGAGGGTACAGTATTAAAGCTTCAGATTCTTATAGAACTGTACAGAAAGGGTGAGTAGCTGGGGCCACATAACGTCAAAACAGCAGGAGTGTTGAAAATTTGTAACTCAAGTCATGGCATCTGATGTTTGAACTGAATTATTTCATTTTTTCTCAGACTTCTTGAGATTCTATGACTCCAATTAATCTTAATAATTTTTAGTGGCTCTAATATGTCAAAGCCTTTTTTACAAGCTCTTCTCTGTATATAATCTTATTGCATTAGGCTAGCAGTGATTCACTAGTAACAGCCTGGGGAAGGCCCTCAATTCCTCATATTAAAAATGTTTATCACCCTTTTATTTGGAACTTATGTACTTGATTCTGACTGCATGGCAGTTGATCAAACCTTATAGGCTGAAGATAGATCGCAGGATAGAGAGATTTGACACATTTATTGCATTTATTCATTTATATAAAATTTGACCTCTAGCATTGAGAACACTTCCCCAAATACTGATACAATAATGTAAAAATAACCAGAGAAGAATATTGAAAGACATGCAAATGAAAACAAAGAAGTCATCATTTTCAAATTTTAAATAAAATTATTTAATGCTTGTTTTGTGAGATCATTTCCAAAGACTCCCATACGGATTATTTAGATATTTTCCACAAGCCCAGAAGACTAGTGTTTTCATCAGACTTAACAAAGATCATGCGGCTTCAAGTTAGTGATGGATCACTTTACTTAGAGGCAATCCAGGCTGAAGTCCATGTCATCATTACATATACTTGACATTGTCAACTACAGGAAATCTGGAACATATAGGGAAAAATGTGTCAGTGCAAATCTGCTCCATCATGAAACTTAACATTTCCTATGTTACTGAAATTTGTACTTCAAGTGATATGATAAATTATCGATTGTTTCTAATGAATATAATGAAGACAAACCAGTGAGTGAACCAAAACTTTCTGTCTTTTGAGTATCAAAGCATCAGTTTTCTCAATAAGCTTTTCATTTTCCTATAGATCCTAGAAATGCATGATTTACTGAGTATGAAATTCCAGCTTCCACTCTGTGAGGAACCACCCAGGAGTGGAAAACAACCATGTTATCATCTGGACAGTTAATATACAGCCCTGATAATGGTGTACTATCCTTGCCTCTTTTTTCCTTGGCCAGAAACACTTCCATGTTTTCCCCAGTCAAGTTATATAGTTTTGATAGTATTTATCATGATTGCCTCTGAAGTATTGTCCTTCGACCAATAATTTGGCTGTAAAAAAGGAGATGGCAAAATGTGTATTGTAAAGACTTTGCTGATTTTGATGAGTGTGAATATTTTACTGCTTTGTGAAACCTGTCTTTGCAAGTAATAAAATGTTAACTGGAAACAAAGAAACTAAATCTGAGGATTGATGTTATGAACATATCAACACAGGATGTGGCTTTAACGACTGATCCATTCTTAAAGAATATATCACAGCATTGTTAGTTTTCTCTTTTGTAAAGTTGGAAATACATTTTCTCATTGCATTCCAGTACATTCTGGATGTTCAACTCAATATCTTACTTTGGCTCTAAGTCAACACAATGACTTTCTTAAAATCTCTGTCACAGCATAGTTCTACTTTGATCCTTGTTGATGTATGAAACACATATTATTTTTCAGTACTGAACATACATTCTATGTTTACTGTCAAATGGTTGCTGTTGTTATGTATGCCTTTCGAAATTATGTATACCATTAATGAGCCCTACACATTCATCTACAACACTAAAAAGTCAATTATCTATTTTTGATGAAATCACCAGCTATGTTAACAAGTAGTCAGACTTGAAGACGGAAGAACTAGGAGTAAATGAGGAAAAAAAAACACTTTTGTGAGATTTGTACTTTATTCTTTGCATTCTTTTATTTTTTTTTTGAACCAAATTTTAAGCAAGCTTTATTAACTACCAGACAAGATAACAAACACTGGAAAATTCGATACTTGAGATTTGCAGAAAAAAAATTCCCCAAATTATGTTAATCTAGTGCTTATAAAGGCAAAACCTACAGGCTACATACTTACTACCTTTGTCTAACCCAGGGCAAAAATATAACTTGACTTCCAACAATGCCTGAGAGATGTCACACTCAAGAAGTTTAAATCTGATCAGATTCATATATGCCTTCACAAGTACCTACCACCTACAAGTGATCAAGCACAATATATGCAGTTGGGGTAACTAAACCTTTACAGGAGTGAAAACACATGGCTGGTTATCTTACATTAACAATAGTTGCCAGGATTCTAAGGACTAATTCTTATCACAGAGTACACAAGAGATTCTAAAACATGTAGATAAACAAATACTTAATTTGTTTAGTCATCTTGTATTCTTATTATTAGCGTTTTGTTATTCATATGAAATTTTATGTCCCATTATATTAAAGCATTTTTAATTCTTACTTTATGTATCTGCAAATAGGAAAAATATTTTAAGCACTAATTTGTGATGATCTATTAAAATAATAGAGTGAAATTGTTTTAGATGGTACATAGGTTAGTTGACAGCTATGTTTTACATTTTATGCATCTTTACATAATGTAGTAAAATACTTTTAGAATGAACAATACAATAAGAGTTTCAGCAAATGATCATTGTAATGTAGACCTTATACAAGAGTAAACACACACACACACACACACACACACAAGAAGACTAAGAAGAAATTCTTTGATATTGTCCTCATCTCTGCTAGAGAAAAGGTATTGTGGAACAAGAACAGTAAACAGTGAATTTCTCCAAAAAATAATCCCCTTGGCCCCTGAGGAAAGACAAATTAAAAAGACCTTGTGCCATCTCAAATGTCTTTTGTATACATGGTATAGAATCTATATCATTAAGTAGCCAAAACTGGCTTTGAACTCAATATACAGTTGCTTCAGCCTTGAGTAATTAGTGTTGAAGTTGTATGAATGCATACCTGAAATGGCATATGTTCTCAACTTGTATCATGATGACATGCTTTAAAGATAAGAAGAATGCACTATGTGACTGAAAATGAGGGAGAAGAAAAATAGTAGAATGTAAAGAGACTTTTTGAAGATAAAAAACAATGAAAGACTCAATCTTGAGGAATAGACACTCAGTTACACAACAAACCTTCATTCCAATAGCATTGTTACTACAGGAATATAGAGTCACAGAATATCTTCCCCAGTCATGTAAGAGCTAGATAAACTAAAACCCTTATGTTAATGTAAAAGATAGAGGAGTATGTAAGTGTGTGTGTGTATGTGTGTGTGTATGTGTATACATTTAAAAGAATATTTTTTTTACCATAGTTTCTTACTAAATACCACAAGTTCAAGTGGACTATAAGGTGTGACAAAGGATATAAATAAATTAAATAAGTAAATAAAGTTCCATGGACCCCTTCCACAGTACCTTGTCCATTAGGATTATAAGGAATCCCAGTAATATGGGTAATATCAAATTGTTGACAAAATGTCTCAAATTCTCAAATGCAATAGCTAGTTCCATTATCTGTTTTTTTTTATTATTATTGGATAATTTATTAATCTACATTTTAGATGTTATCCTCTTTCCCCATACCCCCCGGCAGAAACCCCTTATCCCATTCCCCACTCCTCTTACTTCTATGAGGGTGTGCCCCCACCCATCATCAATTCCTACCTCCCTGCCCTCAATTTCCCCCCACAATGGGGCATCCAGCCTTCCTGGGACCAAGGCTCTTCTCTCCCCTGGTGCCTGACATGGCCATCCTCAACTACATATACAGCTGGAGCCATGGGTCCTTCCATATGTGTTCCCCAGGCTGGCAGTTTAGGCCCTGGGAGCTCTGGTTGGTTGGTATTGTTGCTTTCTCCATGTAACTGCCAGCCCCTTCAGCTCCTTCAGACTTTTCTCTGACTCCTCTATTAGGGACCCTGTGATCAGTTCAATCATTAGCTGTGAGAATCTTCTTCTGTATATGTCAGGCTCTGGCAGACCTCTCAGGAGACAGGTATATCAGGCTCCTGTTGTCATGCACTTCCTGACATCTGCAACAATGTCTGCATTTGGGATGAAACACCAGGTGGGGAGGTCTCTGGATGGTCCCTCCTCTAGTCTCTGCTCCACAATTTGTCTCCTTACTTGTTCCTGTGAGTATTTGTTACTCCTTCTAAGAAGGACTGAAGCACCCACACTTTCATAGTCCTTCCTCTTGAGCTTCATGTGGTCTATGAGTTGTATCAAGTATTGTGAGCTTTTGAGCTATTATCCTCTTATCAGTGAGTGCATACCATGTGTAAAAGGGGGGAGGTATATCCATACACCACAAATTTGTTTAAATCATGCTCTTATTCTTTTAAATTTTTTAAAAAATCAGATGCCAAGAAACTTTCTACTGAGTATCCATGGCACTCTATGACTAGGCATACTTATGCCTAGGTGAAAAGGAAGGATCCACTTACTGGCATGATTCCGATCAGGTATCTAGTACAGGGAGATGACATGTTTGTGTGTTTTTGTTTTGTTTTGTTTTGTTTTTCTGAAGGATGTTGAAGGTTCATGGTAGCTACCAGAGTGATTGGTGAGACATGCTGATGCTGGGACAAAGAATGATGCTGAGTGCCCTGACAATGATGACTGGGAAGCAGTATTAGACATGTGTTCCTGACCCACCTTTGCTTTCCTATATCCCAGATGGGACAATCTGCCTTGCCTCAAGTTTTTAGACCTTGTGGAACAAAGAATCAGAAAGAGAAATTATAATGACTCTTGTATTTTTCTTAAATGTGACCAGTTATTTGAACTCAATCATGGACTGGTCTAGAAATCAATCCAATATTGGAAATAACACTCTTCATTTGGAAGGCTGGATCTGGACATTTTCAGAGACGTATTTGGAAGTTAGCTGCAGTTTTCTATGATATTACCTTAGCAAGAGATAAAGTTGGGTCAGGATCTGGATTTCAAACAAGTGTTAGTTCATATGTTAAGGCTCTTTTATTTGTCAAGTTAAAATTACTTTTGTCTCTTCTATAGTATTTAATGTAAGTTGCATTGATTGTACACTTTCTAATTGTGTTAGTGTGTTGAAACCTGGCATGTCTGTTACAGGGGTCTACAACCAGCTTTTGTCTTATTGCCCCAAGTATTACAGAACCTTGAATTTCTGAAGAAAAAAAAGGTTGCAAGTACTGAATAAAGTGAGTTAGGCTTTAAGCATAAACAAGAGGGTAGTAGACTTGATTATTGCTGGTATAACAGCTTTAATTACAAAAATTGCTAGCACCACTGCTTCTGCAATTGATTTGACACAAGAAATTAAGACAGTTACTTTTGTTAATAATTTAGCAAAAATTTTTGCTAATGTATTGAGTATACATGAGGATTTAGATAGGCATTTAGAATATTGGATTGATGCTGTTTAACCTATTCAAATTATTGGAAGGCGGTTCAGAGTTTAAGAGTAAGGAGTCATCTCGAGTGTCATGCCAAATACCAATGGAGTTGTGTTACTTCTAAAATTTTCAATGATAATCATTATAATTAGGAAAAAGTTTACAGACACTTGCAGTGTATTTGGCATAATTCTAACACCTTTTTTGGATGTTTTAACTTTGCATACTGAGATTATGAATTTAAAGAATGCTGCTCTGCTGAGCTTTGATGCTGCAGATACTGATGCATTATCTATGGCTTTAGGTCAATATTTCATTCTGGTCAAGCTTCAAGAATGACATATATAGCTTGATCACTCTAACCTTTTTTGTCCTGAGAATAATTTTATTCGTGCCCATCATGTGAAAGCTTGTCTTTAATAACATCAATATGTTGGCAGCCAAAGTACATGACATGACTTGAATCTGAAAATGGACCGCCAGAGTTATTAATTTCACAGGTTGGCAAGCCAAGGACCAGCAAGATTCTGCACATTGTCTTACCAACCTAAGACAGAAGTGCATTGGTTTTGATAATGCATATTCCACAATGGGTAAAGAAGGCATTCTTGTCAGACTGACCTAAGACAAGCTAAGTCTTGTTAATAAAAAAGGGGGACATGTGAAGAACTTTTGGGGTTGCTTAGGCAGGAATCTGACATTGGCCCTGGAAAAGGAAATGGACTTCAGGCAGGAATCTAATATTAGGCTAGAACAAAGAAGTAATTTCAGGCAGGAATCTAAATCTTAGGCTAGAACAAAAAATAATTTCAGGCAGGAATATAAATCTTAGACTAGAACAAAGAAGTAGGCTTCAGGCATGAAAATGACTTTGGGCTAGAACAGGGAAATAGGCTCAGTTATTTTGGTCATCCTGATAAGCTCTTAGAAATAGTGATCAAGGGAGTGGTCACAGAATTTTTTGATCTTTGACTATTTGTGTTTATTGTCTTGTTTGTTCCTTGACTATTTTCATCTATTGTAACGCTAGTTTCTCAACCTAGAACTGACCTTAATACTTGCATGTAATTAAAATAATATAAAAGGAAAAAGGAGGAGGAGGGTAGGATTGGGGTTTTATGGGTTTGGGGAAGTGGGAAAAGTGGATAACATCTGAAATGTAAATAAATAAAATATCCAAAACAATTAAGTAAATAAAGGAGTTTAGTTTCACCTCTGATATTTAAAACTAAAACTATGATTTTATAGAACCCAGTTGTTCACAGTCATGAAAAATATGATAAAACAACTAATATCATTACAATTACTACAATAAACCCTTTTGGCATAAGTGACCAATGTACAAGGTACATTAAAATTTGTGCAGAGATATGACTTTAAAAGAATTACTTGAATGTAGATTTTTACATGTTTTCAAAATATACAGTAACATAAATGGCGACTATATTTGATTGCCCCCATCTGTAGACTCATTTTTAACAGCCAAGGAAACAATCAGCTAGGCCATAATAATCATAAAATAAATATATAGTGTCCAGATAAACCTAACAAGAGAAAGAATGGTGAAAAAAGAAGTAAAAGCATACTTAATGGATTTATAATTTATATCAAGTATTTACAATGGGGCTGGAAAGAAGACTAATCAGTTAACAGTGCTCTTTGCTTTTCTGAGGGACTTGTGTTCAGTTTCCTGTGTAGTTATGAAGTCTTGTAACTCCAACTATAAAGGATGAAATAACTATTCTGACCTCTGCAAATAATATATACACATGGCACACACTCACATAGACACCCACATACATAATATAATTAAAATGAATCTTTTGTTAAAAGTCCATCCTTCATAAATTGTAATGTGAGGTCATATATATAGTAAGATATACAAAGTGGTACACTTAAAATAATGGAACATTGCTGAAGCGCTAGAGGAAGACCCAAATAAAAGGGAAGAAACTCAATTAGCCTCAATAACTTGAAAAAAGAAAGTTGCTTAGAATGTTGAAATACATACATTTTAATGATTAATAGAAAACTACATTAAGTTCTCTCTACTAAGAAATACACAGATACACTGAGAACAGTGGAAAATATAGAGTTTAGAAACAATATGACAAATAGTTAGTTTTAGCAAGTATAGAACATGTAAAAGGGAGAAGAATAGATATTATATATGTAGAAGCCACATGTAAAATGAAAAGTTACAATAATATTAGGAAAATATATTGTTGTTGAGAATGGTAAATAAACAAGTAACAACAAATTGATTGGTTCATGAAATAATTGATTTTCTTAGTTAAAGATACTATTAATTTGTGAAATAGGAACACTGTAATAAAAATGCATGCTAAATATCTGATAAGTGTTTTTGAAATATTATAAATATGTTTTAAAATCTAGGAATAATAAAACAAATAAAAATATAAGGCACATATATTATCAGTTGCTGACTGTAACTGTTTCACCCAAGACTTTACACAGTAATTACATAACAACACCAGACAAGGCACAAAAGAAATACCTTGATATTGAAACTAGTTATGTCCCATCAGGACCCCCAAACTGCATTAAAGTCAAAAGTAGAAGTGACACAGTTTATATTCCATATATTAATGAATATATTTCTACATTTATTACTATAGAACATATATACACACACACACACACAACACATATATATATATATATATATATATATATATATACTTATATAAGCTATGAGTATGTAAGAAAGATAGTCTAAGAAGTAGAAAGTTGACTAGCTGTTTTTTTATATATGATTGTTTGTTTATTCTACTGTGGAAGATGTTTTAGTATGAAAATATTTTATATGTATCCCTTAACATATGGTTACTTCTTGTTCCATGTGAAACTGGTTGTGTGTGTGTGTTCATGTTTGTGTGTGTGTGTGTGTGTGTGTGTGTTGATACTCTATGGTCAGACTTCTTCACTTGCTTCCATGTGTTGGGGATTTTTTTCCTAGTTAGTGAGAAAATATGTTCAAATACCTCATTGTAGAGTCTGAGTTTCACTGTTCCTATTGGATTTGAGTTCATTTGTGCTTTGCTTCCTTTGCTGTAGGTTCTCAAGTTATGGAGGAGTGGATTTCTGAGCATATTCCAGGCCGACTGAGTCTTTAAGCTTTTTTCCTGTTTATTTTTTTCTTGCTCTTGTCCAGATAATTTACATGCTTAATTAATAAAATCTCTATGGGTCAAAGCTTAACTTCTCACTATCCAACTTCAAATCTTCTATAACTTTTATAAATTGTATCATCTTATATTGAAAGGCTATTAAAAAGCACACTAAATAAAAATATAACACATGCCTTTATCCCAGCAAACAAGAATAGTCAACGTTGATAATGAAACTATCTTTTAATTATTTAGTTTTATGTTCTATCTACTTTGTTAGACTTATGGACAAGGAATCTCTATTTACATGTGATTTAAGATAATACATTTTTAATTTATCATGCTCTATCTCATGATTGCATGTCACTGGTCACAAAGTCTTCACAACTGTCGACTATCATTTCTTTCAGCTTTTGTATTATTGTCAACATTTCACATTACCATAAGGCTCATAATGCATAGTTAATTTTAACCTCTGATAGTTCCCTGAGATTTAAAAAGGTATTGTTCCTGTATATTAACTCATGCTATTTTTGCTGTTTCGTGTTTATTTGAAATGCATATTTCCTCATGTGATGTCATTTCCCTTCTTCCTTTTATACTTCATTTGATACCTTTGCTATTGAGGTCCTTTTTTATACATTCTTTTAATCTTATTCCTTCTTTCAGAATATCACTATAAGACAAAGTTGTGAAAATCTATGAAATTCTGGGGCTGTCAGTTATACTGAGTTACATTCAGTTACATTCAGGCCTGTGCCTCCAGCTGAGTGCCCTTGCCAGTAAATGCAGAACTCTATTCTTCTCATCTCCCAAGTGCACTGTCCTGACAACCACACTGAGTTTTTCCTGTGTTTTCAGTGAAGTCGTACCCACTCTGGATGATTGCTGTCTGTGTTTCAAAGTCTCCTCCTTGTCCCTGCAGTATAGTTTCTAAAGATGTTTACTTGAGAATAAGTCTGGGCTTCCTCTTGAGTTACACTGTCTGAGGACACATTTTCTTTCATGTCCCATGTCTTAGGTATGGTTTGTTATCATTGTTCCTATGTTGAGAGGATGAATGTACAGATCAGGTGTAAAATGTTCACATAACTCCTTCCAGAATCTCATTCATTTCTCCTGATGAAGAGCTATCGTGATATTTCCTTGCACAACTAACTTCTCTTCCTCTCTAGAAATCTACACTTTTTGAAACTGGAAAATCTTTCCCCATCTTTTGGAGGCTTATCTTAGCACTGAGAATTCTTGACAGACACTTCCAGTTTCATCTCTATCAATACTGTTATTTGTTAGGCATCCCTGAAACTGTTCATGCCTCCAGGGTAACCTTTGAATAGATAGGTACTGACACAGATCTCAGGCTCTAAGACTTTATATAATTGCATGTTTCAGTCACCTTAAATGTTGCATACTATTGAGATTTTGTGTTGGGTTTATTTTAGTTCATCTATTTTATAAGTTCTCATTTTATGAGTTTCTTTTTAGTTCACTTCATTTTATAAGTATGCACACTTTCTCTGAAGCAAATTCTCTTCTTTCCACTGAAAGATAAAGATTCAATTTTAACATTGCACCAAACAACACGATAGGATACCTAACCCTAAATGCATCAATGTTAACTTCCTTGAAACAGGAAAATTTACCACTTGAAACAAAATGTACACAGTGTATTTTACAAATTACAACTTTAAATAATGGTTAAGGAATACTTAAATGTATAGTCACTACTGGGAATTTTGAAAAAATAAAAAGTGGGGCAGCTTACACAGGTGACTTCAACTTTCTGATCCTGCCTTTCTCTTTGGAGAATATAAATTTAATTCCGACCTTCTCATGAAAAGGGAGTATTGACATTTAATTAACACCACAAGGCAGAAAAACAGCTCTAGTGGGCTTTATCTCATATTTGTCTTGTATGCTCCCAGGATGAGAGCACTTTTTAGCAATTTCATGCATCTTGTAGTATCCCCGAGTGCTATCTTCAGATATCTTACACTTTAAACTACATGCATAAGACTATTTTATATGTGGGGACACTTGCTGTGGTTTATACAGAGTTGTTATTTTTATGAGTATACAAACATTAATTTTTATACTATATTATTTTGTTAGTACTTTAGGGGAGGACAAACCTACCTTCTAAAGTGATTGAATATTTATACAGTGCTCAGTGCTCAGTTTCTGCTCAGATCATATCTACCATCTCCCAAAATCTGGAGAAACTAGTTAAAAGGATGCTATAGCTACCTACTTAGCTGTTAAATCTATTTGTTACTTTGATTCCATGAAGGAAGCAAAGTAAACATGCTCAATAAAATAGGAACAATAGGGCTAGAGTGATGACTCTGTGATTAACAGCACTGAATGCTTTTCCAGAGGTCCTGAGTTCAATTCCCAGCAACCACATGGTGGCTCATAACGACCTGTAATGGCACCTGATGCCTCATCTGGTGTGTCTGAAGATAGAGGTAGTATATTCAGACAAATAAAATAAACAAATCTTAAAAAATAAAAGGAATAATAGTCACTACTAAATTGATAAATATTCAAGAAAAGACTTTTGTTTATTTTGTATGTTCCAAGCTTACAGTGAAATAGTAAAAGGAAAAACAAACAAGCAAATAAATAAACAGTCAAATCTAAGGTTGTTTTTCTGGCACCAAGGAGAGAAAAAAGATGAACAAATATATCAGTAAATGAACGATGGACAAAAAAAAAATGAAGTTGATATACAAAGAAGATCTAAATGAGGAATGAGGTTCATTTGGGGAATGTGATTCTGTTTGAAGTTTCTCTAACTGTTAAAAAATGTGGAGCTTTATGGTGTTTCTGATGTTGTTAAAGTCCAGCTTTAATCCATGGTGGTCTGATGAGATACAAGAGGTCATTTCAGTTTTCTTCTATTTGTTCAGGCTTGCTTGGTGACTGAGTATATGATCAATTATATCCATGAGGTGCTGAGAAGGGATATTCTTTTGTGTATTCTACAAATGTCTGTTATGTTCATTTGATTCAAATGTTTGTTAGTTTCTTTATTTTTCTTTTTAGGTTTTGTCTGGGTGACTTCTCATTTAGTGAGAGTGGGGTATGAAGTCTCTCAGCATTAATGTGTCCTGTTAGATGAGCAATTTAAGCATTAGAATAATTCCCATTACAAATGTAGGTGCCCTGTGTTTGAGGCATAGATGTTCAGAATTGAGATTTCATCTTGGTAGATTTTTTCTTTGATTAATATTAAGTGTCCTTCCTTGTCTCTTTGGATTAATTTTGGTTGAAAGTCTATTTTATTAGATATTAGAATGGCTACTCCAGCTTACTTCTTTGGTTCATTTCCTTGGAAAACTTTTTTCCAGCCCTTTACTCCAATGTAATGCCTATCTTTATTCCTAAGATTTGTTCCTTATATACAGCAGAGTAATGGATCATGATTTTAATCCATTCTGTTAGCCTGTGTCTTTTACTGGGTAATTGAATCCATTGCTGACCAGTAATTGTTATTCCCTGTTATTTTGATCTGTTTGTTTTTGCTGATATGAGTTACTTATTTCCTGTGTTTTCTTGGATGTAGTCATCTTCCTTGGGTTGGACTTTCCCTTCTAGTATTTTCTGTAGGGCTGGATTTGCAGATAGATATTGTTTGAATTTGGATTCTTTCAAAATATCTTCCTTTCTTTATCTAAGGTGATTGAGAATTTTTCTGGGTATAGTAGTCTAGGTTGCAACAGACAGGGGTGTAGAGGTGGGGGCATCACTTGGATGTGACAGAGACCTGGCATAGGGGAGGCACCCATGAATCAATGGGGTGACTTCAGTTGTGACTCACAATGGAGATATGTAACCTGAAGTGGCCACCTCCTGTATTTAAGCAGAAACCCAAGTGGAGCAGTATGGACATCACCCTACTCACAAAACTTTCCACTGAATATTTATCCTGTCTACAAGAAAGGCAAGGTTGGACAATGGAGTAGAGATTGAGGGAATAGCCAACCAATAACTGACCCAACTTGAGACTCATCAGGGATTGGCAAGCACCAATCCTTAACACTATTAATGATACTCTGTCATGGTTTCAGATAGGAGCCTTGTATGGTTATCCTCTGACAGGCACCACACAGCAGCTGACTCAGAGGGATGAAGAGTCCTGCAGCAAAACAGTGGATGGAGTTTGTGGACACATGTGGAAAAGTTAAGGAAAGGATTGTGGACCCTTAAGCAGATGGGAACTCCACAGAAAGTCGAACAGAGTCATCTGACCTGGACCCTTGGGGATCCCAGAGACTGAAACATCAACCAAAGAACATTCTCAGGCTGTACCTAGGTCCCTATGCACATATGTAGCCTATGTACAGCTTGGTTCATGTGGGTCTCAAACAACTGAGGTGGGGGCTATCACAAAAGCAGTTTCATGTAGGTGTGTTATTTTCTCCTAACTGGCTGACTTGACTGGTCTCAGTGAGAGAGGATGTGCCAGGGGAAGATGGGCAGGGGGCTCCATATTCTCAGAAGAGAAGGGCCTATAGGGGAAAAGATTGTAGGAGGGATGATTGTGAGGGGGCAGTGCACAAGATGTAAAGGGAATAAATAAATAAATACAAAAGAGTACAAACCAGAATAAATAAACAAACACATGCATACATCTTTGGATAATATCAGATTGGAACATTATCTCAGATGAAAAATTATATGCATTATATGCATGTTTGGTCCAGAAGGAAGTTAACACATAATTTAAAGATAAACACATTTAAGACATTCACCAATGATGATTTTGTTTTCTAAAATTAAAGAAATTAAAAAAGATGATGCAGAAAAGCAACCATGTTCTTTCCACTCCAAATTTTAGTTCTGGGTACTTTAATGTTGATAAAACTATGAATGTTCAATATTTTTCGCCTTTCAATAAATTTGATAAAATCTTAATATCTTGTGTAGGTTAAGACATGTTAGGATCTTAGCTTCCTCAGTTAGATTTATGCCTAGATACCGTAGTCTCCTTGAGGCTATGGTGAATTGGAATATGTCTATAATCTCCTCTGTATTTTTCTTCATAGTGTACTGAAAAGCTCCTGATCTGTACAAGCTGTATATGTATCCAGCTCTGTTGCTAAATTTGTTTATTGTTTCTAGTTTTCTTGTAGAAGTTCAGGTATCTCAATTAATGCATTCATTCTAGATACCAAGGAACATAAAATGAAAATGTATCTTAACGTCATAAGTTCTTGCCAAAATTCCATGTAAATAATGAGGAGGCAAGTAGAGCAAGAATCTTGTACTGGAGTATCACTTCACATTTGCTAACAAGCTGAAAGCAAAGCCAGTAATATAGGACATAAAGTTACTGCACATTTCAGTAAATATATCACAAATTATGGAACAAAAAATTACAATCTCATTTAACATGTCCTCATATATTATAGAAAGCTAATGTATAAAAAGATAATTATAGTATATTAATCTTCACAAAGTTCCCAGTGTTTAACACTTTTCCAGTGGAAAAGGTTCAAAATGTCAAAGTTTCAAAAAGCCTTCAATTTCTACAAAAAATTTCAAGAACTATTAAAATAACCTTTATGAGGTATTTCTAAAATACTACAATTAAAACTGAAGATTTATTTCTTTATCATTAAAAAAGTTAAGAAATATAATTGTTCAAATAAAGATTCTCAATTTTTAGAAAACTGTCCTCTTTCTTCTCCATCCTTGCATTAACTCAAAGTTACCACATGACAGATGACAAAATACACACATATATTTGTAAATGTATGTAGAAGACACAGTATCTATAGAACAAATCCTATACTTTCTCAACTTAGAGAGATTCTTGATAAAGCATAAAATATAAATCAAGTATTCAAGTAATTTTCTAAATTAGATCAAATGTGTAAAACCCGTAAATTTAATAATTTGTATTTTCTATGTCCTCAAATCAGTATAACAGTACAAATTATATATGTTGATATGTACACTTAGATATTGGAGAAAACAAGACTTGCTAGATATATTTTAATGAACTCACATCTTGACTTGGATGCAAATAAATATGTAAACAGGGATTCAAAGAGTTGTTACTTGGTTAGCTCTTTAAGAAAGGAGACAAGATACCACAGACTCCATGTAAAGTCTTCTATAGCATCGTCTATGCAGTGCCAATAGTGGGTCACAGGAGCATCCTTTGCTGTGAAAGATGACATAGTAATTGTGGGCTCTTCAATAAGAAACATAAAATGCAATCACGAAACAGCCTCCAGAACCACTCAGCTGGAAATACTGAGATGCATTCCACACCAGAAAATAACAGCTGTCTTCAAAACAGCTTCTTATTGATTAGGGACTAGGGCAGCCCATTTTTAAGGCTCGCTCTCTGGAAACTTTACAGAGTTGTTTGTCATCTCGGGAACATGTAGAGTTTGCTTTAGAAAAAAAATGCATGCAACACTAGAATAAATACTAGGATTAAGGACCACGACAATTGCTTTCTTGTCCTGTCCCACATCAACAGTAAGCCTCTTTTGTAACCCACAAATTCCTCTTAAGTAAATTTCCTGTCCATGGCTTGTTTCACAAGCTGAGGACCCCAATATATATACCCCATTCTCTACAGTGAATTACTACAAGGCCAAGAATATTATCTACTGGACATGTCCTAAATATTTTTTGATATTCTATCACATATATTAAAAAATACAGCTCTGGACTGATCCCCAAACCAAGCACCCTATACTTGTTTTAGTGAATAAACACAGCATCATTCAAGCCTCAAAACTAAACATGGTTATTCCTCTTAATTACCAACAACTGAAGAAAGCCTGGAGTTTTATCCACAAAGTGTGAGTGAATCCCACATCCCTTTCTTTCTACTGTCATACTTACCCATTTTCAAAAAGGCAATTCCTTTCTGTACTCTATTTTCCTTTGTAGTACATCTTTATTTTGTTCAATGTTCACTTTAAAAAAAACCACTCTAACTAAACATAATTACATAAATTTTCTCCTTTCTTCTCCCTTCCCACTCCTTCTACATCATCTTTCACTCTCTGATAATCTCTTTTTCTTGATTGTTAATGAGACATTTATTTATATGTACATGTGTGCACAAATAAGTAAATAAAATCTAGTGAATTCATTTTTCTTGTGTGTATATTCTTTCAGGACCCAACACTTTTATTTGAATAATTACAGAGTAGGCTAAGAGCTAGAAGAAACTATTTCTCTCTCTCAACAGATGTTAATTACCTATCATTCTCTGTCTAGAGATGGGAACCCATGAAATCCCTCCCTCCTGCTTAGCACTTGTATTGATATTGCAATTGGTCAGAACTTGTGTTTGAACAATATGTATATAACACTATTTTACAGGAGACATCCTAATATTCTGACTCTTACAATCTTTTTATTTTTTGCCTTTTATTGAATGTTTTCTTTATTTACATTACAATTTTATACCCTTTCCCAGTTTCTCCTCAGGAAACCCCTAACTCATCCCTCCTCCCCTACTTCTATGAGGGTGCTCCCCCACCGACCCACTCACTCCTGCCTCCCTTCCCTAACACTTCCCTAAACTGGGGGCATCAAGCCTTCACAGGACCAAGGGCGGCTCCTCCCATTAATTCCCAACAAGGCCATCCTCTGCTGTTGGTTATTTTCCTATTTGGTTGCTACTCCTTTCAATCAACCCAATGCTTCCCTATTCTCTCCCATAGGGGTGCTCAACCTCCGTGCAATGCTTGGCTATGAGTATCCTCATCTGTCTCAATCAGATTCATGGTTTCTTTGTGTTTTAATAGCTGAATAGTACTACATTGTGTTAATGAATGACATTATTTTTATCCATTCTTTGGTTGAGGGACATCTGGGTTCTTTCCGGTTTCTGGCTATTATGAATAAAACTACTATGAACATAGTAGAGCAAATGTTCTTGGGATATGATAGAGCATCTTTTGGGTATATGCCAAGGAGTGGTATATCAGAATCTTCTGATCCAAATATTTCCAGTCCTCTAAAATCCTGCGAGATTTATTTCCAGAGTAGTTTTACAAACTTGTAATCCCACCATCAATGGAGGAGTGTCCCCCTTTTCCACATCTTTGTCAGCATGTGCTGACATTTCTTTAAGAGTTGAACATTTCTTTAAGTTTCTTAGCCATTTGAGATTCTTATGTTGAGAATTCTCTGTTTAGATCAGTGCCCCATTTTTTAATTGTGTCATTTGGTTTGTTGGAGTCTAACTTCTTGAGTTCTTCATATATTTTGAATATTAGCACTCTGTCAGATGTAAGGCTAGTGAAGATCTCTTTTTCAATCTACAAGTTGTTGTTTTTACTATTGACAGTATCTTTTAGCTTACAGAAGCTTTCAGTTTCATGAGATCTTAAATTATTTTGTTCCAAAATACAATCTTGCATAATATTTGCTTGAAGAATGTCTTACTTTTCCTAACTCTAGGTTTTGTTTTCTTATTGAACTGCTGTGATGAAATATAGTCTTCCTTAAGTGTTTCTGTACTTTGAAAAATATTCTAAGATTTGCTACATGCCAAACATTTTTATTTTCTTCTCCTTTTTCTTTTATCTTTATCTTTTTCTTTCCTTTGCTTTGTTTTTATTTTATCAATATCAAATATAATCTTTCCTGAACTTTGTTTGTGATTTTTCTTTTTTAAATTTTTCTGTAATTGATATTTTCTTCTCTGATTATAAATTTTGTTCACTTTTTGGATTTTCAATCTTTAATATTTTCTTAAACTTCAAACAAGGGCTGTGTGTTAGAAGATTTCATTCAGCCAGAGCATCAACATTTTACAATATGATTCTTTTAAAAATAACAACTTCAGCTGTGTGTTTTAAAATATGTTATCATGGGTTTTACTACTTGTTATATTAAACAATTTTCTTATTTTCATTGCAGATTTATCTTTTCAGAGCTGCTTATTAAAGAAAGGAACTTATTCATGATAGACAAAGATGTTCTCTCTATCTCTTTCTCCTTTTCCATATAAATCTGAAATAATCACAAAATTGTGGAAACATATTAATTCATTTATATATAAATCAACACACATTGACAAACAGAGATGTTTCTCATCTGTTAATTATCAATTAATATATTATTTTCTCTATTATACTTTGAGATTGTTAAAAAGGTAAGGTTGGTTTGCCAGCAAGCTCCAGAAATTCAACTGTCTTCTCCTTAGTTATTGTACACAGTCTTCATTGTTTACATGCATCCCAGAACATCAAACTGCGGTTCTCATGCTTGTGATGCAACCAAAGATGCTCATGCAGTTATTTCACAGTCTCCAATTTTATATTACAGTCAGTTCTATGCATGAGGCTTTCTTTTCTCTGTTTGAGATATTCTTCAAAAATCTTATTAGGATGCTAAACACTGTTTTAATTGTTCATCAATAATTTGAGTAAGTCATAGAAACTCTTTGTCTTTGTCTATTTTTGCTGTTCTATCAAAATATATCAAAAAATTTAAGAACAACATAAATTCATTTTTTCAGAATCATGGCCCTGAGCAAGCACAGCTTCAGAGGGTTTTTTGTCTGGTGGAGGGCTCATATCCTGGGACTAAGATTTCATTCCACTCTGGTGGAGTTGATCAGCTATTGTTCCCCAGATAATTGGATTACTGGGTTGTCAAATGGCAAAGAAACAGAGGACAGTGTACCCTGAATTAGTTTTCCCCGATGTGTTTATAAGACTAGTCACTTCTTCAGAAGGCCCACTTGTTCTAGCTGCCACAGTGGGGAATAGAGCTATGACAGGGAAAAAAATCAACACACAAAAGTGTAGCAGTTCATGAAAGTATTCTTCTCTATGCGTGTGAATTTACATGAAACATTGCTATATAGTCAATTCACTTTATGCAGTTGTAACCTTGTAAGGAATTGGTTATTGCTCTGTAGATTATATCTTAGTATTCTCATCTTCATTTGACCCATACCCAAAATAGAGAAAATGACAATTAACAACACATATTCAGGATATATAAGATCTTCAAGAAAAGGGGGTAGAGTTCCTTAATGAATAGAAAAGTGTATATATATTTTTATTGCACACAATTCATCTTGCTCCTTGTATTGTCTTCCAAAAGAGTCATAGAAAACTCAGCGTGTTAGGCACTTCCAAATGTCAGTGACAGAGGGAACACTTAAAATTCTCAAGCACAGAAGTTATATTTTACAGCATGAAAATTACACCTGTAAGTAGCACCAAACATTAGCTACCTTCATTTCTCCCCTGCTTCCATTCCTTTCCTTCCTGCCTCTCTTCCTTCCCTCCTTATTTTTCTTCCATTCCTTCTATTTCTCTTCCTCTTATCCCTATTTCTCACCCTTTCCTCTTCCATACCATAGGAATTCATTAGATCAAAATTTTCTCCAATTCTCCTTCATCACCACGTTCTTTAAAAGTGGTGATAAATTTCAAAGTACATACTTTCAATTATTATCCTAGTCTTGCTTTTGGCACTAAGCAAGTAGTGCACAATTCTCAAATCATGATCACATTGGCCTCAGCAAATTAGAAAAGTCAGATGACACCATGATCCCTACTTCACATATTTCAAATAAATCTTTCTCCTTCTGTGAGGTTAACATGACAGTATGAATCAAGTTCTTAGTGAAAAGTACACACATATGGAAGCAAGTCTGCCTATGAATGAAGCTAACATATCAGAATAAACTGTACAGATGAAGTAAGAAAGGAGGAACAGAGAAGAGCAGCGAGAATTTTCAAGAGGACACTGAACACTACATATGCTGAAGTTAGGCACATCACTGGATCATTAAATTTCTCAACAGAAAGGTAGTCAAAGATTCCTGTAAATGACCAGACAGTAACTTTCTCGGGTTCTGACAGACAGACAGCCTCTGTTCCATTTACTCTGATATTGTTTGTCAAGGAAGTCAATACTATGAAGACAGCATAGGAAGGAGTGGGTGTGTCTTCATTACAGTAAAATTTTATTTACAAAAGTAGCACATACATGTTCATACCACAGCTTTATAAGCCCATTTATTATACAGAAAGTGTGTTTTTCTCCAACTGTTCTTTTACTTTTCTTCCAAGATGTATGAAGTGCACTGCAGTCAAGGGCTTAGGGTAGCAAAGAGTCTCCTAGCAGATTTGTAGGAATCTATACCCTCCATGTACACACACATTTGTCAAGATTGCAGTATACATTTTTAGCTATTTTCCTATTTTTACCAGATTCATATCTTGCCATGTGTACAAGAGTGTAGTTATGGGAGAGGGCATTATCCACTTAAAAGGGCCATATCCCCATTTTGAGTATAAAACAGTGCCTTTTTCAATGTTTCTTCTATTGTTTGGAGTTGGTGGGCATTGTGTCCAATCTTCTTTTCCTTAGAGATGTGAACAAAAGGATAGAGACATCCTCCATGCACCTAGTTTAGTTGTCTTTAGACTTTAGTTGCAACATCTCTCAGATATCAGTAAAAAGAATTCTTTCAGGTGAGTTTTGGGGGCTGGTGAATACCAATGCTTTCCTACTTTCTCTACTTAAAAGTATCTCAGGAAGTGTAAAATGTCTGCACCTTGCAGATGCTGGCCTGGTTGTTCTTTTGGACTGGACATTGTACAAGATAATGAAACAAACAAACTACATATCTTCAGGGCATTTTTGTTTCTCTATAAAGTTGTAGCAAAGAAAAGAGAGATGAAAAGCCAGACTCCAGCAGTAATTAAGCCTTGCAAGAAGGGTCTGGGTTTGCAAAACTTGCTGCAAAACATATTAAAGAGGGTCTGATGCAGAGACAAGTGCCAGGCCCTGTAACTTGGGAGCGTATGCATTATCTCAGCCAGGGAAATGAAAATAAAAGCAGCAGCATTAATCAGAGCTCTAATCAGTGAGCTACACAATAAGGTTGATCTCACCTTATTCAGTTAGAAAAGCTCACATGGAGGCAATATCCAAGCAGTCACCATATTCGTACTGATTATATCAGGAAAAATGAGGGTAATGATTCAGACTTGGCAGCTGTGGTGTTCTCTTGTAAGAGAAACTAATAAAGGGACAGTAAATCTTGATATACTTATCACATTTGGGCTGTCAGGAGTATATAATCTTCTCCAGAGTTTCTTGGAATGTTCAGTGCAGCATATTTCATCGTGAAGAGCCCCTTTCCCTCTTTCTTAGAGAAATCCCTAATGGAACAAACCTTCAGATTTACAAAAGAGCAAGAGATTATTGCTGAACAAACACTATATTCATTACTAGGTTTCCAAAAGCACCCACAGGATCACACATTCCGGCATGCATACACTAATACTCAAATTGATTTGGAGACAAACCATCTTCTTATTTGTGAAAACATATGCAATACATTTTATACTGTGCACACATGTGTTTTTTTTAAATTAAAAGTCAGGTATCTACCTACCTCCCTCTGAAATTAGACTGAGAGAGTAGTAAAGGAGGAAAAATTATTCACATTCAAAACCAGGTGCAGAAAAGAGATGTGTTTAGGTTGTGTGACATACATACATGGGTTTGCAGAAGGTTGATATTGAAGGCTGGTGTTGATACAGTCATATGTATATAGTTTATCATTTGCCAAAGTTAGAGCTTGGTGAAGAAGCACATATATAATTGTTTCCATCAGTTACTTGTGAGTACTTATTTGCTAATTATCTGTCTTCCTAATGATATCAGTATAATAGACACACTAATGATACTTTTATATGCACTACTTATCAGTTTCTAGATATCTAGATGCAGAGATTATGCTGTATAGAGCATGGGTTGTTGCGGCACTGTTGGTAGTCACCTGTAGGTAATTTGTAATTTTTCTATAGTAAACTTGTTTTTTTTTTTTCTTTCCTCTGAAGTACCTACCCAAGGTGTGCTAACCAAACCCTCAAGCTTTATCACTGGAGACCCTTTGCGTTATTGTTTCTAAAGTGAGATGTAAACCATCCAAATACATCTGTCTAGGAAATATATAATAGTGTATTATGGTCTATGCTGTCCTTATATTGTTCTTAATTTATATTCTATTGGACATGTCTTCTACTTTCAAAAATAAATTAGACAATAAATGTCCTATGTCTTTGGGTTAATATGTCACAGAAGGAAAGCATTGAAGATATAGATTACTAGAACTGTCAGGAGTCCTATGAGTAGTAGTATGGTCTTCTGAACAAAAGACATGCAGGTCTTGGACCAAGAAGTAAACTCTGTGACTTAATCAAAGCCACTAATCCTTTAAAAAGAAAAAATATAAGTCAGAAACCTATTTTCTCATGGGAAAGTTATTTTAAAAGGATACTTATGCTGTGTGATACAATTGGCTACTTGAAACATAAAAATAAATGATGAGATGGAATTTCTTCTATGCAATGTGTTATAGATGTTTATACTGAGGCTGTAAGCTGGTCTCACTTGTCAGCATCCTTGGTCCTGTTCCTATTTCAGATGTCCCAATGTGACACAAAGAGTTAACTACTCAGAGTGTCTTTCATTTCTGATAGAGTGTATTCTTACAAGTATCTTATTACTTCCTCTCATGTCTATAAAAGGTCTTCCCTGATCACTCTACCTATACTGAATTTCTTTTTCTCTCCTCACATTCCTTCCACTAATTTTCTAATCTTGACTTTTATGCCTAACAGTTGACATCTCCTTATTTGTTTTACATTTACATATTTGTTGTTTTTTTTTACCCAAACTTGCTGTTCGGTTTTGTCTACTATATAGTACCCATTCTAGACTATTACATTTCATTAAAAATATTGAATAAATATTCATCTCTTGAACTAAATATTTAATGATATATTTAGATTATAGTCAAAGTAACTTTTAATGAATATCTAAAATTTAACTTTTGGTTATCATAGGAAGAAGTTCAATTGTGTGATCAATGGAATTCACAGGTACTACTTAACTGAAAATGCCTCCTTTGCATATGTGCAAGCGTGTGGCTTAAAAGTCTCAAAGGTTTGAATCCACTCCTTTGGTAGTCATACCTACCTATATATCTGACATAAAGAACTTACACTGGTAGAAAGATATTTGCTTTCTGAAGAAATTCAGAAAAATACAAACATATATAATCTATGTTTTAAAAGATCTGTGCAAGTTTGTAAAACTATGGACATAATCTAAGAAAATATTGAAGTACTAATAGGGATAATGTGAAATTGGTGTCCTAAGACATATAAACTGTTCTTATAACTTCCTATACATTTCTATGTATAGGAAATATACATTTCCTATAGATAGGCACATTTCTATTGTTGCCTATGCCACAACAGGCATCTCATCAGTTCCAATAAAGGAGCATACATTATCCCACTGAAAAGTAAATGGTACCTGGGGAAGTGATCTCTGGTGTCATCATTAGTGTTTGGTCTCTAATTTTTAGCAAGTTATATGACAATCTTTATGTTTGTCAAAGTAAAAGTTAATGATGTTCCCTCATTCCAAGAAAATAGAAAAGGTATTCAGAATATACAGATTGGAAGGTGCTAGGATTGTGTGCATTACAATATCTTCTGTATATTTGCATTGATTATGGCAAATATGATGGAAACATTTCTCAAAAAGAAATAAATCAAGTGTATTGTTAGGGAGATAAAGTCAATGTGTAGAATCATGCTTACAAGTCTAGTAAGCCAAGTGGCTGCATAGGCATGTGTCTATAGTTTTTGAGGAGTTAACCAAGATAGGTTCAATGCAGGTACACTGTTTTATTCAGTGCTTCAGCTATGTACTATGTAAAGCTCAGGAATTATTCAAAAGAAGAGCATTATTTTACTTCACACTACCAATGCCCAAAATATTAACTAGTATGTATAAAGTATCTCTAAACTCATAGCATTTAATATCTATAATCACAGTATATATCTCTAAAAGTACAGAGTCCATTATATGTATAAGATCAAGAATAAAGAAGACAATCATAAAATTTACAAGTGAAGTTAGAAACTGGTCACATTTTTGCTGATTTCCTTTTTATGCTATTTTAACTTTCTTAATTGCAATCTTCCACATGACATATTACTACAGTACTTTTTAGTCCTGAATATAAAGCCATCTTCATTTGATAGCCAAAGAAACAGCACTGAGAGATGGGAAGAATATACTGAAACTTGGCAGAAATTAAGTCAAACAATAATCTTAAGTTTTTTTCTATATTTTAAAGCCACTTTTGTTATAATTTAGCTAATTGTGCCAGTATTCTAAGCTGGCCTGACCAAATTTACAGGGCATATTTGAGAAGTCCTGTTTCTTTCCTTTATTTTTTTTTAAACACAGTTTTGTTTTGTTTGATACTTATGAGTTTAATCATCATTGCCGCCGGCTATTGTTGCTTTTCATGTATTTTAATACTTTAATCAATGGGAATTTTATTGGTACGTGTACCCTGAGGCTATTGAAAGTGGCGGGTGCAATTTGATAAATATACAATTGAAATAAAGAAAGCTAAAATAGATGTTCATCAAGATTGCATGGGCCACAGAAGGATGGCTTTCTTCAAGAGCTGGACAAAGAAGGACACTTCACAGATAAGTGTCTGCAGCATTGTACAGGGTTGAAGTTGATTCAGAGTCTGTTGTTATACTTTCTCACCTGAATTTTCTCTCTTCTCTCTTCAAAAATATCATCTTCTTATAATCCTCCCGAGGCCTTAGTCTACATAATCATATTCTCTTGTACGTCTCATCACATGTTACATTTGCATACATCCTCTTCTAATTGTCAATTTAGTTTTATTTGATACAGGAGCTCACTTTTTATTGGGTCTTATGTTACTGTGTTCATGACTAAATACAAGCTTTGTAGCTTTTGTATGTTTAAATTTTTAATTTCAAATACTGCAGAAACCCAAGAGCATGTAACATGTCAGCTTATTTTGATACATCATTTGAAAGGATATTACTCTGTTCCTATAACTATATGAAAAAGGTACTTGTGGGATTATCTCCACACTAAGGAGTCAATGTTTCTAAAATGTTTAAATTTCATTTACTTACCACTGAATTCCCTTTCTTACTTATTAGCCATCTGTGTAAGTCTGGTATCTCATATTCTTACTTCAGTAATGGAAACTCCAAACTTACAACTGGCTACTGTCATGCCAGTTCAGATTATAAGCTCAGGAATATTCTAGAATTAAATAAAAAACTTTCATACATTTGAACCACTTTTGTCAAATACTCTTTTCTTTTTGCCTATATTATCCTATATATAATATATGGGATATATTATCCTCATATATATGTTACATGTATATTTATATATACAAAGATAGACAGAAATAGGGACTATAAATTTCCAGGTTTTGCACATTTTTACCCCAACTTCTAAGGACAAAAAAAAAAAGATATCATAGTATCTCAGTGCTTCTTAACAATAGGATGATCTGAATCACTTTTAATGATCAGGAGTATGGGTGTGGACTAGTGAACCACTTAGCAGAGATGAACTGATGAAGATGGAAGTTTCCATCCTCTGCCAATGTGCTGAAACTTGCATTTCTCTTAACGATTCCACTTAAAGCAGCAGGAAGCAAAGTGTTCATCAGCAGCAGGTACTTAGACTTGAGTATGGGTTGGGTGTGCACGGATCTATTAAAACACTGCAATCTCAACAGAGCTTCCTGGAGCTTAAGAGCCCATTGCTGCAGACACCAGGACCCATCTGCAAATGCAGCAAACCTCCTAGCTCTTGGAAAAGAAGCTACATCAAGAAAACCTACTTAAATAGATAAAAAGACCCCCTAGTATCTAATGAACAATTACTTAACTTCATTCTTCAGTGTTTTAAGCATCTGATAAATGGAGAAATTAAGAAAAAAGCACACCAAGCAAATCATTGAAATCGGATTACATCCGGTAATGGTAAATGACTTTGAGTTTTAACTATTTCCAGTAGTACTCAGTTTTAATAATAATAACCAAAAACCAAAAAAATAAACAACGAAAAACCAAAATTAAAACAAGACAACCAAAAGAAAAACAAAAATCAAGAACAAAAATACCTAATTATCATATAAAAATTTGCTATTTTGTTCCTTATTTTCAGGATTTTTTAAGTGTATGAATATTATTTAATGTCATCTTGTTATTTTATACTACATCAGTTTGATGCAATTTGTTGCAATCAAGGAATGTGATTCAAATAGTGTTCAAATAAGTATAATGATAGTTAGCAATTTCTTATCTAAATTGTATCATAAAGTTTCCAATTCAACACATGAGGAAACCTGGAAACCTCACCATACTGAAATAAACGTCTAGAGAAAATTCAGTTTGACAAAATTTGGAGATTATTGTTTTGTCTATCATATAGTTCAATTTAAGAGTCCAGGGAAGAGAAATAGATAGGTATATTGTTACAAATTTATTTCTGTAAATTATTGTATTTTAGGTAAAATATCAATAATTAATTATAATTTTAGGTCACATTTGATAGGTAGGTTGTTGGAAATGTCTGTGAAAAAAATAATAGTCTTCTAGTTTCTGTCGAGGAATCGATACCAATTTCAGAGCGAAAACTCAAATATATCAAGACAAATTCACGAGGGGCACAAGTCACAAGTTCTTTCCACACCAAAAGAAACTGGTCATGAGCTGCCCAAAATGTACAGCAGAGAAACAGAGAAAGATATTCAAGTACTCTCCTGACACATCAAGTTATGATGGAATGTGGAATGCAGACCCATTGCTTAAAGGATTTGATTTGGGGGGGGGGGTGACAGTGCACATATAAAAAAAATTGTCATAATTTGGGTAGGTAACACAAGTAGAGTTGAATTCTCTATTTTGAGCATTATTACTAAAAATATCAAATGCAGAGCATGTCCAGAACCAACACAGTAACAAACTCTAACGACATAATGATTTCCCACCTTCAATATCCCCAAGAATCAGAATGATTCTCACTATCCAAACAATACAGGGAATTAAGAAACAGAAGAGCAGACTTATCTGAAGAAGGAATGGTTAAAAATCCCAGGATTTTAACTATGAAACTTCAAGAAGAAAATTCACAAATGTTATAGAAGTATGCATTATTTAAGGATCTTAGTTTTAAACACTAAAATACCAATTTGTCTCACTGTCATTCTATTTTCTTGGTATAAGAATCATTACAAGGAAACCAGATTTGCCCCTAAGATTATCAGAAGCCTTTACTAATATAAAATTGCTCTATTAATCCCTCCTCTCAGTGCCGTTCCAGAGGTTGGTATTGATGGCAGAGCTCCCAAGTCTCGATATGGGAATGAGCCCTGGAGGATGGTGCCTGTCACTACGAAGTCACCATCTGTCTTTTTTTGATATCTGCTGTGCCGAAGTCAGCCTCAGCTATTCCCTATCATTTCAATGACAGCTCATGGTAAGATAAACTCACCATGATAAGATAAATGGCAACTTTTTAATGAAAATCACTATGTGTGAACTGCTTGGTTGGCCTACAGTTCTTCAAAGTGCATCTCATACCTTATTCCCTAATATCAAAAGCAATGACCTATTCTTCAAAGGATTTTCTTTTCAGTTCTATAGCGTACCTGATTTAGAAAGACCTCCCTCTTCATCCCTTAATATCCTCTCAGATGAGATCTTGACTGACCCAACAACCTCAATAACATAGAGCAAATTTATGGACATAGTTTGTTTAAAATACAAAGATGTATTTTTTGTACAAAAAAACTATATTTGAATATGTTGGCAAAGTTAGTGAATAAATGATTTTATTTCTGTGAATTATATTTCTCCTTGCAAGATAAATATACCCCCAAAAGTGGTAAACTATTAAGAAATGAGCACAGCTTCATTGTTTCCAATGAAACCAAGATCCCACCAAGTGACTGTCCCCCACCAGTGAAATATGGTGTGAAGTCTGTATAGTTACAGTAAGGAATATGTGTTATCAGTGTTGAAACATTGCAGAGTTGATGAAAGATATCCTACTGAAGTCTATCCTAATTGCCACTGAAGAGTCTGGGTATTTGCATTTGGGAGGTTAAAAATGACCTTGGAGCTAGCCAAAGTAATTGGAGAACACTTACTAATTTATAAGCATTATATCCTGAGACATTAACAAACATAATTATGGTAAGTTCCCATTAGCAACTGTTTTTACTTCTAGCCATCAGAAGTTCTCCTATCTAAATTCCTAATTATCTTTGCTGACTTCAGACATATCAAGATCATTCAAGATCAAATGTTTTCAGGAATTTCCTAAGTCTTTGGAGTCATGACTGTGGGCATAGATTTCTGTATTCACATAAGTGAATATGGATAAAATAGATAAAATGATTACATATGAGCCAAATATACCCATTGATTTAATATTTTCATTATATTAGAAGTTTGGGGTGGATGTGAGGGAAAGGGAAAAAGTCATGTGGGGAGTGGAGGATGGAGAAGCCATGATTGGGATGTAGTGTATGAAGGAAGTACCTATTTTCCTCTTATTTATTTATTTATTTATTTACATCTCAATATCAGCCCTTCCTCTCCTTCCTGTACTCTCATGAACCTTCCCTTCTCTAAATAGAATCTTCTCCCTTCTTGCCTCACTCTTCTCCCTATCCCATCTTTTACTAACTTCCCTCCTCGCACTGACCTCCGATATCTAATTTGTTTCCCTTCTAAGAAAGATTCAACGATCCTCCCTTGGACCTTCCTTGTTAATTGCCTACTTTAGGTCTCTTGATTATAGTGTGTATCTATTTTCAATAAAAATAAAACAAAAAAAAATTGTAGTAGAGATATATGTTGCTTCTTCTTATTGTTTTTTTTTTCCTTAAGATCTGGATATTTAAAGATACATGGGGCTATATTTACACTTCCATAGACTACAGTGATTTGTTTAAGATGTGTTTTGACATGGTTGGTTCATTGAGAGGATTCGTTCTATGTCAAGTATATAAGCAATAAGAATATTCTCTAAACAGGTTATTGAGCCTCTATCCAATGTAAGCACAAATTTGAGAGATGGGAAATCCAGCATACATGTTTTCATGTTGACAACAACTCTTATTGGTATTTGTTGTATTTGTTTTGACAGGAAATGCCAAGAACCTAGAGTTTATTGTTTGTTTGTTTGCTTAATGTAGCTGATAAACTGAATTCCTTAAGGAATATTATATGGAGTGTATCAGTGTCTGTGTTTATTATTTTACTTGCTCCAAAATACAGAGTCCTCCTCCCCTTTAAAGCTCTTGTAACTGAAATAGTTGTCTTTCAGGAGTGTAATCCCATCTGAATGGCCCTATAAATCTTTGCAGTTAATAGTTTAGCTTGTAGAAGACAAACAAATTAAAACATAGCCTTACAAATGGTTAAAGAAACATAAAAAAGCAAAATTCTTTTTCTCTTGATATACTATATACCATGTGTTCTTTTAAAAACAAACTCAAAAACAACTAAAATTACAAAAGAAATTTGTAATCAGTGTCTATTGTGACCATGTTTTGATGCCAAGCTTTCCTACTACAAGTGCATGTTCATAGTCCTCAAATTTGATGTTCTTTGTAGTTTTGCATTTTTTCAACTTTGCCTCTCTGGGTCTGTTTGGCAAGCAAGTTTCAGAATTCTCATATCATTATAATAGAAACATTGAAGTATATTAAAATTGAAAAAATATTGCAGGCTAGTCCACTCTCACCGATTTTTATTCATTTCTATGCTTGCTTTTTTGTGCTCCTTGAGCAAAAGTCAGTTTTACTTTGCTATTCATTTTAGTTAGTCATTTCTCCCTTTTCAGAACTATAATACAAAGTTGACTATTTTTAACAAATTGAATTTCAAAACCTTTATATGGTGCTTCTCATGGCTGTCATGTGCCTGCCCTATTAACACCCCTGAGAGATGCTTAGGGCAGGAGGCTGTCCAAACATAGTATCTCTGAACATTCAATGTAGTTTCTGACAAATTCTAATACCTTGATTTTTTAGTCTGGAAGACTGACTCAGTTATCTCAGTAATTCTAGGAAAAGCATCAGGAATTTACATATTCACAATATTTTGTTTTATTTGTAGTCTTTCATATGTGTGTGTGTACATGCCTATGCACACTTGTATGTACATATATACTTGCAAAATGTGCACAGACTTGCATGTACATACATACCTGCAAGGACAAGTGCCCACAAAGTGTAGAAGAGTGTGTTACATACTGTAGGGCAGGAGTGACAGACTGGGTACTAGGAATTAAATGGAGTCTACTGAAAGAATACCAACCAGAAATATTCATTCTTAACAGTTAATTCAGTGATCTGTTTATCCAAATATGGATGACGTGGGTTCTGCATACTAATATACACTACTTGACAGAAAAAAAAGATATTCAAATTTTGGGAGGGGAAGATAATGAAGTTAATTGTGCTTTAAATAGCAATTTTTCATAATTTGACAATAGATCATACACTAGTAAAGACAACTATTTTATGGGTGCATCAACTAATTTTGCATACAAATACATAAATCAACATGCTTATTAATACATAAATGTTAACATATATTACTTCAATTTCCAAGTTATGTTCATATTATGCCATCATCATATTCAATAGCATGTATTATAAACCATGTCACACTTTCTTATATTGAGTACCAGTAGGCAAAACTCAAAGTAGATATTAAAACTGGCATTGATAGGAATGGGATGATGTTATCAGTGTTTAAGAAAATATACTCTTCATTCAGAAAACCCAAATTTGCTGCCTAGTACTTAGATGAAGTATCTCCTAAACTCTTGCTCTGGAATAGCCAATAGCTTTGACCTACAAGGAAACCTACATGTAATATACACAAACCACATGCATACACATAAATGAAATAAAAATAAATGTCTAAATAAAACCATATAAACATTAAAATACTACCTTTTTTTGTAGGTGACAAATACCCATTGACTACTATTTTATATGACTACAATTAATCATACAAAATAGGTATTTTAGTGTATTGTTTAATTTTAAAAGTAGTATTGAACCACTTACAAATAAAATGGCTCTAAAATATTACTATTATAAAAAGGAGAGCTTTCATATCACAAATAATTGCAAAGATGGATTGTGCCATATTACAGAAGACAATGTCAGCCAAAAAGATTTTAAATGATGGGATACAGGCAATTCTGTGTTTCTGTTTCTCTATAGTTGGTTTCTATCTTTCCTTATTTTCTTTTCTTTCCTTGGCCATTTAATTCCTTTCATTTTAAGTAGCAGTGTCATTATGCATACATAGGCTGATCTTATAGCAAAAGTAGCAAGTTAGTTGCAGAATTCTTCACCTGTGGCTCTGCTTCCACTCCCAAGCTGTGGCTTCCTACAGAGTCTCTTGAGATCTAATTCTGTTCTTTTGCCATATAACTGATTCAGGTTAACCTACCAGTCATAAATGTGGGGATGGGGGTTTATGAGAATAAACAAATAACTACAGCTGTTTCCATATGGAAATTACATAATCTTAAATTACCAACCATGTTGTAGCAGGTAGGTATGGATTTCTAGACAGGAAAGATGGCAATTGTAATGTTCTATGACTTCAAAGATGAGGAAAGAAGAAAAAAAAGTTATGGTCTCAGGAACATAATGAGAATATACTTCAAAACACTAATTGTTAGGACCAAAGATCGCTTTCATAAACCTTGAGATTTATAGGCACTTGTGTTCACAAGATGGAAGAAAACACTTCACAACTCACATTGATTTATAGATCCTGTTTTACCTTTTCTTGGTCAAGTGTGACTTTGTTCATCTTCCTGGAATAATGCAATTGCTGTTTCTGTCTGTATTTGGTAGTTATTTCTGAAGCTTGGCAGGATTAGTTTCAATCAATAGAGAGGTCGTTCCCCACACTGGCCATCATGTAGGCTGCTCCGACCTCTAAGACATTGCTATCTAAAAGAAGTTCTTAGGAGGTCTCTGTTTCACCTTTGCTTAATTAAGCATGATTCAATCACAGAATCAAATTTGGAGTGCTGGATACTGGTATGCGAAATCACAATGTTAATGCTAGCTTGTATCTGCTCTTAGAATTTGCTGTGAGATATAAAATTTCCATACTGCCAATATAGTCATAGCACATCATAAGATTTTAATATATGATAATTACTTGTTTAAATTATGCATGAACTTAAGACAAAAGTCAAATGGAAAGTTAGCTTCTGACCATAAATGTGTTTAAATTACCCTAAGAAAAAAGCCAGTGTAAGTCACATTTAAAACAATGTTTATATGGTGGTGTACACCTTTAATCCCAGCACATGGGAGGCAAAGTCAAGGAATTTCTGAGTTCGAGGCAAGCCTGGTCTATAGAGTGAGTTCCAGGACAGCGAGGACTACACAGAGAAACCCTGTCTCGAAAAAACAAAACCAAACCAAACCAAACACAAACCAAACCAAAACAAACAAACAAACAAACAAACAAAACCAAATGTTTATGATTGCTTTCCATGCCTATGTTACAGCAACAGCAGCTACATCACAGAGTTTGACAAGCATCTGGACTCTCTTACCTAGAAAGGCATTGTGCTTCCTTATTATGATAAGTAACTGCACTGAGGAAGAGAGACAGTGAAGTCAGGACAGGAAAAATCGGCAACTAATCCCAAATTCAGGGCTAGCATGGTTTGTAAGTCCTAATAATGATATAAATGACTGGCCAGATGGCTCCTTGGGATAACCATAAACTAATTCATCAGACATTCTCGAGAATGAGGCTACTTTTACTTTGTGGTGGATTTTGGAAGTACTTCCAACCCCAACAAATAGTTCTGAAAATGCACTTAACATGTACAAAGTGAACTAGAAAAGCAGTCATTGAAGACAAAATTATATTTTATAATTAAAGAGACATTGTTAACTACAGCACCTGTTGAAAAATAGTGCTAATAATTATAATTGTCTAAACTTTAATTTTTTCAGGAAAATAGTAAGTATAATTGTATATATATATATATAAGCTCAATTCACACACAAAAATGCAAACCCACATTTCTCTGATCCAGTATCCAAAGTTTCTCCTTTCTTTCAGCCCACGTTAAAAGTAGGGCATTCCTTCTGTTACAGAATAGCATGGATTCATTTCAGAGAGAACTGATAATAAAATTAGCCAGTCACACGTAGGAGCATTTATCGGAGCCTCCAGTTGTATATTTCCAGATCACAGCTGAGAAGGAAAACAACCTGTGGACCAATGAGAAGAACACCAAAAGTGCAAGGACAGCACATTTTTTTTCTAGCATCATCTCTTCTGGGAAGCATTACCCTCTTGTGCTCTTCCAGACCATTGATTCCATTCTGAACCCATAAAAAAGAGATTATAAATCAAGGGAAGGAGGTACTGCTAAAATATAGGTGGTTTATAAGTTATTTTGTGAACAAAATTGAGACTATTAGAACTCCTGAATAGCTTTCAACCTCTAATCATTTTCTTCATAACTAAATTTTTGTCTGCTCTAGAGAGTAGCGTGAATTTTATAGCAGCGTCGTGCACCAGAATTCTAAAACTTCATACAGGCCTTGCTTGCTTATTGCTGCCTTGCCATGCATCTAAGAAACATGTCACTGACTCCCCTCCTTCTGACATTTCCTAGGGCATACACTATTGTTGATATCTATAGCAAAACGGTGTAATATAAAAAAAGTTGCATGAGAATAAAGTTAGTAGTCCTGGATTCCAATCTTACTTAGATATCAATTTATTTTTGTAGCCTAAGGGGGAAAATGACTTAATAGAAATGAGTCTCAGTTTCCCTCTAATATCATGGCAAATGAGAAACACAGGAGTCTTATATGGATGCTGCAGAGAAAGAATAAGATTTTATAGGTGAAGTACTTTAAGGCTTAAAACTATTTACTTGTGAATGGAAAATCAAAATCTCAGGTTTATCCCCATTCACTATCTTATTATTTTCATATCATTCAGTTTTGTACTAAATCCCACTGTCTTCTTGTAAATACTATCATATAAACAATTATATGTATATATAAATAAGTGTATATATATGATATATAAACATATTTACACAGACACACACACACACACACAAACCTACATATACTATGAGTTTTCCTATTTATTGTCAGATTCAAGCATCAATAGTTTCTACAGTCTAGTAGCTATGCTGTTTTCTGGGAAAAAGTCTTCATTTCCTGTCTAGAACCATGTCTTTCCATGTCCTTGTCAGTTCTTAAGTAAGTAGAGGTCCTTCACATCTATATTCACATGCAAACCACATTAATGGAATATAAGCTATTCATTACTGCAAATCTAAGTTTACTGACTGGCTCAGAGTTTGATACACGGTAAAAGTCCATCTGAAAATGCTGAGGCTCCATATCTGTTTTTTGCCCTGGTAATTAGGATACCACTGAGAGCTCCTAGGGCCTGGTCTGACTAAGCTCAACATGTATCTGATAATAATAAAAAATCCACAAGGTTTGCATTCCTGAGATATGAGAACTAGAATTTGATTTTGAAGAGCTGATACCAAACTTTTACATTTTGTGTCTCAGTCTACATCAAGCATGGACATCCCCATTATAAAATCCGGTATTAATTTTTCATTTCCAAAATTAGTTTTGAATATGTTACCTAAAATTTACAAATCTCAATGTTAAAACTCAGTGCACCTACTCATATGACCCATCTCAGTTTCATTGCAGTGAGAAAACACTGACAAAAGCAACTTGGGAAGGAAAGGTTTTATTTAATCTTACAGCTTATAGCCGTTAGTTACTATAGGGAAATCAGAGCAGGAACTCTGGATAGAAACTGAAGCAGAAGCCACACAGGAGGTCTGGTCATTGGCTTGCTTCTAGTGGTTTGCTTGGCTTGCCTTGTTATTATACTAAGGGGGACCTTCTTATAAGTGGTGGCACCACTCACAGTGAAAAGATCTCTCCTCTATTCACATTAATCAAACACATATTAAACAAGCTTATCCATGGACTCACTCACAAGCCAATCTGCTGGTAAGATATCCCCAACTGAGGTTTCTTCTTTCTAAACAACTCTAGGTTGCATCAAATTGCCTATACACAACCCTCTTTGCTAGATTATTTTTTTCTGTGATTTAAAATGTAGGGTTTGTAGTTGTTCAAAGACATACCAGTATTGAAGTAAAATAGTGTGTCTGCCAATCCAAATGCTTAACTTTCTTATGTAATAATGTCCACTTTATAAAGCCCATGTAGATTAAAGGCACAAGAAGTTTACCTGAGCAAATACATGTCTAGAATTTCCTTGCATATGATACAGCAACTCTGCCCTTGAAAAGAAAGCTTCAATTAGAAACTCTAAACAGACCATGGCACAGAAACTAGGCTTACATGCAAAGTGAAACTTATACAGTGGCCAAAATCCTGAGAACACAACACTTAGAGATGGCATTGTGTATAACTTATCCTGAAACAACTGAATTTCTAGGTTAGTACTCCTACATGACTACTTGGCTACTCTCCTAAGACAGAAGCACTGTTATTATTACAAACAATATTGTTATACAGTACATAGAGGAAGAGGTAGAATGGTCATGGCCTGCTGTTAGCCCTTTCACTCTGACACATAGTTGAAACTTGCAAATCAAATGAAATGTTTGTGTTTGTACCTAAGGAACCATTTCCTATAGATCTGCATTTGGAGGACCTTAAAAATCACCTTAAACTTCAGGTTATAGCATTAAGGCCACTTTCAGAAGAGTTTGGGCACTTATTTTATAGAGGGGACAGAATTTGCAATCACAGCTCAGCTCTCTCGATGTAGTAATAAATGTGAAGCTTAGTTTGCCAGGGTTCACTTCTTTGTTCCCAGGTGACTACATATCATCATTCAAGGGAATAGCTTAAGATAACATTGATGTATGAATTATTTTCCCCGGGCCAAAAAGAAACTCTTTCCAGTCACTTGGCACTCAGTCTTGAGTGTCTGACTGCCTTGTAGTTAAACTATTACAAAATGACATTGAAAGTGAGGAAGGATTTTTTTTCCTTTATAAATCGTCTCAGTAACTTTAGTACATACATAAAAACATATAGTTACTTCATAAATTTGTAATGGATGCTTAAGAGAAATATTCGTTAACCATTTGGAAAAATTTGCAATGTCAAACTTTAACTAGAATCTTAGCTATAGCTTTATTTTAAGTAGCAATAGTAAGTCCACCTCCATTTTTTCTCAAACTACAATGAATTTTGCTTCCATAACAAGAGTGAGGCTCATGATCATGTTATTTCTAGTTCGGATTGCCACATTTTATTATAGACCTTCTTGGCTGTTGACTTATGTAGTGAAGCTTGTGATATCTACAACATCTATTTAATTCAAGAAAATTATATGAAGGAGCTGTTGCTACTGTAAAGTTTTAATTTAAAAATCTATAATAAAACAGAGCAAGTATGTTCTTTGAGGCTCAGAGTACTGGGATGTTGGAGGAATTCTTTCACTTAGCTTCAATTCGTCAAAATAATTATTAATGTGATGAGAGAAACATGATTAGAAGGCAGTGGATCAAAACAGACAAAGTCTTCAAGAGGTAGCTTCCTGCATTCCCAGAAATCAATGTACCAATGATCCCTAGTCACTTTGGCATTAAGGGTGGAAAAATGCTGGAAGAGTCAATTGCTAGAATATAAATTGCTATATCATATTCATGGAAGTCAGTTATTAATTGAAAACTTCATCTATATTTTTATTTTTGAGATAGGGCTCATGTAGGTTTGCCCCAAATTCCCCATCAACCAAGAATGCCCTGAAATCTGCTCTTTTGTGTCTGTTTCCACATCACTGAGAGTACAATTTTCTTCTTAATTTTGAAGGACATTCTTGCTGGTTGTAGAGCTCCAGATTGACCATATTGTAGAGTTATTTATTTCTTTTTAAAATACTTTTTCTTTTATACTTTAAACATGTACTTTGATTATCTGCTAGTTTATATTACCTGAAATATGAAACTTTTCATAATTCTAACCTTCAGTCATTTTTATATAGCATTTTTCCTCTCGTTTCATATTTTTCTTTCTGTGTTTTAGCAGCTTGAATTTGATATAACAAAAGGCTGTTTCCTTAAAATTCAGACTGTTTGCTTATGGCTTGTTGCTTCTCAGAACTCTGTCTATAATTAATTTTAAGAAATCTTTGAATTTTTCGACATTTTCTCTGTCTTGCCTTCTTACTGGCTCTAGCTGTATCTGTGTTCGGACATGTATGACACTGCCCCATAGATGCTGCATTGTATTACTTTCTCTCTTTTCTCACTTGTTGTTTCAATGTGAGTAATGTAATCTCTCATCTACAAATTCACTGTTTCCTTAAATTACATCTGCCCCCTAATAGGTTTATTGAAAAAACTCTTAATCATTATCATGTTTCAGAATGCATGTATTTCACATTCTTCTTTACAGTTTCCATCTCTGCTGTCTTCTCATAATTACTTCTATGATTGTATGTGTTGTCCTGCTTTAGGAGATTTCAATATTGAATCCTTTCTCACATGGCCCTTATTCAATCAGTTCCAAGAATCAGTGTGACTATCATTATGGCCTTTCCCTTTGTTTTCCCTGGCTATTTTCTATGCCCTTTGATGTTTGAATGTAACTCAAGCCTTTTTGAAGGTTATTTGGTCATTATTTTGATTGGGCAGGAGGCTTCAAAGATTCTTCTTTCATGAGTCGGCACCCATGCTGGCATACAACATGTGATGAGACACCTGGCACTGAGTCTTTCTTTCTCCTTTTAAAAAAAGGATTTATTCATTCTCTGTGAATTTCACATCATGTACCCCATCCTCACTCATCTCCATGGCCCTTCCAATACACGCTTTGACCTTGCAAAATCTCCCTCAAAACAAAACAAGAGAAAAAAATAAGAAGAACAACTTGTCTTACCTTGGAAGCTTTCCACTGTGGTATGTTACACACTGTATACTTTTGCCCAAACTGCTTTCTTTACTTGGCAATGTTAATTTCAATGTGTCATTGGTCTGGTTGGAGGCCTATGGCTTCTGCAAAACTATCAATACTGGGTCCTCACCAGGATTTTTCTCAGATATATGATCATAGCCATCTGTCATGGAGATCCTGCAACTTTGGATCTGCAGGTATGAATACTTCATAGAGGCATTGGAAATTGTATAATTTTTGTCAAAATAGAGTTAATTGAGGATGTTCATTTTAGAGAATCATCAGTGTAGCTCAAGATCTCTGGCTTCTACTGGACCATCAATACTGGACCCTTATTGACACCTTCAGATAGACTCTTGTTGTCCCCAGTCATGGGGTTTCCATGGCTATGAATCTGTAAGACTGGCCCCTTTCAAATGCTCCACCAGCTCATAGATGAGAAAGATTTTGAGGAAAGCCAACTCAAAGTCATAGATCTGGGCCTCAGTGGTTGCTGCGTTGGTCTGCCTGCCAGCTCTCCTGTGTCTATGCTATTGAAGGTACATCTCTTGCTGGACAGTTGAGGGTCAGGTCTATCTCTCCTGGTATCCCACACCTTATGTGATGTCTTCTTCCCTTAGAGTGTGAGTGGTAGAGCCAGCTCAGCATGGCCTTGGACATCAACATGGCTTCAGGCTACAGTACAGACCATGGATATCCTCATTGCTTTTAATGGTAACAGGGTCCCACTTATCCTGGCTACATTAGAACCATGGACCCAGACATAGCCCTCAGCAACAGCACCACCTGGACATCTACACGGCGTCAGGCTTTTCACATGAGACTAGTCCTCATGGCCATCATGTCTCCAGTTTTACTTCTTTTCATGGGGGACAAACTGAGACCGGTGTTTCAGAGCTTCAACCATGTCTGCTGGTCAGGTCAGTTGTCAATATGTCAGATTGTTTTAAAGTGTGGAATTTCATGATTTTCTTTCATATGCTTACCAAAAATAAGCAAAGTGAGATGTAAAATAATCATTCACATTTCTCTCTTCTATGTAAAAAGAGAGTTGCCACACAATTCCTGCTTGTGCCCCACATTAGAAATTCATCCTGGTTGCCAGGCGGTGGTGGCACACGCCTTTAATCCCAGCACTTGGGAGGCAGAGGCAGGTGGATTTCTGAGTTCAAGGCCAGCCTGGTCTACAGAGTGAGTTCCAGGACAGCTAGGGCTATACAGAGAAACCCTGTCTCAAAAAAAAAAAAAAACAAAACAAAACAAAACAAAAACAAAAACCCCTCCATCATTCTGGTTTACATTTATCAGATCACTATAATAATATTATATATTTCTTGTAAGAGGTGTGTCTATGTAATAAATGTATTATTTCTAATAATACATTTTCTTCTATGGTAAGCCCTTCATTTGTTTGAAATTGTAACAATAAACTCTGGTGATGCTTCCAGCATGTTTGCTATGTTTTAGTTTTATCTTATGATTTGTCACAACTTTATTTTTGAACAAGCTTTACAAGAAGCTGAGTTTCTGTTCATTACTCTGACAACTTTTTTTTCAAGAATCAAGCCCATTCTTTGCCTTGGAAACATTGAGGAATTGGGGAATGTTTATTGTCCAATAATTTCGTATGACTTTGTAAGATAACAAAGATACTCAGAATGTCTTTATATTAAAATTTTCAGTATAAATTATTACATCCGCTTTGCTTTTTATGGGATGTTTGACTTTAGCCAAAAAGAAATTCACATTAATACAAAGCAACACAGTAAAAATAAGTTAATTGCTTCCGTTGAGTTTATCATAAGATTTGGGTTTAGAATTCTCATTTCAAAAGTATTGTGCCCTTTCTCCCTTTACAGATCTTACTGTTTGGAAAACATAACTATGTATGTATTCATATTTTTTTTTTAAGAAAGAGGTTCTTACCAGTAAAAACTGAAGAGAAAAACACAGTCTAGTATATTTAATCTCTAAAAACACCACCCTAGGGCCACTATGGCACAAATCTTCAGTTTCATTAGCATCCAGAAGATATGTGTCAGGCACATCTGAGCTGTGTTTGGCATGCAGTCACTCACAGAGCATGATTGTGTAAATAATGTAATCACATGTTCAATTTTACATTATATATGAAAATTACTTCTTAAGTAGAAAGCCTATTAGGAAGGAGGTTGGATGTATTTTTAATGCTTCTATTTATTCTCCTGTAACATTCAGCACCACAAGAACAGACAAGAGCATTCAAAAGTGGCAAATATCATCCTTATCTGCTACATTTGCAGGGAAGCATACAAAAGCCTAGGGAAGGAAATAATTGTGTGCATGTGGGCCAGTGGAGGACTAAGCTGAAGATGACTCAACTGTAGGCGACAGAGATGACAGAGGTTGGAAAGACACTAGACTAGAGTACGTATAAGCTCATAATGGCTCCAGATGTTGAATATTTGCCTTAGATATTACTAGAATTGTACTGCACAGAGCATTGCTACTGAGATGCACTAAGACCACAAGAATTGAATCTCATAGTTGAGAGACAGAAGTGCTTTGTTCCATAACACAGAAGACAACAGGAACATTTTGTCCCTATCATGCTGTACTTGAATTTAATGTAGATCTCAGAAGATAAACACTTATGTGAGGCAGAGCAAATGCAATTTCAGGAAACTACAAATCCTGCATTCATGTATAGAAACATCCATAAAGAAATGCACTGTGAAAAATTTTTCTTCTTCATTCTTTTCCATGGAAACTATTTATATTTGGTAGTTCGAAAGTGAGAGAGAATCACTTTAATTTAAATATAATATTAAAAATGAATAAACATAGCAATCAAAGCTATATTATGAAATGAAAGATGGGAGAGATTATCAGGAAATATAGTCATTAAAGGTATCTATGTGTAAAACTCAAATTACTATCATTAATGTTGTATATTAATTGTTTAATTACATGAAGCAACCACAACTATGGAAGAAAAGCAAACACAGAGTCAGAGAAAACAGCAAGGATGATACAGACAACTAAGGCTCTGGCCAGGCAGAAGGAAGTGTTGTGAAGAGGAAACTATAGCACAAGAAAGAAAGATAGAAAGATAAATCAAAGAAAATGCAGGGCCAAGTTGCAGAAATGAGAGCCCAGTGAAAATGAATACAAGGAAGGAAAGTCTATGGAGAAAAGTGAGAAGGACAAACACAGTAAAGCAGAAGTAGGGAAAGCCTTGAGGAAAACAGCTGGTTAGGGACAGAAAATGGTATTCACTGAATGCTTGAGAAGATGCCAACTAAAAAGAGAAGTATGATGAAAAAAATGAGTAATTATGCATTTCACATTGGTTGGAACAAAAGGAAATAGCTATCTATTGAATGTGCAGGAAATATTTCAGGGGGAATTGCATTTTATATATAAGTATTTAATATAGGAAGATCAAGAGACTTACAAGGAAAACTGATATGTGAATAACTTGTGTACAGTAAGCCAGTGAAGAGGTATTCAGTTGTATCAGCAAGGTAAACTATTGAGTGGCAAAGTAAAGACAGATTGTCAAGTTTTTTCACAATAAATTATCTCAACCATTTTTAATATAAAGTACATGAACAAATACTACTCATAACTCAATGACACCTAAAAGTACAAGCTATGAATGAAGCAGCTTAGAATTGAAACTTTTATGTGAGAATTTTTTTTGCTAAATCAAAACATGTGCTAATGATCTGCAAGTATGCAAATGACATAGATAGTAAAATTAACAAAGATACAGTATAGAATATGTACTTTCAGTGTCTCCTGTACAAGAGGTAGAAATCCAGGATGTCAATTAAAACAGGAAAATTAAGTAAATAACTTTTGATCATATTTTTAATTTGTCATCTGCCACATACCATTGTCTGAACCAACAGGGATGGCACATTCATTGGCTTCTTGTGAAGTTATCTGCCTTTGATAGTATCTTTCCTTATTCTTTTTAATATATTTTGTTATATTTATGCAAGGAATCAAATCTACCCATACATTGTTTAGAATGGCTCATGTCAGTGTGCAAAGAGTCTGTTCTAGAATAAGGACTAAGAAGAATCTGTAAGAGAATGGAGTGGTGATGTCAGTTTAACAGTGCTGTTTTTGTTGTTCATATTGATGAACAAAGAGTTTGCAGCCAACTCAAACAACAAGCTACACATATAGAGGGTAACTCTCAAAACCTATATGAGAAAAATATCTTTCTACAACTTGTAGAGGTCCAAAAATAAAAACAACAATAATGAGACACATCTCATAATAAAATACGTATGTGTGCTAAAAACAATACCTATAAAGCCCTAACATTCATGGTCAAATTAAAAATCAATGTATTATATAAGTTGGTTTTATATACAAAGGAAAACCCCGATTTTTTGAAAAAAGTATGTACAGTGAATGAAATTATTAAGAAAATTCAGGTTATCTTAAAGATTTTGAAAGCATAGGCATAAGAAATATTTCACCACTTAAATGCAAAGGAAAAGTACATAGTTGAATTTTTCAAATGACATGAGCTAAACTGTAGTTGAAACATGTAGGGAAATAAGGGAGAACATAACTTCAAGTTCCAAAACTTTTGAAATTTAAGAACAATATAGCAAAGCAGAGATATTTGAAAAAGAAGAAACAAACAAAAGAAACAAAAACAAAGAAAAAATTGTTTCTTTAACCCAAAATATATATAGTGAAAATATTTCATTAAATATACAGAAATGTAAAACTTCAAGAAAGATTATAATTGATTTGGTTAATGTGCCCTTTAAATATGAGTCATCACACTAGAAAACTCACTTTTTCATAAATTCCAACTTTATTTGGGTTACAATATATATTTAGGAATATATATGTATATATATATACATTATATATATATATATATATATATGTTTGTGTGTGTATGGCAACAATTATTAAACAAAGAGACATGCATATGAAATTTTATGAGGAACAGTTAGAGTTGTTCATCCAATACTATGATATAAATCTTACATTACTTCATACAAGTTAAACATGAATCCTGTGGTCTAGGCAATGCAAACCTATGCAGTCACTGAAAAACAAACATACAAACAAACAAACAAAAAAACAGCTGACACAAATAACATAGGTGAATTGCAAAAATTCCATGTCTAGCAAATTAGCTGGTTTTACTTTCTTTTATATAATACTCTAGAAAGAAATCTCTCTTCTGTTGATATGAATCACTGATTTTCTAGCATAAAAACAGGATTTGCAATTACCTGGAAAATGTAGAAAAGAAAGCTTTGGGGGGAGAGATGTTCAGTATCTTGACTCTGGCATATGTTACACCAGCATGTATGTTATCCCTGTGTTTTCTAAACTGCATTAAACTTTACACTCAATTTTTTTCCTGTATAAAAAAAAGAAAAAAGAAAAAAGAAAAGAAAATGAATGAAGAAGGGCTCACTAAAGGGCTTCAGGGAAGTGAATTGGAAATTATGTAATTAGATTATAATGTCAATATGTAAGAAATAATTAAAAAATAAGTTTCATAAAAATGATAAAAGGGTCATATGAACTATAATAAATGGAATTTAGACAAGAACAATATATGAGAAAATGCATATAAAATGACAGTGTGCTTTATAACAACTAAAAATAACTCACTTGTTACATTAAAATTAACAGTGATTTTTGTTTTTTAGATGAAGTGTCAACATGCATATTATTGCCAACCAAGTAGGGTAAATTTGTTAGTGATCTATTTCCTGATTCTTAATGCTAGATGCTTGGAATAATAAAACTCTGTATAAGAAAATATTACATTTCAAGCAGGTATTTTTTCACTGTAGGGGATCAATTCCCAAGAATTAAGAGGCTAGATGAGCATCTTATCACTCACCTCAGGATAAATTATAAACTCTTATCATCTGAAGTGGATATGCATTTCTTTTTGACTTAGGATCTTACTATGTAGTCCAAGCTGCCTTTGAAATCATGAACATAGTACCTCTACTGCATAAAAGCTAAGATTATACTTCTATGTCCCCATTCAATCCAAGCACATCTTAATTAAAAAGGGAAAATATCTTCTCAATTCAATATTGTATATATTATTCATTACTATGTAAATAGTATAAGTTAAACAGAAAAGACTGAAAATATATATAATTTTTATAGATATTAAATTCGTTATTAAATGTAATATATTGATCACAGTGGCCCATAAATGGTTCATAATATATTAATGACAGTGCATATATATATATATATATATATATATATATATATATATATATTCATGACAGTATATACATGCATATATATAATATGACATTATGACATAATATATACATGATAGTATATATACATATATATATGAATTTAAGAAGATTAAAATGTTGAGCTGATGTTACTCATATATTGCTTATTAAAAGATGATAACATGTACTTAAATATTTAGAAGATCATTATGTAAACAAATGTAAATGGTACAGACATTTCCTAGATTATAATCCTAGTGTTCATCCAGTAATGAAATTACATAATAGCAAAAATCATTACAGGTAATTGAATGAGCACTTATTCTTCCCACTTTTCATTTCATTTTTAACCTTTTCACTATATATTTCAAGAATGACTAAACCACCAACCAAAGAGTACACATGGAGCAATTCACAGCTCCAGCAGCATCTGTAGCAGAGGATGGCCTTGTCATGCATCAATGGAAGGAGAGGCCATTGGTCCTGTGAAGGCTGGATGCCCAGTGTAGGGGAATTTGAGAGTGGGGAGGCAGGAATGGGTGGGGGGGACACCCACATAGAAGCAGGGAAGGGGGATGGGATAGGAAATTTCGGGAGGAATGGGAAAAGGGATAATATTTGAAATGCAAATTAAAAATATCTAAGAAAAAAAGGAAGAAACGAATGCTTCCACATCTCATCTTTTTATAGGGCATTTTGGATACTTCTTGTTGCCGTGACACACTTCCACTTTGCTTCATCACCATGCATTTCTGAGGATAAATGGGAGCTGCAAAATAAACTTGAATTCTTAAATCCTTGCATTTGAGCTGAGCTCTTCCAAGTGGGCAGTAAATTGTCACATGGTAGACAGCCTTCAAGGAAGGGTTTTCCAGTGGATAGAATTTAACACAGTTATGACAAGCACATAAATTATGTTTCCAATGTAGTAACTTACTTTCTGTTCAACTTTGAAAAAGTAATCTAACTTATGTGTTTCGGATCCCATTAAATTGATGGTAATAATCTTTCTTTGTTAACAAAGTGCTTTGAAATCACTGTGTGACAAGCAATATATTACCATAAAGTACTCCTATTTCACCCTGCATTGTAACCTCTCAAGAAAGAGGTCTACGCATCATTGTATTTCAATGTGCAACTCTGCCCCCTCAAAAAAAAAAAGTGATTGAGAATGGCATGGAAATGCTATAATGTGTCTGAAAGTCAGTGTTATGAACTCGCCTTGAGTGTTGATTTGACTAATCATACATTTGCATCAAGGGAATGATAAATGTAAGAACATTTCAGAAAACAATAATGGAGCTCCTGTTTTTGAAAGAGACAGGGAAATATAGATCACAGTATACCATTTATTGACTATGCTTCATTCAAAGCAACAGAATTACAGGAAATCCTTGTAAGGAAACAGGAAGTACAACTTCTATGTGTTCTACTTTTTAATTAAATGCATTTTACTTCTGTGGATGTTGAACATATGTGGTTTGGCTCCTGTGTGCAGAGGTCACATATCACATGCAAGAGTTTGAGTCTCTTCTCTGTTAATGTTGCTTTTATTACCACAGATCAGACACATACCAATGTGCATGAATACATACAGGGCTTGGGCTGAGCTCAGAGCATTTCCTTTTTGTTCTAACTATTCCTAGGCCTAGGTATGGAACCTCTAGGCTCCATGCAATCTAATCGTCTAAGATGACTGATTCAATATGGCTTCTCTGGACTTCTGACTGAATTGCTCTGCTGGCCTCATATTACTTTGGCAATATATTCAAATAATCTGGCTCCTTCTCATTCTTTGGCTAAATTCTTCTGTCTTCATCTGTGCTTAGCTAATGCTCTCTGTAACTGTCTCTGTAAAACTGTCCCAGTAAAACTTCCACACACATATACTACATATCATACCCTTCTCTCTTTCAGTGCTCTTAAGTAGTCTCTCCTTCCTGTAACTGTTCTCCTGAGAGTTGGGCATATCCTATCACTGACTCATTCTGTCCAATGTTTATGTGATTCATCATTTTGTCTGCCCCTCAATTAGATGTCAGTTTCAAACATGGCTGCTTCCTTCAACAAATTAACCTCATCTTCATTGTTAGGGATTAAAGGTGTACCAAGGTTGTGCATGTATTCTAGCCAGATGATACTGTAATCCAGAGTATATGTCTCTGTGTGTGTGTGTGTGTGTGTGTGTGTGTGTGTTTGTGTGTGTATTACAGTGGACTATGTAGTCCTACAGGGCTTTGGATGTGTTCCCTTCCTAGAACAGCCATGTTCTTGATTGAAATTCCTCTACTCCTACCACATGTGTCAAAGAGATTAAACTCATGTCATCTGCTTGACAACAAGAATTTTTGCCTTCTAAACTATCTTAACACCTCATGTAGTTCTATTTCTGAGGACTACCTAGTAAGGATGCCTGTCTGTACTCCAAAACACTATGAAACCAGACATATATCGCCCAATTATCTTAGTGTTTCAATTTAAAGGCAGAGTAAATTTAAGAACCAAATGAAATCATTTTCAAACATAATGGCATAGGGTCACTAAGACAAAATGATTATATGATAAAGGTTTGTAACTCTTGTAACCCACCGACTATTTGTACAATATTCAATTTGTACAATATTTGTATTGCATTCATCTCTCCTGAAATTCAAAGCACCATACATTTATTCCAGGTACTTAAAAAATGATGAATCCATAATCATGAATATGTAGCACTGGTTGTCATGAGGCTGAAGATTCAGGAACTAGAACTTCTTTCCTCTTTGTTTCTAGGTATGCAATTGTATGGAGAAGGTCTTCCAGGTGGGAAGTTTGACACAGGCAGCTCTGGCTACAGCAGCTCGTTAAAGGCCTTCTCCACGTTTTCCCACAGTGGGCCTCAAAGACACAAGAAAGTTCATGGTTCCAAAAGGGTTTATTTTCATGGTGAATGTAGATGGATCTAGCAGTACCCCATGAAACTCAGGGCAGACTTGAGTTAAATAGAGAGAGAGAAAGGGGGAGGGTTTTGTATAGAATGCTTAATTGGCTCTGCCCTCTAGCCTTCAGGTATCTCATTAGTATGTGAATCCTTCTAGGGCCTGAGGCCTGTAATCACTCCTAATACCTGTGCTTTTTGGGAGGGTCTGCAATGGCCTACGTGACTGAACATTGTAGGTCAAATGGAGATCTTAGATTGTGTGTTAGGAGCCTGGATTCTGGAGCACGGCGAATGGATGCACGTCCCTTGAAGGGTCTCTGGGCTACTTCCAGCCAGCACTCTACACAAAAACAAGACCTCATTGATGGCCCAACATGGATATCTTAAGGTTGAGAAAGGCATGAATTTGTGGGTGTCCTATAATGGGTAAGGTGTAGGCTTGTCAGTGTCCAATAGTTTGAAAGACAAATTTGTGTCTTTTCATGCCAAAGACAAAAGTTGTAGATGTTCTCAATGTGGACTACTAGATGTCTGTGTATACTATGGTAAAGAAGACATGGTTATAGATGTCCTATAGTATGGAAGGCACAGGCGAATGAATTCAAGTGAATTTGGTCATATATTCAACTTCTTCCTTACTAGTGATGAACTATAGATTACTTTTATATATAACAGATATAGAAAATAAATGGTAACACATTACTTTTATAGATGAGAGTTGGAAACATGCAATCTGGATTGCACAGCCATTTTAGCTACACTGACAATTTGAGGCCAGCTATACTAGAATTCCTATCTTAAAATCATCAAGAACAATGTAAATAAGAAATGTATCCAGAAGTCAGATGGAAAAGGTAAATGAGAAGAGGTCTATGGAAATGCTAATGACAACAGAAAGTTAAGTTCAGTCAGTAAGTTGTTTCTCTGTTATCAAAGAAGTAATTTTGCATTATCTTTGTCATAATTTGAGTACTAGTTAGTAAATGGTAAGAGTCTGATAATTTGGCTGTATGTGTCACTACAGTGACCACAGGACTTTATTCTGTTATTGAGGAAATTATTGCAGAAACTCAAAGAACATCACCCACCTTTGGCTGGACCTTCTTTCCACCAAAGTTCTCACTAGATAAAAGTACAACAGCACTGTATTGACCTTTTAGAGTTTGATTTAGTGACCAAGTACTTAAATGTTCAGTCTGCACTGGTTATTGTAATGATTGAAATAATAAGACATAGCAATTTCACACAAGCTATTCATATGAGCCATTTAATACTAACATGGGCTTTAGTTATCAACTTCTAAATAGTAAGTTGTATTAAACTCATTGTCTTTAGATATTTTATTTTACCCTTTACATTTCTATGGTAGAAAATTTTAAATAACATGGTGGTAAAATTAAATAGAAACATCAGATTTTTTTTTCTTAGAAACATGTAGAAACTTAGCTTGTCTACTGCACAAGTTTATTATCAAGTTATCTAGAGTGTATTTGGGATATTTATAGAAGAAAAATTTTCTTGTACATCAACAATTGATAATAATATATGTTGTACTTTGATGTCCAGAAATTCTCCTGCTTCATCTGATTTAAAACTACAGATACAATTGTTCCAAAATATAAATTATATTTTAATATAGAGAAACAGGATCCATGTAGATGTATCATTGAATAAAGTACTTCCTGTGCAATTATTAGGGTTGTCATTTCAAACCCTAGATCATAAAAAGCATTCAGTTTGGAGACCTTTTGTCTTCATGGCACTTAGGAGACAATGCTGGATGACTGAGCCAAACTGTCTTACTAGACTAGCTGAAAATTTCAAGGTCAGGATTCAGTGAGAGTTCTAACTCAATCAATGATTTGGAAAGTGACTAAGGAAGATGCAGCTTCATCATGAACCAATATGTAGGTGCACAAGTACCCAGGTGCACACAAATGCAGACATGCAGTTGTACACAGATATACTAAGACATAAGCATGAACAAAACAACAGAGAAGAAAAAGTAATACAAAGATAAGGTGATGGAATATATTAATTCTAACTCCTGCTTACTTAATGTAATAGCCTCTGTGTTTCTTAAGCATATATTACACCAAGAAAGTCCATCCTAGAGGAAAGGACAGATGGGTAATTTAGATTAAATAGAACCATCAGAATTATAAGAACATATACTCTCCTTAGAAGATCCAGAGGGTAGTTTTCTTTCATTATACCCACAGTGTACCATTTACTAAAGATAAATTTCACTGAATCAAAATTATATTGATTGTCTATCCATGCTTTCCTGGGATTATTTACAGTCCATCCTTTTGAATTGTGAACTCTTCTCCATTCATCAGAAGGAAAAGAGCACAAAGAAAAAAGATTGTTTAGGAAATGAGTGAAAGACAACAAAGAAGACTTACTTTAAGTATTCTCAATAAATGTTTTCTAAGATCAAAGTATTTGCATATAAACATAGAACTGTAACTACCAATAGAGTTGGTTTTCACTGACAATAAACATTTTCTCAATTAAAGAGCATTACTAAAAGATTTCCATTGGGTTTTCTGGTACATGTCTATGGTTCTGGCTACTTGAGAGCTGAGGCAAGACAACAATTTAATTCTATATGGATGAACACCAAGGATTTCATAAAGAACATGCAAGTCAAAGTGTCAGTTGCACAAGAGTAAATCTTCCTTCCAACCTGGTTAACACATCATTATTGATTATTCAAATTACATACTTTTGAACCATGGAAGCTAATCAAGCCTTTCCATTTCTCCTTTATTCTGCTTAGTTTTCTATGATAATTTACAGAAGTAATGGAATTACTGGATTGTGACACAGGTGATTAAGGACTCACTTAAAGGTTGCAGTGGGCAGAAAACATATAGTGAAATCTGGAGGCCCTCAATATGTATTCCTGCCCTACTTCATTGGAGTTCAACACCCCAGCACCTGTACACAGTCCTCAATACTGCCATTCTCCAATCCCCAAATGATGTTTAGATTTGTCATACCTCTTCCATTTACTAGTATCAAATCATCAGCCACTTGAGGTAAATGCTCAGTCCTGAATTCTCCTCTGCTGATGAGAATTAAGACTGACTTTACAGCCTTTATTCTTCTTATGTTTCTATTACTGCAAAAAAGACCATGACCAAAAAAAGGAAGAGGTATATTTCATATTGAGTTTTTATTTCGTTATGAAGGGAAATAAGAATAGGAACTTGGAGGTAGGAATTCAAGCAGAACCATGGAGGAATGTTGCTAACTGGCTTGCTCTCTGTAGCTTTCCCAGCTTTCTCTCTTCAACAACAGAGAGTCACCTTCCCACGAGAAGTACTGACCACAATGTGCTAGGTCTTCCCATATTGGTCATTAATTAAGAAAATATCCCATAGTTGTACCTTCTCAGTTGGAGTTACCTCTTCACAGGTGACTCCAGCTTGTGTCAAATTGACAAGAAATTAGTTGTACAAACTTCAAATACAAGATAGATTCCTCCTCTACAGACTCTTCTTTGCTAAGAACAAATTGTTAACATAAACTAAAGTTCAGATTATTGCCAGGCAGTGGTGGTGCACGCCTTTAATCCCAGCACTTGGGAGGCAGAAGCAGGTGGATTTCTTGAGTTCGAGGCCAGCCTGGTCTACAGAGTGAGTTCCAGGACAGCCAGAACTACACAGAGAAACCATGTCTCGAAAAACTAAAAAAACAAAACAAAACAAAACACTAAAGTTCAGATTATTATAAGTTAAAAAAGATATAACTGTGGTCTTGTGTCTCAGGAACTTACAAATCTTTAGTTGTTCTGTCAGAATCAAGGAGCAATGCAAATGCTGAACACTGTCACAAGATCCTGTCACCACTCCCACCTCTCAGTATCTTGCAAAGGTCTTAAAATATCCACAATGAATCAAGAATCCATGATGAAAAACACATACAAAGTTGTCATTTGTTGCACAACAGTCATTGTGTGGGCTGCTGAACCACAAAGGATCTATGCCCTGTGCTTCAGCTTTTGTTAACAAAGGTCTGAAGTAACCTCCGAGTAATGACATCTCTTTTGCCTCTCTTATACAAAGTAAACAATTACAGTCACAGCTAAAAATACATAAAGAATAAGCAGAAAGAAATATATTTTAAATTAATATTCAAATGATTTTGAAACATTCAAGTTGAGCTACTGCAAGCATCAGTAATTACACCAAAAATGAGTAAATGTTATAATTATAACTGCAGTAGAAATCATCCAGCACTTTCAGAAAGGAGTGCTCCACAGAATACTGATCAGCAGGCAAGGAATTTCTCGTCAGGGTGTCAGAAACATTGGTAACATTTTCAGTTAAGGATATTCCCATTGTGTGCATCCCAGTAGTTGGACAACAAGAACAATTTACAATGAGCTACTTGGGAGGTACTAGCCCTACTGTTTACCCCATAGGTAATAATTTTATATAAATGAATTTTCTAGATTTGCCATAGGGATTAAAAGTGGCCCCCATAGCTCAGTATACTACTCAGTTCAAGCTACTCAGCTGTAGAAGTTTGGGTGAGGATCACTACTCTCATTTACGAGCCCCAACACAATTGTAAAATCATGTTAATCACATACACATTATGAATAGGATATGATGTGCCTTTCTAATAACTCTAGATGGAAGAGCAACCACAGTTGCCTGACTTCTTGTCTCTGTGTTTGTTTTCTTCCCTCACATGTTTCTTTTTGAATCCACAGATATGCCTGAATTTGCTGAGCCCAGGATTCATCTCAGATATAGTGAATCTGGCTGCTCTTTTGTCTCTGCTCTTTGGTTTATGTGAAATTTCCCCTCGTGCATTCTAGGTTCTCCTAAATTGGAGTGAAGAAAATATGTAATGATTTTCCTAGCAATGCCCTCCCTCTAACATCATTAATATTTCTCAAAATACTGTTTATGTATCCTCTATTCCTCTAATCAGTAAAGATAACAGATAATACACTCTTCACTTCCACAAATATATTATGTACTCTAGGATAACCATGTATTTGACCATGGTTACAATCATAAGAAAACCTGATGTATATGTAAGTAAAGCTTCATTCTAATAATGTAGAACTTTTTTCTCTTGTGGTTAGTTAAATTCACCTTTTCAACTGAACTTGGATTTCAGGTTCATTGGGGAAAACATGTTTCGTAGTATTCCCGAGTCTCCAAATTATAAGTATGAGTGAAGTTGAGTGAGTATTTATTGAGTGATTGAATAGGAAATGAGTATTTCAGTTAGGACAGCAGAAGTCAAGAGATTTCTGGAATTTAAATATCAAATAGCAAACATTGATGGAAAAATAATCTACTTTTTTATATTTCACAGTTGATTTGCTGGTTTAATGCACCATATCTGTAACATTTACTTATTTTCTTTGGACTTTTAATGGTACATATGATCTAGGGAAAGAGAGGAGTAAAATAGTAAAATAAGCAAGAAGATTTCAGATTTTTGTTAACTATATGTTATATATCACTGGTTTATTGATAATTATAAATTATGAAGTAGGATGGAAAAGAAACCCTACCACGGTTCACATTTGGCTAAATCTCTTTTTCCCATCCTTTAATGACCTCTTGTGCAGAAAACATGTTTCCAGCTATCCCACTACTAAAAACTCAAGCCAGCTTAAAATTTTAATCTTAAATGGTATTTAGATCCTTTTGCTTTCATCTACTCAGTCTACTAGCAGTCAGGAGCTCTGGTGGAAGCAGATAGAGCAAAGATGTTATATCTTGATTTTGATAAAGTTCATCCCATTCTCCTGAGGCTACTTCAACCAGGTGGCAAGTTCTTTTGGTTGGTTCTGGATCAATATTGGTGCTTTCCTTGACATTACCCTGTCTTAAATATGCCTCTACCTTTTAAAATGACAAAACCCAATTCTTATCTAAGACCTGCCAATTCTTTCCAATTCTTTATTGTGCTCACATTGGCATGGAATGATGATGCCTACAAAGACCCCATTGTTGTGGAAATGTAAAAGAGCAATTATTTACCACTTTCCATTTGATGTTGGCATTTCCACTTCTTGGAAGACCTTAGTGAAAATCTCTCATCCAAGAACAACACTCACTTTCTTGCAGCCTCAAGTTGCTTTTCTCCACTATATATTCATCTAGTCTTTGTACATTGAGGGAACCAGAATTTTGTCCTGGAAGAATTCATTCATATCTTTCCTGTCATGCTTTCTAGTGTCCATGGACTGGAATGTCTTTTGATCTGCTTGAGGATACTTTCTCTGGTGCATTGAACTCTACCTTGAGACAACAATGACCATACCTAGAATCCAAAGATACAACAAATTCAGTGCTTTCCTGTCCCTCTCCTCTCCCAGGACAGTGAATGTTATATGCCATTTCCTATGAGATAGGAACTAGAAGAGAATTTTGTGTTATAATATTTGATTGCTGTCCTGCCTTCCAAAGTTTTTTCAAGAAAGATGAAAACATTCTGTCACTTATATGAGTCCCTTTCTGTCAAATATACATTTATGCTAATAAAATAAAGTTTCCAAAACCCCTAAAGAAAGCAGTATGATTGTCATGAGTACATAATATATCATTAGAGAGCTTCTGAAACTCCTTTGCATAGCTATCCCTGCCGACTTCCACCATCTCCATAAAATTGGAGGGTCTAAAGATTGAGTTCATCCTAAGTACATAGGATTCAATAACTATTTCTATGTAAGGGGCTATTTAAAAGAGCAAACAAAAACAAGTCCTCTAATTTGGGTTCACAACCTTCCTCTGCATACCATGTTTTTTATAGACTTTTATTCTTTATTTTAAAATTTGTTTGCCTAAGTTAGTCTTCTTTTTTTTTTAATTGGAAATTTTATTTACATTTCAGATATTTTCCCTTTACCCCCTTTTCCCCGCTCCCTCCCAGGAACTCCCTATCCCTTCCACCCTCCTCTGCCTCCATGATGGTGTACCCCACCCACCCTCCCACGTACCTCACCTCCCCACCCTTGAATACCACCCCCCACGATGTCCAGCCTTCATGGGACCAAGGATCTCTTCTCCCACTTATAAATAGCTCTCTTGCATATATAGCTATAGCCATGGGTCCCGCCCTAAGCGCTCCCAGGCTGGTGGTTTAGACCCTGGGGGCTCTGGTTGGTTGATATTCTTGCTTTCCTCATGGTGTCACGAATCCTCTCAACTCCTTCAGTCTTCACTCTATTTTCTCTGTTGGGAACCCCATGATCAGTTTAATGGTTGTGTGAGCATCTGCCTCTGAATATGTCAGACTCTTGCAGATTCTCTAAGGAGACAGCTATATCAGGCTCCTGTCACCATGTACTTCCTAATATCCACATCAAAGTCTACCTTTGGTGACTGCACATGGGATGGATACCCTGGTGGAATGGTCTGCAAACGGCCCCTCCTTCAGTTTCTGTCCTGTACATAATGCAAGACAAAAGACGGCAACAGATGTCAACAAAGAAGTATGGTAACTCAAACTACACTTACACGATGAACACACAAATTTTTCAGACATGGTTTAGGCATATCCTAAATCCACGAAGGAACCATTCTCCAGATAGACCATGATAAGGTACTAGGATCCTTGGATAAACTTTTCTTTTTTTTTTTTTTTTTTTTGAAACACTTGCGGCAAGCAACCTAATCAATACCCAACCCACATAAACCAGAGTTATCACAATGCAGCTGCACTTATTGTAATTCTGGCCAAGTCAAATTTTCCTGCTCTTACAACAAACCCCTGCCTCCAGGCTGCCAGAGTAGTCTAAGTATACTGGGCATTATAGTTAGATTTGCAATTGTTTCAGCAAAAATACATTGTTACTGGCACAGGAGTGGAAAACAATGAGATTTTTATAGTGGCCACAGTCCATGTAAAATGCCATTTTCAGGATTCACTGAGACTGTTTCAGTCAGAGAAGAGATAGATTCTGTTCTATTTTGTTTGTTAGAAGTAAAGGCTAAGAAGGAGAACAAGCTTGTTGGTGTTTGGGGGTTTTGTTTGTTTGTTTTGTTATTGTTATTGTGTTACTCTTAAGGTTCCTATTTTCTCCCTGGGCTTTCCGTTCCCAAGACAATTCCTGAGAAAAATAACATCATATCCACCAACAGAGGGAGTAAATTACAATATTAGTTACAGGTATGGTAGGTATAGACTAGGATCATCGAAGGAATAAAACTGTTTCTTCCCAACAGGATGTGAAATTAAAGTAAAATAAAATGTGTGTGCCAAACATCCATGACAAATGTAAACTTACAAACTAACACTGAGCACTTTCCATGTTAGAAGTCTCCAAAACTAAATCAAACAGCTGAAGTCCCCGGATACAAAGAACAACAGTAAGACAATGCCATCACTGGAAATATTGATTTTTCTTGTCCACGTAAAAATATATTTGAGGGTATATAAAAAAAAATCAAAGGAATAATTGCCTAAGAGGTATATACGATATAAAAATGGAATATTTTGTTAATTCTTTGAGATTTCATAATATCATCATTTCAAAGAATAATAAAATATTATTCTTTGAGATTTCCTAAATGTATCTTCAATATATTCACCTCCAACTCCTCTCAGTCATTCCTCCATGACTCTTCTCTCTTCTAGACTTCCAAGGTTCTTGGTTTTCCTTTTTTCTTGCTTTTTCTATCCTATCAACTACATTGTGTAAAGTCAACATTGTCAGGGGTATGACACCATCCATACTTCAGCCACAATAATTTTTTAATTCAATACATTTCAGTGAGTAGCAGTCATTCTCCTAATTAGTCATCTTATTTTGAAAGCAAGGAAAAAGCATTAACTAATATACTGTTCATAGTAACTATGAAAATTACACACTATAATTATTTGAGCCTGGTAGTGTGGTATTGGAAAAATAATTGTCTATGTCTGCAGGATAGACTAAGTGGCATAGAACGTTAACACCATGAATTTAGTTTATATTGGCAGGAGTGAGTGCCTGTAGCCAGCTGCAAGAAGGCCATTTCTTGTCATAGTATAATCCTGCTCTCTTCAAGAATGTATATTGAGCTTATGAGTTCTGATCCATACAGTACATAGTTTAACCTCTAGTCAACAATGTGACCCTGGGAGTTGGAGGAGGGGGATTTCATTGTTTGTATGCCATTAATTCAGGGACCTTGGGAGTGATAAAGAACAAAACACAAATAGAAGAAGCACTGAGAATTATGCTCAGCATATGGAAAGTTTGACATTAGATACAGCAGAAGAGTATCTGTTGCAAGAGAAGTAATATGTTATAAATATCCACAGAATGAAAGTATAAGCACAGAGGGTATACTCTTCTGTTCTAATGCTAAAAAAATAGATTCTACAGTGTAAATACTGAAATAATTTTTCTGTGTAAATATAGATTGACTTCTATCTTGACTATACATCTGTGATTCCAAGCATGTCCAGTGTTGGGAAGAATAAAACCTGATTACATTATTTTCTTGAAACAAAAGCTACTGGAAAACAGCCAAGACACGTTAGTAAATGTCACATTAAACCAGAAAATATAATTTTTCCAATTTAAGATTTTTAGGAAGTGCAAGAAGCCATAAATTCATCATGCAAAGCACCACATTCTAAGTAAGCACAATAAATATGTAGACAGAGTACCTAAAGAAGTGACTCAAGTTTCTACTGTGAAATATTCAATTTAATGTCTTTAAAAATCACAAAAGCGCTTTTGCCTTCTTGCTCTCACTCTGTCCTCTTGTCCTGCTCTGCTCCCTCTCTTTTCCCATTCCCCATCCTCCCCCTCTCTCCAAGGGCTCATAGCTGGCTTCTACTCCTCTACTTTCTCTCTCTCTCTCTCTCTCTCTCTCTCTCTCTCTCTCTCTCTCTCTCTGTCTTTCTCTGTCTCTACTACCCTCTCCTCTCCCCTCCCTATGCCCTGAATAAACTCTGTTCTATATGATAAAAAATATCACAAAAGCAATTACAGAAGGTAATAATTAGTTACAAACTTGTTATATTTTCAAATTATTTTCATTTTCATCATCCTTTTTTTAAAAAAAATTTTCAGATGAAATATTTTTTTAAAAAATCACATTTACAGTCCCAACACTTGAATATTCATAGAAATACAAATTTCATGCATTTATAGGGCAAGAAATAAAAACTTACACCAATAGAACCTTGGTAAGTAGACGCTGTGTATTGATAGCTATGAGAATTATAAGTAGGTAGATCTCGGACAATGCTATTGATCTTGATGAGTCCTCTTAGCCTTATTTCAGACACTTGTACTCTTCTGGCTCCATAAGCACAAAGCACTACCACAAAAAGAAGGCAGGCACCATGTTTCAATCTCTGGCAAAACCTTAACTAACTCTGCCTTGTATGTGAATTGCTGAAGTGGACTGATATAAGTACTTACTTTAGTGTAGTTGGTTAATGGTGCTAAGAAAATATTTACACATACATATATTCTTTTGCCTAAAATCTTCTTAACTACAAAGGAGAAGTTCATTTTTTCTGTGATGGTACAGGGACTGCCAGATGATGCTCATCCACCACATATTAGTTTCTTCCTGGAAGCACATCATAGCAATATTTTATTTATTTTGATGAAAATTCACCATCATTGTAGAACAATATGTAATTCTTGTCTTTGTTTTGAAGATTCAGACAAGAAACATGACACTCCATATCCCCTGTAAGGGTAGTGAAGAATATTACAAGAGGAAGCTGGCTCTTGTGTAAGGGGACCTCAGTTGTTCTAACGTTGAGTGACCCATGGCCAGTTGATGTATGGACTGGCATGCTTCATTCATTTTAGGTTCTCAGGATCTGGGAGAGAGAACTTTATACTTCAAGTATAACCATGAGGTTTTAACTCCCAAACTCTGCTTTTAAGTGATGGGAAAAGAGTTGAGATTACACCCTGTCACTCTCTTCTACTTATTTACTGTTGTGTGTTGGGGTAGAACAGTGAACAATAAATAACATGACTTAATGATGTACTCTAGCCACATTTGGGACTCCTATGTCAAAAGAATACACACATAATATTTGTTTCCTCTTGCCCACACCTTTCTGAGTCATATATTGTTCAGTATAGTAAAAAAAAAAAAAAAATGTCCAGAATCTTAAATGAGAAGAGAAATTGAGGTAGAACTGGAGCAAGTTACAGCTGAATCAACATCAGCCAGAGCCATGAGACATTTAGTCTTCTCCAGTGAAAATCAAGTGCATCTGGCTTCATTGATGCTTGGTGCAACATTCTAGAAAAATGAAGGGCATATGGAGTTCAAGAATATGAGAAACAAATTTTTCTGCTATTCTCAGTCACTGGATAAGTAAGAGGTGATTGCTCCAAGGTTGTGATTTAGCTTGGGTTTGGAAAATAAAGTTGTCAGTATGTTCACATTGACTTTGATGTGGATGCTTCCGTTGAGAATAGTGGGTAGTTAGCAAGGGTTTGTGAGTTGGGTGTTGCTTGAATCTTGATTCAGGTACAGATACCTGCATCCAGTTGTTGGCACAGGAGTAAAGAAACTGGACAGAATCAGTTCAAATTACTAGGTATGTAGCCTAACAATGACTAGATGGAGCAGGGTCATGTTTATTCTGATCTACTAAATATAAGCATTCAAATACTTGAAATTAACTTCTCAATTTCAAACTGAAAATGGCATCCAAGAAGTCTAAGAAAAACATTCTTCTTTATGAAAATTGGGCATTTAATACACCAAGACATATCTATACATGATTTTACATTTTATGGTATAATTATTTAGAAAAGTTTATCAAGAATTTTGCAAGTTATAGTCTGTTCAAGGATTATATTATCAGATATATCATATAAATGTAGAAATAATGCATTTCATATTTTAATAATTAGATTAAGGGAAAGGCCCAAAGAAATTAAATATGTTTCTTATTTTCTAAGACATTCCATAAAATGTTCATTCAAATTTTGTACTTTTACTACACTTTAAATTTTTGGTCTTCTTTTTACATAAATGTCTCTATACTGAGTGAATTTTCCTCTGTTTGTTTGATATTTGCTAATTTTCAATCTGTTTTATTTCTTCATTTATAGCTTTAATTTCTTTGTCCCTGGAGAGTTTGTTAGTATCCTTTTATGAATGACAATTAATTACTAAATTCCCTGCATTTATTAAAGCCAATTCCCAAATTAGCATTCTCAGGAATTACAGGAAATTAATGAACACATGTGAAAAATAACTTTTAAAAATATTCACACTCTTCTGTGAGTTTCATCTATCACAAACAAACTACCAACTCTTGGCATCTCAGGCCATCTCATAAGACAGAGCCATCATTTAACATCTTTTCAGTGTCATCTGCTTTTGTTCTCCACTATCACTTAGTAAAGTATTTTCATTAAATATTTTAGTTTCATTTTTAATGGTATAAATCTATGGTTTCAGTTATAATGTTTAACAAACTGATTGGCCTCACATATTAAAACAACCATAGAGGTAAAGCTTTGACACAGATTCTGAAGGCCTGCTATGGTTTCTACTGAGCTATGAAAGAGTCTGTTCTCATATCAGGAGTACACTAGTTTGTACATTAGTTTTCAACTAATGTAAAACTATGATGAAAATTTGGGTTCAGAAAGCATTACTTACTTTTACTGAGCAATTGCAATATGTTAGAAACAGTTAATGTAGGCAAATACATACAACAGTTTCTCCAGTCTCATTGTGTTAAAGAAGTCTCCAAAAATATGAGACCACAATATTGTATGTATAGTATTCAATCTGGAATGTACTAGGTTGTTTCTCACATACATGATTCCTGCATACACAAACCTTTAGTCACATCCAAAGAGAAGATGAGGAATAAAGGTGTGATAAGTCCAGTCATTTTGATGGAAAGAAAAAAAAAGGACCAAAAGATCATCAGACGTCACATTAGGAAAAACTCTATTTTTTATTAATGATAAGACATATTCTATGAAACATTTGCTCTGTTTTACTTTGGTTATATCATACTTTTACATCACAATGATTTTGTGTTGTTTCCTATAACAAAAAAACAAATTCAAGCCTTTACTTCTAATTGTCAGTGGGTTTCTTTTATAATTAGAAATAGATCTAGCGGCTTCATAATTTGCTATTAATTTTGAGACTATAATTTGGTGTAAAATTTAGAGCATACATTCACCTTTAATATTACATTTGTCTTGGACTGAAGAGATGGCTCAGCTGTTAAGAGAGATTGTTGCTTTTGCAGAGGACTAAGATTTGATTCTTAGCATTCACAAGGTAGCTTGCAGCTACTTGTAACTCTCTTTCTAGGAGATTTGATCCTCACTTTTGGCCTCACAGGCACGACTTGCATGTGATGCACATACAGACAAGCAAGCAAACACTCAAACATGTATTTTTAATTCATATATATATAATATATATATATATATATACATATATATGATTATTATTCACAATTTTGTTATAATAGTATGACTCTTTTCATTTTATTGATATAAATATATTCTAATGTTTCATAAGTACATATTAATAATGTGATAATACTAATTTTTTACTTTAGGTCTGTAACTTGTCAGTATTAAATTCTTGTAAATTGCCTTAAATAAAAGTACTAATTAACCTGTTTGCCATTAGTTTCCAATGGTACATGAGTGAGCAGTTCTGTTTCCCTCCACCTGGAATCCTCCACTCAAAGACAAATTATATCAATGTCTAAACCCGTGCACTGTGCCCCACATCTGATTCCTAGCATTACCTGTAGCATAGTAGCAATTATGGGCCAGGTAAACAAAATGTACCTCTCATGTGAATCCTACCAAACATGCTACCTATGAACACTGTGCAGTTATTTCAATGTTTGACTGAAAGTATTTTTGATGTGAATTCTGTGATACTGTTCCACATATTGCAAATGCTGGATAGGTAGAAAATTTTTTTCCAAAGGATAACTCCTACCTCCTTCTCTTTCAAACTTCGTTTTAATCAGACAAAATCACTGGTTTTGCAGTAATAGTCTCCATTGTCCTATAAATAGTGGCATGGGATTAGGCAGTAGAGATTGTAAGGTAACACTGTCTACAGTGGTAGTTAGGAAACAGGAGTGAAGTGAAATGGCAAGCCTACACAATACTGAGGAAATGATCTTTCCTTAGTTTCTGACATTTCAGAATCTATGAGCCTAGAACACTAGACTCTCCTTTCTCAAACAAACATTCCCTACCCTTGCAAGGTGTCTGTTCAAAATGAGGGAGGATCAGGAGCTAGTCACAGTTTCAGGCAGCTGCTTAGTCACACTGTTGCTTTGAAATGAACTCCCAAATCAGCTTTCCTTCTCTTAACTTCTTCCCATCTTTTTCAATAAAATATCATAACCTAAATCCTTGATTGTTTTGAAATACGGATGCACTATCTGCTTGTGAGCCTTTTTGTTCAGGCTGAAAAATGTAAAAATGAACATAGGACCCTTCATGCAATCATCTATAAATATTGCTCTTTAGGGGAATGAACCTATAGCCCTTATTCTTTTAATTTTTTTTTTATTTCTTTATATTTCAGATGACATCCCCTTTCCCATTTCCCATCCCTAAAAACTCCCTATCCTATTCTGTTCCTCCTTTGCTTTTATACCATTTTAATTACATTTAATTAAGGTCAGTTCTAGGTTGAGGAACTAGCAATACAAAAGATATAAATAGTCAAGGAACAAGCAAGACAATAAACATAAATAGTCAAAGAACAAGCAAGGCAATAAACAAAATCCTGTGAACACTCCTGTGATCACTGTTTCTTAGGGCTTATCAGGATGACCAAAATATCTGAGCCTACTTCTCTGTCCTAGCCCAAAGTCATTTTCATGTCTAAGACAGAAATCCATTGCCTTTGATAATGCATATTCCATGATGGGTAAGGAAGGCATTCTTGTCAGAATGACCAAAGACAGGCTCAGTCTTGTTTATGAAATATAAATGGGGGAGAAAGGAGAGTTCTTGTGGCTCTTGGCAAGAATCTGATATGGTTCAGGATGAGGAAATGGGATCTTAGCAGGAATATGTACATTAGGCTAGAACAAGGAAGTAAGCTTTAGATATAGCCCTTATTCTTATTGATTCTTAATAGTTCTTACATTTCATAGATCTTTACTACAATTCATATTCAATCTGCCTTTTAGACAGGGTTTCACTGCGTAGCCTGGTAAGCTGAATTACTCGTAGACCAGAGTTGGCTGATGAACTAGAATAGGTAGCCAAGTCATGTCTCTATTGACTTCTTGATTGGATTCTTCCATTTCATAGAACTCTTGTAACATAACACAATCTAAATCAAAGAGGTTCATGCAGACCTTGGAAAGAGACTGAAAGTTACTCAGACAGAGAGTTGGTGATGAATAGAGAATGGCTGTCAAAGTCATGTCTCTATGATGCTTCTTCATAATTTCCAGCTTCTCTGACTTGCTTCAACAATAAGCACAGATCTAAAAAGAATTCCATTGGTATAGTTAAATTTTATCCTCCAATCTATGCCAAGTTTTTGCTAGAAACCTAAGGTCATTGGCCAGGTTGTTTTAAAGGAATAGCTCTCATTCTACTGACCATGGTGGACAGTTTTGAGAAAGTTACCTTAGAGCACTCAGACAAAGTCCTCTGCTAATGGAATCTTTCTCCTCTCAATTCACTCGTGCTTTTGGGAGGGCCTAGCTACTATGAAATAACAACCAGAGATAATTACATAATGTCTTTATTCATTAGAATAGAGATCTGAAAGATAAGCAGTTGCTTTCCTCACATTGCAATTGTGATTAAGAAAATATTCATATATTTTGTAGGGTTTGCATTTTTTTGCCCTTTATAAATATTGTTGAACATCTAGAAATACATAATGTATATTCTTTTCAAGGAATTTACTTCATTATTAAAAATATATAATTTCATTAAAAACTTTTGAAAAAAAGCAAGTGTCTTCATGTTTACCAGAAAAGTTCATTTCAGGTATCTATGGTGTGATAGGTATTTTTGGTTGTCACCTTGATTATATCAGGCATCAACTATGATCCTGAAGAGAAGGGAATACCTGTGAGAGATTCTGTTTGGTCTGAAATAGGTCAATCCACTTCTAGTCCACACCTTTCAGGTAGCAAAATATTCCTTTGCTGTATCTGGATCTTGAGTTTGGAAGATTCCACATTTAATCTGGGCTACACCTTCTGCTGGAAGCCTATATAAGGACATGGAAGAAGGAAACTCTCTTTGTCAGCATGTCCTCAAATGGGTAGCAGCTCCATTCCTTCAGGGGCATTAGTTCCTAATTTTTTATAATTTTAACATTTAGGGAAGACCAGTTTTGACACGCAGCCTCATGGGAGTGAGCAACTACTAGATTTGTGGACACTCAATTCACAGACAGCCATTCTTGGATTGTTGGACTGAAGCTTGTAAATCATTCCAATAAATTAAATGTGTATATACATATACACACATAATTTATGTATATGTGTGTGCATGTGTGTATTGTGTATGTGTGTTTGTGTGGTGTGAGAGAGAGAGAAGACAGAGAGAGACAAGAGAGACGAGAGACAGGATTCATTCTGTAAGTTTTGTGACTCTAATGAACCCTTCTTAATACATATGGGGGAAAATGTCCATAAAATTTAAACCTACAGAAAAGTGTCAAAAAAATTGAAAACATTCATTTTTAATATAGTCAAATTTGAGGATGATATAAAGATAAACACTTATAAAATAAAATCATTTGTTTGTATAAAATATAGAACTATGAGAAATTGGAGGTAGAATGTCAGAACTGATTGAATATCTCTGAAATTTGTCAGTAGTTCACAAATCTATAAGAAAAAATTCTTAGAAAATACAAGATATTGTAATTATTTTAAAGAATGCTCTTTTTAATTTTTGAATATTTTACACATGTATACAATGTAATTTGGTCCTATTCATCCATATTATTGCCTTCCAGCTTTCCCCGATAACAAATTTCTGTCCCAATTTCATGTCCTCTTATTTTATAACTTTCTTACCATAATTTAGCACTGCCCCTGTGTTCATTAACAAATGAATTTGTTAATAAATCTGTACAAAAAATGTTTCTGACATTTAAACCATCATTCAAAAATGTAATTTTCAAGTTCTTATGTTTAATACAGTTCAGGAGAGAAAAATGCTCAATGGGATTGATATAAATTGTAACAGTGAAATGTTTATGCATGCACGAGGTTCTAGATTCAAAGTATATGAAAAGGAGATTGGTAATAAAGCATTCTTAATATATCCTAAACTCCATTGTACAGTCTGAGAATAACCGAACAACTTGTGCACCTAATTGATCTCCTGGTGGTGAGGACCATGAACACTTATTTTCAGATTACCGCCACCATCAAAGCCATGAAAGGTTGACTCCAGGACCTCAGAGACAACAGAAGCTTCAGATGCTAATTTATAAAGCGAGTTGTTTTTACACACTATACTCATTATCCCATGTCTTTAAATTTATGTGAAAATATTTATAAGACCAAATACAATGTAAATACTTGGTCAGCAATTACTAAACTATAAAAAGAAATGACAGCTTATAACCAATTAGTCTACACACAGTTTTTCAACTGTATTTGAATAAAAGTTGGCTTCATCTAGGGTCATAGAGGCTTTGTGTATAGGACTGACAGTACAGCATCTGAACCTGTCAGTTCTATACAGACATCAAGAAATAATGGGCTTTGTACTTTCTATGTTTCTTTGGAGTGGGTGAGAGAAGTATACAGTGTAGGGATGTGGTCTAATCTAACCTAACTGTAATATGAAATACAAATAATACTTTAGATTGATGTACAGTGCATTGCACAGTGGACCACCAAAGGCAGAGGCTCATTTGTTCAGTTTGCTGTGCATTTTGACTACTATCTTGTTGTTGTTGCTGTTGTTGGCAGACTAGAAGACACTGAACAATACTATTACTGACATGGGCAAGCCTAGCAGATAGAACCTTTGAGCATGGTGCTGAGCCTTGTTCTACAACTGTTCTTAAATGTGAAATCCCATGAGTGGTGAACACTGTTCCTCATAGCTTTAAAATGTGGAGCCATGTTAGTTCCACTCCATAGGATCACAAGGGCTCTTTTAAATATCTGTCATCAATACATCTGGTGATTTGCTCCATAAAGTTCCCTTTAAATACAATTGATTCTTTGATTTTCAACAGCATCTCTAGAAAACCATGCTTTCTTCTTCCCACATGTAGAAATTCTTTGTCTCAGGAAGAACTGCCAAGGTTCATGCTGCTACTGTAAGTCTACTGCTTCTGGTGAACAAGAGGCAGAGAAAGTAGTGGCTAATATCAGAAAGGATCACAAGTGAAGATATGTTTTATTCATGAACTTTGTACCTCCAGTGAAATTAAAAGCAAAGTGAAGGGTCGGAGCTGTGAACCCTTTTTCCTAGAGCCTGTAAACCAATAAAGGCTTTATATTAGCTATCGATATCTATCTCTGAGTTGCCTTAATAACATCTTATTCCCTGTTTTCACCAGCCATCAATAATATTTCTGCCTGCCCGCTCCGGCCCCTATCTCTGCGTGCAATTGCATTATAAGGGTCTATAAGCCCAATTTGCTTCACATTCTTATTTTTTGGAAAAGGCTCGCTGGCTTTTGTAATGAGAGCAGCTGCCAAGAAGGCTTGACGGAATCCGTGGCCCATCTGGCTTATAATCTTCACTCAATATCACAGAGGCCTAAACTCTGAGACCTGCTGATAAGCCCAGGCATCCGGGCAAGCGGTGGCGGCCTTCTCTGTGATTTCTCATTAAGGAAAGGGACATCTCTCTGGGAATCTCTCATATCCTGGATATCACATAATTCCTTTTTTCATTTTCTAATAAGTACAAGAAAGTTGTATTTTCTGTACTGTCCTATCTTCATGTTCTCAGATATTGGGAAGAGGGATATTTGGAAAATTTGACATTTGAAGTCTTTAGTTGCTTGATACATAATTTGTTTTTTGAAAAGCGAGTAACAAAAATTTCAGGGAGCAAGTCATAATTACTGAACAACCATCATTTTAAACATTTATCTTATTGTTTAGAAGCCATTTTCCTAATAATGCATTTGTTGTCAGTATCTATGGAATATATTGTTTATGACAAAAAAAGATCTAATAGTATAGTGCTGATTTAACATAGATCACTCTCCTAGAAAACAAGGAGGATGGCATAAATGGGGTTGTGGGGTGCTACATGAAAAATATCATATTCATTACTTACCTCTTAAGGCTGTAGTTTGAACAATGGACAGTTTTTTTTAATCCTCCATCCAATATGTTTTTTCTGATTTCTTAAAATGTATTTATTGTCTTTTTTGATGGATTACTAATTATGTTAGAAGGAAAATGAAATATATTATTTCCAAAGGAGTTTATGATTATTGGCCATAAATTTATTGGTATTTATACTATTGTTGAGGAATCTGTTATCTCATGCAGATGAGACAGAGAAATGTTGCTCATTCCGTGATCTGGTGTCTACTCAACCCTTTTCATTACCATGACTTCTTTGTTTCTATGCTGAATATCTAATTCCCTCTTGTAGAAATAGTACTGCCACATTCCCTATGTTTTATATGCAGTTTTTGTTAAACTTGAGATGGAAGTGACAATATTCTGAAGAGAGGAAAAAAACTCCTGGGGGAAGAATCTAAGCAATAAGTTATCAAAAGGAAATATTGGCAATGAATAGAGCTGGTTACTTGTAAGACAGAAGGCTGGATCGTTCTGGGTATCAAGACATGTAAGTCAATTTTTCATATCAATTATTCAGCAAGCATTGATTAGATACTGACTCCAAATCAGGTGCTATAATTACCCTTAAGGAATGAAGGTTTTTATGATGTAGAAAAATAATAATGTGCTTTGTTAAAAGGACAGAGAAGACCAAAATGCGGCTTAGCTCTGAAGCAGGGTGAAACTGTCCTTGATAGTGGATGAAGGTAACACAGAAAACCAAGAAAACCACTTCTGAAAATGATCCCAGACTATTCTGACTTAGGAATTCAAGAGAGTTCATCACGAAGTAGAGCCTGCTATTACAAGCATGCAATCTCAGCTATAAAAGATCTGAGAGAGAAGTAAGACACTCATCTAAGACCTGCCCAGACAACTTAGTAAAACCCTTTCTCAAAATAAAATAGAAAATAAAACCAAGTTTTGTAGCAGCTCAATGGCACAGCCTTTGTACAGGGTAGGGAAGGACCTAAATGATTCAAAAGAAAATAATGTTCATACATCATACCCAAATATTCATACATGAACATAGGAGAGAATCTGAAGAAGAGACTCATTTAAAAAGTCTGGAGTCATACCCTAGATGCCATACCATAACCAGGACAAGTAAAAGGAGGAAGAAAGAGAGGTCCCATCATCCTGGCAGAGTGAAGGTACACACATTCAACCAGCTCTGCAATAGAGGAAAAGGATGACCTAGCTGCTGAGCCACAGAAACCATGATGGCTTCCAATTGATGCAAATGGTTCTTTAACCAGAAATTTTAGACAGTAGCAAACAGTTTTAGACTTCTGTATTCCTTTGACTTCATATTCCTCTTAACATTACTTACTAGGAGTATTATCAAGAAATATCACGGACAATCCACTGACTTTGATTCACTGTACAGTAACCACTTGTGGTTTCTATGATAATCAGCATCTACAACTAATAGAAGTCTCTCAGAAGAGAGTTGAGAAATATGCTTATCATTGGCTATAGACAGTCAATGGATGCTGCTAAAAAGTCAGTCTTCTTATGCCATTCAGAACCTACCCATGTTTTAGTAAATGTCCTTACAACCAGTGCTGAGTATAGCCTCCAGGGAAAGGATATAAACATAAAATAAAGATGCAAATGGAGTTGGGAGAAAATAGTAGTGGAAGGATGGAGAAGGAATTGGATCAGTGGCACTGAGGGGCAGACAAGACCAAAGCCCATTGCGTGTATGTATGAAATTCTCAGGCAATAAAAATATGATATTATGAATGTGACACAGTAAAAATAAATGTGACATCTACATTAACCAGCCACACCAATTCTCAAGGACCTCTGCACAAAAGAGGACAAAACTATTGTACGAGGCAAATGTGAGAAGTGCTATGAAATGCTGTCTCCTGGAGGTAGCATGGGTATTGTAGAGGTAATCACAGAGTAGCTGTAGTTAACTGGACAGGACCTCTAATACATCTTCAAGTCAGTAAAAATCCCGTGCAGATGGGATGACTGATCGCCAGGATCAACTACTTACTGAGAACGAACTGGCAATAGATAGTTGCTGGTAGAGGGAGAATCCTCCATTTTTGAAGATGTTGCCACTGACAGGTTTTCCATGCCCCAGTGGTTGACCCCATAATGATCACACCTGTAGTAGTACAAACAAAGCCATTATACACACACACACACACAAACTCAGAGAGAGAGAGAGAGAGAGAGAGAGAGAGAGAGAGAGAAGGAGAGAGAGAGAGATAGAGGGAGAGACAGAGAGACAGAACAGAGACAGAGAGACAGAGACAGAATAGAAGAAGAGAGAAGAACAGGAGGAAGAGGAAAAGGAGTAGGAAGAGGAGAAGAAGAGAAGGACAGGAGGAAGAAGAAGAAGGAGGAAAAGGAAAACAAGAAGAACAAGAACAAGAAGGAGAGAGGTGCAAGTAGTTTTGGATATTGGGTCATAGGGACATGAAGGGAATTAGATAGGGGGATGTGGGTAATCTATCTTATTTCATTATATACATATGTAAGATTCTCAAAAATAGGAAAATAATTAAAAATTAAGACAGTTAAGTAAAGAATAAAAGTAAAACCAAATTTCATCCAATATTATGTTATATGAAACAGTTGTGCCTTGAATGGTTGCTGAGGCCCTATTTCCTGGAATCTCTTGCTTTCCTCTCAAGGGTATATGATGTCAAAGCCTGGTCCACACACCATTGATGAATGTCACTCACAATATCAGACCTACAGTGATAGCTTCCAACAACCTACTCTCTGTATCACTCATTTGCCTGACACTGGAAATGTCCTATATTTCTGTTTCCTATCATTAGAAAAGTATGTTATTTGTGCTTTATCTTCTCCCAAAAATATAACCTTTGTTTCTCCAGTTAGACTATTTTCTGGGATGTGTAATTCAGCATTCTCCATTTAGTAGATGGTCTGGAGGCAAACTTCAAGTGGTTGATTAATGTATTGCATATTTAACAAATGCAGATTGTTCTATTCTTAGAGCTTCAGACCTATTAACCATGGTGTGGTACTACAGAGAATCACAGTTGTCTTACTTTAAAGGTGTGTTTTTCTCATAAGAGGATCTTGTGTATATACTGGATTGTGGACATGTAGGACTTTTCAAAACAGGCTGCTAGGATGGGGTTTGTGAGCCTATCATTCAACAGGTGTCTCAATTAGCATCAAGGCCATGGACTATTCTAGGCTGTTTTCTGGAACAGACACTCACAGTAGAGAGAAGTTTCAACCTTAAGAAAATGTATAGGTTTGGAGGTTGACAGCTTATGTGGGAGAACTCAGCCTTCCTCCATGGGAATGGGATCACATAGTTTTTGCCTGTTGTGCTTCCTGCTTGAATGTTAATTTTACACCCTATTTTCTCAAAGTAGAAGACATTTGAGTAACTTTTTGCCATTGGTTTTGAAACTATTTTCTTCTACTCCATGCCTGATGAGCTGGGAAACTATTAGTGAGCTTCCCAGGGGCATGTCAGGAAATAGTGACAGAATTTATAAACATAGGATCTAGGTTATGATTTCCTGCTCTTGTTTGAGAAAGATTATTGCAGGTAATAGTATATCAGTGAAGATCAAAGCCAGCTATCTTTTTTTATATATCAATGTAAATATTCTTACTGCTCAAGCATGTCTGAGACACCGAGTAATTAATCAGAGGTATCAGTTGATGGAAAGATAGTAGTCATAGGAGTTTACAAGGACTCCTCTTGAATTTTTGAGATACTGTGTGCAAACAAGAGAAAAGAAAAAAGAAGAGTTATGGAATCAGAAAATATCATCCTGAGTGAGGTATTCCAGTCAAAAAAGAACACACGTGGTATGAACTCATTGATAAGTGGATATTAGCCCAAAAGCTTGGAATACCCAAGATACAATTCACAGACCACATGAAGCTCAAGAAGAAAGAAGACCAAAGTGTGAATGCTTCAGTCCTTCTAAGAAAGGGGAATGAAATAATCAAGGGAGGAAGGAAATGCGGAGACAATGTGTGGAGCAGAGACTGAAGGAAAGGCCATCCAGAGACTGCCCACCTGGGGATCCATCCATATAGAGACAGCAAACCCAGACACTATTGCAGATGCCAACAAGTACTTGCTACAGGAGTCTGATATAGCTGTCTCCTGAGAAATTCTGCAAGAGCCTGACAAATACAGGGCGAATGCTCACAGCCAACCTGAGAACGAGGTCCCCAATCGAGGAATTAGAGAAAGGACTGAAGCAGCTGACAGGGGTTTGCAACCCATAGGAACAGCAACAATATCAACCAATCAGATACCCCAGAGCTCCCAGGAACTAAACCATCAACCAAAGAGTACACATGGATGGACCCATGACTGCAACTGCATATGTAGCAGAGGATTGCCTTGATGGACATCAATGGGAGGAAATGCCCCTGATCCTGGGAAGGCTCAATGCCCCAATGTAGGGGAATACAGGGTAGGGAGATAGGAGTGGGTGGGATGTTGGAGGAGGAGCTGCATAGAAGCAGGGCTCGAGAGAGGATGGGACAGGGGGTTTCTGGAGGGGAAACTGGGAAAGGTTATAACACTTGAAATGTAAATAAATAAAATATCTAAGAAAAAAACTGAAAGAAGATTTAAAGTAGAGATAGACTCTTAGATTTCCCCATGTATTGAGTATGTTAAATAAATAAATCTCAGGTTTATTATTGTTCAAGGGTAGAAATTACCAGTTCATTGTTTACAACAAAGACAGTCTAACACTACCGCACATAGAAGCCTATGTCACCACCCTCCAACTTTCTTAGTTGTGAGGAACCATTTCCTTAACATGAATTTCAGGAAATTACATAATAAACTAACTGTAGTTTATGAGGCAAGTCCCATAAAAGGTGATTTTTAAAACAGTTCATCTAAAAAACAGAGGACAATTGATAGAATTTCATGAGGGTTGTTCATGAACATTCCTGGGCCAATCCCTTTCCCTCTAGGCAGATGCCAAGTTTTAGATCCTGAAGCTATTGAATGTGGCAGGCATGTTGCATTTTGTACTGAAACCACACGGGTAAGTCCCCATGAGCCCAAATACACCTTCCTGTTTCTCTCTCCTTTGTCAGCCTTGGTGATTTTATCTTCTGTCAGCTGGGTCTTCATGTGAACATTTTGTACCCAGCCTGACTTCTGATTGTGCAGTGGGCAGTATCATTGCACCTTAACAGACTAGGCATTCCAGAGCTGATGCTATATAAATAAGAGGAGAGACTTGTCTTTAATATGTGCTTCTGCTATTTGTTACTGGGTGATGACGAGTGATCTCTAGGTGCCATCTGCTTTGCCTATCATAAGGCCAAGGTGGCATTTTATTTCACACAGTTCTCTTATATATTTAACATGCTAATATCTGTATATTATTCAGCTACAGAACCCATACTGATATTGTTTCCAGGAGCACCTTCATCATTATCACCAGTACCTCCGTGATCAACATAGCCCTCATCAGCATCCACAACATCTTGCTAGAAACCAAAAGGGCTGATAGTGAAAATGAAGAATTGTTAGTTTGTTTAAAGGCCAAGGACCCTCTAAAATTCTAGCCTTTGGATAAAAGGGCAAGAAAAATGAGACTTTTGAATGTCACAGAGAACACCTGGTGAGAAAGACTTTGTTCTCAGCCAATGACAGACTAGCAAAGCTGATTAGAGTCACAAAAAAGAGTCAATGGCACTTGACAAAAAAAAAAAAAGGATGGAGACATCCAAAGAGTTTTTTGAGTACCACTGAATTAAATTATATATTGAAAAAAAAGAAATGAATTTTCCTTTCAAAAGTGACATATATAATAAATGCCAAAAGATACTTTTGGTCTTTTCTTTCTGCACAGCTTCTGATTCTTAGAAATGGTGTGAGGCTTCCTTGGTTTGATGAACTGAAGGTAACAGCTATGAGGCTTTATTTGACTCTAGGAAACACTAATGGTGGAAGATGGTACTGAAACAAAAGCAATGACAACATCATCAACATATGAGTGCCCTGCAATTGAATGTCAGAGATTTTTTCAAAGCGTTCTTAGCAAGAAGCCCCATGCTGTGAAGCACAGCCTGAAATCACTTTCCTGGAGAGTGGCTTTGAGAACCTGGAGATGCTCTGAACAGGTGTTCTAACAAGTATTGCCAACTGCATCCTTCAAGGGGGGTGGGGGTGAAGTGGGGAAGAAACCATCAACAATTATTCCAAAGGCTTTCCAAATGAGACATTCACTCAGGAGCTAGAGAAAACATACAGAGATGGAGAAAACAGTATAAGCTTTTGTAAGCTAACAGTATATGTTGGTATCTTCATATTCTCTTCAGATGTGCTATTGCATATTTGTAACCCTCATTTTCAAAAGTTGTCTTTTGTTAGCTTTTACTGACAGGTCTGTTCTGTAAAGTAATTACAATCAAGAGAGCTTCAAGACTAACATTTTTTATAATAATAAAATTATTTCATCCCATGATTAACTTCACTGTTCTCATAAAACAAAATTCATATTTAGGAAAAGTGATTCCAAAGAACACATATGACTTTAAGCTTTGATATGAATGCTGATGAAAAGCAATGATGTTGGCTTGAATGAAGGTTTGCAATCTATGCCTATTCTCTGGTCACATGTCTGATTCAGATCACTAAATCATATTGCTGATCCTTGTCCTTTGCCAAAAAAAAAAAAAAGTTAAAAAATTATCTGTTGTGTCTATATATAATTTCTTAAAGAAATTAAGTTGAAGGATATTTTTAAAACTACTCTTTAAAGCCCCCAAAAAAAATAGTGTTAGGAAAGATAATTTTCAACACAGACAGTTCTGGATAAACGAAACTATGTTTACAATTTCTACCTTCCCCGTATTATATGTGTTCCCGTTCTCATTTTGATACTATAACCTATAGTGTATAATTATCAAAACTTATTTTCAATATAATTTACTATAATTGTATGCTGCACTAGTTTAAAAGATAAATACCCTTTTTGGTATGTGTCTGTGTGTACATGGGTGTGCACACATTTGATAGTTAATGTTCACTATTAAGTTGATTACATATGGAAACAATCCTTTAGTTGTGTCTGTGAGGATGTTCTCAGTAAGATTTAACAGGAGAGCATCCTGTTACATGGGAAGGGTCCTGAGCTCAGTTCGGGGGGGGGGTGGAGGAAAGTGTGTTGAGGAGCAAGTAGTGGTTTCTTTCTGCTTTCCAACTGTTGTTCCATGTGGCCAGTTTCTTCAGAATGCTTCTACCCTGAGTTCCCCATAACAATAGACCTCCTTATGCCTACAAACTGAAAGGCAAAGCCTCCTTTTTCTCTTCAAGTTCCTTTTGGCACTTATTTTATTAGAGCAATGGGAAAGTAACCAATAAAATATCTGTATGTCACATCAAAACAAAACAAAACAAAACCCTTCCCTAACATGTACATGTACAGGCCCTAATTTTATGTGACTCTTTTTTCTATTTGCTAATGCTAAATTAAACACAGAACACACTCAGCTATTTTCAAGTTAGAATTAATAATATTAAAATGTAAAGACATTATAAACTGCTGCAGACACATAGAAATTTTCTCTTAAGAGCGCCTTGTATGAGTTTACAACTATCTCTTCTCACAGAAATAAAATGAAAGAGTAAGTAGCCAAGGACACCCCTGAGTGTGCAAACATATCAAACATGCATGAAGCTAGCTAGGGAGTAAGACAAAGTGCATACCATGTAAAAGGCACATATTTCCCATTTTTCCTGGAAGCATTGACAAAAGAGATAAACATCTTCTCAGCATTCTTCACTTATAGCATATTTCCTATTCATAAACAGAAGAAAAGTAAAATTACAAATGAAAACCTCTATAGTGTGTGCTCACTAGAGCCCCGCTTCACATAATGTGAGGGAAGCAAGTTATGCATCCCAATTTTATCTCTCACGGTGCTGTGGAGAGGGAATCTCTAATAGTACCTGTTTTTATTGGATATTTTATTTACTTACATTTCAACTTTATCCCCTTTCCCTGTTTCCCTTCCACAAACTCCCTATCCCATGCCCCTACCCCTGCTTCTATGAAGGTACTCCCCCATGCACCCACACAGTCCCACCTTACTGCCCTAGCATTCCCCTACACGGGGGCATCAAGCATTTACAGGACCAAGGACCTCCTCTCCCAATGATGCCAGATCAGGCCATCCTCTGCTACATATGCTGCTGGAGCAACTGTTCATCTTTGGTTGCTGGTTTAGTCCCTGGGAGCTCTGGGGGTGGGGGTGGGGTCTGTTGGTTGATATTGTTCTTCCTATGGGGTTGCAAACCCTTTCTGCTCCTTCAGTCCTTTCTCTGACTCCTCCATTAGTGTCCTCATGCTCAGTCTGATGCTTGGTTGCAAGAATTTGCATCTGTATTGGTTGAGCTCTGGCAGAGCTGCTCAGAAGACAGCTATATCAGGCTATAGCACCTGCTTTGAATAGTGTTTTAAGAGGTGCACTCTTCCTTGGGACTTGATCTTAGGGAGGGGAGACATTCAGATTTACTTTGCAAAAGGAGAAAATAAAAGTATAGTTGAGGGTTACTACCTGCAAACAGGCTCCATCAAAATTTCACCAGGCATATTATTAAAATATCTAATGACAGTAATAGACACAAGTTATCTGAGCCACTAATGTGAATGAAGTTAAAACACAACAATCAAGCAAATGTTAAGATATGATCTCCCCAAGGGCATGGAAGTTGTGTTTTAATGACTATTCAACACAGGATTCTGATCATTCTGTGATCAGAAAATGTTATTGCATTAAGGTGAATGAATTTTGTAATTAACTATATATCTATAGGGTCCTACATGTTTATAAAGAGAGCTTGGTTTAATTGCAAAGTATGTACCAATTCAATTTACTTAGTATTAACTTAGTATTAGCAAGAGATGACTTCCTGTGTGCACAGTGCTATGGTCTATAACCGTGCTCAAAGTGTGCATGGACGTATCTAAAATCTGCAATTTAATGGACAGAATGGTGTTCACTAGACAAGTTTCATTGCTCTGGTTCAAAATGTCATTTTAAATGAGAATATACTTGATTTGTTGGCTGGTGCAGCTGTTGTAAAAGCCCATGGCATGGACATCTTAGACAACAGATATTTCTCTTACATGGGTTGGGAGACTGAAATTTGAGACCAAGATATAATCATGCTTAGCTCACAATAATGGTGTTCTTTCTTCCTTGTTAATGTTATTTTTTTCCCTCTATGTTGAAGAAAGGACATAAACATCAGTGTCTACTCTTTTGAAGGCACTAATTCCACAATGAGAGTGCCACCTTCACATCCTCATGTCACCATAATTAGTCCTCAAAAGCCCCACTTCTAATTGCCTAGATTGTATTATGCATTCAACATGAATTCTCAGGTTAGCATAGATTCAGTATAAGAAATTTGTTTAATAAAATTTTTAGTTTTCATTTTTAAATAAAAAAATGTAATACACACTTTAAAATAGCATTTAAATTCTACTCAGTTCAGATAATCCAATTAAATATATAGCTATGTATTAAGTATCTCTTGAAATGATAAACTTTGCTCCATTAAGAAGAGCTCAATCATACTATGGAAAGATAATCATCAGTATTAGTCATACAAAATCTGGGAGTGTTTCATATATGTTGAAGCTATGTGCCAACACAACCCCACACATACCCAGAAAGCCACTTTACTTGAGAGGTGTCATCTCAGTTATGATCACTATTATTTACTTATGCCTTTCTCTAACACTTGTAAAACTACTTTCTCTGTCTATAGTCTTATGTATCTTCTCCACTCAGAACAGTGATATCTGTTGGCTACTAGAATCAAGTCCTTCTAACTGTAACACATAGCAACTCTATGCATACTGAGAGTCAAGCAATGTGTATATATGTGTGTTTATTTGTATATTTCCATAGAGCCTGGAAAAGGAAAAAGCCCATGTCTATATCTAACGTTCTTCTTGATTGTATTTACACAACTCCATAAAAGTTTGAGAAATATATATTTTTGAACTCCTACCATGTAAGTATTTTTACACTCACTATTTTAAGCATGGACAAGATAATCTCATGAGAGAAAGCTCAAATATTAATCTTCATTTTACAGATGAGAAAATTGATTGCCCGTTGGTTTGATTGATTACATGCAAATCAATACCCAGGTCACATTTTGCCTAAGAAACATTTTTTTCTATTTTATTCATGTTAAAGAAGCTTTAGAAACTTTATGTCATGACAAAAGGTTCATTCACCTGCTAAGTCAGGGGAAAGGAGATTATGCACATTCCAAAGTCTTCATCCTGCCTTTTTTCTCTTTCCCTAGAGTCCTCCCTATTTGCCACTGCTGCTAAGGCAAGAATGCTTTTCCATGACTATCATTTTATGCCGCAATCAATATGAAATAACATTTCCATCTCGGAGTGGGTTACCATGATAGTATTTTGAACTGAGTCATCTCTATCTATCTATCTATCTATCTATCTATCTATCTATCTATCTACTCATCTCTCTCTCTCTCTATCTCTCTCTATCACTCACGCACGAGCACACACATATACACACAAACGTGTGTGCACACACAATGTGCCTTGTTCGATTGTACAAATATACATTTAACACACTTGAGTAAAGTTTGCTTTATGAAGCCATTAGAGTTAAAGGGGATGAGCAAAGTCTCCCTCATCAATAATTTATATGTGGTAAAAGTATTATATAGGCTCAGCAGAGATGATCATGTGTAAGACCAGTGACGACTGCTTTCACTGTCATTCACTGAAAGCCAGGTTCCATTATCATTTAGGCTCTCTTCACTTTTTTTTCTGAGAAAATCTTTCAACCAATCAAAATGCTGAGCTGTGGGATCCCATTATATCTGCTCTATCTATAAAACACTCCTACACCTGAGGCTCATAGAACATTACAGAAGAAGAAACAGAAATATTGTAAGAGAAAGATCAGGGAATTTGCTGTAAGGTTGTGTCAGAGTCCCAAAAAGTCTTACCAATATGACTGTCCAATGTGAGCTAAACAAGTCCAAGAACAATAAAATATAAAATATTTTTTAATTAAAAAAACTAGAGTGGAATATTTAGTTCCAGCCAGAATATGAAACATATTAACTAACCCAGTTCCCACAGGTGGGAATATACTTATACACTAAATAAAATAATTAATTAAATTTGAAAGCTGCATGTGAATATCCAAATTTACTTCAATAATGTTTAGAGAATTGTGATAATCACCACCAGCAAAAATGAAGGCGCTAGTTGCAAAAGTAGCATTCTGAAGATTTTGAATTCTTTTCCATAGATCAATGACAGGGAGATGGTAATCTTAGTTTATATTTACTGATAGGCCAATAGAAAGGGAGCTTTCTATACTTTGAAGGAAGAATGGCATAGACAGGATAGGATAGGACAGAAAGTCAGGAAAACAGACCTGCAGTACAAAAGGGTCCACCTGCATAACAATTAACTTACCTGGACTCAGACATGTGAGTGACTCTTCTCATTGCAAACACTCTTCTCTGGGCCTACTCATACTCACACATCCTCTGCAGCACAGATCAGCTGTAATAATTATTCCAAAGTATTAATTAATATCCGTTTTTATGACTTTTTCATAAACTGGTGATTTCATCTGCAATCAGTCCTTAACTCCCTTCTTTGAGGGAGAAGATGCTCTCTTGCCTTGCTCAGTCTCCACCTATCTCTCTGTCCCTTGTCCACAGCCTTCTATCCTCAATGATCTTACTGTTGAGTAGCTCAACTCAGACGTGTTCTGCCTCCTCCTTTGTACTTAGAATTACATTATTTGGAACTGATTTCTATATACTTGTTTAGAGTCTTATTTTTACTCCCCAATTAAGTCACTATTCAGTTTCCAGACCCTTATTTGAACATATCTTTGGCCTAATTGTTCTCTCTAAAATAGCTGGACTTTGCATCAAGGTAGAGTCGTTTCTTTTATCACTATTTCTGCTATGTTTGTAAAAACATTCTTTTCACCCTTGTTTCTTGATGCTCCCATTTAAGATTAGCTGCCTGGATACTCCATTCTTCCTGTGGTCCCACCATAATTTTCAGTGCCTAGAACAGTTTATAATTACTCCATGGGTCCCTTACCAAGATATTTTAAACTATGGCTGAATGACTGAATGAGTGAATGAATGAATGAATTCATCCTAAATATTAGAAACCAGAAAACTCAGTTAGGCATCTCTCATTCTAATCTGTAACTATTTCTTTAAAATGTGATTTTTATTACTTATCGTTCAGGTTAATGTTATCATGTGCCTTTTCCCGAGTTGCTACTTTTCAGGGATGAGTGGTTGGTTGTTTACATTGCTCTGTGCAACTGTCTCGCAAACTCATCAATTCTCTCTGTCTCTCCCTCTCTCTCTTTTTCTCTCTCATAATCACTTAAAACATGAAGCTTGTACTCTGTAGTTCTATCCCAAGAAGAACCAACTGAATAATGATAAACCAGAAATGATGATAAGTTGGGTGTGTATAGGAGAAGGAGCAAACCCATGGGGCCTGAAATGAATGTCTAAGCAATGACAAGCAGGCAGTCTCAATATTTTAATTATATGAGAAACAGAAACATGTGCACTTACAAAGTGCAAATATAAACCATAGATTTTCGTATTTGATAACACAGATCCTTGACTAGCTGAATTTTATTGTTGACCTGGTTCCTTTTCACTCATGGCTAAAGTCCAAAGGTGAGCCTCAAGATTCTAGTGTAATCAATGAAAAGAAACCACAACATTCAAAACTTACACATAGCATCTTACTATCCTTTCATTTACTTGGCTAAGGAGAAACTTGCAACATAAACCCATTTGGGTTGTCAATTTCCCTTCTAAGTCATGGTGGATGACTCTCTAAGTGTGCTAATACACCTGGCCTCCTGCCTCCCAGGTTATGAAAATGCTTACCTGGGCCTACAGGACTCAAATGGAGGTGGCAACTAATCAATGTGAAGTGATTCTAGGCATAATAGTGACATAATTATTTAAACTATGACCATGCTTCTACTTTATTTACAACGTCACCTTGAGAAGGTATGATGTGATTTGTGACATCTTTTCTAAGTACACATAAAGAATGACTTTCTCTAGGCACACTAATCTTATCTCTCTTTTACCCGAGCCACTCAATGGAAATAGTGGTCTCTAAATCCTCGTGTCTATCATCACTGATACCAAGTGCTGAACTTTCTCTGTAACTTCAGATGCCCTTCAGGTCTCTTCTCAACTACATGACCTACATTGGAGGTACAGAAGCCAATTTAAAATTTTTGTTACTCTCCTATATCATTAGTATACTATCTATTAATTAGTGTGACATAGACATCCAGTGGATAATCTCCATTAATTTTATGAAAATGACAATAATATTTATGCAAAATAACATGATGGAGTGGTCACCATCCAGAGTCAAAAATTGGGATTGCTTCATTTCAAGGTCATAAAGGCAGCCAAGAAAGCTATCATACCTAAGACCGAGGATAAGAATGTGTGCTTTAAGTGAGATGTTTGGAGAATATCAAAGACTTGCTCTGCCATTATGGACATCTGCTAAATACACGCAAGGTAAACAATCACCTGAAAGATGTATCTGCTTGCATGCAGTGGGAAACATCAGCTCATTAGCTTTCTGCTTAGCTCGTTAACTCACCAGCTCGTTAGCCCTGTGCTCGTTAACTACTTAGCTCTGATTAGCTCTGCTCACTTCGTTCTCCTATCACTCACAGTGTGAATGAACTGTAAATCTGCCAGGGCAACAGATGGCTTGTCCAGGCCAAGGGAGAATGGACACAGGTGGGGGACAGAGGTATCCTAGATTGCTCTGGCCTTTAAAACCTTCCATTTAATCAAATTTGTGTGATAAAATTTAGCATCATATTGACAGAAAAGAAAGAATTGTATAATTTATTCATTTTATAGTGTGCAAGTTTCCGCGTATATGTGCAATTTGGCACACTACAAATGTGTTCTCATAGCACTGCTCTTCGGCAGTGTCCATGATTGAAGAACTTCAAACAGGAGTATAGCACAGCAGAGTTTATTATGACTAGTTAATAATTGTGGATGACATATTCATTTCTTTATTGAACATTGGTTTATTCATATTATTCTACTCTATAATTTTAATGGAAGAGAAAATATTTGCTTACTCAAATTTCTGACAAACAAAATGGCAGATGTAAATAATAAAATGAGTTTTACAAATACAGTATTTTCATCAAAAGTGTGGATAAAAGAAAATATGTTGATTATTACTACCAAAACAAAATCTATCCCAAATTCTGTTGTGTAAGCTATTCATGTGTGATAATATACTTGCTTCATATTTCTTTAATAATTAAAAGATTACATTGCCATCATTGCTATATAAAACCAGGCATGTATTATAAGAATATAAGATTACCAAAACTCATGCTCCACATAAACTGGGAAGTACAAGACAGAGGGTATGTTTACTACACAAGAGATGGAGAACACCCTGTTACTCAAACTTGAAGGTCAAACAGTACCTGTAAATGACAAAAACCAATGGTTTTGCCTCCTCATTTCCATGCATCTCCCTGACCCTACCTGTGGTACCTAAAGTCATAGTTGAGAAAGCACCTTGTGTTAGCTATCAGTCAGTATAAACTTGATGATTATTGGCCAAGACTCAGAAAGAGCAAAGAATATGGTTAAGCATTGACAAGATAGAATAAACAGCAGGAATGCTCCATCAATGATGCTGCCCATGGCCAAACAAGTGAGTGGTATAGTCTGGTAAATCCCTGGTCATTTCAGTGCAATGGACACCCTCAGCATCTAAGTGACAATATCTCCTGCAGAGACAGAGTACAGGGACTCCAAGAACTGAGATAACAAATAAGCAATATAATCTGCCATACCCTAAAATACATGCCTGGTCTTAACTGCATGAAAGGGCTGCTACCAGCCAAGCTGCCTTTTCTTCCTAGGCATACCTTGCCATGTATAAGTTATGCAGATTCATTCTGAATTCATTAGGTTATGTCATTGCCTAAGACATAGAAAGAAAAAAAGAAAAAGAACGAAAGAAAATAGAAAAAAAAATCCCTGAGACCTTTTTTGGCTGCCTGTAGCCCTCTTACTTTTAGGGCAAGAGCTTTTGCAAAGGAAAATATAAACAAAATATATTTCCCATGTACCGATAGCAAACAGACTGAAAATACTGTTATAACTGTACAGTAGTTTAAGGTCAACATATTCCTTCTTTGTGACTATGAAAACCTGACCTGAGTAAGGCATTAAAATTCATAACACAAGGAAATGAGGGGCTCCTAGAAGCACTTTCTTCTATATAAGTACAAATTTCCTCTGCCTACATCTAGCATTTAAAGGAAACCATCCAGATAATTAAAATGCCTATAAATGAAATGTCAAAGTTAAATGTTTTTTTTTTTTTTTTGAGTCTTAATGCTTAGGCAAAGTGAAACCTTTATTCTAAAATAATACACTTTAAATACTAGTGAAATCTTGTGAGGGAGTTGAATAATTAAAGTTTGCCACATAAAATGGGTCTACAGGTCTGCACACAGCTTCACTAGGTCTGTAACCTTTAGGAAGGTGAATTCGATAATCAGTGTGTATTTTCTTTTGTCCTTATATACTGCCAGTATTTTAGAAATGAATACAACTACTGTATATAAAGCTAAGCATACAAAGAAATGGAAAACTTAATCACACAACTTAAAATCTCAGAACTGTTGAGGGAAGCAGGTTTGATTCTACTTTCAGGTCCTTGGCTTTGGGCTTCTTTAGTCCTTGCACAAATTAAATGGGGATGGTTCATTTCCGATCTTTACTTGTGACCCTAACCTGGGATTATATGTTACAGGCTTTTTAAAAGTTTATTGTGAGTCTAACTGACACATAACTCATTTATATAAGTATCAAATGAATTGAGGTACAATGGTGTCTTTCGTTCATCATGTAGGTCAATTTAGGGATATATGAACTTCTTTAGACACCCATTGCTAATCATAAGGAATGTATTAAACACTTCATAAATACTATCGTTACACATAGATTCTGTGGCTAGCACTTTGGAATGTAGTATATCTTATCTGTGTATGAATTTGTTCCTTTGTTGAACATAAGTGATCATTAAAGCAGACCCAGTTCTCAAAAAGAAAGAAAAAACCATTAGGACAGTGTAGAAATACAACTATATCTCTATGATGAAAAATATAAGAACACTGGCACTATAAATCATCAGATACTTCGTCCTCATAGACTTCATGCTATCCCTTCTGCTACAACCAAACTCTGTCTTTTTGTGATGCTCAGCAGCAAGAGACTAGTCCATGTGTTTATTTTATTATTGGCTAGTGATTAATTCCCAGGAGAAAAACAAAACATTCTGAAGCTACACCTTAGTTTTGTAGAAGATGACCTTTACAGGGCTGACTATTTTCCAGTGTCCTGAAGGCTGTGTAGTTAAACACTGTCACTTAATATGGCAAAGTACTCTGCAAGGCAATTTTACTTATTCTCCTGCAACTACCTACAATGTTTTGCTTCTATTCTGAAATTTCTAATAAAAATGTCTAGAAGGCAACTCTACATCTGATTGCAGAAAGATTATTTTATTATTACAATAGATTTTTCATCCAGGCTTTATGGCATACAACTTTAATCCCAGAACCCAGGAGGCTGAAAGTGGTGGATCTCTATGGATTCAAGTCTAACCGGGCATACATAGTGAGCTCCAGAATAGCTAGGACTACAAACAAAAGGCCTGTCTCACAAAAAATAACAACAACAAAATTATTTTCTTTTTTATGAAAAATATCATCAAATGTTGAATTTCTTGGTACCATGTAAAGTTATTGCCTTGAAGCAGCTCAGGTTTTGGAACTGAAGTTAATTCCAGTTTCTCTTGTGTTGCTAATCTAGTCACAGGACACATTGTATGATCTAGAAATGACGCTGGCATCTTGAATGTCCTTCCTTCTTTCCTTGCCAAACCATGCCCCACATCCTTAATGTATCCAGAAAAGAATGAAAAGTCTAATTTCTCATTAGGTGGAATCATCTTGATCTTCAGCACATCCTAATGGGATATCATGGCCGCCTAAATAGTATTAATTTTACATTTCTAAGTTTAAAAGTAAGATTAAAAACATAATTTCAGTAAATTCAAAGTAGAAAAGTATGATCATAACCACAGAAATATGGAGACAGTGAGGGCGAAAGGTCAGAGCCATTCAAATAATCATCAATCATGTTCTAAACGTTACAGAATTGGCTTTGATCTTTGAATATCATTGCAAGTAAAGAGGGCAGTGGAAAGAATTGATCTCTGCCATGTACAGCAGAAGAGCAAGTGCTAGTGTGATGTAGGAAGGCCAGTGATACGAAGATATGAGGAAGACTTTTCGCAATAGCATTTTCCTTTGTTAGTTATTGTTGCTGTTATCATTATTATTGATTTTTCTGATATTGAATCACAGAAAGGGATCTACTTTCTGTAGATTTAATAGAAATAATGAATTTATTATCAAAAGTTATCACTTTTCTGAAACTCACATGTGTATGTAAAAAATTACATACACGTGGGATTAAGGAAAACACTTGATTTTGAGTTCAGTTAATTGTAATTTTAAATCTCATTGTTCCTTATGAGAATCTATATATCTTTTATTTAATCTTTGATTTATAGTACAGATTTTATCCTCCTCTTTGTCCACCCACTTACTGTTCCACATCCCATACCTCCTCGCCACCCCTCTATCTCCACGAGGAAGTCCCCACTTCCTGAACTCCCAGTCCACCAGGCCTCCCCACTCCCTGGGACCTACAGTCTCTTGAGGGTTAGGTATATCTTCTCTGACTGAACCCAGACCCGGCAGTTCTCTGCTGTATATGTGTTAGAGGCCTCATATCAGCTGGTGGATGCTTCCTGGTTGCTGATCCAGTGTATGAGAGATCTCTGGGTCCAGGTTAATTGAGACTGCTGACCATCCTACAGTGTTGCCCTCCTCCTCATCTTCTTCCAGCTTTTCCCTAATTCAACTACAGGGTCAGCAGCTTCTGTCCATTGGTTGGGTGCAAGTATCTGCATCTGACTCTTTCACCTGCTTGTTGGGTCTTCTGGAGGCAATCATGATAGGCAACTTTTTGTGAGCACACAATAGCCTCAGTAATAGTATCAAGCCTTGGGACCACTCCTTGAGCTGAATCCCAATTTGAGCCTGTTGCTGGAACTCCTTTTCCTCGGGTTCTTCTCCATTTTTGTCCCTGCAGTTCTTTCAGACAGGAATAATTATGCCTCAGAGGTTTTTTTTACTGTGGGAACAATTATGCATCAGAGTATTTTTTTACCCCATCCCTCACTTGATGCCCTGTTTATAACTGGAGGAGAAACCGGTTTTTTGTTTTGTTTATTTGTAAAAAAACCGTGAATATTCAGATGCACAAAAACCCTGGTTTATCAGTAACACCTCATTCACAAGAGCAGAAACAGAAAAGTTCAGCCTTCTGCAAACAGCTCACTGAAGAACCCTGCTCCCTTTCATCAGAGTAGGTATGGGACATAGTACAACTGAACAACAAGTGTGAGAGCGCTGTGCTCCTTACCAAAGGATGTGAAACCAGAGCGATAATGTGCGTTAGATGTGGAGGGCAATGAACCAGAGAGACGAGAAGGGAAGAGGAAAGGTATGTTGAGTTCTTAAACCAGTTTGAATTTGTCATTTCCAACTCTGTGATGCTGCTCCCTTGTAAGCCTCAACCTCACTTCAACTACTTCTGTCCCTGGCCATGCTCCATGAAGTTGTTACAAAATGGTTTGTTGATTGGTGCACAAGGAAGCGCAGAGCTGAGCTGAGCATGCAGCTTTGCGGCTGCTTCCTTCGCTGTAGCAGTTGCCTTTGATGTTCACATTCTTCCCTAACCAAATTATGAATGCTCTATTTCTCTCCATTGGCACTGTAATGAACTTTAACAATAATTATACGCACAGCTCCCTGGGCTGGAGTTTTTCTTTTTCTTTCTTTCCTTTTATTTTTTTTTTAAATCCTTCAATGGTTATAGTCTAAATTCTGTAAATCCTGGAGGAAATATGGTGACATTATCTATGTGCAAAACCAAAAGAAGTTTCATAAGGTTGAGTAACACTGGTAAGATTGGATTGGACCCTGTTAATGTGAAAAAGCAGGAGGAATTTCTTTGAATATAATACCTATACTAATAGAACTTTGTTTTATCTTTTAAGGCTATGTTTGCTGTGTAATGCTCATAAAGACATACTAATGTAAACAAGATTCAATATCATCAGAATGCCAAATTGCCAAGCAGCCCTTGGAATGCATTCCAGGAGATCTTTCAGGCATGTGTTTTCCGTGGAGCCATTAAAAGAACCACACAATTACAGTGTGAATTGCTTACCCAAAAGCAGCTCACTGCATTCTCCTAGATGGAGGGGAGATACTAAGAAAAGAGAGAACAAATTAAAGATTGCCCGGTTTTGATTGGCTTAAATTGATTTTATTTATTAGAAATACGGATTTCAAGCATTTTTTTTTTAATGAAGCAACATAGTGATAAAAAGCTCCTTCTGTTTTACTGGCCAAACTCATTTGCTCCCTGCACAGCATTACAATGACTGACTGAAGGTCTCTTTCAAGTGGAGACAACTACATCTCTTAAGGAAGACTCAGAAAAAAAAAAGTTAGGAACATTGTGAAAGGAAAATCCTTGTTGAACACTGACAATCCTTGAACTAACATTTAACTCGGGATTTGTATCCAGGAAGAAATAGGCAGTTTTGTTCATGATAACTTTCTCATATTGCTTTTCTTTGATGGTCCTGTTTGTTCTTATTTGCAGTTGTATTGGACATGACGTCATCATCCCAAGGTATGCGGAGAAACTAGTCCATATCTGAGCTGCATGCTGAACATTCTCTTCCTCCTTCTCCTCCTCTTCCTCCTCTTCCTCTTCTACTTTTTAAATGAAGGTATTTATTTATTTATTTATTTATTTATTTATTTATTTATTTTACATCTTGTTCACTGCCCCTCTTCCGGTCATCCCATCCCATAATCTACCCCCCTCATGTCCTATGCCTTTCCCCTTCAAGAGTCTGCCCCTGCTGAATATTGTCTCAGCCTGGCTTTTTAAGTTTCTTCAAGATTAAGTGCTTCCTCTTCTACTAAGGCCAGACAAGGTATCCCAGCTAGAAAAAACATACCCTACAAAAAGGCAAGAGCATTTGGATACTCCTACCCCTGTTCCAATTGTTCCAGGCCAACATGAAGACCAAGCTGCACGTCTGAAACATATGTGTAGGGAGGCCTAGGTACAGCCAATATATATATTCTTTGGTTGGTGATTCAGACTGTGAGAGCGCCAAGCATCCAGGTTAGTTGAATCATTGGCCTTCCTGTGGAGTTCCTATCCCCTTCAGGGCATACAATCCTTCCTCTTTCTTCCATGGTAATTTCCATGCTTCATCCTGTGTTTGGCTGTGGGTGACTGTATGTGTTTGAGTTAGAGGTTGGGTAGAGCCTCTCAGAGAAAACTTTGCTTCTGTCTGCAAGAATAAAGAGTATCATTAACATGTTAGTGACTGGTGCTTGACCATGAGATGGTTTGTCAAGTTTTACTTGTTATTTATTGGTCATTTCTTCAGTCTCTGCTCCATCCCCTGTGCCATGCCTGAATTTCTTGTAGACAGGATAAATTTTGGTTGAAAGATTTTTGAGTTGATTGGTGTCTCTATCACTCTACTGGGGTTCATACATGTCTATGGGAGGTTGGCTCTTCAGGTTCTATATCCCTGAGGTAGAGAGTTTAAACTTCTCACTAAGTTGAGCCCGACTGATTCTTGGGCACCTGCATTATCACAAGTCACTGTCTTGTCCTGGAGATGATTTCATCTCCTCACCCGCATCAGCTGTAGATTCTTTCTCATTTTCATGGCCATCTAGTCATTTTTCTTGTTATTTCCAACACCTGATCCTAAACCTTCCCATACCCCTCCCTCACAATTTCCTCCCTCTTTCTGCCTCTTATGACTATTTTATTCCTCCTTCTAAGTGAAACTCAAGCTTCATCGACTGAGCCTTCCTTCTTGTTTAACTTCTTTGGAATGTAACATGGTACCTGTATTTTATGACTAATATCCACTTGTAAGTGAGTATACTCCATGTCCTTTTGGGACTAATTTAGCTTACTCAGGATGATATTCTCAAATTCCATTCATCTGGCTGCAAAATTCATGATTTCTTTGTTTTCAATGGCTGAGTAGCATTCCATTGTGCAGATGTACCACTTTTTTATTCATTTTTCAGTTCAGGGATGTCTAGGTATTTCCAATTTCTGGCTATTATAAATTAAACTGTTATGAACACAGTTGAGCGAGTGTTTTTGTTGGATATTAGAGCATCTTTTGGGGATATGCCAAACACTGGTACAGCTAGGTCTTGAGGAAGAACTATCTGAAGTTTTCTGAGAAAGTGTCACATTGATTTCCAAAGTGAATGTACAACGTTTATATTCCCACAAGCAATGAAGGATTGTTCCCTGGCCTCCAAGTCCTCACCAACATATACTATCACTAGAGTTTTTGATCTTAGCCATTCTGACCATTATAAGATGAAATCTCACAGTTGTTTTGATTTGCTTGTCCCTGATGACTAAGGACTTTGAACATTTCTTAAAGTGCTATTCAGCCATCTGAGATTCCTCTCGAGAATTCTCTAGGTCTTTGCCTCATTTTTTAATTGAGTTATCTGGGTTTTTGCTGACTATCTTCTTGAGTTCTTTAGAAATTTTGAATATTAGCCCTCTGTCAGATGTAGGGTTGATTAAAATCCTTTCCCAGTCTGAAGGCTGTTGTTTTGTCTCATTGACAGTGTTATTTGTCTTATAGAAGCCTCTCAGCTTCATAAGGTACCTTTTATCAATTGGTGATCTTAGTGCCTGAGCCACAGGCATTTGTTTAGGAAGTTACCTGTACCAATGCATTCAAGGATATCTCAATTTCTCTTCTATGAGATTTAGAGAAGCAGGTTTTATATTGAGGTCTTTGACCCATTTGTACGTGAGTTTTGTGAAAGGTAATAAAAATGGATGAATTTTCATTCTTCTACATGAACACACCCAGTTAGACCAGTACCATTTGTTCAAGATGCTTTCCCTTTTCGATTGTATGGTATTGGCTTCTTTATCAAAAATCAAGTATCCATAGGTGTGTGGGATTTTAGGGGAGAACTTCAATTAGATTCCATTGCTATATGTGTCTTGTCCCAATATCATGAAATTTTTATAACTATCTCCCTGTAGTATAGCTTGAATTTAGAGATGTTGATTCTACCCAAAGTTCTTTTATTGTTCACGATTGTTTTGATTGTTTCTCAGTTTTTTGGCTTTTCATATGAAGCTGGGAATTGTTCTTTCACGTTATATAAAAATTGTGTTAGAATTTTGATGGGGATTGCATTTAATCTGTAGATTTCTTTTGTAAATTATGTCATTTTCACTATGTTTATCTTACCTATCCATGAGCATGGGGAGATCTTTTCATCTTCAGTTTGTTTCTACCAGGAGTTGAAGTACATGTCATACAGATCTTTCACTTTGGTTAGTTATTTTATAACTCTAGGCAAGATATCTATAACCAAGATATTTTATATTATTTATGGCGCCTGTAAAGGATATTGGTTCCCTAATTTCTTTCTTGGCCACATTTCATCTCTATAATGGAGAGTTGAGTTAGTTTTGTATCCGGAACTTTGCTAAAGTTGGTCACCAGCTACAGGAGTTCTTTATTAGAATTTTGGGGTTGCAGATGTACACTATTATATTATCTGCAAATGGTGATACTTTGACTTCTTCCTTTCCAAATTTTTATCTCCTTGATTAACTTTAGTTTTTTTATTGCTTTGTCTAGAATATCAAGTACTATATTAAATATATAGGGAGAGAGTGGGTAACCTTGTTTATTCCCTGATTTTAGTAGAAATGCTTTAAGTTTCAATACATTTAGTTTGATGTTGGCTATTGACTTACTGTATATTGCTTTGACTATATTTAGTTATGTTCCCTATATGCCTGATTTCTCTAATACTTTTAAAATAAAGGAGTGTTGGATTTTATCAACGGCCTTTTCAGCGTCTAATGAGAAAAGCATGTGATTCAGTTTACATTTGTTGGTTGATTACTTGATTATATTTGTATATTAAGTCATCTTTGAATCCTGGGATGAAGCTTATGTGATATTAATGGATGATGTCTTGGAAGTGTTCCTGGATTCAGTGCAAGTATTTTTGCATCAGTATTCACTAGAGAAAACAGTCTGACATTCTCATTCTTTGTTGAGTCTTTGTGTGATTTAGGAATCAAGGTGACTGTGGCCTCTTAGAATGAGTTTGGTACTGTTCCTTCTGTTTCTTTTTGTTGAATAGTTTGAGGAGTATTGGTATTAGCTCTTCTTTGAAGGTCTGGTAGAATTCTACACTAAAACTATCTGGACCTGGGCTGTTTTGTTTTGTTTTCTTTAGGGGTTATGGGGCTTTTTATATAGTTTATCTGATATTGAGTTAATTTTGGTTGGTAGTATGTATCTAGAAAATCATCTGTTTCCTTAAGATTTTCCAATTTTGTAGAGTATAGGCTTCAAAAGCAGTGGGAGAATAGAATATGCCTGCTATTGTAGTCTCAGAGCAGCTTGGCTTTGCCCAGAGTGCTCAGCCAGCAAGGAAATGGTGGGGAAAGGGAAGCTAACCTGTATTGTTCAGCATTCTCATGGAGGTGGAGGAGAGGTTGTAGGAGAATGAAGGTCCCTCTGAGATAGCAGGGAGCTTGGGCAGCTTGGTTTGTCCTAGAGAGATCAGTCAGCAGGGAAAAAGGAGGAAGGAAGGGATCAGTGGTCCCTTCTTCAAACTTTAGTATCACAGCATGGCTGTCTTCTGCTAAACATAGCCTTTGAACTTGAGTAAATGTGAATATGACAGCTTTGCTTTTTAATACATTTTTAATCGCTTAACTTCATGGCAATGGTGGCCATAATTAAGAGAAAGCATGTTAGAAGGTGGCTAATTACATTTATCTTCTTGTTTGGAAGAAAAGATATTCTGTCTTCTTATGTAAAGCAATAGTAAATATTAATTTTGAGATTATAATATAGTTATATCATTTTCTTCTTCCCTTTCTCCCTTCAAACCCTCCCATACACCTCTTGTTGTTCTTTGACAAGTCTATTGCCTTTATTTTCATTGAATGTTAAAAAACACAAAACAAAACAATCAAAAAAAACTATTGCATACACAAAATAATAAAAAAAAAAACCCAAAGCATGATCAAAATGATATAACTTATGTCAACAACTTCCCTGAATAAGGGAATAGTCTTAAACTTTAGAGCTGAATGTAGAAACTCTCTCCCACTGTTTGAGTCTCCCATTTTGTTTTTTATGAAGGCCCATATAGCTGCCAGAAAAATAACAAATGTATTTTATATTATTTATTTACAGAATTTTGTTTTTGCAATTTTTGAGATGATAATTTCATCATTTGCTCCTTTTCTTTTCTCCCTCCAAACATGTCCATATACCCTCTTTGCTCTCTATCAAAATGTTGGCTTCTTTTATTATTAATTAGTAATTATGTATTCCTAAATATAACCTACCTAGTCTACATAATTTAATTATGTATATGTTTCCAAGAGTGGTCATTTTGTATTGAATAACCAATTGTCATGCACTTCCATGAGGAAAACTCTTTGTCTTATTCTGAGACTTCCTTTGTATACTGGAATTATTTGTGTAGGGATGAGATGAGGTCTTTCGAGTTTTCTGTATCCATGTCAAAATGCCTATAGGTGTCATTCTTGTTCATGTCCTATTAAGGCAGTCCTAATGGTGAAATTTTGGTGTGTAGCATTTTGATATTCCTAGGAGATACAATCTTACAGCAAATTCCATGCTTCTTTAACTTACTGACCTTGTGACCCTTCTATATCAATGGTCTCTGCATCTTACATGCTATAGTTATATTATATATGTATCCTCTAGGATTGGGCTCTAGGACTCTATATTTTGATTAACTGTGGTTTATACAAGGACCTCTTTCTGTTGCTCAGGATAACATATATCTATGTGTATAGGGGCAAATATTTAGAATGTAGATGGAGGTTATATTAGATTAGTAAAATAGGCATTTTTTTTTTTTATTTTGAGCACCTGTTTATTGTGGAATTTAAGTTCTAAAAATTTCCATCACCAATTTAATGTTTGACAAATGTAAATTATTGAATGTACATTATAAGTTGGGAGAGCACGAGGTCTATGATATTAGAGGTAATACTACTTAGGCACAAGGAGAGTCAAGTATGTCCCTGGGGATCAAATCTTATCCCTGACCTCTGTGAAGCTCCACATTTTCAGTCTTGCCTGACTCTGAGCCCTCAAAGATCCCTAGTACTCTTGGTTGCCAATGTGGACAACCTAGATCAGGTGCTGATGCTCCTGGTACTGTCTTCAGAGGTGTCTGCCTTTGTAGCAGCTCCCTGGGGTCTCTTATGAGCCTGTCGTTCAAACAAGTATGCCTCCATCCAGGTCCTGAGTGGAGAAATTCCTGTGGGGCCACCACAGAGGTGCATCTGGGGCAGGACCTAATGCCACCACCTTGGAAATCCAGCTCAATATGTTTCATAAAATTCTGTTCTAGGACAGGAGCTGTATACAAGGAAACAGCGATCAGGAAGGAATGTTCTTACCATGTAAACACCCACTACCCAGTGCAAAAAATAGACCTGCAAATGAATGGGAAACCTGTAGGGAAAGGTGTGGCCATTCAAAGGATATAGAGTCTGATCCACTTTTAGCTTCAAGGAGCCTCCATCATTGCCCTAGCTGTCCTTAGCCTAAATTCCACATTCTTTTTTTTTTTTTTTAATTTTTATTTTCAGCAAATCAAAAAAATTTAAAAAGCATTCAAACAGAATAAAATGAAGAGAAACAAACAAGCAAAATACCAAGGGTCAGATATACTTATACAAGAATTCTATAGAGCCTTCAAACAAGCAATACTTTTTGAGTTATGTTTAAAAAAATTCAGAACCACAATAAGCTCCTTTACAAAGCAAATAATATTGAAATAGTGAAATCAAGTGTAAACCCAACAAAAATATATAAGTTATAGTCCAGTATCCTTCATGAATATACATACAAAAATTCTCAATGACTCAATGAAGTAGTTGCAAACTGAATACAAGAGATATAAAAAATAATATTCCATGAATAACTGAACAACTGTTTTTTTTTTTTTTTTAGAAGACCATACTCCATATACAAGCTGCATGTTTTGGATAGCCCCCACTCCAGATGTTTGAGACCTACATGAAAACCAAGCTGCACATTTACAACATATGTGCAGGAGGCCTAGGTTCAGCCCATGGAGGTAGATCTGTGTAGACTAGGTATGCTCCACGGTTGGTGATTCAGTCTCTCAGAGCTCCAAGGGTTCAGGTTCGTTTACTCTGTTGATCTTCCTGTGCATTTCCTATCTCCTTAGGGCCCGCAATCCTTCCACCTATTCTTCTTTAAGAGTCCTCAAGCTCCATCCACTGTTTGGCTCTGGATGTCTGTATCTATCTGAGTCAGCTGCTGGTTAGAGTCTCTCAGAGGACAGCTTGCCCCTGTCTGTTCTCAGGCTGGAGGTTTAGATCCTGGGAGCTCTGGTTGAATCTTTTGATACTCGTTCTAAAAAGGACAAAAGCACCCTCACTTTGGTCTTCCTCCTTCTTCTTGAGTTTCATGAGGTTTATGCGTTGCATCTTAGGTATTGTGTGTTTTGGGGCTAATATCCGCTTATCAGTGAGTGCATACCATGTGTGTTCTTTTGTGATTGGGTCATCTCACTCAGGATGATATTTTCTAGCTCCATCCATTTGTCTAAGAATTTCATGAGCTCATATTTTTAATGGCTGAGTAGTACTCCATTGTGTAAATGTACCACATTTTCTGTATCCATCTTCTGTTGAAGGACATCTGGGTTCTTTCCAGCTTCTGGCTATTATGAATAAGGCCGCTATAAACATAGTGGAGCATGTGGCCCTGTTGCATGTTGAAATATCTTCTGGGCATTTTGAGTTCTCATCCAATATTAATAACTTTTTTCCCCTGAATAGTTAGCTAGGTTTCTGGTACCAAGAATAATTTTCCTTTTATTGAGGATATCTTAAATTGGTCTGCAAGATATGTGTTGGTACTGTCAAGATATGTGTTGCCACTACTGCACCCTCCAGATTAATCTGCTATGCTGGGCATTCAACATAAGGATCACAGCTCGGTAGCACTGCTGGTTGCCACTTTCCTTTGAAAGTTTGTATGGTACCTCTGGTACCAGAGAATCTAGTTCTCAGGGATAAGGTGTGTCTGTGTGTGTGTGTGTGTGTGTGTGTGTGTGTGTGTGTGTGTGTGTGTTATTTCCTGCTCAGTGTCCTTTGGTGCTTGTGTCTGAAATGTATGGTGTCTTTAGCAATAGGGAGTTAGCTTGCTTGTCAAGAGAATAACAAAAAATTGGCAAGTCTACTGGAACACTCTAACCAACAATTAAAAGGGCTTTTTATGCCTTGTATTGGCATTTTTGCTAGGTGGTCTATATTTCATAGTGGCAGTATTGTCAGTCTAGAAAAGAAAAATTCATGTAAACTTTACTCACTGCATTATGCTTTTTATAAGACTTCTTTAGACTTAATAGTATGACTTCTTTTAAGGTTTGGAGATATCCTTGCTATTATTTTACCCTCTTCCCTCCTTTATCTGTGTTATCTCTCTCCCCTCAATAGTTACTGTGCCCCTGTTTTATATTGAACCACTGTTTAGTTAATGTGTACTCTGCTATAGTTATCTCTATTGCCATGTTAATACCAATCTCAGAAATAATTCCTCTTTACTTTCCTCATTCCTCCTGTAACTCCAAGTTATTTTTTTATATCTTAAAAAATAGTCTCAGATGGCAGACAGCATAAAACATTTATGATTTGGTCAGAACTGAGGTTGACAGAGTTTTTTTAATTCTAAAAGAAATTGACAATCATAAATCTTCAGTTTTAGAAGAGAAGAGAGAAGTTGATGTCAATACATGACAAATGAGATCTCTCATAATGCGAGACATCTCATAGTATGGATTTTAACACAATTATCAATACCTTGCATTCAGCTATTTTCTCATTTTAGTTGCATACAGTTTTGTGTCTTTGTTTTATATAGCCATTTCTTTGAGAGGGGAATGGAAGCTGCAAGATGAAAATGAAGGTATTATGCAAAGGAAAGGAATGTTTGCCAAATACAGATGTGTGATTTCTACTTTGTATATGATTTATACACAATTGCATTTTCTAATGCATTATCCTACAGGATACTCTATTGTATAGTCCTAGTATGTCTGCCTGGTATCTCTGTAGATTGAGATAAATAACCTTTTTTATTCTCATTTGTAAAACCGGTAACATTTTTGGAAATTTTGTAATTAACTTCAGACTGAGCAGTGTCCTTGATTTTTCTTACAGTCATTTGTCTCAATATTGAAAAAGTTTTTGCCCATACAGGGTGATCTTTTGGTAATGTAAGCAAAGGGAAAAATCAGGCTTACTTTATAGGTTAATTCATATTTTGGTGTTCAAAGGTGAGTACATAAAATGATTGCTTTGTAACATAGTTTCAAGAAGTAAAGAAGGAATGTTGTGAAAAATTTAGGCCCTTGAGTATGACAGAAAGTATGATAATAATTTTTCATGTTGAAAGGGAACAGTACATTTAAACAGTAAATAGTTTCTTGGCAAGGAAACAAAGATCAAACACAATTGTGTTTAGGGCAGAGTCTACTAAAGTGGAAGAACTATACAAAGAAGAAGAAATACTAATGAAAGCCAGTATTTTGAACTAGGGATGATTCTAGGGTATTCTAAAAGTATCTTCTGCCAAATTGACAAAAAGAAAGGATATAAGCCTTTAAATGTTGGTTGAAATCTTGTTACCAGAAGTTTTACTCCTGAAGATTGGGGGTAGACTTGAGGACTTTGAATAAAGGACACCAATCCTGATGTTTTTTTCCTTCCCCAAAGGATAAATAGAAGTCATACAAAAGTGATTTCTTTGAGCTACTTCAACTGACACATTTCATTTTAGATTTGTACATTTGAAATATATTTATACTGACCAGAATTCTACATTAAACTATTCCATTCTACATTTTTTTTAGATGCTGATCTGAAGTTTTGTGGTAATACTTTTCTAGTATAATTTATGTTTGTTCTATTTTCTTAATTGTCCTTTTTCATTACATACTATCTAGTGTATGTTATATATTTGTGTACATATGTTTCAACTTTGTAAAATTATTTGTCTTTAGTCCGATTGTTAGTAACTTATTTACATATTGATCACAGGTTTTCTGCTCATGCCATGTTGATTTTAAGACATTCTGGTTTGGGGGTTTTCATTATATTGAAAAGGCACATCATTGTTTTGTTAAATATTCTGTATTTTTTTTCATTTTCCTGCAGCCATGAGATTTTCCTGAACACATGTTTGCTGTGCAATTTCCTGATTAATGTGTAAGGACTTAGCTCACTGTGAGTGGTGTTACCTCAGTGCTGCGGTCCTAGGCTGTATAATAGAGCAGGTTGAAAAAGCCAAAGAAAGCACTACTCAGTAAGCTACTTGCCTTCATTGGTTTTGCTTCCATTCCTGACTCCAGGCCCTTGCCTTGGTATCCCTAAATGACAGAGGGAGTCATAGATATGTATGGCAAACAACCCTTTTATCCTAGCAATAGAAATCTAATTGTATCAAGGATAAAATAGGTTCTGGCTAGTCAGACTGGACCAATAACCATTAATATTGAAAGGTAAAATTAGGATGAGATATTAAAACTTACATTTCAGTGAAATGTTCAATAGTCAATAAAGTTTGATTCGAGCAGATACAGCTAAGGCCCTTTTGTAAATTTTCTATCACTTTCAGAGAGCATAGATTCTATTATGCCACCTTAAAATGCAGAGTCTAAAACACATAACATTGGAAGTGATTTAAGTCACATATAATCATCTCAAATAAAGAAATAGATGCACAAAGGTGCTAAAACAGGTTGCAAATTGAACAGAAAGAAAAAATGATCCTAGTAAGTATAAGACTTACTCTTTAATAACACATATAAGGGAAGTTTTTAAGAATTCAAATAATCCTTTTTCATTTTAATTGTAATAACAGGAAACATAGAGAAGAGAGAAGGAAAAAGGGAAAGAAAGAGTAGAGAAAAACATATATTAGCAAATTTCTTTATTAGTGAGTCTTTCTGCAAGAGGCAATCACATGTTAGATTCTATTTACAGTCCTGTAGAACATTTTCTAAAATATATAGGTAATATTTAGAAACTACTTTCTTCATATTATGGCAAAATTAAGAAATTGATATTTAACTATATATATCAACATCTCAGATAATCTTCCTTACATCCTTTTCTATACATTTCACTCTTTTGTTTAAACACAGTGAACTATTATCTTACATTTGTGAATTCATAATCACCCCTAGCAATATGCATCTTTAATAGTTCTGCATGAAAATAATCAAAGAGCATATATGACTTTTTAAAGGAAACAACCTACTTTGCATAGATATACTGCCAACTAGTGATTTCTAAGATAGAGAAATAATTAATTTGGATATCTCTGAGGTAAGGGTTGCTTTTTAAGTGTTATTTTTGTCAGACTGAAAACGATCATCTCTTAAACTCTTTCTTCTTGTATCATACCTTGAGTGCAAACAGATGAACACGAGTTCACTTTGCCTTTTCTGAGATCAAAAACCATCCTTTTTCTTTGTCACTGTAATAATGGAAAGGTCTGATTCTTCCTGCAGACATTGTAGCAGAGTTCAACTGTCCATGTCATACACTATTGAAAAATGTTAAACCTGCCTTGTCTCTGCTATTTCCTGCTTCAGCACACAGTAGATGCCCACATGGCAGGCTAGTTTTGATGATATTTCTTCTAATGTCAAGGAACTTGAGAAAGATATTATGGGTGCCATTTGGAGGCTTAGGTACAACTGAGTTGGAAAAGAGCCATTTCATCTGTCTCTGATACCCCTATTACAGTGTCAGCTAATTTGACTGGCAGATCAGGGACCTTAGTGTGATTTGCACATGGGCGTGGCACCAATGGGTCATTCTGTTTCATGATTTTAGAACACTGAAATCACTGCCTCATCCCATACACATACAATTCCTGCCTGTGCCCATAGATATCTGATACTCATTTAAGAGTAGATAGAAAAAATATTGAAACAAAGATTTAATATATAAAATAAAATATGACAGATAAATACACACACACACATACACACACCATCATATCAGCGTTAATTGTCTTCACAAAGGAACAAGTGTATAGACACACATAAAGATACATATTGGAATCAGTTTTAATCATAGTGGTGTGAGTATCAAGTTGATTATGTAAACAGACACTATAGGCCAGGTCCACACTGGGCATGGGCAGCCAAAGAAAGGTCAAGATGGAAATGAACCTTTCCGATAGATGCATGAAGACACCGAGTCATAACTTTGCCCACTAAATGACAAATGATCTTAATATTCAATACATGGGAGATATATACCAACAAGGGAAGGGAACAAGAAATAGAGCCATTTAGGTGTGGGAAATACAGCAGATGAATGTGTAGGCTGTGTGGCAGGAGGTCTGTTTTACTTTACTCTGCCAAGACTGTGAAGCAAAAGAAAACAATGTAGGAAGAGAAGGAAGAAAAAGAGGAAGAGGAGAAAGAGCAGGCAAATGTAGGGATGGAGGAGACAAGAAAGAAGAGGCAAGGCAGAGCAAGAAAAAAAAAAAGAGAAAGACAGCAGAAGAAATGGGAAAGGAAAGGAGTAAGAGGAGGAGGAGAAGCATGGATGGGAAAAAGAGGAGGAACAAAAGGAGACAGAAAGATATGGAGTGGCAATAGTAAAAGGAGACTTCAAGGGACAGAAGGAGAGAAGAGAAGGCAGAAGAAGAGCAGGGAAACCCTTGAATACTTTTGGTAGTCTCTCATTCATTCTTCCCTGGAGACCGGTACAGAGTCTAATGGTATGAAAGCTGGATTTATGCCATCCCTGTTCCACAGAAAACAGGAATGTCAGAGATGACAGTAACTTAGAGACCTGGGTAAATCATGTTTCCACGATATTTCTGAGCAATTCTTTTCATTATTATGTTCATTCAAGGTGCATACTGTGGTTGTATGAAAGAATAATTTCTATCCCATCAAACATAAGATGGTGACTATATTATTGACATAAATTACCTTTTCCTTAAACCAAATCAAATGCAAATGGATAGCCCTGCTGTTTACAATGATCAATGACCAGTCCTTTGGTTTCATCTTTGAAGACAGTCTCAGGCTGCATGCATGCTTGCTAAGACAAAAGGCAAATGAGGTAAGTATGTGAATGGTTCTACCCAACCTTATTTCATTGGAAAGACATTATCAAATTAGTATGTAAGGTTTTTTCATCTGTTTTACTTCCAGTTATAGAAATCGGAATAGATCACTCCTACATGACTCAGATGCTTAGTCTCCCTATTTTCTCCTGGCCTGTCACAGGATTAATATATAAAGTATAACATGATATATCAGAGACAGTGTTTTAAGCTTATGGAACCCCCATAAGGTCTAAATCAAACATGCAGCATTTTTTTATTCCAAGTTTGCAAAGAGATTGGGGGCTGAATTTTGCCTACAAAAACTTTTCTGTAACATATGCAGCATTCAATTTCTGTCATTGACAAGGTTTGGAATTTCTCACCACACTTCATCCATTTTGTTACAAGATACGGTTATACAGATTCAAGGACATCTGTGCTTTGCAGTCACAATTGTGTATTTAATTCAATCTCTATTGGGATGAGTAGCAATAGGTTGTTTGGAGTTTTTGATGAACATTTCTAGGACAGTCGGCCAGAGGAAACATCATACTCCTAAAGTTGCTAACAGCTAAGATGCTTCATAACCAAATACAAATTGTCTCTGGTCCCTGCCAGTGATTTCCTGGTACACGGGATGAAGATTTGATTGCTGGCTGGCAAGTGCACTGACTTGATGTGCGATCCCTGAGGTTTTAATCGTTTTGATCACATTCTTGTCTCACTAAAAAGTGCAGGAGTTGGCAATCATTCCTTTCCTCATTACTGCCAACTGGCTCTGGCCTGCTGTATTTCTCCCTCTTATTATTCCCCTCTCTAAGTTTTCATAACACAGCTTAAAAACAGTCCAAGCCCCTCAACTGAATACCATCTTTTGCAATCCTAGAGATCCTTACTGGAATAACACATTCCTATGAAGATTATTGAAACAGAAACTCAACAATTAATTATTATTATGATATACACTGTGATCTCTACCCTCTTTCTGATAATGACAGAAATTGGATTTGAATAGTTATATGGGCTACCATTGTACATTCTGATTCATTGATGGATACGTTTATCCACCTACCCACTAACAGTTCTTTACTGAATATGGAATATATGTTAAGTGTAGATTGAAATACTAGGAAATCAATTAGGAACGAAAACAAACATTGATCTTGATATTGCTAGGTGATATTCTTATAAGCTAGAAAAGCATTTCCTCCTACTCAACCCTATGCAAAACTGAAAGTGATGATATACTAAATTTGACTACATGATTCAATGAGTGTTTGATCTGATTGCAGAAGCATAGGATTATTTTCCTAAGGAAATGAGTATTAAGTTACTGTGAAGAATAATGACTTGAAGTAAGGAAAAGAGTTCATGCTCCCAGCGAAATGCAAAGAGGAGAATGACCATGGACTGTGATAGTTCCCATGAAAATACTAGGCTGGTGAGGAGAGTAAAATAGGATCCATCACTGAGGAAACAGCACAAGATGGATTGCAGAGCTTTCTGATGTTCCAATTAAGAAATGCCAATGTAAAATTCAAATATAATCTAATAGAATGATTTTTATGATAAATGATTTCAAGTAAATTTTTGTTTGTGAAATAATGCTGGCTAGAGAAGAGGATAACAGTTAACTCTAGGCCAATAAGGTAGCTGTTGTACAAACTGGAAGGAAATGACCGAAACTTAGAAAAACATTAGAATGAGATAGAGTTGTATAGAAAAAAAGGTGATGTAATGAAAACAATATTTATTCCGAGATACGGACAAAACAGATAGTTAAGTATGTACTTTTAACAACAGAGATATTCCTCATTTTAGAGGTAAATGAATTGGATGGTTAATAAAAACATTTGTAAAGATGTGGATCCCCATCAAATGAGTCTTTGCAATTATTTTTAACTGTATTGAGTTTGGAATGTATTAAAAATGTTGAGCATGATTTTCCAGGTGAGCAGATGGCTCAGTACATCTGGAGGTCAGAGATGCCTCACCTCCAGTTAAGTATCACTGCGATTATCATCTTATCATTCCAATAGGAATGAGCTTCCTAGAGAGAATGAAAAAGACTCAGTCTTGAGAATATGAAAAAATTTGTGCATCATAAATGGCAGACCAACTGTGCGTCTCACATCTATGATAGATTAAACTAGAATTAAGAGCAGAACAGGAAGACCAATGACATAGGGAGCATACAGCCATAGTCATTTATTTCACTTTTAGAGTTGTCAACATTCTTAGAAACATAATCAACCGGCTTTGTTGATAAACTAGAATAGTAAGTAACTGACCATAAAATAATATGTTTTATCAAGAAATTAAGCTCATTTGTACTTTGTGCAGAATGCTTCTGACAGGGTAAAGGACTTTGGTCTACAAAATGCAGGCCATTCTTATCACCCTAATAAGACGTCTAAATCCTTCATATCTTCACATCCTTGTCTCCTGTCTTACTTTACTGGTGACTCTGCTCTCTTTGGCATAAAGCCCTGGTGTCCAACTAGTCATTGTCATTGCCAGCTAACAACCATTTTCACATATAAGGGTTCTTTGCTCACTGACTTCCTGTATGCATTGACATCATCTTCATTGTCAATGACAAAGATGATTGACAGTGATAAAATCTAGTAGTTCCTAAGGGATCTTCATATTCTTTCTCAAGCGTGACCTCTTTTTTTTCTTCTTCTTTTTTTTTTTTTTTTTATTTTAACTCCATACACAAATAGACTCAGGATTGTCACGATAAACTGTAACCCAAATGTAAACAAGACAAATTAATCCAATATATCATAATCACAACCTAAAATCACAAAACTCATGACTCTTTTGCATGTTTTCTCTTATCATTTACAATGACTATCACATATATTAAATCTTGTGTGTATCTGACTAGAAAATTAATTATTTTTCATTATTCTGTTTTCACTATTTTGTTTTAGATTATAATACAATTATAACATTTCTCCTTTCTTTTTCTTTCTTCCAAATCCCTCAATGCAAACCCTTTGTTCTCTTTCAAATACGTGACTACATTTTTCATTAATTTTGTTATAAAAATGTAAGTGTAAGCATAGGCATATATAAACCTAAGCTCATACACATAATCTTCTCAGTCTGTACAATGTTGCTTGTATATAAGTTTTTATGGCTGGTCGTTTGGTATTGGATAACCAATTGTGCTTTTGCCCAGGAAAGATTACTTTTTTCCACATTCATCATTCTATAGTTGCCTACATTTCTTTATGTGGGGCCAAGATTTCCTGGACTTTCCCTCATGCACAACAACCTCTCTGTTGCTGCTTTTCTTGTTTAGTTTGTATGTATTCAGTCATGTTGTTGAGACTTTATGAATATAGTTTCTGCTATCCCCAGAAGACACAATCCTGAAGCAAGCTCATTCTTCCTTTGTCTCATTATCTTTCTGCCTCCTCTTCCACTAGTTTCATGAGACTTAGATGATAGAGTACATTTAAATTTCTCCTTGGGACTGGTCTCACAACTCTGCATTTTGATTGTGGTTTTCTGCAACGATCATTATCGTTTTATAAGAGACGTTTTCTTGATGAAGGTTGAGCACTATACTTATCTGAGGAACAATATTTAGAATATAATAAAGTACTAATGCTGGCTTAGTTAAATAGTAGATATATGTTTTTCACCCACGATCCATGACTTTACTAACCCTGGGTACTGGGCTAAGGTTCCATTACTAGGCATAATTTTGCTCTTATTGAGGTGGTCTTAAATCTAATTAGTTACTGTCAAGGGATGTGTGCCACTATTTCATGTTGAGGGAAAAAAGTAATATAAAATTAGGGTTAGTACAGTTAGTAAAGCAGAAAACAAAACAAAGAGACTATATCTAAAAGTAGAAGATTATACTGATATGCTGATGATTAAAGAAAGTGATTTTTTTTTCAAGTTGACAATATTAAGATATTTTGGAACACCTCCAATCATGTACTTTAAATGTACCATGTACAAGAGCCAACTTTAAAAAGTGTAAAATCTAAACTATAATACAATAAATATTAACTATTCTAATTAGCACAGCAACTTACCAAGAAATCAATTGGCTTCTTAAATTAATTCAAGTTATATTGGATCAAATAGAATTTACTTGGAATGAACTGAAAAATATAAATGATGTTATTTTCTTGGAATATGTTTCTGATCCTGGCTGTGTTAGATCAAATTTACAACCCCTTTACATGTGATAAGTGGTATAGTAGAAGATACTTTGCTCTCCACAAATATTATAAACAGAAGAACAGATAAGAAGAACAATTGTCATCTCTAAAGGCTAGTGATTATGCAGGTGAGGACCATGAAGTTAAGAAGGAGAGGAAAAGTAATGCCACAGAACAAAGTACAATCAAGAAGGTGATGATGAGAACATGCCAGGAGATATTTCTCAGAATCAATTTTCCTGTCACATGCATCAGAACAATTGCTTCATTAAAAATTCTAGCTTACCATATACCAAGCCACACATAAACCCAGAAGCATGTGGATTATTAATGCTAGCTACTTATAACATAAAGAAATTCAGTTTCTCTCTCCAGATCCATCTGTCTGTTTGTTCACCATTCCTGAAAGCACCCTTCAAATGCTAGTATAGTAATATTATTTAAACCTCAGGTGAAATTATCAAATGACCCCATTGTTCAGAAACTACTTCAAGCCCTTTTCTCCTACATATGACTCATGAAGGACAATGTTTGTCTCTTTCACTCCCATATGCCCTGCACAGACATGCTGAATAACTAATGTAGGATTGTCCCTTTTTAATTACTAGAATTCATGAATTTATACAAATCCTTTCCTTCTCTGAACCCCTAGGCCACATGTAATTTAGATTCTATTATTCTTGCATTTTTTTTATTCCCATGGTATGGAGTTCTTTCTCTTACATTTATTTCCTTCTTGGCAAAGCATGAAGAAGAATACTAAGAGTTTGGTACCTGAAATTTATAATAATAATAAAAATAAAATATAAATTCATCATCCCACAAACAAAAAAATGAAATATATAGCTAAATATATGCAGATATATAAAATTTCTTCTTTGATTGACTCCCAGCTGTATTTATCCATGTCTTCTCTATCCCTCTGCTAACATTATGTGCTGACAAAAATAGACATTATCAAGGGCAAATGACAGATATTAGAACATAGGGAGTATGGTACATATACTTTGATCTTGCAAGTGTGTATCCACTGTGGTCCATTCCTGAATTCTTGTGAATCTTGCCCAACAGTTTTGGAGGCAACAGTGACATCACTAGTTGCATATGTTGGTATATCTGTTTAAAGTTTAGATGTGAATACAATGTGACCATTGATTCATCTCACGCCATGTACAAACCCTATGACTGTGATGAAGAGAATGTATCAGATGTGATGTTATATCTGAGAACCTCTGTTTTAAAAGATATATTCGCTTATTCATTTATTTGCCTGTGTACACACAGGCACACACAAACACACACATAAACACACAAACATCTACCTATGGAGTCCAGAAGATGGTGAGATCTCCAAAATGAGAATCATAGACAGCTGTGAGCCTCCAATGTGGGAACTAGAAACCAGACAAATTACACAAAAGAGCATATATATATATATATATATATATATATATGAGAGAGAGAGAAGAGAGAGAGAGAGAGAGAGAGAGAGAGAGAGAGAGACTTTATCCATAATTCTGATAAAGGAGGTGCAGCAAGGCGAGAAGGGCTATACATACAAAAAAATGAATGGAAGATCGAAGAAAGAACAGGTGGGGATGTTGCCTTAATCAGGCTACAACAAAACGACCTCTACATCCTCCAGATGACTTAAATGTTATGGGGGAAATTGATTAGAGCTTTGGAGTGTGGGAGAAGGCCACCCCTTCTGAATCTCAACAGAGCCAAGACAGGACAGCCTGCTGTGTAGCCCTGAGCTAAGTTAATCATGCTGTCTCTGTAACCAAGGAGCTGCTGTGCCACGGTGCTCCCTTAATGTGCAGCGCAAGCCCATTTACTTGTTTGATTTTGCTCCTTTTTGGTAAATAATTTACATAGTTTTGCATTAGCTCAATTTGCAAAAATTGAGCAAACAGTGCAATTTTCTGTAATTATGCCAGTGCAAGACAGAAGTAAAGTCTGGCTGAGAGAAGCTTTATCCGAACTGAAAAGACATTTGGTGGAAATGGAGCATGAGAAGCAAATGAAGATCTGCTTAAATTGGCCCTGGCCAATGTGAAAAGGAACAACACAGTTCAGCTAACACTCATCGAGCTGAGTGGCTTTGCTTTTCTTGTCTTTCACACTCTCTTTTCAGCTCCCGTGTAGCATGTATGTGCTGTTATGGCCCACTCCCCAAGAAAGGAAGTACTTCTCTGTTTTTTCTCATGAATGCTTGCATGCTTTTGTCTAATCACACTGTTTTTTACCCCAAGACTCTGTATTGTATATCTTCCATTCATCCACTATTCCAGAGGAGAGTCTGGAAACCAGACTGATGGTCAGTTATTTCAAGGGTCAACCCCACTGATATGCCTGAGGCTATGTGGAACACATCTCTTCTCAGGGAGTAAGGAGCCTTCATCTGTAAATCCAGACTGAGGCAGAGCTAAACTGGGCTATACTATTAATTTAATCTTCATTAAATGGACTTGGTTGACTCTAAATTTGAATTATTATCACATTACTTCTCCTCATGCATTCTTCTCTCAATGGCTCCTGAGAATAAGTAGGCATCACTTTTAGGTATGTCATTCACTATGTTCTAGAGTGCCTTTCCCTCTCAATAGTAGAGAATGCTATTCTACAATGTCTAGGGTTTGTGGAAACTTGAAAATTCTACTGAAATCTCATTATAATTACTTTTTTTTCTTCTTGGTGCTTCTTTGAGCATTTTTCATTGTGTTTGATTTTATTTTTCCACCTTTTCCTCACTTCACCCCTTTTTTCCAACCATCTAACTTTACTTCAGTTTTTTAAATCCCAAACTGATAGACAGGGGTTTTGTTTGGAAACCTAAAAGTAAAGGGAAAAAATCTTTCTCTTATACTTGTATTAATGTGAGCAAATATCTTTAGGGTTAGGGACCCAGAAAAAAATATGTGTTTCTCTCAAAGCTCAATTAAATTGTATTTTGAATATTTATATGGTCAAATTAATTTATATTCCATACTCATACATTTATACAGAAGAATATATTTTATGAGTGTTTTATTCATTACTATTACTACAGTGTCATAAGCATTGGGCTTTCTGACTCATTGTCTTATAACAAACATTCAGTTTACCTCTGTGCTACCATATTACCCCAACTCAAGTTGAATAATGTCACATACATAATACTACTAAACATGGTTTAATCTAAGCTTGTCAATCAAATATACCATCACTGATCCTCTGGTAAATCCATTTAAAGTTTTTGCATAGTTCTTTCCATATTGGTCGTAGTTCTCATTAACAATCAAATATTATGAGTGTTAGGAAAATTAATTGAAATAAAGAAAAATGAAAACACTATTTAGTTCAAAAGGAAACTCCATTTGGCTATTAGAACTTAAGAAAAATATTTCTTTGATTCTTATTGGATGTGTTTTCAGTCCTGTAAGGAAAATTGCCAGGAATAAAGTGAATATACAAAGGGATGAGAGATAGCATGCAGATAAAATGAGACCATGAGGTTCTGTGCTGAGTCTTGCTGGTGACAGTACTCTTTGCTCAGTCTTGTGGGACCCAATATTCTGTGCTAGACTATATTGTACATACTACTCTAAGCTGGTTGTGCTGAGCACACCATATTATTCTTCGTCCTGGACTGCCAAGATACATGAACAGAGGTGTTGCATTTTATAGAAGATGTTACTGCTATGCAGAGTTACTTTCTCCTTCCCACCTCTTAGCTGACAGGGATGTGCTTCTCTCCTTCTTTGATGCTCAACTCTCTGCCTTCCTTCTTTTGTCACCAGCATATTAAAACATTTGATATGACCAGCTGCTTACAGGCATGAGCACAACTGGGTTAGTTCCGTGGGAACTTTTCCATCAATATAGACAGTGCTACTTCTCTCAATATCAGCTTGGTTTCATAATTTATATGCACGTAGCCAGCATAAGTGTGACTCAAAGAAAGCAAGCCAAGCTCAGTACTCCCTGAGACATGAAATGGAGCTTTTCATCAGAGACAAGCTGACCCACAGAATCCTGAATGAATATAAATTATTATTAATGTAAGCCTCTGAATTTGGGATATTGCTCAACATATAGAAGTAGAGAAATAGACAGATTTATTTGGATGTATGTTAGGAATCAATTGACAGGTTCCAAATGAATTTTGGCTAATAAGATTTTTCATTTTTTAGATTAGCTTAAAAAAAGAATAGTTAAGAGATTTTAATTAGAGAATCCTATATTCCTGTCAGTTTAACAAGTAGCTGATAGGAAGAGTCTAGAAAGATCTGCTGAATAAACTCTGATAATATCAAAAGTAGTGGGGAAATAGTGAGAAATTGGGAGATGTATAATCAAATGAAGGAAAGGTACCAATAACTAATTTTAGTTAAGGGCTATGTGATTTTAAAATTCACACTGCCAATGTATAAATGGTTAGGATTGATTCAATTCATTCTTCATCCATCATACCTACACTCTTTTCTTTATTTATGTACATTACAAAAATAGAATTACTCAAAAAATTGAATAAGAAACATATTGAAAACAAAAGGAAGGAAAGTTACAAAGACATTCAGAGTGTCCATGGAGCCCTAGTAGTTGAAACAACATGCTTTCCATTCTTTTATTTTAATGAATTTTCCTAACAGTTCTAATAGTTAGTTGTCACATAACCAAATACACTGCTGATTAGTGCACAGAATTCAATTGTTAATTAAGATCAGTGAAATAAACAGCTTGACAGGAGAATTGTTTTAACAAGAAAAAGTGACAACCTCATTGATTTTTGGTGGTCAGACCCTACACAGTCAATATGGTGCCCATGCAAAGTGAATTTTCTTTCTTTCTTTATTTTGATTGTGTGATGTCTAGCCATGTTCTAATCTATAATGATGGTTAATGTGCATCCAGGAAGTCCTAGAGTATGTACTATGTTAAAGAGCTCTTTAGGACACTATCTCCTATAGAAGAAAGACAAACAGAATAGAAGCAAACTTTCAATATATACAAATGTCTAGTACATAAAAAAGGATTCTCAAAACACATTCATACTTTTCAAACACTGAGATTGCCATTTGTCCATAAAATTGTAGTGCCTCTAGGATTTAATGACAAAATTATCCCTTCCTAAACACCTACATTCGGTAAGACTTAGTATTTTATCTGGGATGGTCAAATGTTAACATAAATGACACATGGCTTCTGGGAAAATATCTTTAAAATCTATGTAGGTTGATACCTACCTGTACATTAGAAGGTAGATAGCAATGCTACACCAAGTGAGGTCTTAAAAGAAATCTTAAAGATTGCTGTGTAGAAAGTTTCACCCTGTTAACCATAGAGACAGTGCATGAGCCATGAGTTGAACTCTGAATTACTGAAGTTATACTGCTGTTTTTTATCATAGGGTACATGAATCATGATTAATACAGTGGCCATCATATCAATAGGGATAGACATATAGTAATCTTAAGTTACTATTCTACACTGGGTTCTTCTGTTTTTCAGTAGGTGGTGGTTTTCATTGAAGCAGAGATTTTTAGAAGTTAGGTATCTCTGTTCTACAGATAATCATAGTAAATGAAGTTCCTTTGGCTCATATCTTAAAACTCTTATCCATGCAAATTTCTGTTACTGCTGTGTGAGGGGAAAATGGAAGGAGGCGCAGCAGATGACACTGTGTTCATTTTAGTTATTCCTAATGCATAGGCTTTCATGGCGGTGTTTCTTCTTTGCCTCCCACCTCAGCCAGCAGAGAATGAAGACTACAAAAAGCAATCTTTCACACTTTAAAGAAAGCCAATGTCCTGTCCTGGGTCTGTTGTCAAGAAAAAAATAATCTGTGTCTCTCCAATAACTGTGAAATTCTTTTCTCCTTGAGAGGACTGCTTTCTGTATCTTGGCCAAGTCATGGCTTTCTTTCTTAATAAAAGCAGCCAACATGATTTAGGAGAGATAAATGATGAATAAGGTGGAATCTATTCATAGCCTGGCTACTAAGAACAATTTCACTTAATAAGGATGTCAGTTAAAATAATTAATGTAGTTCAAGTGGACATGTGAGGTTTTTAAAGACCTGTTTAAAGGGAATAGCATAGTCATATACAGGAAGAAATACACAGTTTAGATTCCTGGGGGACACTTCCACCAGTGACTGAAGAGTGTGAGGTAAATATGAAAGACATTGAAAAGCCTGAAAGCCTGTTGTAGATTTCATGTATTTCAGAATCTGAACATACTAAAGAAAACAGATGTCCTGGAATTAAATTCTTTGTTTGGTATAGATAGTTCTTTCCATTTCATGTTCTGTTTCTTTCATAGTAATTGTGTGTGTGTGTGTGTGTTGTGTTTTGTGTGTATGTCTGCTTACATAACTGTGTGTATGTATGGATTTATATACCTATATGTTTATATGTGCATGTATATAGTTCTGTGTATATGCTTGCATACATGTATATGTAAGTCTATGTATGTATGTATAGATGCATCTAGGTATATTCATAAGAGTTTATTTATGCATATATGCATATATATATGTGTGTACATCATATTATATATGTACTTATATATACGTATATGTGTTTATGTATATATATGTATAACAATAGTAAGTATGCATGTGTGAAATGTGAATCTATTTAGACTCAATTTTTTGCGTATACTCCACATGTGTTCCATACAGTTTTGCTAGGATCATAAACATCAACTTGATCCTGATTTGCTTTGTTCAAATCTGTATGTTCCTTACATAAATGAGATGATGTATTCAGTCTTGGCATTCCTAACTCTAGTCATTCTTAAATTTTAGAAGTAACAACAGGAGTTTAAAATAAATTTTCAAAAGTCTAATTTTCATTTAAGAATATAATAGCAGTATGATCTTTATACTATGCCAATGCGAAGGGAAACCTGACAGAGTGTAGTTTCTTTGTTAAAATAATATTATTGTAGAAACAAAACAAATTTTTAAGGATGGTAAACACAACACCAATTGAGAGCTCCTTCACTGTGTAGTTCTGCAATGCACTACTTTGTTGAGTATAGAAGATTTCAGATTTCCTTGTCTTCAAAGGGGGAGGAGAGCGAGAGCGAGAGCGAGAGCGAGAGCGAGAGCGAGAGAGAGAGAGAGAGAGAGAGAGAGAGATTAAATGTAGCAATCTCAGCATTGTCTTATTTGTCTTCTACAGTAGTGTCTGTTACAACACGTTGAAGTTTATCAAAATCAAGTAAAACATATAATTAGCAATGGGCGCTCGACCATGTTAGGTGTTTTCCTGCTGAATAATTTCTCAAGAAGAAGTAGTCATGATTTGTGATATTGAAGTATGTGCAAACTGTCAAGCTACTGACCACTCATAGAATTCATATCCATCTGGCTGGGAAATGTCTTAACTGTGACTTTGCAATTGTCATAAGGAGTTTGAACATTTACATTAAGAATCTCTATTCAAAATTTAAAATCTCTGAGTTTTATATAATTTTATTTACTTTATGTTAAAAATAAGGTCTCATAATTTTTAGTTACAAGAACTGCTTTAAAGTAGAATTACATGTGGAAGATTTGGACAGCTTTTTGTGTGATCAACTCCACCAAACCCTTTGTTGCAAATTCAGTAAGGGGCTGGAGGAAAGAAGGCTTTCCTCACCATGTCCATGGTGCTAGAGTTGGAAGCAGTTTTTAAAGTTACAAACCATATTAATATGAGGAAAAGAGGAGAAATGACTCAGTATATCTTTATCAGCCAGAACCCCCAAACTCAAAATCAAGGCAACAACACCCCAAGTCTGAGAAGCCTGAGGCTTACTTGCCAAGAGACTTCTTTAACCAGGATTTTCAGTTAAGAGGTATGACATTTAGTAATCATTGTCAACTTGATTGGATCTAAAATTAACTTTTCTGGAAGAGTCTCATGAGACATTTCTAATAAAGATGAACTGAACAAGGAAGACTTTTTGCTGAATGGCAACATATTTTATGAGAGCCCTAAAAGAATGTGGACCAAAGGAAAAACAAGCAACTTTTACCATTTTGCTCTTTCATCATGATCATGAGCATATCAATTCTTTGCTGCAAGCAAAGCTTTCCATCCTGGACTGATGAACAGCAGCTATCCAGAAAAATCCTAGTTTTTCAATGACAGATTGGAACTGCTGACATATACATCCTGGTTGACAGAAAAGAAGTTCTCAGGTGTTTCAATGTGGGTATTGCTGTGGTAAGACTATCCAGCTCCTATGGTATAAAACAATCTAATAAATCACCTCTTATAATCCATATTTATTCTATCAGTTCTGTTAATCCAGAAATCCTTGGCCAATGCAGATAATGATAAAGTTTCCAAGAAGCAGACATTGAACAAGGCAGTGAGAGTCCACAGACACTGACTGAGGGGTCTGAGGGAGGTCAGGACCACGCAAGCACCATGCTGATCAACAGTGATAATATTTTAGTAAAAATTATGGAATGAGAGTTATTTTTGTAGAAAACAGAGCTTTTAAAAAGTGGAAAGTTTAAAGAAAAGAAAATAGATCAATAAGGCCTTGAGGAGCACTGTTGGACAAGAAAGTGTAAGCTGGAAGGAAGGATATACATATGGATAATTATCATTGATTCACAGCTCTTATACTTATTGTGGCAATAGGGTATAAAGAGTAATCAGGAAAGAACGAAGGAAGCATGATGTCCAAAACAAAGCTATCACAGGGATTTTCCAGTTCTGTCTCCACATATTCAAGCCAAACATTTTATATCCTATATCTCGGGGAATGTGGGAAATTATCTTCATAGGTAGAAAAACAGCATTTCTTATTCTAAAAAAAAAAACAACTGACAGTCAAATAAAATTCCATACTTTCATGGGTAAGTTCCTTTCCATTTTTTTCATTGACGAATTTATATGGAATCGTATTCCTAAGTTATAAATAAGTACATAAATGAATAAATAATAAAAATAAAAGGTTTCAAGTTCACAATTTCCAACCCACACTCTGCCTCTTCACCTTGATTTTATTTTGAAAATTTATCTCAGACAGATGGCGTGAGTTAACAAGTCTTGACTGTGGGAGTGTATAACTACATTTGCATGAGTATGATTTATAGAATAATCATTCCCTGAAATGGCATGCACCATAGGGATGAACTCCAGGACTTTACATCTTCACTCAATGCTACTGAGTGTGGCATATGTACAATTCACTCTGGCTACTGTGAAAAGTCTGCCTCAGCTAGAGTGGAGAGCAACAGTGGCTTGCTACCCTATATTACCCTAGTACACCAGCATAGGCAGAGGAGAAGACAGTCTCCAGTCTTTATTGCTAGGGAAGTAAAGAGAAAGCAAACAATTAATTGATGTGGAATGTAACTAAAAATGCAAGATAAGATTCTCCCCTTTTCAAGGAAGACACAATTTGGTACACATGAACACAGTTACATTCTATCCTGGAAGCTCCTGAGGGAAACATTGGCATTTACTACCCACTGGGCAATGCCATTTGAACTGAGAAAGTAAGCCAGCTCTTCCAAGAATTACTCCAGTTTTTCCTAATAGATGTCTTATGCAGGTAACACACCATGCCCCAACCTTGTTTGGCTTATGAGATCTGACAAGATCACAGCTTGAAGGAAGAGGTCTGTAACACTCTCTGACAGTGGTTGACTTGGGTTTTAATAGAAATGGGCAGAAATGCAGAGACCTTGCACATTTGAGCTCCTGAGATTGGCCAGTCTTCATCACAAAAGCCTCCGAGCTTCATTGCAGCAGCTGGAGTAGAGACCTATGAGCTGATCTGGAAAATTCTGCTTCTTGTTCTAATGGGAGCCACCACATTGCATTCCTTTAATTACACCATGTCATGTTGCGTTTCCCTGGGAAATGACACAAAGGAACACGTGGTGACCTGAGATAACTGTGATGAATTACATCTCCAGCAGAGGCTTTCATTGAAAGGCTGTGGGAAAACAGTTGATCTTAGTGTGCCATTGTTTCTGCAGCCTTGCAGGTTTTTTACATTGATTATCACATATATTCAATGATAAGTTTATGTATTAAAAACTACTGACTAAAATTTTTGCCAACATTCCTTTTTGGTAGTGAAACATATTAATAATTTCATGAAAAGCACAAATGCTATGACTATTAAGTAAACAATAGCCCTTCTACTTTCAGTGGAACTAATTTTCCATGACTAGATTAGATGATGCTGCCAGAATCTGAGTGCTGCTCTGATAGTTGAAACTAAAGAGAGAAAACTTAAAATAAGAAGTAAAAATTGTCTCATCAGCCACTAATTAACAATAAGTTTCATTGAAGTTTTAATAATACTAAAAGCATCATGGGAGTCTAACATCTTAAATAAGCTTGTACAAAGCACTTGAGGCTGTTAAAAAGTACATCAGTCTAGAAGAGACGGACACCTAAGCTTTTGACAAAAGTACCAAGAGGACTCAAAAGAGGAAGTGCCAACTACACAACAAGTGGCTTTGGGAAAAATGAATAATTATGTGTGAAAGAATTAAGCAGATCCTTACACCTATACCTAAATGTACTCAAAATGAATAAAATATTAGACAAGATAAATTTTTAAGTCATTACATGAAAAGATAGTGACAAAGATGATGCTTTCTGGATATACTTTGGGGAACATGATAAGATAGAGAAAGGAAGCAAAAACAGAAACCAACAAGCAAGACAAGGTTAAACTACAGTGATTCTCTATGGCAATAGGAGAGAGGGGAAAAGCAGGCTACAGGACAGAAAAAGGTATCTCATAATGAGTTAACTTTTGAAAGATACACACATGCACACAGACACACACACACACCAACACACAAACACTATTACGAGAAACAAAGTAAACCACACACACAACACACACACACAAGAGAGAGAGAGAGAGAGAGAGAGAGAGAGAGAGAGAGAGAGAGAGAGAGAACTAAATGAGAGTATTGAGTAGACAATTCCTAATGGAAATTGTCTACACAGTTACCTACTCTTTGACCAATGAACACTGTGAAACAAGGATGAAAACAATGCACATCCAAACTGCAAGAAAACAATTCATACTCACTAGACTGACTAGTGCAGAAGCATTCAAGAGAATGAGTGCTGGTGAGGCCTGAGACACCTGAGTTCTTGAATACTCATTGATTATAAAGCAAATCAGTAAAGCTGCTTGGAAAACACACAGGATCCTAACCTTTCAAAAGTGTATCTGCCTTCTGGTTCAACAGCTCACTATGAATAGTTATCCAAAAGCTGAAGGGAAGACGTTTTGTTTATATAGTACAAATGTGCAGTGATGTTATTCAACTTCAGTGAGAATGAATCTGGTAATGTAGATATGGCCAGGGCCTGAGGACTGTCCTAAATAGGTCAAATACACCATTATTCCATTTACATGAGCTTTGTGCAGAAAAATAAATTGGGAGTAGCTCATGGTGGACAGTAGCTGAAGAAAGGGGGTGTAAAGTTAAGCTCTCCATGATGAAAGCATTGTATAGCTCAGCTGTTCAACATCACACCCTCACTTGACAGAACTTTAGGACACAATTATCTGTTGAGCTTGTGGATCACATGTTCTGTGTTCTTTTGATGATAAAACCAAATATTAAATGAGTTAATATCAGTACCTGTTAGATTCTTTATTACTGTGGTCACATATTTCTAGTGCTATAACATGGTCACAGTCAACTGTGGTTTGTCACATTGAAAAATGCTCAAAAGGCAGCCCGAGATGGGAAGAGTAGAAAACCTTATGTGTGTATGATGTGTGTTGTATGTATATATATATATATATATATTTACTCTTCCACAGTGTGGGTGCTCACACCATATATCACGATGCTTAAATTTTGCTTTTCTTTTCATTTAAAGTAGTATTTTTCCATCACAGGAGTATAATTTTAATTTTGTTGTTATGATTTAATTTTTAGCCCATTGTTACTTTTAAATGGTGTTGTCCCTTCTAAATGGCTAACATTTCCTATTCCCAGGATATCTCAAAGAGCTCTACTGACATTAAAACATCCTTGATTATGCAACAGAGTATAACCTGTTCACTGAATGCCCCTGTGCTTCCCTGCCAAACTGCAGTTAGGGCTCTGTTGAGCACAAACAGACAGACTCTTATAGTGTGATTTTTGAAACCTGTCATACAAAGCTCCTTCTATTTTAAGCACAAAACTGTACTTTCAACACTATAAAACCCCAGCCTGTTTGCCTGTAGAATTACAGGACAGAGGCAGGAATAATTTTGAAAAATTCAGCTGTTGAATTCATGTAGTAAAATTGAACCCTTTAAAATTTTGTCTGAGAACAAGTAAAAAAAAAAAATGCCAAGTTCCAACATTCCTTTTGAGTATTTGGATTTAATCCTTATAAAGTCTCTGTAAGATGGTTAAAGGAAACAAAACAAAAACAAAATCCCAATGCAGTATCATTTCAGGCACAGAAAGAAAAAAAATATAGTTGATGCAAGTAGAAATATGCTCTGTAGTGACAGGCCTGAGATTAAACAAAAGCAGGTGAACACTAAGTATGGAAAAGATGTTTTTTTCAGGAAGATTTTAAATCACCACCTTTAACCCAAGATTAGAGAAAATTCATAGCATAAAACTGAAAATGGGGGAAATGAGATTTATACCCTGATCAGTATGAAATCACTAGTTCATTTCTGGGGAGAAAAAAAGACCTTTTTCTCTATAGGGTCATGTGAAATGTTTTAGACAATCCTGGGGTGCCTTTTTACAAATGCATTGTTATCAATAATAGTATTTTATCAATAAGACGTAGCTAGATTTTTAATAAATGAAATACATATGAGAGACTTCAAGTCTTACTGTGCCTTTAACATTTTATAATTACAAGCTAGATGCTGGTGAATGAGTTTGGTCAGGGTGAAGCATTGTACCATAGCTTGAAAAAAAAAATCAATACCTGCTCCTGAGATAGGGCACTTGACCAGAAAGGATATTGCAAAATACAAAAGAGCAGATATGAAAAGCCATTTCTCTGGTATTTAAAAAGAAATCTTATTGAATCAGCAGTGTAGACAACAGATCAGGTGAACCTACAGAGGCACCATCGCTCATGACTGATTTCTTAAGATTATATGAATTTGTATGAACTGTAAGTTGGATATTAATTTCTGAGATTTATCTTAAAACTATGAATTCACATACCCTTTCAAATTAGAATATCCAATGAAAGGGAATTGATAGAACTTTTCACTGTGACTGCTTTAATCTCCTACTCATACCCAGAATGTGTGGTTGAGTTATTTGATATTTCTGAGTTTCATAGACTTAGTTTGGGTTTTACTGCTGTAAACAGACACTGTGACTAAGGCAAATCTTATAAAGAACAACATCTAATTAGGCCTGGCTTACAGATTCAGATGCTCAGTCCATTATTATCAAGAAGGGTACATGGAAGCATCCAGGCAGATGTGGGACTGCAAAAGCTTTGAGTCATGCAGCTAGGAGGAGGCTCAAAGCCCATCACCAAAGTGACACATTTCTTCTAACAAGGCCACAAAAACCCTCACAGGGCCACATATCCTAATAATGCCACTCCATGGGCCAAGTGTATTCATACAACCATGTAGACCTACAAAAAACATCAGTTGTATTTAAACATGCCATTTATTACATGTAAGGTTTCAAAAACTATCTCTGATACATTGGTGAAGTTAATGTCTTCAAGGAAACTTTGGACCTCAATGAAAAATTCCCATTATTTTCTCAGACACAGACTATTGTGTGGCACACAATAATGACACTGCCAGGTTTACCCTGTTTTATTTCCTGAGCTAAGACTGAATCACTGGGCAAGTCAATCATATAGTCTCAACATCTCATTACTCTGTTTTTGTGAAATTGTCTTTCCTTTATAAAACTGAATCTTAACTTAATGTTTCAGTTCCATGCAGTAGTTATTAGACAAATATTGATAAAAACACAATATTCTCACTAAAAGAGCTTTTTTGTATACATAAATTAACTGAGATCCATAAATACTTGAAATTACGGTTGTAGGTACAAAATCCAAATCCTGTTTCTAAGAATAACTATCTATTTAACTTCTATCTTGGGAATATTTTCGATATTCCTCATATCTCTAGAATCATCTAGTAGGTGAAGATTCCTAAATAATATAGTTTCAGGATACCATTGAGTTGTTCCTATTTACAGGAGGATATCTGAAGAAAAAAATAAAAATCCTTGCAAACCTTTTATTGTTGTTGTTGTTTTAGTAGTTATAGGGTAGTGATGATATACAAAACAACACATGAAATTATTGGTCAGAGGTGAAATTCTTCAACGTCATTACATTTTAGTTCTTTTAATTTTATGTATAGCTTTGCTGATTTATATACTAAGAGGATTAGTATCAATTGTTTATTTATGTTGTGTTATGGCAACACACCATAAATGTTACAAATATAACATTTGTAACAAATGGAACAAATGTAACAAAATGTTACAGAGCAAACATTTATTTAGTTTTCTTTGAATAACAAGAAATAGCAACTTTTCTATAGAAAGTATCTTTAAGTAGTATTATTTGGTGGGTCATAAATTTATATAATTTGCATAAAATTATATAATTTATATAATGTGAATTATAGTCATCTCTGCTGGGAAAGAATACACTGTTTCATTTTACTCTTTCACAATAACACACTGAAATTAAGTCTAACTAAAGTTGTAAGGTATGTTTTGTTATCTTAAGGTAAGCTAATACCGATTAATCTGTGTATTAATTGGTAAGAGAAGTTATTTAGACCATTATCTGTCATGTTACAGTTAGAAGTACTTTTAAGTATCATTCTGCTATTATTTACAGATAAGAAAGTTAAAATGTGTCAAAATAAAGATGAGTTCAGAAGATTATATTATATAATTTAGTTTTCAGGTAACCTAGTTCAATCTAGATGCAGAATTCTCTGACTAGAATTTTTGTTTTGTGGTGAATTAATTGTCCAAGGCACATAGACTAAAACAAACAAAAGCAAGCAAGCAAACAAACAAACAAACAAAAATTGATTCAAGTGAGAATATGAATCAGGGATATGTGAATCTTAAAGATTTTATTTCACCTAGTAAGAAAAATATTGATGTGTTTGTCTAACGTCCCATTATACTCTTATAGTGAATAAAGAAGTCTTGTTAATTTTAAAATTTTTTGATAGAAATTATTATAGTATTGTTCTCATTATACTGTTGCTGTCTTTATACTGTTTTATTTCTGGTTAAAGAATAGTTTTACTTTTTTAAATTTCCATGGCTGCTAAGCATCCCCAAAAGGTTCTGATATATTGACGAGCTAGCACACATTGAATCTTCACCATTGTCTCCAGTTGAGAACCAGGTAAACTGTCACCAGGAAATACTAATCATTATCAAAACATCAAAAGCCAGAAAAAAATCAAACTTAAATAGCATAATCTAAAAATCCAAATGCAGTGAAGTTTACATACTGAAGTAAAATTTTAAATGCTGTTTTTGTGTTGCTGAAAATTATATGTTAAAAAACATACCACTGGCAAACAACAAGAAGTACAATAAATATAAACATCTCTTATTTTATTTGGGGGATTTATAATAAATGATATCACATTCTGTTCCTTTCTTTCTCTCCAAACAAGCCTGTTGAGCCCTCCAACCTCTTCTTCAAATTCGTGGCTGTTTTTTTTTTTTTTTTCGGTAATTTTTATTACATTCCCATAATTAAGACTATATTGCATATATTCCTAAATATAATCTCTTAGTTTGTATGTTAATTTTATGTATATCTTCATCACTGATTATTTGGTACTGGGTAAACTATTTGCATCCCCTTTGCAGGGAAAGAGCACCTCTACCCTTCCAGCCTTCTTTAGTTGACTGTATATCTTCATGTAGAGTTGAGGCCATGAGAACTTTTTCTCATCCATTTTGATATTTCCATTGGTTTCATCATTATTCAGCTTATTTTCAGGCATTAGTATTAGTGAGATTTTATGTATGAAGATTCTGAAGAGGAGCAATCTAAAAAAAAAAAAAAATACCTCCTTCTCTACCCACACAATCTTTGATCTCCTCTTCTGTAATGTTCACTAAGCTTGAGATATGGAAGTATTTTTTAGATGTTATCTATTATGACTTGTCTCCACAGCTTTACATTTTGATACAAATTTAACACAGGTTCGCTGCAAAAATAAGAGATCTTATCTTCTGAGTCATCTGTGGGACCTCTAACAATTTTTGACACACAAATTTTCAAACTAAACAATCAAAAATATTTTATAGAAATATAAAATATGTCAAAATTTTGTGCTATTAATAAAGGATCAGATAAACATGAGAAAATAAGAAACAATAGTAAGGCAGGTAGAATACTAAATGGGAAAAGACTAAATTAGACATAGTCAAAGCGAGAAGTAGCCTAGAGAGGAGAGAGATTATGAGTAAATATGTCAATATATCCCCTCTCAAAATTAAAATTCAGATATGTGAAATGAGACTCATATATTGACATCCAAACTACAGTGATACAAGAACAGAAAAATCTTAAGGAAGCCAGATGTCATCAAAAATAAAACAAAGAAACAAACAAAATCTACTTATCTGCACTGACACAGAGGAAAAACTATAGTTGATCTCCTTAAGATATCCTGAAATGAAGGTTAGGGTAGAGTGTAATATTTAAAAGACAGAAAGAAAAAAGCATAGGAGTAGAACTCTATATATCATGAAATTACTCTTAAAAACTCAAATATGTATGTGTATATATATGTATATATATATATGTGTGTGTGTGTGTGTATGTGTGTGTTTATACATATGTGTATGTATGTACATATATATTGCAATATGTATAATAGTTAGAAAAATTCAGCATGCCACTGTTACCCAAGAAATGTTAAAGACAGCTATTTAGACAAGGGAAATAATATTAATCAGAATCTTAGAGCTCCATGAGAAAAACTAATGTATGCTGCAAAGATACACATGACTTTATTTAAAATATCAATGTTATAATAGCATGTGGGAATGTACAAAGAATGCCAGCAGCATAACAGAGTATTGGAGGTGTTTTTGAAACAGCTTTGTTGAGGATGTATAACATCAAAGGTAAGTGGGCATACAGCATCTTTCTTCTGCCTAACTTTTCTAAACATGACATTTTCTGTTCCTTTCTAATGCCAATGACAATCCATTTTGTGTTTAAAGAATGAGTAGATCTCCATTGTGGGTATATATATCATTTTCTAGTTCACTGTTTTTATCATTACACATTCATGAATTACATGACATGTAAGTTGATTTTATATCTTTGCTATTCTGAACAGTCTAACAATAAGCATAAGAATTAACAAATGCCTTGTAGATGCTGACATTATTTTCTTTGGATGTACAACTAGGAATAGGTTGGGTAGATCACATATTCCATATCTTTCTAGATTTTTTTTTGAATCTTCAAACAGTTTTTCATAGAGTTAGTGACTGTACCAGTCATTTATGATATGTTGGTCTGAATAACATACTGTGTATTGCAGGAATAACTAGAGGATAGATACGCTACAGCTCCTATAACTCAGTAATGAACGTTGGATGAGAATATTGGTAATTGGATGAATGGGCAACCTGCGGTACATTCAGAATACAGAATGTTATCCAACAACAAAACCTCTTAATTTGCAAGCCATGATATGAAACTACATGAGTAGACCAAACCCCCAATCCACATGTTGCTGAGTCATCAGATGGAAGTAGATTCCTGGAGGGTGGTAAGACTAGAATAGCTGACAGACAGGTGATTTTACAGGGCAGGGAAGCTGTTTTGTAAAATATAGTCATTGCAGATGCATGACACAATGGCTTTGTTAAAACCTGTGGTACTTACAGCACAAAGATTGAGACTTAATGCATGCAAATTATTTAAAAAATCATTTAGGCAGTTGGGTGCCTTCAGAACGGCATGCATAATGTGCTATCACATTCTGACTGCATTAAAAATATATGAAATAACTTCACAGAAGGAGATTAAGTTGCAGATTTAAACAAGTTTGGAAATCAGTGGGTATTGTTAAAGTAAAAGAAAAAGAATATGAAGTGAATGCTATACTTGAGTTAGTAAAATGTTTTCTCATAGGGATTCCATTTATGGTTTACATTGTAGATGTATGTAGCATGTTTATTGAGATTAAACAAAGGTATAAATATACAGTAGGCAGTGAGGGAAAGGTTTCTATCTTTTAAAAGTAGGCAGTGAGGGAAAGGTTTCTATCTTTTAAAGTGGAAATATACATAGGTTTGGCAGAAGATGGTTCCAAATTGCATGTCATAACATGTGGCTGTTGAATGCATAATAAGTATTCATACTTAACCCAATGAAGATGACTATAGTCACATATGAAAATATTTGTGCACATATAGACAGGTATACATATCTTTCTGTTGCATCGTCAGAGAGTGCTACAAAGACAAATAGCACATTAGTGACAATAAATCTGGTAAGCAAACCATGAACTTTGGTTATATACTCTAACGTGTGTGTTGTGGGGGGGGGGATGGGCAAGGGAACTAAAGCCTTGCTCGAATTGGAAATGAATTAGATCAGTGAGAAGCAATTTGTAGGACCAAAAGGAAAGATATCTCACATAAAGAAAGAGAATGGAATTATGCAAAGAGAATTGGACCCACTGGGGTTGCCAGTGGAATCCTAAACAATTTGAGTGAAAAGTGGAAATATTATCAGTCATGTAGTATAAACATTTGTGAGTCAGGATTTAGCTAAATAAATGACAGAACACATAAAAAATTTGAAATGTCTGCCATGGAAAATTATTATACATGACATATGTAGACATTATAGCTCTGAGGAAGGTCAACATAAGCATTTATTTTATTTTCTCATAAGCATTAGCTCTGCATAGATATATCCTTTGTACTAAAACATTCAGTACAAAATGATGTAATAAGGTGTAATTTTACAAGGAAGAATTTGTCCAGCTTCTCTGTGTCCTACTGTCAAGTTAACATATGATAGTTGATTGTTCTTACAAATGATATGATACGGTGAAAATTGCACTCTCTCTGAGCAGCCCTCTTCTCAGATGATGACCTAATTTAATCATGAAAAGATTTCATTCTAATACAAAGAGAATGACACCTTGAAAAGTCACAGCCTTCTGCCTTGTTAGTAGTTCTCTCTGCTTTGATTGTGATTTTGAGTGTTGCTGACCTGGGCTTTACTGATTTGATAAGTTTTAGCTGTCAGTAAGGATCTGTGGGCATCCATGTGTGCCTACCCCTAGCTCTACCCATCCCCGAGATTACCAAATCTTCCTATTGACTTTTTCAAGTTTGGAAATCCAAAAAGAGTCCCCATGCTTGTTCACTGAACACTTAACCTTCTGAACTATCTCTCTAGACCTTAAAACACTTTCCTGCTTCACCCTTTCTTTCCCTAAAGTCCATACTAACAAAATGACAGAATCAGTTCATTCGATAATATAATTAAAGAAGAAGCAATGTCTGTTTGACAAAAGCTGTTTCAAAGAATTGAGTGGTAAGAATGCTATCTACTTTATTTAATGAAGACAGCTGTATCAAGAGGCAAAAACAAGACAAGAAACATAAAGAGAGGAGAATGATATTACATATGAAAGAATATTCTTAGTTCATAGAAATGTAATGATTAAGAGTAAAACGCTGGGCAGTGGTGGCACAAGCCTTTAGTCCCAGCACTTGGGAGGCAGAGGCGGGTGGATTTCTGAGTTCGAGGCCAGCCTGGTCTACAGAGTGAGTTCCAGGACAGCCAGGACTACACAGAGAAACCTTGTCTCGAAAAATCCAAAAAAAAAAAAAAAAAAGTAAAACATATAGCCAATTTTCCCATGGAAAAATTAATAACATTATAAATTTTATATGAAGAGATAATGATTTATTTAGATTTTATAAACCACCCATTTACTTCATCAAATTAAACTAAAAGTGAAATGTATCAAAATTTAAATATAAATAAACACACTTAACTAAATACCCACTGAATTTCTTTTTAAATATTGGATATTTTATTTATTTACATTTCAAATGTTATCCCCTTTCCCAGTTGCCCTCTGGAAACTACCTAGCTCATCCCTCCCCCTGCTTCTATGCTCCCCTACCCACCCACTCACTCCTGCCTCCCCACCCTGGCATTTCCCTACATTGAGGCACTGAGCCTTCATAGGACCAGGGGACTCTCCTCCCATTGATGCCCAAAAAGATCATTCTCTGCTACATATGCTGCTGCAGCCATGGATCACTCCATGTGTACTCTTTGGTTGGTAGTTTAGTCCCTGGGGATTCTGGAGGGTCTGTTTGGTTGATGGTGTTGTTCTTCTTATGGGGCTGCAAACCCCTTCAGCTCCTTCAGTTCTTTCTCTAATTCTTCCTTTGGGGACACAGTGCTCAGTTCAGTGGATGGCTGTGAGCATCTGTTTCTGTATTTGTCAGACTATGGCAAAGCCCTAATGGATTTTTTAATCTCTAAAAATTATGAAAAAAGAAGATTTTCTTCAATTCTTATTTTAAAAATCTTCCAAAATAGTGTCTTCTTTGCTGCAGAGCCAGCCAGCCTAACTCTCCCGAAGTGGTTGGGTTCTTAGGGTTTGTTGGCCAGAGAGTTTTGTCCAACAGGTAAGCTCCAGGTGGAGAGTGACAGGGGAAAGATCCCGGCACCAGGAACTCTAATTAACACTCAGCAGTGCCAAAACACTGTAAAGCCACAATGACAAAGATTCATATCCCTGAATATCAAAAATTTTAAAAAAGACTGCTCATATGAACTGACAATCATTACACTACTTCAAAGAATATTTAACATTGCTATCACTATAGAAATACTTGACATGAATCTCCATATTGCAAGACTTTCCATTCCTAAGTATTTTGTAAAAACTGTGGTACTAGCATAGAGATATGCATGTGTATGTTCACATAAACTTCACAAGTGATAGCAAAAACGTGAAAACGCTAGGAACATTCTACCACAAGTGAACGGTTGATCTGTGATTGGGTGGGGTCAAAAGTTAAGAGATTGTAACAATCTTGTAGAAGTCCAGAATTAAGTTGCTAGCCAGCAGCCTTACAGCTGTTTTCAATGTCTGTGATGCCTGTTATTGGTAATCTAATAGCCTAATCTTATCTCCAGAGTCATGGATCACACACATGTAGCACCCAGACATGAATGTAGGTAAATATATATACATATATATGTATATATATTATATGTATATTATATATATATTATATATATATATAATATATATATATATAGTGTTTAAATATCTTGGAAGTCAAAAGATTAAATAATACCATGTATTAACTATGCTAGAGTAAGACAACATGAACTTTTAATATAGAAATCATGCTGGATATATCTAGAAATGAATGAATTGAGTCAAAGAAGCTAGACCTATTAGATATCCAACTGTATGTGATTGTGTAAATAAAATATCAGAAAAGTCAAACTAAGCTACAGTATCAACAATCAGGTCAGCTTTGTTCAGACTCAGTGTGTCAAGGGAGAATTTATGCAAAGTCCACCAAGAGTGAATACATTTTAATTCAGTTGATGGCTTTACATGCACACACAGGCTTTAAAGACACTATTTTAAAATTAATGAACAAAAATGTTAAGTAATTTGTTAAAAGTTTATTGAATAAGCAGGACTCTGACCAAATAATAGAACTTTAGAGTCTTGAGGTACCAAAATATACAGACTCTTTTACAGAAGTAAACTAAATATTGCAAGATCTTCAAACATGTTCATGCATGCCAATTTGAGTATGTACTAGAAACATAAGGAAGTTTTAAAATTAGAAAATCTATTAATAACTTTCAACATTTAGTAGATCAAAGGAAGAAAAATGTTAAATGATGATATGAAATAAATACTCTAATATAGTCAGCAATGTCATGACTGAAAGAGTAATATTTTACAAAATTTCTCCTCATGACACATGCCTATAAATTCTGTAAGAGAAACACTAATGTGACAGGTAAAAGGTTTAAGAAATCTTAGTTTTAAGTTAAGAATGAATATTTTCCATGATTACTATTCCTATTTTCTACAAGAAACTTGGGGCACTGCAATCACACAAGATAAATAAAGAGAAAAAGATCAGAAAGGCAAAAAAGAAAAGCACCACTATCCTTGTTTATTCAGACACTCCAAGACAGTCATAGACACAGTATTAGAATTAAAAAGAGAGCTAATGAAGGTTAGCTATTTCTGATTCAATATATAAAACTCAGTGCCATTTGTATAAATTAGCCACAACAAAAATATAATATTAATTATAAAGGATAATATCTAATGTGAGATTAATCTCATTTAAATGAAATTTATGAAATATTTAAAAATTTATTGAAAATATAATGTAAGAATTGAAGTCATCACATAAATATATACAAATGGATCAAAAGAATTCCAGATAGTGCCAAAAATCGCTAGGACTCCAAGAATATGTGAGGAGATGTGTTTACAGTAAGATTCAACACTGCATATTTATGCCTTCATCAGATCTGTGAGCTGATGGAAGTAAAACACATATACACAACAACATGCTAATATCTAGTTCCTCCATGTAAAAAATGGGTGAAACTTTCTCCAGAGTCTCCATAGAGCTTTCTTAATCAGTCTATAAACCACATATCAATTCAGGGGCATCCATGTTATATTATTATTCTCTGAATCAGCAAGGTGTGGATCCTCAGGACTTGATTAAAAGCTAGGTGTGTTGGTACCTGTATCCTAGATTTAGGAGAGAAGTTCAAAGAATTGTAAGGTTGCTGGCCAGTCAGTCTAAACAAACTCATGAGCCTGGGGTTTGAGAAGAAACTCTTGATACAAAACATAAACATGAAAAAGTAGAGAAAGATTCCTTATAATTATCTCTACACTCCACATCTACAGTCACAGGAAAGCATACCTGTACACATACATATGCACACACAGATCTTACAATATTTTGTAATACACTTCAGTATTAATTCAAGGACTTTCATCAATTGATATTAAATCCCTAAGTTAACTGATGTGCTGTGTTGATCTAGAATAATATGTTAATTGAATATTTCTGACAACATTGAGTATTTCTATTCTTTCCTGAAATAATTAATCTCTCTCTTTTCCTCTTTCTTTATGTGAGAAAGATCAGGATCTGTCCTGAAATTCCCTAAGACCAGGCTGATCTGATCATCTTGCGTCTGCATCCTCAATTGCTGGGTTAAAAGACATATGCCAGTCCCAGATTAAATTATATTATTGACTTTACATAAAATATTGACCAAAACGTTGAGTAATTATGGATATTTTTCATACCACTGGATATAAAAACTAATCAAATGCCTGACAATCTAATAAAAGTTCTTTTGATAAAGGCCTCTGGCAGAGGTTACAAGATGCCATCAACTGTAAGTTCCCCAATTGTGGAAATGTTAAAATTAGGAAGATATCTTCATTAACATATTTTAGATGTTAACTTTTCTATTTAAAATGTATCATATAAAATTATATTTTCTAACTGCTGATGGATATAGATGACATTGATATTTCTAAAATATATTAAGTCAGAAAGAGGCAGCCTGGCTTATTAATTATAATACTGCACTTATGACAGACAGGTTACGAAATGCCACCATATTTCCCAATAGTGAAAATGTAAAATCATTAAAACAGTCATTTCTTGAATCTCAATTGAAATAGTTCTAAATAACACAGGTTATTGTCTCAACAGATGCCAAGTTCCCCTAACTTGCTCATTTCTAAAATATGGTGAGAGATAAATTAATTTCCTCATGTATCAATGAAAATGAACATTGACCACTCGATCTGAAGAGTTATGTGTGCCCATATCTAACATATCATAGCTTCTAACAACAAAATTTAAACTTAGAAACTTAGAAACACCGAAGTACCCATCTGCTACATGATGAATAAATACATGCTGAAGCTTCTGACATAGAAAAATTTAGTTGTAGAAAATAATAAACTGTAGGCATATTAATCAAAACACATGAATTCCATAATGAACAGAATAGAATAGATAAATAAAGTTTTAAAATCATATACAAAATTTAAAATAATCCAAATAAGCACCTTACAAAGACCATCAGCAAACCTTTTGAATATCACTACCATAGAAACATAAGGTAAAACCACAAGATGTTGATAAGTGATGATCAATGGCCAAAATGAAAAGTAATCCATGGGCAAATTATAGAAGGTAGTCAAAGCTGTAACAACAACACAGAAAATGACTGTCGTAGTGGGTAAGGCTAGAGGATCAAATAGTGGGAGGAGATAGTGAGAAAGGTAAATGTACTAAGAGAGGAAAAGCGTGTGCCGGTTTCCAGAAAGAAAACATTTGACCTATTACTCATCTGAATCTTCAACACTAAGCTGTATTCCCTTCTGAGTTAGGTACACTGACGGAGGCACACACTGCCTGTATTGGGGTGATATACAGCATGTCTGTGTTTTGTTACAATGTTTTAGTTTATTTTTCTTAATAGTTGAATAATTTTATTTCATGCTCCACACATTGAAACGATAATTGTACCGTAGGTAATGGTTTAATCTTGGCATAGGGGAATCTTGTTCAGTCATTTATCTCAATAAAAGCCCAAATTTTGCCTTGTCTTGAGTTGAGTAGTCCTTTTCATCCTCATTACTGTGTTTAGATAGCCATCTAACAAAGAAATAGATCCTAAAGATTTTGGTCATTCATCCTTGAAGGTTGAATTAATATCAGTTCCTTTACAGAACAGAATATAGGGGCAATTTCAATGATATCATCCCATTCATGTTCATAAAAAAATATTCTTCTATTGAAACAGAACACCCAAAGACTGAGTTAAACATTGACCCTAAAGCAATATAATATTTCCAACTTGCTTAGCCTTCACCATTTGAAGTACATTGATGCACACATGAACTGACTAAAGCAAAATGGAAGTGAATGCTAATATCCTGTTTGCCTCTGTAACACAGCCTCTACTAAAATAAGCAAACATCTCCAAATTTTACAACATAGCTTCAATTACACTACTCTACAATATCGTCCCACACAAATAATCAGTGACAGAAGACAGATGTGTCAGTAGCTTTGTTTTATGATGTAGAGCTGCAATGGGCTCTCGAAATACTTCTTTTCAACTTGACCAGAGAGACTGTTACCATATAAACCATACATGGGATATCTTACCACCACATCACATGTGATTTGATTGCAGGTAAAGTCTGGCAGGTAATTTAAAGGAAATGGCAAAGCCTAGATTTCTCCATCATCCAGCATGGTACTACTCAACTCTGCATGGGATTTTGAATTAGTTGTTCTCTGAAATGCTTATGATTTTTCAACCTTTGCCTTGTTTTAAAATATAATATTTGGCTTTGGAGGCTAACTTCAGGATAGTTTCAAGTGAAAGAAAGTTGATGAGATGGTTGTTGATAGCTGCAACTGTGATGGCTACAGCTACTAGTGCTTAGTGTCAGATGGTACGGATCACGGCCCCTCAGCAGTAGTGTCAGAGGCCCTCAGAGACTTGGCTATCCTTACGGCTCACCCATAGTACCATGTACAGACACCAGATGAACATTCTGTGAAGCTATGAAAAGAAGAAGACAGTATGGTAACATCTAGTTCTCAGCTGTGCAGCTCAATGTTCTAGCACTGACTATCCTTCACTTCAAAATAGTTAGGAAAATTACTGGTCCTCCTCCAGGTGCTTTCAGTTGAAGGTGAAGCCACTTAATAGAGCAGAGCCGCACCCCTAACCAGCTGCTCTTCTGTTGATGCTTCATGGAAGAACATTGGAGACCTTTGTCTTGGTTATTGCCCACACGGGTGACTGTGGAGATTGACTGCTTTACTTAGGGCTGACTGTGACTGCTGAGCACACTGGAAGCAGTGCCTCATTTAATTCCTTTATCCTGTTGAAAAATATTGCAAAGAGACTGTGGCTATCTATGTCAGAAGTCTTGGTTCTCTCTCTCTTTCTCTCTCTCCATTATATATATATATATATATATATATATATATATATATATGTGTGTGTGTGTGTGTGTGTGTGTGTGTGTGTGTGTGTGTGAAATATATATATGAAATAACTTCAGATGTGTTATAAGTTTATAGATTCTATACTGACCACTCCATGCCAATCCCTCACATAATTCTGCTAGCATTTCCAGGTTGGTCTTGCACTGTGTGTTGATTTCCCTTGTCTTTCCATCCATGCTGCTTTAACAAGCCTACTAAGATGCTTCAACTCATTGGAAAGAAAATACAAAATGGTATTTTTCTCCTATCACCGATTTCAACTAAATTCTCTCTCAACTCCATCTCTTCCTATCACTTTAGGAAGGTTTTTAACAGCTTTTAGTTTAAACTTTCAGTCATTTCCATGTTGTAAAATTGCTTTTTCCTTAAAAAGTTTCAAACTGTTATCCTACTTACAGTTCATGCCTATAACTTCCTCCCAGTCTGCTTTCCTGTGCCTCCATCCGTATTAATGGCTAGGGCCCTTCTACTGCTTTCACTCCCAGAACCTCTCTGTGAAAGCCAGGATGTGGGCTGGGGATTCCTTGGAGCTGTCTTTTGTTCATTCTTGTCTTCTTTCACTACAGAAATTCTTTTTTTTTTATTGGAAATTTTTTATTGGAAAATTTTTTTACATTTCAGATGTTCTCTCCTTACCCCATTTCCCCCCCCCTCCCAGGAACTCACTATCCCTTCCCCCCTCCTCTTGCCTCCACGTTGGTGTACCTCACCTTCCCATCCTCGAGTATCCCCCGCCACGACGTCCAGCCTTCATGGGACCAAGGATCTCTTCTCCCCCTTATATCAAGGAGGGACCGTCTACAGACCATTCCACCTGGATATCCATCCTATGTGCAGTCGCCAAAGGTAGAGGTTGATGTGGATGTCAGGATGTACATGCTGACAGGAGCCTGATATAGCTGTCTCCTTAGAAGTCTGCAAGAGTCTGACATACTCAGAGGCAGATGCTCACAGCTAACCATTAAACTGATCATGGGGTTCCCAATGGAGAAGATAGAGTGAAGGCTGAAGGAGTTGAGAGGATTCGCTACACCATGAGGAAAGCAACAATACCAACCAACCAGAGCCCCCAGGGTCTAAACCACCAGCCTGGGAGCGCTTAGGGAGGGACCCATGGCTCCAGAAATTCTTGAGGAGAGGGAACCCTGTGGCATTCATTCTTACTTGAAACTTTTCCATGTGACCTGATACCCTTCTTTATAGTCTGTTCCATTGTCCAAATTCCTGGACATTCTGATGTTTTTCCTTATAAACAAGGTCAAACATATGACAACCCAATCCTATGCTATTGTGCTTAGTGCTAAATTGCCTTACTCTTAGAAATTACTTGCTTTCAGACATGTACGAGGATCCGTGATCAATCTGGATTCTCATGGAATATCAAACCGTGGAGGTTCCTTCAAAATTTAACAATTAGTTTATCATATTCTTCCCTCCTAAGTGGTTTGATGACAGCCTCTGCTCTTCAGGCTCTTCTTTTCTCAGAAAGGTTTCGATACACACAAAATACATTAAGAAAGCTTCCCTACAACTGAGATTCTACCATGAAGGATAGAAAGCTGATCATCTGCACTGTAGTAGCTCTTGCCCTTCCTACTGTGTAACCATCTCTACTGCATGCATCTTTGTAGCTACTAGGAAGCAGAGTGTTGCTAAATGGGTCCAAGTAAGTGAATTCACTGCAGTCAACTTTAGTATCTATGGAGAAAGTCTGTTCCCAGTTCTTTTTTTTTTTTTTTTAAATATAGCATTAGTGACACTATCATACTGGTTTTCCCTAGTTTGAGACACAAGTTACTTATCTTGGGACAATGATTGACATCTCCAATTACCACCCAATTCTACAGTTGTACAGCCTTGACAGACTTATAACTCTAATTGCCTGTTTTAAAGTTTCTTTAGATAAGAGAAATTTGGAGATAGTTAAAACCTGTGATTTTCAAGCTCAATGTCCCTAGTTACCTGAAACTGCAAGGTTACTCTGCTTGAATTGCCAAGTACTCAAAACAAGCATTTTGTCTCAGGTTGTCTCTTATTAAAGACTGAACAATTGTGGATAAATATGTAAAAAATAAAAATATTTACTTCCTCATTGCACACATGTCAGAATTATCTTCCTAGGTGTTTTGTTTTGTTTCATAATCTCAGTATCATTGTTATCTGTACAGGGACTCTTTGGAGGGAAAGATTTCCCCAGCTCCAAGCCTTCAACAACTCCATAATTATAATGCAGGTGCTTTTTGGAAAAACTGCGTTGAACTTTTGATTTTAACATACTGAAGTCTTAAATACTATGTTATAGTAATTTTATGCTCTACATAGTACATTTGTGTGAATAAGTAATGAAATATACATTTGCTTTACATATACCTCTTATATAAAGCCAACCTTCTAAACGATATGCCTGGGTTCTAAAAAATCATATTTATTGAATCATTATTAATTTAAATAGAGTTACAAATTGCTATTGAATTCAAATTCCTTTCTTCCTCCCTACCACTCTTATTCACAAGACATAAGTACAAAAGTGCTTCAAATGTCTTTTGATTTACAAATATACAAATACATTCTGTCACAGATAACATCTGCTCTCTATGAAAGGTGATTCTAGCCTTCTTTGCAAGGCTGTTCCAGTTGCCCATGCATTTTCTATCAGCTAAAAACTGACCCTTTGCAAGGTTACCCATGGATGACTTGATTCTTGAAAACACCATTTCTCCTTTTCAGTAGCATAGCATTAACCTTTCTCAGGGAGGATGCTTGAGCAACATTTATGAGAAAGAGGACTATATTTACTTACTGTTTTTGTCAACCCAAATCTATTAGTGAATTTTCTATAGCCCATAAGACATAAGACATTGGTTAGGAACATTGAAATGTAAAAAACAGAGATGGAGATGCAGTGTCTAAGGAACAATTTTGAGAATCATTTTCTCTTGACTAGCTGACTCCAAAGGCAAGACGTGATATTGCTGTGCATCTATGAGCTCTTCCAGTCACCGTCCGTCTTCTGATAAAGGTAAAAATATTAAATCATGGTGTCTCCATCCAGATGAATGCATCTAATTTTTATCAACCCTCAAAAGTTCCATCTTAAAGCATCATTGTTAAATCATTTTCTCAACTAACAAATAATCCAATTTCTCCATTTGTTTTCAACATATAGAGCTTCAAGAGACTCCACCATCTAAATTTATACCACAGCATTAAAGCAGTTCAGAGACGTTTTGACCATCACATGGGCTTCTGACACACTTACAGGGTTTTTCTTACATCCCTGAAGGATTGCCTCCTTCCATCACATCTTCCTTCACTACAAATCTCAACTCCGGTGTGCTGATCACAGAGGCAAAACCAGATTATGGATTTAAGGAGAACAAGATTGAATGTGGTACCCACAATGAATAACATGGACCAAAGTACTAAGAATAAGAAATAAAAGTTAGCATTTGGTCTTGAGTATTATACCCAGGAAGCTATTCCCCTGAAATAACCAGTCATACATCTCTTCTTCTATACACCATCTGGAAAGAAGTACTCTCTCCTCAGAACTATAAGTGACATGCCTTTGTCATGTTTATTGAACAGATACTTGATCAAGAAATTTTGCTGCACTAAGTACAAAAAGAGGCCATGAAATCCAATCAAAGGATGACTCCTCTTTTGAAGTTTCTAACTTTATTTTAGACTCATGAAAGTGTAAAAGAAATAAGGTATATATCAAAATGTTTAAGTAACATTTAAAACAAAGCTCCATAGGTAGACTACAGAATATAAATCATTTAAAAATCATATCACAAGATCGCCACCAGGAGTTGTCCTTTTCTTCTTTGGCTGAGCTGTTTTAATGTCCTTTGCCTATTGAGTTAGATGAGGATCATAGTTTGACCATCAGGAATATAGAATCATGATAAGGAAAGAGATTATTGCTATACATATAATACAACTTATCTAAAGTACAGCCATTATTTAAAAGATTTGTATTAGTGACTGATGAATTTTGAGAAGAGGGGAAAAATTAGTTTGCACTCAAAATAATTTGTATGTAGTAAAATTTTGATGAAATTGTTGTTTCATACAGAGAGGGGACACTATAAGGGTAGTGTAGATGGAATAAATTTAATAAGAAGATTAAAATATATAAAGTACCTCCATTGTGAAAATTATTTTCTATGCCATCAGGAAACTTCAAAAGCTTGGAAGAGCAGGCTGATTGCACGCATCTATGCTTTCCCATTTTCTCTCTTGTTTGTTGGTCTCCCTGTCTTGTTTCTGATTAATTTCTTGCTACTGGATGTTGTCTAGTTCCAGTCAGCTCTCAATATTGTTACTCTTGAATTTATTTTTACATTGGTACATACCCTGTTTTACAAGCCGAGTGATGGAACATAGGGTCACTGACTTTCAGTTCATACCCTGGGCCTTTTAGTCAGGATTGCATTTAAATTATCTGACCTGAAACATCTACTCCTTGGAACATGGTTGTGCATGAATTTTCTTGGATTCCACTTTTCTACTTTCAAGAATCATGGTTGTGAATCTTGTCTTTAGCACTTTTAATTTATCAACTGACATTTCCCAAAGGAACAAGAGTTGCTCTTTGACTTCATATGTAAATTATAAGGATGAGCTTACCTTTTCTCCTATGCAGAAGATGTTTCTTTCCTTGATGTGCCCATAGACATCAACAAGACCTGAAGAACTCAAGAGTCTTGACTTGAGAAGGTTTGACTGTTCTCTAATCATATCTTCTCATGTTGGCCGTAGGCTATGCTGAGTTATTACTTGTCTGCTGATGGGGTAGCAGAAGAATTCTCAGGAGGCAAGTGATTCTCTCCTTCTTTTTGCTCTGTTATCAAAACAAAGGTTGTGACACTTTAATTCCAGAGTCTCCCCTCCAAAAAAGCATTATCAACCTGCTCTATCTTTACCTCTGGTATATTCTCCAAAAGTACCCTTACCCTTGAAAGATCCTTGTTTCCTCTGTTGTGGATTCTTGGTTTAGTTCTATACTCCAATTTTTTATTAGGTTGTTTGGGTTTTTGGTGGTTTGCTTCTTGAGTTCTTTATATATTTTGGATATTAGCCTTCTATCAGATGTGGGGTTAGTGAAGATTTTTTCCAAATCTGTAGGTTGCTAATTTGTCTTCTTGACTGTGTCCTTTGCTGTATAGAAGTTCTCCATTTTCATGAGGTCCCATTTATTAATGTTCCCACTTTCTCCTTTATTAGATTCAGTGTATCTGGTTTTATGTTGAGGGCCTTGTTCCACTTAGACTTTAGCTTTGTGCACAGTGAAAATATGGGTCTATTTTCTACATACAGACAGCCAGTTAGAGCAGCACCATTTATAGAAGATGGTTTCTTTTTGGATTCTTTGTCAAAGATCAAGTGTGTGTAAGTATGTGGCTTTATTTCTGGATCTTCAATTCTATTCCATTGATCAAGCTGTCTGTCTCTGTACCAATACCATGCAGTTTTTATGACTATTGCTCTGTAGTAAAGCTTGAGGTAAGGGATGGTGATTTCTCTAGCCATTCTTTTATTGTTAAGAACTGTTTTCACTATCCTAGGTTTTTTGCCTTTCCAGATGAATTTGAGAATTGCCTTTACCATGTCTTTGAAGAATGGTGTTGGGGTTTTGATAGGGATTGCATTAAATATGTAGATTGCCTTTGGTAGGATGGCCATTTTTACTGTACTAATTCTTCCAATCCATGAGAATGGGAGATCTCTCCATCTTTGAGATCATCATTGATTTCTTTCTTGAGAGACTTGAAGCTACTTTATAGATGTTTCACTTGTTTGATTAGAGTTACCCCAAGGTATTTTATGATATTCATGGCTATTGTGAAGAGATTTTTTTCCCTAATTTTTTTCTCATCCACAACAGAGGAATCTCAAATGGCTGAGAAGCACCTAAAGAAGTCTTCAAAGACCTTAGTGATCAGAGAAATGCAAATCAAAACGACCCTGAGATTCCACTTTACACCAATCAGAATGGCTAAGATCAAATCTCAGGTAACAACACATGTTGGCGAAGATGTGGAGAAACAGGAAAACTCCTCCATTGCTGGTGGGATTACAAACTGGTACAACCACTCTGGAAATCAGTCTGGAGGTCCTCAGAAAATTAGAAATAGATCTACCTGAAGATCCAGCAATACTACTCTTGGGAATATACCCAAAAGATGCCATGCCACAGGGAAATGTGTTCCACTATGTTCATAGTGGCCTGATTTGTGATAGCCAAAAACTGAAACAACCCAAATATCCCACAACAGAAGAATGGATACAGAAAATGTTGTTCATTTGCACAAGAGAATACTACTCAGCTATTAAGAATGAGGACATCCTGAGTTTTGCAGGCAAATGAATGGAATTAGAAAATATCCTGAGTGAGGTAACTCAGACGGAAAAGACCTGCCTGGTATGTACACACTAATAAATGGACATTAGCTTTTAAAAAGTACAGAATACCTGAAATAAGTCCACAGAACTCACAAAAATCAACAAGCAGAAGCATCCAAGTTAGGATTCCTCATTCCCACTTGGAAGGGAAAAGAAAGCAACCATAAGGAAGAGGGAGAAAGTAGTGAAGGGAGAGGGGAACAGATCTAGTATTTGGTGTGGTAAAAGGACTGAAGCCCTGAGAGCCAGCAGACAAAAGTGGAAACTGGCAACCTCAGGAGATAAGAGATTCGGGGAACCCTCCAGAATGTTCTAGAGACCTGGGAGTGAGACTCTCAGGACTCAAAGGGAGGGACTCTAGATGAAATTTCCTGCAGTAGGGAGAGGGAACTTGTAGAGGCCATCTCCAGCAGAAAGAGAGGGCATTGAGTAAGGTTTGGGGTTGCTATCCCATATTTGTTTCTGTCTGAATGTACTGCAGGGATGGAAAAGGAGAAAAGCCTGAGGAAAAGAAGGTCCAGAAACAGGCCCAAAGTGGGATCCAGCTCAAGATGAGGCTCCAAGGCCTGACACTATTACTGAGGCTATGGAGTGCTCATAAAATGGAACCTATCATGACTGCCCTTCAGAAGACACAACAAGCAACTGAAAGAGTCAGATGCAGATGTTTGTACCCAACAATGGACAGAAGGTACTGACCCTGTGATAAATTAGACAAAAGCTGAAAGAAACTGAGTAACCAAGCCAGCCCAGTCAGTCAACTTGTTCTCCATTACAGGAGTGAGATTAAAATGAAAAAAGACATTAGACAACATAGTAGCAGGACACCAGCCAGTTCTGAGGGTAAGGCAGGTTTATTTTTTTCCCAATCTTCTTTTATACCATTTTAATTACATGCAAGTATTTAGGTCAGTTCTAGGTTGAGGAACTAGCAATACAATAAATGCAAATAGTCAAGGAATAAGCAAGGTAATAAACAAAGTCCTGCTATACTCCCTTGATCATTGTTTCTTTTTTTTTTTTTTTCAGTTTTTTTCTTTGTTTTTTTTTTTTTTTTAATTTATTTAGTTATTTAAATCACATCATAATTTACTTATTTACACAGGGGTTATAAACACAAAAAGCAGGATGTGGGGAAGGGAATGGCACCGGAGCATAGGTGTTCAGGGGGAGTACAGATACCTTTCAGAACAGGGTATCAGCTGGGTGTAGGTTCAGGGGACAGGTCACTATGACTCTGCCTATGATTCATTTGTCCTTATCTAAGTTGGTACTGTCCACCTAGGCTGCCTATTTATAAGACCTATGACTACTTGAGCTGGTAAATTTCCACAGAAGCCATTGTTTCTAAGGGCTTGTCAGGATGACAAAAATATCTGAGCCTACTTCCCTGTCCTAGCCCACAGTCATATACATGCCTGAAGCCTACTTCTTTGCTCTAGCCTAAGACTTAGATTCCTGCCTGTAGCTCATTTCCTTGCCCTTGGCCAATGTCAGATTCCAGCCAAGTGGTCCCAAAACTCTCCCCAGCTGAGGAGGAGGGCAACCCTGTAGGAGAACAACAGTCTCACTTAACTTGAACCCTGAGATCTCTCCAACACTGGACCACCATCCAGGCCTCATTTATCAGCTGATATGAAGCCCCCAACACATATACAGAAAAGGACTTCCAGATCTGGGTTCAGAGAAGACGCACATAACCCTCAAGAGACTGGAGGCCCAGGGAGTTTAGAGGTCTAGTGAGGTTGAGGGGGTGGGGACATCCTCATGGTGGAGACAGGGGGCAGGGAGTAGGTATGGGATGTGGAACAGTGGGAGAGTGGACCAGACAGGGAAGGAAATAAAATCTGGAATGTTAAAAAAAAAAAAAAAAAAGAGAGAGAAGACCCTTGTTTCTACCTCCAGGTAGTCTCTCAGATCTCTAAACTTACCTTGAACAAAAGGAGGATATTTCAACACAACTTTACATTGTCCTTGAACATCTGGCCAAATGTCAAGACAGTAATTTCTTAGTTCAGTTTTATTTGATATGGTTTGGCTTTGGTGTTTGAGTCAGGGTCTCACACAGCAACCCTCAGACTTGTAACTTTTCTATGAATAGTCTCCAATATGTGATCCTTTGCCTTCCCTCCACAGTGTGGAAAAATATAGGCTTGTGACACCACACATTAAGCTATTAGTCTTTCTTATTATGCAACTGAAAATGCAACATGGATGCAGGGCCTGTGAATGTTCTTTGAAGGATCTAAAGCATGGTGCAGATGAATTTTACTCCAAGAAAATTAAAGAATCATATTACTCAAACCTGTTATATTGGATAAACAATTGAGATTAATAATATCAAAAATAACAAAAGAAAGCATTGAGACACAAATTATTGCTAGTCACTTCAGGGCCATCAATTTTTGAGAAAATCTTTCATAAACACACACATATTACACAGGAAGCCTCTTTAATATACAATGTCTAGGAGCATGTTTATGGCATAGTATCCACTACATTGTGCTAGGGAGAGCTCTACATACTGTTCTTACATGGAGACAATAATATTGCTGAATGCAGAAAATGGATCACCACCACCTTTACTCAGTGTTCAGCAAATAGAGTGTGAATAATAAAGAGAATTTGGTAAGTATGTAATTTATCATGAGGTTGATGTCAGTAGAAGTCATATTTTCAAATAGATCTATAGACAATTTTCTGAATTCATTTCCCTAAGTCAATGGAAACAGTTTTTTCAACAATGATATGACTGAAAGAAAGTGTCTGATATGAGGAGAAGTGTGGCCATTTATAGATATTAATGGCTTTATTAGCTGGTTTGCCATCTTTCTACATTTTCTAATACATAAGATACACAATGTGTATGACACAAAACAAGGTCTTTTGATATGGAGATTTTGAGGATGTGTATTTAATTTTTCAATAATATTAAAATCTGCTGATATTAAACAGCATTCCTCCTTGAACATGACCTCATGACGTTATACTTAAAGTTCTTTCAATTCATTAACCAATGCGAATTCACCAGTCAAAAAGAAAGGGTCAGGAACCTGAAACTGTTTGGAGAGTGTTCTAGTTTTTATGATTGTGGTCGGCTAGTTCCGGTTTCTGAACTTTCATTGGATGGAACAGTATAAAACTTTCTCCATCATGAGATGAATGTTTTCATATTTTGAGGTCCCTCTATCTCAGTTACCAACACTGGAAGAAAACAGAACAAAGAACATCATATGACTTAGTCAAGAGTCTCTTTTGAGAGCAGTTAAAATTTGTTATATATGATACTGAAAGCTCTATTTCGTAACAGGTGCAGAATCAAAGCCAAGCATAAAGACCAGGGTTAAAACCAGAGGCTACATTCCCTGCCTGTCTCATCTATTGTTCTCAGGCTCCTTTTCTGAAACCCCATGATATTTTGTTCATGACTATGTATGCAATGGCATCTCTTGAATAATTATATTCTGTTTCAGAATTATGGCTTAGTCTCCCAGAAAGTGTTGATTCCTATCCACCTTAGAAGTAGGGAGCAAGGTTTTAGGTAGTATACTTTTTATGTTTTCTTTCCATTATTTCAGGAGCATCACATCAAAAGTTAATGTCTGATGCCTTTCTAATCCATATGCATGGTGATAACCTAAATGAAGTCCTCAACTGTCACTAGGTGATTTCCTTTATCTTATGCTAAATGGGTCTTAGTGTTCTCCTGTCTGAGTCTTCAAATAATTGGCTACCTTGAGTTCTTCATGATATTTTTCTTAAATGTTGACATTTTATCTCACTTCTTCCTCTCATATACTAATATTTCTAAGATTGATCTCTAAAACTAGCATCTTTTAATACTTTTCTTTTATTTCCCAAACACAACATAATTTGTCCCTTCAATTCTTTACCAAAGATTTTGCTTGTGCACAGCCTTTATTGTTTGACAAACTCAGATACATGAATACACATGCATATGCATGTGCACATGCACAAACACATACCCATGAGGTTTGATTTTTTGAGGTTATAATATAATTATATAATATTTTCCTTTCCTCCTTTTAAATGATCTCGTACAACCTTCCTTGCTCTCTTTCAAATCTGTGCCCTCTTGCTTCATTAATGCACATACACACACATGTACACACAACACACACACACACACACACACACACACAATATATATATATATCTCTACCTCTATATCACTTATACCTATATCTATCTATATCATCTATATCTATATCATATATATATAGATAGATGTAACTAAACAAAACAAGATAAGTCTTTAAAATCAAGCATCTATGTAGGTTTAGTCATTTGATGTTGGATAACTCAATTGGCATGCTCTTTTTAGGGGGAGACTGTGTATCCTGCTCTCAGCATTTCTTAGTTATTTAAATTTGTGGAAGATAATATGATTCATTTGTTCATGTTCATAGGTTAACATAGTGACTCCACACTGCTAAGGTTTAGATGAAATGGGCAGTTTGTTAAATTTTATCATGTGTAGGTCAAGATTTATTTGACAAATAATATCCTGATCATAGAATTGCATCTCTGAAAAGTAAATGATTATTTGGTTGCTAATTATACTACCCATCTAATGTGCAGAGATGCTGTATTGTGGGGTTCATTGATCTTCCATGATTTGAATGAATTGGTACTCTGCATGCATATGGAATCAGATTTCATAAGAATCTTCAATAAGAATTCACAGAAAAACGGCAACCAAATGTAGTGATCTGTGGTTTTATGGCATCTATTATGTAATTATTATGTATGTACAAATGAAAACTTGAACTATGGAATGCATCAATCAAATAATACATCAGAGGTGTTTATCATTATAGACATCAATCTTCTCTAGCTACAGAACCATACATTCAATTCTTTGAGAAGCAAAATGAAGGAATTAATATTTTTAATATTTGTAAATGTCTCAGAGTAGTGCTTGGTCAGAGAGTAAGCACTGCATAGCTTGAGAAAATAACTAAAGCAATTGAAGTGAATTTCAAATTGCTATTGTATATCCATGGACATTTATGACTTAATAGCCACTTATCCTTCCCTATTCTTGTTACTAGTTATGGTAAGTGTTGTGATTATCGCAGTAAGTTGAGCTAGGGCTTGTGATATGTTGGGTATAAGAACTATCATGTGAGCAAAATATAAGGTTTTTTATAAAAGATTTTTATAAAGTATAAATTTATTATGAAAACTGGCTAGATATTAATACTAAGAAAAATTAAATATGACTACAACAAATTAAAATATATTAAGTAGCTCCAACACTGACAAGGTGAATGTGAACAATGGACATAGCATAATGTGGCATAAAGTCACTCATGTGAAATCTTAACCATACAATAAAATCTGAAGTATGGTACTGCTTTTAGTCATGGCTAAATGAAATTTATGAACTAGAAGTACAAAGAAATTATTGCCTAGATCAAGACTGGTTTTGTGTGAGTGTGTCTGTATGCATGTGTATGTGTGTGTATAAAAATTTTATTTACCTGTATTTAATAGGTGTAGATGAAGTACAAATACATAGGCACATGATATATTCCCTTTTTTCCCCATTTTTATATCAGAAACAAGAGATAGTTTTCATTTATTTATTTTAATTAATTAGTTTACTTCCATCAAATGCAATACCTCCAAGTCGCTCCTCACAGAGACCCTCTCCCAACTACTTCCCTTCTCCTCTGAGATGGTAGACTCTCCCCAGGTATCCCCCCCATCCTGGCATATCTATTCTCTCTTGGAATAGGTGCATACTCTCTCACTGAGGTCAGACAAGATAGCCCTGTCAGAAAATGGACACCAGAGTCGGCTACAACTTTAGGGAGAGCCTCCACTCCAGTTCCTGGAGGGATAGGAACATGGAGCCTGAGATGCATGTCTGCTACATATGTACTAGGGGCCTAATTCAAGCCTCTATGTGTTCTTTGGTTGGTGGCTCAGTCTCTGAGATCTCCTTGTGGTCTAGGTTAGTTGACACTATTGGTCCTCCTGTGGGCTTCCCATCCTCTTCAGTGCTGTCAATCCTTTCCCCAACTCATCCATAAGAGTTCCAGATCTGGATCTGATTCAGTGAGCTTCTGGGTAGAGCCTCTTAGAGGACAGTTGTGCTAGGCTCCTGTCTTCAAGCAGAAGTGATTATTATTGATAAAGTCAGGAGTTGGTGCTTGTGCGTAGGATATGTTTCAAGTTGGGCCAGTTATTGGTTGACCATTCCTTCAGTCTCTGCCCTGTCTTAGTTACTGTATATCTTTTCAACAGCACAAACTTTGGGTTGAAAGTTTTGTGAATGGGTTCATGTCCTTATCCCTCCACTGGGGGTCCTGACTGTCTATAGGAGTTGGCCACTTCAGGTTGCATGTCTGTCTTTTTAGGCACTAGATCAAGATTTCTTTTTCTTTTCTTTCTGAGGATGCTCCCCCACCTACTCAACTCCTCTCACCTTAGTGCCCTAGTGTTTCCCTACACTGGGACAATGAGCCTCCACAGGACTAAGGGGATCCCCTCCCATTGATGAAAGATAAGGCCATCCTCTGCTACATACGCAGTTGGAGCCATTGGTCCCTCTATGTGTATTCCTTAGTTGGTGGTTTAGTCCTTGGGGCCTTCGGGAAATTTGGCTGGTTGATATTGTTGTTCTTCCTGTGGGGTTGCTAACCCCTTCAGCTCCTTCAGTCCTTCCCTTAAGTCTGATGTTTGGCTGCATGCATCTGCATCTGTATTGGCCAGCCTCTGGCACAGCCTTTCAGAGGACAGCTATATCAGGCTCCTGTCATCAAGTGCTTCTTGGCATCAACAACAGTATCTGACTTGGTGTCTTCAGATGGGATGGATCCGTAGGTGGATCTCTGGATGGCCTTTCCTCCAGTCTCTGCTTCACTCTTTGTCCCTGTATTTTCTTTAGATGGGAGCACTTCTGTGTTAATATTTTTGAGACGGGTGGATATGGTTTTGACAGGTTCTCTTTCCCCTATGTGGGCATTTTGGCCTATGTCATCCCTGTTCAGTCCTGGGAAACTCTTGGGTCCCTGGCATCTGGAACTTTCTAGGGGTAACCCCCAGTTCCACATCCCCCACTCCTATATTCCTCTGTTCAATTTCCTGACCTTTTTACTTTTCCTCATCTCCTTCCACACCTGATCCTGCCCCCCATTCCCTCTACCTCCTTTCTGCCTTCTAGATCTCCCCCCGATCCCTCTAACTACAGTAATTATTTTCTTCCCTCTTCTGAGTAGGCCTGAAGATCCACACTTTGGTCTTCCTTCTTCTTAGGTTTCATATGATCTATCATATCATTGTGAGTTGTATCATAGGTATTCTGAGCTTTTATTTATTTACTTTCTTTGGCTAACATCCACTTATCAGTTAATATATACCATGTCTGTTATTTTGTGACTGTGTTACCTCACTCAGGATGATATTTTATAATTCTATCCATTTGCCTAATAATTTCTTGAAGTCATTGTTTTTAATAGTTGAGTAGTAGTCCATTGTGTAAATGAATCACATTGTCTGTATCCATTCCTCTGTTAAGGGACATCTGTGTTGTTTCCAGCTTCTGGCTAGTATAAATAAGGCTGCTATGAACATAGTGGAGTATGTGTCCTTGTTATATGTTAGAGCATCTTTTGGATATATGCCCAGAAGTGGTATAGCTAGATCAAAATTTTTAATGATGATCAAAGATGCAAGTTCAAAAATACTCAGTGGTTTGACCAAGATCAAGTATCTTCTCAATGGAGAACTGAAGTCTAGGACCAGAATTTTCATCCCTTTTATGTACAATATTTTCTGATTTCAACCATGAGACAGACCATAGTGATTCATCCTCTCTCTAGCTACACCCACAACATATGAACTATTTTTATTAGCAAATGGGCATAATAGTTCACAACAACCTAGCAAAAATAAATAAATAAAATAAACAAAGTAATTATTTTTATATGTAATAGGAGGGTATTGTACTACTCATTAGAATAATAGTAATGATTGAGAAAGATAAACAATAATCTCTTAAAAATCTCATTTTTGATAGTAAAACTCACCTGATTATTAAATATGTGCTGACACATATTTATAACTAATCCAACACATTGTTTGCATGCTAATCTTAAGAGCCAAACGGGGAGCTAAATCCCTCCTGTAGTTTCTAGAATCATAGGCTATGATAGAAACTGGCTTTAACTGATGTTACTGAACCTGTGGTCCCTGATACAGGCTGAGCTTCATTTATGCCACAGGTTCTAAAGTTTATAATTGAAGTAGAGCTTCAGTTACATCACAGAGTGTCATCTGGTTCCAAATCCCTATATCTTTATGTGGAATGGCCATTCCTAACACACCCATCACTCATCAATGATTACACTCTTGTATAAATGATTTTAAAGACAAATCCTTATCTGATGCCTCATCATTCACAATTTTCAAATTCTTAGAAGAGTAGACACAACTGTGTAGGATCAACTAACAGCAACCAATCCCAGAGCTCCCCAAAATTAAAGTGGAGCTTCAGAATATTTTCCACAGAAACAGTTGTATCATAGTGGTATAAAGGTAAGTTTTTTAAACAAATACTAGATTGCCAGCTAGTCTACAGCCTTAAAAGATAAAAGCTAGTATACCACTATGACAAACTCTGAAGCTCCTACTTGGAAAACATTTATTTGTGACAATTATTAGACTTATTCAATTGCCAGGAAGCTTTGGGCCCCTTTATGCAATTACATTCTACTCTTCTTAATTCACTAATTATGTCTGAGTTTATGGACATGTATATAGAATTTAATTTGTGTTTCCAGCAATACATGAGGCAGAGGATATGGAAGTTAACTCTGTATTTCAAGTACTGAAAATGGCTTACAAAGCAAGGTTTCTTCGATTTTAATTGTGCAAATACAAATTCATGTGTTTATATGTATACACATGTCATGAAAAAGCAACCAAAGATACCTGACAGCAAAAGATATGTACTGAGATTCTCTGTGCTGAAGAAGTATGCATTTGAATGAATATATGGAGAAGAGATTTCAATGTAGAATAAAACTGCATAAAACAGAGACTGAAATTCAGGCAATGAGACTTCTAGATGAAAAGCCAGCTTGGACAAAAGGAACAGAACAATGTTATGGGGAGTGTGACAGGCCATTTGAGCTGGTACTGAGAATGTAGCTTAGAAAATAAGTTCAGATTCCTTCTGACATGATATGCAAATGTGACAAGGTCACACTTGGAGGCAAGGATGGCATCAGAAAAGCCAGTCTGTCAAACCTTTTCTTTGTCCTTGCAAAAGAGCACGTCTGTCAGAGAGTTGTAAATGAGTTGAATTTGCCTAAAGTCTGGGCTGCTGGGAGACTTGGAAACAATCCAGCCTGTGCCTTGAAGCTCCAATCCATCGATTTCTTGGTGCTCTTTGTTTGGGAGTGGCATGTTTTCTGGCCACCGCTCTGAATATCTGTTTTTTCTTTTTTTGTACTTTAAGGTCTATCTCCTTAGCATCATCACCCTAACTGTTATATCCCTAATAATCACTTTGTTTAATGTTTCTACTTCAAAAAATTGAATAGAAGAAAATGTGGGAAAGACTAATAGCATGAAGTTAATATTACAGGATGTTGTAACACACAGACCTTGGATAAATTTGCTTATGTATCCATTTGTAAGTTAATAAGATGAGCATAGTCAAGATGGAGGGGAATAAACATATTGAATAATAAAGATAAGCTGTTATATAAGGGGAGGAATTAGAAGTTAGTTTGACATCTTGAATTTAGAAATAGAGAAAAAATCCAGGAAAAAAACCATCAGGCAGGAAGATTTTAGGTTGAGACAAGGATGGTGATATACCAGGACAGGGCAGATGAATTTCTGAAAGAAAAGAAGAAGAGGAAGAAGAGGAAGAGGAAGAGGAAGAGGAAGAGGAAGAGGAAGAGGAAGAGGAAGAAGAAGAAGAAGAAGAAGAAGAAGAAGAAGAAGAGGGCGGCGGCAGCGGCAAAAGGCTTGTGCTTTTGTTGTGCTTATATAAGCAATGGCTACCCCAGTCCCACAGGGCATCGAACTGGGATCAGAGAGACCTAGAAGAGAGAACTGGAGGACAGGGGACACAAGGAATGAGCTGCTTGTCTATGGGCTGATAAATCCGCTGATTTTACTATTTTCACACAGGGGTAATATGCACACAGAGGCAGGATATGGGGAAGGTGCTGAGACAGGAACGTAGGTGTTCAGGGGGAGTACAGATATCTTCCAGAACAGAGTGTCATCTGGGTGAAGGTTCAGGGGACAGATCACTATGACTCTGCCTATGATTCACTTGTCCTTATCTAAGTTGGTACTATCCACCAAGGCTACCTATCTACAAGGTCTATGACTACTCAGACGTGGCAGCCTTCCACCAAAGCTGCTTGTTTACAATAGCTTCTAGTCATCTGTTTCAATGTTTTTCCACAGAGACCCAAGACTTTGTGTTAGCAGGCATGTATGTCAGGCCTATTGCTGATTTTAGGCCTTCAGGGTATAAGCAGGGCTGCCCCTGACAATGGCTAGGAAGAAAACACATTGGTGAATATATTTTGGTTGTAGTTAAGATAGTCTTCACACAATTAATCACACAATTAATTTGGTAGCATCAAGGACTTGTTCTTCCCAACTGCTATAACTGCTAGAACTTGATTCTATAACTACTAGAGTCATAGACTAAGGGATTTTAATAAAGGAGCTTAAACAACTAAGGCAGGTCATCAGTCCAGTCTACCCTATATCTCAGTAATATGTGAATCATTTGGCTATTATGGAAGCACTGAAGTAGGACACCATTCTGCTGAGAAGGAGCCAGGGATCCTCCAGATGACCTGACTGAGCCCCATCCTTGTGCTTCCATAGAAGCAATTCTTTTCTCAGCCCACCTTGTTCAGTACTAATTAGAGTATGGCTTCCAGACAGTGCTTTTGTCATCAACTCAAAACGTTCAATATCTAATTTTGATATTTCTGAAGATTAAATCTGCACTCTCCAATACAAGTCTCCCTTTGTTGTCATTTTTGCTTGATGTACAGACTTACACTTGGCCCTGATTAATACTTGGCCTGGTGTGGGATCAGTATTACAGGTTTCTTTAAGACATTACTTTCAACTGATCTTTGTGTTCTTCTGTCTTCTTTTCTAAATATTAATATACTTTTCATACACACACACAAATACCTCCCAACACACATAATAAATACGAAGTTCCAAACTTGAAGCTTTCGTGGGATTTCTATTTGATTATTTTAAAAATAAAACTGCTGTCAGGTTTGTTTGTGGAGAGGAGTTAGAAGCTCTGTTTACTCTGAAAGTAATCACTTCTTGATTCAAACTGCTTCACCAGTAAATAGAATATCTTAGGACATTAATTATATGGGGGAGAAATCAGCAAGAAGTAGCTGTTACAATCCATTACTGTACAAGAAATAGCAAGAGATGGGAGAAAATGTAAAGACAGAGATAATTGTTATAGCTCAACTGTGAATAGGATTGGGATAGATGGATTGAAATGGTTTATCTTTCTCCTCCGTAATAAACTCAAACCCAGGCTGCAAGTGAGCCTATAGACGTGAATCAGTCCTTTCTGAAACACTACAAACAAAAGCAGAGGCAGTCGTATCTTTTGAAATATCGTATACATTAATATTTTAAAGTTATTTATTTTTTCAGTTTCTGTAGCAGCATAATGTCCTGTGCAGCATTTTGGCTTGCTTAATTCAAACCTTCCTTTATATTTGTTCTCTTCAAAGCTGGTCCAACTGGAGCTCCCATTATATAAAGCCTGCTTTGGGTGACATAGTGGTTATACTTCATTTTTGAGATGTATATAAACCAGTTCCCTTATTTATCGCTGTTATATTCAAGCAGTCCTGAGGACTACTATGACACACAGAATACTGTCGTAGACCCAAGACATAACTTCATTGATTTTATAGACACAATAAGAAAGGCCCAAGGTAGGATGGATGAAACTCCTTCAGAAGTGGGAACAAAATTTTAATCAGAGGTGGAGAGAGAGAACTGGGTGGGAGAGGGGACCAAAAGGGAAAAGAAGATGTGGATCAAGATAGCTGGTAGTGAAAAAGGTAATCTGTGTGTAGAAGGGCATCTCTGGGACTAGCTGGAGGCCCGGAACAGAGGAGGATCCTGGGAGTCTATGGTGATTACCCTAGCTGACAGTTCTACCAGCAGAGGATATAGAAACTGAAGGGTTCACCAGCAGGTGGTATAGCTGACAGGCTTTCCAATGGAGGGAGGGCACAACCTACCCACAAAGATTCAACCCCAAATTTGTCCTGTCTACGAGATGCCAGGGATAAAACTGGAGCAGTGATTGATGGAACAGCAAAATAAAGACTACCGCAACTTGAGATCCATCCCATGTGAGAGAGCCAACTCCTGACACTATTAATGATATTCTGCTATGCTTGTAGACAGAAGCCCAGCATAACTGTCTCCCGACAGGCTTCATCCAGCAACAGATGAAAACAAATACAGAAACTCCCACCCAAACATCAGGCAGAGCTCAAGAAGCCTTATGGAATAGTGGGAGATAGAACCGAGCAAGCCCAGAGGTCAAGGACACCACAAGAAGACCACAGAAACTAAATCAGCAACCAAAAAGCATGCATGAGTTGGACCTCTACCCCGTATTCATTGTATCAGATAAGCAGATTAGTCTTTTTATGGGTCCCTGAACAGTTGCAAGAGGAGCTGTCTTTGACTCTGTTGCCTGCCATTGGATTCCCTTTCTCTACCTGGAGTGTCTGGTTGGACCTCAGCAAGAGAGAATTTACCTAGACCTCCTTGGACTAGATGTCCCAGGGTAGGTTGGTACCTAAAGAAGTCTTCTTCTTCTCCTCAGAGAAGGAGAAAGTGTAATGGCTGTGTTTAGGATTTGTAAGGGCAAGACTGGGAGGCTGTGTTCTGGAAGTAAAGAGACTAAGAAAATAAAACATTGAAAAAAAAAAAGAAAATTATCAAAAGGACCACCAGAGTCAACTATTAGCTCAGAGTATGATTATTTGATTATGCTGAAATTGTTCCAAGATAGGGTGTTGGCTCAAATGTGATATTCTAGGCACTAACTTTTTTTTCCCTCAAGGAAGAAATGCCATAGTGTTTGTCAGAGTCAAAAATACATCACATCCTACCTTCATCCTCAAAGAACATTTCATGTTGTTCCAGGTTTAAATAATAATATATCTAATATTAAGTGACAGGATAACAAGCTTATAGGAGGCTTTAGCAAGAGAAGAGTGTGAGAGTAATCAAGTTTTTCATGATGTTCTGTCTAGAATTAAACGATATTAAGATGAAACACGTTTCATACCTCTGCATGATGTAACAAATAAACTTGATTTCACCACTTCTGAATCATCCTGAGTATTTACAGGGAGTGGGGTGAGATAGTTATACACACCGGTGAAGAATCCCAGTGATAAGTGAACAAAACCTTGTGTAACCACACTGCCCTATGAAGAACAAATGCTAAGAAAGATGTAACACTTTGTCCATTATCCTTGAGGTTCAGCAAAGGAGAGAGATGTGTATAACTTTGCTACCAAAAAAAAAAGAAAACCTTTGTGGTCTTGTAGTGAAATGGAAACATTATTGCAGCAAAGTGTGGAATGATGTATAGGAAGGGGAAAGGAAAGAAATTAAAAGAATTCCTGGTAGGTTGACCATTTGGCAGAGGGCTAGAAATCAAACATAATACCAGAGTGAAAGTAACACTTTAAGTCAAAGAGTAGTGGGACTGAAAAAGCAAAAGCAAAACAAAACAAAACAAATTAAAACAAAACACCCAGGACATTAAGTACCATGTCCACTCAATGAATTCCATCCAGTAGGCAGTAGAGGACTCAGAAGACTCAGACTAGGATGTTAAAGGATACAGGTGGGATTGTAGCACTATGATTTGATAATTGTCTCTGTTCCTTGGCTCAGAAATTTAGGAAAAGATGAAGATGTCTCCCTAGCTTCATCCTGAAATCTGTACTAACTTCATTCGGCTGGTCAGTGATCAGACACTGTATTACTTGCCTTAAAATTCAAAATATAGAAGTGTGTTACTCAGTGTTTCTCCCAGTGGGGCTACATTCTCCTTCCTCTCCATGTTTGCTTGCTTTTTTGCTTGTTTCTGTTTTTTATTTTTATAAAACGGGCCAATTCACAGAACATATGAGGCCATCTACTTTTGTTTGTTGGCTTCCTTTATGTCTTCTTAAAATGTAGGTTAATCTAACTTGAAACTTGGAATCCTATTACCTTATCCCTGCATTGAATACTGCAAATACAAGTACTTACCAATATTCAAAACCTCTGTTTTAAAATCTTGTATGTGTATGTATCTGTAATAAGTCCATGTGTACAAAGATCAGAGGTCAAAGCAGGTCCCTTCCTCACTTGACTAGCATTTTATCTTTTAGCGATAGAGTCTGTCTCTTGAATGGGGATATTATTGATAATCTAAACTTCCTGGCTAGTGAACTCTAGGGATCTTACTGTCTCTGCCCACTTCCCAACACTGGCATTATAGATATACATGTGCATAAATGTATTTGGGCCAAGCCATTTTAAAAAATAAAACATAAATGTTTTGTGAAGGAAAGTACCAGAAATCTATCCTGTTCTATTTTCATTAGAATCATATGGATTAAATTATATGAAACATAAATCTTCAGTCATTTGTTTCATCATTTATAAGACAATTATTAAGTTACATTTATAAAATTTAAAACCTTGCACCAGGAACTTTTTGATATGTCCTGTTATCAAAGAATATATTTTTCTACAAATTAAAATTCCAGATTATAACAATCAAGTGAAATAAGACTCTTTCTTTGAAAATATTCTTTGATAATTTCATATATATACATATGATATTTTGAACAAATGTATATCAGTTACACTGTTCTTCCAACCTCCCAACTCAATCCTCCTTTATCTTAACAAGTACCCCTATGTCCATGTCATGTGTGTGTGTATGCCTGTTTGTATGTATGTATGTGTTTAAGTGTGTATATGTGTGCATTTGTGTATTGTGAGTGTATATGAGTGTTTATGTATGTTTCTGTGTATGGGTTGTACATGTGTATGTATGTATATGTGTGTATATTTATGTGTATTTATGCACATGTATGTTTATATGTTCATGTATATATGTGTGTATATGTGCATGTGTATATATATATATATATATATGTCTGTTTATGTGCATGTATGTATGTATATTTATGCATGTTTATGTGAGTATGTGTGTATGTGTATATATGTATGTCTGTTTATATATGTTTATGTCTATAGATGTATGTATGAGTGTATATGTATGTGTGTGTATTTGTGTATGTTTACAAATGTGTATATGTATGTACATTTATGCATGTATATGTATGTGCATATATATGTTTGCATATGTATATATGTCTATATTCATGAGTATATGTATATATTAGTTTGTGTAGGTGCATTTGTGCATGTGTATGTGTATATATATGTATATCTATATGTGTATTTATGCATGTGTGTGCATATGTGTGTATCTATGTATACACATATGTGTATCCCACTGAGTTTAGTTTGGGCTGATATATGATTATTGGTGTGTATGTGTTGGGGGAGGGGAGCTACTTAGTGGAGCAGAGCTAACTACTCAGTGCCTACATTCAGAAAGAAATGTCTTTCTTTCCTTGTGTCCATTAATGTCTTTTACATTTCAAGGAGGAATGGCTGTAACAACTTATTTTTTTAAATTTGAAATAGATTATACTTTTAAAAGTTTCTGTTTTCACAATTACCAAGGGTATAATTCAGAGGCATAATCACAGAGTATTCTAGAATTCATAACTATTTCCCAAATTTTTCATCTTGTTATTTAAAAAAATTCTGTGTTCTTCAAATAAAACTCCCCTTCCCTCTTGTGTTGACTGCCTCTAATCTACTTTCTGTACTTATGGATGTGCCTATTCAAAGTATCCCATATAAAAAGAATGACAATATTTGTCTTTTGGGTCTAGGAATTCAATTTAAAATTTTTGAGCAACTGCCAAGTTCCTTTCAGTAGCAGCTGCAGAAAGCAGCGTCACCAACAGAAACCCACAATGGTCCTCGGTTCTTGGATTTGATTTTAACTTTTATTTTTGGTTAAGGGTCTTAGAATCACTATATTAGTAAGTATAACACAATTGGTAGCTCTAACTTTAATTCTCTTGCAGGTGACTCTTGAGGAATTTGCCATGCACTTTCTGCCTATTTGCATGATCTTCTATAGGGCCATTTGAATCATTTGTTCATTTTTATGTTGGGTTCATAGAGTTTCTGTGATTGAGTTAAAAGTATTTTTATATATCTGGGCATAGAATGCTTTCAAGCTATATAAATTGCAAGTATTTTATCACATTTAGTACCTTGTCATTTTTCATTCTTCATAATGTCTTTTGGAAACCTATTCTCAGTTTAACCAAGTCTGAGTTATGGAGTTTGCTTTATGCTTTTGTCATTGATGACAGATTAGGAATTAATTGTTATCCAAGATCATGAAGATATACCTCTGTGGATTTCTTATAAAACTCCTTTGATAATAACTCACAATTCATCCATTCATGGATATGTCTATATTGTAAAATGTAAAAATTCCAATTCATTTGTTGATATGAATATTAATTTTGTTGAGGCAAAATTTGCAGGAAAAGCTCTGCTGTCTCTTATGAATGGGTTTCACATACTTGTCAAAAAACATTGACTAAAAATATAGGTTACACATCTTCACCATCTGCTTACTTATAGCCTTACCATGGTATTGATTACTATAATTTTAAAGCAAGATTAGAAACTTGGGCGTGTAAATACTCCAATCTTGTTCTGCTTCTTTGAGATTGTTTTGGGTATTCTTCTCCACTTACAGTTCTATATAATTTTCTATTTGTACAGTGAAAAGTATCAGAGGTTTACAGGCATGAATTTGAATCTTCAAATTGATTTGTGTACTATTAAAATTTCAATAATCTTATTTTTTAATCCATAAGCACAGAGTGGATTTGCATTTATTTATGTCTTTAAATTTTCCCCATAATATTGTGCTGTTCTCAGTCATAGTTTTGTTGTCTTTATAAAATTTTAATGATGTATATTTTTTTATTGATGAAATTTATTCTCAGACAATCTCACAAACATGTGAAATGCCTCCCAATTACTTTGTCCACTCTATCTCATCCTCACAGAAACTGTCTTCATGTCTACATTTTTTTTATTTGTGACCCACTGTATTTAACCACTGTGGTCTGTGTGACTGTGGGTTTGGAGCTATCAGTTTTACTTTTTGGAATCAACAGTGGGTACACAGCTAAAGACAGTGACTCTGAAAATCTATCAGCATCATTAGTTCAGAGGTGAAGGGTATCTCCCATGTGCTGCTCTCCATTCCATTACAGATTATATTTGCACTACTTTTATCCCAAATTTAAATTTATTCTCAGTAATTTTCTCAGTATTTTATTTGTCCTAATGCTATTTTAGATCTAATGCACTCTTAATATCCTCTTTAGTTTTTCATGTAGACTTGGAAATATGGCAGGCTTGAGAACATAAGGATTGTAAATACTGCTATTCTAATCAAAGAATGTGATTATTTTGTTCATCAGGCTTAATAGACTCTGGTAGATTCTTAAGGGCTTTTATATGTGAGAATCATTCACAAAGAGAGACAGTTTGTTCTCTTTCCACCTTGAGATATCTTTCATTTTTACTTTTATGTTAGTTTACCTGGGAGAATGTGCATTTCTAAAGAGTACTAGAGAAAACATCTAGTCTTGTATATTAACTCAAAGTGAAATATTCCACTTACTACTGAGTAAGACGCAGCTACTGGAGTCTGTCCTTTATTATATTGAATTTTTTACTTTATTTGTGGCTCTCTAAGCACTCTTACTTAGAAAATGTATTATATTTGTCAAGAGAGAACACAAATCCAATTAAATTAATCATCCACTGTCCCTATGATGTGTTATACTTATTTCTTTATGTTGAATGTCCCTTGAGTCTCTGTAGACCCTCCTACTTTTCCTGTCTATTCTGGTTTTTCCATCATGTTAACCTGATCTTTCCAACATTGTGCCTTGGCCTTGGGTGTGTCATTAAGACCCTTCCCCATAGTCCTTCATAACAGAAATGACAGGTTATAATATGGCATTGAGTCTGATCATGGTAAATGGCATGGCTAATGTGGAAACGTTTGTACTAAAAGAAGGGTTGTGTGGGAGGTTCCAATTGATAGAAAAAGTCAAAAACAGAGAACCTCAAGACATGTGATACATTTTTTCACATCATATAGTCACTAAACATTTAATGGGATGCTCTATATTACTTCTTTTTTTTTTTTTTTTAAAGAAAGATTAAGGTGTAGAATTATTTCTTAGGTTTTGTTTGTTTGTTTTTGTTCATTTGTTGTGGTTTTTGAGACAGGTTTCCTGGGTAGTTTTGACTGTCCTGGAACTCTTGTTGTAGACCAGCCTGGCCTTAATGGCAGTCAAATTCATGTCTGTTACTGGTAGAGAGTATGGAATGACTCAAATTCTTGCATTTTTTGCATGTAAAAATATCACAGTAATCATACATGTTTATTGATAGACTCACTTTACTAGTTTTTCTACAAAACTGGTAGTTTCCTATTTTTCTAAGATGGTATCTATTCTTAGCTCCCATCTTGCTCACCATTGAATAACAGTACTGAAGAAAAATCTTACTATGTTTTGATTGTATATTTGATTGCTAGATTTAATGCAGTTTTTGGATGAATAGATATTATCTGTCATGGGCTATACTTAATATATGAAGAGAGTTTTTAGTGTTGTTAAGAACTATAACATTCTTGTATCACTGGCCACATTAATCTAGTAACTGACATGTCAGAGCGTTATGCTTGCATGGATTTGCAATACAGTTTTAAGACACTGTTTGGAAAAGAACTTCTAACACAAGGACATTCAAATTATGTGTATAATTACTGTGAAGTTATGTGAAAAGATAATAATACAAATCATGGCTTATACTAGGATTGAAAGTCAATTGCTAAACTCTGGAAACTAAGTAGAATATAGTGCATAGTAGTATTGGACTGTGTTATACCATGCCTTAGGTAGAAAATACAAATTCTTGCCCCACTTTATCTAGTTTTGTCTCAATCTCTCCAGCAGTGGGAATTTTCCTCATATCTACTTTAAGTATTAAAAGCATAAAAAACTAGAGAACTGAAAATAATGTATGTATGTGTGCTATTGTTTCACTGTATATTAATATTATGTATTATTAACTTGAAAAATATATTCATATCAAAATAGAGTACTTTACAAAATCTGAGCTTTTAAAGATTATATAGGTAGGACACACATGATAACAAAAAAGAGAAATAAAATAATTTGAATTGTGCAACTGAGTGGGATACTGTTATGTATTTATATATAGTGTGTGTGTATATCTATGTATGTATGTATGTATGTATGCATGTATGTATGCACATATATGTAGGTTTTAAGGATTAATGTGAAAATGGGTCCTAAATTTAAAAGAGAAAAAGGAGATGTTTGTAATCATGTTTGGAGTCAGGAAAATGAAGTGGGAAGTGATGGAACTACTTTAATGGCAAAATTAAAAGAAAAATTAAAAATAAACAAAGATGCTTAAATGCAACAAAAGTACAGGAGGAAAGTATATTTAAAGGAGGAAAAAAATACTAATTTACGATTAAAATAAATTTGAAAATTTCTTTTCAAATGTAAATAAAATGAAGAACCTGGTAATGCCAGAGTACATAAAGATAATTACATAGAAGTCTTTTGAAAAAAAGAAACATACCTAAAACTATAGAAGCCTAGGAACCTACGATGTTGAAGGCAAAGGATGTCCTAATGAGGGTAAGTATGAGCATTTATAGACTCGGAGCATGTTATCCTTGGTTCAAGTCTTAAATGGCAAGAAGCCACAACTTCTTAAATACTATAAATGGTTCTGGTTGCCAAAATACAGACCCTTTGGCGTTCCCTCCAAATTCTGATAGGAAAATAAAGGATGAAAACATAATGTCAACTGAAAAGTGATAATAATTATTTTGTATCATACTTCTCCTCACCAACACAAAACTTGTATAATGTAACACATACAGGGTTAATCTTCATCAAATTACCAGAATTAATTTTGTTCAAATTATAATGAAGAGAGAAACATCACTAGAATATTTTGCTATAATTAAAGAATGAAAAAAATGCAAAGATTTTGTTTTAGTGTGCTCTCTAAAGTTATTGAGTAAAAAATGAGACAAGACTTAGAATTTCAGATGTGGTATTACCTAAGGTGAAGGATATCTGTAAATTTTAGTATTTTTTCTCATTCTCAACTGAGAAAATAGTTTCAATTACATTCTTGATTATATGATGGTTTCCTGTGTCCTTGCATATCAGTTGAAATCTATTATCAACTTAGAACTTAAACTCTCAGAATCATGAATTCGTTGCTTTATCACTCTGTGTTATGTTTGTTCTAAGACAAAAATCTCACTGAAGAAAGTCAATGATGGTCTCAGCTCTCCACTCTGGGATCCTGAGTTCTGAGTCAGTGGACATGTAGGCTTGAACAATGCACTCTTTAATCAAGAGAACTTCAAAGACATAATCTCCTTCATAAATCCTGAATAATTTAAGATAGAATTGATGTTCAAATTTCTGAGGACACTTTGAGAATTTAAAAAAATATGAATAAGCTCACAACCACAGATATGGTCTTTGATGTAATAAGCTTTCTGTAGCTAGCTGATTAGGAATTGAAAACATACTATATTTTGAAATTAAAGAATAAATCAAAAATGTTCCTACAAAGAAAAGTATTACATTTTAAATTTTGGTGATAGGTGAATTCTAATTTTTCTTTCTATAATTAATATTTTTTCAAAGTTCTTTTGAAAACACATTATTTTTGTAATGAATAGTCTGTGATAATGAAGAAATATGCAATATTTATTACCAGAAAATTTTTCTGTGATTTACTGCTCATGGAAATTTTATTGTCATTTTATTACTATCTTGGAGAAATAATATAAGCAGAAACAGGTGTTTCTTAAATTTGAGTGCAAATACCATATTTTAATACATAAGTGACAGCTATGAAAATGAGAATTTAAATCACATAATGTTTAATATTCATTTACAAAGAAAACACACAAATCAACAATATGGTACAACTTTAGGACATGTTAATAATGTCACTTATTGTTGCTGTGTTTCTATTAGATTTTTTTTTTTTTTATGAATAGCATGCAGTTCTGTATTAATAGCTAGGAGTTTGAGTTTCATTATAATTCCATTTCGAAAGTCATTTAGCTCATTGTCTAGAAATAGGAAGTTAGCGGAGTTTGAACAAGCAATGCTTAGGAATTGTAACTAGAAGCCACAGAAAAAGCTTTTGAGTTCAGTCAATGCCATGGACAACATGCCCTGCATATTCCCTGTTGTGTCTGTCAAACTCAGGAATCTGTGAATGGATGGTCCACTGGCTATGCATGTTGCGTTTAAATAGTTTGATATAGCAAGTACAAATACTCTGAGATCAAGAGTATTTCTGAAATATTGGAGATTTCAGGTCATTTTTGTGTTTGATTGTTAATTTTCAAGTACATTTTAACTGTGAAGTAGGGAAGCTATTAGGAATTATTCTAGAAAACTAGTTTCCTTGGAGATCATTTTCAGGAACACTACTCAAGGACATAGAAGCACACTCTTACAAATTCTTTGGAAATAAAACAAGCAAGTGCTTTCAACATTCCCAATAGTTCTTCTAACGAGGTTTGAAATACCATTCCCAAACTGCAATAAATACTTCAATAGTTTATACTGCTAGTTCTATTTTCCACTATGATCCAGAAATGTAGTTGACTGCCTCCTCTTAGTTAATATAAAATGCAACTGTAATGGGACATTATTACAAAGTCAGTCCTTCAACTTTTGGAAGTTTATGTTGTGAAGTGATGGGGATTCTCAAGTAGTGGCTAAGACAAGTATGTATAACTTCAAAAAACAATGTCTCTAACAAAAGATTTCAATGATCAGTGAACTGGAATTGATCACTTGCTTTCACCCAACTAGTAGTCAACACTGTGATCATCTCTGGTCAGCACTGCAATAACATATGGTTAGCAACACAAATGGGAAGATACTTGTACTGTGAGAAAGAAACATTGATTTTGAAATAAGAACATTTTTAGGAACGTATTTTTTGTATTTGAAAAATGTTAACAATGTTTTGTCCAAATAAGAAACCCAATCTAGGCTTGAAGGGAAAAATAAAGTATATTTCCTGTTCCCCCATGCTCTTAGGGAAGGGGTAACAAGAAGTCTAACTTAGTGTGGGGGTGCATATTTGAACTAAGTGGGTTAGAAGGAATCCCACATCCCTGTCACTGAGAATAGAGAAATAGGTGCGAGCGATACACAGGAGGACTAGTCTTTCAATCAATATGTTCATAGAGAATGAAGATGATCTCGATATTTTTTTCGAATGCAGACTTTTGAGCAATATAAATAACAGTGAGGAGCAACTTAAGTTACTAACCTCAGGAAATGAATTTGATATTTCTTCTTGTGTCAGTTCACAGTTGAAAGTTTCAAAAATAATGTATAGGTTCAAACATTTGTGTATTAAAGACTGAAAGTAGCTTTTGTCAACAGTGTTTTCCTTTATTGTTAGGAGAGATGGAAAGCTTATTCATTGTTAAATACTTACCTTACAGTTAATAAACACTGTTTGTGGACCAGGAAATATGTAAAGTCAGGCTGACACTTCTACAATTACAGTCACTACACATGTTCATGTGGAACTACAAGTATTTTTTTTTTAATCAATAAATGAGTGTGTGCCATAAGATGAGATGATATGAAGGAGTTCATTCCAGTGAGAATTTCCAAGGAATGGAAGATGCGCAGCTCTTCAAGAGTGGCCACATTTCCCGTTCAGTTCCAAGGCACAGTTCAGCTCTGGTCATCCATTTCTTGAAATGTTTTGAGCACTCTCTTTCAGACAAGAGTGAATGTTACAGGATTTCAGAGCAGTAAAAAGGTCTCTGTGCTTCTAAAGGAATTTGCATTTTAGAGGGAACAAAACTACAAGTTGGTATTTTCTGTGTCTCTACTATGTGCTAGGCTCTGTCTAGTTTTATAACCAAATTAGAAAAACACTAAACACTCTCTCTGGGAAAAGTAAAGAGGACACCATAAGTGTGAAAATACAAGGATTTATTCCAGTAGTAGAGAGATCAAACACTTTCAGGTGGAAGAAACAATGAGTGCCGAGTACCACTGTGTTTCAATGCTATCATGTGATAACAATGGAGGCATAGAAAGAATGTGCTTGCCATGTGGAAGAAAAAGTGAAATAGACTGGAGTTAGTGATAGAAAAATGTAATCATTTGATAAATAAAAGCTTCCATTCTTCTGGAGACCTATAAGAATAGAAGTATTATTTCTATTACTTGATTCAATGCTTAAAAATACTAGAAGAGTTTATCAGGATGACCAAAATATCTGAGCCAACTTCCCTGTCCTAGCCAAAAGTCATTTTCATGTCTGAAGCCTACTTCCTTGTTCTAGCCTAAAATTTAGATTCCTGCCTGAAATTATTTCTTTGTTCTAGCCTAATGTCAGATTCCTGACTGAAGCCTACTTCCTTGTTCTCGGTCAACGTCATATTCCTGTCAAGCAGCCCATTTCCTTGTCCTTGGCCTATGTCAGATTCTTACCAAGAAGCTCCCAAAGCCCTCTGCCTCTTCCTCTTTGATTATGGGAGTGTTCCCAGAATTTTCTTCATTGCCTTGCTTGTCTTTTGTCTATTTGTGTTTATTGTCTTGCTTGTTCCTTGACTATTTTCATCTATTGTATTGCTAGTTGCTCAACCTAGAACTGACCTTAATACTTGCATGAAATTAAAATGGTATAAAAGCAAAAAAGAGGAGAAGGGATGGGATGGAGGTTTTAGAGAGGGGAAATGGGGAAAGGGGATGACATCTAAAATGTAAATAAATAAAATATCCAATAAAAATACTAGAAGACACTATCAATATCACCGTTGCACATATTTGAAAATGGGTAAAAATAGTAATTTCTGTAAGTAGGAAGTTATCATGTGCATATGAATGAGAAAGAGATGCCAAAGTTTCTCTTGGTTATAGGATCCCATGCAGGATCCAAAGAGATTCAAGTTAAGATTATGGTCTTGTGCACTCTTTATCCAATAGTTGCTTGGAGTTAAACACACATACTTTTGGTTCATCCATTCATTTAAAGGTGATAATGTGGGATGAAGTAGTTTTTACACAGACTGAACACAGAACTGGAGTCTTTTCAAACTGTCTATTATTTCAAAAGCTATTATTTGTCACACTACTGTGGACTGGAGAATATAAAGAATGAAGACTTATACAACAAGTGTATCCCTTGACCATACCCACCTGCTAAAGCTGTGCACTTGGAGCTCTGGAACTATAGGGAGTTCTGGAGACAGTAGTATTCCTTCACGGTTGCCATTTCAGGCTATGTACCTGGCCCATCATATCCCGTGGTAAAACTAACTTTAATTCACCTGATGTAATTGTTGTCTCATAGGCTTACTACTGAAAAATCTCATCCTTTGTAGCTCTTTGTGAACCCTGGCTGGCTACGTCAACTAAGGTGTTCTGGCTCAAACTCTTCTCCAAGATGACTGATTCAAATTGACTTCTAGCAGCTTCTGCTTATCTGCACTGAGATGCCTGAATTAAATTGACTCTCAAATCACTAACTCATCCCTACTGACTGATTACAACATTCCAAATGTTTTCTCCATTTATGGTACCCCTTTCTCGGGTTCATCACCCCATCTACAATTCCCCAATGACCCTGAGAGGGTGCTTTCTCACCTGCCTACTCATACCCACCTCAAACATGCCAGCATCCCTCTTTCCTGGAGTATCATGTTTCCATAGAATTAGGCATATCGAATGAGGTCAAACATAGCTGTCCTCTGCTACTTATGTGTCAGGGGCCATGGACCAGCCCATGTGTACTTCTTGGTTAGTAATTTATTATCTGGAAGCTCTGAGGAGTCCAAGTTAGTTGATCCTGTTGTTCTTCTTGGGTTGTAATCTCCCTCAGCTCCTTCAGTCCTTCCCCTAACTCATCCATAGGGGTCCCTGATCTCAATCCAATTGTTAGCTATATATAGGTATCTACATCTCTTTCAGTCAGCTGCTCGTAGAGCCTCTCAGAGGACAGTCATGCCAGGCTCCTGTTTGCAAGGACAATATGGTATTAGCAATTGTGTCAGGGTTTGCTGCATGCATATGCCATGTTGGGCGAGTCATTGGAAGACCTTTCCTTTAGTCTCTGCTTCATTTTTGTACCTTAATTTCCTTTAGACAGGAGCAATTCTGGATCAAAAATTTAGAAGATGGGTGGGTGGTGCCAGGTTTCAATTGGGCCCATGTCTATGTACTAGAGGTAGTCTTTCAGGTTCCATCTCCTCACTATTGGACATTTCAGTTAAGGTCACCCACATTGAGTCCTGGGAGCCTACCCCATTCCATGTTTTAGGAATTTCCAGAAGTTATCTCTGTCTGCCGTATCACACTGCTGCATATTTTCATTCATTCTCCTGACCTTCTGGTCTTCTCTCCTGTCTTCCCGCACACCTGATCCTGCCCTGATTTTTCCCTCCCACTCCTTGTTCCCACCCTGATCCCTCCTTCCCTCTGTCTCCAATGATTATTTTGTTCCCTTTTGTGAGTGGGTTTGAAGTATTCACACTTGGTCCCTCCTTGTTGTTAAGGTTCCTATGGACTGTGAGTTGTATCATGGGTATTCTGAACCTTTTGCTTAATATACACTTTTCAGTGAGTACATACCTTGCATGTCCTTTTGGGTCTGCGTTACCTCACTCAAGATAATATTTTCTAGTTTGACCAATTTGCCTGCAAATTCCATGAGGTTCTTGTTTTTAATAAGTGAATAGTATTCCATAATATAAACAAAGCCCATTTTATGTATCTATTATTCTGTTGAGGGACATCTGGTTGTTTCTAGCTTCTTGCTATTACACATAAGACTCCTATGAACATAGTAGAGCATGTGTTCTTGAAATATGGTGGAGTACCTTTTGGGTATATGCCAGGGGTTACCTGCATTTTCAGGTAGAACTATTTCCAATTTTCTGAGGAACCTCCAGATTGATTTCCAGAGTGATTGTACCAGTTTGCAATCCCACCAGCAATGGAAGAGTGTTCTTCTTTCTCCACATCCTTGCCCACACAAAATTATGTTTAATTATATTTAAGAATGTCCCTTAAATTCTTGATGTCTTAAAAACTTTTAACATGAAGTGGTATAGGATTTTGTAATGGCTTTTTCATCATAAGATGATCTTGTAATTTTTTTAATCTTTGAGTATGTTTGTATAGTGGATTTCGTTGATGGATTTTCATATATTGAATCATCACTGGGATAAAACCTCCTTGGTCATGATCAAATGATAGTTTTGATGTGTTCATGGATTCACGTTTGCAAGAATTTTATTGAGTATTTTTGCATCAATATTCATGAGCAAAATTGGTCTGAAGTTCTCTTTCTTTGTTGGGTCTTTGTGTGGTTTAAATATCAAAGGAACTGGATGCATAGAATGAATAGGTATATTCCTTCTGTTTCTATTGTGTGGAATAGTTTGAGTAGTATTGGTATTAGCTCTTCTTTGAAGGTCTGGTAGAACTCTGCACTAAAATCTCTGGGCCTGGTCTTTTTAAGTTGGGATGTTTTTAATGACTGCTTCTATTGCCTTGCGGCTTATGGGACTGTTTAGATAGTTTCCCTGTTCCTGATTTCACTTTGGTACGTGGTTTCTGACTAGAAAATCATTCATTTTGTCTAATTTTGTAGTTTTCTTGAATATAGGCTTTTGTAGTAAGATCTGATGACTTTCTGAATTTCTTCATGTTTATTTTTCTGTCTCCCTTTTCCTTTTTTTCTTCTTTTTAGAATGTAAATAGGAGCTGATTGACTTTATTTTCTTTTGTTAAGGCCTTTTATCTTAGTAAAATATAACAGGTCTAATTGACAATTCAAGTGTGTGTGTGTGTGTGTGTGTGTGTGTGACTTTTTTGTTTTTTTAATGTACTTTTTATTGAATATTCTATTTATTTATATTTCAAATGTTATCCCCTTTCCTGGTTTCCCCTCTGGAAAATCCCTTATCCTATCCCCCTCCCCCTTCTACTAAGAGGGTACTCCTCCAACCACCAACCCACTCCTGCCTCCCTGCCCTGCCATTCTCTTACAATGGGGGATTAAGCCTTCACAGGACCAAGGGCCTCTCCTCCCATTGATGCCTGACAAGGCCATTCTCTGCTACATGTACGGCTGGAGTCATGGATCCCTCCATTTGTACTTTTTGGTTGGTGGTTTAGTCTGGGAGCTCTGGGAGGATCTTGTTGGTTGATATTGTTGTTTTTCCAATGGGTTGTAAACTCCTTCGGCTCCTTCGGTCCTTTCTCTAACTCTTCTATTGGGGACCCTGTGTTCAGTCCAATGGTTTTCTGAGAGCATCTGCCTCTGTATTTCTCAGGCACTCGCACAGCCTCTTAGGAGACAGCAATATCAGGCTCCCATCAGCAAGCACTTCACTGGTTAAGGTTTCTGTTTTATTATGATAGACATGATCTACATGAGAAACAAAAACAAAGAGCAAAAAGACACAAAAACAGCAGCAGCAGTAACTACATCAACAAATATGAGATCAGAGATGAATAGAACAAATTGTGGTTATAATAGCACAGTAGTGAGCCCAAATACCCTGAAGGTGCCACCTCCAAAGACATCAAATTATCCCCAAATTCAGAAAATGCAGGGATATCCCTGTTTAAAGTTGGATAATTCACTGTGAAGGTATACAAAGAGTCAGTCATCTCATGTTGTTAAGGTCTTTACTTAGTTTTGACAATGAGAAATCATAATTAATAAATAACTTATAATCATAGCATCTTATCTTTAGGTAAGTTAGCAAAGGTGTTCGTCCTAACCTCATTAGTAAGACATGCCCACATTGAGGAAATTCCAAAGTGGTTTTGTTATTGAGACAGTCACTGAATGTGAGTGTGTATGTGTCTATACATATGTGTACAAAAATACATATGTGCAAAATACATATATGTGTGTGTGCATATAGATATGTGTGTATCAATGCATATGTGATATAGATTATTTTATGTGTGAGTATAACCAATTGTATTATGAAAATAGTCCATATTATTTTTATTAACTTGCTAACCACACAATTAGCCATGGGAACTTTTTTGACAATCCTTATTTATAAGACAATCAAGCTTGTAGAAATATTATATCTTGTGACTTAATTCCACACTTAGCATGAGCATATTTTGACTCTAGCCTGTTAAGTATCAGAGTACAATCAGAAACCTGTCTCGAAAAAAAATGTATTAATTTATAAAATATTTCTAATTATTTAATCTATTTAGTATGATCAATCAAGAAGTCAAAAAATGTACTTCAGAAACTAAGACAATCATCAAAGCAAAAACAAAATGTGGATGTGTTTCCAACTCCAACCACTTCTAGATATGACTGAATCATGTCATCTGGCTGCAAAGTATTTGTTTCCAGCCCTACTTAAAGATAAAAAACAGTGTTCAGCCTCCCCTGTTGTGTTTCCAAATCTGTAGGCACAGGGGCAGAACAGGCATGGGTTAGGGGCCCTGAGCTGGCTCTCTGCCACATGTTTCCCTCTAGGCTGGTCAGAGAATGCCAAGCAGCATTGGATATACCTCATTAAAGCAGTTTTACCCGAAGAGAGGCATCCCATCAGGGGGTTACTGATCATAAATATATCATGCCCACATATTTGCAGCCAATGTCCATTACATTGGAAGCCCCTTTTGCCTCCTAGGTAGCAGTGTGCTTTTCAGAATTGGGCCAGGAGGCCTTTTGCAGAGCTGTGTGTCATCCTGGGGCTACCCTGAGCCAGCTTGCTAGTATATGACTGTGCCAACGGTCTCAGCTGTTGTATGTAGATGGATATGGGCTAAAAGCACTGACATGGACAGCAAGTTGTTTTATTTCCAAATCCAATGGCTTATCATCTTGATTTATCTATAGATACTACAACTTTATCATGAGTATACATGCTCTGTGTCTTTGGATTTCCTGTTATTTAAAATGCCATTGTCATTAATATTGATTCTTTTCATTTCTGTCCCATATTTTCACGTATTAGTAAGTGAACAAGAATTCAATATATGTTTGCAACTAGATTCTTAAGAAAATTAGGACGACAAAAGTACAGTTACCTACCATACTGAGTTACATCCTCTAACAAACTATATGTAATGACTAACATGTTATGCAAGAGATTTTCTTCTTCAGGCTTTGGATACAACAGCTCAAACAACAGCCAATATAACACGTGAGTCTTTCAATATTGTCTTTCTAGAGGACGTTAAACTCAAAATGTTGAGTTGTTCCTCTGAGCATCCAGGTAAATAGTAAAGTCAAATTTCATATCAATGCCTTCATCCTCTATCAGTAACAACATAAGTAATGTGTATGCGTCTGTATGCTTAGCTAGGGAAAGTGATACTAGGCATAATGGCATTTGTTTCAGTAAGGCCTTTTATCTTATAGTCAGTTTCTATGCAACTATATGTTATTTGACCTAAACTTTTAGGACTCTCTAATATGTTACATTAATGTAAATGCAAATTAAAATAAGTATTTGCTTTAAAATGATTTTATCTAGATGATTATTTTATTTATAGCCATTATGATTGTTTCTTATTCCATAGCCAACTCTTATCTTGAGGGTATTTGTCCCAAACCCTTTAGTCCTAACTGAGGCAGAAATCTGTCATCATCATCATCATCATCATCATCACAGAAGCTTCCCATGTATCACTATTTCTCAGCTCTAGCAATAGGGTATCTACCTCCGGAGGCTTTCTGGGCAGATCTCTTTGTTGGATTGCCTTCGTGAAGGACTTATTTAGCTTACCCTTTGTACCTCACTATTTTCAATCTGAACTTGCTTGGGACTGGGACCCTATCATCAACCTGAAGGCAACAGCTGACATCCCAAAAATAAAGTCTTTGGGCAACTGGGGACTGGTTATTGATCATCTACCTCCCCATCGTGACACTATAGGCAAGTCAGGTACTTCCTTTTCTATGACAGCTTTCATGCTCTCTTCAGTAAGATTTAAAAAAAAAAAAAAAAACAAAGAGACTGGACTACTCTGAGGGACCATGTGTAGAGTACAGAACAAGCCATAATAAAGCAGAAAAAGCCCTGTAAGGGCTGGCTGGGCCAAATCCCATGGAAGTACTGCATTCAGATGTGTTACACAGAGGTCCTGCAGCCCTCTGATGGAGGTCGAAGTCCTGTGGGAAATACTGCTCTAATGCTGAGATCCAGACTGGCTCATAGTTGCAGGGACAGCCACAGATTGTGTTTCTTAACCAATACAGTACTGGGTTTCACATGGTCAGAAGAACCCTTAAAACAACTGCAGGATCAGCAAGAATCTAATAATTATTAATTCCCTCTATGGAATTGATGCTATGCTAGTGGTTTTCAGTGTGAAATCAATGAAATCTCAGAACAACCTCATATGTTCTACATAGTAAATTGTGCACATTTTCTGAATTATGAAACTGAATTGCATTTAGGGGTAAGTACAAAAATAAGATGGTAAAATATAATACTTAATATCAGGCTTATATAACTTGTAAACTTGACGGGGCTTAGGAGGATATATCTATGTATCTTTGTATCTTTTCATTAATGTGTGTATATATCGATCTATGAGTCTGTCCATTGATCTGTCTGTCTTTCTATCTATCCATCTATGAATCCATTCCTGTGATATATTTTCCTAGGAAGATGACTATGCCAGGACTCACCTCTGTTATACTCACTTGGAGCTAATGTTTCATATGGCATACTGCTTTCTAGGCATGGCTTGACTTGGTTCTTTGTTTCCCATTGATAAATAGGTTGGTCTTCATTCCTAGTAACACAGAAGCCTATAATAAATACAAAGATTATTTTCAAATATATATACATTCAAAAAGAAATGGTGGGCTTCACAAAACTTCATTTTGTTTCACAAGAGATTTTATTTTCATCTGCTACATTTAGAGATCTTCTAAATCTTTTACTTAGGCTTGAAGTGAATATATTCTCATCCTTTTCTCTTTATACACACTAAAATGGCATAGAATTGGGTTTAAAAGCAGTGTATTCTTTGAGGCAAAATAAATTACAAGCAACTCTTGCAGATAGTAGCTAGGTAAATTGATTTCTGTGTACAAAATGTCCTTTCCCTGATTTCTTGATAAAATTTTAATGTTATACATGTTGAAACTATTAAACATATTCTCAGAGCAGGGGACATTTATTGCTGTTGCAGCTTCCCCTTTATCATTGTTTTGTTCAGATTTTTACAATATGCTGAAAAGTGGACTGATTATACTTCTGGGAAACAGGGTGATAACAATTACCAAGGAGTCTTTACTTCCAGATCTTTGCCAGCCACTCCATCACTAAGTCCAAGCATGGGAGGCAACCAGGCTTCTAGAGTGTACTCTAAGAAAAAGTGACACAAAGAATTTCAAATTCTGTTACAAATGAACTTTCTGTAAATGAAAATCCAAAGATTTACCAACATAATGAATGCAATTCTATAGCTAAGTCACATTAATCTAAATGGTGATCAAGCACAGCCCTTTATGCAATGAAATTACATACAGATGGTGACTGAGATAAATGTTACCAAGGTGAAGTGCATGTCTCAGGTAAAGCAGCTATTACCATCTTTGTATAGTCAGAGCTGGTATTAAAATATTTGTATAATTTCATCTGAAGTTGTATGTGTATGACCTTATATATTTAGATGATGAAAACCAGAGATGAATACCAGCTATTAATCTCAATCTCTTAACTTACTTTTGAGACAGAGCCTCTCACTGAGCCAAAAACTTACTAATTTGAGCAGGTTTGATGGATAATGAGCTCTAAGGATCCTTTAGTCTCAAATCCCTAGTGTTAAGACTAAAGGTATGTGATGCTATGTCTACATTTGTATATGGAACCTTGACATCAAACTCATATCAACCCTTGGTCAACAAACACATTGTCAACTGGACCATCACCTCCTGCCTTAGTTTTAAGAACATGAATACCTAGTTAGCTTGTAGTTGATCCTCTCTACTCCCTTCTTAAGATGTATGTGTGCTTAGATACATCCATTTTACTGACCCAAAACATTCTCTTCTCTTTTCGCCAGTATTTACAAACTTCTATCACCCTCCAGATTCATATCTACACCCAGGTAATTGTTTATGTCAAAAAATAATTTCTTCTTTAACTGAACATTTTTCTAAGGATATATTAAAAGACTAAGGAAGAAAGATAAACACTAGAATTAAGGAGTTTAATCAATGATTATCTATCTACTTTTTTGATAGAAGAGGCCTCCAGTCTGAAGGGGTATGAAGGAGAGTCTGCAATAATGTAAGAGGTTTTCAGAATTTCAATTCAAAAATTTGACTTTCTTGAGATTAGCAGTGAACTTTAGATATTTGTAACATTCTGCTAGATTTTAAATGTTATGCTAAGAATAAAAAGAAATGAGTCAATATTGTTAAATCGTAGCTGTAACTTTCTGTTTGTCTAAACCTTTGAAATAAATGTACCTTCATTAAGAAATATTTTTTCCTTGATATAGCATCCTTCTTAGCCTCCAAAAGAGACTTCTGTCTTCCCATAAGTTGGATGGAACAGAAGAATGGGAAAAATAATTATTCTTATGTGACTCAGTAACATTTAATGACTTCTGCAGAGACAATGTAATGGCTCTTGATTTAGCACCAGAGGTCAATGGATTGTACAGGTGTTACTTTTGACTTGGCAAAAATTCTCACCCAAGACATTGAAGTGAAAAGAGTAAGTCATTTCCATCTGAAAAATGGTAACAAAAAAAGGGTCAATAAAAATATACAGTGCCTATAACTAAGCTCTTCCAAACTGAATGATGATCTTCAGAGAAATGGCTTTTATCATTGACAGTATATAAACTCTGTAATCTGTGTTGTACTAGACATCATTACAGAACTGAAGACACAGTATAATCAAAGGATAGAAGAATTGGCTATAGTCTGTGTTTCATAGGTAGCTGAGCCAAAATGGAAGTCAAGAAAATTGCTTTAGTTTCTTTCTCTATTGTTATGATGGGTATCATGTCTATAAAATAGTTAGGAAAGAAATATTTTATCTTGCACATTCAGAAAGTAAAGACAGGATCCAGGAGGCAGGAACTGAAACACAGGTCATGGGAAAACATGCTTATGGGCTGGCTTTTCATGGTTTGCTCAGCTTGCTTTCTACCTGCCCAGGGATGGCACTACAAAAAGTGAGCTGGATCCTCTCAGGCAAAACCAAGACAGTGGTAAACAGACTTGCCCACAGGCTAATCTGATGGAAGCATTTACCCATCTGAGGTTGCCTTTTCCCAGATAACTCTAGATGTGTCAACAAGTTTAATCAGCTAGTCAACCAGACAAGACATGTGGACACAATAGTTAATTTGCCTTTTTCATCATTCTTACCTGAAATGTGTGGGATCAGAGTCTAAGTATATAAATGCAAAAAAATAGATGATTTATACCTGAGTTTGCTATCCAGTGGTAAGGCTCTTCATTTAAAAATGACTATAATTAAATGAACTCATTTTATATTAACTCCAGATATAGGAAGGATTCTGGATAGGTGTGTCTCTAAAGGGCTTTCTGAAAGATGTTAGGACTTTAGTCAGCAGACAGTGTGAAAGGTCAGTGTCACCAAAGTGAGGTGACAAAATCCATCACTGGAAACTCAACAAAATGGCAGATTAAGAACAAATCTGCTCCCTCTTTTTTTTCTTAAGAAAGAATACCCCTCTTTCCTCTTCTAAAATATTAAGATTCAAACATAATTCTGCTTCTTCATCTTGTGGATGGTATGTCATGGCACGTAGACTGATTTATATGCATGAGCTACAAACAAACAGACATCTTCTTTATACAGGATATTTCATTCTATGTCCCTACAGAACTTTAATACAGAATATACTGAACAAAGCAGATAAATTTCACACCTTAAAATGAGATCATTTGTAATGGAATTATCTCATGAAAATGTGAATGAAACACTAAAGTCCAATATAATTAATAAGAATTTCATTGTGTAGGGATAATACGATTCCTTATGGTAGGAATATATATTATGTGTAGAAAGGAAATGTTTAAACATGGAAAAGAAGCAGCCATGTAAGAATGAGAAGAGAGAAGCCATAGGATACCTTTATGACCCAGAGCCAGCAAATTCAAAATGCTGTCCTCTGAATTTTGTACAGACCTCTGGAAAACACTAAATTTAATCTAGCTTGCATGTTGTTCTAGCAAATGTGAAAAGACAAAATGTAAAGAAGTAACTATATAAACCTGACACATGCACACATACACCCTCATGCAAAACTGACATACATGAGCACCTCAGACATGAGAAGGCTTTCATAAGAGCCTTAAAATGAGAATTCTTCAGCAGCCATCGGGCCTTTGCTAACTTTGCACTGCTTCCCTATCTAGTAGGAGAAGGGAGACGCCTAGCACTATTGTGAAGTGATAATAGTCCAGCCTGTGCAGTACCTCCTTTATCTTTGCAGGCCCGGAGCCTCTTCTTGTTCTTTAAGCTTACAGGCTTTATTTCTTGCTTTGTTTTGCTTTTTCATCTATCTTTGGTTTATGAGATCTTTACTGATTTCAGAACTTGGTACTTTTTTTCTCTTCGAATTCTTTCTTTGTTCATTGTCAACTGATTGGCTTTAAAAATGTCTCTAAAGCATTTGAAAATTCCACTTTTGCTCTTTTATGAATTCAATTCTACTTTAGGAGCCAATAACGATTGCAGTTTCTTTTCCTAGACTGTTTGGTCATTTAATGATATCATCACATGCATTTTCCTTTTTTTCCATACAGCCTGAGTTTGCAAGCTTCCATTACATGAGGCAGTTCTAATGTCTATACGACATTATTTTTATTTTGCATTGTTTGTTTATGGTTTCTTCATTAATAACACATACATTGCCTTATACATTATAAATAAATTGTAAGTGTACTATGAGGAAACCTCCTGAAATATCGTATCAGGAGCATAACAATAAATACAATAAATTAAACAACTGACATATACTCAAAGTTTTGAGAATCACTTACATGTGAAGGTATCACAGCATAAATTCTAAAATTGAAAAACATTGCTTAAGTAACATTTTCAAGAATTTGATATTTTCTTTCAAAAATTCTGAATATACACCCTATTCACAGAAATAGGCTGAGTATAGCCTGGGCTAATATCTAAATAACATTCACTTAGATCTAAGTGCAACATAAAGATGAGAATGTACCCAATATGCAGAAGATAGCATGAAGTTGTATAAATCCTCCATCTGAGGTTCATGAGGATGGATTTTCTGTGTAGCGCAACATCACCATGGTCCTGTAGGAAAGCACAAATGTAGGTAAAGCAGTTAGATGGGAAGTGTCTTATTCCTATTTCTAGTCTTGGCACTGGTAGATACAGTAAGGGAGCTGGCAAAGAAGTTCTAGCTAAAACATAGCAGTGGATTCAAATCCCCTATGGATTAAAACCAAAATTTCCGCATTAATGGAAGATATTATAATTTCTCCAACTGAATTTGTCATTTATAAAAGGCTATCTAAATATGAGAAAGTCAAAACAGATCATATCTGTTTCATTTACGTTGATACTAGCACAATCGATTTTACCCTAGAGTAAGCCTTTCTCCAGGAAGTAACATTTTTAATTTATTTTCAAAGAGGGTCCAGGCCATCAGGCAAGTCTTTAGGGTACACTAAAGATGTAGATTCTCCAGCCACAGTGCCACTTCCCTGGGGCAATTTGAACACAGGTGAACTGTGCTGTGGCTTACAGGTACTGGGTTTGGGGCATCCTTGAAGCTATATTGGTGGTATTTTTTCAATTCTTCAACGATCACTCTGTCAGACATTTTATCAGAGAAGTCTTAATAATAAATTTAAACAGATATATGAAATTTGGCAGTCAGATCTATACAAGTCTGTAACATGTCACTCAATATAATGGCAGTGTTAAGAAGGCTCTGTAAGTCAAATATTAAAAGGATCATCAGGTAGGTCGGTGGATGATTTTTCTCATCTCTGAACATATTCAAGATGTGGTTTTCTACTTGATAGATTTTGTGCTAAGCACTTAATGGGGAGGGTGAATCCTACTGACCACAGAAGCTAGTCATAGCAATGATGTGGTCTTTCTCTTCTATCACATATGTTTTGTTGATGCCAAGTTACCATTTATTACAGCATTGAGGTCAAACCTTGGTCCTATATATTGGGGTTCACTTAATTAATTAATTAATAGTTAGCTAACATCCGTTACATTGAATGAAAGCAAAGTAAAACAGCAATAAAGAAGCAAAAATTTACAATACTAGCTATAGAAAGGTCTCCCGACTTCACTTTGTACAGGTGGCCTTGGAAGCATCTCTACCATGAAGTCATTTACCTGCAGTTGCCATCAGGTACTCCTGGGCTGTATTTCTTACTTATTCCTAGCATTGTACAAGAATACCCACATGCAAACCACCCACTCAACCAATATTAGTCATGCATTTATTTCCTGATTAAAGTGCTTTAAACGTTCAGAGCAAACACATTTGTTTATTTCTTTCTTAATTTGCCAGGCCACTTTGCTGGCAGAGTCCAAAGCAGAGGAATCCAGGATGTATTGATTTCTTTCTCCATGACTATTTAATCGGATGAAGTGTGAGTTACTTGCAAGCACTATGATGCCAGTTACATTTTAATAAATGGCCTTTATGGCTGATCAATACTTCTCACCCCCCCTCCCTCTAAATACATAAATAAATAAGTAAATATTCTGTTCTCTCATATGTTCATAGGGAAAAATCTTTTTACCATCATCATCTATCGTGGCAAACAAGAATATGAAAAGTGTTAATGAAATGACCAACTGTCTATAAAATAAAAATCTTGCAAGACAGCCTCCTTTCTTCTCTTAATTTGATGAAACAAAATGGAAAATTGCACTGGTGCCTATCCGGCGTGAAATGATGTTAACAAGCAGAAAACAAATGCTGTAATGAAGGACTTCTAGGATGTGCTATGTATAGTCTTACTTGTAAAGAGGGAATTACTGGGCAGTGCTCTAGCCCTGAGCAACTGCCCACCCCCTACTGAGAACCACAGCTATCATCATTTCCCCCTGGAAGAAGCGCCATTCAGCACAATGCAACAAAATTGATGTTCACAGCATAGTAATTATCCATGTGCTGCAAATAATAGGCCAGGCAATTATGAGCCAGGGCAATGCCCCGCATAGGCAAAGTAAAGTTCCACAATGAAGCAATCACACAGATAATTGAGGCAATAGCCCCACAGAAAAGGGACATGAACAACGTATCATTTGTTGGGGACTCTTTGCGTGAAGGAAGAGGTGAAAATAACTAGATTTTCCAGAACATCAGATCTTACCATTTAAGTACAAAGTGTTTCATTTTCAAAATACATTCACTTGCCAGGATTGTCTCATTTAAAATATATCATTAATTGCCTCCTGCCAAAAACAATGCATTTCAATGTGACTGTATTTTGATAACTTCTTCTCTAAACAAACAAGCAAACAAAGCTTTTGTTAAGGAAAAGTGCCTCAAAAGCCCATACTTGGGTCTGGAACTCAACTGTGTTCAGCAATAATCCTCTGATTTTGCACAAAAGTTTAACATGAGAGCTTCTAAATATGTTTGTAAGTTCATCATTCTAAAATCATTAATTGATTAATACTGGTACCAAACACCATGAACAAAACAGAATACAGGCCTAAAATTGAATAAGATACAATTGGGGAAGTATAAACAGCTGGATTCTATTATGATGCCACTTTTTATTTCTTATGAGAGGAATGAAACCAGTGGAAATATAGTAGAATTGAAGGAGAAGTATGTTTCTGTTATGGGCCTCAGCCTCCCATGATGTAATCCCTTGTCTGGTATTCAGTAACTGCATACAGATGAAATTCTAATTGTATCTTTCTGTGTTCTGGAGCCTCATCCACAAAACAGAAAACTATTTTGCTTATTTTAAGTTTGTGTTTTAAATAAGGTCTTTCTTGCTTTGTATTTAGCCTACTGGCCAGTACTTCCTGAGGACCCTGTAAATGTTGCCAATTGAAATCCTTAAGTGGGAAAGGAAGTTTGTTAAACTGACACCCAGGGAAACAAAATGAAAGACGGAAAGAAGGAAGTCCATGTAGGAAGGAGACTGAATGTGAGTTACTGTACCAAATGAGAAACAAGCAGGACAGGGAACTTAGAGGTCATGTTGATTTTAGCATTACCATGTATTTGATTCTATAGAAAAAATACCACCACCACATCTTCCTTATCAAAAGCATCTATTAAGCTGTATCACAGAAGACATCAGACACTTTCAGCTTACAAGACACAGTGTTCATCCCTGTCTTTGTTTGATTCCATTTTCAGTACCTTCAAGGCGATTGTCTTTTCTTGTGTGTATGTATGTGTCTGTATGTATGCAAATGCTTACAGGTAGACAGCACTGTAGAGACCAGAAGAGGGATTGGTATCTCTTGAAATGGAATTATGGACAGTGGTGAGCTCCTCAACCTAGGTTCTGAGAATTGGTCTCCAGTACTCTGGAAGAGCACCAAGGGCTGTGAATTGCTGAATGCCTTTCAACTCATGTTTATAGTTGTTTTGTTTTGTTTTGGTTTTGTTTTGGAGACATTGTCTGACATGAAAACTGAAGCTGACCTAGGACTTATTGTATAGAACAGGAGAACTCATAGTAATCTTCCTGCCACTACCTGCCACTTACATGATTGTAATAGAATTTGCCGTGGCCATTTGATAGCTGACAATACAAAAACTGAAGCAAAACCAGAGGGAAAGATCCCAACATATGTATAAGATTGTTGAATATGATGTAAGGACTTTTCATTGTATTAAAAACAATTTTATGTCTATTTTTCTACTCATTGCTCCTTTCTAAGACCTGTTTTTCATGGCTAAGTGTTCTCTTTGTGCAAAACATGGAAACAAAGAAGAATTAAAATTTGGTCTCTGCTTCTAAAGATCTTAGAGTCCACTGGAGAAAAATCTCATGTGAAGATCAATTTGTAGGGTAACAGATTACTTCTCCAGCAGGTTATGAATTCACATGACAATGACTTAGAATATTCTAGGCTCCTGGAATTATGCCTTCAACTCACAATCCAGTCACATCCTTCCATACCACAAACACAGAGATTCTCCAATCGTTGAATCATCTCTTATTGGGTGTTTACATCCAATGACATTTTGATGTGGAATGCTTTGTACTCCATCTTGAGAGATCCATTTTAGCAACTGGTCTGGACCCTGAAAATACACAATTTGGCAAATTTTAGATGTTCTCATTATTGCTGTTCTCAGGGACTCCCAGACTGCAACTTCCTCTAGCCTGGGCCCTGTACTTCACTTAGGAAACCTCTGTTTTTGACACCAGATATATTTCCTTTAGTCATGGGAATTATCTGTCAGCTATAGGTAAAGATTAGGCATAAATGACTAGGAAATGTCATTTACTTGTTGTTTCAGGAGTAGAGTGACCCACTTAGAGCTAAAAAACCATGTCTTCTCTTGAATTCTTCTTATATAGACCACACAGAGGAGCTCTTTAATGCAAGTTCAAAATCCTGTTAAAAATAGATGAGAACGTATAAAGATATTTTTATTTTCATGTCTTTCAAATATGATTTCAAATAATGAACAAACGTTTCTGGATGCTTGTTTGCAGGAAAATATATAGATGGTTGCCGTGGAAACACCCACTCTGAACTTTCTAAATATTCTATAATGGAAAACCATGCTGTTGTCTATTAACGAACACCAACTCCCTTAGTTCTCTTTTTGGCTGAGAATATATAATGAGATCTGGATACCAATAAATGTCATTTCTGAAGACATAATTATCATATTTAGATTATGATTCTTTTCAAAACCCATTTTCACTAGTCAGGTTTTGAAAGGGCAATTGCCTAATAAAACTATATATAAAATATTAAATACTGTTATTTAAAAGTGTGGTTTATATGCATACTCTATAGGTCCCTATTCATTTTTTAACCAATATTTTAAAAGATAAGCTATTTTCAATTATGTTTTCCCTAAAGATATCAATTTAAATGGTTATTTTCATGTTTCCTTTGGTGAAATGGAAAAGGATTTTAGGTAAATTTGGGGAGCAAAAGCTTATAGTACATCTCTTTAACAAAGTCAATTGCTAAGTTTAGTCATAAATATCATAACCTGTACAGTCTCCAACAGAATTGTTCCTCTTTACTCAGTTTGGAACTTCTGTCTCCCAGAGTGCTAGTTAAATTCCTGAGAGCACATACATGATCCATAAGGTAAAACAAGTTTGACAATTAACCTGTTAACTGGATCTATTTTACATGCTAATGACCACAGCTGATAATCAGTGAAAGTAACTCACCCAGAGGCCTTATTATTCACAGTTGTATCCAATCATCCCAAATCTCTACTATCTTATATTTCTATAGACGTAACGCAGGATAATTCCCAGTTACAACCCCAGCATGTTAGCTGTCTACTCAAAGGAAAGTAGATTTGTATTTCAAAGTCATCACGTATTTATTAAAAAGTTCTGAGAATGTGGAAACCTGAAAACTAGTCACTAGTGGTTGTTATCTTTCCTGGACTTTATCCATGTTAAGCAAGTACTCAGCCACGGATTTGAGCCCTACCCCATAATTTGTACATGTGTATGTGCCCATGTGACTATGTGTGTTTCTACACAGTGGTAAGAGGAGCTTTAATTTCTAACCAGCATACTATAAACTCTTATCTCTACTGATATTTTTACTTCACAAAATGTCAATTGTCATATAAAATTTTTTTAGCAATGATTTGGACTTGATTATTCTACAAAATGTATTACTATCTAGTCTAGACTCTACATACTATGTAAAGTTTTATTCACTGTGTGCCCTGCTTCAGCATCAATATTCTGCATATATTGAGTCTTGTTTGAAACTGGACAAGGCGAAATCTGTGCTTACCACTACTGGTTTCCAAGAGCCATTCTGAAACTTCTAGATCAGATTTCACACCCATGCCAGATTACCAATTCATGAAGTCGTGTCTCTCTCTTCACTGTGGTCCGATTTTCCATACTTATGTCTTCTAGTATGAATATCATATTTTATTGGCACTTTATGATACCTCTGAGATTCCTATCCTCTACATGAAAATGTTTCATCTGCCACAATGAGTGACTTTAATTTTGAGGAAATTGGGGAGTTTGAGTCAGTATCAGTAGAAGGAGTTTTCCAAAATTTATATGATTTATGTTTCACTTGAGTTCAGAATTATGTTTAGGCTTTTCTAATTATGCATACCAGTATCAAGAAAAAATAGGTCAGAGGCCATGGAGGTGACTCAACAGATTAATGTAGTTGCTGAGCAAGCATGAGAGCCTAAGTTCAAATATTAGGAACACACATAAAATCTAGGCATGGTTACTAGTGCCTGTAACTCCAGCTGTTTGCATGGGATCATGGTATAAACAGGGAGTTCAAAAATCTAGCTACAGATTCATTGAGATCATGTCTCAAAGGACTAAGAAAAAGAAGAGTAGATCAGGACAGTAGTCATTCTTGCGTGACCTTTGAACATGTTAACAATCATACAAATATTTGCAAATACTGTAAATTTAATCCCTAACACACACACAGACACACACACACACATGCCAGAGAAAAGGAGGAAAGAAAGATGAAGATGATGATAATGAAGAAGAATGAGAAGAGGAGGAAAGAGAAGAGGAGGAGGGAGGAAAGAGAAAGAAGAAGAAGAAGAAGAAGAAGAAAGAAAGAAAGAAGAAGAAGAAGAAAACTACTACGTCTAGAAACTAAAATAAAATTTCCCACTCCATAGTATAAATCACAGTATAATTTGAACTCTACTCTGTAACTATCAAAAAAATTTTAGCTGTTACTCATGATGCTTTTCATGGCATAGATGCACTGCTATGTAAAAAAAATATATTATTGTGTAATTTCTTGAATTAATGAGGTTAACACTTTACTTCTGCTACCCTTTACTATACACCCCACTAATCCTAGGAATTTGAGAGTCAGAATCAATGTCTGATCATTTTTGTCTGTGATCATGGCTGTAAAAGAGATTGTCTTGATTATTATTTGATATTGGATAGTTCATTTCACTGTAGGTGGTAACATTCATCATGGAGGTGGTTCTGGGCTGTGTCAAAAAGCTAACTAACCTTGTGCCAGGGTACCAGCCAGAAAACCAGCCAGTGATCAAGCAATCCGCCTCTGTTGTTTCTTTTGTCCATCCTTAGGTGTAAGTGAGTTCCCTGGTTGTAAGTAATGCTGCAAGGAATAACAAGTGCTTTATCACAGACACAAAGTTCTGTCTAAAATGTCAGTTCACTTTTGAAATTTTAAAATGGTGGTTCACTTTTGTTATACTTAGATAATCACTTTCAATTACTTTCTTTGTGGAGATGTGGCCAGGGATCTAATGCTAAGCACATTCTCTGTAACTGAGCATGGGATCCAGTCATTTTTTACTGTATTTTTTGTTTTGTCTAATACTTAATACATTTAACTTACATCTTATTGTTTTATTTCACTACTTTTCTTATGTAATTTAGGTTACTTTCTCCCTTTTGTTATTTTGAGTGATTGCTGAAACACTATTACCTTAACTGTTTTAGCCTCCTTTCTATAAATATGTGGAATTATACAGAGAAAAAGAGACTAGGAGTGTGTGCTGATAACAAAGCAAGAAGGTGTATGGTAACTCTTAGTCACCTCTTGCTTTTGAGGAGAGATTCCGTTTTTACTCATGCAAAGTACAGGTTTAATTTAAAATCAAGTGAGAAAAATGACCACACGCTAAACTTACTAAATCCAAATGCTACCTGGAAATGGTAAAAATCATTTTTTTCTCGATAGCAGAATAGTCTATATTCAAGTGAAATTCAAAGGGAAACAGGAAGTTGCAGTTCCTACAACTGTCAACGTCTACTTTGCCATGACCCAACTACTGTACTTTGATTAACATGGGATTGAGCTATTTGTATATCTCCAGTGATGAAATTTTGTTCTGTATGCTTACTTTTGTCCTAATCTCCTGTCTAAATGTCAAACATGGATGCTTATTCTCACTGGATTTTCATTGCCTTCATATTTTTCAGTGTTTCCTAGTCTTTTCTAATATAGAATCAAGATGAAAATTGCCTTGTTTCCCATAAGTAGAGACCAAAGTAAAAAAGAAAACAAAGCAGTTCTTTTATTCAAAATTTGATCTGACTAGCTACCATCATGCAAATCTGTCTAGACTCTATAGCAATATCAGTAATCTTTAAAAATGAACATGAGACAAAAATATACCCATTTTTCACTCTTGATGATCCTTGGACAGAGAAACTATATAATAAAAGAAGCTTATGTCATCTTTCTCAATAAATATATTGTCTGCATTTTAATGCCTTTTAATTAAATTCAATTGGAAACTATTGCATTTTTGTCCTGTGGCTTGGCTGAAGAAAATTTAAACTGGAAGATTCATAAAGTCAGTGTGAGAAATATGTACATTTGTTCAAGAAGACAAAGATATTAGAGCATGTTCTAAGCCTTGGATAAGAGGAGTTTCTTGTCATTTATTGTCATGGATTGCCTTACCTAATTCTATGAAATCGAAATTGTAAACTTGAACTACAAAATGTGATTAATAGATGCGATTTTTGGGTTTTGTTGTATATAGAAATTTAGAAGTCCCACATTTAAGACTTAACAAATTCATAGAAAAGATGTTTAATTTTTGTTTACAGAAATGAACAAACTAGAAGACCTGCCTGGCTTTAGGGGCCACTTACCTTCATATTAGTGAAAGACTCTTAGAAGAGACATTTGATCCCCAATATGTCCCTGTCTCTGTCACTTTCTGGCTATTCTCTAACACCAAAGCAAGTGCAGTTTTGTGTTCTGGCTAGTTTTTTGCCAACTTGACAAAAGCTAGAGTCATCAGAGACTAGGTGGGCTCAATTTAGAAAATGCCCCCATAAGATCTACCTTTAGGGCAGTTTCTTAAGTAGGAATTAATGGGGAATTACCCACTGATTGTGGACCAAACGGAAAGGTGGTCCCAGATTCTAGTTGAAAGCAAACTGAGCCAGCAATGAGGAGGAAACCAGTAAAAGTAGCATTCCTCCATGGCTCTGCATCAATTCCTGTCTCTAGGTTTCTGCCCTGTGAAAGTTTCTACTCTAACTTCTTTGAAGATGAACTGGTAACTGTGAGTAAAATGAACTCCCTTTCTCCTCAAGTTGCTTTGGTCATGGTGATTCATCACAGCAATAGTAACCCTCATTAAGAAATTATAACATCACATTTATTTTTGTTATTCAAAATAGTTTTAATTAATTTTTTCCTTAGACATTTTTACATATATAGAATGCATTCATATGTATGTATAGAATGTATACATATGCATTCTAGTTACTTTTACTCTGTTTCCCTCTACCCTTTCTCTCTATAAGTCCCAGTCTAACATTTATGTTTTTATTGGATATTTTATTTATTTACATTTCAGATGCCATCCTCTTTCCCCATTTCCCCTTCCTTGAAAACCCCTATCCCATCCCCTCTCTTCCCTTTTGCTTTTAATGCCATTTTAATTACATGCAAGTACTAAGGTCAATTCTGGGTTGAGGAACTAGCAAGACAATAGATGCAAATAGTCAAGGAAAAGCAAGACAATAAACATAGTCAAAGAACAAGCAAGGCAATAAACAAAGTTCTGTGAACACTCCCCTGATCACTGTTTCTAGGGGCTTATCAGGATGACCAAAATAACTGAGCCAACTTCCCTGTCCTAGCCCAAAGTCATTTTCATGTCTGAAGCCTACTTCCTTGTTCTAGAGAAAACTGAATATGGATTTTTAAAAAATTAAACTATAGAATAATCATCAAAATGATAATTCAATATTTTTATAGGAAAATAATTGTGTATATATATGTGTGTGTGTTTTTCTCTCTATTTCTCTGTGTCTGTGTGTGTTGTGTGTGTGTGTGTGTGTGTGTGTGTGTGTAGGAATGCTTTTTCATGACTACCTAGTTAACTTTCTCAGAAATTTAAAACGATATCAGTGGAAAATGTTTAAAAGGGCAACTTAAAATGTTAAATCCATCTTGGACTCTTCAGAAACACATAAAAACTGCCAAGAGTGAATAAATGGCTCTCTAAGAACATAGGGAATGTCTGCACTTTCGAAGAAATGTTCAAAGACACACAGGTGGAAATTGGTCCTGGTTATAAAATAAAGGAGCCTGCTTAGGGACCAGGAAATATGTTAAGAAAACCTATGTATTTTGTTTCTTCTGGGTTTTGTCTTAGAAATATGAAAGTCACACTTGAGTATACTAAATCACAACTCTCAGTTAAATTATAATTTATTTAGAAAATACAAAATGAATAAAGGTCAAAGATTTTATTCATTAATACAAAACATTTATGATGGCAGTGTTATTTCAAATAAGCATCTATAAAATAAGCATATGCTAAGATTTTGATAATAAATACAGTGTTCATTAACTGTCTGTAGGAGAGAAGGCCATGTTTAGATTTTCTGTTCCTACACAACAGAAATTAGTGACATCTTTGCCACTATACATCTATGTGAACCCATGGACAGGAACAATTTTCAAAACTCTGCATTTTAGAATTTAATTTATTCCAAAAGAAAACAGAAAAACTTGGCATGAGAGAGAAGTGGGGAGGGAGGAGGAAGAGAGAGAGGGAGAAAGAGCATGCATATATTAATCATTTGTTTTGTTCTGATACTTTTAATGTGGGATCGTTCAACATGGTATGGTGTTTTATGCAAGTGACACAGGAACAAGATTTTTGATTTAAGCGCATCTTTATTATTCTTATGGTAATCATTCCTGATCATCTCCTTTCAGCCTATCTTTCTAATTTTTCTTTTCTTTAGACTCTGATCTATCCTGTGAGATGCTTCCTACAGTCTGCTACAATCACGCATGACAAAGCAGACCAGAATCTGCAGTTCTTTTTTTGTTGGCTGACACTTAAGCATTGTTAGTGTAAGTTAGATCATAATGTTAGATAAGTTAGTCAACGCTGGGACATTAAGAACAGGATTACTGGAAGCAAGCCTTTTGTGATGCTTGCTTTGTTATCAGGTTCCGAACCTCCATTTCCTGAGACAGACTGCCTCCTATCTTAGAGCTTTATGCTGTGAGTTTTAGATGTCAGTTGTACTACTGACCCCACAAATCTACAGACTTCTTTAACAGAGATAATTATTATAACCATTTAAGTATCGAACTAGATTTCTAATGTGTAAACTCCATACTTTTCATTTTATTCGTAGAAAACTGTCAGTGAAGTAATGTGAATTTGTCATGCTGTCTCAAAGACCTCTGTAGATCTGATGTGTATAAAATAGAAATCATCAAAGAAGTATGTTGCCCTCTTTCCATTTGCAGCTTGTTGTCCCTCATCTCTGAAGTGCTTGGGCAGATTCTATATCTTCTTTATTGTTTGTAATTTTGTATAACAGTCAAGAGTAGAAACATATCCTACCATATCCAAGCTGTGATTCAAACAATTCAAGACCAACAGAAAAGAAAGATCATTAGCTCTTTGAGACTTCATCAGTTCATCCTATGTTGGCTGTGACCAAGCACTTTGCTAATTGTTAAGACTGTTTGTGCTAGAAATGGCTTTCAGGATCTGTGACTTCTCAAGGCAAGAAGCAGTAGGGGTGATAGTCCTCTATAGCAATGCAAATGGCCACCTTGCCGAAATGCTATAAAAAGCCTCTGTTTAGAATGGGGGTCCTCTTAGAAATATTTTATTCATTTTGGGGAATTTAAGCACAAACAGGATAGTTTTTAAAAAGACACATTAAAATGTACTAGTATCGGCTAAAAAGGTTATCTTTTTGCAAACACTTGTGAACTTGTGCAAGCATTCTTCTCTGCTAGGAAATGTCACTGCAACTGAATTTAAATCAAGTGTTCATATTTCTTTGGGGAGTTTCAGATCAGCAAAAGAAATGGAATATTTACAATTTGGTGCATAATTCATTTTTTTTTCTGTGTGCAAGTTCGTTCTCTCTTTTTTTTTCTCTAAGGGTGAATTGTGCTGAATTTTAGACAAAAAAATGAAGATCATAAATTATTAAGCGCCACTCCAGAAGCTGGAATGAACAGGTTATTATTAGCTTCATTATCACCGTGGCTAATAAAAGAAAGTATCAAGAAGGGACAAAGAAACTACTAGGATGGAAGATTGCTGAGAAAGGTTGCTTAATGTTCTAAAGTATGCCTGTTTATCAGAACTCATGCGGACACAATTGTCTCAAATCACACTCTGATCTTTGCCTTTGCCAGCTGCAAAACCGAGGGCGCATCTCTGGGCTGTCAACCTGCTCTCCTTCTCCCAGCAAGCTCTCCCCTCAGAGAGCTGGCAGGGTGATAACATCTTTTAGCAGGAAGGTGTGAAATCAAGGCAGGTTTTCAAACAACCCCCATTCAGTCTGAATTGGCATCCACCAGAGTGGCACAGGACTCCCATAATCCCTCAGGTTTTAAACTAGGCTAGGTGACAGGATGAGATATCTCAGCAGGTGGCTTTACCTTAACTTTCTCATTAATTTTCTTCCTGACTTGACTTGCTTGCTCCACTACCTCCTCTGTACCATAGTATAACTTCAGCTGAAATCCACTCAGAATCATTCCAGTTTTAGGAAGAAATCACGGTCCACAATGGTTATCACTCTGCAGTGGAATGCCCATGAACATTTCTTCCAATCATCAGCAATGTTGTAATTGGTTAGTGTGATCTGCACTCATGCCGCTCTCCCTCTTCTTTGTGCCAGTAGCGGAACCTTCCAATGAGAGGTAGAGAAGACCTCAGTGAGCACTTCTCCTGCTCTCCTCCCACTGCGTTTCCTTTGATAGCTTTCACATGCGGTGCTTAGGGACAACAGTCTCAATGAAATAGTGGAAATCACAACCAAATTCATTGAATTATGTGACAAAGAGAATTTGAATTGTCTACTGACAAAGAACAATTAAATACTGCAAGTTGTAGGCAAAAATATACTTTTTTCCACTTTGGTACTGGCCTGTCCAACAGCCCCTATCTGAGTCTATGTGGTGATTTGTTTAATCATATCTGGATCTGTGTAATGCTGTATGTTGGTTGTAGATATGCATATATGCACAATTATACATGTGTATATACACATATACATACACACACATGCGTGCACATACACACACTCACATGCACACATGTGTGCATTTATTTGAGAATCGCAAGTCAAACATGAGTTGTAAAACTTTTTTATTGTTCTCAGTTTCTTTGACCAACCTTTCTTTCTTAAAATCTCAGACACTTGAATACCAGAGAAGTACTCATTTTCAAACAGTTCTAGAAACAAATGTACTGAAGTCACCAATGGCATCACATAAACCAGTGATTGGCACTGAGGCATCACATGACCCCATTTTAGAGAGGGAGCTAGTGATCCCTCCTCAATCTAGGCAAATTTTGCAGTCACCACCTCCTTGGCTAATGGTAAGACATATCAAGATACTGAAAGTTTTGGTCACATTAATCCTGCTTAACTAATCATTCCAACTCTTCTCAAACTGACTGAGGCTAATATATTGGGCAAAAGAATAAAAAACCTCCTTTGTTCTCAGTCTTTTCTATGTGTTGGAAATATTTTCAAGAACTAACAGGATGCTTTTCAGGTTCTTACATCAACCATAGGAAGGAAGAAATTTGCATGAACACCTTCCCCCAAAAAAATCGGTTCTCATCAAGGAAGCTTGATCTACCATTTGCCTTTGTTTTGATTTATTTTGTTTTGTTAGATTTCATAAGAAAGTAATTGGTCAATGAATCTTCTCTTCAGGTTTTCTATAGTTTGTGTTTTTGTGAGTTTTGTTTGCTCTCTTGTTCCTTTTGCTTAACATCAGAAAATAAGGACCAGAGAGTAGCTCACTTGACAAGGGCACAGCAAAAACAAAAGTATGAAGTGGAGTGGTAGAGCACACATAGAAGGTAGAGCAGTAGGATTCTAAAAACCTAAGGTTATCTCCCAATAAATAGTATGTTCAAGGCAAGCCTGGGCTACAAGAAAAATTAGTAACTTTATTAATAAAAGAAATCGCATTGATGGAAAAAGAAGAAGAATCAAAAATCTACCCAAATAAAACCCTTAAATTTGTTTTTTTTTCCTTCCAAATAACTAACACAGTGATATCCTTACCTTAAAGTACATCATTTAGAACATGACAAATGGCATTGGTTCACACTCCCTTATTGTTTACATTATGGTATTGTACCACTCATTAATGCAAATAAAAATGGATCCTTTTTACCCATGGGTCATGCTAACAATTCTCTTCCATTATTTCTCTCCCTTTCTCCATGTTCTGTTACCTTTCCTTTTATGTTTTAGGCTTATCAATGTATTAGAAAGCAAACATGATCTCTCTCTCTCACAACACACACACACACACACACACACACACACACACACACACATACTTTTCAGACTTCATTCACCTCTGACCTATAATGGCCCAATTTAACTCAAGTACTTTTATTTATACTATTCCCTAGACCTATACATTTTGATCAAAGAAACGACACTTGCTGTTCACTGCCTTCAGAGAGCACTTTTCAGGTACCATCCGTTCAGAAAAAGCAGTCACCCAATACATGAGATTGTGACAAGGTATAATGTAATGGTAGTTATACGAACCTCCAATAAACTGGCGCTACTTCACAGATTACTTCGAGAGAAAGTCTCTTAGCGTGCTTGAAGAAGTATGAAATGAATTTCATTTCCTTCTCATTTGCCTTGCTTCTGAAAGGTTTCATGCAAGATATGTGACCAACTATTATAGTACTAATCCATCCATGACAGAGCTCAATTTTCCCTGAGAATTTACTTCTGAATGGGCTTCTCAAATACGGAAAGCTCAAAATTAAAGTACACCGAACAGAACAGTCAGTGAGGTGTGGACGACTGTCAGTCAAAAAAGCTAGTCAGAACAAAATGTAAATTAGATTTTATTTTATTTTTATTTTATTTTTTAAAGTGATGTATAATGATGAGGTGGTAAAGTTTTATTGCCCATTTCCAAACAAGAACAATAAGGAGGGCTGTAGTGAGTGTTTCTCATTACCAGCCATTCAAAAGGACTGCTGTTGTGGAGACATGGGAGGGATTTGAAAATTCTCTGGCTGATTGGATGCACTTTGCACCAAGGTACATGAGAAAGTGCAACAAAGAACTTTTCACTAGAGATAATGTCCATAGAACAACTGGGACAGAAGGTGGCTCCCCAGTGGGTAGGTATCAACTTATTTCTGTCATTCCACTCCAGGAAGCTAGTCTGATATAATGAAATGGTAAAGCTTTTAAATCCAGCAATGTTTAACTGACAAACAAATTGAGATGTTACAGAGTTACTTTACAAAAATATGTGAGGGTGTAAGTTGTTATCTTTCTGCTTTGTAGAGGAAGAAGGTCACTCCATACACGTTCCTAAGCTGACATTTAATTCGAGGTTCTGCTAAGCATACGCTTGAGATAATAGATCATGGAAATTCTACTATTTATTTCTAATTGTGCATGAAAGTCAGTTCTTATTTGTTAAAGTAATGTGAAGATCCCAACTTCTATTTAACCGAGGACAGAAACTGCCTGTGATCCCTACCCTGGCAGTGAAGATGGAGCAAATGCATCAACGCTCTAGGGATGATGGCAGGATCTGGCTCGGGGCAGAGAAATCCTTCTTTGGTAGTAGTCTGTCACACTTAGGTGAGCACTGGAAGCCGCACCTGTCCACAAGCATCCTCTACAACTCCAGAGGCAGATGATCACAGAAGTTCATTCGACATTCAACCAGGTGTTACAGAAACCCTGTAAAGTAACAGATAAGTGACTGAATTTCAGAAAATATAGCAGGATGGGGATAGGTCTAGCAAGGCAGATTTTTCTTCTCCTGACTTTCCCAATTTGAAATCTGAAAACATAGTAACAGACAACACACACCCCACACACACACACACACACACACAACACATACACACAGAGAGAGAGACAGACAGAGAGAGACAGAGACAGAGAGACAGAGAGAAATAGACACACAGAGAGAAATAGAGACAGAGAGAGAGAAAGAGACAGAGAGAGACAGCAAGATACAGAGAGAGAGAGACAGAATGACAGAGACAGAGAGACAGGCAGAAACACACATACACACAGAGTGACACAGCAGACACACAGACACACACACACACAAACACACACAGAGGCAGAGACAGAGACACAGAGAGAGAGAGCAGACAACAATGCTTACAGAAAGTTCCCAGTTTCTAGCATTAGTATAGCAGCTGGGATGGATACTCCTAGAGTAGTTTTCTTGATGATTTTGGAAAGACAATGAGGAAATGTTTTATAGAGGAATTAATAACTACAGTGGAGACAAATGTTTGGATGTCTAAAAATGCTCTCATAGGACTTCTTGATCCCAAGACATTGAAGAGGAGACCTGTAAAGGAGTCTGGCATGAATTGGAAGAGTGCACCTGGATGAAGTGATGTCCAAGAACTACAAAGCACCATGCACTGTTCAACATCTCTCTACACATTTGTTTTTGTTCTTTCTGTTTGGTTTGGTATATTTACTTCTTTTCAGATTTTTTTTCACATGGAGAAATTTGTTTGCAGGCAGTAAATTCAAAGAAATAAGCCTAATAGAGCATAGAAATGGTTGGCATAGGATGCTTTTACCCAGCTTCCTCTAACAGTAGTTGCACATAGAAGAATATCTGTGACATGTGACTGATGGCAAAGACCCTTTCTCTCCTAGGTGGGAGAAGGTGAAGTAGGCCAAGCTGCTGTCACCCATTACTTCAGATGTTTTAGTTTCTCTCCACAGTGACATTTCCAAATACTTCAATCCAAACTGAAGCCAGGAATAATGGAAAATGGCCTGATTGTTTTAGTTTTTGACTTTTTTAAAAAAATCAATTTTACAAAGGCCAAATTCAACAAGTCTAAAGGATCTTTCCAAGTTTAGCTATTGAAAATAAACCTGGACTTCATATTCTAAGAGTACAGTAATTAAAAGAAATATATTTAAATTCATCTTAATAACCTAAACCTTTCGAAAGGTCACTGGGAGAAAAATCCTTTCCATATTCATATAAGCATACGGCACAAAATATCAGCCACCACAGCAGGCCTTACTCCAAGGTTATAATTTAAAATCTCATATGCTCCACAGCAAAATGTTGATAATGAGAGTGAAGCAGAAAGGAGAAAAGGATGAGATGCAGAACGATGCTTCTAGAACTATCTGAGTTTATGAAAGGTGCCTGCTGCAATAGATGACACCTTAAGGCTGAAGTATGGTTTCACTTAACAGACACCGCAAGGTGAGTGTTACTTATAGTTAAAAGAGATCATGTATTGATTTTCTTTTCCAGTTTATTTTTTGAATCAATCTTTTGAGCAGCATTGACCACTAAGAATAGTTCACTTGCTTAATGCCTACATGTCCCTGTTGGGAGGTGTGGAGTCTGTAGTAGGATAGGGTTGTGAGAATATGTGAAAACAATGAGAAAGACCATCCTCAAGGGAATTTGGGATCTCTGGACTCCACGTCTGCCTCATTTCATGTGCCATAGGATGCATAGTTTGTCTGTCTTGGATACTCACAGTCTTACTCATGGTTCAAATGCTGTGAACATTACCTATGACCATGACAACTCTCATAAGAGAAAACATTTAGGTCTGTAGATTGCAGCACGGTTATCCTGTACATTAAATAAAACTGCTATAAACATTGTTGAGGAAGTGTCCTTGTGGGACGGTGAAACATCTTTTGAGTATTTGCCCAGGCTTGGTACAGCTGGGTCTCAAGGTAGAACTATTCTCAATTTTCTGAGAAAATGCCAAGGTCATTTCCAAAGTGATTGTATAAGTTTGTACTCACATAAACAACGGAAAAGTGTTCCCTTTACTCCACATTCTTACCAGGAAGTACTGTTGCTTGAGGTTTTTTGTTTATTTGCTTGTTTTTGGTTTTGTAGCCATTCTATTGGTGTAAGATGAAATTTGAATCATTTTGATTTACATTTCTCTGATGACTAAGGAATGATGAAGATTTCTCATGGCCACTGGAGAGTCATCGTTGAGAATTCTCTATCTATCTCTATACCCCATTTTTAAATTGGGTTATTTAGTGTGTTGGTGTCTAAATTTCTTGAGTTCTTTATATATTTTGGATATGAGTCCTCTGTCAGATATAGGGTTGTTGAAATCTTTTTCTATTCTATAGACTGCTCTTTTGTCCATTGATGGTGTCCTTATCCTTACAAATGATTTTTGGTTTCATGAGATCCCATTTCTTAATTATTGATCTTACTGCCTGCACTGTTGGTCTTCTGTTTTGAAATTTGTCTCCTATGCCAATGTATTCAAAATAGTTCCTTACTCTGTCTTTTATGAGATTGAGTGTGTCCAAATTTATGTTGAAGTTTTGATGCACTTGGACTTCAGTTTTGTGCAGGGTGATAAACATGGATATATTTGCGTTCTTCTCCATGTAAATATCCAGGTAGACGAGCCCCATCTGTTGAAGATGTTTTCTTTGAAGACCTTACAGCCTGTCCTCAATAACACTCTCCCTCCATTAAAGTCATGACCACTGGAACAAGGACATACTTCCTAATCCTTGTCACTCTTTGAAATACAAAACATATGGAAGAGAAAATCTGTAGACACCATATCTAAAGGTTAGGCATGGCCCACTGATTGAGGAATGGGGTCACCCACACATTTCAAAAATATTAATCAGGAATTGTTCTTGTCTAAAGGAAATGCAGGGACAAAGAGTGGAACAGAGACTGAAGAAAAGGCCATCCAGAGACTGCCCCACCTAGGGATTGATCCCATCTGCAGATACCAAACCGAGACACTATTGCTGATGCCAAGAAGTCCTTGAATAAAAGAGCTTGGTATAACTGTCCTCTGAGAGACTCTGCCAGAGCCTGACCAATACAGATGTGGATACTCACAGTCAACCATTGGACTGATCACTGGGACAACAATGAAGGAGTTATGGGAAGGATTGAAGGAGCTGAAAAAGTTTGTAACCACATAGGAAGAACAACAGTATCAACCAATCAGAACCCCCAGAGCTCCCAGGGACTAAATCACCAACCAAAGAGTACACGTGGAGGGACCTAATGGCTTCAGCTGCTTATATAGCAGAGGATGGCCTTATCGAGCATCAATGGGAGGGGAGGCCCTTGGCCCTGTGGAGGCTAGATGCCCCAGCAGAGGGGAATATTAGGGCAGTGATGCTGGAGTGGGTGGGTGCATGGGAGAGCACCCTCATAGAAGCAGGGGGTGGAAAGGGGATGGCATAGTGGTTTGTGGATGGAAAATTGGGAAGGGTGATAACATTTGTAATGTAAATAAATTAAATAACCAATAAAAAATTAATAAGAGAAAAAGTTCCACTTCTTGGTGACTAAGCATGCAAACAAAAGAACTTATGGGAGTCACTCTTACTCAAACCACCACACCCATGATGACACACTGTCACAGCCTCAAACAACAAGGCAGTTTGATCTTGTGCAGAAATCTCCAAAATTGTGATCCCAAACTTAACTACTTGTAAACAAATTACCTTAGGGGCTTGCTCCCTTAAGAGAACACTTCCTAGTAAATGATACATCCTGGAAAAGAATATAAACCTAATTCCTTTTCTACTTTTACCTCTATCCTAGATTTTTGCTCCTTTTTTATTTTATTTTTTTACAGGAAAATTGCACTCAGTGATTGACAGTGAAAGTATAAAACACATTGTGAAACTCCACAGTTATAACCCTGTAGAATCTCAAGATATATACTGTTTGAGTCGGGCTGAACTCACTGGGTGGTGTATTTATTTGTAAGCTCTTTACAATCATATTCTAATTAATAAGAAAAATTTAAAAATAAGGCTCAATAACACAAACATCAATTGTTTGTAAGCTCCTTGAGTGGTACCTTTACAAATACTGAACTATCTCGATGTTAACTGTGTGACTCCTTAGCTTCAACGAAGTAGAGGTCCTCTTTGTGTTGAGCCAAAGGAGTGACAAACAGCAGACCAAAGACAGACTTCATCACATCCTGTCAAAGAGATGGGAGACACAAAACATTTCTTTCAAACCAAGAAGAGAAGGTTACAAGTACTTAATTTGTGCACCTTTTCCAAATTTTTATGAAACCTTACAGTGGTTTCATGTGTTAGTTTATATGAGAAGTTTATATGTGTGGCGGGTGCACCATCAGGAATAATTATGCTCTACATTCATTTAATTACTTATTTATATATTTGTCATCTATCTTTTACAAATGTGTTGATCATTTTATTTTATTTTCATTTTAATGTATTTGAATATAAGGATGATGCATTATATTACAATCAGACAATCTAGCTTCTTCAGAGCAGAGGGTGCTTTGAGACCAAAGATACCTTGCATGTAACTTTAAGCATGAAAAACATTCCAAACTCTTTGGTTATTAGTGATGTCCCAGTTATGCACTGTTGAGTGTTCTATACCCAGAGTGTGATGCAGTTGTTTGATTCCTATGACCAGATTTCTACATTTGTATAAGAATGATACTGATGCAGCCTGGGAAATGCTATGTCATAATGATATTTCTTGTGCTCATTTTTGTCATCTCCAAAGAACATTCTGAAACTCCTTGATGTTTCCAGTATCTAGTCAGTCTAACCTTTAAGATGGTGATGAATGAAATAGAAGTATTGGTGAGCTTTTCACCAGCATTGACCATCTCTCAACTGACATCTCTGTACTCTTACTTTGTCTAGTGATTCTTAGTGTCTTCCTGTGACTATGGCCAAATAGAGCAGCAAATGAATTCTAAACTGTGAGCAAAAGGAAGTAAAAATGGTGGATAAATATTTTTCATCTGCCAAGTAAGTATTTTATTCCATGGGCATAGTATTTTTTTGTATTTAAAATGACAGATCCTGTCACAAAGGTTCTTAATATTATATTGAAAAGATATCTGTATTACAGCAGAGGTTAAAAAACTCATTTATTTATAAGACTCTCAGGTCCTGGAGAGGTCTTCTACCTCTTTCTCCCTGCAGACAGTTAATATCGTTGAAAATAAAAAGCTGTTATATTATATGACAAGCACACTGGTATTAAAAACAAACAGAGGCTGCCAGGTTCCAGTAATGTGTTCCAAGGCTGGCAAACTGCTGTCTCAAAATGGAACAAAATCAGGAATGTGTTTCCATTTTATTTTTGAATTTTCCACTTTCTTTTTGTATTTGTTCTTGTACAGATGATTTATTAAAAATTAATAAAATTACCTATGGAAATAAAGGGGCGGCATTCATTTTCATTTCATATTTCCTAGGCTCATATAACAAAATCATCTATGAGTCCATGAGGAATGCAGTCTGAGGGATGGAGTCTGTTAGGAAGCAAAACGCTTATGTATGGTACAGAGAGGTTCATAAGTGGGAAAGCAAGCAACAGATAAACAAGCATGAATTCAAATGAAAAAGAAATGATATCCACTCCACATTCCTGTAGCCTCTATAGGCCTTTATTACTTTGATCCCTGAAGTTCTGAAGATAGTTGAAAGAGGGAGGGCCTCAGAGTATAAAATTCAGCATTTGCCAGAGATGGGGTAGCCAGAGTGACACAGAAACATTTCCACATCTAATCAGACATATTCCAGAACTTATTGCAGCTGGTACCCTGGTTCTTAAATCTGAGCTACAGGAACTTCAAATTAGGTCAAAGACCACTGAATAGATTATTGAGTACTGGAGGTAGTATAGGACTAGAAGTGACTACTATATGCTAGGTGGTTATTGTAATACTCACTTGGAGGCACAGTGCACATGTTCAGAAGACAAGGAATACAAACCAAAAGTAGCATTCAGTGGGGAAATGGTTTTTCCATTCCATCCAAGCATTCCCAGTGGTTAAGGAAATGTATGCTCTAGCCCCAATGAACAGTACAAAACTCCACTTAATTTTCATGCACTAAGCCAAAGTTCATAGTAAGTGGGGAAGAAACACCTGGATGGATGGTGATAACGCTTTTGTGATGGAGTGCTGTTATATAATTTTGACTTGGGTTCTTTACATTTGTTAATGTAATTTGAGGAGGGATACTGAACATGAGTCCTGGATGATACTAATAAACTAACAATTGCAGAGGATTTAAAAAAAAATTGTCTTCCTTGCTGCAGACATCCTTTAACTCTAATCAGTGCTTTCAGCTTCTTGCCTTTTGCTTATGTTTGAAGAAAAACCAAATCAGATTGAGGATTTTCATTCATGGAAGACATTGACCACTTTTGAGGATTTATTTAAGAAGGATTATCTCTCTATTTTCATAGGAAAGGGCTCCAAGTAGGGCTGGGTAATGTCAACCATCAAAACCCTTGAAACATCTTCAATCAGAGAAGGAGAATGAGAGAAGCACACAGGGATCTTCTGAAAGAGATAATTGGGGCGTAGAGAGTGCTACAAAGCTTGTAAAAGAGACAGATATTTATACATAAATACAGTTGTTTATTTGTTTAAATGGCATTAATAAAATGTTGCATATGGTTATTTTAGTGGGATGGAGATCTAATTTATAAAAACAATCACAAAAGTTAAGTATAGTATCTTTGGCAAATTGTCAAAAGAAATTATAATAAGAATCATTTTTTATTAAATTTGAGGTTGGGGATAGTATTTATTAGTTCAGTAATCTCAAGATTTAGCCTGTAAACTATGGTAAGTTGGCTATAAAAACATTATTTTAAAATAAGTTGTGGGAAAACTTAAAAGTTTATTCCACAATCAGGGGAAACAGTAAACACAGTGAGACCTTATATCATTTTCAGTTTACTGGTTTAGTGGGAGGAGTAGAGACGAAGCACCTGTAGAGATTCCTAGGTTAATGTCCAACAGAATCCTGTCTGAAGGCTCTCTTTCATTACTCTGCTTGGCCTTGTAGACAGATTCCTTGGGAGCACATGTGAGAGTTTGTGTTACTGGAGAACCAGTTATGAGCAGTCACTTTATAAGAAAGGGAATGAATTTGTAAATATAAGAACCTTCTATATTCTTTCCTTAATCTTCTAATGCTGTGGTTTTAGAAATAGTTGGTTTACCTGCTAAGGTTGAATGATATTTCCAGTGGGTGGTTTTGTTTTGTTTTTTCATATTTGGATATGGCTAGACACCTAATTTTGAGACTGAACAGGTAGCTGAGATTTTCCATGTCAAGACTTTTAGTTCTGTGCACAGGCCACTAAATGGTCTTTTTCATTAAAGGCTGTGGCATTTGTGACACAGTATGAACTACCTACATTGATGCTTTTATAAATGTGTGTGTATGTTGTGGTTTATAATACTGAAAAATTCCATGCTCAAACTACCAAACAGGAGTGAAAAATCTTTATTGATATCACTCTGGACTGTCTGGTGGAATGGGGCCATACAGGTAGAGAGATGTGGCCGTAAGGTTAAGAATCATTAGTCTTGTGAAAAAAACTCTAAAGGTGGCATGTACATTTGAGGAAGAGGCTTCGCATTTATGAAATGTCCAAGATGTAGAATCTACTTAATAGATATTACAACAGGGACAGAGCACAAACCGAGAAAACTTTGTCTTCCCCATATGTTTCCACACAATTGACAAAGAAGTACTGAAACAAAAAGAGCTAACATAAAACAGTAATGTAAGGAAAGCACAATGAATTAAAAAAATCAAACATCAATATGGTTGGAGGAAACGGAAGTTGAAAACCTCAATACAGTAATCAGTCAAAACATATTGTCAAGCCAACATTTTAAAAAAGCCTAAGGAAGAAGTCTCAGCTGGGGTGTTTTAAATGGCACCCAGAAATAAGTAAGGTACAAAATATTCTCAAACTCCAGAGTTGTTTTTTTTTTCTTTTTTCTTTTTTTTTACTATCTGGTGACTTATAAATATTATTTCTGATAGACTCTGCTATGGAAATGCTCTGTGTGTTTTCACAGGCATGTCTCTCGGGATGCATACTTCTTTTTTAATAGTCTACGTCTAACCTATCCAAGACATGCTATCTATTGTCAAAACAACATTATAGAATAGTTTGCTGCTCTCTAAGAGACACTTCCCCCTGGGTTAGACATTTTTTTTTGACCAAATCTGCATATATTAAAATGCCTTTAACATTTTCAGTGTGCTAGGGTAAGCAACGGTTCAATCATGCAAATGGTCAGAGATCAGTCAGACTCAAGAGGTAATATGGTTGAATAAGAGAGCTGGCGATTTCATGGGCCTTCTTTCTTTTAAGTTTCTTTAGAGACCAAATGAGATAAATTGCTATCTGACCCACTGCTTGGGGATAAACGTTAAATGGTTTATCTGGGCAACCCAATCACCTCCAGACAGACTGGAGAATTGGCCTAAATAATGAAGGTGTGTGTCATTCATCTCTTTGTCTGGCTCCTGGTAACCTTGACGGGAGTGAGTGGAGACAGGCTGATTTGTATACACTCAATAATTCAAGGTGTTTGCTTATCTTTCCTTGTCAGATGCTGCTCATCCATAGTCTATGTCACCATCTAATTAGACTTGTTTTTTTTTTTTTTAACTTTGCCTTTCACATAAACCTTTCCTTTTGTGAATTTCATTTGTAACCAGCATTGCCTTTATAAAATATCACACTTATTTTATTTGTTAACATGTTTGCTATACTTTTATTCATATGCTTTTGATATATCAACTCACAGAGAGTGGTCCCTCTTGAACATAACAGTAATCAATTTTGCCTTAGATTTTTAAAAAATAAAAATAAAAAATTTGATCTGAAAATACAACATTCTTTAACTGTGGATATTGGAGGCTAATTGTATATATGTTTTACTCTGACTCCAAATTATGCCTTTGGAATATTTTTCTCAATTTGCCTTAATGTTAATGTATCTAAGAAAAGTCTTGTGCTTTCCCCATGCTTGGGTTTCTGACAATCATTCTTATAAATATAGCAGAACTGCCTACTAATGTCATAGTGTCTTTTACTGAGCCTGACAATGTCTAATCTATTTCTGTTTTCTTGGGTATAGCTTCCTACCATGGTTTATGTGAATCAATGAAATGTAAGCACAGGTGATGAAACATCTGTCTTAAATATTTGAATCTCTCCCATGCCTGTAGTAGTATGTGTCATAGAAGGCAATTCTTCCAGAGACTAAGAAATTTAGAATATCTTCGAAGGGTAAAATATATGTCTTTAATAGATAAGCCATTGAAAATTTGGAGAGTCACTTCAAGTTTCTCATATTTCAGCATAATTTTTCATATATTTCAGCATTATCTATATAATACTATGCATTATGATTATTTTGTAAAATATTCCCTTGCCCTGTAAAAGTTGTAAACCTTACACGCCCAGCTGTATGCTGGACTACAAGATAAGAATGAAAGGAATTCAACTCTTATTTTAAAATCACAAAGAGCGATCAAGCACCTAAAGGGATCAGAAAGTCAGTCAGGTGACTGATGCAACCATGGAAGGGTATAGATTCAAACTACTATTGGAGAAGGAAAACTTGAGAATCCCAAGTGGATGACATTTGTAAGCAAAGAACAGGAAAGACGAATGGAATAAAAGAGACAAAGCAAATAAGACAGTATTAGACACATGTCAATAGGCAGAAGGGTGACCCAGAAGCCAGCAGGCAGAAAGGCCTCATGGGAACTAGTGAGGGCTAGTTATCTGATCCACATTGGTCTTCAATTTTTCTCTTGGGCAATTTTTGTCCTCTCAAAAAGCTATGAATGATTTTTAGAACAGGTTCATGGTTCCATACTTAGCCAACAGCATCTGTATCAGCAACTCTTCTAGTTCTAGAGAACTAGAGCTTTGGAGGCCTAGTGTGCCCCTACATGCTGACAAAGCACCCCTGTTGTGAAAATGCAAAAGCAAACAGCTTCATAATCCAAAACTTTCTGAATGATGAAAGGATACCATAGATGAAAATTCCAAACATTTCCTCATGTGAAGGGTCACAGTCAATATGCACAAAACTACTCAAAATTAATGTATAAACTGACCTTGAGGTGCATGTATAAGGTATTTATGAAGCACATGAAGTTTATGTGTAGACATAGGCTCATCCTCAATATACCTCATTAGACATATGCAAACATCATGATTTTAAATTTTCAAATTAAAACATACCACTTTCAAATATTGTAATCCTTGGTCAGTAGCATCGATCTGACCCAGGATGTCACTGAGATACATCCACATGTAGCCCTCTTCACTTTTTAATGTCAACACAGTTTTCCCAATCTTGAACTCACTCTCAAGACCATGCAAGCATTGAACAAGTGATACTTCTGTGTCACCTCCTAATTAGCTAGAACAGTTAAACATGCACATTCAGGCCCCTAGAACTAACAATCTAAGTGGAGAAACACTGTGATCAAGAGTGTACTAACCACAAACATTCAATAAATCAAAGAGTAAGTTATTTGAGTTAGTATTTAGAAGTAATATTGACCCCTTGATCATATTTCCCTCTAATGGTGCCCTTACACCCAGCTTCCTTTACCTGACATCTCTCCTAAAAGTCGAAGATTAGAATCAAGTTTCTATGTGATTTATATTCTACCACCCTGAGACTGGGTTCTAATGAATCTGGATCTTGGTGACAACAGTTAGCATCATTTAAACTGCTATAACAATTCCCTGAATTCTGACATAACTCATCACTAGGGGTGAATGGTAAAATGATTGAGCCGTTCTTCTTTAAGCTGCAGGAATTTATTCTAGAGATGTGTTGCCTTTTTCTTGCTATAAAGTCAGTGCTGAATGCGCAGTGGTTTGAACCAATTACCTCATTGCCTTAGTTTGCAAAGACAAAAAAAATCTCATTATTTTTAGCATATCGGCAACAGCCTCACTTCTGGTCACCAGGGGCATGAGCTGTCCTCTTCAACTGTCTTTGCAGACACATGTTTTAAGGAAGGTAGCCAGATCCTATTCAGGGTGTAAGGCTTTTGGTTCCTTCTCATCTCTCTTGTTTATATCTTTCTTGTATGTTCTCCCATACAATATAGATTACTCATATTTTTGGTAAGATATTTAGTTATTTCTTGTAAATAATTTCATAGTCTTTAAAATAAATGTTGACATGTTCAGGAGCTGCTAGTGTTTCTGACATTTCTATTTTTTCACTTGTAAGTATTTTCCATGTGCTAGGATGATGTAACCACACAGAACAGTGGAATGGAACCCAGGCTCTGCACCACCTGTCTTTCTTTTCTTACTCAGAACATAACCTACTATCGATGCAATCCCTGAGTGCACTGTGAGTGTTCTTAAACACACAAGCATTAGAAAGAAAATAATCTTCAGTCTCTATTAAGACTGCCTTAGACTGCCTTTAACTGGATTGATGTTTTCAACTACCTAACATTCGTGGCCTTCAAATTTTCTGGGAGGCCCAGTGCTTTTCCAAGTTGCTTTTGATCAGCTGGACACATGTTTGCCATCTGATCCAAGCCAATGACCCAAGTCTCAAGTGCTCCATCTATTAGCCCTGCATAATTCACTCGACTTAGCTGCACATTGTCCATTGTAATTAAGGATGTGCTACGCCATTAGAGAAAGTTTATGGACCAGAGACTGAACTTATCTGTGCATGTAGCAGCCCACCAATGGAGCTTTAGTGTCTCCAAAAGTGTAAGAATAATAAAAAATAACAATGATGATGGAGGCTGTGTCTCCTTGAATACCGACCTCCTGCTAAGTGCCCTTTCTCTATTTGAATGTCTTGCTAATTCAACGCCATTAAAATAGATTCTCTTAAAGACTGTTCTGTCAAATACAAAAAAGAGAGATATATAGAGTGTGGGATTTAATTATCGCTGCTCTCTGTCTCCACATGTGAGCTGTTCTGCGTAATAATTGCCCGAGTTTGTCTTCAAAGGCATTTTAATAGTGTTAATACTAGTAAATATTGCTCATTTTGATGCCGATGTGCTGTTTTAATGGTTCCCATGGTTTCTAAAAGTCATTTCTTATCGTTTTACTGTAGAAAGAATCTTACTTTAATTATGTCATAATTGTTTAGAAGCTGTAGAATCTTAATTAATGCCGGTGGCTTCAAGGCACAAACCAAATGTAGACTTTGTATTCCTGTTTGTTTCTTCTACATCTCTTCCAGTCTCAGAACGGTCCCCCACAAGCTTTCTCAAGCAACATCAGAGATGTGTTTAAGGCTTCTGCTGTTTTCCTTCCTTTGGCTCTTCTGTTAGCATTTCTCATCTTTTAACACAGAATTTAAAGGTTAATATGGAATCAACATTTCAGTCTTCATGGGGAAATCCTTATCTTGAGAATACACGCCCTTCATCCAATAAAAGCAAAAAACTTTCCTTGCTCTGTGGGAAAGCTGGTATGAGACTCTAATGTTTTCCCTTGGAATTACATGCAGGAAAGCAAGACAGAGAGCTTCACTCTCTCCAACCCTGCCGTCCCCTGTCCTCCACACATGTGGCTAGTTCTTCCTATTGGTTCTTCCTTGTGGACATATTGGATCAGTGTTTTCTTCTCTCAGACATTGGCCTTATGCACAGGAAGTCCCAGAACCCCTCCTGTCACATCATTTGGTACATGGTGATTATTCTCTGCTGCTTTATTTGGGTCCAAAAGTCACCCATGAATATCTGAAGCACTTGTATGCCTTAAAAATATGATGTTGAAAAGTCTGTATCTTAGAACTTTCAGATATTTTTATTTCATCCTGTTTTATGTAAAGCTGTGCTTGAAGCAGGGATCCTGTATATATTGATTTAGTGATTATTTATAGACTTTCTGTTTAGGACCTAGTAAGGTTTCAAGTACTAAGTAGATATATATCAATGTTTGGTACCAAACTACCAGTATAGAAATTTATTCCCCAGAAGCACAGAGTTAATAGTGACTTAGTGTGTGTATATACCTACATTTAATGAAAGAGAAAGGTAGTGGTCAGAGACATATTCTTTGAATTCAGCAAGTAGGTAGTCATAGAACTACAACTAGATCACAGGCTTTCACACTGAAATTCGGAAGCTTTCCCATGTGATTTCCACAAGTTTCACATTAATCATTTCTGCTTAGTCCTTCTAGATAGCTATCTGATTGTCTTCATTATGCATGCTAGCCAGTAACCCACAGAGAACACCTTAGAAGCCACTGCTCTTATGACATCTTGTTTTCTCTTTAGTTTCAATCTCCTACACAAACTGAGATTGAAATAACAACAATTCATTTATCTGAATTGATTTGAGAAGGACTTTAGGTTTTGACTAAAACAGTGAAGGTGTTTATGCATAGTAATGTGGGGTGGAGCCAGAAAGCCACAGGAATGAGGGATGTAGCATAGCCTCTTTTCTGGGTTCAGTTCCAAAACCTGATACCCAAAGATGGGCTGATTTCACATGAGTGACCAACATCCCTAGGAGGATGAAAAAATTTCATCAACTTAGCAGAGAAGACCCCCTTTCACATCCTCTTGGGAAAACATCCATAATGAGTATCCAGCAAGGGAAAAGGTTTTGAGAGTTTGCCAGAGGGTACTTACAGGCTCGGTAATCATACCGTCTTACACTTGATAGTAAAAGGATGCTGATTTTGCTCCATGGTTCCTCAAGTAGAACTGGATGAGAAAGTATCAGAAAGGCAGAAAGTCTAGATGTGACATCTTCTACTCAGTGTGGCTAAGAAGACTAGAGAAGATGCCCTCAAGAGAACTGCACTGTATGGACTGAAGATATTGCTCAGTTCATGAACTGACTGCTAGGCAAACATGAGAACCTGAGTTCTCCACCTAGAAGTTCACATTCAAAAAAAGACAGCCAAGTGGAGTTTATGTACTTGTAATTACTGTGCTAGGGGGTTAGAGACAAGAGGATATCTGGAACTCACTGGCCAGTTAGCCTTATTTAATCAAGGGGTCTCCTGCCAAAGGAGGTACTAGCTCAAAAAATAAAAAATAAAAACAAAACAGAAAACCCAAGTGGACGGCACATAGTGACAACTGAAATTAATCTCTGATCTCAAAATGAACATGCAGTCACAGGTATGTTCACCTGTTCTCTCTCTCTCTCTCTCTCTCTCTCTCTCTCTCTCTCTCTCTCTCTCTCTCTCTCTCTCTCTCTCTTTCACACACACACACACACACACACACATATGTGTGTGTGTGTGTGTGTGTGTGTGTGTGTGTGTGTATCATTCAAGAATTGGGGAAATTGCTGGTACCAAAATTCTGATGACTCGATCTGGCCACATATTTAAACAACTTGTGCAGTTACATGACCCCTAGAATTAATGTCCCCACTGAGACTAAAAGATGCTGGACACCACACTCTGGGTGACCTGCATAAGCACTGAAGTTTTACTCCTGATTGTTACCAATTTCCTATGACACTGTGTAGCAGACTGAATCCTAAACTCAATGTGCCCCCTGAGGCTATGTGCGCCTGCTTGGCCTGTGGGTGGGCTTTGATGCCCAACAAAGTGAGTCCTGAAGTTCTGAAAGGTACTTTTATCATTGTGCCCCAGGCTTCATCCACTGTATTTGACATCCAGGAACTAACATTTCATTTAAGATAAATTAAAGATTTGGAAATCTAAAGACCACAAACATAATTGTTATAATCAATGTAAGTCAATGCTAGGTCCGCTACTGGAAATGACTGGTACACAGGACAGGGCTTTTCAATCAAAATGTTTGAATTTACTTTGGGAAGCAGGTATGTGAGCACTCTTATAAGCACATTTGTGAACTGTTAGGTTTCCTCATGTTTACTATCCATTATCTGCCTTTGTTCTGTTCATGCTGGCCCCTTTATAATCCTTTTTTAAAAATACAAAATCAATACAACTTTAATTACAAAAAGCCCATGGTGCCTCTTCAAAAACAGGACAAACAAAAAAGGGCATTTTGTGAAGGCACTGGTGATCTAAGAAGCGTGACCTGGGGCCATCCTATTTCTCAGGGCAATGCTGTTGATCTGTTGGTCGTATTGTAATGATTTATGTGTCCCTATCTGGCACCTTTTGTTCTCCAGCCGGCTTTGTGTATGGTAAATGCACAACTGCATCTCAACCAGGGGTTTGACATTTACAATGCTTTGTAGCATAGATAGAGTCACATCTGGGCAAACATTGTCCCTGGCGATTAGTGCTTCATATCATCTGTGCAGTGTCTGGCTGCCACAATGATGAGCACTCATTAGAAATGTCCCATTTCCTCCTAGAGCCAAAGAAAAGCACAAACTAATCTAACGCGAGCATTCACTGGGTATGGGTATATATGTGTTCAATTTCTGTGCTGGCTTCTTCCAGAGACACACAGAAGCTTATTTTTTGTTGTTTGAATATTGCTTATATCAATGGCTTGATTCAATGTGTGTGTGTGTTGTGTAACAATGTAGAAAACCCAATTTTTGATCAAGTACTTCAGCCAGAGCCAAAGAACATTATACAAAATATCAAGATGAAGCTGCTTTGGCTAATACATTATGTGAGATAGTATTAAAAACATTTTTGCTACTTGACATAGCAGCAGGTTTATTTAAAAAAAACAAAACAATACAAAACAAAACCCAGAGATGCTTTTCTTCAATGTGAAGAATACCTGAATGTTTTGTTTATTTGGTGGTCTCTTTTGCAAAATGATTAAATCCAGGTCCTCCTCATGAATTCATCTTTGGGCTTGCTGGTAAAAATGTCAAAGACTGAGCAAAGCTATCCAAAATATTAGAGGGAGATTTTTTAACAAGCATTTTCATCTCTTTATCCATATACATAGTTTCCTGTATTTCTTTTTAAACCACAATTCCTGTCTCCTTAATTTTCAATTTTTATGTGTGACCCTGGAAAATTGTAATCTGTTCTTTACTAAAAAATCTCAACCTCTAGACTAAGGTGAATGTAAACCTTTAAAATAAATAAAGGAAAGCAAAACAAAATGAGTTGAAACTAGTTTCTGACCTCAAGGAGCCTGTACATTTCTTGTGGATTCCATATAAACTTAGTATAAGATAAAGATATGAGGAGGCTGGACTTAAGTGGCAGGAGAAAGTAGGCTTTAATAATAATATCTAAGAACGTAGGAGATTGGAATGAGTCGTAAGTGGAAATTAATTATTAGAGAGCATGCCCTTATAAGTACAGCATCTTGAAGCAATTCATAACACTTAGGACAGGAAGATCTGAACAGGAAAGCACATATATTGTATCTGGGTAGGTTTTCCCATGTAGGCAGGGCAAGTTGAACATCTTAAACAAACAGAGCCGCTTCTGTTATTCTCATGGCACTCTTGTTTAAATCCTTCTACCTTCAAAATCTATAGGGATTCTTAATTCCCAATATAAACACAGTGAGAATTGCTGCAATTGAAGTGAGTGAAACACTGTGGTTTCATTATCCTGGGCAAGCTGGGTACCACTGTGAGCATGCTTGCCCCTTGCTCTCCTCAGTTTTGCCATGTGATGATACAGTCTTCTCACTCCAGAAGATGCAGCCTCCAAGAATCCATTTGGTAGAAGAGACAGATACTTCTCCATAATTTCATGACACTATTATCTTATTTTGGACTCTGTCTGAAGAACTGCAAAGACTCAAACCCCTTTCCTTTAAAAATGACAAAACAAATCTGACTAAAACAATACAAAATGGAACCAGTGAGAATCTTCGATCAGGTTCTCTTTAGTTTTATCTGAGACACAGTATCAGTACATGTGATTTTGTTTCCTCTGTTCATAAGCGATTAGACACACTGACAAGTCTGGAAATGACACAATATAACATAGGAAGTGAGAAAAGAGGAAAAGTAGAGACAAGAGACTTAAGTTCAATAGCATAGAGTCTGTGCACTGGGGCAAGTATACTCCACAATATAGCAGCCCTGAGACAGCATCCTTCAAGTGTCAAGCAAGTAGCCAATCTCTCAAGAAATAGGATTAGCTAAAAAAGTAGATTGCAAGCTCCATAGCCCTACCCCATTCAATACTGCAAACTACTCTTGTAGGTAACCACACCAACCCAATCCTATTCCCTCTATTTTGCCTGCAACTGTGTTCAAATTCCAGCAATGTGTAAGATGTTATCTCTCATGTGACACTGTCACCTTTCCATAAGTACCTAGCTTAGAATTATAATCCAGGAAAACTGTTCTTTTAGATTCTGAATTTTTCTAAGTTGTGTATAATTTTGTATCCATGGCTTTACCTTTCAATGGAAAGAATATGGACAATGGTGAAGATCCAGTTCCTCTACTTCCTTCATTTTTATCCCAGATCATCATGGCTATCACACCTTCTTTCCAAAAGAATGTTCCTCCTCAGGTCACCTGTCTGTATCTGTCTACCTTAAGATACTTTCACACATATGAAAGAATCAGGACTGGTACTACTTGTATCAGTAGGACTTTCAAACAGATTAAAGCTTAGAACTGAGCTTGTTGGGATGGCTATTTCTTTCCTACAAACACACATTTGCCTACGTGAACGTGGAAGGTGTTATGAACAGGATTTTGAAAATCTCTTCTCTAAAAAGAAATGAACCAGGTGGCTAGTGACTGGAGTGGTTGTAAAAGCATCCCCAGGTTGACAGGAAGCCTTGCTTTTTGTGGTTTGTTTTCTGTTAAAATTGTCTTGTAGCCTGAGACTGATGGAAAGGAGTCAACAGGAAGAGAATAATAGGGGTAGCAGTAATGTGTAAGAATTAGTCTTTGAATGAATGGCGTAAGGGAGAATCGATGTCCAGCTCACAGAAACATGAGATTGGGACAACTGAGGAAGATCCTGTCAGAAACTGTGACTGAGACTCAATTGGTCTTTCACCTCTATAGAAGTTCTTCTCTGAATGGAGGTACCAGACCAGCGGTGCTACAGAACACACAGACAGGGGATGCACCATGCACATCCATCATTGAAGCTCTACCTGACACCATTTGATCAGGTTAATTTTATTAGTCCCAGAGTGTGTTTTCAAAGTTTATTTCTGAGCAAGAATTTTAAAAAAATGGTTTAAAGAAATAGAGCAGGCTAGAATGAGACAACAAAGGAAATTAATGGGATCGTTTTCTCTGCTTTAAAAAATATCTTTTGAAATCCTATCAAAACGACACAGAATGTAAATAGATCAGAGCTCTGTTGAATTCATTGCTGTTTAGCTCTCAGTGCAAAGCACCTCCATGGCACGAGCAAAAAGGGTCACGCAGTGAGCTCACAGATAGTAAGAAATAAAGAGATAAGGAAACCAAGGAGGTGGGGATCACAGTGAAAGAAATGAGGAAAGATGGTGCAAGAAGAAAAGTCTAGGTAGAGAAAATAAGAAAATCAGGAAGGACAAAGAGGAGGGAAAGAAAGGCACCAGCTGTAGAGGCAATTGTTCTTTTGTGTGTACAAATGTCAATCAAGGTGGCCGTTGCTTGGATTAAAATAAAGTAGCATGAGAGCCTCAGAAGGCACATGATGTTCTGTTCTGTGTCTCGCTCCCTGGATACAACCGCTGCACAAATAAAGACAAATGAATAATGTTGGTATTGTTAATGAAGGTTGCCTTTGAGTTTGGCTCAGAGACAATTGCCTGTAGTTGTATCTGATTATAACTCATCTCTGCAGGGGCAGACAGAACTGTTGTAAATGTCTGAAAATTATGAGCTTTAGAAAGATGGACCCTGTGATTGTAATGACACTCAGCATTTGAACATTTTATAGTCTTTCTCATCTGAGAATATGAGGTTGTATTTATGACATCACCAGATTTGTGTGTGCCACTCTGAGGTACACATCAACAAGTATTCTTTCCCCAAATTTTGTTTTGTGTTTAATTTAGGTTTTCCTGAAGAGTACATGATAACTTACAGTACTGCCATTAGGATAAAAAAAAAAAATCCTGCTGGCAAAAGTGGCAGTCTCAGAATCTGACAAATGTATAAGGTTAAAGGTCAAAGTCATACTGGTCATATCTATGTGTTGACTCCTCAGGGGAGCAGAAACCAAAGCTCTATAGTGAACCTCCACACCACCTCAGTTCCAAAGACCTTAATAATTTCTGGTCCCCTGTGAATGCAAGACTATTGGACTAGAAAACAATAATTATAATTTAAACACACACACACACACACACACGTTTGACTCATAAGTCAAGACAAGTTCTTGAATGGCTCTAATCATGTGTGTTGGTTGTTTAACCAACCCCATTTACCAGGTGAACGTACTTTAGAAAATACAATTGGCTTCAAACACTTCTTACCGTGTGGAAAACCATAATGGATATGAACAGATTTCAAATTTGTGCCTATGTGTTTGTATTGTATGTCTTTGAGTGTATATCTCTGTATGTGTGAATGTGTGTGTACGTCTGTGTATGTGTGTGCATTTCTGTAAGCCTGTGTGCCTATGTGTGTCTGTGAATGCCCATGTGTGCCTCTATATGTATATATGTTTGTGGGAGTATGTCTGTGTGTTTATTTTGAGTCTGTGTGGATGTGTCTGTATCTCTATAAGTGTGGTGTGGTGATATGGTGACATACATTCAAAGCTTGTTTAGAATATTGTTTCCCTAACATTATCCATCGAGTGCTGATCAACTGATAATGCACACAAGGGTGAAGCAGAAGATGATACAACCAACTTTGATCACATTGCAACTAGAATAACTACCATATAATTACATAGAGATTATACTTTTCTATGTACTTTATCATTAAGAAAACAGACTAAGAGACAAATGAAATTCAAGCTAAACATCAATGTCCTGAAAATATGGTTAACAAAAAACTTCATCATCTGAAGCTTATTAAGTACTTATATGAATACATGAAACTAGAAGTGGATAATGTCACATTTGAGGCAATGGTTATTGAAATATAGGTCATTAAAAACATTAAAAACTATGTAGAGGCTGTAAAAGAAGTCCATATTTCTGTTCAGGTCTCTTCTCCAAGATACACATACACACGCGCGCACACACAGACACAGCACACACACACACACACACACACACACACACACATATATATAATATATATTCAAATATTGAGAAGTTTCTACCTGAAATAAAAAAAAATCTAATACATTTTTTTATCTATTCACTTCAGATATAAACAAAACTATCAATACTATGTGATATAAAATATTGCTGAACATTTAAGATTATCTACTAACCCTCTCTAATCCTTAATACACCGAAAACATTTCGCCAGTTTTCTCAAAACACACACATACACATGCACACACACTCCAACACACACACACACACACCACACACACCGAGGAGGAAAGAAGGGAGAAGAAATATGTTAGAAAGAGGCAAATGGAGAGAAAATTTTAGTATACTCACATTGGACAATAGGAGTTGTGGGGAGGTAGAACTAGAAAGTCACATTCTACTGGCTTTGCAATATAACTGATAGCCTGTTGGACTGAAAACTGAGTTCATGAGTAAACTGAAGACCATGGTACAGCCAGGACATTAGAGTGCTCTAGAGGTGAATGTTGGTTATTCTGGTTTATGGCCCTGGTCCTATTCTGTGCTCAACTAAATGGAGCAGAAAATACTGATGCAGGAAAATACACTAAACTTCTAGGACTCCTTTGTTTCATCAAACAGGTAAAGAAAATCTCCTTCACTCACAAATTTGTCAGAAGACAAAGGCATCATGACAGTTCCATTCATGTAAGATCATCTGGACAAACTTAGTAGTGGAAAAAGAAGTGAAGAGAAATGGTTATGTGCCCTTACAGAATGACAGCACAGTTTCGTCCCCACCCCTCTGGCTCTGTGACTCTGTTGTCCTAGCCAGCTCTTTTGCCTTCATCTCCCCTTGAGAATGACCCAGTTTACCTTGTCCCAGGGTAAAGCCTGGTTTTGGCAATCAATAAAAGTCCATGCTATTCAGAATTGCTGTAGTCGCTGCCTTCCTGCACCTGCTCAGGGAGATGGTTCCTGTTCAAGTTCAGAAAGGAGCCACAGCTTCATTTGCGGGATGCTGGGTTGAAGTCAGACTTCAGAGGCCTGACTTTATGCAGCCTCCTGGGATTCCACTGGGCTTGAATCGCCTGTGACCTCTGTGCCCTTACAATATCACAGAAAACACCATCTCAGTGCCCACTAATTGGTCACCTTGATGTCACTCACAGCAAGAAGATCAAGGACAGAGTGGATCCTGCAAAGTGAACTACACACACTCTCAGGGGTGGTCTCCATAGGTCAGGTTCACCTCCTGCAGAGAGCACTGCATGGGGGCTTCTTACCCAGGGACTGCTTGAAACAACTCTGTGCTACACATGAACAAAGAACTGGCAGACCCACAAGCGACCTGCTCCTGGCCACCTACAGGGACCAAATTGTCATGCTTTCACAACTATTTCGCCTCTATTATCCCAGTAAAACATTAAGCATTTTGCACAGAATCTCTATAATGCTGGCCTTTAAAATTAGTTCACGATACTGCTTTATAAAGAAATTAAGACTATTTTATATTTAAAGTGACTGCTCAATCATGGATTGCTAGAATGTTATATGCTGGAGAACCTTGCCATAATAACAAATAGGTTTCTTTTGAGTCTCCTAACCTGATGTCTTCTGTGAATAACTAGCATGGTTGATAAAAGAACAGGACGACAGTGAACACATTTTGGATTCTTCCCCTTGAATTAAGAACTGTTGTAAATCATTGTTCTTATTCCTTAAACCCAGGCATGTCAGATGGTAAGAACTTCAAAGTTAAAAATAATCTCATCAAAAAGGGAAGAGGAGAGAGAAGAGAGAGAGAGAGAGAGAGAGAGAGAGAGAGAATGTTTCAAATTTTAGTGCTTATTGTAAGGTTTGAATTAGTGGTTCATTTTAGCAAATGAAATATTTCCCCTCAGATTAATATCTTCTTTATGTGTATGGTTGTCCTGTGTTCCAATTCCCTGTCCAGAATTCTCTAGAAAATGTTGGCTAATCCTCTTGTAAATCTCAAATATAAATAAATAAATGGGACATGGGAGATACCAGGACCAATTATTTTTCTAGAAAGTCATGGTTATGACCAGATACAACTCAGAATCCCTGAACAAGCATCCACTAAAAAGAGCAAGAAACAACATCTTGGATAACCTTTGGAATGGAAAAAAAAAAAAAAGCCAGATGTGTACAGTGTAGGACAAGCACCTGAGATGATTGTTTTGTAATTTGAAAGTAGTTGAACCCCTTTTCAGCATCTAAATGAAAGTGAAAACAAATTATGAGTTTCCTAGATATGGTAAGTCCCAAGCAGCAGGTTCCATCCTTCATGAATAAGTGGGAGCAAGAGCAAGGGATGAAACAGCTACTCCAAGGACAGAGCTAGCCCCACTTTGCTGAAACTTCAGCAGTCCAGAGGACCACAGAACAGAGGAGCAAATGATCCCCTGCAGTTATTAAGACACTATGCACATGTATTGTCAACTCAAGGGATGATACTTGCAACTGAATGTCCATAATGAAATCAACATGGATTTTTCTCACCAGTAAAAAGCTTATTCCCCTCTCTAGATAAAGTTTTCAAAACAAAGAACAGCTTTCTTTCTTTCTTTCTTTTTAAATGAGAGAATGTCTGGATAGACTGTCCAGCTTAATTTGCCTTGTTATTGGATTTAAATGTTGCTTTCGGCTTCTTGACTTATCAATGGGGTAAGGCAGCATTCTTGGCTTTTTAGCAGAGAACACTGGTGATGTATGCTCTACTTGGCAAAGGGATTTGGAGGTATTGCTGGGACATTAGATCTGAGACAGTCAACTTAAACAAGGAAATATTTGTTCAGTCTCATAGTGTCAGAAGGTGCAGTTCATGGTCAGGTAGCTCCATTGCTTCTGGCTATAGTGAATCTCGACATCATGATGAGAAATGTGTTAGGGTAGAGATGCTCACTTAATGGAAGCTGAGAATCAGACAGTGAAAGAAATACCCAGGAACAAGTTGTACAGGTCAAGTTACAGCCCAAGTACCCACTTCATCCATGTAGGTACCTTTCAACTATGAACTTACCAACTTGTTATTTATCTGTCATCTGCTAAGAACCAAGTAATTCAAATATGACTCTTTTAGGACTGGAACATTTCACATTTAAATTACAACATGCCCATCCCAAACTGTTGCAGTCACTTACCTTTTTACTAGGACCTAGGTATATGTTTAAGGAGTATTATCTTTATACCAGAGGTCCTAGACAACAAAGTCATGGTAAAACAGTCAATTTCTGAACACAGTACAAATGAAGAGATTGAATTTGATTTAGGCACAGATATTCAACCACTGCAGTTCTTCAGTTCAATCCATAGTCCTTCTCTTACCTTAGATCATCTGTGTCTGCATTTCCCAAGTGTCTTTAGTTCCATCCTTTGAAAGGCAGATGTAATTTGAAGCCAGTCTCCTCCACCCTCCTCTGAACCACCAAGAAACCCTCCTTTACAAAATTATTCACTTTAGAGATTTCGACTTGGGCATTGGGAAAACTTGAAAGCACAACCACAATAGATTTTTTGTAGAATGCTGTCTTCCATGAAAGTCTTGGAGGAAATTGGGGATTGGGTAGAACATTAGGGTGTTCTTTAAAGGAAAACAAAGAAGAATATAATATAAAGGAAGATGTGTTAATATAAAGGAAGATGGAAAATCAAAATGCTTGTTGGCTTTCTCAAGAATCAGACTAAATATTAACTTTTCTACATACTAAGCCTCTCTGTACTATGGCTAATTATTAAAGCTCCCAGAGATATGAGAAAAATTAACTCAGTCATCAACAGAAAGCAGTTCGCAAATGACTCATGCCTATATTTGTCAACTAGGGGCTGCAAAAGAGTTAGGGTCTTTGGAGTATTTGAAGTCCTAGCTAATTCAGAGTGTCTAGGAGCAAGACAGCATATAACAAGTTAGAAGACTCAGAGCCCCACACCCAAGGCATGAAACATGCAAACTTGCTTAGCTGGTTACACTTTATAAGCACCCTTCTATCTAGACCATTTGGAGAAAAAAATCAAGAAGAGATTTTTAAAAAAGGAAACAATAGAGATATTGAGAATTTATTTTGTAATATGACTCCTTTAAGTGAGGGATCTGGGTCTCAACTTTAATAAAAGCTCAGCTAACGTGCAAGCACTGTGGGAACGAAATGAAGGGGCCTGAGGGCTGAGTCCTTGCTTCTCATGCAAGAGGACTGTTGAGGGCTCATCTTCTCAAATGTGAACTCCGCTGGGTAATCAGTCATCCCCATGGAAACTCAGCAACTTTTAATTGTCTTTAATTAAGGGGCCACAGAGGCAATCAGCTACATTCCCAGCACATTAATGAGGGAAGCGTGAAGTGCAAAATGGCTACCTGAGGTGACTCACATAAGCAGAGAGGCCTGCCTGAATTTCTAAAGGGAAATTCACTAGGAGAAGAATTTAATATTGGGTTCTCAAGGGGTGGGGTATGAGAAATAAGTAGTGAAACCAGGAAGGTTTTCTTGACTACATTACCAAAGCAAGGAGTAAATAATATGAATTTATGATATTGAAAGATAAAAACAAAAATGAAAATAAACTGAGTCATTAAAAGAAAACTGAGGAGTGGTCTGTCTGTGGGTGAGGAAGGGAGCACCTAGAAGCATGAACAAGAAGGTTATGAAGAAAATACAGCAGTGGTGTAGTAACAGGTCATAATGAAGTCCATGATTTTGCACAGTCATTACAGAGTGAATAATGAAGCATTTAGGGAAAAGGCCTCTGTCATCTAATACCCACCTCTGAAGTAAAAAGGCATCTCTATAGTAGATTTCAAATTTTACTGCAAGCAGTTTTCCCTGGTCTTCAGAGTACATTATCTTATCAATTATTTTCTTATTTTATAAAAGAATTTTATTCACTGTCCTCTACATTTGTTTACCTAATTATAAGTGATTGCATCGTTTCTAGGTGGAAACCAAATAGCTCATGTAAGGAAGCTTGATTCTTTTCCTGGTTCATTATCTACATCCTTGATATGACAAACAGATATAGTCTGTAATAGAGAAACTGTGGTGCTGAGGATCTTCCCAGGACTTCATCCCCAAGGTATTGAAGCTCCCACCAGATCATAAAGACTATAGACAAACAGTAGTCATCCATATCCTCTCGGCTCTTCTGAACAGACTGCAGTCACGCACAAAAACTATGTTGATCCGAATGAGAAAGAGACATTTCTAACTAAAACATTAGTTAGGGGATAGTAGGGTAACATCATGTTGATTACAATTACATCCAGTTTTTTACAAAAAATGAGTTAGATATTGAGTGAATGTCTCAGGACATTGGAATCTCAGAATTCCTCAAAAAGACTTCCGTCCAGCCACATTTGCATCAGTACAAGGAGAATACTGATGGCGGTGAACATTTATATTTATTATAAAATCTTAAAAATATTAACTACACCACACACACACACACACACACACACACACACACACTTTCCTTACTGTTTGTGAAGAACTCTATGAGATATTATTTTTAAGGAGTTCATAGGTTATCTGTAGAGCATACAGATAGATCAATGCTAGCAAGCAGAGAAGCCTAAAGAACAATCTTTGTGACGACAGGTGTGAATGGAACAATGGCTGGGATCCCCTTCTCTAATTCAAAGCACCTCCTCTTCCCACTCATTAAAACAGCAGCCTGCCTGCTAAGTGTTTATCTACTCACACTCTGCCCCAACCTCTCATTTCAACTAATACTTAGTAGGTGCCTGCTTTTAAATTCCATTAAAGTTCCATGTTTCTAGTAACAGTTTCTGCATTTGACAGTTCCTTTAGGAACAGGTCTATGGCTAAGTTACAGTACTGTGTCAGGTTTAATAAGACACCATTGAGGATTCTCCATCTAAAGTCGATGCTGGCTTTGGTCTAGTAGAGCAATGGATGTTAAAAAGAAAGAATGACTTCTACAACTTTAAAGGAAACAGTTCTCAGAATTGGTTGTCTTCCTGACTCTGGCCCTTCACTATGCTATTGGGAAAGGTGTGTATTCTTTCCTCTATGAGAAATAGCCTTTTCTATGCACTGGATAAATGTCATTTTTCAGTTTCTTTTTGGGATTGTTCAATAAATTTTCAAGTTGTATAGGCCAGTTGGAACCTCTGCTAACCCACATGGCTGTAGAATGAACAAGAAAGGAAATACCATATGCCTTTTTATCACCCAGACTATTGTTTCGGTTTGTAGTAAAATACAATAAAAGTTTATAATAAGAGCAGCCATAATAGTCCTCTGTAGTCAGTACTATCTGTTTTCTTATTGTTCTCTATGCTCATTTCCTGTTAGCCTAAAAAAGAAATTTCTTTGAAAAAGTTTGTATTGTGTGGATAAGTACAAAATATGAAAGCACAAGGTTTTTTTTTTTTCCTAACTCACTCAGTTAATTAAACTGAAATGGAGATTCTGCCATTTGCAGCCTTAAAAAATAGCCAATTGAAATTTAATTGGTATCCCTTTTCCTTTTCGTATTCATGCCCTGAAGCTAAATTAATGATCAGTTATAAGCACTCAGCTAAGGGGCCATTATGATTTTTCGATGAAATTAAACCTAAGACCATATAATGTATCCAACAGCTTTTCAGATAAGGAAGACGGCCATACAAATACCAAAGGGTTAACGCTGGTTCTGTGCCCTCTGCTCCCTTTAGCACACACACTCTTTTTCAACAATTACAGAGAGACAGTCGGCTCCAGTGTATTCTAGCACCAGTAGCTGTTGTAAATCAAATTAATTACTTTTGCCCCAAACTGTCCTCAGTGGAGGTTTTTTAGCCACTGGACTGTTAATACTTCTTTAGTTAATCACTGTCCTATAATGCTGATAAGTCATGCAATGGCAATTTCCTAGCCTTTCCCAAAGTTCCTACAAGATTGATTTATCAGAGCTGTGTATCACTCAGCTGAGCAACAACCTCTTGAATCTTCTTTGCCTTGGGAGAACAGTACCCAGAAATGTTGATACTGGTTGCAGTCTCTGTATGCCTCTCTTCTCCTAGCTTCTATTGAAATTCATCTCTTTACCCTGGTTATATGCATCCTTGATATCATTGTATCCACTAACATTGTACCCACCAAGACTTTTGGCCGAACAGGACTTTTGGCTTTCTTGTCAATTTGATCAAGAATAATTTATTATATAGGTGGCTTAGACCAGCCATTGTTCCTGTCTGTTTGTGCTTATAAGAAGTTGCCTGCTCAGCCAAACCCAAATGGAAGGCAGAGAGCTGAGGCACATGACTCATTATGACTTAAAAATATAGTCACCTTGAGCAAAGGCAAACTATAAATGCTAGAAGAAAATGAATATTTTTAAGATTTATTTATTTTATTTATATGAGTACACTGTTGCTGTTTTCAGACACACAAAAAGAGGTCCTAGGATCCAACTGCAGATGGTTATGAGCCACCATGTGGTTGCTGGGAATTGAACTTAGGACCTATGGAAGAACAATCAGTGCTATTAATCTCTGATCCATCTCTCCAGCCCAAACTAGATGAGAATTTTATAGCAAATATAAAGAATGCTACTTGGCATAAAATTACATATTTATTGTTTTCGGTACAGGATTTCTCTATGTACTTCAAGCTATTTTCAAACTCATGATCCTTTTACCATCAGCTCCCTGGGGGACCAAATTGCAAATATTGCCAATGTACTTTTAAGTTAATTCTCTTAATTTTTCTTAAAAAATTCATGAATTTTTATAATAAATAAAGTCTTTTCTGAATAAATGCTGGTTGCATGAGGTGGGGCAAGAAATATTATATATAAAAACAGTACCCTAAATTAAAATACAAAATATCTTACATCCTCTCTTAAATGAATACCTAATGCCTTAGGTCTTGAAATGCTCTGAACCATGTTTGAACTCCAGACCAGCCGTTGGCACCTGCCAACGGTATGGTTAGAGCTCTAAGTAGCTCTCTAGCATCATAAATAACCACCTTTCTGAGGTTCAGACGCTGTCTACAAGACATCATCTAAGTACTGAGAAATACTCGATCCCTTAAGAAAGAATCCCCCTTTGTTGGTTTCATCAATATTGAGAGGATTATTTGCTCCAGGTCTAGATTTAGATCACCTAATTGAATAGACTTATTTTTCTACAACTGCATTTGTGTCCACAAAGTATTATGAACATTGTCACCCTCTCTTGTTTCTCTGAGAACCTTCCAATAATCTCTTCTTCCCAACTAGTCCCTCTTACACCTTCTTGTCATCCTGAAAGAACACCTTGCATTGAATTAGGATTGTTATTATATGCACATTGTTGGGGGCTATTTGCTGGAACATTTGCAACAACCAGTGCCTGCCCCAGAAAGTAAATGATACTACTCCCCCCACCCAAAAAATCTTTCCTTTCTAGTATCTCTTTAGCGTGGTCTGGATTTCCTAAGCTCCTTCTGTACTCTTGATAGAATATCGATGGACCTCATCTTGTTCAGGTCTCGGATAGGCAAATAGAGCTGCTGATAGGAAATGGTTGCAAGGATGTGCCATAGCTAGAAGGCTGACTCTTAAAGAACTTGAATTCTTCTCCATCTTCTTTGGTGTTCTCTGGGCCTTGCTGGGGTTGATATAAATGTACCCTTTAAGGGTCAACAGTCACTTGTTCTAGGGATGAGTTTCTCTGCATTAACCATAACTAACTGGCAACCTTACTTACTAGTTCTCTGTTAACTGAAGTATCATGATTAAACATCAAAAATTATAGGGATACTGTATGTCAGAAACAGAGCTTACACCATACTCCTAAATTAAACATTTAAAATTTCATGGCAGTGACTTCATAGGAACCCTGAAGTAAGAGACTGGTCTTAGATCTAATATTCATTTTCTTTCTGTATCTTCTAAATGCTTAATATCTGGACCATACATTTTAAAGCAAAGAAAATTCCTTTGTTTAAGAATATGTAATTTAAAGTCCTAGTGATTGTTTTTGGTCAGTTTCTTGCAATCGGCAAGGTAATTTTTTTCAATTTATTTTGAATTAGTCAAATGCACTGTTGAAAGGCAGAGTGAATTGATGCTAAATAGTTTTTGGAAGATGTAATTGTCTGATGATTTGTAAATAGCCAAGCTTATCAAAAAAGTAATTTAAATGTTATGCTGACAATTTTGTTCAGTTTGGTGTTCTCTGTAAACTGGGGAATCCAATTTTTTGCCCCCATTAGCATGAGAATTATCTTTGCTTGACTAAATTATTTGAAGACCTAAGGCTGCCCAGAGTTTTGGAATGAGAACTTTTAATGATTTATTGCCTAGAATAAACATCACTCAAAAGATGATAATGTCAAAGTGTTTTTAATAAGCAAGTTTTGGGCAATTTTTAATGGCTGGAATGTTTTCCAAATATACACTATTACTGTCAATCTAAGGAAACAATAGGGGTTGGGGAGTCTGTGAATATTTCTCCATATTCCCATTGCTTTCTTAGAGTTCTTAATGTTATCAGTCCAAATTGCAAATTGACTGATATACAGCAGATGAAAGAACTCTAATAAACCTAAAAGTTGTAATTTCTAGATCCTTATCATTAATTATTCAATAGTAGTAGAGCAATACAAAAGAGTTATTAACATAGTGAAGTATTTGGTAACTTGATTAAATACTTTACTTACAATATTTTTTTTTCTGAATCTTTACTAAAACTGCAGTAGGAATTTTCTCCTAAATATGTTTCTAGAGATTAACTAGGTAGAGGACAGAGCAGAAATGCTAATCTTTTATGGTCATACTTTTAGTAAGCCAGCACGCTGAGATTCAGAAACCTCAGACAGACTTCAGGTATTTGCCACCATGACAAATAACCATAAATATACAAATGAGGAAAATCAGACTTATAATGAGGTATGTTCATTCTGGACTAATACAATTTTAGATGAATCACACTGAAATAAAACATTAAATATTTATGTTTCCTTACAAATTAAAAACAAAAGTGCGGTAGATTGTTCTTTTTTCCGAAACTGTAGAGTAAGAATGGACTCAGTGTGCACTAAGGATATGATGGCGTTGTGCAGTTCCTCTGGGATTAAAGCGTTCCATCTGGAGGAAAGCTAGCTAAGAAAGATGTTAAAGCAGAGGTCAAGCAGCAGGATATTCTAGGGGGAAGGTGTAACTTACATCCTGCACGGAAGCACCTTAAACTCTGTCAATAAACAACTCAATAGGTTCAGGAAGACACTGTACCTGACAGGGTTCACCAGCCCTCTTAATTCTTAAGCATGTATAAATAATAATGACTTCTGAGATACATTCTTGGACAAATTGAGGTTCATGGATGAAACAGAGAGCAGCCAGTCTTCTGGAAGGTGCTCAGCCAGCTTAGGTACCTGAAAAGGACACTATCCAATCTGGTGAGTTGCCTGCAGCCCAAAAATGAGCTTCAGGTCTCTTTTGTGATGTGTCACCCAAGCTGGGATGGCCTTGGGTGATCCAACTGTCTTTGAGTCATTTCTACCTCTATTAGTAATCAGTGATTCATATTTCTATAACCCCAGCTAACCCATTGGTTCACCAAGCTAGACTTTAGTGATATCCATGTTTGTTTTGATCTGTTATTGGTTCCCTGTTTGGGATGAATAGACCTTTCTTCTTGTTTCCCCCAAAATGGCCTCACGTAACTTTCTAACCTGACAACTTGTCTGGAAGTGCTAAATGAGCACTCCAGTATTTGTGTAATCATCTGAATTTAGGTCCAGCATCATTTCATGACCCAGAGCTTCATGGATCTTACAGCTTATCCCAGGTTAAAGACTCCAGACTGGGACTTCTTGTAGAGAGTGGACTGAGAGGGAATACTATAAAATGAAGGTTTCAGAAAATCCCCAGAGAAGATACAGTGCTGAAAGAGTCAGAAGGTCACCAAGAGAAAAGCTCAGCTGATCTGTGTGTTACACCTGTTGCAAATGGCTCTACTTCTGAAATCTCCATATATTTCAATTAAATTTGGGTGTATCTCTTCAAAGGTAAGGAATGCACGGCAGAAAAAAAGGAGGGGGATAGCAGGAACTGGGGTATCGAAGGCTCACAGTTCTACTGTTTCCTTCTACTGTATTGAATAAAATGAATCTTTTCAAACAGGTGAATTTTCTAACAGAAATGGTCCAAACAGCCTCAGCTCATTGAATAGAAAGCACAATGGTGATCTAAACCTATTACTTTCAATGGAGTCTGTGACATTTTCTGCCAGCATATTGATTGGCAAGAAAGAGAGAGCCAGAGAGAGAACTTTTCCCTAGGCTCATTGTGTGGAGTCAGTCATTGTGATTCTAGTCACAATGCAAGAAAAAGCACCTCGAATCAACAGGCCAAGAGCTTCTATAACAGCAGTAATGAGTGATTCTACCAAACAGAATTATACTTTATTTTCAATTTTTTTCAATAAAATAATATCTCCTCCCTGAACTACAAAGCCAGAAAAATATTAATTAGTAGATTTGTTGACTATACCTATATTTGGCCAAAGATTAAGACATATGTTTTCAGAGAATAGTTAATACCACCTTTTCCATAAATCTTATTATGTACATGAATATTTATCCTGAATAGCCTAAAGTTTTAAGCTGAGTGTGTTCAAATTTATTTGAACTAGGTTGGTTTCTATGCCCCTGAATAGTAAATATTGCTGTGTATTCATGTCTCTATTTAGTATTTGTTACAATTTGTTGCTATTTAGCAATCTGATTTCTGGAAACACATAAATCCATTAAGCTTCATCATGAGGTGCACATTGTGTGGTACTGGTGGGTCGGCATCAGGTCTTTCTGTGTCATGTAGCAAAAATATCCAATTTCCACTGACTATAGACAAACTCTCAATTATACTATCCCAGGAAAATTCATGACAAACATTATTAACTGTTTTAAATGAAGTAATTTTCTAGTATAGAATATAAATTCATTAATGCGTATGTATCATCAAGTATTGCAAGGTAGATGAATGATAGGTAGGAAGATATTGCTTCTGGAAGCTCTTCCTCTGGCAGAAATGTACAGAAAAATCCTGCCCAATTGAACAGGGCATGCTCTGTGAATACCATGGAGTAGCCATGTTTATGTTAGTTATACAGAAAGGCTATGTTAATAATTTGCCTAAAATTCAAAGTATGAGAAAATAGTAAGGATAAAGAGCTGCCAGGCATTCCTGTGAAGCAGATATAGTCAATAGCTTGCCACTTTCCAATCTTTATCTAAGGTCATGATAGCTACAAATATTCAAAATAACAAGGTGTTAGAACCGATTGTGGATTATGTGGGTTTCATCTCTTTACAATTGTTACACAACTCATCATGAGATGTTCATATGCTAGTAACTGGTGGATGTCAGGACTGCCTTTCTCTTAAGTATTGAGTTAATTCACATTTCCTCAGCCAGATTGGACCCATTTATATCCCTATACATTGGAATTTTAACTTCAAGAGCTATAGCATGCCTAATGCATAGCTAGGGTGAGTCATTTTATTTAAAATGGTCAAAATCACTCTTTCCACTAGTGAAGTATATAGATTACATCACCAACTCAGAAGGTCTGCTTGCAGAATTTGTAGTCAAACTCAGGATTCATTAATTTACCTCCCAGTATATTAGTCTTTGCAGAAAGAAAGTAGCTCTACATTTCAAAGTCAAGTCCAATGTTGTAGTTTCAGTACTTAGTAGATTAATGTATAGGTCCTACACCTAGCCATCCATATTTTTTAAGTTAACAACTAGAAATCCAAAGGCATCATAGATCATGGGTTTTGCATTTGGTACATATAATTACACTGTGAACTTCCGTTTCACTGTGTATGATATGATGACTATGTGCTTCCTTGACTCTTCCCTAAATACAGAGATTCTTGGGAGAAAACCATTAAAATGACTAAAAAGAACACAGACTTGGTAGAAATATTGTAACTTTTCTCTCTTTTCTCTGATATCCACCCCACTGACTGCTTACTTTCCAATTCAACATCAAGGACAGACTTCATTCAATCCTCATAAAAGTTGGAAAAGCTTAAATAAACCATTCCTTTTCATGGAACTACAGTCCACATTGGATCTTATTGACATTCTTCTTTTATTAAACTAGAATCAAACTATATTTATGACATATATGCATAGAAACCCCAACATAGGCATGTCACATATATACAATATTAGCTCATCACTGTGAGCTCACTCCTCTGCTTCCTTTACTGAGATAGAGCAGGATGAACTTGAGAAATCTCTGTTATTCTGCAAACCCTTTCTTAGAATTGAGTTGTTTTGTTCTCTGAGAGCTCCATTCAACAGCCAATGGAAACAGATGCAGAGCCCCAGAGTCAAACATTAGATGGAGCTCCAGGAGTCTTGAGGAAGTTGTGGGTAGTATTCAGCGACATGAAACAGATAGGGACTCCACAAGAAGACCAACACAGTCAACTAACTGGGACTTTTGGTTCCTCTTACAGGCTGAACCACAAACCAAAGAACATACATGGGCTGGGCATAGGCCCCCCGCACATATGTAGCAGATTTGCAGCTTGGTCTTCATACAGGTTCCCCAGCACCTGGACCAAGAGTTGTCCCTGAATGTGTTGTCTGTCTGTAGTATATGTTCCTCTAACAAAGCAGTCTTGTCTGGCTTCAGTGGGAGAAGATAAGCCTAGTTATGCAATGAGTTGATATTCCAGAGTAGGGTGATACCCATGGGGGGGACAGGAAATTTGAGAGAGTTTGTGTGATGGGGAAAGCAGAAGGCAGGGAGAGCAATTGGGATGTAAAGGAAGAAATTAATTAATGGAAAAAAAGAAGTGAGTTGTTAAAGACAAGCACAATATTCTGCCTTATGATAAGCAATACAAAAAAGGAGTAATTTATGAATTAAGTGATCATTTTTATAAGCTGAGGTGATTGATATCTTGTTTTACACAAAATCATTTACCAGTCGCTTGCTCTACTAAGTAATCAATCACATTTAGCGAAACAAGATAGGGGTTCAGTGGTTAAAAGTGCTTGCTGCTTTTTCCGGAGATTTAAATATGTCTCTAGGCTCCTACATTGGGTGCCTCACAAGCTCCTCTAACTGCTCCGAGGAATCTCACACTCTCTATTGGCCTACACAGATATCTGTATCAACAGGCATACACTCACCTTGTGTGTGTGTGTGTGTGTGTGTTGTGTATGTGTGTGTGTATACATTTATTTATTTATTGTATATATTATAATATATTTATTATATATTTTTCAGAATTCTGTCTCTCTCTGTTGCATGTCCCACCTTTGAATCCTGCCTCACCTCATTGGTCAATCTGATTTTTATTGACAAGTGCTGCTTCTATTCCATTCAGTACAACAAGTTGAGGAGGCAAAGCAAGCAGAAAGGAGCTGTGCCAGGCATGCCTACATATAAGGAATTTAAGATATCTGGAATGTGTTCTAAATATACTAATATGTAAAGCCCATGGAATGCAAAATAAAAATGAAAACAACAAAAACAAAATTAACCCATTGATACTGTAAGTAGAATAAAAATCCAGAAAAGGAATAATTTAAAATCTCAAATAGAGAAAAGAATTCCCGTTTGAAGAAACGTGTTTGATTTCATAGGATTAAAACAAGTGTAGATACTGCTGAAACAAGAATCTCTAAGTTTAAGTATACCATAAGAGAAAGTTCTCAAATGGAAATGCAAAGCATTCAAATTGAACAGTAATAGGTTGACTGAATCTGTAGCTTTTATGGCCTTTGGAGTTTTAAGTGATTGCTCTAAAATCCTAGAATCAATTTTTCAGAATAAATATACTTTGTATGAAGTTTAAAAGTCTTCTATAGCATAATTCTGTATGAACCTGCTGGTCGTATCATTTTTTGTATACTACACACTAACATTTTAGTAATATGCTGAATCCTACAATTTATTGTTATACTGTTTGTTAAGGTAGACAAGTGATTTCAAGTAATTTAGATTAAAAAGAACAATGAAGAATTCTAAAACTAAGGACAGTTTTTATCACTCTACAATGTCAAACAAGTAAAGCAGAGAACATTTCAACACAAGCCAAGAGACTTGACTTCCATATTTAAAACCAAGTAACAAGAGACTACAAATAATGCGCCCACTTTCTGCACTTATGTTTCTAGCATGTAGAGTGGTGGATTTCAGGTTTCTATGTTTTCAATATTGACTGACATTTCTAGCCGTTATTATTTAGCTCTCTCTATTGTTCCCCTTTGCAGAGTTTCTTTTTCCATTCCCCCTCTTCTTTTTCTCTGAGAAGATGCCCCACTCCCACCTCTCTGGGGCATCAAGGCTCTACAGGATTAGGTGCATGCTCTTCCACTGAGGCCAGTCAAGGCAGTCCTCTGCTGCATATGTACTGGGTGCCTCAGACCAGCTCATGTATTCTTTGCTTGGTGGCTCAGTCTCTGGGAGCTCCCAGGGGTCCAGGTTAGTTGACACTGGTGGTTTTCCTATGGAGTTGCCATCTTTTCAATTCCTTCAATCCTTCCCAAAACTCTTACGTAGAGGTCCAACTCTCAGTCCAGTGCTTGGCTTTGAGAATCTGCATCTGTCTCCCTCAGCTGCTGGTAGAGCCTCTCAGAGGACAGTCATGCTGGGCTTGTTGCTAATGTTATGTTGTGCTAGCTCTCTCCTTTTAATACTGAGGAAACTGTAACTCAGAAAGAAATTAAGGGTCTGGGAAGATAACTCAGTCAGTAAAATGCTTGCTTCATAGCCTTGACAAGATTTCAGAATGAGGTTTGATCTCTGGCACTTACATTATAAAGGGAAAAAATGCAATATCCAGTGCTGTGGTGTGTGCTTGCAATCCCATTTTGGTGGAGACAGAGACAGGCTCACTAATGCTCACTGGTTACCCAGCGTACTTTAATTACACAATCAGTAAGCCTTGTCTCATTTTTAAAAAAAAAGTGAGTAGGATTTGAGGAATTACACCAGAGGTTGTCTTCTGGTCTGCACACACATGTGAATGTCCCATGTTTGAAGATGTACACAATGGCATGCGCACACACAAGCATACAGAGGAAATATCTTTAGAAATTAATTTTAAAAATGAAGAAAGATTCTAAATTGAAAGAAGCCAGTCTTCTTGAATCCAAAGACCAGATTTTTTTTTTCCACTGAGTTCAATTAAGCTCACACTTTATCTACAGCTAGCAAATCGGAGATGTAATCACAAAACTACAGTCTTTTGTACTCATGTGGACCTGGGCTCTGGTATATTTTGAAACATAAGTGTCCATGAGCCTCAGTAGTGAATTAGTATTTCCTTTTCCTTAAGGCACCTCTTTAGTTGTTTCCCACTTCCCTAATCTAAACAGAATCTACCCACCTAATTGCTAAACTCTACCTTTTAACCTGTAGTTTTCTGAGTCACCAAGATTTTAAATGCCACACAAAATAGAGGCTGCCCAGGGATAATAGGTGACTATGTACAAAACTAAGTTCTTCTCTTTTGATTGGTAAGCTACCATCACTATATGTTAAATAAAGCAAAGGACACAAAGCTACAGAAAGCTCCTGTAGGAGAGAGGACTTAGAAAGAGCTCTTCAAGTTCCACACTGCTCAGGAATAATAGACTACAGGATAATATCTTTTCTATAGGCCCAAATAAGTGCCATTTTTTTTTACCAGCACATTCAGCAGGCCTCAGGCCCTGTAGACTCTGTGAGTAGGTTTCTGTAAAACAGTGTGTGGAGAAAAAGGACTTTTGGGAAGTCAAAATGATGGAAAGACAACTATTTGCCACATTCAGTTCTATGATGGTTTCAGGAACACATGCAGTTCAGGCTGCTAGCACCTGGTAGGAAGTGCCCAGATAGGCATTTGCCATTGAAATATGGTTGGATAGAAGGCCTTGCAGGTGGGCAGACCCTCTTCTGTTCTGTAGGGTTTTCAGACTGAAACCAATCAACTCGAAGCGCAATTCAAGAACTCATCCTAAGAAAGAAGCACAAGCTGTGGGAAACCTGGTCGGTTCAGTGGGATCTAATTTGTTTTGAATAGGTTAAAAAAAAAAAGATAAAGGAAAAAGAGAAGTTGGAGCCATGGGGATTAGCAGAAGCGGAGCTGACTGCATGCAGCATGCTTGCTGTAATAAACAACAGCGTTATTAGTGAATACAAAGCCTGTGATAAGCAATGCCTGTGATGTTCCATTCACCCTAATAGGCAGAGAAGATAATTGGGACAAATAAAGTGCTAAAACAGTCTCTAAGCACCTTTGCCAGCCTCTCTTTGAATGAGTGAATCATCCTACATGCAGAATAGCACAGCAGGAGACTGGGAGAGTAGCATCTGTGTCTCCATAAAAGAATATGCTCCTTCCACTAATGGAAAACCACAGAAGCAGCTCTCTCTCTCTCTCTCTCTCTCTCTCTCTCTCTCTCTCTCTCTCTCTCTCTCTCTCTCTCTCTCTCTCTCACACCTATCTGTCTGTCTCTGTGTAGACAGAGAGACAATTCCACACAGTTAAATCTAGGAAGAGTTAGAGTTTGTGTCCTGTTCAAGTAATAGGACTTCTATGTATGGTGAGATAAATCTAAATGCTGACAATCCCTCCCTCCACAAGACAGTTTCTCCAGCATGAGATTAAAAACAAACAAACAAACAAGCAAACAAAAAACCCCTCAGTGTTCCTCATCAGTGTATCTGTACTAGAACTTACCATTGTTGAGAAAATATACTAGACAAAAGTAACATAAAAACAAAGGTTTGGCTATCAGTTTGAGGTTCCAGTATATTAAAAATATTCATGGTGGCAGGAACATGAAGCATCAGGTCATGTTGTGCCGTTTTGGAAAGCAGAAAAGGTAAACATTGCTGTTCTACTTGGCTTTCTCTCTGTATCTTGTCAATCCTGAGCCTTTATCCATTCAATAATAGCAATCATATTTAAGGTGGCTCTTTTCAATTCAGTTAAGGTAGTGTAGAAACTTCTTCACAAACAGGACCAAGGTGAATTTAGACACTGTCAGGTTGATAGCCATACTGACCATCATGGCATCCTGTTTAGATATGTCTGCTCTTTGACGATTTATTTTAGTAGATGGAATTTGACACAGATGATAAGAAACATCTTTCCATGGACCTTCAGTCAATATTTTAGTATCCAAAATGTCTTCTTTAATATAAGTTTCTACAGTGTCTTTTAAGATAACGTTTTGACTTACAAGTGTAATTCCTGGATGCAGTGAGGCAGAGTGCTGATTGAAGATGATTTCAAAAAGCCCTGAAGTTATTTAGCATCTTGGACCCAAGCAAAATTAATTTTAATTGGGCTGCAGTTAGAATTCATTTGTTCATTCGTCATATTTTAGTAACACCATTTCAAATAAGAAAATATTTATATTTCTAACTTTGAGTTAAACATTTCCCATTTATACTTTGTTTTTCCAAAAAATGTAACCTTTGATCACTAATTAGGTCAGGGTATAGATGAAATAGATATGAAAATAGACTTCAGCTAATATTTACTTTAATTTCACATATGTCTAATTTCTTGGTCCCTGGGAACAAACAGATGAATAAGAAAAAAGAATAAGAAACAAAAGAAAGAAGAAAGAGGGGAGGAAGGAAAGAAGAATGGCGGAAAGATGGAATGGGAGAAAGGAAGAGAAAAAGGGGAAATAGAGAAAGGAAAGGGAAGAGATGAAGGAAAAGGAGAAGGGAGTGAAGGAAAGGTCAGGAACAGAAACAGCATAAACAGTGTTTATGTTATCTGTATAACACTGACAGAATAGACATTAGGTCCTAGTTTCTTGTTCTTGGCACAGGGCTTAAAAAGTGATGTGCTAGGAAAGAATGGACATCCTTTATTTAATTCATGGAGATGAGAATGGACATCCTTTATCTATTTCACAAGTGGTCCTTCTCCATCATATCCATACTGCTTTTAACCTAAGGAGTCAAAGCTTAGAGTATGAAGCTGGTTGCCACAGGAATAAGTGTGGATGAACGAGTTATCCCTTTGTCCTCACTCTAGGCTTACTCACCTCTGTAGATATTAGTGAGGCAATAAAATGAGTTGGCCATCCATGACCAATGACTCCATCAATCATGCCTATACAATGAATATTCCTTTAAAACTTGAATAAAGCTGGTGATATAACTGTGCTTTAGGAGTGTATGTAAGGCCTCAGATCCAATTCCCCAATAGCCAGTCTAAGGCATCACTGAGTTTTGTGGTCCTAACAGGAAGCAGACTGAGGCAGGGTGGTTGTGCTGTGTCTGAGAGCAACATGCTACTGTGTTCCTGGCAGCCTGAACTATACAGTGAGTTCATGTATTTAAAGGAGGAAGAGGAGGAAGAGGAAGAAGAGGAGGAGGAGGAGACAGAGGAGGAGGAAAGAAAGGAAGGAAGGGAAAAAGGACAAAATTGAGCCTTAGATAGAAAGGACAGCTTTGAGCTGGTAAGAGTGTTTGTATGTGGGTACATGGTGCACCCCTCAGGCATTGGAGAACCCAGTGGAAGACAGGGAAAAAATGGTAGAAGCTAGAGGGGATGGAGGACACCAGGAGAACATGACCCATATATCAGCTAACAGGTGTAACATAGATTCACAGCAACTGAATTGGTAAGCACAAGTCCTGAACTGAGTATACAATTGCTGTTGGTGTTTTTGTGAGATTCCTAACTGAGCGTGGGTGTGTCTCTCACTCTTTTACCTGCTTTTGGGACTTTTCTCCTCCTTTTCAGTTGCCCTGTCCATCGTTAATACGAGGACTTTCACTTTATCCTGTTTGACTGTTGTGTCTTGGAGGCCTGCTCTTTTCCGAAGAGGAAACAGAATTGAGGAGGAAATTCACCTAAAGCAGAGAAGAGGGGAAAGTTTATAGGAAGAGTGGAGGGAAGAGAGCTATTTTATGAGAGAAGAATCTATTTCAAAAATTAAATGAATGTGCACTGAGAACAAGACACATTCAAATTGAACTAAAATGTAAACCAAGGTAGGAGCTGTCAATTCAGGGAAAACAAGCAATAAGGCCAGAAGTAATGATGTTGCCTTTCTCATTATTTTAGCTGGTTGGTATGTTTGTTTCTTAGACTAACTCTGAAGTACTAAGCATTTAACACATCAGCACTCAGGTCCAGTCATGGAGCACACAATTGTTATTTCTGCTAAGATATCAAAGCAAAGGAGGAGAGTTAACATGCGATTATTATTAACTGTGAGAAGATATTAGTTTCATTATATCCAAAATAGGTGAATTATCAGGACTTAAGGATAATAGGAATGGGGGCTTTGTCTATGTACAATATGAGGAAATATTGTCAATTATTTTATTAAATGAATTTAAACATTTTGTGTTTCTAAATTTTTTCTTTTTTAAATTGATATTTTATTTATTTACATTTCAGATGCTATCCCCTTCTCCCATTTTCCCTCCCTAGAAAACCTCTATCCCATCCCCCCTCCTCTGTTTTGCTTTTATACCATTTTAATTACATGCAAGTATTAAGGTCAGTTCTAGGTTGAAGAACTAACAATACAATAGATGCAAATAGTCAAGGAATAAGCAAGACAATAAACTTTTTCTAAAAGTCCAAATATTTTCACCAGAGCCATATATATTACAGGGAGCATTTCAGGGCATTTTATTTTGGCACTGAACACTGAGGCTTCATGAAAATTATTTTAACTGCTATAATTCTAGTCACCTAATGAAATAATAAATCACTTGAAGTTTACATATTACTCGGTTATAAGTGTTATATATTTATGGAGATTATAAAATATAATCTTAGAGAATAGACAACACAAAGGGGCAGTACATCACCTGTACTGAGAGAAAAGCATCATAGGTCCTTGAACCAATCACTCCAAGTATTACTGTACCCACACAGAGTTTAAGTGGTTACTTGTGTCATTAGAAGAGATTCAGAGACACACAGGTAGCACCATATGCTTTCATGTCATTGGGAAATACATAGGGTGGGAAGAGGGTCTTGCCTACTGAATCCTGTCTATTGTTCCTGGGGCATCACTCTCTCATTTCCATGTGGGGGGCACTTTGAACTCTATAGGGTGCCTTTATCACACAATCACAACTTCTATCTCTTATATTCATCTCAAATTTTGCTAGCCATCTCAAAGCACTGGCTGGAGTCTCTACGATGATACTGCCATGATAATGTTTATGATAATGCCATTATGTTTCTGACATCAAGAATGCATGATTTTGTGCGAAGTTTTTTAGGAAGTTCTCCATTCTTAATTTAAAAAGTACCCAGAGCCCTATTCTGAGTTATTGTAAAAATGGACCAAAGTTTCATGATAACTGTTTGTTTGTTTGTTTGTTTTTTTACCAGTCTCACTAAGCTAAGCACTGTAAAAGTATCTGGGTTAGTTCCTTGTTCTCACCCTCTGGCATGATCTGGCCCAGGCCTCCTGTAGCAAACTTACACTTTTTACAATGCCTTCCCAGCTTCATTGTTTGAGCCACACATAAATTGATTGTGAGTAGAAGGTTTTTCAATCTGACAGCTGCCCAGTGTCTTGTTTGTCCAGAGAGAAAATAAGAACATGTTGACTTCTGTCCTTTTTCTGATTGACCACTGGATAGAAAGTGGGGGAAAGAGGAAGTGCCAAACCTAGTTGAGACAATAAAGATCATGCCTACTCTAATCTTGGCACTGAGCTCAGCCCAGAGGAAATGAGACTGCTGTCCTGTGGTCCCTATAAACAAGTACAGTGAGATGCTTTCTCGAGAGACTGGAAATCTGGCTATGTCTCAGAGTCTCCTCTGCATGAGCACTGATCTCTGTGGCTGTCATTGCCAGCATATTTCTCTGACAGCAACATTCATCTTCCAGTAGAAAATTCAACTCAAAACATTCTACAGATGGGAACTTACTCACCGACTCCATGGATTTCTCTCAAGATGCAAATGTTCTATTTGATTTCATTTTCAAGCCTGACCTTTTTCTCCCTTGCTTCATCTTAGCATCATGGGTTGCTAAAAGCATTCCATTTTCCATAGATGTTGTATTATTAGTGCCATATTTCCATAGCAGAAACTATGAAGGAGGGAAAAGAGCAAAAAATATATATATAAAATAAAATTGAAAAAAAAAAAAGAAAGAAAAATGCAGAATATCAGTCAGGCTTGACAAGGTTCCCCTAAGAATAGATTACCTAGTCTAATGTTGTGGAAAAATGACTGCTATACATCAATAGAAGAGGTCAGGAAATTAAACTTTATGTGTCCTACTTGGGGGAAAAAGGGGAACTTTGGCTGAAAAATAGAATATTTCATGGCTTGGTGAAAGTTTTGAATGTTTCAATTCTGCTAAAAGAAACATCTAAAAACAAGAAAAGAATAAAAAAAATAGATAAATAACTTCACATAAAATTGATGGCAGCTGAAAGAAACAGAGGTCTCTCTAAAGCCACAGTGGGTCCCATCAGGGAAAGAAATCGTGTGAGAGAGTATGTGGAAATTCATTGGCTTCCATGAGGAAGTCCTTCATAATCAGCTGTGGTGTCATCCCTCCACAAGGCAGCACCCTGGATAAACTGGCTGAGGAAACTGAGGAAATATTGTGAGACTTATAAATTCAAGTGTAAGTTTTCCAGAATATTCTCCCTGTGAGCAGAGCACCCATTTCCTCTCTTCTATGTAATTTGACTTGTCCACCTGCCTCACTCTTCTCTCTGAGTGACTTCCTTCTATGCATATGTTTGCATCTTTCTCTCTTTGTATTTTATTCTTTGCCCCAAACTGATATCACAGTGTCTCTAAGCTGGCAAGGATAATTAGTCTGCTTGTTGTCCACTTAACAATAACTCATATAGATAGGTAGGTGGGTAGCTAGACAGGTAGGTGCTTAGGTGCATGGGTGGGTGGATGGATGGACAGATGGATGGATGGATAGATAGATAATTTTACCACCATCTATCCAATTAGGAAACTGTCAGCAGTTCCATAGCACTTTATGATCCTTGGTTCTCTTCATAGAGAACTATTCCATACACAACACATTAATGCCAAACTATTAATAATGGGAAAGACTTACATGTTTTAATATTCTCACATCTCCTTACCAGTTAAAAGTAGTACATTTTGCTCTTATAACGTCTGTTCCCAGAAATACCCATATAGTGACTCACAACCTCAGTCTCTGTCTTTCTCTATCTCTAACTCTGTCCCGTTCTATTTGCCCCTGTCCTCTCTTGTTGCCCTGTCCTCTTCTCATTCCTGACTGTGGTAAAGTAGTCAGTATTTATCCACATTTTCTTCTGCCATGATACTTCTTTGTTACTAGAGGTTTGAAAGAAATTCAGAGATGTAATCTGGGGCTCAAAGATTCTTTATGAACCAAAATAAGCCTCTTCTTTTAATTGATATTTCTCTAGTATTTTCTCACAGTTACAAATAGTTGCTTAACACAATGGATATGATATAGGTAAATTTTAAACTACACAAATTTGTATTCCTATAAATTTGAATATGTATATGAATGTATACATGCCTATGTGTGCATGTGAATATGTATACATGTATACTTGTCTATATATGCATGTCTTGTCTATGTGGAAATATATGTATAAAAATAAAAATATGTGTATTTCAGTGTACATGTGTGTGTGTATATATATATATATAATATATAATATATATAAACACATTGCTCATATAGATATGCATATGCATGTATGTATATGTATTTAGCATACTTGTCTACATATGCATATGGAAATATATGTGTGTGTTCATGTGTATGTGAATATATATATATATTTATGTATATTTATCTATTTTGTGTGTATTTTATGTAGGTATAAGCATGTATATGCATGCATGTGTGTATATGCATACATATATACATATACATATGCATTCATGTATATATTATGCATCTGGAGATAATAGATGCATGGATAGATAGATAGGTAGGTGGATAGATAGATAGATAGATAGTAGATAGATAGATAGATAGATAGATAGTATGCGTGTGTTTGTATTTGCTTCTGAGAAAAGCCTTTCACTCTGATGCTTTGATTGATACAGATTTAGATGCTGAGCACAGCAGTGTTTAAAATCACATTAAAATAAATAAGGAATTCTTCTGAGTTCAGTGTGGATGTCAAGGAAAAAATGAAATGCTGAAGGCCTGTATGAAGATGAAGCAGGTTTCTGAACATCCGCAGCTAACCTGTTCTGAATAAGTAAGACAGAGTAACAAATGTGTGGGTTTTAAAGACAAATGTGTTCCCCTTTTGTTTTATTCTGACAGGTTTTTTTTTCTTATTCTGAAAGCTAAAAATGTAAACAACCAAATAGACAGGAAAAGAAGTATCAGGAAGAAATTTGCTTCTCCACTGTGGAATTGAGCTGTATTCCAACTGCTTAGAAATAAATAGCTCCTGAATGTGAAATATGCACCTGGGCTGATGCCTCGTTTTTTTGAGACTGTGTTCAGTGGGAGGAGGAAGGTAATAATTAATGGGTCTCTAGCCTTCTCCCAGACTGAATTTATTCAAGCAATGCTAACTTATCCTGAAGCTCTCAGCCAGAGTGTCATTTGCCCCCAGATAATGTGACTATCTTATGTGTAAGGAACTAGAACAGATTCTGAAAGTTCCAGAAGTGAACAGTGATCTCTTGACATAAATTCCAAAGCTCAAGCTTGCCCATACGAAGCAGAGTAACCAGATTTGCTACTAATGCTAAGGTTCATAGCTTTGCAAAGAAGGTGGGAAAAGTAACCCTCTTATATTAGTTGACTATATTAAGCACAATACTTTTTTGACAGAGACAAGCTTCAATTTGAAAGGGTGTTGGATAATGAAACTGTGATTGTTACCTTTTATTGTGAACTTGGCACAACCAAGAATCACCTGGGAACAGAGACTCAATTATGCCTGTTTGTATAACTTTCGTTTTCTTTGGGTATGTCAATGGAGGGCCCAATGAGAGCAAAACCATCCTTTTGTCAATTACTCATAGATAGTATAAGAGTAGAGAAATCAACCTAAGGATAACAAGAAGCAAAATTGGATTCATTCTCTTTACTCTTGACTATGGCCGTGATGTGATTAGCTACTTAAATTCTTTCCTTGATGGATTTTATCTTGGAATTGTAGGCCAAATACATGTTTTGTCTCCTAAAAGTGGAAAAAATGTTAAAAATTTTAGTAGAGAGGCCATCCTTTTTTTTTTTTTTTTTTTTTTTTACCTCATGGATGAGGGTTTTTTTTTTCCTTTTTTAATTTTATTTTTTTGCTTATTCACTTTATAACCCGTCCCAGTCACCCCCTCCCACAATCCTTCCCCATCTTTTGTTTTCTGAGTACCCCCTCCTCCTGTATCCCCACCTGCCACTTTAAGTCTCTGAGAGGCTAGGTGCTTCCTCTCCCATTGAGGCCAGATGAGGCACCCAGCTAGAAGACCATACTCCATATACAGGCTGCATGTTTTGGGACAGGCCCCGCTCCAGATGTTTGAGACCTACATGAAAACCAAGCTGCACATTTACAACATATGTGCAGGGAGGCCTAGGTCCAGCCCATGGAGGTAGATCTGTGTAGACTGGGTATGCTCCATGGTTGGTGATTCAGTCTCTGAGAGTTCCAAGGGTTCAGGTTGGTTTACTCTGTTGATCTTCCTGTGCAGTTCCTATCTCCTTAGGGCCCACATCCTAACCCAAGAAGCCAGGAGCTATTCAGAATGGGTATGGTAGGGAATAAATTCCTTTGAGGATCTCTGTTTACTTGAATAAATACAGAAGTTAATTGACATAAAGGAAATATGTCCAAGATTTCAGCATGAATAAACCCAAAACATGTTGCTTCAATTCCTAGGTGAAATTAGTACAAAGCATGAAATGTCCTACCTTTCAGGTAACCACAGAATTATGTAAAGTGCTGATACAGCCAACCTTGCCACATTTAAAAAAAAAAGATCCTTAAAACATAAAAAACCCCACCTAAATATTCTTTCTACTGTTTCTATTCTTCTGAAACTTCTGACAAAATGGTCTTCCTTTGGCCAGTGTGGTCAAGGGACAGAGTACGTACTTCTCTTAGGTCAGCCAACTCTTCCCTTTTCATCTAGGTCTATTGAAGATGTTTAAATCTAAAATAATAACTTGACATGTCTGTACTTTAAAGAATTTATCCAAATGCTTAAAAAGCCCTTTTTCTGGACATAAATTCATATGATTTAAAACTTGAAGTGTTAAGTATTTATTACATTTGAAAAACTGATTTAGGGAGAAAACACTGATGATGAGATGTTGGTGCCATCTAATAGAAACTTGGAACGTGTTTTTAGGGGTAAGAAAGTTCTAGGGTTTTCAAGCTTCTGACAGTCCTCATCAGGTCAGTCCTGATGCCTGAACAAATATATGTGTATATTTGAGTGTGCACATGAGTACGTATATAACTATTACATATACTTATATATTAATGGATATATTATATATAATAATGGATATATTATATATATATGTATAATGGATATATATGCATATGTATATAAGCATTTATGCTTATGGATCCTATACCTCATAGAGTAAGATATCCTGCAGTCTGTTGTTAGAGGTGTCAGTGAAAATCTAGTCATTCACTATGCAATGAGTACCAAAAGGACTTAAAACAAACACAAATTAAAGTGATGATCTTAATTGAAAATATATTTCAATATAATAAATTTGATCATGCTTCCCCTCTTCCAATGCCTCTCTGGTACTCTTCACTTCCCTGCACAACCAAATTTATACCCTTTCTTTCTTGCTATCATTGTGGCACAGGTAACTAGTCCTATGATATTCTGTGAAGGCAAACAAAAGTGTGCAAAATAAACCTAGAGACAAATATAACTTCTCAAACTTAAATGTGAATTCCTTACTTTCCTAATTAGGTTTCTCTTGCTGTGATAAACACTATGGTCAAAAACAACTTGGAGACAAAAGGATTTTTTTCATCTGATACTCCCAGGTACCGACCCATCATTGAGGGTAGTGGGAGCAAGCATTCAAGGCAAGAACCTGGAGGCAAGAATAGAAGAAGAGGCTAAGGGGGATGCTGATCAATGACTTGCTCCTCACGAACTGCTCAGCCTGCTTTCTTGTACAACTCAAAACTACCTGTCCAGTGATGGCAGTGGCCACAGCGAGACGTCCCTTCCATACATCATTCAAGAAGAATACTCCATAGCCTTCTCTACAGGCCATTTGATGGAGGTATTTTCTCAATTGAGATTTCTTTGACCAGATGACTTGCTGTTGGAAAGTTGATAAAAAAATGTAACTAGGACACTTAGCATTATATATTTTTTAGTACAAGTAATATGAACTTGAAAATATTTCCACTATAAAATAGCTGTCCTAAAATTTTCAATGACCAACAACAATGTAGATAGCACAGAATCTAGCACAACAAAGATATTGAGTTAATAAGTCTATGGCTAATATAATATTCTTAAGGTATACGCTTTGTATGAGCAGAGAATTATGCATAATTTGTTTTATAAAAACAACTATAAAACACATGTTGCTGAAGAGAATGGATGATACTTGAAGCTCTTGCATAAGTCTAAAAAAGTTTTTTCCCTAAGATCAGTAACCCAGAGGACTCAATAAAAGAGAGTGCACAGTGACTGCCGAATGATTGATAAACTCTACTTTTTGTTTTCAAATCCAACCCAGGAATTTATGGAGAGTCTCTTCGGGGTTGCTTCATTACAGTTGTCATGCTCCATATCACTGGTCACAGGTGTGAGGTCCCCCTCCCACTGTTAGGAAGTCTTATGCTTTGCTAAAGTCTCTTCCTGTTTCTTGGGTTTTTTTTTTCCTCTTCTTAGTTTAGAAATAAACAAAATTTAAAAAGAAGAAAAAGAAAAAACAAAACAACAAAACAAAAACTAACCAAACAAAAACAATGGGTTTAGCATATCCAGAGGCATAAGTACAACACTTCCGGGAGACAAAAAAATGTTATCAGCTTTACCACAAAACTCAAACATGAAAAGATGATTAGTTAATTCAGTTGTGTCAGGGGTTAGTTTGCCACTAATGAAAAATGTTCTGTCCTTTGGTTTGGGACTGTCTCCCATGAGCAACAGGCTTGGTTCCAGCCTGGGTACTGTTGGAAGATAGTGGAGCCTTCTGACTTCAGTACAGGGTAGATTAGCAGGGGCATCCCTTTGAACTGTGTGTTATAACATACCCATTCTCTTGGTCATTTTTGGCTTCCATGAGCCCACCAAAAATGGAGCCAGGAAATCACAGATGAAATATGATAGAGTGAGCTAAAGTACACCTTTCTTCCTTATGAAAGTCCCTTCACAATTTATCAGAGTAAGAGAAGGCTAACACAAATTGTGATTAATAGTGAGCACGAATGGCGATTAATAGTGCAAGACATGAGACACTGGACAGAAAGGCAGAAACTGTATAGACCTTTAACTCATCTCTGATTCATAGAAAACCCATACAATCCCAGAGAGCTTAACAGGCACAGACTTTGCATGAGCATCCTGACTTCTAGGCAGGCTCAGATTCCTCTGCCATTAATTCCAAACTTCAAAAGTACCAAATTACATTTCATTCCCAAATTGGATGAGATGTAAAATTAAGTAGACGGTGTCTGAGTCACTCAAGATTGTTAGGGTTGTCACAATCAATCTATACCACAACTCTCATATATGCTAAGACCACTTTATGGTAGCAATCTTCTCAAAAAAATTCCCACAGAATTTTGTGAAGAGACCCAATCATTGCACAGATGAAGGTGCCTGATTGCACTTACTTAAAACTAAAATATGCATGACAGGTCAAGATTTATAAGGACATCATGCATATCCCAGGTGTTTTGATTTTTTAAGACTCATGAATGGGCTAACTTGGTTATAATACCTGTAATCTGAGAATAATAATTTTAAGCACTGGAGGAAACTACTAAATTCAATATTGAGAAATTTATTTCTGTTCATTATACATTGGGAGAAATATAAAGTCTCAAACCTAATGCATAGTTATATTTTTGAAAAATACAAAGTGTCTAGTATTGTTCATTAAGTAAGAGACAGTTATCTATATATATTTTAACATTTTAATGAAACTGTACATGAAACAAAAATGTATTGGTACTATAATTATAAATCTAAATTACAAGTAAGTCCATTCAGAATCCTCCATTCCCTACCCCTTCTTGGATGGTACACCTTTAGAACACATTCTTAAGTAAGATAATTCAACCACATGGCTAAGCTACAGGCTTTATTTTTTTTTTTTTTTTTTTTTTTTTTTTTTTAGAAATTGGGAAGGCATAAAGGTAGAAAGGTATTAAATTCAACAGGGCAACTCAAGACATTCATGACCAAAGATAAGAACCATCTACTCAACAGGGTGTTGCTACAAACATGAGAAATGTACGTGAGCAGAATGAGCAGAGTTTAGAGAGAGTTAATCAGGTTAGAACGACAAGTTCACATACAGCCCCTTAGCACTCCATAGAGATGGAGAGAGATAGAGAGGAAATTGAACTCCCAATTTAAGGAAATAGTTTTGTGAACAGGTGTACAAATATTATTATAATATGTCATTATTATATTGACATGCCAATAAAGGTGCAGAAATAACACACTCAGATATGGAAAATAGACCAAATGAGGCAATAAATGGGTTGATTGTTTGAAACTTTGTGAAGTATACATTCATAAAAAGATTATTTGAGTCTTTAACAAACCTAGAATTCTTGATACTTCTGTAGGTATTTAGAAAATTCCAATACAAAAAAATACAAGAAATATATGGATCCTTTTGTCTTTATAGTCTATTACAAATGGAGGAGAATGAACAGAATGATGATAAGTATATAGTATAACTGGAGGCTGCCATGTTAACACTTATGGGTTTCTTATGTTCTATCCCTGGTATGCTAGTGGAACTGTCCTCTGTTTCTGAGGTACCAAACAGTTAAACACCCAAGTTACTGTCTTCAGAGGTTATTGTGAAGACATTTCAGCTGGGTCTAGAGCAATACACCTATTCCCAAGGATTTACCAACTCTGCAAGCTGGGCAGAGGACAGCATGCCTATGGTTAATTGAGGATGACTAGAGGAGAATGATGTTTCCCGGTCCCTGCCATCACTCTTATGTCTTAGAAAAAGAAGGAAGGACACGTGGCTTACAGAGATTTAGCAAGACCAAGCAAAGAGGACTCAAACTGCCTAGACCCCAGTGAACTGCCTTCTTTCACTATTTCCTTGTGGCTGGAATAATTAAAACCCAAGAGAGAGCTGTGGATGGGTGATAGGACTTCCTAATGACCCTCTTTGTTTCAACAAATTCATCCCACAGTTCCTGAATTTTAAAAGGTCCTACACAAATCGATTTGTTGCCTGATAAAAAGTGAATAGTAATTAGTTTATAATAAAATGGCCCATTTCCATGCTGAATGTTGTGATGGCGTGGGGGAGGGCTAATTGGATTCTGAAGCTAAGCTTATTCAGGTAAAGCTTCTAAGGATCACATTGGCAATGTTATTAAAACCCAACTGACCAAAGGGACCAGAGTTACAGATTTCCCCCACTGATATTTATTTCCCAAATATGATTTTTTAAAAACCTGTACTATCTAGTTTCCTGTATCTGGAGCTCCACACTAGTAAGCAAGAGCATTGCTTCTTAGTTGCTATTTTTTCAGTCAGAAATATGCTCATAAAATGCTTCAGGGAAACCTAGTTCATAATAACAATGATAACAATGCTACTTATTTAGCCATTGGCCAGCATTGTCCTTGATCAATATTTTCATATAAAATACTCAAGATGCCCTTTTAAGGTTTGTACAATCCCAAATTTAATGGTTAAAATAATGAGGAATTTCAAAGGTACCAAGGAGCTAATTCAGTGTTCTAGAGTTACTTAGAGCAAGAGTAGATTTTAATGTTAGAACAGGCTCACTCCAAATTCTCCCCTGCTTCCTTAAGAAAGCATTGAATGAAGTCAATTCATGTCCTAAGAAGTGCATGAATTGACATGTATATAATTTTGAAAAAGACTCATCACCAAAATCTGATATCGCTTGAATCTTCAGATGCTAAACAATTTGGAAAGTGATACTAGACTTGCATTCTGGAAAAATAAACATGTATGCTGAGTCCAGAATGGCCTTGGTAGGGACAGAATGACATGATTCTTGCTCCTGAGACAGGGCAGCAGGCATGGGCCAACAGAAGTGTTGATGGCTGCCATGAGTGTTAAGAATGGTGTATAACAGTGTACATATATTACATTTCTCCTTCAAGGAATATCCTCCCTGTTACCATTAATGATTCTATGATAATCCCAGACAGCAGGAGTCCAAAGGGAGGCTAAGGTGTGACAAATGTCTCAGCAAAATGGTAAAAGCTGGGATTTTCACTACACGCTCTAGCTGTGTAAAAGAACTCACATTAAATAAATAAATAAATAAATAAATAAATAAATAAATAAATAAATAAAAAAGAGTTGTGTTCCCTCTTCAGACAGTCTTCATGGATTTTTCTAAACAAAGTCAGAAATCCTGTTAGAAAAAATTTCCTGAAGAGCTGTTTTCACTCTCCAGAAATCTCTAGACAGTTCAGCTCTTGCTAGAGAAAAAATTCTAAAGAACTGCTATCACTTTCTGTTAGCTAATTTCATGGAGACCAAATCCCCATTTTTTTTTATTCATGTATCAATTCAGTTATTTATTCCAGGACCATTTTTGATTATTCTCTACATCAGCATCCTGTGACCTGAGCCCCTTAATTCTTAGGAGACAACAAGCAATGTATTCTTTAACATTGCAAAATGATTCAGAAATCTGCCTGCCTCTGTTAAAACACAGACAATAAGCTAGCTGGGTCGGACCCTGTCCTGAAATCCCCATTTCTACATACTGGGCCTAACCTTGGTGAGTCCCAGGATAACCCCCAACCCAGGATATGTTACCTTTGTAAACATAAACAACAACAACAACAACAAAAACGTAGTTGGGTGGGATCTCCTGAAATCACCACTCTCTAAATGTCTTTATATCCTTTCTTATTATCTTTCTGAAAAGCTGGCTCATAATGTAACTACCTCTGTCCCTCTAGATCTGTGAACCCTTTATACAATTCATTTGCAGAGACAGTAACCTCACCTTCACTTCCTGGACTCCAGTCGTCTCTGATTATCACAGAATCATTAAAGATAACAGGTTGGACATTGCTTGAAGGAGAAACTGTAAAATATGTACGTTATTATACAAAGAAGTCGATATTTCCATGACAGCCATTGGCACTCATGGAACCCCTATTCTGTACTTCCCAAAAGCCATACCGAACTTGGCACCTGTATGTTTCACTGAAAGGTATTTCAAACATAATCTTGCATCATAAACTGTGATGTAAACATGGTAAAATTTGTTTCAGGAAAACACTGGGATAGGGAAATCACAGTAGCTGATAGGATCAAGATGATCTGTAAAGACATTTGTGCTCAAGAAATCATCATTGACCAAAGAAATTCTAACTGACCAGTGCAATGGTTCTTAACCTTCCTAATACTGTGACCTTTTCACAAGTTCCTCCTGCTCTGGTGACCCCCAACTATAAAATTATTTTCTTACTACTTTATAACTGTAATGCTGCTACTGTAATGAGTCATAAAGTAATTATCTGTTTGACCCTCAAAGGGGTAGTAACTCACAGGATGAGGACCTCTGTCCTAGTCGAACCACAAATCTCAAGATTGACAGCTGGCTTCTGGGGAGGGTTGAGGACACACACAGTGGTTACAGCAACAGTGCATTGCTCTCTAAAGTAATAGAAGATATTCAGCAGGGATGTTATGGCCTTGAACAGAATTGTTAGCAAAATGACAGTTGAGCATTGTTAGTGAATATATGCAAATACTACAGTGGGATTACAGAACTGGTACCAAGGATGTGGTAACTGGACAAGACAGACTGCAAGAAGTTCTGGGAGGTAAGGCATAGAAAAGACAGCACCTATCCAGAACACTTAGCTCATTAGACGTTGGTTGTTTTGTTTGTTTGTTTGTTTTTAAAAAATCATGGTCCTTTAATTAGGTTCATTTTTTAAACTGATATTTTATTTATTTATATTCCAAATATTGCCACCTCAGGTCCCCTTCCCAATGTTCTTCACCCCACTCACCCTCCCTTTGCCTCTGAGAGGGTGTTCCTAAACCCACCACCCATTCCCTCTCTGTGCTGGCATAGGCATCCTTCTTCCCTGGGGCATCAAATTTCTCCAGGATTAGGTGCATACTCTCCCACTGAGGGCATCCTCTCCTACTGAAGCCAGACAAGGCAGTTGTATGTTACAAATGTGCTGAGAGTCATGGACCATCCCATGTATGGTCTTTGGTTGGTCTCTTAGTCTCTGGGAATTCCCAGGGCTCTGGTTTAGTTGAGTCTGTTGGTCTTCCTATGGGGTTGCCATCCCCTTCAGCTCTGTCAACCCTTCCCCTAAGTCTTCCATAGGGGTCCCTGACCTCAGTCAAATCGTTGGCTGTATTATCTGCACCTGTCTCAGTCAACTTCTGGTAGAACCTATCAGAGGACAGGCCATGCTAGGCTCCTGTTTGCCAATAATGATTAGCATCAGGAATAATGTCAGGATTTGGTGCCTGCCCATGAGATGGATCTCAAGTTAGCCTGGTAACTGGATGGCTTTCCTTCAGTCTCTGTTCCATTTTTATTCCTGCATTTCTTTGATAGAAACAATTCTGGGTCAAAATTTGAAGGTTATCCAGTTCCTCCATAGTGGGCCCTGTCTATCTACTGAAGGTCCTCTCTTCAGGCTCTATCTCCCTACTGTTGGGCATTTTGATTAAGGTCATCCCCATTGAGTCCTGGGAGCCTCTCACATCCCAAATCTCTGGGAGAGCACCATAGTATGACTCATACAGAGTCTGAGAAGGAGAGAAAGACATGTCCTTGCTCAGAGGTCTTTGTTTGTTCCTGTCCATCCTCTCTTAAGCACTGCTGCCCAGATTCAGGGTGTGTCTTCCCCTGCCTCAGTTAATCCTTTCTAGAAATACAGTTACAGGAACACACAGAGCCATACCAGTCTCCTGGGAGAGTAAACTCAACAGCCTTGGTTGAAAGTTCATACTCTTTCTACTGGACCATGGACAACACTTTTGTACAATGTGTGTGTGGGGGGCGGGTCATGAGAAGGTTTGATAGGAAGTAGCTTCTGCTTTTTCTAGTTTTCTTGACAAAGAGTTTCAGATCATTGATTTTTAAATTGGCAAGTACAGAAACTGATTCACAGGCTGGTTCAATCCCTGTGAGCAACATTGTGGCTTTCAAACTTCTGACTTCAGTGTTTATCACATAACAGGTGAGAAGAAGCTTCTAGATTTCTAGATGTAAAAAATCAGCCTCAAGATTTCTCCTTCATATGATGACCATACTGTTTTAAATGGAAGGGATGTTGGAAATTTAGAAGAGTTTTAGATAAAAATCATTCTTGGTTTTCTAGCACTGTGTATAATTTAATAACACAGGTGTCACTACCCTAAGAAGAAAAATTCCTAACCTAATATCTTAATATGGCACAAACTGACACCCTGTTTTTCTGACCATCAGAGTATCTTTTAAGCAGATCCTTGGCTAATTTCACACACACACACACGTGTGTGGTGTCTGGTGGTGTGTGTGTGTGGTGTGTTGTTATATACAAACACATACTGTCTTCTTACTCTAAAATTTCTCCAGGATTGAAGAACAAGCCTAAAATTCTAACATGGAAAGTCCAAAAAATGTAGTATTTACTTGAAAGTCTCTGAGGAAACAGGTAGAAATACTTAACATAGATAATTATGCAAACAAGGTTTTCAAACCCTAAGTTTTAATAAAATTATATTTAAGAAGATTCTCTAGGGATTAAGCCCTAAGAAGTTTATCAAGATGATCATTCAGCTGAGGAAAATTGAGCTCAAGGCTAAATTGACCTGAGGGTAAAAATCCAGTGCCCACTAGGGATCTATTGGAAAGAAATGAGCTTCTTTTATATTTATACATACATATGGCATCTGCACACATTTGTAGGAAAAAAAGGGGGCAGAAGGACAGCATGATAGACAGAGTTAGTTGAGAAAAGAAGAAGAAATATTTCCATTTTCCTCTACCTAGGACTGTTGAGGTCCCCAGTATAATATAGAAATAATTGATAGAATCCAGGCAAAGTGCACGATGAGGACTCAGTTACACAGATGTGTACCTCTGTGTAAATTTATTTGGATAAAGACACCCTTAGTTTATATAGATGTTTATTGTTAGGGAATGTTTAACACCTCCTTGCAGGCTAATCTATGAAATCCCAGAATCTGATGGAAAACTTTATATATGATAATTCTATGTGTAACTCACTAGCACTCCACCAAAGTAGCGGCTGAAGCTTGAATAAGGGTGTAATCAACTAGGTTGAGCAGTCTCATTTGTTAGATGTTAAAACACAGATAGTGGATTAGCCAATTGTTATTTTTGCTATAAAATTGATAAAAATCTAGAAAAGAAGTTCTCCTGTTACAATGAGTTATTTATCATGAGCCTCTTGTTACTGAAAGACCTTCAGTAGTTCCCACTGTCTCTGGTATTGATAACAAATCACAATCACAAGGGATTGCCAGTCCTTCAGTGTTCAGTTTCAAATCTCTCAACTTGCATTCATTCATCAAAATCTCCTTTCTCTAAAGACTCTGTGTTGCCAACAGCTCTCAGTGGTAGCAGAAGATTGAGACCTCAAGGAAGCATACTGAGCTAAGTGGTAGCCTGGAAGAGGGCCGTTTGAGACCTTGCTTAGCATTTGAGTGTGACACCACCTCGATTAGTGTAAACTCTTCATTGTTTCTCTTCTTATCCACTGGAGTGCTAAAACCAGTGGACTCTAGTCTAATCAACTAGCCATCAACCTCAGAGGAACCCTAGGCCTAATTAAATTGTTTGTTTGTGAACACAATCCCACTCTTTGGAGTTGTTTATTCTATGCTGAATATCCTGAGAAAATGTACATTACAAGACATTCTCTTTTTGATCTTCAACCAATGGATCTGATTTACAATCAAATGTAAGGAATGCAGCTTATAGCAAGACATTTTATTATATCATAATAGCATATTATTATTTTATATACCATTTAATAATATGATATATTATTATGTTATGACAAGACATGAGAGCTATACTAATGTTAGATGATAGTTGTAAGGCTTGATGTGGTCCATACAAGTTTCCAGCAGAATGCTAGGATGTTTGGTACAAAAGACCACAGCTGGTTGGGATTTCCTTTGAATCTTCTCCTAGGTATTAAAATCCCCTGGGGAATTAATGGCTCATGTCATAATGAGTACCTAATTTGCCATTAATATCCCAAAGCTCTGTCCCTGAGTGGGTCGAAGGGAGCTAATTCTAAGACCCACCTCTTACTCCCTTTTCTATCACAGGAGATATTTGGGGATCAAGGATAATATATTTGGGATTAGTTGATGTTATTCCAGGTGGTTCAAATAGGTCCAAGTTCATCCCATTAATTTGATGACCTTTGAAATGTAATCTGCCTCAATAATCAGTCAAAACGCTCCTTCACACAAGGATGCCGGCTTTAATATTTCTCAAGGAGGAGGCTCTGAATAATGTTAATAGAAGATATATGCTTCATGCATAGGATTATTTGTGTCCCCGGGGGTGGAGAATGAATCCTTTGTCAGTGAGGTGCTCTTAGAAAGCTAGCTTCCAACATGGCTATAGAAATGGCTGGACGGGAGACTGGAGTTTAATATTCATTTTGTCATTATTATTTATGCAACATTATTATCTGTGCAACATTGAGAATTGAACCTTGGGTGTCTTCAGCGTTAGACCAGTGTTGCACCATGGAGTTACATTAAAGTCTTTTTATTTTAGACAGGATATTACTAATTACGCAGAGTGGCACCACTTTTTCTACACATCAGTAAACCTCACTGGTACTCTAAATGAACACTGGAAATGGACTACAAAGCTCAGGGTTTGGTGAAGAGACTGGGAGAGGAAATACTACCAATGGCAAAGGAAAACACAGAAACAACAGCAACAACAACCACGTGCAAATGTTCAGAACAGAACAAAAGACATAACGGGCATAGGAGTACTTAAGGTGCAGTGCCCATGCCCGGAGGAGGTTTTTCCTCAGGGCCTGCAGCCTTGTTCACTGAGAGCTGAGCTGCAAGAATCTGGAGCAGAACAACCAATCACAAAGCCCAGCTGAACTACTACACAACTGTGTTCCATGCAAGGAAACAAAAATCAAGGTTTTATCCTAGACCAATCACTTACTCATTATAATTTTAGGCATCCAAGAAGAGAAAGTCTCTAACTTTCTGGTCAGTGATGAATTCTTTACCTGCTCCCATCTTACTAGATTGTGCTACTTGGAATGTGAGTCCTATATGGTATGAAACAAACACAAATGCCTGCAGTTCAAATAACAAATTTACTTACATGTATGTATACCTATGGAATCTCTACATGCTCACTCATGCTATAAATCAAAAGCCTATAAAAATGCCAAACTCTAGACAATGTTGGTCAGTAGGTAAAGATTGCGACCACCATGCCTGATGTCTGAGTATGATCCCAGAGGCTCACATGGAAGGAAAGAAGTCACTCTCATGACTTATCATCCAGTTTCCAGGTGATACCTTGATTTGTGTGTTTGTACAAAACTCACCAAAATGTCAGACAATGCTGTGGTGTAGCTCTGAGTATAGTTCCTGAGGTTCGAGGTATGACTTGCATTTTAATTAAATTCATTAATCTTTTCTTGAAAGACAATGCAACAGGACAAGAGGGATTCATCAAGTTGCAAAGTGAAATGACACCTTCTGTTTCCTAAAAACTTATCCATGAAAGTGTTAGTATTCGATAGTTTTAATAAGCTTGAAGAAAATGTACATTTCTCCTCTTTTCTCCTCACTGTCATTTAACTCTCCAGGGAATTGATAGCACTCAGTCTTCCTCAAGCATCCTCTGGATACTGCTACTAATACACTAGAATATCATGATTATTTCCTGTTCTGGATACATGAAGCAATGCTTATTGTGGGCATAATAGGGATACTTCTATAAGTTTCTTATTTCTCAAGTATCTTTTCTCCAAACATTACAGGGTAAATGATTCCCAGTTTCACTTGGGACATATCTACATCACTGAGTTTGGAGCAGAGGAATATGAACTGGGGTGCTTGTTAGCTCTTCCCAGTCTGGCTCTAATGTCTGTCATTTTTGTATTCATTTAGAGCTACTGAGCAAGTCTGAACCCAAACATGAGTCGGTGATAACTGTATCACTGTGTCATGTCAGCACATGGTGAAGCCATAGCAAGAAAGAACTTAAAGTCAAGATGCCTTCCTTGAATATTGACCAATTTAGAAAGCATTTTGATTGTTTATGATTTATTTTTAAACTTTATTATAAAAGCATTACAAATAAAAAGCATCACAGTCTTGAGTATGTGAAGATTAATCTATTCCTTAATTTAGGAAAGCAGAGTAGAGAATTTGCCTCAATTAACAAACAAAATGTATCTATCTTAGCTCTTTTAACTTTCTTCAGCATACTCTAATTTACATTTTTTGGAACAACTCACATCATGCATACCCTTGTAAAGATAAGACAGGATCTGCAAAAGATCTTCTAGCAACTACAGTAATTACTGTATCTGTCTCTGCTCTTTGTTCTTCCAGATAGAAGTGGATCTCCCATTCTACAACCTACCTGGTTCTCACCACTCAAACAGAAATTCAACACATTTCTCCTATCAAACAGCCTAAGACTATCAAAGTCAATATCAGTATATCATCGATTATTTCTACTAGCTTGCTTAAAATGACATACAAATTACCAGTCATAAAGACATTTAGAGCAGCAGAACATTAAGAAGATCAATAACTCATGTGAACAAGTTCACCATTCAGTGGCTCAGAGAGGATGTAAAGACATGACAAAGAATGGTACACTCTAGATATGTAATATTTCAATGAAAACACACGAGACATAGTCAGCATCTAGTCTTGGAACATGATGTGACCTGACAGGTCACTTTGTCTCAGAAGCTGAATTGGTACTGGTATGGGAACGTCTAAATCCCAGACTGGAAAAACATTAAGCATAATGGCCTGGGGATGGCCCAGCACATCAGCAAGAGTGGAGTCCAGCAGGGAGAGAAAGGACTGGGAAGAAACACGGGAAAGCAATCAGAGCCTAGGAGTGGCTGTCATTCTGCTTCGATCAGGTCAAAAATCTAAGAACATGAAAATAATGGCAGCCTTATGTTCAATCTTTTATGACATTATCATATATGATTATTATAGTATATATTATATATAATAAGTATTGGAATCTGGAATCAATTATTTTGATTTCTGCTTAAAACCAGTATTTGGTTAAAATCATTTTATATTTTATCTTTTGAAACTGATTTGTGGATTCAGAGGAATAAAGAGTGATGGAAAGATGGGCTTAGAAAATGTGTCAGATGATATGTTACCATTTCTTAAGGAAAGAAAAGGAACCCGTGAGAATGAGGTATAAAACCATTCTGGTCAAAGATGGTGTAATAGAATGGTCAGGAGTGTTGGAAGGACAAAATTCCACCATAAAGTGAATTTTGGTACCTATTGACTGAGGAGGAAGTTCACAGAAGAAATTATGCATGAGGGGATACTAGCCAGACAGGTATATGATTGCCAGCACCAAAAAACATTAGCAAATCATTTGGAATTAATCCTTTAGGTCTGATAAATCACAAAAGTAATACAACCAGAAGGCTAATGTGATTGGATTTGCATTCCTGAAAGATCTTATTACAATGCTTCCATGGAGGACAAAGAACTAACCTGAGACAGGGAGGCTTCATCCCGATTTCATTCTTATTTGCAATATTTTAATCCAAGCTTTTCATGTCTTGTCAATTCATGTCCAACTCTCTAAAGACAAGAGCTCCTGAGAATCAGACACTCTTCTCTCCTGTGGCCACAGAACACAAAGAAAGGCAGGTTTTTTTTTGGTAAATAAAATGATGGTGATTAAATGTTTGATTAAACTAACTCTGTCTAAACTCTTGCTGAGTGGAGAGAGATTTCATTGCTGCCCTGCAGGAGAAGAGCAGCTGTATGTTCTTGCTTTAAATAGATATCCTAACCTGTCCAGAAAGGGGAAATAGATGCATTTGTACCAGGGAGGTGTTGAGAAGTTTAATTAGCCAGTGTTTATAATCTCCTTTGAAGCTGAAAAGTGCTAATTGCATTTTTTCCACTTTAAGAGTCTGAGTCACTAGAATCTAATCTTAAGAACTTCTGAGTTAGGAGAGTCTACTGTTGCACACTGAGTTGTGTGGATCATGGAAGCACAGATTACAATGGATTACAACCTTCAGAGAAGCATGTGCCATGGTAAAATTCTCTTTCAAGGGACACTTCAAGACTATCTTTGGTATTAATTCCATGGGCTGAGGACAATATCATCTTTGTTAACCAATCATAAGCACTATACTACTTTCATATCTAGCCATTAATAGAAAATTATGCATGAAGCTCATTAGGTAATCAGATCCAGAAATGATATGGACAGTAACTCTGAGAAATCTCTGGAAAGCCTCAAATGTTCAAAGCCAGTTTTCATGCCAGATTCAGTGCGTTTTATCACTGAAAAAATGTATATGGTTTTAACCCTTCAAATAACTCATAACAATTAAATACACTAAGTTCCTCCTTTTAAAAAATGGGACCAAAGTCCTATTTTTAGAATTTTCATTCGTGATTTGAGGTCTTGTCTTTTTCCTGTCTTATTTACCACATGGGTGAGTTGACTCCCTACTACATGACAGACAATCTCTCCATTTTGCTTTAGGATTTAAGATATTTAAAGAGATAAACCAATAGAAACTATATCCGTACAAAAGGCACAAAGAAGTTAGGATACAATGAATGTAGTACTTGATCAAACATTTTGGAAGCTGCCTAGAGCAATCTACTGGTTATTTGTGTTCAAAGGTGTGTCATGAAAGCAGTACTTGATGGGAATAGATGTACAGAGTGGAGGCCCTGCCCTAAGGGATCTAAGGGGGCATGAAAGTTCTCCATTTTATCTACCAATTGTCAAATACCAGTTATCTCTTACATACTGTACCATGGATTTGACCATATTATATAAATTTACTCTTTTAATATTTGAGGTTAGCTATTATCTCCAATATAAAAATTATAAAACCAAAAGCTAAATGCTAAAGAAATTTGATAGGTATCACTCATTTTGGAAGTGGGAATTTTGTTCTTAATCTGTTTATCAAAAGTCTAATCATTTAACTACAAAGCCAAGCTTGTTAAACTATGCCAAACAACAGTATTACCAGAGTTACAGATTGATAGATTATCACCCACTATCTTTATAATATCATCTTAATTTCATGGTTAGTAGTGGAACTGACTGAAAATAATATACATGTTTCAGTTAAAGCATATAACTTCAGAATTTTCATGACTATGGTAGCATGTTTCTAATCAGATATCTTAGTGATTCATGCCTAGTACTCTCTGCTGATCTATTTCTGTGAGAGTGTGATATGCCCTTCACTCCTTTAAAATTCATTCACAATTTCTCCCTGAAAAATCCTTTATGTATATCAGTAATTTGTCACCTTTACATTTAACCACATTGCTGGGCTATAATGAGTGAAATTGGGTAATCATGAGTTTACACACATGTTCTCAGATTTAACAGGATACCTGGCTACAACTCAAAACAAAGACTGATGCATGACGTCAAGCACCAGACAACATGTCCTTAAGGAAATGTCATTCCTGTGCATTGAGATGAGTGGAACACTCATCCTAAGGAAAATGGCAGAACCTGGAATTATCATATACTTCCCTGGGTTGTATCACTTATTTGCCATATGGATCAGATTTTTGCCTAGATGTCAATGATTTTTTTCTTATATTATTTTATTGTTTTGTTTTGTTCTGTTGTAGAATATGTTTAGACTGAGAGAAAGATTGGTAAAAGGATCAGGTAAAGGATGTTGCTGACTTAGTATCTTCAGTTCAAGGTTTCCAGTCATACTTTGTAGACTGTAGGTTCAACAGTAAGCGTGTCCAATTAAATGTTTGAATTTTGATGCTGGAACTGTTTTAAAGGGTTTAAAATGTAAAGTGATAAAACTTGGCCTAAAATTCACTTGAGAACCTGCCTACATCCATTTTGTAGTGCCAACGTTCTGAAAGTTTCCTCCAAGTCATCTGTTAGTCAGATATTAATGTTACTTAGTTTCGTGAACATGTTGACCCTCTTCTTTCAGAAAGCATGAATGTCTTTGTGAACCATATTACCTGAGTCACCTGCAGGTCTGACTCAGACTTACATACAGATTTCACATGAAGTGTCTCATTCTCTTCAGTGGGGTTAAATAGATCATCCACACAAGCTGAGATTTGAGGTGACTCCCTCTCCACCACATTGGACAGTTTTCACAAGAGTGAAGATAGCCATGAACTTCCAAGTCTGTACATTTCACAGCCCAGTGATCTTAATACACCCACAAGAATTAGGGGGCAGATATTAACCTACAGACTTTCCCAAAGAGTGTTATATTGGGATCAATATTTCATTAGCACTCTCTGGAGTTAATGATTAAGCCATGTGCTGACTAGACCCAGTTCCTTGCAGTGAGCCATTGACATTTGCACCATGGCCTGTGAGGTAATCTGCCCTTTTAAAAGAATGAAAAAGGTTAACCCAGACCCTTGTAAACCTTTATCAATGGCTTGACATCATTAAAATCTGTCCAGTATATTTTCTGGCAGTCAATCAAACATAACACTCTCTAGAGAAGTATGCTCTCAAGCTTTAACTGAGGAAATCAAGCCAGCAATGTCTTCAACAGTGTTTTTTAAGAGTCTAATATATATTCCAGGTAATGCAAGCTGATGAGACAAAGGAGAAGAACTCAGAATCTTCCTTCCAGCCCCTTATGGACCACTTTTCATTAAAAAAGACAAGAATCAGAAAAGACATAAAGTATCAGCTAAAACATAAAACAAATGAATTAATTAAAGCATGATATTAATAAAGTTCCATCTAACACTTCAGTAATTATTTCTTCTATACTTAGTTTCCAGAGAAAAGATAGAACACTGTGGTAGTTTGAATGGAAATGGTCCAAATAGGATTGTAGGGAGTGGTACTATTAGAAGGTGTAGCCTTATTGGAGTAAGTGTGCCCTTGTTTAACGAACTTTGTCACTGTGGATGAGGTTTGGGGTTTCAGAAGCCATATCCAGTGTCTCTGATTGCTGCCTGCTGATCCAGTTATGGAACCCTAAGCTATCTCTCCAAAACCTTGTCTGCATGCATGCCATCATACTTCCTGCCTTGATGACAATGGACTGAACCTCTGAACTATATACTAGCATCAGTTAAATTCTTTCCTTTGCAAGAGTTACCATAGTTATGGTAGAGACCATTCAAAGCATCAAAAACCCTAAGTAAGACAAACATAAACATAGGAAGTGAGACTTTAGTGGTATTTGTGATTCAGAGAAGTCTGGCTAGTGTGTGAGGAGGGCAAATGAATAGGCTAATGTGAACAGGAGAGACCTTCAGAAATTACTGTTGTGCACATATCTCTGTCTAGCTAAGAATCGTCACTAGAAACTGGGGATTTAGATAGTTGAGAACTGAATAAATATCTTATAGAATCTATAGAAGTGAGAGGTAAGCAATACTTTGTGCTATATATAGAAAAGATCTTGTTTATACTTATATTATTGAGGAAAAGCATGAGATGGTAATACTCACAAGTACAAGTTCTGCCCAGTTTGTTTTATCCTTTCATATGTTACAGATGCATATACTTATACTCACCAATGCATAGGATTTTCCTCCCTTGGTTTACTCCAGTATTCAGATAATTACTAGGCTGCTATTGGCAGCTGCCAAAACACTTGATTTCCCTAAATACTTCACCCTGAGAGTTTTCAGATCTCCAGCTACAGTCCCACTTTCCCCTCTAACCTTTGTTGCTTTACATCTTAAAAATTGGTCTATCTTTTCTGTGTTCTTAATCCTAAGCTGACTTGCTCATTCAGACATTGTGAACTGATGTCCCCCATGCTTGAAAAGGAAACTCATCGTAAAATTGAATACACAATGGTATTGCAGGAATTAGTTATGTATGGATATAACAATTCCAAATCTAACCTGCTTTTTATAGATAGAATGGTATGAACATTTAAATGGGATCCCTAAATGTTACACAAGATAACAAAAACAAAATAAAAATCCACAAAGAAGAACTTATTTCTAGAAGACAGTAAACTCAAATTCAGTAACAAAAATTTTGGCCGAATAACAGAATTTCTTCTGTATGAGGAGAGAAATGAGATGAACACATGAGTCAGACTTACACAGTAAGAAGGGGAAATGATAGAAAGTCTCAGTGTAAAAAGAATGTCCTAACAGGTCTTAGAGATAGCAATGCATCAGTAAGTTAAAGTTAAGGGTTAGTGCAGTAGAGGCATTTGATGAGCTGTTATATAGGGAACTCGGACTTTGCCGTGGCACTTAACCAGGAAGTATTTGCCAAGTGATCTTCCTCAACAGAATCATCTGACCTCTGTGAACTCAAAATTGCTATGTAGAATGAGTTAAAGTTAACTTGATAACAGAAAAATTAAATGGAAATTGTGTTGCAATGATCTAAATCTGATGTCTTATAAGATGACATTACCAAGACCTGGTTTACCCTAGCTACATCTGAGTTAGTACGGAAAGGCGAACAACTATTGGATTAACAGAAGAGTAAAACGAGATGGACAGAAAGGGGAAGAGAGTCTATCTTTATTTTAATTGTTTATTTGAGTTCTCGTCCTCTCACAATTAATTGGAAATTCAGAAAATGCAGACTTTCTCTGTTCTCAAATTAAGGAAAATGCATCTTATGCCCAAAGAATAAAAGCATTGATCATGTGGTTAGGGGCTCTGTGTTTGGGGTGTTGGAGCGCTGATGTTCAAGCCAGGGCTTTACTGAACTTCAGTCCATTTTTATTTATATATTTATTTATTTATTTTTGCAATTAATTATTATCGATTTTTAAAATGTCACTTCAAGCATCACTAAATATTTCAGAAATACAGATGGCTACTTAGAGGTCTCTGTATACTTTGGAACTGTTTGAATCTAAGAACTAATGGAAGTATCCAGGAGTGTGTTATATTGAGTATACTCAGAAGCAACCAGTATTATATATATATATATACACACACACACACACACACACACATATATATATATATATATATATATGTGTGTGTGTTGTGTGTGTGTGTTGTAAAAGAAAATAATACTTCTATTGTACTTTGATATTTTAAAGTAAATTAATTGTGCCTAGAAATAGACACACATATTTTAAAGTAATAATTGCACAACTGATTGTGCCAGAGACTAGCCACTACAGCAGCACTTTGCTACATAGGGTTAAGAAAAGGAAGGGAAATATACTGACAAAGGGACTATATTGGCTGTCACCTATTTCATGCCAGGTCATATCAGAAGGATATAGTGTAATTCTGCTGATTTCTTCGGAGAAGCTAATGGTTCAGGGTACAGGAAGGACACTCTCTGTGCTGTCTTTTGTTAACTCAATATATTGCATCTTATAAGCTTAGTGCACAATTAGTTGTATGAATTTAACTGTTCTTGTCATCTCAATCCGTGGAAGCTTTTTTTTGTTCCTGTAATCATTGGTGGTTTTATTTGGCCTTTTGGATATTATCTTATAATATATAGATTCACGTAGTTAAGTCACTTAATCACTGTGATTAAATCACAGACAAACGGGTCACCAAAGCAACCCTAGCATAGGCAAACACCAAGATCACTTCTCCAAATTCCAGATATTTGTCATTTCATCTGAGATTCTTAAAAGACCATAACACTTAAAATCTTATATCTTAATACCCAGTTCAAGCATCAACTAAAGAGTGGCTTCTTGAGAATAACTGATGTTCTGGTGTTTCTTCCTTCAGGTTTTTGTTTGATAGCTCCCACAGCACATTAGAGCTTTGCTGTCCACATCCCATGATAACTTCAACATGTGTCTCTGTAGATTGATTGGGTTTTCTCTAAATAAGAAACAAGTGGAGTGATTGGTTGGCATTTGATTTCAATGGATTCAGATAATAATATTTTAGAGATGGCATCAGGGGATGTATATTATCTGACTATTTTACATTATAAAATAAACAAAATTAATGCTAAATTTATAGTTTATATTTTACTGTTTCTTGTTTTTGCTTGATCTCTTACTTATTTATACATAATTCTGCGGAACTCTGCTAACATCATTCATTACAGTTAATTCTTGAGGAACTATTGATAAACTGAAAATAGCTTCTCTACCATTCCTTGTTAATCTTGTGTTTGTCATAATGCATAGTGAAAACTTGTAAAATTTACTCTGTCTTCGTAATCCGCCCATTTCTTTAATTGTTGACATCAAAGAAGCAGTACTGCACAACAGAGAATGAAAACTCGCTTGCTATTAACTCTCAACTCCCAAACATCCTGTACACCAACACTCAAGGAATCCCATCTCTAAACGATTGCACACACACACACACATCGCACACACACACAACACAAACACACACACACACACACACAACACACACCACACACAACACAACACACGCACGCGCACACACACCCTGTGATATCCCATTCATGAAGGCGGTGTCACATGACTTAATCCTATTAGAAGACCACTTCCAAACATTGCTCCATGAGGTTAAGATCCAGCAGCTGACTTCGGAAGGCAGCTTTCATAGGCTGAGTCAACAGCTTTTAAAAGTAAACCCAGAAAAACTTAGACCGCTTAAAAAACTTAAGCATGAAAGGCAAAACTATAAATTTGCTAGAAGTAAAAACAATTTCAAGTAAAATAATGAGTTCTAATTCTCTAGCCATAGATGTAAGACACAGGAAAGAGCAAGTCTGTGTCACACGTGAGTAAGTGTAAGAACCTGTGCAATGTGATACAGCATTGAAATAATGCAATGACTCTTCAAAGATATATTGAATATTACAAAATATATTGATTGTTTAATGTTACCCATAATACAAAGTTAATATTTAAAAATCAATTGTAGTAAAACAAGTCACTGTTAAAATGTGAAAAATACATATCAACAGATGCAGATTGCAACAAGCAAATGAAAGCTTTCCATATGATTTGCCATTACATGTGGATCCAGGCACATACTTACTAAAAAGAAAAAATGACAACATATTGCTATCAAAGAACCAGGTGATGTCTCTATGTTGTTACTGGTATAAGTGTTCTTGGAAGTTTCTTGCAATGATAAATGTAGTCTTACCATGTATTCCTGCACCCAAACTCTTTACTGTGCAATCCTGTTTCCACACCCCTTACTCTGTGATGTCACTGATCTGAGAACTTAAATCCATGCAAAAACTGGTATATAAATGAACTAAAAAATAATAAAAGCAACCTGGAGTCTCATCAGTCACTAAGTGAATGGAGATGCACACACACATGCACACATACTCTCACTCTCACACACACCTCTCTTTTCACACACACATACACACACACATATTGTTGGTTGTTATATTCTAAGAACTTCTGGTAAGAGAAAGATATATTTCATGTGCACACTTTGAATTCAAACAGAAAATCTGCAAATGTTATCAGAATTTTGACAGAATATGTGGTAAAATATAATTACAACCAATTGAGACTGGGTATTGCAACATGGCCATCTGGAAGTCTGCATGCCAGAAAGGCTGAGGAAAGAGTAACTTATTGGTCCACAAAGTTGTGTCCTCAGTAGGCACATAACAGGTACGAATGACAGTCTGGCTGGTGTCACAGCTTCACAGTTCTTTAGTTGATTCTGGTGGCTGCAAATACTGTAATGTCGCAGCAGCAGAGGTAGATGTATTCAATTGAAGAAGCAAAGCAAGCAACATAGCATTTCCTTCTAATATATCTAGTCCTGACCACTCTGGAGGAGGGTCTTCTCCTGAGTAATCTCTCATAAATCCATCAAGAACAAAGTCTCTTCTTGATTTAAGATTGAATCTAAAATCAAAACAAACTATCACAGACTATATAAAAGTAGGAGAAAAGAGAGAGTTGAATCACTGATTTCATGGCAGGGCAGGGAGATATTCTGTATATGACCAGAATGTGGCTGCATCACAATACAAAGTTGACAAAAAAACATTAAGTTTTGTAAGAAGAGTTGAGAAAAAAGAGTGAGATGTCACACATAGGCTTTGAAATATGTTTGGAAAGTTGTAGAATCTTTAGGACATAGCCCTTTCTCTGGAAGTTACTGGGGTGATCTTGTGCTTTTTATCTCAGACCAGCATTCTGTTAGATTTCTGCTCCCTGTCTGGAGATGCAATATGACAAAACAGCTTTTTGCTTCTGCCACCAGCCCTTCCACTGACTCTATGCTTCCCTGTCTTCATGAACTGCATCCCACTCAACCTGTAAGCCTAAATTTTTATTAGGAAAATATTTCTTCAGAGCTGCATGTTACAACAATGTATTTGTAGAGAGAAGAACCAGATGTCAGAAGGTCCAAGGTGGTACAGAATGTAATTATTACAAATGCAGGTGAGACCTTTTGAAAGGCCCAAGGTAGGAATGTTCTGACCCCAGTAGCTATGGAAATGTGGTGAAAGTGAAGGATAAGCAGGTTCATTGTGCTAGTTGCAAAAGATAATTATCCCTTTTTTGTGTGTTCGATCTGTTTTGTCTGTTTTAATTGTCAGGTGATGGGTGAAAAATTCTAATTCTGAAGTCTGGGGCTATAATTGAGTAGATGGTGTTGGTCTATTTTGCACATGATCCTGGGTTAGATAAGCAAAAATATTCTACTTTTGTTTGCTACATATTTGTTTGTTTAATAGGAAGTGTTAGCAGATAAAAAGAAGAGCAATATGCTTTGGTGGAGGTGTAGTCAGCTGCAGGGGAAGGAGGTGCCTCGGATGGCCAGGCTGAGGCATCCCTTCCCCATGAGAGACCAGCACAGAATGAACAGTATAGAATAGAGTTTATTCAGGCATGAGGAGGGGTCAAGAGGTAGTAGAGGGCGGCTGGCGCACGCCTTTAATCCAGCACTTGGAGCAGAGCAGGCGATTTCTGAGTTCGAGCCAGCGGTCTACAGAGTGAGTTCCGGACGCAGGGCTACACAGAGAAACCTGTCTCGAAACAAAAAAAAAAAAAAGAGGTAGTAGAGAGAGAAGGCAGAGAGAGGGGAGAGAGGAGAAGAGAGGGGAGAGAGAGAGAGAGAGAGAGAGAGAGAGAACTGCCATGAGCACATGGAAGAAGGGAGAGAGTGGAGGAGAATGAGGAAAAAGCAGAAGCAAGAAGGCAAGAGCAGGAGCAAGAGAGCAAAAGAGAGAGGAGGAGGCAAGCACCCTCTTTTATACGAGTCTGGCATACCTGGCTGTTGCCAGTAACTTTAGGGCAGAGCATACCTGGCTGTTGCCAGGTAACTGTGAGGCGGGGCTTAGACAAAATGCTAACAGAAAGTGTTTAAGAATGTATGGAGAATACTCAAGACAGGGCTTATTGAGACATGTGGAGTGTGTGTGCCAGAAATTTATGTCTAATGACAAAATAGCATTGAGCATGCAGTGAGTAATTTAACTTTGCTATACAGTTTTACACACAAAACATTTGTGAATCTGTGAATTTGTATTAACTACTTATTTATCAAATGTCCTTGCACTAAGGTAGTAACAATGACACCCTAGGAAGAATGAATACCCTCAATGCCACAATCTTGCTTTCTAATATCAGTTTTGAATAAACGTAGTAAGAATTCATCTGATACCCTGTTCTGAAAGGTATCTGTACTCCCCTGAACACCTATGTTCCGGGTCCGTTCCCTTCCCCACATCCTGCCTCTTTGTGTTTATAACCTCTGTGTAAATAAGTAAATTACGATGTGATTTAAATAACTAAATAAATTAAAAAAAAAAGAAGAAAACATGAATGATATTAGGATGAGGATAGGAAATGTTAAAGGTAAGGATGATTTGAAAGATTGGTTTAGTTTTATTTTGCATGTATAAGTGTTTGGCTGCATGTGCTTATGTGGAATACATATATGTCTGGTCTTGCAGAGGATGAAGCAGGCCTAGGATCCTGTGGAACTGGACTTCACAGATGACTGTTCTCTGTCACATGGATTCTGGGAACTGAACCCAGGCCCTCTGAAGCAACCATGATTGCTTTAATCCCTGAGCTATGTTTTTTGTCGTCTGAAAGATTTTATGCTGTCAAAAAAGAATGAAGGGAAATGTAAAAGGCTACACTGGGGCTTGTTTATAAACTCACTTGCTGACATGTGTGATGATTTGAGTTTGATCCTTGGATGCCACATGGAGCAAGAAGTGGAACTTCTGCCTCAAGTTGTTTTCTCATTTTATTTATACTCAATTTATATATTTCTGACACACTCACAAATACACACACATAGTGATACTAGATGAGTGTGTGGACATACACAAGTACTCACATGTATACAGACACTTGCACAAAAAAAGCACATGCACACATACTAGATAGATAGATAGATCATAGAGAGATAGATAATACAATGTTAATGCTTGCAGTTATCAAAATATATTAATAAGATTTAAGAAACAAGAAAATTCATGGAACAAATAGAATTGGAATACAAATTATTAGATGATATGCATAATGAAATATCTATATAAATAACTAATAATGAGTGGGAAGGGTAATAATTCCCCATGTAAACAATCTACAAATAATATATCTATTTCACTCCACTGACAAACTAGAACAAACTCACTCTTAAAGTATATACTAGAGCAAGTGATTCCTTCCAAAGAGAAAACGATGTCAAAGTGTCAGAAAAATGACAATATGACGAATGGGAAAGCTGAGGTGGACTGGTCCCAACAGGGGAATCAAGCTAGTTTCTATGGTGGTTAGGCATGTGGCGATGGTTAGTCTTGGCATGACATGTTAAAATGTGCACATTCTTTCTCTTCAAGCATGTAGCAGAATAATCATGGAAAAGCTCCTTGGATTTATCATCTAATAAACCATAAATGGATTTATACTATTTTACAAAACATCTTTATAATACTCACATAATCCTTCAAGAACATCAGTGACAAAGAGAGACATTTTCAAAGCCAGTAGCAAACTGAGTGTAAGGAGTAAGGAATAATTAATGTGCATCTGGTGTCATAAAATAGAAAGAGGATATTAGGTGAAAATGGGAATAATATGGATTTTACTTAAAATAATATATCAATATTAATTCACTAATTGAACAAATATATCATGGTAAGTAAGATGTTAATGCTAGAGAAAACTGGGTGAGAGTCAAATTGAACTTTATTATCTCTACCTTTATTATGATTTTTTACTACAAATATGAACTCTCTACTTACATTTTCTAAATACAAGCATATCAATTATTCAAAATACACACATAGCAAACACACCACACATGCACAAACATACTTATATTAAACAAGAACACACCCACATTTACACCACACATATACACACAAGACACATACACACAACCATACATACTACATAAATGCACTGCATACTTCACTACACACACATACACAAATATACACCTCACAGATATAGCACACAAACAAATACATATATATACAACATATAAATACAAACTATTTATATATACTGCACACACACCTGTACACATGCTATATATGTACACATACATACATAATGCATACAGGGTCGTGAAACACAAGACATACACAGTACATACTTAGTGCATACACTCTATGTATGTATCACACGTATAACATGTAAATCCACACACAAAGCACAGACTCTATTATCCCCCCAAAACAGTATGGGCAATGAGCAAAGACATTGTTATAAAACCTAGAGAACATTCACAATCTGCTTCGTTTTTCATGTATCTCTCCATCCAAGAAACTCACACAGTTCATTTTGTGTAAATCCTGCCATTTTAGTGGAGAGAATCTTCTTACCAGCTAAGTTTTCTGATTTCCATCAGAGTGTAATTCAGCATAGCCTCACATACATAAACCATTTATGTTCCAGTTCAAAGATTGGCTTTCCCTTCCCTTCTCTAGAATATCTAATATTAGAAAGTCATTTTCTGTAGGGGAGTTCTTTAATATTTGGATAAGAAAAGTAAAGCACACCTTGCCCCAGGCCAGTAAATAAGTGACAATCTGCAAATTTAATATAAAAATGATTAATTTTTGTAGATAGTGGTGCAACCCAGCCAAACCTTGTAAATACACTTTATTAAATAGGTAAAAAGGGAAAACGTAATGAAAGCTTGTATTTATAGAAATTATTTTAGTGTGGACTAAGAGTGATGCATTTCTAAGCCTGAAAGAGATTTTTCAATGCAGGTTTTTACATTTCAGCAAGGACATACTTAGCTGTTTAGAGAAGTTTTTTTTTTTTTTTTTTTTTTTTTTTTTTTTTTTTTTTAATGAGCCCATTCATTTTATTCATGCTACTGAAGAGTGATGACTCGATGGTTCTTGTAATGAAATAGCCAACCAAATTCCATCTTATCATCACCAATTTAATTTTTTAATTAGTCAAAGAGTAGTTCAATTTGCCCAGCTACAGTGAAAAATAATCTCCAAAGAACGGAAAATGGACTATATTCCTTTACCAAGTATGTGGTCAAAGGTTTTTTGTTTTGTTTTTTTCTAGTCCATAGAAACCTAACCTAAGTAGGTGTTAATCTATTTACTTAGTAATTATATTAGTAAGAATGAAAAATATCAAAAGAAAATATTTTAGACCCATTCATAGATAATTTTGCAAAAGAGAAAATGATATTACTGTCTAGGACAAAGAAAAAAATGAAAGATAGACCATGTTTAGTATTTCTAGGCAGAACTAAGTAATAAAGATTTTACTGTGGGTTTTATTTACTTGTTTATTTACTGTATTATGTTTTATTCACTTTGAAGACTGAATAAGAATTATGGACACATAGTGACAGACTTTTAATTTTCATGAACTCTTTGTCCATTAGAAAGATGCTGCCTTGCTTATAGCCAGCATAGAATCAGTTTATCTTTCTCTACCATTGGCAGGTAGATTTACCCATATTCAAAACACAGTTTGCCTTATGTTTACTAAGGGAAATAGTTGATGAGAAATGATAAGAAATATGTATCTTTGTCTTTGTTCCTGAGACCTAAGAAAAATCATCTCCATCCCTTAGAATTTTCTGATAGGCACACAATATGGACGGCTCCAAAACACCTGTAAAATAGAAGCTACTTTGGAGAAAGACAAAATTCTTGAAAACTGAGCTCCAGTCCCAATATTTGTGGAACAGAAAAGGGGGGAAGTTTATTATTGATCAAGTTTACCAGACAAAGTTTTGTTAAAACACCCTTCAGGGAAGAGGTTCTGTGGTATCTAGGAAGTGAACTCAACAAGAAGGAGAGTAGTACACCGAGAGGGCATGGATTTTCATGTGTTCATAATCTGCCCTATGTATTTATCCTGTCTGTTTTCTTTTGAGTTGTATAAACCAGTAATCATAAGTAAAATTCCAAGACATGTTCTTGCAATAATTAAGAATGATGAAGAGGGCATGGGAAGTAGTACCAAAGGATCTTTCAGTATGATAGAGAAACTTATTATTGAAAAGGGAGGGGGAATTTGTCAGAGGGAGGGGAACCATACCTTGTGTTCTGAAAAACTGAGTAATTTATATAAAAATGTTACTTAAAAGTTATTACAGCAACAGATTTTACTTGCTATTAGGAAGGACATCAGTAAGTCTAGGCAAGATCCTTGAACAACATTCAGACACTCTATACTCCAGTGAATATTTATCAAGGAAGTTTCTTATATGACTTGCCACATTCATGAAAAAACTAATAAATTACAGATCCCCAAGTATGTAAAGTCAATATCATGAATGCATGGAATGAAGGAACAGGGTAGCATCATATCTCTAGGTGTGTCTTTGATTCTACTTTGGACAACAGGCACTAAAATCTTCATGAACTTCACTAATCCTCAGACCAGTAGCATAATATTGCTTCTCTGCTTGACAAGAGTAAGGGTTTAAATACGTTTGGTCCTTGTAGATTCATGTGTTTGCAATGCTCAGCCATAGAGAGTAACACTATTAGGAGACATAGACTTTTTGGAGGAAGTGTGGCCTTGTTGAAGGAAGTGTATCACTGTGAAGGCAAGCTTTAAAGTCTTCTATGCTCAGATTCAGCTCAGTATGGAATGTAGTCTCTTCCTGGCTTCCCAGAGAGTCTTTTCTCCTCATGGCTGCCTTCTGATCAAGATGTAGAACCTCAGCTCCTTTAGTGCCACGTCTGACTGGATGCTGCACTGTTTGTCACCATGATGATAATGGACTAAATGTCTGAAACTATAAGCCAGCTCCATGAAATGTCTGCATTTATAAGAGTTGCCTTGGTCATAGCATCTTTTCATAGCAATGAAACCTAACTAAAAGAGCAAGGTAATCTATAATGGATATTTTTACATTATTTATATTTATCCCTAATTATACAGAGCAAAGTTCATTTTACCTACCCCAAACTCCTGCTCTCTCTCTCTCTCTCTCTCTCTCTCTCTCTCTCAACACACACACACACACACACACACACACACACACACAATACACACACACACAAACAAGGTCTTGAAACACATAGATAAGACCTGTGTTTGAAGTTTTAGTAACACAATTGAGGCCATATGGAGTTAGCGGAGTAGGAAATCAATGCTGGTGTAGTCATGCTTCACTGCCCACATCCACTCAACATTTTCATTGTCTTTGAAGGCTAAGGTAGGTCAGGTTCACTTTCTAGAAAAAAATAATTCAATGTCAAAATTTTGTGATTTTGCAAAGATCTAGCTTATATGATTGGTTGAGTTTGTCATCATTAGTGAATCCTTGGTCTTTGAATTCCATCGATTATCTCGACCAAACAATAAGCAGAAGGAGGCCACTGAAAAAAGGGGATTTGTTAGAAATAAAAGTTAGTGTTGTTAAACAAATAAATACATTGAGAGCAAAAGCTAGGGTATATCCATAGGGAAATGCATACACGTTTTCTTTTTATTTTAGTATTATCTAGAAATGAGAATACAAACAAAATAGCTTGGCAGCAATATGTTACAATGGCCACGTGTAAAAAAATTATACAAAAATTTCTGTTTAATGCACTTGTCCCTGTGGAGGAAATAACTTGACAGATCAGTAGAAGATCAAGTAGGTATGTTTTATCATATCTCCTGAAATACAATATTTCAGGAGAAAGGTTTAGGGACAGTTGGCTGATTTTCAGCTTTCAAGAAAAAATAATCTAAAGACAAATGCTTTACACATGTGGGACAAATGAACCTCCCAAGGTCCTGGTCTTCATCTTTGATGTTTTGAACAAAGGAAACTTGGATTTATTTTTTTTACAAGGATGATCACTGTTTGGTAGCATAGAAGGATCTTGTGCTATGAATATACCTAATACAAAAACAATCAGAAATCCAATACAAATAAGAGAACAAGTAAGATCATGAGTGTAGGAGAGAACAAGAAGGAAATGTGTTTGAGACAGAATAACAGTGCAACCTACCATTGATCCTTTGTGGCATAATAGTTTTACTTTATTGAGATCTGACTTGGCATGTCATGGATAATTGTGACAAAACCCAGAGAGAGATTCAGAGTTAACTGCTATATTAATAGATGTAATAGAAAATAGTCAACCAAAGCCTATGAAATGTTTCTAATTTCTGTAAAGTGATATGCAGAGTGAAGTAAATGAAGAAAATATAGATGGGCAAGTCTCAACTCACAAAGGCATTTTCAATGCACTAAGAAAACAAGAAAGGTTATGTTTCAACAAGACAACATTATTGAATGATAAAATGCAGTGATAGTTTTGATCTACACGAATACAATTAAAGAGTATATTGCAGTCTATTTGAATAGTCACTATCAATATATGGAAGCCAGCCATGATAATGATAACCTATATAGTGCATGGAGATTTCAATGAACACCATTCCATGTGCTTATGTATCTCCTCTTAACCTAAGTCTTACTCTTATACATTACAACTATGAAATGAAGTACACAGCAAAATAAACAAAGGAAAAAGACACATGAGACAAGACAAATCCAGAGGAGCCAAGACTTCATGTCAGCTGCCTCCAGATTACAAAGGATATAGTTAATATCTCCAGAAATTGTGAGGTGTTGACTACTAGAGAAAGTCAAGATATCTTCAGTATCCTAGGTTTTTATATAGGGATAGTCACTTTTTTACATTTTGTGTAGGACACATCAGAATCTCCTACTCTCAGAATTTTATAATATGTTCAACATAAGTCACTTTGATTACTCAAAAATGTGTATGTTGTTAAATTCGCATCTGGTGCTCAACATGCTTCATTTCCATTTATTTAAGTAACTGTCCCTTCCAGGTCTTTTACTTCTTGATCCCTTATTATTATGGTGTTCCCAGACCTTGAACTTAATCTTCTTAAGAAAAGTTGATATATATATATCCATTTTATATATGTTGATACACACACACACACACACACACACACACACACACACATATATATATATATATATAGTTATTGGTTTATAAGAATTCTGAAAACAATATTCCCAGACCCCAAGTCTAAGGAGATGATTAGGCCTTTTCAAGGGATCAAGTTTTAAGCCCGATATGTGTTCATTTTCCCCTGTACCTACTGGGATGGTGTTCTAAAATCCCCATTTCACGATTTACCTATATTCTACACTTTTGCTTTCACTGAATCATTTTCTTCAATGAACAAATTAGTCCCAATTCTCAAATCCTTTTTTTCCACTCTTTCTGGGCATGTTTAGGGGAATTTCTACTTCCAATCCTTTTGTTCTTCTCAATATAGATGAACTTAATGGTCACGTTTTTGTCCTGACCTTCCTTCAACTATTATTAACACTCTCCACATTGAACAATCTCTTTTCTGTTGTGTATGTTGTTTACAGGGCACCACATGCTTCATTTCCTCTTATTTGACTCTCCCCTGTCTGGTTTTTACTTCTCCCTGATCCTTTATTATTGTAATGCCCCAGGGCCCAGACCTTAATCCTCTTTTATTCTTAAGCTACATCGATTCCTTTGGTGATAACATCCTGGCTCAGTTTTAAAACCATATATGTGCTAATTCAAAAGTTTATCTTTCTAGTGCATATTCCTTTCACACTAAATAACTATTCTGAATCACTCCCTGCAAATCTCACAAACGGCTCCAACTCAACATCTTGCAAATGGCATGCTAAACACCCACTAAGACTAGCTCATCTATAAGTAGTTTCCATATCTACATCTCTTTATTATATATTTCAATAATTGCATAGATCAAAATTCTTGAAACAATTACTCTAGGCTGTGTTGCCTTGTTAAAGAAGAAACAGTCTTAGAAATATCCCAATCTAATACAATTCAATTTGTGGAATATAGCTATTCCTTACAGAAGGATAGATATAAGTTCAACGAAATGTAATGTTGATTAACTATTACACAGCAGATATGAAGGAAGTCAAGTAAACAAGAGTGATAGAATTATACATAAAGAAACAACACTGGATGGCATTAGATGTATCAAAAGTAATACCGGAAAATGGCAGAGTAAGTAGGGAGCCCCATGAAGCCCCAAAACTATTTTAAATAATTTTATATGGCTAGAGTAGTGAGAATTATTTTTAATACACATAAAGATTCAACATATATATGTCCTGTGCATCCTTTAGAAAGCTGCTGAATGATATAGGACAATAAGAGCAGAGAAAGCAGGCACTCTAAAAAGAATAGGCAACAAATAGAAGCTCCCAGAAAAATAAACAAGTCAGCACCCTAAAGGTAGATGGTTCCTCAGTATAACAAGTAGACAAAAGGCTATTTCCAGGTTAGAGAGGATAAGTACGTAAGTATTTATGTAAGTAGATACAATACATACATACATACATACATATATTGATAGGTATTAAAAGATAGGTATGGAAAGAATAGTTAAAGATATAATATATTGAAAGATAAGGGAATTGATAGATGATAGATAGATAAATAGGTAGATAGATAGATGATAGATAAAATAGAACATAATAGATGGCAGAGGTAGATGAATAGATACTTAGATGGTGCTAATGATGATAAAAAATGAAAGTTGTATATAAGTTATAGAAAGAGTTATCAATAGAAAATAATAAGTATGTGGATAATCACATTGATAGATAAAAGTAAGATATAGTTGAATGTTTCATATGTACATATTTGCCAAAATAATATAAGTAAGGGACAGAGGAAGAGAAGGAAGATTGTTTGACTCTCTTTGTGAGATATAATTGAATATCTATTATCTCAGCTTGGGCACTAATGATTCACAAAAAGATACAACTCCACCTAAGCATAGTTTAATGAATATGAATTTATTGAGGACAAATTACAAGAGCACTGCTTAGTTAGTGTTTCTATAGGTGTGAACAAATATCCAGATCAAAAAGCAAGTTGATGAGGAAAGGTTTATTCAGCTTATACTTTCAGATCATAATCCATCACTCAAGGAAGTCAGGACCGAAAATCAAGTAGGGCTGGAAACTGGAGGCAGGAGCCTATGCAGAAGCCATGGAAGAGTATTACTTACTAGCCTGCCTGGCCTGCTTTTCCTGACTTGCTCAGCTTGCCTTCTTGTAGAACCCAATACCAACAAACAAGGATGGCACCACCCACCTTAGGTTAGGTCTTTTCCATTGTTCACTAATTGAGAAAATGCCCTACAGCTGGATCTCATGGATGGTTTTCCTCAGCTGAGACTCCTTTTTCTGTGATGACTCTAGCTCGTGTCACAAAACCAACAGTAGAAGCACTAAGGTCTCAAATACAGCAATACTACCTGGAATCACACCTCAGCATAGGTGGTAACTTACGAAGTTGCCTCTCTGGAGATCATCAGGTAGCACATAGGCTCAGACATCTCTACTCTGCCAGCAATTGTTCATGGCTCACATATCCTCAAGGAGTTAGATGCAGGGCCTTAACTTTCTACATTTCCAAGTCTTATAAGTGTCCAGAGATTCCAGGTGGAAGGACTTTAATTGGGACGAAATACGTATACAATATGGAGGTAGAAGGAAGTGGAGAAGGAAGAAAGGATCTAGTATAGAGTACTTAAGGATTTGTAGAAAAGTCTTGAACCTAGAATGGTTGTTTAAAAAAAAAGTTATAAAAATACTGAAAATTTTAACAACAACACTTAATTTTATAACTACTGTAACAACAAAAAGTCTTAATAAAAATCATAATAAAATGCTTGGTGAAACCAACCAACATCTATATCTACATAAGAATACTTAAACTGTGTCTATTGGAACTCCTTAAAAACTTAGTTTATTTAGCTTATAAATTCTGTTCCTTTATGAAATTATTTCCAGGCTGAAAGAATGGAAAATGTCTAGTTAGAGGCAGTTGAAGAGAGTTGGAGTGTTTGTCCTACATGAGAAAATCAGTAGGCTTATAGGCTGGAGTGTCAGGGTCTATCATTGAACAAGGAAATGATTAGCGTGAGTATACTGTCCTGGCTGAGGGACAGTTATGAAGTTCATGTTTACTCTGTTTCTTAATATATTTTCCACTTTTTTCTTCATTTTAATTTGTATAACATCCTGTTTGGATCATTCAGTTATCTCTGACATATGGTCAAAATTCAAATAAAAATGAAAAGAATATAAATAGCATTTTTTACTTTAGTAAATATACACAGACACATTACCCACAGAAATCTACATACGTTTTGAGAATATGAACAGGGAAAGTGTCCAAGACATTCTGGAAGACACATTTCTGGTTTTTAGACGTGGGCAGGAGAAGCTTCTGCACTCTACATGTTTTTGAAGTGATTGAATTATTTTCCATGAAAATATATTTTGAATTATAATATGCTTTTTTCTATTAAAATATAAGAATTGGAAAAGACTCATGAAAGTAAGGAAAGGCTGGTTAAGAATATGGGGTCAAAGGAGCCTGATATAGCTGTCTCCTTAGAAGTCTGCAAGAGTCTGACATACTCAGAGGCAGATGCTCACAGCTAACCATCAAACTGATCATGGGGTTCCCAATGGAGAAGATAGAGTGAAGGCTGAAGGAGTTGAAAGGATTCGTGACACCATGAGGAAAGCAACAATACCAACCAACCAGAGCCCCCAGGGTCTAAACCACCAGCCTGGGATCGCTTAGGGAGGGACCCATGGCTCCAGCTATATATGCAAGGGAGCTATATATAAGTGGGAGAAGAGATCCTTGGTCCCATGAACGCTGGCGTCGGGGAGGGTGGGGAGGAATATTCGAGGGTGGGGAGGTGAGGTACAGGGGGGGGTAAACCAACGTGGAGGCAGGAGGAGGGGGGAGGGATAGTGAGTTCCTGGGAGGGAGGGGGGAAAATGGGGTAAGGAGAGAACATCTGAAATGTAAATAAAATTTCCAATAAAAAAAAAAGAATATGGGGTCAAGAAGCATGAGGGTTGTAGGAGATGTTGGTTCAGGATAAATATGATCATATTATATTTTGCATATGTATGGCATTGTCAAACATTTTTAAAGTAAAGAAATTAATAGAATGAGATTGAATACCTCAAATTAACAAAAAGTCAACTTTGTTGATATTTATTTATTTAAATAAAACCCTAAAGAAGTGAAGATGTCAATATAAATGTAATAATGTTGAAATATTATTGTGGGAGGAGAGTGGGTGTCTGAATTCCACCTCTCTTACTGTCTAATAGCTGAGCATTAAATGTCAGAGTTTAGCAAGCTGTCTTTTTTTTTCATCATCCTTGGTATTCAGATATCTTTTTCCTCATCTTGATCTCTCGTGGCAGTTGAAATTTTGGAAAGCATACCTCAGATTCTATGACATAAATACAATTTCCAAAAGCTTTAGTTCCTCAATTAGCCAGCAAATGGCCTGCAGGTGAACCACATAATATCCCTGTGTTATTGCTGTTTTTATATTGTCCAGGTTGAAACAGGCTCACAGCACAAGCACAGGAAATGAGTTAGAAACTGCAGAAAGGATACACAGGATTCGAGGCCTGAATGTCTGCTGAGGTCAAAGTGTTTGGTAATAATATGACTACCTTAGATTGGTCCTCTGCCTTGGGAACTGAGTGATAAGAGAATGAAAACTCTCAGTAGCCTCTTAGGGGTAGGAACAATTCAGAAGTAATCCTGTAAATAACCACAGACTCCTCTCCTCTCACAGGAAAGACATTCTGCCATCGCTTCTCAGCAAGAGCAACTGTCCTTATGTGTCCAGCTGAAAGATGATGACAATTTCCCAGGTGGTAGGAATTTATTTTATGTCATGAAAATGTCAATTAGATTAATTTAGGAAGAAGAGTAATAATGGATGTTTATATTTTCTTTGAGTGAAAGTCACAAAAATATCAGTAAAAAAAAAAACAAAAAACCACTGGAGATGGAAGGGCTACTACACACACTCCCATTTTAATATTTTATTAAATATTTAATATAAAAATCACATTCACATAGATCAAGTACTTTTTAGTGGCTTGAAAGATAAGATATTTAGTTTTAAACCTGATGAGGACGAAGCTTGTCTTCATTTGACAAAGATGCTTAACATTCATAACATAATGTATGTTATAGAAAGTCTTTAACTGGAATCTTTTCCATTTTAACCAGTGCATAATATTGGTTTTGCAATCATTTAGTAATTATATAAGGAGGACATATTTATTATGATTTATTGATTTTATAATTACTACTGCTGGTGTTCATATTATTACACAATGAAAGATTTTTATTATACAATGATCTTCACCCCCCAGCTGGCGAAGAGACACTGTACTGTAACTTTGAGAGTAGCAAACAGTAGATTTTTATCGGCTTTTTTTTTTTTTCCTAGTCAACCAGCTAAATGGCTTGCTTTCTGAAAAATACTGCTAATGGTGCTTGAGTAGAGAGGAAAGCCCAACTTCAAGGTCATTCTTGGCAGTAGATTATAGCCTACCCAATGAATACAAGGTTCCAATTTAACTTTTAAGTTATTTTTGCTGCCCTTATTTCTAGGAATTAAAAGTTATGGCTGTAAATTTTCTGCCAGCTAAATAGACATCAAAGGCCACCATCATGCACTGGATCATGACACATGAAGATATATCCCTTATGAAATTGATTTTTCTCCATGTGCATAGCAAACACTGTATTGTATTCTTCCCCTCACAGAGCTTAGCAAAGAATTTCTAGGTAGGACGAGTGTAATAGTCAGCATAGTTTATATTCCCGGCTGAGATCTCCTTCGATTATTTTTCTCTCTGTGTAGATGTGTAAAAAAGTTTGTCTAAGCATATATTTTGATTTCACTCACCAAAAGATTGTGAATAGCTGATTTAAGGTCACTGTCACCCCAAATGGGAAAATATTAGGTTTCTCAGGACCAGAAATATTAAAAAGTCTGCCCAAATAATATTTGCTCCTGTCCAGAATTCAGAGTTGCTCATTTTCACCCCATGGAATTCACTAAAGCCTGGGAATCTATTACACTGTTTTAATCTATTACATTTCACAACTAGGAAGATAACGGCATTAAAGAGAATTACCCCAGTTTGATTGGTATTTGTCACTCTTCTGAATATCCTGTTGGTACACTGGAAAACACACATGTATATAATGGCACACATACTAAACACATACATGCATGCACACTTCTTTTAACATGCTCATCAATTATGAAGGCTGTATCTAAATAAAGTTCCTGGAAATGAACCCATATGTTTTTAATAGGCCAAGGACCACCTTGGCTTGCAGAGGGATTCTGAGAGAAAGGTGTCTGAGAGCAGTGAAAACACATGGCTAAAAGTCAAATCTTGGATCTGAGTTGACTCCCTGTGTTCGACTTTATACAGATTTTCCAGTCTGCTTCTCTCTATGTTCTGCTTTCTCTCGAGAGATCTCTGTCTATATTTTGCTTGCTTGTAATTCTAAGAGATCTCTCTGTCAATGTCTTCCTTGCTTCTTATTCTAAAAAGTCTCTCTATTCATGTTCTGGTTGCTATTCTAAGACTTTGTCCACATCTTGCTTGCTTCTCTCAGTTCTCCAAGCAGTTCTCTCTTTATTCTAAAAGATTCTCTGGATAGCTCATTTCCTGTAAAACAAGGATCCAGTAATTTATATATCAATCCAGTAATTTATTCCAGGTTTCCTTTTGATTATATTATAAATAAATATCCCTGACCCGAGCCCTTTGATTCTTCGGAGAGAGCAAGCATACATTTTTTTTTCTTAACATTGCAAAAGATTTCAAAGACTTGTCTGCCTTTACTAAGCACAAATGATAAGCTAGTTGGTGGGACCCTGCCTTGAAATTACCATTTCCACTATGCCTGAGCTTAACCTTGCTTCATCCGAGACTGATTCTAAACTCAGAAATCTATCTACCTTTGTAAACATAAACAACGAAACTTAGATGGGTGGATCTCCTGTTATCACCACTCCCTACATCTCTTTATCTCCTTCTTTAATAACTTTCTAACAAGTTGGTTAACAGCATACCCGATTTTGTTTCTTAAGATTCGTGAAGCCCTTCATATAATTTGTATTACATCCTTACTTTTGCATAATTTAAAAAAGTATATATTTTTAAACTCATGTAAAGGCTGTCCTGAAGTTCCCAGTATTTACCTTATGTTCGCTGAAACATAACCACACGCTCAATTCCTGGATTTCTGCTGTCCTTAAGCCCACAGCAGCCATTGACACTCATGCAGACTCACACTGAGGCCTTGTTCCAGGGGCAGGAGCCATGTCACTCTGTCCCCACCAAAGCCACACCTGGCTGGGCATTAATATACAAATGCACAGTGCTGTTTCTGGGCATCCTGTATGAGGTGCCTTTGTAAAGGGTGCTGGGTGCAGTGCCTTTCACTGGTGAGACTTGAACTTGACACTGGAGTATACCAGCTGGAGGTGAGGGATACTAATCCAAAGCTCCTTTCCTTCGTCTATAAAATGGTGCTTATTAATTCCAAATGCCTCAGCCAGACATGGAAAGCTGTTTAAACTCTTATCCTCATGTTATTCACTTAGTTTCTGTCTCTCTTGGTCCTATTCCTCCCTTTCCTCCTCTTCCTCCTCCCTGCTCCTCCCTCCTTCAACTCCTTCCTGCTCTGGTGTTCTTTCTCCTTCTCCCCCTCCCTTCCCCTCACTGCTCATTTCTCACATTTAGAACACGTATAGTTCTATGGATTTACTATTTAGTGCACTTCAAGGGCTAAATGAACCGCTACCTCTCTGTCTCTGTCAGTCTCTGACTTTCTCACCTTCTTCCTCCTCCCTGTTCTCACTCCCCATTCTCCTCCTCTTTCTCCTCAGTTCTTCCCTCCTTCCCTTCCTCCTTTTTCTCTCCATTGATCCATCTGCTATTGATCTCATTCAAATATGGAGAACTGCATGAATTTCCCTTTCCTCCCTGTTAAGATGCATAGAAACTTAGAGATGTTAATTTTTATATTGTTCAACCATATATTCTGGCTTTTAATGACCATACCAGAGTCATCATTTTTCACTGTTGTGAAATGTCAGCTTGAATCATTCCTGTATCCAGTAAACATGTTCATTGGATAATAGAGTTGAATTCTAAGATGTGGGGTCCTAGCAGGGACTGTCATAGACAGGATGAAGCTTATTTCAGTTTGCCAACCAGCAATTTTTCTGAACTTGACATGATGATGATACCTTCACAAGCTACATTTTCACAACTGTCTCAGGACTCATAAGTCCTTTACACCTTCCTTTATAACTTAGGTTTAAGGAAAACCATGAAGATGTATTGAACATGCCAAGCACTGAGATGCATAAGAAATAGGCATTAATTTATTTAAACCTTAGAGTAATTTTGTGGAGTAGTACTTATAATCCCCATTTTATAGACAAATACATGAAATGGATTCAGAGAAATGAAGCTATACACATAAGGGCATAAAACCAGGAAAAAAATTAGCCAAGATTGAATTCTGACCTTGAGATTCATATTCTTTCCACATTGCCTTTCTTGGTATGCTAGTGGTGCACATGGGTGCTTTATAAATGTTAAATGAATAAAATATATAGTTTAATGAAGTTTTCAGAAAGGGCATGTTCTATCATTTTGTCACCATTAGGATCTCCATCACTATCAGTCCTTAGTTGATGTCTTCACTCATGTCCATGAATATAAATACTAAGAGCCTTTCAGGAGCCAGCAACAGTTTCACTGCCAAACTTGAAAATTCAGTCTATGTCCATCTCTTTGTCATACATGTTCAGACTTCTGTTTCTGAGAAATTTTGAAGTAAACAATTTTTCTTAGTCACTCATAGTTAATACACAGGTTTATTCTGGATAACATGTAGTTAACATGTATACATCTTGGTGTATAAGCAAAGCCTTGACAGCGCATGGCTTCTATATTCCCTATCTTATATAGAGACAGAGATGGGATCTAAGGACACCAAGGCAGAATTACCTGTTTTAACAACTTTATTTCTGAGAAACTTGGTTAACTATGGAGCCAACATGGAAGGGGCACAAAATCTCTTGGAACCTGCTCTTCAGTTCCTGTTCACAAAAGGCTACAAGAAAATGTTATACTGTGTAAGACTTTTTCCTTCTCATTTTCCCAATGTGTCCACAAGGCAGCAGTGCTGAAGTAGGTTGGGCACAATTCTGTATTCCTTTTGCTTCTTTCTTGGGCTCACTAGGAACCAAAGGAAGATTAAGGGAAATTCCGGGTTATATCTTTAGATATTTCTGCCCTCTTATATTAGATTTTCTTCTCTTCTTCATGACAAAGGCATGGATCTACTACCTTGGATAAAGACCTTGACATTCTTTTCTCCTCTGCCCATGACACTTTTCTGAGCACATGCTTCTCTGCCTGGCTACCAGACTTACTTCCAGACAACATGCCACAGGTCCCTAGTCCTTCCACTGGCCATAACTCTGTCTTCTATTGTCTCCATGTCAGTGTAACTCAGCTGCCTTTTTAAAATAATGAGTAGGTTAATGTTTTCTGGGTATCTCTGTTGCTATGTGATAAAGTTAAAGTGTTGTGTGAATCACTAATATTCAACTTTTTTAGTGTGGTCATCTTGTTTTGAGAAACTGTCTACCTAATATATTAATTTTATTCCGAAGGAAACATTAGATTTCCTCCAGGTCACATACGTTTAACAACACATTGTACCAGTAAGAGCAGATCATTCCTGTTGGATTTCCTGATGATCATTTCTAGTATTCACAGAAAGGAAGCTGGTGGCATGTCTTTACATTTGTATTCATTACAAACAAGCTCAATCCCTTCCTAGAAAGGAAACTTGTGTGTTCTGGCCTCTGCTAGTTCGAAGTCTGATTGATTGCTGAATGAAGGATCCCCCGAGTTAGGAGAGAAAGCCACTTCAATCCCAGACAGTCATAGGCCTTGTTTCTTACCAACTAAAGTTACCTTGGAATACAAAAGTTCTTACTATTGGTAATTCCATTGCAGAGTATGGATCCTGACTTGTGACCAACAGGAAGATTCTAGTCTCTATTGATTAAGCCAATCTGGATTTCCCTTTATCCTTTTGATTTTTTAAATTCAACTTCTTCAAGTTCATATAAAAATTAATAATTATAACTCTTAAAGATATAAAAGTTAACCTTATACAATGTTCCAGTTTAGAGAAGATCCAATGTCATCTTCAGATACTATTTTCTGAAAGGCAAAATAAAGTATCAAATATGTCTTATGCTTAAGATTTTCTTTCAGATTCATTCAACTGACCTCCTGGGTATATAGCATCTATATTTGGAGGTCCTATGCAGATGTGAATAAGGTGTCAAGATAATCAAGTGTTGTTCTCTACTGCTAGGGGAGCTAGGTTTCCGGGGTGAACAGGGCATCTTAAAGAGTTCTACAGCTATAGTAAGTAGCTAAATCCATTTTTAAAAAAAAGGATAATTTGAGCCAATTAAGTGGACCAAACCATGTAGCTGGAAAATATAGCCAGTGCAAACTTTTGATAATAATGCAAACTAAACTAGACTTTTTAAAGAGATAAACAGTAAGTCAAGCTTTACTGATCTCTGCCAAGTAGAACAATCATAGGCACTCTCAGTTATAATTGTGGTTTTACTAATTGTTAACAAAGAGGTTTTTATACAATCCTGATAGTTTTAACAACTCATTTGTTTTACCAGTTGTACAAATTTTGACTAAGACCTCTCCCAGTAATAACCCTCTACCACCATCCCTTTTCACTGAGCAGCAGTGAAACCTAAACTCCTCTAACAAACTCTTTCCAGTAACTGGAACAGCTGGCAAGGTAAGATGTGTCCCTATCAACCAAGGTGGTACAAATTTTCTGTAAGTAGTGCCTCCCAGCCTTGGAATTGATGATAAATAAATAGTCTGATGCCAGTTTGTATGTTGTGTATTGTACACATCTGGCTGTCCTCTCAACCTAGGTCGGTAGATGTCCCAGTGAAAATTGCCTCAGGAATTAGGAATTAATTATCTTATACCTAATATTGGAATATGTGATGATCTTTGAAGGCTTTGAGGTGAGCCACTTCCAAGTGCAAAATCACTGGAACTTATTGGGGCAAAGGGACAGTCAAAAATATATCAAATAAACTTCCTTAAAGAATCCTGAAAATTGAGCCAGCCCACATTGACTAGACCTAGATTTCAGAAAACATTTCTAAAAGAAATATGTTTACATTTCTTAAAGCATTTCACATACTCCCCAGCACTTCTGTCTGTGTTATGTTTAACTATGGTACTTCTGACAACTAACTCAAGGTAGGTCATTATCATGATCCAGTCCCTTCAGTCATCTTGGGTGTCATCTCTTCATCTTAGAAAAACAACACTGAGTTTACTGATTTCTGTGTATTGTTCAATTGGTTATTCCATTTGTTTGTTTGTTTGTCTGTCTCATATTAAAAGTCATCAAATATCTTCCTACTCACACATGTAATTTCACATATATCATTATGTAAATAGATATGTGACTTTATTCTTTTTTATTGGGACAGAATTCTTACAAACACAAGCACACACACACACAAACTTTTAAAATATTTGAGAATTTCATATATTTTGAACATATTTATTCCACTCCCACAATGATCTGTGAGCTTTGAAAGGAGTGTTAGTACATTTTCAAATGTTTTCAGGGAAGGTTTCTCTTGTAGTAAATAACAATTAACAGAGACCCACATCTGACCAAGGTGCAGACCATAAGTGACAAGTGACCATGAAATGCTGAGTTTACCTTCAGTAGGCATCAAGACATAAGCAAATATTTATCATCAAAGTAATAATGCCACAGCAAACAGAGCATTAGTAGAGTGGCACTCCCTCTACTAGCTCTTGTGACAAAAACTCACATCTACCCCCAGAGTGAAGAGATTCCGGAGTCTTCCTGAGAGCTTGGGATGCTGTTCACTGCTTTCTCATTCTTTTTCATTTTTTCCTCACTGAGTCTTTTAAAGACTCTCTGTTTTATTCAGACTCTGCACTAAGAATCTATTTGCAATGAGTTAAGAATCAAACTAACTTGGAGAGCTCAGACTAGCCATCTAAAATTGCTGGGTTAATGCAAGATTAGATATGGTGGCATAGTTCTTGATTATCCATGTGGAGCGATTTAATAAAACAGCAAATCATTCAGGATCATTCATACTTGGCCTTGAGATGTATTGGAGGGTGCATCTTTGATCTCGTTTTCTAATTATGTTTTGCTTTGGTCTAATGCTAGAGTAATAATTTACATTCCCAAAGCATATGCCAACCAACAACAGAGTAAAATGGAGAGGGAATCAAGATGAAGAAAAAAGCAGGAGGAAAAGAAAGGAGGGGACATTTAAAAAATGAGATGAGGAAACTAGGAGCCCTCTTCAAATATCATGAAGAATTCACAAAATAAGTGTGCATGCATGAATATTACAAGCAACTTTTAGAAAGGTTGTCTTTCAGAGGATACAAGTTGAGAAATATCTCTAGCCACTCAGAAGCTCCTGGTCAAGGCTAAGATTTGAAATTAAATCTGGCACTTAGAAGATCTGAGACCTGAAACATGTTAATGGTTGCTTCTCCAGTGTTTTCTAATACAAAAAAAACTTTAACCATAAATGCTAGACAAAAGGATGGTTATGGGAGTTGATCTGAGGATGGGTCTAGGGAAGCTTTTGGAGGTATGATGAGCACTGTTTAAAGGCAAGCAGGAGTTGAATAGCAAAAAGACTAATGGATAGTTTATGTTTCAATAACTAGAAAGAAAGTGGTGTGGAAATACACAGTCTAATACAGGTAATCATCGTATTGGGACAGAAACTGAGAGACATTGTTGGCATTTTGTCTAGGCTCTGCTCCACAGTTACCTGGCAACAGCTAGGTGTGCCTGACTCCCTATAAAAGGGCTGCTTGCCCCCTCCTCTCTCTTTTGCCTCTTGCTCTTGCTCAGTCCACTTGCCCCTTACCTCCTCTCTCTCCATTCCCCTCCCCACTTGCTCCATGTGTTCATGGCCGGCTTCTACTCCTCTTCTCTCTCTCTCTCTCTCTCTCTCTCTCTCTCTCTCTCTCTCTCCCTCTCTCTCTCTCCTCTCTCTCTCTCTTAAAGGATATCCCAAGCTACAGTGGACTTGCACATACATATACTTAAAGACACATACCCATAACATTAAATAAAACAAATATTACTTTAAAAGAATATTGAAGAAATTATCTGGAAACTCAAATAAAGAGAAATCTTAAATGAAGTCTTAAAGAAATTATCTGTAAAATTTAAGAAGAAATTGGTAAAATCACTTAGACAGTAGTGGATGTCTACTGATGAAATTCTCAGGCTCTTTACACATAGCATAGTAGTTGATAGTAGTTGGGTTGAAGAAAATCTAAAATCAAATAAATTTGAAGTTTGTAGTACAATGAAGGCATCAAACTCCTTATTTTCAAGTATACCATCTTTGTTGTTAGTTTAGGATTTATATGTTCTGTCATCAAAATTGTCTTCAATTCTGGTCTACTGATCATAAGTTTAGATAATCATACTTCAAGGTCAGAGAACCATAAGTTCTAAGCTGTCTTCATCCTCTTCATTGAGAATAAATGGATTAATGGATATAAGTAAAAAGAGCTCAATACTTTAAAGTAAAATATGATTGTAAAGTACTTTTCTGACTCATTTTTCCAATTGTAGATGCTGCTTAGGTAATAAACTGATAAGTTTTTATTTTTCTTCCATTTTTTAAGACTGGATGTCTATAATACAAGCAAAGTGTGATTAAGTTTGTTATTCTATTACATTGGCTTCCTCAGAGCTGAGAGCAAAATGAATACTACCACACCCGTAAGTTTTATATAATATTTAGATGCAGAATAAAAAATGTTGAAACAGATGTATAGAATACTTGAAAAAAATAAAATATTTCTCTTATCCTGGAAAAACTTATAAAACAATTTCAGAGACAAACTGCAAGTTATGAAATAAAAGATATTAATGTAGGTATAGTAAGAAAGAATAACATGAATTTGAAAGAAGAAAATATGTGAGATGAAACATTAAGTACCACTGTATGTAGAAATGCTCATGCAGAGGAAAGCCAGGCCCTGATGAGTGGTACTTAGGAACAAAACAGGTAAGAGGACAAGGAAGCTTTGTGTCTTAATTAGGATTTCTTATTGTTTTGAAAAGACACCATGATCACTTTTATAAAGTGACTCTTATAAAGAAAAACCTCAATTGGAGCTGGCTTACAGCTCAGACACTAACTCCATTACCATTATGGCAGAAAGCATGGCTGCATGCAGGCACCCATGGTACTGGAGTGATAACTGAGAGTTTTATATCAGGAAGACGGAAGAGAATTGGATTGACCTTCTAAAACCCCAAAGCCCACCCCCATAGTACCACATATACTCCAGCAAGGCAACACCCTTCTAATGCTGCTCCATATGGACTCACCATTCAAAGTCTATGAGGGACATTCCTATTTAAATCACAACACTATGGTTCTCTTTGTTACTCCCTTCAGTTGAGTTATGCTTTAAATATTTCTATATTGATTGTTTTTTTCAAAACAAATATAGATAGATGATTGGTGATATTGAATATCTTTTACTATGTGGGACTAAGATGAAATCCAAACTCAATGCCCATACATCTACACTGTCATAAGCAGGGATAGAGAGAGAGCAGATTGTTAAAATGAGACATACACAAGTGATTGTCTCCAGTATATTCAAGGCTGGGAATGATTCCAGTCGGACTTCTGTGTCAGGAGAAATGAGATATGATTCAGAAGAGACAAAAGATCCAACTTCACTGAAAGATGCACTAGTATAAAATGAGGAAAATTACTTATTTTAAAAAATCTAAAAAGGATCAGGTGATCTCACCATTAATTACAAAATTTAATTTTATCATATAAAACTGAGAAACCATTTTCTCAAATAGAGGCAGTCCTTGATACTTTTCTGGAAGAGTTTGGCTAGCTGCTCTGATATTTTGGTGACTAAAATATCATTTGATTTGGTCTCCAGATCCAAATCTTAGGACATGTTTCTCCAGTGTCCTAGAGTATCTGGGTGATATTCCTTGCCAGCAAAACCAGGAAGTTGGAGTATTAATTGCCTTGGAATTTGTCAACTTTCTCAGTTTACAATGACTGGGAACTGTTCACTTAGTTGAAACTTAGAACTTTATCTCAAACTGACATTTTTAAAAATAATTTGACTTATCTGCCAGATAAACGTACAAGCTTAGGTATTGTCTTATTTGATGTTTCCAGTGCCCCTCCCTGGGCCAAGCTTACAGCTTAGGCCCTCTGAGCACTCCAGTGTCTGTTGTCTTCATTCTACTGCTGCCGTTCTTCTCTGTGGTCATGCAATGGTACTTGTATCTCTAGTTTGCTGGAGTCTTTTACTGAATCTAGGTTTCACAAATAGTGTCTCATAGACTCTCTTCATAATGCCAAGTCTCAGCTTCTTTGCATGACCCATTCAGTCCTGGGCTATCAATTGAAACTGAGGCTGTAGTTTCTAGAAAATCCTTTCCAGCCCTCACACAGTGCCAAGACTCAACTGCTTTCTTTTATCACTTCAGGCCTTCAAAACCAGTACCACATTACCAAGTCCAGCTGAAACATGAGGTACAACCTTGGATATCACCTTGGAACACAGTTTCTTTGTACTCTCACCTTGGAACACAGTTTCTTTGTACTCTCAGAGAACGCTTCTCAGAGATTTCACTTCAGTGATACTCGTTTCTTCTTAATCACCACTAATTTTTTAGCTCTCGGTAACCAGCATCAATTCTTGTAGTAGTAGTTCCTCCTGTTCTTAACTTGAAATCCAGATCCATATGGCAGAAACCATTGTGTTCTGCTGCATGCTGGGACTGGACATGGCCCTCTAGTTCTACTATATCCTTCACTGCCTAAGCTTGGCTAACCTGGAACTTGCTCTATATATTGACCTTGAATTCAGAGATCTGTAGGGTTCTGTCTCCTGAATGCTGGTATTAAAGGTTCCTACCACTACACCTGGACTTAAGCTTTTGTCTACTTGGAATGTGCTCTCTACCAGGCTTGCCTTGAATTCAGAGATCTGCATGCCTCTGTCTCTTGGGATAAAAGGCTAAACCACCTTGACTGGGCCTAACCTTTATATGGCCACTATGGTTCAAGATTCATATCAACAGCTAGTTGTTTTTAGGCTCAAAACCTGGATCATAGTTATGCTCTCCATTTCTGGATTGTAGTTTACTTTCAGATTAGAAGTCCAAATGAAAAACGTAACCAGGTAATAACACATAACATCACATTACTATTCCTTGTTCAACTGGAACCACAAACAGTAAGCTTAACTGTTTGGGATCTTACCTGGAGATCATAACTTCCTTAATCTGTTTATTTTCTTGAACACAGAATTAAACTCCATTTCATTTCTTTATTACTTGAAGCAAACATTTTATATTCTTTTTAGGCTTACTACATTCTATCAAAACACTCTTCATGAGAGTGAACCAGGGACAATGTCTATGTTGGGATTTTCCTAGACTTCCTCTGTTAATTGAAATCCCTTTCTTTAGCTTTAGGTAGACTCTTTATACAAAGCCAAAAAGTAGCCACATTCTTCAGCAAACTATCACAAATACAGTCTTTAGGCCATATAGTAACATTCTTCTCCTCTGAAACTTTTTGACTGAGGTCTCATCATTTCAAATCACCTTCAGCATCAATATCGTTCATATTTCTATTAGGGTGGCCCATTAGACCCCACTTGCAGCATTCCATTGCTTTCCAAAGTCCCAAAGTCCACATTCCTCCAAAGAAAAGCATGGTCAGGCCTATCATAACAAGACCCTACTACTGGTATTAACTTCTATCTTAGCTTGGGTTTCCATTGCTATGAGGAGACAACTAGGCAACTTTTATAAAAGACAACATTTAATTGAGGCTGGCTTACAGGATCAGAAGTTCAGTCCCTTAACATCAAGGTGGGAACATGGCAGCTTCTAGGCAGATATTGCACAGAAGAAGCTGAGAGTTCTGCATCTTGTTCCAAAGGCAAACAGGAGAAGACTACACCCATGGACTAGGAGGAGGGTCTCACAGCCGACCCACAGCACAACACTTCCTCCAACAAGGCCACAGCTCCTAATAGTGCCACTCCCTGGGCCAAGCATATTCAAACCACCACAGCCTTTAAAACTGTGAGTCAGAATTTCAATCATAGTTCTGTTAACACTCTGACATCTTTAAAAACCTGTTTCCTTAGCCAAAATAAAAAGAACTTTATCCCACTGTACTAAGGTAGAAGGCTGGGTACAACACAATGCCTACTTATGTGTTCAGCTGATGCTCATTCAACTTCTTTATGACTCTAGTTCTCCACGTGTGAAATGGAAACTGAATTCCCAGATGGGAGAAACTTGCCAGAGTTCCAAAGCTATAGGTGAGCAGAGTAAGCACAGAGGCCCCTGGAAGCTTCCATGTGTCTCTTTCACACTCATTTTCAGTGTAAGGTCTCACACTGTGAAGAGAAACAATGGCAGCGCTGGAAACAAATCACTACATGATTTTTCCTACCCAACCCAAAGCGTCCTGTGCTAACTTGACTCATGCTCTGGACATGCTGAATGGTTCTGATCCTTTTATTATGGTTCTGGTCCTTATAAATTCTAGCTCTTTTCCTTTTGGAGAAAGATTGAACCCAGCCTGTTCCCTGCAGAATCTTTCCTCCTTTGTTACCTTCAGTTATTCATGCTTTCCCTTCTGCTAGATAGCATATCAACATTCTCTTGTTTTTTCCTCATTTTCAAGAGTGAAAGAGGTTCTTTTCTTCATATCCTGCTACATTCCCCCATTCTTATTTCTCCATCTCCTTTTAGTCCTCCTTTTAGACTAGACAAAAACATAGATTTTTTTTTTAATTTGCTTTGTCTTATTTCAGTCTCAGCTTTTTAACATACCAGGTGAAGGGGTTCTTAAAAGATGCTGTCTGACTATATCATCACCCTATTTCAATTGGTGTCTAATACAAATGTTCCTGGAATTAAAGCCAAATATTCTCTATTTTAATCTAACTGCGTGCTGGTTTTCTCCCCTGGGAAAATGCAAGGGAACAGAAATACAATCCAAACTCAACATATAACAAAGGTGCTTTGAAAACTTTTCAAACAAATATTAATGAGAACTCTTTTGAAACACCCATATAACGTTAAGGTCATTCATAGTCAACTATTAAGAACTAGCTAAGAGACACAGCTTTCTAAGAACTTCAGCTTATTTAGGAATGGATAGTCTCTAAATTTTCTATTTGGAGAAAATAGTGGTTTCTCCTTTAATTATTCAGGGACTGTGTCAGTTCAACAATCATTTCACAAGTGTGGACTTGGTCTCCAGGTTTTAATCCGCAGCCTGTCATTCATTTCCTCCATGACCTTGGGTAAGTCATTTAATTTCTACACATCTCAATTTCTTTGTGTGTAAAATTGGGATAATAATCTTGACCTCACAGAGAGGTTGTATGAATTAACTGATTAATGATTATAAAGCAATTTGGAAATACAGAACACTATATAAAATGCTAAGTGTTGTTATTAAGCAAATCAATTCAGAAAATCAAGATAATGACATTTCTTTTCAATCTATTTCTTAAGGTGCTTAATGCATCTGCATCCAAGCTCTGAGTTCCAAAAAAAAAATGAAGTTTAAATATTTATAACTTGAAGTTTTCTTGTTTAATCTGTTTCTATAGCAGACAAGAAAAGAAAAGAGAAAAAGAAATTTCTTAAACTAAAAGCTCAATTTTTGCCTTTCTACTTGTACCTTCCCAAAATTTCTAGGAAAAAAGCTATTAAACAAGTTGTCTATCTACCATGTACCCATCTGTTTTCTACCTATTCTCTTTATAAATATTTATCCTCTAGAAGTTAGAAACTTAAATACTTCCTATTATAGGTTGCCTGGACTAATTGATAAAGGAACAGATTTTGAGAGGACATGTCATGATTTGTGCTGTGGTTAGCCATTGCCAGAGCTGATCTTTCTCCTTAGCCCTCAGTATTACTCCCATCATTCATGAGAGGAGCAGACATCCCAGAGGAACAGAACTAGTTGTGTCTCCAAGACCATATCTGGAACAGAATAACAAACAGTAAGAAAGTGCATGACTAACTATTGAGAACTTAACAACAACATGGCACAGTATGGTACCCCCAGATTAGCAATTTTTTTTTATCTGTGTAACTTTGGCTATGTAAAACTATTAAGTGTACCCCCTGTAGCGCTTCTATATTTTCTTTAATTTCATTTCTTTCTTAGCATGTGAAGTTAAGAAGGAAATCCTAGGCTCTATTACTAATACACAAAGTGTTTCTTCTGCATGTATCTACACATCTGAAATAGAAATTAATACTCGCATGGTAAAGTGTTTATCAGTTAGCATAGTCCACTGATCTAAGGAGATTTATCTGGTAGAATAAACATCCTAGCTAGCCATTTCCTCTCACTGAGACACAATTCCCCACATCTTCTCAAGCAACAAAGGTCAGAGTACACTAGACATTTATGCAGCATCTTAGTACCGATATTCTTTGTTCTGTAGTGTCTGAAACACAGTTACCCTTTCCTTAAGTCCTATTCTGGATTCTTCATAGTTCACAGACATTACATCAGCTTATAAAAACAACTGCACCATCCTTAAGAAAATGCTCATTTGAAGATTCCTATTGCCAAAGAATAAATTTTCTTAATCTTAGTGACGGAAGGAATATTACAAATCATTTAGTTTGATTCTTTCATTTATGATGAGAAAACTTGAATCTTGAAATGTTAAGTAAATAATTTAAGGCTACACAGTTAGTCAGGAGAAATATGAGTTTAAAATCCAGGTTTTTATGAATCCCAATCAAATGATCTTTCTACTAAATCATTGGACTAAAATGTCATTGGAAAAATGATATTTTATTCTGAGGTCAGGATTTTCTTGACCCAAAAGAAGAGAGAATTTTTAAATATAACTTCTGCTGGTTCTCCTTTTTTGCAACACTCATAGGTCTTGTCTAAACACCATTTAAATAATTTCACAGGAGGAATTTTGCTCTCAAAGACTTCACTGGATATATTGACAGAAAACTATGGTCTAATTCCTTTGGAGAAGAGCATAGCCATCTCTCACTGAGCCTTTAATTTCAGAGGGAGTCAATATGGAAGATATGTTTAGCAAAGTATCCCATGCAATTCACAGATGAACGCTAACTAATTAACATGTGCCAATCTTGACTGTGCCACCTACACCTTTCCAGTGGAAGATGGTTTTTAATGCTTCCTGAGGACTTCCAGGCCAAATATTATTATAGTTAAGTAGGTTTATAGCTATCTCAGGCTTTGAAAACACCAGTTTTTTTTCTGGAGGATGAAAACAACCTCCTCAAAAACTTTTCTCCATAGAGATGGGTGTCCAAGAATAGGAAATGCCATGAAGGACTGAACTTACATGTCATCTTTGCCTTTTTGACAAGTTCCTGAGATTTTCTAGATGCAAGGCTAGTGTTCAAGTGTTAAGCTTGCCAGCTAGTCAATAAAATAGTTTCACTGCAAGATAATAAAAACATAATAAGATGACATGAATAACTAGCCATTGAAAATATTTTATTTATGGCTCCAGCTATATATACAAGGGAACTATATATAAGTGAGAGAAGAGATTCTTGGTCCCATGAAGGCTGGACATCGTGGGGGGATGGTATTCAAGAGTGGGGAGGTGAGGCTCTGGGGAAGGTGGGTGTAGGTACACCATCATAGAGGCAGGAGGAGGGGGGAAGGGTTAGGGAGTTCCTGGGAGGGAGGGGGGAAAGGGGGTAAGGGGAAAACACCTGAAATGTAAATAAAAGTTCCAATAAAAAGAAAAGAAAAGAAAAGAAAAAAAAAGAAACTGAATAAGGAATAAACAAATCATCAATATCTCAAAATCAAAAATCCACAACTTGAAATCTCTCTCTCTCTTTCTGTCTCTCTCTCTCTGCTCTCTCGTTTATTTGAGCTACCTATATTTTCCCATTTTATGGCTCATGTAGAACTCCAACTTGGATTATTATAAGAGTCACTTGTCATCTTCTTTTCCAAAGTTATATTTCTATCTACTAATACTGTTCTTAAATTGCAAATTTAGTGCAAAAGAGACAAGCCCTTGGGCAGGAAAGCCTCCTGATTGGGTTATGCATTCTTTGGCTTACTGAACTCAGTAGCAGGAGCACAGGATATAGAACGCTCATTGATTTCCAGGAAGAAGTGTGCATCCGTTCACTTGTACTATCTGCTGAAGTGACAGGTCACAACTTTGACCCCACTAAAGAACACACATGTATAAGGTTAGTTTATCCAGGAAAAAGAAAAAATAAATAAAGACATCCACTTTTCAGGATAAATTTTGAACACCTCATTGAGAGGCATAACTTAACACTAGACTGTTGATATTTATAGGAAAATCAGTGTAATAAATTATTTATCACAAACACTCGTATTTTTTTACTCAACTTTTGAATGGCATGAAGAATCAGCTAATTAAATTTACTCTGCTTCCTCTCTCTATGATTTTTGTTTTTGTCTTAACCTAAGTTAACAAACTAAGTTCATGATGTTGTATGTTTTCCATAATTCTCTGGGTTTTATTTTGAATGTGACTCTGTGAGTTGACTGCCAACTGTCATCATGAAAAGAATAAAATAAGTGAGCCCTGGTATGGGGTCTTCTTGTAGAAAGGAAGCTAAGGACAAATGTGGAGAAGCAGGGGACAGCCTTTTAAACAGCCACCTGCTCATTGTGCATGGGGCCTAGTCTCTGCTTCATACATCCAGCATATGCAATGAGGCACAGAGCAGCTTGTGGGTGAGAACCAGACAGTACCTTTCCAGTGAGTTTCCCATCAGCAAATAAATTACTAAATTAAAAGCAATAACCTCCCACATGTGGATTTAGAATTTCATTTATAAGGAAACAAAGTTATAGATGATTAAATTTGCATGTACAGCTACTTGTTTTCAAGGATTTACTCAATGTCATAGACATAAGATTCTAACATTGAAGGGTGAATGTTTGATTTTTCAGTGTTTTTTTTTTTAACATAAACCCAGCAACTATACCGATGCATAATCACATTGCACTTAATAGGAAACATTAAAAAGTATCTCTGTGATTGATATCCAAGTAAAACATAACTGATTACCTAAGCAAATGATGAGACCAAATTACACCCAAAGACAATCACAGGAAGAAAAGGTATGATAGCAATAGATGACTGAACAGGCCAGTGATCTCTGAGAAAAGGAAGTAACCTGTCTCTCTTTACCAGGCTCATATGACTAAGAAGACAGAACAGGACTGACTATTAACGTTAGACAGCTAGCTGGTAAGCATGTCATTAGGGAAAGATACTTCTCCCATTTTCAGCATTCTTTAGTTCCCAGAGTTATCCATAGGGTCGAGATTTCCTGGGCTATCCTTCTGTCCATATTAGCATGGCAATTGTTGTTCATGTTTAGCTCATATAGGTGAGACTTTACCGTTTTCCCTTTTTATATTACTTGTAGATACATTCTTACAGAAGACTCCTAATTCTCTGTAAGTAACTTTATACACACTGTATAAGTTGTATTTATATGTATAGCAATATCTATGTCTGTATTTAATATGTTTACATTATATATTAATGTATACACACACACACACACACACACACACACAATATTAATATATATATATATATATATGTGATGTGTGTGTGTGTGTGTGTGTATATTTAAAAAGGACATGGATTTGGTAAAGGTCACAGAAGTTTTGGGAGAAGAAAACTGAAAGAGAAAATGATATAATTATAGTGTAAGAATAATAATTTATTTTTTAAAGAAGACAGAACACAGCTGGTCTCTTAACAGAAAATACTGCTGGACCAGCTGAAAGCTAGTCATACAACTAAGCATCCAGAAAAGCCACTTGTCTCCCAATGTATTTTTAAATAAGGGCAGGGTATAGAAAGTCAAGGTGACATAACAACAGAAACCGAGGAAATTCAACAAATCATCAGATCCTACTACAAAAGCCTATACTCAACAAAATTGGAAAATCTGGATGAAATGGACAATTTTCTAGACAAGTATCAGTTACCAATGTTAAATCAGGATCAGATAAACCATCTTAACAGTCCCATAACTGCGAAAGAAATAGAAGCAGTCATTAAAAGTCTCCCCACCAAAAAAAGTCCAGGTCCAGATGGTTTTAGTGCAGAATTCTATCAAACCTTCAAGGAAGATCTAATACCAATTCTCTTCAAACTATTCCACAAAATAGAAACGGAAGGAACACTACCTAATTCATTCTATGAAGTCACAATTACGCTTATACCTAAACCACACAAAGATCCAACAAGAAAAGAGAACTTCAGACCAATCTCCCTTATGAATATCGATGCAAAAATACTGAATAAAATTCTCTCGAACCGAATCCAAGAACACATCAAAACACTTATCCACCATGATCAAATAGGCTTTATCCCAGGAATGCAGGGTTGGTTCAATATACGGAAATCCATCAACGTAATCCACTACATAAATAAACTCAAAGAAAAAAACCACATGATCATATCTCTTGATGCTGAGAAAGCATTTGACAAAATTCAACACCCCTTCATGATAAAAGTCTTGGAAAGATCAGGAATCCAAGGTCCATACCTAAACATAGTAAAAGCAATATACAGCAAGCCAGTAGCCAACATCAAACTAAATGGAGAGAAACTTGAAGCAATCCCATTAAAATCAGGGACTAGACAAGGCTGCCCACTCTCCCCCTACCTGTTCAATATAGTTCTGGAAGTCCTAGCCAGAGCAATTAGGCAACAGAAGGAGATCAAAGGGATACAATTTGGAAAGGAAGAAGTCAAAGTTTCACTATTTGCAGATGACATGTTAGTATACTTAAGTGACCCCAAAACTTCCACCAGAGAGCTCCTAAACCTGATAAACAACTTTAGCAAAGTGGCTGGGTATAAAATTAACTCAAACAAATCAGTAGCATTCCTCTACACAAAGGATAAACTGGCTGAGAAAGAAATTATGGAAACGACACCATTCACAATAGTCACAAATAGTATAAAATATCTTGGGGTGAATCTAACCAAGCAAGTAAAAGACCTGTATGACAAGAACTTCAACACCCTGAAGAAAGAAATCGAAGGAGATCTCAGAAGATGGAAAGATCTCCCATGCTCATGGATTAGAAGGATTAATATAGTAAAAATGGCTATCTTGCCGAAAGCAATCTACAGATTTAATGCAATCCCTATCAAAATTCCCACTCAATTCTTTACAGAGATAGAAAGAGCAATCTTAAAATTCATTTGGAATAACAAAAAACCCAGGATAGCGAAAACCACACTCAACAATAAAAGAACTTCTGGGGAATCTCCATCCCCGATTTCAAGCTGTACTACATAGCAATAGTGATAAAAACGGCATGGTATTGGAACAGAGACAGTCAGGAGGATCAATGGAATAGAATAGAAGACCCAGAAATGAACCCCCATACCTATGGTCACTTGATCTTCGACAAAGGAGCTCAAACTATCCAGTGGAAAAAAGACAGCATTTTCAATAAATGGTGCTGGTCCAACTGGAGGTCAACTTGTAGAAGAATGCAAATTGATCCATACTTATCTCCTTGTACAAAGCTCAATTCCAAGTGGATCAAGGACCTCCACATAAAACCAGCTACACTGAAACTAATAGAAGAGAAAATAGGGAAAAGCCTTGATCATATGGGCACAGGGGAAAAGTTCCTGAACAGAACACCAATGGCGTATGCTCTAAGATCAAGAATTGACAAATGGGATCTCATAAAACTGCAAAGCTTCTGTAAAGCAAAGGATACGGTCAACAGGACAAAGCGGGAACCAACAGACTGGGAAAAGATCTTCACCAACCTTACATCTGATAGAGGGCTAATATCCAAGGTATACAAAGAACTGAAGAAACTAGATTCCAGACCATCAAATAACCCTATTAAAAAATGGGGTAGAGAGTTGAACAAAGAACTCTCAACTGAGGAAACTCGAATGATTGAGAAACATCTAAAGAAGTGCTCAGCATCCCTAGTCATCAGGGAAATGCAAATGAAAACAACACTGAGATTCCACCTCACACCAGTCAGATTGGCTAAGATCCAAAACACAGGTGACAGCAGATGTTGGCGAGGATGTGGAGAAAGAGGAACACTCCTCCATTGTTGGTGGGATTGCAAGCTGGTACAACCACTATGGAAAGCAGTCTGGCGATACCTCAGAAAATTGAACATGGTGTTACCTGAGGACCCAGCTATACCCCTCCTGGGTATATACCCAGAAGATATTTCAACATGCAACAGGGCCACATGCTCCACTATGTTTATAGCGGCCTTATTCATAATAGCCAGAAGCTGGAAAGAACCCAGATGTCCTTCAACAGAAGAATGGATACAGAAAATGTGGTACATTTACACAATGGAGTACTACTCAGCCATTAAAAATAATGAGCTCATGAAATTCTTAGACAAATGGATGGAGCTAGAAAATATCATCCTGAGTGAGATGACCCAATCACAAAGGAACACACATGGTATGCACTCACTGATAAGCGGATATTAGCCCCAAAACACACAATACCTAAGATGCAACGCATAAACCTCATGAAACTCAAGAAGAAGGAGGAAGACCAAAGTGAGGGTGCTTTTGTCGTTTTTAGAACGAGTATCAAAAGATTCAACCAGAGCTCCCAGGATCTAAACCTCCAGCCTGAGAACAGACAGGGGCAAGCTGTCCTCTGAGAGGCTCTAACCAGCAGCTGACTCAGACAGATACAGACATCCAGAGCCAAACAGTGGATGGAGCTTGAGGACTCTTAAAGAAGAATAGGTGGAAGGATTGTGGGCCCTAGGAGATAAGAACTGCACAGGAAGATCAACAGAGTAAACCAACCTGAACCCTTGGAGCTCTCAGAGACTGAATCACCAACCGTGGAGCATACCTAGTCTACACAGATCTACCTCCATGGGCTGAACCTAGGCCTCCCTGCACATATGTTGTAAATGTGCAGCTTGGTTTTCATGTAGGTCTCAAACATCTGGAGTGGGGGCTATCCCAAAACATGCAGCCTGTATATGGAGTATGGTCTTCTAAAAAAAAAACAGTTGTTCAGTTGTTCATGGAATATTATTTTTTTATATCTCTTGTATTCAGTTTGCAACTACTTCATTGAGAATTTTTGTATGTATATTCATGAGGGATACTGGACTATAACATATATTTTTGTTGGGTTTATACTTGATTTCACTATTATTTGCTTTGTGAAGGACCTTATTGTGGTTCTGAATTTTTTTAAACATAACTCAAAAAGTATTGCTTGTTTGAAGGCTCTATAGAATTCTTGTATAAGTATATCTGACACTTGGTATTTTGCTTGTTTGTTTCTTTTCATTTTATTCTGTTTGAATGCTTTTTAAATTTTTTTGATTTGCTGAAAATAAAAAAAAAAAAAAAGAAAATGAAAAAAAAAAAAAAAAAAAAGAAAGTCAAGGTTAGATCCTTGGTTCTGTAAACAACAAAACATCTACTAAACCTCATGACTAATGGCAAAAATATCTGCCAAAATTCAATCTACACAATAGATGTTACAGGTACTTCAAGTGAGGAAGACAAGAAAACACAGGGCCTTACCCCTGGCTTCTCTGTGTACGGTGGAAGACATTGATGAGAAAACAAAGACACATGTTGATAAATACCATGAATTCCACCTCCCGGGGTAATAGGAGAAATCAGCTCCAATCCCCGTTTAGAGCCTGAGAATTCTTTCGTTTTGTTTGGTGTTGAGTCCCAAGGCCTAGAAGATGGGATAAAACAAATCAAGGGAAAATAGGACCTGGCTGCCTGTGGCCTTTGTTGATGAACAGGGCTTTAAGTCAGTCATTGGACTGTTTTATTACTTGTCTTTAAGGCTGATGAGTCCCGCGCAGACCTGCATCACTGAATTCTCAATAAAGGGTTAGTGCTTGTCCTGCGGAATAATAAGAACTGCTAATGACACCAATTAAGAGCTGTAAATGTCATTTATACTTGTTTGTTATTTTTCAAATCAATAAGGCTGGAAAGGCACAGTAGCCTGAGATAATTTAGACTGGAGTGGTTTGTGGGGACATTTTAATGGACATATTACAATCAAGATTCTTGTTCACCTTTTGGAGAATGATGTCCCTCAATGGGTTAATTCTGGTATTCATTTAAAGCAGCATTTCTGCCTCAGATAATTAATTCTATGTAGAAATGAAGCAATGGAGAGAGATATGTATATATGCATTTATAAATCACAGACATAGAATTCTTTGTTTAAAAGACTACCCAATTTATTTGAGAATGTATCTCTAAATATAATAGAAATAATTTAATAAATGCAAGATGGTTAAATGCATATGCAGGAAAATTAGTAACATAACATAGATAATGATATTCTCAGGTAGAAAGTATTTAGTAAAACATGTCTTCATAAAGTTAAACACCTGTTCACAGTGGCCACAAAGAGACTTGTGACTACTTCATTTGCAGGGTTGCAGTGCATATGAACATGGTGTTCTGTCCTGGATGAGAGAGCAAATTATCAGAACCTTAGAGATGACAGATGCAATAGTATCTCAGGGAACTCATTCTCATTAGAGCCATAGAAAAGGAAAACATCAAACCCTCTGCTGAAGATCCTGCACACAGATATTGACAACCCATTTCCCAGTAAATTACAAATCTTACCATAACTAAAGAGACATTTTCCTATCAGGTTTAGAGATGGGTGTTCAGGTGGATGTAGTCTTCAACTTTTTCATTAAATTTGATATCTTCAGAAAGTTCATAAATGACATATAAAATGCTGCTTGTTCTGGTTGCCAACCTCCACTTTTATTACTCTTGGAGTAGATTTTCTATCCTGAAAAGTCACATTTAAAGTAGATAACCTTTTGAATGATTGTTTTTTAATTACTTCTAAATTGGATAATAAAATCAGCCTATAAGAAAAACATTTAAAAATATAATTTAGAAAATTATTGTAAAGTAAACAATCAATGATCATTATGTGTGACTTTCTACCTGATGATACTTTAATTAGTTCAAAAGACTCCATATAATCAATTTATCATGTCTACCCAGAATCCTCTGTCCAATATTATCTTTTTTTTTTTTTCACTTGGGATGAGCTGGTGATGTGATAGAGGAGATTGAAAAAATTAACTTAGCATTTTAAAAAATTCAATGAGTTAGTTTATTACATACAACAGTACAAACAGTCTATCTACCGGCCTCTTCAAGCTAACATAGCACCTATGATTCTGCCTTGTGTAGGTCTCAAGAGGGTGGTATTTAAGGAAAGAGTTGTATTTGTATTTTTGCTTTATCTGTGTGTACAAATATGTGAATGTTTTGTGTGTGGATGTGAATTATGCATGTTCTATGTACATATTTGTGTGCACATATACATGTCAGCATACATGCAGCTGCAGACAACAAAATCCAGGTTTCTATCTTGTCAGTGCATATCTTATTCCTTTAGAGTCTTTCCTTAAATCTGTGGATATTATGGCAGTCAGAGAAGACTCGTATCTATTACCCAGAGGACTCAGGTAAGAGATAGCCAAGTTAGCTTTCCATCCAGAAATTCTACTTGGAGTTGCAAATCCAAATTCTGGTTCTCCCATTGGTCTAGCAAAACATATATCTAGTCTATGAGAATATGAGATGACTGCCTTTCATGAGTCTTTCAAATTGTTTAGTATATATTTGATATAAAACTGAAATTTCTCAATGTTATTAAACTTGTTTTCTTTTAAATTAATGGAACTATTTTATCTGAAAATTTTCAAATTATCTCCCCATCATAGACCTAATTAGTCAAATATTTTCCTATGTTTTCTTGTTTTAAAAAATATACAATTCATCCTAGACAAATATTTCTAAAACACTTTTCCTACCTGCTGAATGTCTCTGTATTTACTGTTTCCATTTGTCAATGCATTTACCCATTCCATGCTGTGTAACTGATTAACCAATTTCAGAATAATTTGGTTTCATTCACTCATGTATGCATTTGTTCAAAACATATTTGCTATAATGCTGCTGTATCAGATATTGTAGTGCACTCTCTTGCTTCATATGTATTTTCTACTCAGTATTTGAACAAAAGATTGAGAACTTTGCATATATTCCCTTTCTTCTGTAGCTCAAGGATTTATTTTCTACAAGATACAGTTTGCTCCTTGTTACGGGATATTTGATCACACTGTGTATCCCTAGATTGTGTTATTTACTGAAAATACCTCTTTCTAGCACACACCTTTAATCTCCCTAGCTGGAATACAGACAAGCTCCTTAGTACATACCTTTAATTTCAAACAAGGACAGTAAAATTAGTTTGAAGAAGGAAGCACCCATATTTGAGAGTAATGTCTAATTGAGTGGCAGATAAAGTGATGAATCAGAGAAAGATTTGACAGAATAGGACATGCCCATGTCTCAGAAGATGAGCAAGGAAACTGAAGCTACTTGAGGGGCATTGCAGAGAGAGAAAGAGGTAATTTTACCTGAAAAGTTTTACAGAAAAAGAACAAGCTAGACACAGGTAAAGATGGAATGAGCCAGAGGATGAGAAGGATCCCGAAAGTTAGAACAGATTGCTAAAGTTAGTTTGAAGACAAGCAGAACAATTCAGGGGAATCCAGAGAAGCTGAGTTGAATCAGTCAACTTGCAGACAAGTTTGAGCCTGAATAGCTGAGTTGAATCATCCAGACAGAGGTCAGAAAGAACTAGGAACGGATGAAGTTATTCAGGAGTAAGTATCAGAGGATAAAAATATTTTAGGTCTAGATAAGATTGTAAGGCTACAAGCTTCCAGAACTAGGTCCCAGTTAGCAGATAGAGGCACTAAGCCTCAGATAAAATTACTAAAGGAGAATAAAATTTACATTTACAGTTCCTTGATTGCTGGCACCCTGCTTCGGTCATTTCTGAATGCCTCTCTGTGCTCATCAGTACGTGTTTTACAGAATAAGTGAATGAAAGAAGAAACAAGACATATATGTATATGATTGCACAGATAACATCTGCTCTGGTCAGGAAAACTAAACACACTTGGCAGCCAAATTTGTTTCTTATTGGCTGTCTAGATATTGCACAAAAATATAAACTGGGGCGGGGGGACTGGAGAAACATCTTCTGAATTTTGCAGAGGACCTTCGTTCAGTTTCATTTCACATTGGGCAGTGCCTAGGCATCTCTAACACCAGTTCCAGGAAATGTAATACCATCTTCCTGTATGTGCAGTTACAACTGAATACCCCCATACACATGTGGAATTAGAGCAAATCTTTAAAACACTTTAATTTAGAGGATGTTTTCACTTTAAAATTTTTCTTTCCTTTTGTAATAGACGTATCAAGCTGTACCAGTAAGCATACAGGATCAGTGAAACCAGACCTTCAAATGTTTTTTATTGTTAGTTTCAGCAAAAGTGTTCACTGAATGAATTATTTGTGTCTCTTACTATCAAAGATAAAGCTTGATCAAAAAATAGTACAATGTTGTCAAATATGATTTTTTTCTGTGAAATTAAAGTGGTACAAATATCTTCATTAGGTGAGGGAAATGATGGTAATTAGTTCTAACTATTCATTGATGATCCTAGCAACTAGGGGGAAGGAAGCTTCAAGTCAGCTCACTGTCCTTCATAACACCTAGTCTCCTCCCAAAGATTTTTCTCCTAGTTATTCCCACACCCTCCTCCAAGGTAACTTTCCCTAAACTCACACTTTCCCTCTTCAAGAGAGAAACACCACAAAGCATCAGAAAAATTCCTTTGCTCTTGAAAGATGAATCCTTTTAACCATGATAAGGTGTTAATCTAAAGGAAGTCATATTATCTGTGGAATTACATATTCCAGTTAGCTATGTAAGTAAATGTTAAGGGCACACATCTTTAAAATGACTACAATGGGAATCAAGCTGCTTCTACTTCAGCCAACCATAAATCATTGTGTCCAGTGTCTGAGGAAGCATAGAGATACTTGATGATTGCAATTGCTGGTCCTGCTACTGAGAGAGAATTAAATAAGGCAGAATGACTTCAGTGGCAGAATGGACATTCTACTCATAGCATTTTTCTTTAGAAAGACACCCTCCTCCCCCGAGTGAGGTAACTCAGACACAAAAGGATATGCATGATATGTATTCACTAATAAGTGAATATTAGCCATAAAAGTACAGAATTCCTAGGATACAATCCTCAAGAGGGCTACCAAGCTGAAGGGCCCAAGTGAGGATGCCTCAATCACCCTTGTGAGGGAGAAGAAAGCAAACACAGGAGGGAGGGGAAGGGAGGGAGAAACCTGGATGGGAAAGGTGACAGGGAGGGGAACAGGGCAAGATGATCATGTATTGGGTTGGTGAGGGGACAGGACTGAAACACTGAGGGCCAGCAGAAAAAATCAAAACAGGCAACCTCTGGAGGTAGGGGGTAGGGGAACCCTCTAGAATGTACCAGAGACCTGGGAGGTGAGAGCCTTTCAGAACTCAAAGGGAGGCACCATAGATGAAATGCCCTACCATGGGGAGAGATAATTTGTAGAGTCCATTCCTAGTAAAAAGACAGGGCATCAAATGGAGGGATGGCGCTGTTATCAAACAATCAAAAGCTCTGACCCTTAATTGTTTCTGTTTGAAAGAACTGCAAGAACAAAAATGGAGATGAGCGTGAGGAAAAGGAGGTCCAAATTGAGATCCAGCTCAGAGGGATGCTCCAAGGCCTGACACAATTACTGATGCTAGAGTGTGCTTAGAGACAGGAGCATAACATGGCTGCCCTTTGAAAACCCAACAAGCAGCTGAAAGAGATGCAGATATTTACACCCAAGTAATGGACAGAAGCTGCTGAACACTGTGGTTGAATTAGGGAAAAGCTGGAAGAAGCTGGGCAGGGCGACCCCATAGGAAGACCAGCAGTCTCAACTAACCTGGACTCCCAGGATTTTTTAGACACTGAGCCATCAACAAGGCAGCATACACCAGTTAATATGAGGCCCTCAACATATACACAGCAGAGGACTGCCGGGTCTGAGCTCAGTTAGAGAAGATGCACTTAACTCTCGAGAGACTTGGGGCCCTAGGGTATGGGGAGGTAAGGTGGGTTGGGGCCGTGAAGACATCCTCTTGGAGATAAAGAGGAGGTGTGAGATGTGGAATAGATGGAGGGTGGACTGGGAGGGGGATGAAATCTGGACTGTAAAAAAAAAAAGATTAAAGAAATATAAAAAAGCAGAAGAAAAAAGATAATATATGTTACAGTTAATATTTAATAAGTGAATGGGGCTGCCCAGCGGACCATCTAACTGCAGCAGGTCTGCCTAGTTCAGACCACTATGCTCTGCAGCCTGAAGCCAAGCGCTCCATAGCTGGAAGTAGCCAGAGGCCATGGGCATGCCACAGCTAGAAACGGCCAGCCAGAAACACCGACCCTGGCATCCGAGAGACACCAGTAGTGGAGATGGCTCCACCAATCTTCCAACCTGTCTCCACAAGGCTGGGCTGAACTCAGACCATCCTGCCATCCATACGGTACTCAGTAGATATGAGACTCTAATGTTTAAAGATTATCCAGTAGCTTTATATATTTGGTAATGCTAAAATAACAAGAAGCCCACACAGTTAAAGGTTTTACCCAATACCTAACCTAGATACTACAACTAACTTAGAATGCTGGAGACGTACATATATCCACCGCCATTTTCTCTTCCTTCTCCTTAATCCTCCCACATTAGCTCCTCCCAAAGTACTGAGTTTAATATAGTGGGAAATATACCACTACAAATATACACTTTCTTCAGTAGTCACATCAAATCACTAGTAAATGTTAAGACTAGGAAAAAAAAAAAAAAGAAAGACATATTCAAATACTGTCCCCATGTGAGGTAAATCAGAGGGTCAGTAGTGCCTACTTTTACAAATATCCAAGGCTGAGCTCAGAATCTTTCCATTCTAGAAGAGTACTTCATGATCAGAGAGTCTATGAAGCTGAGCCTCAGACATTCTTGGTGTAAGTAGAGTGGAGCACATGAATGGATAGGAACAATCCCTACCTGGAGATAGCAGTTGCTACATAGGAAAACTGGCTCTATGTTGTCAAAACTCCAAAAGTGTAATCACCCATTTCAAAAATTAGCTTAAAAGTGTCAGTGTGTTTATAAACTCTGTCTGTGGCTCATAAGCATTTGGAAAGAGAGTAAGCCAGCTGTGGTACCCACTCTAATATGGGACATGAATGTGTCTGACTTAAAGGTGGGGCTCTCTTCCACTTGTAATTCTTAGGACATTGTCTATCTCCTCCTCCTCCCATGGCTTCACTTTTCTGATACTTCCAACACCATATGCCCTATTTTCTTGCTTGTACCTGTGCACAGTGGACAGTGATTTTCTAACTGATGCTACGAAATCATGTAATTAATGCCTCCAATCTCTGCATGTTAACTCTTTTATTTATTTATTTATTTATTTATTTATTTATTTATTTGAAAAAAATTCAGATACCTCAACAAGGGATGTATTGATCTTTTCTTCCTGCTTGCTGTGTACTAAGTAGTTTCATGTCAATTCAGTGTTAAGAAGTAATAGCAGTTTTCCAGGGGCCATTTATGACTGCAAGTTAGAATTTTGTTTCTGGGAGGCTTGCCTATACTAACTGAATAAGCAGTACTTTTTCTTATTCTAATGCCCTTAATGAGATTTATAGACTCTTTACAGTGTTTTATGCTGATGAGGGACTTAGAATACATCACACACTAATAAAATATCCCCACTTCCCAACTTGTGCTTTTGCATGCTTTATTTCAGTGAATAATGAGTCTTAAATAATGTTGGGAACATGTTATCTAGGATGTTCCCAAGAAATATGGAATGATGATCCATCAGGACACATTAATAAAGATATAAACACACGCAACTGGTGACCAAGGAAAAGTGATTCATTGGGCTGTAAACTATTAAAGGACTTGGTTCGTGAATGGTTCCTACAAAGAAGTGGATTTCAAAAACAACAGTTATTTCATTTTTTTCATTTTTGAATTTCCTCCTATGAGTTTTAGCTTGTATAAATGTTTTAAACCTGGAGAGAATCACTGTGCCATGTTCTCAATCTCAGCACAAAGACATTTACTTCACATTGTTTCCTTTGCACACGCCGGCCATTTTCATGGTTATAGCTAATTAGCTTCCTTTCAACATTAGATACAGAGGATATTTAAGCAACGTAAACTAGCTGTCATCCAGCAGCATCATAATCAAAACAGCATAAAATTTGCCATAAACTTGCAGCTAATAACATTTATAAGATACCTTATCGCATAAGGATACAGGAGAAGCTCAGACACTGTATATTACAAAGCATCCCCAGGGAACCGGTTCATCTTTCTAATGACTCTTTGAGTTCACTCCTGGAGCTTTTATGCATCTGCCTAAGCCGGCGGCATTCTAGTCAGACAGACAGATGAAGCCTATGGTGATACAGTCTGAACATTTCTTTCCTGACTAGCTCAGGTTTCTCTCTATTTTAAAGTCATGGACATGCTGGTTCTGGATTCAAATCATGTTTCAGATATATGTCCATATACCGTGTTCTCCACATGACAGACTTAAATCCTTTTAACTCAGTGTCCTCCTATTTCTTTATTATTCTCCTTACTCTTTGAAGTTCACATCATCTCAGGCCTTTTCTTGAGACTAGTGCTAAATGATTCTGACTCAAGTCAGAATATCTGTTTAAGCCTGTATTATTTTCATGGAGTCTGTGTAGTTGTTACTAGCCTTGGTCATCATTTTGAATTTGAAAACTGGAATCTTAGAAGCTCAGTATTATCTCCTATCCAAAAGTATTGATGAATTCCATTGTGAAATGCATGTTTCCCTCTAAGAACACATGGAAAGAAAATCCATGTAGGTTGACCATGTTTCCACCAACAGTTCAATTCATTCCTGATGTTCCTGGCTTCCTAACCCATAGATCTGGAAACTGTTTCTATTTCTTTTGAGTAGACCTTGTAAAATCCAAAGCCAAAAGTTTGACATAAATGAAATTATATGTAACATTCAACTCTCAGCTTAATATGCCTTTCCTTAATGTCCAAGATAATTGTCTTCAGATACTTGCCACTTGAAGTAAAGCACCTGTCTTGATGCACATGTTTCAGGATTTATTGTATAAAAATAGTATGAGATTCCTGTCCCATAGCTTGGCTAGATGTGACTGTCTTCTTGGAATCATTTTTCTTGTGGGTTCTGTCTAAAGGCTAAGGTTCCCTTTGGTTTGACTCAACCCATTGCCTCTACCCATCCCAAAGTACCTTTGTAGACAGATACTTTTTTCTATGTAACATATAATTAAAATGATTATATTATATATGTATATATAATATATTATATGTAAAGTATTAAGTAATTTAACACTTTATATCCAAATTGTCCTGTAAAGTAATATAAAGAGATACCTTGAGAGATAGAAATTAAAGGGGTTTAAAAAACTTAATTAATTATTTATGCTATAGATCATAGACCAGGCACCATACAGAAGTAGGAAAGCATCTCAGCATTTCTTTTCTATCTTTTGCTAAGGGTCTCCTTGTATGTTCTTGGTTAAGGATTATTATAAAGAAGTGAATAGGCTTGAGGAAAATTGCATTAAAATTTGGCAGACAGATATCTTTAACATTTTAAGGAATAGCTTGAAACTTTCTATAATTTTAAATTTCTTTTTATTAATTTATTAACTCCTGACTATAGTTTTTCCTTCTTACCTTTGCCCCCAACCTCCTCCAGCCCCTTCCTCCCAATCCACTCCACCTTTATTTCCCAGTAGGAAAAAAACAACTTTCACAGGAAATTCAAGTCAAATGTGGCATATTTAGTTGCAATAAGATTATAAACTGCCTCTCATAAGACTGGGAAAAGCAAACCAGTAGAAGAACAAGAGTCCTCAAAGCAGGTAAAAGTATCATACAAATGGATGGACCTAAAAAATAAAATCATTCTAAGCAAAGTAACCAAGATCCATAAAGACAAACATGGTATATACTCACTTATGAGTAAATACAAACTACAAACTAAAAGATAATCATGCTGACAGACTCAGAGAAGCCACATAACAAGGAGGGCTCAAGGAGGGAATGCATGTATCTCCCTGGGAAAGGGAGATAGAATAGACTTTGTAGTGGACTAGGGACAGGAACAGAGGGATCAAGTGGGTAGAGGATGGAGGGAGAGAGTACTTGGAGACAGAGGGCAATTCAGGGGCAAGGTAGAAAGCTAGTGCATTGGAAACTCATAGGAATCTATTAAGATAACCCTAGCTAAGAATCCTTGTAATGCAGAAAACAGAGCTGAAACTGACTATCTCCTATGCTCAGGGAATACTTCCAATGTGGGTATTGGGACATCAACCCAGCCACAAAACCTTTGGCCTACAATTTGTTCTGCCTACAAGGTATATTGCAGTAAAGGCAGAACAGAAATTGTGGGAGTAGCTAACCTATCACTGATCCAACTTCAGACCCATGTGATGAGAGGAAGTCTATCCCTGACACTGCCTGGAAAGGCCAGATGGACCAAAGACCTAGGAAAGAAGCAAACATGACTGGCAAAAACAAAACAAGAAAGAACAAAACAAACAAAACAGAACAACAAAACAAAACAAACAAACAAACAAAAAACCTTGTGAGTGAAATTATGCCTAATGATACTCTGCTCTATTCGTCCAGGAACTGACTGAAACAGATGCAAAGACCCACATCAATAGAGTAGGTGGTGTTTGTTTGGGGAAATCTTGCTGAAGAAGGGACAGGAGGATTTTAAGAATCTTTTAATGTTTTCCATAGAACTGTTTGGTTAACTTTCTTTTCTCTCATGTTTTTGTCTTTGTTTCTCTTTCATTCTCTCTGTCTCTGTCTTTCTTTCTTTTGCACACACACACACACACACACACACACACACGCACACACACACAATCTCTTGAACCCATATAATGTTATTTGTATACTGTTTTCAGGGCTTACTGTTTGGTATTGGACAACTAACATGCTCTTCCTCAAGAAAGGCCACCTTTCCTGTTCCCAGGTTTCCTTAGTCTCCTATAGTTTATTCTATAGTGTTGAGATCCTTTGGCCTTTCCCTGATCTACTTTGGCATGCCTCTTGTTATTATCTTTTCTCAGGTCATCTTTGAACAGTTATGTTTGTGAGATTTTATGGGTTTCCCAAATGATCTGGCTCTTATGATCCTTCTTCTGCAATGTACCCTGAGTCTTAGGTGTGAGAATGTTTTATGGATGTATACGTTGGGACTGAGCTCCACAAATCTGCATTTTGATTTGTGGTTGGTTTTCTGTATTGGACCAAGTCTATAATTTTCTTCTCCTTAAATTTATTTCAAGTGTCAATTAGTTATTCTCACTATACAAGTAAGGGTGATATATGGTGGCATGTCAGATGAAAATAAGATTACAAGTAAATTAAAACAAAGGTAAAAAAATATGCCGGTCAAATGAGACATAATGCAAATACCTATGATTCTAGTTACTCCAAAGACTAAAGCCAAATGAGGACAAAGAGAAGATATATCTGGAAAGGCAGCTCAACTATTAACAGGACTTATTGTTCTTTCAGAGAACCCCAGTTTCTGTCTTAACACTTATCTTGGGTTGCTCCCATCTGTCTAAAACACCAGCTTCAGGGGATCTTAATGTCCTCTTTTAGCCTTTGTGGGGATACACTTGCACGTAAAACATCTTTAAACTTCATCTAAAGAATATATATATTATATTCTTATATATATTATATATTACATATATACATATACATATATGTTTAAGCAAACTGAAAAGATAATACAGAATCTATAAGAAAGAGAGGTATACACAAAGAAATAACATGAGGAGTACTTATGAGAGAGGCCATGTAAGTGGTCAGCTAGGTTAATTCTGTTGAGAGGATGGTTTTGTAACAATGGCTACTGTTACTCAAAGTAGGTGAGATGCAAGACCATAGAATAACAAATCTAGCAGAAAGGGTGTCATGGGTCCTATCATGGATGCTCGGCATCAGTATACAATGAAATAAATGAATCAAAGAGAACCCCAGGGAATCTGAATCCAATGTATAACAAGAAAGGACCAGAGAAGATCCATGGGTTTGTAAATTGCAAATATTTGATAAGAGAAAAAACAATTTAATTTGACAATGTGAGCCTGAAGGGAATGGATGGGAAATTAGACAGATGAGAAGATGTCTTTGCCATGAAGCTTAGAGACGAAAGAGTGAGAGAGAATCCAGGAATGATGTAGAATGATTGGAAAATTAGCATTTGGAGCAAAGCTGTGCTTGTTTTAAATGGTAAGACAATCCTTAATCAGACTCAATGACCTGTTTTTATTACTCACGTTTTAAATTCCCTCTTGACAGCTTAGAAAAATCCATGATAAGTTAGCCTATAATGACTAAAATATTAAAAATAGTGTGTGTATATATGTATGTGTGTGAAATGAAAGCATATATATCCATATATGAATATATCTGCAATAAAAGCAATCTTTAAAAATACATTTAAATATCTTATTATTTTCATATATGAAGTTTCACACATAGTAATTCAGATATGTACAGTGATAGGTCAGGCATGTGATTCTGGCTGCAGTTTCAGGTGTCTGCTGAGAAGCTTACATTTTCAGCCAAGTTCAATCAGCTCTCCTCAGCAGGGCTAGCAATGAATTCCTCTGCAAGGTAATGACTACTTTTGTTAAGGTCCTTAACAAAATTAAGTCATATTGTTACTAAATTTATTTTCCTTTTTATTATTATTTTATTTTTCTGATATATTACATGCTGACCACAGCTTCACCTTCTTCACTTCTCCCCAGTCTCTTCATCCCTACCTCCTCTTTCCTCTGTATCCATCTGCTTCTCTTCCTTCCCTCAATAAAGAGCAGGCCTCCCATAGACATCAACCAAACAACCAGAACAAGCTATAGGGAGACCAGCCACATACCACCACATCAAGGCTCAAGGAGTCAACTCAGTAAGAATAAAAGGGTTCTGCAAGTAGGCAAAAGAGTCAGGGTGGTCCCTACTGCCACTGTCAGGATTCCCAGGACTTAGGACTGCAAAGGACTTAGGTCAGAGTCCTACAGGCTTCCTGATCTTGTGAGCCCCCATGAGTTCTAGTCATTTGATTCTCTGGGCCATGTTCTCCTCATGATGTCCCTTACCCCTGTGGTCCCTGTAATTGATATTTCTCCACCTCCTCATCAGGACTCTCTAATATTTGGTGGCGGAATTCTGCATCTGGTCCCATCAGTTGTTGAATGAAGTCTCTCTGGTTTATTTGGAGACAATTCTGCCAGGCTTCAGTCCCAAAACACTATGCAGGCAGGACAAACTGTAGGTAGAAGGTTGTGTGTATGCTTGAGGTGAATTTTCCAGTTTCTCCAATTGAGGCCTTGCGTGGTTACAGAAAATGTCAAGGTCAAGCTCGGTGTTTCTCATAAATTAAAAGAAAATTAAAAAGCTCCTTTCTGTAACATTTTTATTCATATTTTTATTACATTTTACTTTATTATTATCCTGTTTGTTGCATAGGCATATGAACATGTGTGGGGTTGAGTGCACATGCGTGTGTGCTTGTATGAACATCTGAGGCCTACATCAGGTATATTCCTTAACTGATTTCTAGGTTAATTCTTTGACGTCTTACTTCACCTCCAACTTAGTGGTTCATCCAGTCTGTGTAGAGACTCAGCGATAGAAATCAATCGGTCTCCATTGTTGGAGCTCCAAATTCAGGTCCTCATAACAATCGTGAATTCATAGTTAAGTGCTTTATCCACTGAACCCCCTCTTCTGCTCAGGACTTCACATTAGATTTAAATATGAAAGTCTTCTTTTCTTACTTCAGGTATAAATAATCTTTAAAAAAATTTCTACATGTATATTCACTAAGACTTTTAAAAATAACGTGAAATGCAAGCAAAACTCTTTCTTGCAAAGAGTCAAATCTCTCCTTTCAGGCAGTGTACTTGACTCTGCATGTAAGTGCCATCCAATTCCCATTATTGTGAGCATCAATTTAATACACACTGTTGAAATGGGTCTGTGATGGCCCATATCGAAATGAGCATATTAAAATTTAGTTTAGGACTTAAGGGAAAAAGAGGAAGCCAAGGACTGTAGTATGCGTCAATCTTGGAAGCTGTGATCAAGAAATTATCCAAAACTACTAAGTCATAACTAAAATTTTAAATCCAGCAAGTTAGGATTGTTCATAATTTTGTATCCTCTATAATACTTAGTGTAATTGTAAAGAAATTTATTATCAAAGAAAATAACCCCCAAAAAGATCAAAAAAGAGAAAAAACATTGCTTATTGCTAGTCCACATGATGTTAAAATTTCAGAATACTTTTGGAGAACTCTATATTCCAGGAGGGCACTGAATTTACCTTCAAAATACTGTGCTTCTGTACCTTATATTAATATGTCCACTCATATTAAATGACATATTAATATGACATATGAAATTATACATATTTACATGCTATCATATTTACCCTACAAATAGAGAAAGCTGCAAGTCTGTGAGACAAAATTCCCAAACCCAGAATTTGTTTTGGATCCACTCTGGTCATCAGCAAGGTATATATGTAGAATGGTCGTACGGAGGACGGTTTTGACAATGTTGATGATATTGAAACCTGTTAGAATAGCTGATACTATTTACAATGACAGAAATTAAAATCATGTGTTGTTACCCCTGATACAGGACAGCAGAAAAAATTGCTCCCATTCTATCAATATTTGTCACAGAATATTTTACTACCTACCCCTCTGAGGCTATTAAGTAGATACAACCCAGTTCTGTCTCTATGCATGTGCCTATGTGCTTTGATGTAAGCACATACATTTTTTGTGCATTGATAAGCATATTTTGGCTTAGTTCATCAAATATTTCAGAATATTTTTCAGACATATAAGATGCTCTTAGCTTTTATTTAAATGAAGTTTAATGTAAAGAAAAAGAAAAATAACATGTTTTTATTCATTTACACTTCAATCAGCCATGTTGTTTAATGGAACTATTTGATATTCAAGAGCTCTTGGGCAATTTTAGGCCCACTTTGAAAAATCTTTCTCCCTCCAACCTAATGTAAAAAGTAGCATTTTGCCCAAGGCAAACTGTAGTGAATATCAGGGGAAGAGGGTGCTACTTTCGCTCTGAACTTGTGAATTTTGAGCAATGTTTAAACTAAACTCTTGGAACTCGCTGTGTGTCCACTTGCACGACTCTGCCTTAAAGAGTCAGACACCTATATCTTCTCCTGATTGGGAAACCCAAGTGTAGATACTTGATGAGCAGCTCCCATGTGCCATCTTAGCTCATTCTTCTAGCTGTGTACTCTGCCTCTTTTTCTGCTCACTCTTCTTTATTATGTAGCATTTTAAAAAATTTCATCACAAAGGTTTGAATTGGACCACAAAGTAACAAATATCACTGTTACATTTTCATAGGTACATAGCTGGGTTGATTGTTTCACCCACACAACATTCCAACTTCCTGCCTTCTTACATCTTCTGCACCCAGTATCCATCTTTCCACTACTACACTCTGTTTCCTTTCATTCTCTCTGTCTCTTCTCTTTCCCATAAACTCTTTCCTTTCTGTTTTCCTTGCTTCTACCCTATTAACATGCTAATGAAAACATATAAACAACAAAAGGCTCAGGTTTGATATCAGAGAGAAACATGTGATTTAATTTGCCTCAGTAATATAACAATTCCCAGTTAATCTGATTGCTTCAGTTTCATTACTTGTTTCTTTCAGTTAAATCAATTTCCCCTGGTTTTCATATATCACTATTTTCTTCTTGTGACACACACACACAACTTCAACAAAGTATGCATGAGTAGTCAATGGATAATATTACAATGTCTTGCCTAACATGTTCACGATTTTATAAGGACTTTCTTAGTGACTTAAATCATGATTCTCTCCTCTGATTGCAAAAGATTGTCACCAGGATAATATTAACTTGCTTTCCTGATATCACTGTTTTAGTTTGTAGATTTTAATGAATGATTTCTTTAGATTTTCAAAAGAGACTCTTGCTTCTTCTTTCTTCTTTCTTTTTCTTTCTTTCTTTCTTTTCTTTCTTTTCTTTCTTTCTTTTCTTTCTTTCTCTTTCTTCCTCCTTCTCTTCCTTCCTCCTCTTCTCCATCCCTCATTCCCTCCCTCCCTCTCTTCTTTCTTTCTCTCTATCTTCCTTCCTTCCTTCCTTCCTTCCTTCCTTCCTTCCTTCTCTTTCTTTCTTTCTTTCTTTCTTTCTTTCTTTCTTTCTTTCTTTCTTTCTTTCTTTCTTTCTTGTTGTATCCCAAACACAGTATCCCCTCCCTCCTTTCCTCCCAGCCCCTCCCTAAACATATCCCCACCCTCTCTTCCATACTTTCTCTTTAGAAAAGGGAAGGCTTCCCATGGATATCAACCAGTCTTGTCTTATCAAGTTGCAGTAAAACTAGACACCTCCTTTTCTATTGTGGCTAGACAAAGAAACCCAGTAAGAAGAAAGGGTCCCAAAAGCAGGCAACAGACTTGGAGACAACTCCTGTTCCCACTAAATTAGGTGTCACACAAGAAGACCAAGCTTCACAACTGTAACATAGGTGTGGAAGACCTAGGTCAGTCCCATGCAGGCTCCCTAGTTGTTCAGTTCAGTCTCTGTGAGCCCCTATGGAACTAGTTTAGTTGATTCTATGGGTTTTCTTGTGGTGGTCTTGACCCCTCTTACTCTGACAGTTCTTGGCCTCCCTCTACTGCAGGATTCCCCAAGTTCTACCTATCGTTTATCTATGGGTCTCTGCATTTGTTTCTATCAGTTGCTTGATGAAGCCTCTCTGATTATAATTGGATAAACACCAAGCTATGAGTATAGTGGAATATCATTAGGAATCATTTCTTTGACTTTTTTTTTTCCTGTTTGGCTTCATCCTAGGTTTCTGGGCAATCCAGCCTCTGGTTCCTTGCCCTTCAGGCAGTGTCATGAATGGGCATCCTCTCATGGCATGTGTCTTAAGATGAACCAGTCATTTGTTGGAAAATACCACAATTTCTGTGCTACAATTAACCCAGATGTACAATTAACATCTTATAGGCAGGAAAAATTGTACTAGCAGATGTTTTTGTACCTGATTTGGGGTCCTTGTCCCTACATTGAAAGTTTTGCCTGATTGTATGAGATGACCAGTTAAAAATCTGTATCGTCCATTTCTTGGAGTCTTAGCTAGCTTCGCCATCGTGATTGCTGGGATTTTCCATTGTTGTAGGATTTTAGGTATTTCCAGTGATGTCCCCCAACTCTAGTCTGTGCTCTCCCCTGATCACTTATCCTCTTGTCCCAACTCTACATCTAATTCTCTCCCGACACCACCTATTTCCCTGTCAAACTGAGATTCATGCATCTCACACTCCCTCCCCTTCCTTGAGCCCTCCTGGTAGCATAGACTCATTGGGTCTCTGGATTATGTAATGGTTATCATTTACTTTACAGCTAATATCCACTTATAAGTGAGTGTATTCCATGTTTGTCTTACTGTGTCTGAGTTACTGAACTCAGAAAGATCTTTTCTACCCCCATACATCCGATGGTAAATTTCATGATATGATTGTTTTTAACACCTGAGTAAATATACTAAATTGTTTTTATCCATCCTTCAGTTGAGGGATAGTTGTTTCCAGTGTCTGTCTATTACAAAGAAGGCTGATATGAACACAGTTGATTCTCTATTGAGAATTCTCTGTTTATATCTGTACCCCGTTTTTTAATTGGATTATTTAATTTGTTGATGTGTAATTTCTTGGGTTTTTGTTTTACAAGCATTCTGTCAGCTATACGGTTTGTAAAAATCTTTTTCCATTCAGTAGACTACCATGTTGTCCATTTGATTCTGTCCTTTACCTTACAGAAGATTTTCAGTTTCATTAGATCCCATTTATTAATTGTTGAGTTTAGTGCCCACACCATTGATGTTCTATACAGGAAACTGTTTCTTGTGCCAATGCATTAAGACTATTCCCCACTTTCTCTTCTATCAGGTTCAGTATATCTGGTTTCGTGTTGAGTTCTTCGATCCACTTAGACTTGTGTATTTTGTATGATGATAGATTTGAAATTATTTACATTCTCCTACATGTTGGCATCCAATTTGGCCAGCAATGTATGTTGATGATATTTTCTTTCTCCATGGTGTAAATTTTGGCATCTTTGTAAAAATCAAGTGTTCACAGCTGAGTTGATTTACTTTTATGTCTTTTCATAATATGGTCATTGTCACTAAGTTAATCTTACAGGTCCATGAGCATGGGAGTTCTTTCTATCTTCTGATATCTTTGATTTCTTTCAAGACTTGAAGTTCTTGTCATACAAGTCTTTCACTTGCTTTATTAGAGTAACACCAAGATATTTTATATTAATTTTAATGGGTGTTATCTCTCTAATTTCATTCTTGGCCAGTTTATCATTTGTATGTAGGAGGGTTACTGATGCTTTTTGAGTTAGTCTTGTATTCAGGAATTTCTCTTCATGTATTTCTCAGCTGTAGGAATTCCAAGTAGAGTTTTTGGGATCATTTGTGTATACTATCATATCATCTGCAAATAGCAATATTTTGATGTCATCTTTCTAATTTGTATCCTCTTGACTCTTTTTAGCGTCATATTGCTTTAGGTAAAACTTTAAGTATTATATTGAATAAAGAGAATAGTCAGCCTTGTTTTGTCCCTAATTGCTTTAGTAATGCTTTAACTTTCTCTCCATTTAAATTAATATACTATATCAGTTCTCTGGATATTGTCTCTATAATGTTTAGGTAGCTAATTTCTTTCCCTGATTTCTCCAATTCTTTTATCACAAAAGGTGTTAGATTTTTTTCAAATGTCTTTCAGCATCCATATTTCTGACACAAATGAAAGGGTACCCATACAAAAGCTTAAATCATGCATTGAACTACACACATGAGTAGTGGGAGACTTTTATTCCCAAATCTCACCAATTGATGAGTTAGCCAGACATAAACTAAATAAAGAACTAATGTAACTAACAGACTTAATGTCTCAAATGAACCTAACAAATATGTTTGGGACATTTTTTACCAAACTCAAAAGAATATTTTTCTTAGCACCTCACAGAAACTTTTCTAAACTTGAACATATACACTGTCACAAATTAAGTGTCAGCAGACACAGGGAAAATGAGGTAACTCCCTGAATCTTGTAAGACCACCATGTTTACAAAGAATATCCTGTGTATTGTATGTGTGATGGTTTGTATATGCTTGGTCTTGAGGGTAGCCCTACTGGGAGATGTGGCCTTGTTTGATTAGCTGTGTCACTGTGGGCATGGGCTTTAAGACACTACTCCTAGCTGCTTAGAAGTGAATATTGTGCTAACAACATTCAGATAAAGTGGTAGGACTCTCAGCTCCTCCTGGACCATGCTTGCCTGGATGCTGTCATACTCCTGCTTTGATGATAATGGATAAAACCTCTGAACCTGTAAGCCAGGCCCAGATAAATATTATTCTTATAAGAGTTGCCTTGGTCATGGTGTCTCTTCACAGCAGGAAAAAAAAAAAAAACTAACTAACTAAGGCAGTATGGATGCATCACCTGTCAATTAAAAAGCCTATGGCCCATGACGTAGGCAGGAAATTGAAATTAGAACATCTTGGAACAAGGCAAGTTCTGGTTTAGCCAGGCATGGGTTATATAGCCTAGAAAGATGCCAGGAAAAGGACACAGGTGGCATGGAGCAGAATGTAGCTTAAAATAAATAGGTTATCTTTAGTTATGATCTAGTTAGAGAAACACCTAGCTATACAGTCAAGGTATTTGTAAATATAATTTGAGTTTTATTTCTGGGAAGATGGAAATGGAAGGAAGAACCAGGCCTCAACTTCAACAACCATGGATTATAGCTGGACTTCAACAACAATAGAAAGCCTACAAACATATGGAAGTTGACAACTTTCTACTGAATAAAGAAGAAACAAAGAAAGGAATTAAAGACATGCTAAATTTCAGTGAAAATGAATGCAAAACATACACAAACTTATGGGACACAATGATAGTGGTTCTGAGGAAAGCTCATAGCACTACATGCCTTCGTACATGCTGTCAAGGATGTGGAACAAGAACACTCTTCCATTATTGGTGGGAGTGCAAATGAGTACTTTGCAAATCAATTTTGTGTTTTCTCAGAAAACTGGATTACTTCTACATCAAGACCCAGCTATTCCACTCCTGAGCATATACCTAAAATATGCCCCACAAGGACACTTGCTCACCTATGTTCAGAACAGCTTTATTTGTAATAACCAGAAACTAGAAACAACATAGATGCCCTTCAACAGATAGAAATGGATAAAAATGTGGTACATCTACACAATGGAATACTATTCAGCTATAAAAAAATAAAACAAAAGAAAATAACAACATCTACCAAAAAGATCATGAGTTTGGCAGGCAAATGGATGGTAATTGAGTATATCATCTTGCGTGAGAGAAACCAGACTCAAAAGGACATGCATGGTATGTACTCACTATAAGTGGATATCAGCCATAAAGTACAGGCTATCCATGCAAGACTCCCCAGAACCAAAGTCGATAAATAAGAAGGAAGGTAAAAGTGAGGATGCTTGAATCTTACATAGAAGAGGGAACTAAATAGTCATAAGAGGCAGATGGAAGGAAGGAACTTGGTTGAAAAGGGCTGGTGAGGGTATGCTCTGGTTCAGGATCAGGTGTGGAGAAGACAGGAGAGAAAACCAGAGAAACAGGAGAACAAATGGAAATCTGAAGTTTTCAGGATTGGGAAGATGTGGGGGGGCATCTCTAGGACAATCCAGAGACCTGGGATAAGGGAGGCTTCCAGGAGTCAATGGGGGTGAGCTTAACTGAAACTCAGAGCTATGGAGATATAGAACCTGAAGAGGCCATGTCCTGTAGCCAGGCAGGAACCTCAGTGGAGCGATATGGACACCAACCCACCCACAAAACTTTTCGACCCCAAATTCATCCTATCTACAAGAAATGAAGGAACAAAGATGCAGGAGAGACTGGGGGAATGGGCAACCAATAACTGGCCCAACCCTTAGGCAAGTACTGATCCCTAACACTATTAATGATACTTTGTTATGAGTGCAAACAGGATCCTAGCAATACTGTCTTCTGAGAAGCTACTCCAGCAGCAGACTGAAAAAAAGACAGACAAACCCACAGGCAAAATTTGGACAGATATTGGGTCTTTTATGAAAAATGTGGAGGAAGGATTTATGGCCCCCAAAGGCACAGGAACTCCACAGGAAGACGAATATAGTTAACTAACCTGGTCCATTGGGCGCTCTCCGAGACAGAACTACCAACCAAGGAGCATGCACAGGCTGGACCGAGGCCCCCAGCATATATGTACCAGATGTGCAACTCTGTTTTCATGTGAGTTTCCCAACAACTGGAGCTGGTACTATCCCTAAAGCTGTTGCCTGTCTGTGGAATCTGTCCACTTAACTGAGCTGCCTTGTCTGGCCTCAGTGTGAGAGGATATGCTTAGACCTACAGAGACTGGATGAGGAGAATACCTGGTGAGGGGAAGGTTCTACTCTCTCAGAGGATAAAGGGATGGGGAGACATACCAGGATGAGGAGGCAGTGATCAGGATTTAAAGTGAACAAATGAAAAAAAATTAAGATCTCATATTAGCCACTTAGCAGTACAGATGAAAGCTCTCGACAAAATTAGACTAATACACCAAAAAGAAGGTGATGGCAATAAATAATTAAACTCATGACTAAAATCACTAAAAAAAGAGAGAACAATACAATGAGACAAAGAGTTGAGTCTTTGAGAAAATCAACAAGATAGGCAAATCATTATCCAAATAAATTAAAAGACCTAGAGAAAATATCCAAATTAACAAAATCAGAAATGAAAAAGTGGATCGAATAACAGACACCTAGGAATCCAAAGAATCATTAGGTTTACTTCATTTCCTGTAACCCACAAAGTTAGAAAATATAGAAGAAATGGATAATATTCTTAATAGTTGCTACTTACCAAAGTTAGATCAGATAACAATTTTTAAATAGGACTATAACATATAAAAATAATAAATAATTGATTAAAAAGAAGCAGTCATAAAAAAAGTCTCACAACCAAAACCAGGCCAGATTGCTTTAGTGCAGAATTCTACCAGATTTTCAAAGAAGAAGTAATACCAATTCTCCCCAAATTATTCCACAAAATATAAAATGAAGGAACATTGTCAAAATCATTTTATGAGGTCATAGTCACCATGATACCTAATTCACAAAAGACTCAACAAAGTAAGAGAATTTCAGACCAATTCTTCTCATGGACACTGATAAAAAACGCGCAATAAAGTACTCACAAACTGAATCCAAGTATATATCAAAAAGATCATCCACCATGACCAAGTAGGCTTCATCCCAGATATGCAGCAATGCTTCAACATATGAAATTCTGTCAATGTAATCCACCAGAGACAAACTGAACGGATGTGCTCTTTCAATAAAGGAAGTAATATGAACAGAGTAAGGCACATCTGGTAAAAGTTGTATTGGAGGAAGTGTGACTTTTGCTCCTTTTTGATCTATGTCTATTAACATGCATCTATTACATGGGCTAAAACCAGCCCCACATGCCTCAGGGAAACACTGTGGGATCATCTGACTGGTACGTGCTGACTCTTCTTTAAACCCTTGGATGCTTTATAAAAGGCAGGTTTTGGTAATCACAACTGCCATTTCTCAAGCAGACACAAGATGGGAATATATTTACTAACCATAAGCACTGAGAATTAGACTAGAAAAGACTAGAGGTCAAAGGCTCAGTTAATCCTGCTTGTATTTCAAAATCACTGACACCCATGACCAAGTCTATACTTTATCAATGTTATGTATGTCTCTTAACAAGGTCCATCTACTCAGAATGATATAGGTGGCTTTCTCATTGGTTATGACTTTGACTCTTGAACTAGGATACTCTAGACCAAGTAATATAATCTTCAGGTACAAAGGTAAATGTCTGAAGCTGGTCATAAAAGGAGAAATGCAATCAAAGGACCCTACTTGCATGGTTATTTAACAACGATTTTAAGAAAATGTGCTCTCTTAACTCTCTCTGCTAATATAATGATTTCAGTTCCTGCTCTACTGGATGCTGAAGATAATTTGTGCCAGAGATCTAAATCTAACCTTTTAATGTTGTTCTAACACCATTTTCATTTTTAATCTGTAGTTAATCCTAACATAATAGACTGTGAACCAATATTTATAAATGAATTTTATTTTTTTATAGTAGATTCATTAACAGACCCCAAATTTATTGACCCATAAATGTTGGGCCAAAGATAAGTCAGATAGTATAGATCTATAGTTCCCAATTGAACCACTAGACAAAGTGTGCATTTGCATCACACTGTGCATGTGCTCTTTAAAAAAGTATTTGTCTAACTTTAAAAGCATTACCTTGGCATAAGATGTGCCATGAATGGAAAGCTGCTACTCTTTAGGACCCTCAAAGGGGGAGTTGCAAGTAGGGGTGGTCTGTGGTTGTGGAGTAAGTTGCTATAAACAAGACAGTTAATTCAGGTTTGGAAATATTCTTTTGATATTATCTGCTTTCAGCTTTATGAGAATATGTCCATAATGCAAACTTCTACTACCGGAAAACAAACAGTGAATGCAATAGCATGTTTGTTTCCTTGAAATAATTTGTTTTGTAACATAGTTGGGTAAAGTAATGTACATTCAAAGCTGTACTTCCTGGTGTTTCTGGTGACTAATCTAACTGAAGAAGGCTAAAATAATCTGTGTCATGTTCCCACCACTCTTGTTACTGATGCCTTGTGTTTCTTACTATGTTTCTATAGGCTGTGATATGGTGATAGGTTTTTGAAGTGTCCCCATTTGTGTGGAAAACACTGTAGCATGGAAACAAGAAAGGATTTAGAATTTCTACTGAGTTCTGTGAAGACCTCAGCTAGATACCTCGTGTCAAAAGCCATATTATGTGGCTTGTATGAGGCAGGAACAAAGGCATACTTATGTCACCTTTGAATTTTAACAGGAATATAATGCATCTTTATGCAATATAAAATGCATTTTCTCTCAATTTCTCTATTGGGATACATATGAATTAGTGAAAACCATGAAAGTAACCTTGCAAAGTATTTACTAGATACTTCTATCTACCCTGAATTTCTTGATACTTTCTTGTTTTAAATAGCTTTGTTATGAACTGATAAGCTCTCAAAAAAAAAAAAAAAAAAAAAAACCCTAAATGAGTTTTCACGTCATTCCTATAAGTCATTTCTAAAAGGAAGAAAATTTAAAAGTAAAAATAAGAACTCTTGCTTCTCTAGAAGGCTTCCAAAGCCAGCAACCATGCCAAGTAGTTGTATATTTCTCCAGATATGAATACACTTCAGTCCTGCTGATTCTAATGGTTTCACACAAAAACAGAATGCTATATTTGTTTGTAGTTTAATTATGTTTAAAATAAGCTATCCATATTTCTTATTTGCTTAGGAAGGCAATACATCTTTAACACCTACTCTAATTTGCAGAGGCCTAGTAATTTACGTTGGAAATAAAACGTGATTGCCAAATAATAAATGAATAATGGGCAGGAGAAGTGACTCATCAGGTAAAGATGCTCCACTCGTAAGCCTGATGCATCTTCGGAGACCATGTAGGCTCCAACCTTGACATGTGCACTCTGGCATGGATACCCATACATATCTACAACAGTAATAGTAAATTAAATATAGATTTCCCTAATTCTAAGAACTATCCCAAAGTATGTTCTTACTAATAGGGAAATTAGAAAAGGAATGCAGAAAAAGGGGAAATGGATCAGCAAGCTTAATCTGTTCTCCGAGATTCCCCTAATGTCCTAAACACGTTATGAAATACAACTTTTCCTTATGATTCTGATGGTTACGTTTGATTTTTTTATCTTTTGATTTAGAAAAACTTGGAAGAACCTAAGTAAACCCATTTCTGGTTCTCAGAGATGTCATTAATATCTATGTTTTTATTTCTCTGGTTTTTATGCACTAACTCTTGATTTTCAGAGGAAAATTCATACTCTCTTCTGGGCCAGTGCATTCTACTCTATATTTAAAGTAGACACTGGCTTTAAAAGCAGTCCACATTAAATAATTGGTAGGTTTCTGCTTTCCGACCTTCTTTGAATCTATAATTTATTATTAGAAATATCATAAAAGACATTATGAAACATATTATCATTTTATGATGGAAAACAATACATTAATGACATCTCTGAGACTGACAAGCCTGGGCAGGTCCAACGAAAAGCTCTCATGTATCTACCTGGGATGGCCAGCCTGAGGCAGCTGGAAAAAGAATCAAGCACCTGCCCTGGTTGTGGTAAACAATACTGAGATGGGTTGGTGCTGGAAGTGTAATTCCTAACAAATGAGCTAGGAAAGGCATCAGGACTACAAGCTCTAAGATATTCTTGCTTGACAGAGAAGTTCATAAATTTGGATAAATCAGGTGATACCCTACACAAGGCATCCTGAAAAAGCACCAGAGGAGATTGAACTTAATGTGAGAAGAAATAAGGCTCAGAAAGTTGTCTAGAGGCATAAAGATGATAAAAGCCATGCTTGTGGAAGATTAACCTGTCAATGTGCAGGGTAGATGCCACTTGAAAGACTATGCATTGTTACAGTACTTTATCTTGCCTTGGGGGTGTTTTGGGTATAATTTTCTATCCTCTGCCTGCATATAAAATCCTATAAGGCATAGCCCATGCTTTCAGCTGACTACACTTCCCACACTGTTTAAGCCAATTCTAGTGTGTGATTTGATGTTTAGATGATTAGAAAAGCTACCTAGTGATAGGGTATATTCAAATATTTTAGACTCTGCAACACTACATACCAAATTCTTCTCTAGGGTAAATTGAAAGAGCATATTTTAACTGGGTCGAAAACTATTAGAAACTTTATTGTAGTATCATGAGAAATTATTTCAAAGAAAAGGAAAGTTACGAGGAAAAAGAAGAGTGACAGGATGGTATTGCCTATGGAGTGGCCTGTTGGATCACAGATGCAGTATTATAGGAAAATACTTTCTATTTCCTCATGAGGATGGATTAAATAATATTGTTAACAACAAATATTGGGAGATGAGCAGTCTGCAGATATCATGAGATCAAGTAGCACTATCATAACTCAGTGAGTTCCTCTCCTGTTCTTCTACTCTCATAGCCAGAAATGGTTCCCTGAAGTAGAATTAGAGGAGGGAGATGTACCTCTGAGATCCATTTTTAAAATAAGCTAATTTAAAATAAATGCACTGGCACAAAAAGGCAGTAGTATGAGTATTAGTATTACTATTGGTATTAGTAGTATATAAGCTCTATCTTTGTCTACTTCACTTTGGTTTGATATCTGACCTTTACTGAGATTAAATTGAGAACCAGAGAGAAGAAACTAGTCACAGACAGAGCTGGTATAAAAAAAAAAATCAAGACTAGAGCCCAATGTACAGGCTCACCGTTTTTTGCATCCCAACGTCCCACATGACAATGTGTTTAAGATAAGAAAGTTCTTGTGGTTTTGAGGTTTTTCTATCCTTCAATAACAGAAAACCAAATGAGAATATTTGTACTTTAATTTTATTAGATTATATCAATTATACCTAATGGATTTCATTTTGATGTTTGTATATTTGTATATAATGTGTTTTGGCCACATTCTGCCCATTATTCTCTTTTGTTCCATTGGTCCTATTCTAATTCTCAGCTAGATCTGCTAGTACTGTCTTTTTCCCACAATGTCTCACGGAGTTGCACTAGAATTGCTTATAAAACCGTGAGTGAGAGGAATTTATTGGAGTGTGGCCAACATATTAGTGCATATACTAGAAAAGAAATGCCTCTCCTGCCTCCAGAAGACACTATTCAAATGTTAATTTTAGACTCAAATATATATTAGGTTAGGGTACTCTGAATATATGTATGTACAGAAGTGCCTGTTTCTAGTATCAGGTTTTCACCTCTGTGATCCTAGATTTGCCATGAGGAAAATAACTCAAGGGTAGTAGAGCAGCATTTTAAGAAGTGGATGGAATCCATTCCTGTTTGTTGCCTGCAGTGTGAGAATAATTTGTCCTTTTACTTCTGTGAGGCATTTGAGCAAATCTTACTTTTATCCCCACGTTTCAGTTCTGCTGTCATCTGCATGTATTCTTGCACTTGTGAAGGTAACAACTCTGTTTCATGGTTTCATTAGAATCATGCCTTGTCTCTACTTAGGTAATGTCCTCTACCACCACAGTGGTACTCTGGATAATGGGAAATTCAGCCAGCGGTCTAGTTTACATCACCATATCCCTTCAGCTAATGGCTGCTTTATTAGGCATCTCTAGTGAGATGATGAGTCATCAGAGAGTATTAACACCTGGATTTACAGTCACAGAGATGGTACACATCGAAGATCTTTACTAAGCTGAATTACTCAATAACATCTTTGCAACATAAATAATCAGGAAGCCTCATTTTCAAGCATAAAAGCCAGGAGTCTGTCTTCCTAATTGACCATGATGGAGTTATAATAGTGAAATACAACATGGAAAAGCTCCCTGGAAAGCTGCCTTGGGCATACAACGTCAATAAAGCAATGGAGATCCCACTTCTAGCCACAAGTTCTTATGAAGGGCTCCTACAAGCCAAGCCCATGTTTTGAGAGGCAGCTCTAGGGGGATGTATTCTCAATGTCTAGTTATTTCCAAAGGTTAGTTAGGAAAAGCTCCCTCCATGTAATTAAATATAAGCTTCACGATACTTTCAAAAACGCTTCTAGGATTCTCAGAATTAATTTATAGGCTTGAGCTATCCAATGAGATTAGTTAATTTGTCAAGTAAATATAAAGTAAAATAGATTAGAATAGAATCAGAATGGATTCAAAGAATCGATTTTTGGAACTAAACAATTTGTAACAATGGAGTCCAGATAACGAAGAAAAAAAAGTGGGAGACAGATACCAGATTAACCTGTAAGTAGGTGGTGTCTAGTTAGATCAATGCCAACAACAGTGATAATCATTTACTTCCCGAGTGTTAAATCTTTGTGCTCATAAATATTTGATGTCAATGTGTATTGCATATTGCATGAAAAAGTCTTTAGAACCAAGTACTCTGTAAAATGAACAGAGGCCAAGTATTCAAAGAGCAGCAAAAGAAAGGATGAGACAGAAGAATTATCACATATTTCAAGTATGTTTCAGAAGTCACAACAACATAACACTATAAGGAATCTGGTGTTGTATTATTTTCATTTCACAGGTTATAAATTTGAAACAGAGTTAATTCATGGACTGAATCCATCGGTGTGGTACCAAACTTTGTGAGTAAGCTTATAATTCGTAGATTTATATACTTCTCCTCCCAATTTTGATTTGTACAGCAATGAATGGCAATACTTAGTTAACAGCATTTTAGTAAGTGTGGTTTATTCTCAATGTTAACCTTCATAGATTAGCTGCTATTTGATCATATGCTTACTATCATATATTAATTATATCAAAAGTGTAATATTTACAACTTTACCTGTATTTCCACGAGCTAAAGTGACAGTCAGGCCTTCAGGAGAGCATACTTGAGAATATTTCTGAGTTTCAAATATAAAATATAGTGTCAAATTCCTAAGTAACATTATTAGCAAGGTATAAAAAGGCACTCATCCTTTCTATTCTAAAATGATATTGACAAATAGTCAAAGTGAGTATTCTGCTTAGATTGTCTGCTCACTTTTACCCATGTCAGATACCATGAGCTTTTTCTAGTGTCAAGGGATTGAATTACCTTACAAAGATGAACCTTTGTCTGAAGTTCTAGAAATAGATTTAGTCCTCTGTAACCTGTGTGTCCTGTTGTACATTATCAGTATGCACATGACCTGCTGCTACAAGAGGCTTCTGAGGTACCTTATGTTTTTTGAGGTGTTTCTTGACTCAAATAACTAAATAATTATGTAATTATATGTGTGTGTGTGTCTATGTATCTGTGTGTGTAGATAAACAGAAAAATAGATCAATAGATAGAAGATAGATAGATAGATAGAGAGAGAGAGAGAGAGAGAGAGAGAGAGAGAGAGAGATAGACAGACTATGATAATTTAGTTATAAGGAATATCCCCCATTCCAAAAGCATAAGATCTTCTTTCTTTCTTCACTCCTGGACAAGAGTATGAGATTACACTTACCCAAATTTTGAATAATCTATTCAAACTCCATGCTTTGAAACACTAGAAAAGATAGCAGCCAATCCATGAAATTGACAAGTATACCTCAGGGTTTGTCAGATTAAAAAACAAAAATCATTTGCAAATATATAAAATCCCTTTCTATAGGACTCTGTTCATTATCTCTCAACAATGATATTGCTGTGTTCAGCGTAAGGTAGAGCAGGCTGCATATCAACCAGAATAAGTTATCACCACATAAAGGAATGAAGGGACATGATTTTGAGAAGCAATAAGGGACAGGTACCAGAGGAATTTATGTGAGAGCCTTTGCAGACAGAGTAATTAATACGTTGCATATGGAATCACCCGTTGAGGGATGGGATTGAAGTAATTAGTATGAAGTTTTAATAAAGGACTCAGACATGTATTTAGAGGGAAGAGAATGCTATGATGTACAATTAATAATGCCTAGGCTGGGATGAAGCACAAAGGACATAGGCTTTTTGGCTGGTTTTCCCTATTCACCCATCAGCCAGTCAGCTAAGAATGTGCCTTAACGAACATTTTCTACAGCAGGCTCCCAGGAGTGGCTTGTCTGTGGAAATCAGGGAAATCTAAAAACAGCTCTGTTCTGTTTCAGAAAGGTAAATTAACCTTCTATGGAAAGCAGAGGTGGGAGAGGCTTTAAACAAACTCATTACAAGCTCGAGCACACATTTAGTGAATGAAATTGTGACTTAGAACCTCACAGCGCCCAGTGTCCCTGGAGGCCAAGAATTACAGATAATGTCCAAACATGGGACATTCAATTAAACACTATAAATGAATGACAGCATGTCTTATCCTACACTGCCAAAGTGTTACTCTGTTTAAAGGAGTATTACACAATACTAACTGTACACATTACGGCAGTTACTAGTATCTAATTTATGTATGGTTGCCCGATTTTTTAAAAAAACTTAAGTTTAATGGTCCAGTAAGGCTGGGCGGTGGTGGCACATGCCTTTAATCCCAGCACTTGGTAGGCAGAGGCAGGCAGATTTCTGAGTTCGAGGCCAGCCTGGTCTACAGAGTACGTTCCAGGACAGCCAGGGCTACACAGAGAAACCCTGTCTCTACAAACCAAAAAAAAAAAAAAAATGTCCAGTAAGAAGTTCCAAATCAAGAAACATATTGACCAAATCTGCCTGGTGGACAATGCTGGTGAACAAATATCTTTAAGCATATGGATTTTTAAGGAGAATTTTATCTAGCAGTATCAAAAACTTTTCTTTTATGTATAACAGGTTCTGTAAATGAAACTGCTTGAGACTAGGAACAACAAATTAGGTTGTAGTTACATACAAGCAACTAAAAAGGAAATGAGGTTGTGAATGAAGAGAATGAAGAGGAAATGAAATGGAATGGAAGAATGAAAAGGAATGAAGAGAGAGTCACCTCTTGAATAACATTCCCCCATTTTATCTCAACAGTGATTCATGGTGTGAGTGATATCCAATTTTTTCATGTAAAAATATTTTCCAACTCTGATCATGCAATGATGTATCTCACAAGAAAATAAACACTCAGGTGTATCAGTTGCTGTTTATTCAATATTTTCATTTTATTTATTTGAAAATACAAGGAGGTGGATGTTGATGATAAAATCCAATAGCCAAGAACTGCTTGAGGCAAAATACTTCTAAGGTCTATTTTTAAATAGAGAATTTAGAAGAAGCAATGCCTTTTCTCTTCTTTCATCTCCATCTGTTCTTCCTCATCTTCATATTTGATGATATAGGTTCATCTATGTCTCCAGAAGAAAATACATATTTGAAAATGGTTCATTTACACAATGGAATACTACTCAGCTATTAAGAACGAGGACAAATTTTGCAGGCAAATGGATGGAATTAGAAAATATCCTCAGTGAGGTAACTCAGATCCCAAAAGGACATGCATAGTGTGTACTCACTAACAAGTGGGTATTAGCCAAAAAACAAAAGTACAGAATACTCAAGATACAGTCTACAGAATTCAAAAAGGTCAAAAAGCTGAAGGCACCAAGTGAAGACATCTTAGACCCATTGGGAAGGAGAAGAAGCAATCACAAGTAGGGAGGGAGGGAAGGATCTGGGAGGGAAAATCGATGAGGGTGTGGGGAGAAGGGAATCTGATCTGGTATTGAGTAAAATAAAAGGACTGAGTCCCTGAGGGCCAGCAGAAAGAATGGAAACAGGCAACCTAGGGATGTAGAAGGTTGGGAGAACCCTCAAGAATACACCAGAGATCTGGGAGGTGAGAGATTCTTGGGACACAAAGGGAGGGACGTTAGATGAAATGCCTGACAGTAGACAGTAGGGAGACGAAACTGACAGAGCCCACCTCCAGCAAGAAGACAGGGTATCAAGTGGAGGAAAGGGGTTGACATCTTACAGTCAAAACCTCTGACCCCCAAATTTTTCCTGTCTGAAAGAACTACAGGGACAAGAATTGAGAAGAATCTGAGGAAAAGGAGGTCCAGCAACAGGCCCAAATTGGGATCCAGCTTAAGGGGAGGCCCCAAGGCCTGACACAATTACTGAGGCTATGGAGCACTCACAAATAGGGATCTATCATGATTGCCCTCCAGAAGACCCAACAAGCAGCTGAAAGAGTCAGATGCAGATATTTCCACCCAACCAATAAACAGAAGCTGCTGACCCGTGCGGTTGAATTAAGGAAAAGCTGGAAGAAGCTGAGGAGGACGACGACCCTGTAGGAGGACCAGTAGTCTCAATTAATCTGGACTCCTGAGATCTCTCAAACACTGGACCATCAAGAAGGCAGCATACACCAGCTGGTATGAGGCCCCCAACACATATACAGCAGAGCACTGCTGGGTCTGTGTTTAATCAGAGATCATGCACCTAACCCTCAAGAGACTGGAGGCCCCAGGGAGTTTAGAGGTCAGGTGGGGTGGGGTTGGGGGTGGGGACAGCCTCGTGGAGACGGGTGTGGTGGAAGTATGGGATCTGGAATAGTTGGAGGGTGGACTGGGGTGGGGGATAAAATCTGGAGTGTAAAAAAAAAATAAAGAAAATGAGGTAAATTTACATGTATTTTGTGTATTCTCATAAACACACATTGCACGTCTTCTATGAAAAGAACCAGAAAGATTAATGTTCAGTCCAAAAAAAAAAAAAAAATCGACAGTGAAAGTAAATTTTGTCTTTCCTCTGCCTTTCCTCTGGTCTCTGGGTTATTTCTCTGTAACTATAATTTTAAGCAGTTTCTGACCTGAGTAAGGGGGCTTCAATGTTTCTTAAATACTCTATGTAGACAAGGCTATATTGTACCTATTAGTATGTTAGGTACTCAGAACTGATAATGTATACCCAAACATTGGAAAGTAGATGGATTCACAAATATGTGTAACTTTGAGAATCATCTCAGAAAAATGTTGTACATTGTTTTAGAAAAAGTAAAGATTGAATCATGCAGATTAAGAGAAAAAAATATAAATATTTATTAAATAAAGATAATTTTTATTTGTGCTCATTCAGTCACCCATGCCTCATTAAGTGAATGCTTATGGCCTAATGCTGAAGAACCTTTGAGTCTCTCCTCACTAAGGAAGTAGATGTAGTACAACGAAAACTATGATAAGTAGTAATATGAGGAAGAAAACTTATAATAAGTAGTAATATGAGGAAGAAAGTAATATTCAGGGAAAAGACAGAAAACTTCCGAGCATCATAACAGTTCCAGAAATGGTTGAAATATATGGTGAGAGGAATGGCTTTTATGCTCATTTCCTTAATATGAAAAGATAAAGACACCCAGTGAAGAAAGAGAGGATGCATATTGATGAATGAATGTTTGCAAAGGTCATGGAAAGAATTCACCTTGCTCTAAGAGGGAAATCCATGTGGCCAGAACACGGAGAACAATGGGGAAAGTGAGTGAGAGGGATATGAGCAAAATCAGGTACTAAGTCCAGCATCACTCTCTAGGAGATAATAGACGTGACATAGTTTGTAGAATTCTTGGTGAAAATCTGGGATTTAATGAAGAATCAGTTATAAAGTTAGAGAGAACGGTGAAGCATGCACAACAGAATTCATTCAAGAAATTTTGCGAAATGCCATCCAGGAATGACATAGAGAAAGGAAGATCAGAAGATAAAAATGCATTTGGTTTTATAATAAAAATGGCTAAATAAGTGGGTATTCCTTCAAGAATTGGTAGATAGTTGTGGTTATTAGATTTGTTTTTCATGGCCTAACACACTGTCCCTTGTACTGATTCTATAAGTTTATAAACTTATCAGTCAGTAGTTTAAATTAAGAAATGGAAATATTTCTGAAAAATCTTTGATTTTTACCAGGGAATATGAGTCTGCTTTACATTTTAAGACTCAAGAACAATCAACACTTACCTCTGCTTCATTTCTCGCTGATATGTAAACTATTATGAGTCTGGCAAATTAGAGTGAGTACTTAGAAGGCAATAAAGGAAACTCAAGGACAGAATATTGAAAGAGACACATGAGAGGCACCAGGATTTACATTCCTACGTATATACCTGTGGAGGAAAGTGAATACATTTGAGAGTTGAGGTAAAGAACTCCTCAAACCTGTAGAAAAGCCAGCAGATGGGAATGGGAAGCACGTAGAACTCATGGCATAGATAATGTTTCAAGAGTCTAGGCATGTGAAATATTCCTAGGTTGAGTAGGAGTGAGTTGCCTAGAGTGACAAATTTTTGTGATTTTCTTTATTAGAAATTCTCTCCTTATACATGTTGCAAGATATCCTCTCTTGTATGCTCTAGGCCAGGTGACTAAAAGTTGAAAGGTAAACTATGTTTTTGTTTTTTTTTTCTGTTTTGAAATATTAAATCAAGGGAGGCACTTCCCAAAATGCATGGTAGGGGTATCAATAATGTTGTGGTTCAAGGGACCTCTCCCTCTGTCGGCCTGTTCTCTCTTCTACTTGATAGCTCTAAGTTTCTACTCAAGGAAATGCAAAATACCAAGCTAAAAGCTGTTTTCCTTTGCATCCAAAATTACTACAAAGTTCAAGAAAGAGAGCATGTTCATTAAGTACATTTGTAAACATTAGAATATAACACACACACACACACACACACACACACACATACACACAACCAAGTATAAACTTCAAACCTTGTCAGTATTCAGCATGAAGATTTTAGTTTCCTATTTAATTTTCCTGCCTGATATATAATCAATCTCAGATAGTAATTCTAGCATATGACTTAAACTTCACTATGCTCTTCCTACTTCTAACTAGTCAGTTTTAGGAAGATAGGCTTCACCAAAACATCAGATTTTCTGCTGTATTTCATCCTCACATTAATTTCATTCTCTCATTAATGAAACACCAACATCTCAATACACTGCTACTTCAAATGTGCTCTGGCACACTCTGGACTGCTGAAGGTTTGGTTCCTTGCCTCCACCTCTGTCTGCAACATTGGTATCATTTCTGCATTTTAGAGTCCTCTCTCTCTCTCTCTCTCTCTCTCTCTCTCTCTCTCTCTCTCTCTCAACTCCATGAAAGCCTTCCTGTTAGTTTAAAAGCCAGGAAGCAGCAGGTTATTGCTGCAGCAGAATTGTTAGCAAACAATCCAATTGATGTCAAGAAATAAATGTGCATTGGTCACAGAGATGCACAAAATGAAGGAACCTACTAAAAGGACAGTTGCAGAGCTGAGCTTAGAGGTAATCCAACCTGGTCATGCTGAGCTCAAGTTGCTTTGAAATCCTTGTTCATTTGGTGGTAAGCTGGTGTCAGAGCAGGCTAAGGGGCATCAGGTGCACTGGTGTAGATAGTACTCAAAAATGTCCTCCTTATGCAGGTACTGTTTTAGAGAGTGAACCGTATAGGAAGCTAACTGTTTCAAAGAAGATGGCTTCCAACTTCAGGTTGTACCCGGACTGTTTCCCTATTGCATGGTCTAACATTCTGTTTTCTGGGTATTGAGGAATAAGCAGAATGCCTGTTGCCATTCAGAGAGATTTCTGTCTCCAGTTATGCTTCATTGTGGCCCATGAGAAGTTAATGTACCCTTCTGTTTGAGTTTAACAGAAGAAAACCACTGAAACAAAGTATAATTCCCTGGTATCAAGTAGGGAAAACTAAAGAGTGACCATTCAGGACAGTAGGCTTCACTGTCAGGACATCCTGTATCTTCTGTCAGGGGAGACAAGTTGCAGATTTCCTGTGAATTCCTTGTGGATGCACTTAAACCGATTTTTAAGCTCAGTTATCCTAAGAACTGACGCACTTCAATACAGAAACAAAGTCTGCAATCTCTGAACTAGTGACACCTTTTACTTGGCACACAGACCAGATACCTTGAGACACCAAGACAAGAAAGTGGAAATTTGAGATTAATACCTCAGAGGAACCCAGGTGATCTAAAACGGAGGATGCCTGGAAGTGATATATTCCTTCTCTTGTTCTTCATTTTTTTCTTTTTATTATTGACTATTTTATTTATTTACATTTCAGACACCATTCCCCTTCCCCATTTCCTCTCCCTAGAAACCCCCATCTGATCCCCCCTTCTTTTTGCTTTTATACCATTTGAATTACATGCAAGTATTAAGGTCAGTTCATTTTGAGGAACTAGCAATACAATAGATGCAAATAGTCAAGGAACAAGCAAGATAATATATACAAGTAGTCAAAGAACAAGCAAGGCAATAAACAAAATTTGGTGAACAATCCTATGATCACTGTTTCTAAGGGCTTATCAGGATGACCAAAATATCTGAGTCAACTTCCCTGTCCTAGCCCAAAGTCATTTTCATGTCTGAAGCCTACTTCCTTTCTGCTCATATCCAAATGTTCAAGAATCACTGTTTCACAGAGAGTATCATGTGTATGTTAATTATTTGATTTTATGATTTTAGTTTGTGCAGGTATAAGTACATGAGTGCATCTATGTGTGCAGGTGAACATATGTGCAGGTACACACAGAGGATTGAGATCAGCCCTTGGAGTATTGATTTAGGAATCTTTAAACATTTTGTCTTTCAGATGTATCATTGAAACATGGAGTTCAGTATTTTTGCTAGACTAACCTGTCAGTGAGATCAGGAATCCTCCTTTCTCTGCTTCCCCAGCCCTGGGAACTGTAATACATGTCACCCACCCCGAGGTTTTATATGGTAGTTGAGTATTAAATGTTTTCCTCACACTTGCAAGGCAATCACTTTACTGACTGAGCAATACCAGCCATCATTTCAAGACTAATATATGTGTATGTTTTAATTTATTTCTGTGCATCAAAGTTTGTATCCCAGGTATATATTTTACTGATGTTCTTCAGTATTCTATTAAGAAAATATTCATTCATTCATTCATTCATTCATTCAGATTTTGATACTGTGGTATGACTTGGAAAGTTGAGTTAATTCACTTTTTTATCCAAATACACCCTATTGTTATTGGAAAACAAAACAAACCAGGATTTAATTTTAAACAATACTTTGTTAGTTATTTGAGAAGTTCTTGCAATGTGTTTGAATATATTCACCCCTCCCTCACGTCTTTCTATAACTACATTCTCCACTCTCTAATCCCTCCCCACACAACTTTGATATTTCTTTTTCTGTTTTATTTTTCAGTTTCTTTCTCCTTTGAGTCTAGTTCGTGTTGTCCAGCTATTTTTGAGAAATGGACCTGTTCTTACATATATTCAACTTACAAGGGGTTAGACCACTATAGAAAACATACTGCCCTCCCCTCTGCTAAGGGTGGTATTTTGTATCTACTTTTCTTCTTCTGTGCTGTGATTTTGTCTTTCTGGTCTTGTGCATGTCTTGTGTCTGTTGTCACCCTCTCTTTGAGTTTACATGCACTTGCCTTTTATGTCTTGTATGTCTAATAAATACTGATTCATTTGTAGGTTTCCTTTATTGTTTTATTTAACTGCTTTTGGTTAGTTTGTTTGTTTTATTTTATTTATTATTTTATTTTATTTTATTTTATTCTATTTTATTTTATTTATTTTAAAGACAGAGTCTCACTATGTAGGTCTGGCTGCCCTGTAACTTCTTATGTACAGTGGCCTCAAACTCACAGAGACACCCCCCATCCCTTTGCTTCCCAAGAGCTTGAATTAAAGGCATGAGCCACCATGCCCACCCTATTGTACTTGATGCTCTGCATAACTTTTGGCTCTTACAATCTTTCTACCTCATCTTTCAAAAAGTTACCTGAGCCTTGGGTTTAGGACTATCCCATCGATGACACATTTAAGGCTGAACATTCTATAGTTCTATATCTTATCTGGTTGCCTACCAGTCTCCCAAACTGAGTAAGGGATTTCATCTTAAACAATTAATTGTATGTAAATTATTTTCAACCTCAGGAGGCTGATTTTCTTGTCTGTAGTTGGTGCCTTGAAAGGAACCAATTATTATCCCTGTCCTCAAGGAACATTAAAGACTGAATGTGTTTCTCTAATATGCACATAACTAAGAGAATTATGCAGACTTCTTCATTTACAAATTAATACATACAAACTAATATGTATACAAATTAATGCATACAAAGCAGTATGTACACCACAGCTGTGTGCATGATAACTGAAAGTAAAAAGCTCATGAGATGGTTTTGTATGAAGAATAAAAGCATAGATGAGTACTTCTTCCATCATTATAGCATCAATGTTATCTGAGTATCTGATTCACAGCTCATTTCCTAGAGTATTTAATAGATAACCAAGCATCATGATTGACAAGTTTTACATCTATTTTATATTAACAGCTTTTTTTAGTTCAACACTGAATTCAACTAAATTAACACAAGTTACTAGTTCGGGAGTCAACATTAAAATCTATTAGAAGCCAGGAAAGGAAGGATGGGAAATGGGAAAATGTCTCCATGTTGTGCTGGGCTATTGGCTCGAACTGGATACTCTGATAGATTACCTAGTTACTCTTAGCTCTCTAGGAAGTAAAGCAGGAAACTGAGCAAACCAACTCATAGCTGACATCTCAATAGACTACTCAATCAACCCATGTTTTAAACATCGTGATTAGAAAGTAAAAATATGAGTGTCTTCTTTCATACCTCACAAATAAATCCATATATCAAGCTTTAAAGCAGTTAACACATTCTCTATTTAAAAGAAAGAGAGTGAATAGATAGAAACACAAAGATGATGAATGATGATGACGTGAGAGTTATAGACAACAGACAGAGAGATAGATAGATAACCAGCAATTGATAGGCATATGATATACAGACACTTGTGGATTAAGTCTTTATTTCATCTAATTTTCAAAATATAAAAACTCCCTCCATAGCTACACACTGTCAGCTGCAAAATACAATCGATGTCCAGTGTTGGCTTATTTATGTCATATGGGGACAGATGTTCTTCTTCTTCTGATTACTTCCAATATAAGAAATTAATTGAGTGTTAAGATTCAAATTGAATCAAAATGTGGTCACCCTACTTTACCCACTTCCACAGAAAAATTTAAAATAATGATAAAAAGACAAATCATTGGAGTCAATAAGGATTCCTTTTGTTTCTTTTCACTGTCCTTGATAAGACTATGACAAATGTAGCATTATAAATCTGCAACATTGTGTACCAAGATGACCTGAGCATGCAGTGCTGTGTGTTCTGCTCCATGACTTGGTCAATAGAAAAACTTAATATTTATGAAAGGAGAAGAGGGAACTATTGTTTCTTCTTGGTAGAAATCAAAATAACAATTGATGACATCGAATCTGAATATAGAAATGTACACATGTTATTTTTGGATGGCAAATTTCTTAGATTTGCCTCAAATAATTTTTTTTTACTGATGGAAAAAAATTGTATTTGGTTTATTTTTCAAGATGAAAGAAAGTATGCTTAGTTTAGTTCTCAAGACTGGCACTCTTAGTATTAGGGATTGGAAAAAGACCGTCATTCCAAACTTAAACCTATTTAAGATTTAATACTATCAAAAGTTTTCATATCAATTTTTCCTCTTATGTGTTATATGTAATTAAAGTAAGAATTGGGGTACTTTCTTTCTCAAACCAATGATATACGTATATGCACATATTCAAATGTATGCATAGATGACCAATATTTCCAACATTATCATCAGATCTTTTATTTTAGAGAATGTTCTAAAATTTAGAATATATGCTTCCAAGAGTGTCTCAGCTAAAACATTAAGAATGATTAGACACCATAATCAGATATTACTGAAGCCATCACTTTGGTTCAGTAAAACAGTAGGAGTATTTATAAATACCTATGTGAGATTTAACCATCACTCACAAGGCTTCTTCAGTAGACCATTCTGATTCAGAACTACTGTGCAGTAGTTCACAAAAGAAATATCCCTAACTAAGAGAAAGAAAATAATCATAGCAACTACTCTGCATACAATGCCTTTATACACAAGGATTGTAAGACTACCACATTTCTTGGTGATTTTCAATGTAATCCAGGTAATCAGGCTACCTGGGATTACTAACGAGGCTTCAAAGACATAAGATATTTTCAACTTTTTAAAATCAATCGTTTTATTTGTTTACATTTCCAATGTTATCCCCCTTTCTGCTCTCCCCACCACGAACCGCCAATCCCCTCACCTTCCCCTTTTCCTCTAAGAGGGTGTTCTGCCACCCACCCACCCATTCCCACATCATCCTTCTAGCATTCCCCTTCTCTGGGACACAAAGTGACTCACCTCCCACTGATGCCAGATGAGGTATTCCTTTGCTACATACATTTAGTTTTTCTTTTCGCTCTATTTTGTATTCAATTTTATTTAGACAGGAAGCCTGAACCATAGATCAGCCCATGTATACTCTTTGATTGGTGGTTTAGTCCCTTGGAGCTCAGAGGGGTCTGATTAGTTGATACTGTTGTTCTTCCTATGGGGTTGCAATCCCCTTCTGCTCCTTCAGGCATTCTCCTAATTCTTTCTTTTTTTTTTTGTATTTATAAATATATATTATATATTGCAATAATTCAAGAATAAAAGGCCATATATTTGAGAAAGAACTGGGGATAGAGATACAGGAGGAACTGAATTGACAAGAGGGAGAAGGAATAATGTAAATACACTTCACCTATATGAAATTTTTAAAAATATCTTTAAATTTTTTTTTTTTTTTTACCAAGGGTCAGATATACTTATACAAGAATTCTATAGAGCCAAGATTCCACCTCACACCAGTCAGATTGGCTAAGATCCAAAACACAGGTGACAGCAGATGTTGGCGAGGATGTGGAGAAAGAGGAACACTCCTCCATTGTTGGTGGGATTGCAAGCTGGTACAACCACTATGGAAAGCAGTCTGGCGATACCTCAGAAAATTGAACATGGTGTTACCTGAGGACCCAGCTATACCCCTCCTGGGTATATACCCAGAAGATATTTCAACATGCAACAGGGCCACATGCTCCACTATGTTTATAGCGGCCTTATTTATAATAGCCAGAAGCTGGAAAGAACCCAGATGTCCTTCAACAGAAGAATGGATACAGAAAATGTGGTACATTTACACAATGGAGTACTACTCAGCCATTAAAAATAATGAGCTCATGAAATTCTTAGACAAATGGATGGAGCTAGAAAATATCATCCTGAGTGAGATGACCCAATCACAAAAGAACACACATGGTATGCACTCACTGATAAGCGGATATTAGCCCCAAAACACACATAAGATGCAACGCATAAACCTCATGAAACTCAAGAAGAAGGAGGAAGACCAAAGTGAGGGTGCTTTTGTCCTTTTTAGAACGAGTATCAAAAGATTCAACCAGAGCTCCCAGGATCTAAACCTCCAGCCTGAGAACAGACAGGGCAAGCTGTCCTCTGAGAGGCTCCTAATTCTTTCAATGGGGTCCCTGGGCTCAGTCCGATGGTTAACTGAGTATATCTCTTTTAGTCAGGTGTTGGCAGAGCAAAAAAAAAAAAAAAAAGATAAAGAAAATGATATTTTTCAACTTAAGAAACTTCTTTGAGGTCACATTAGCATACACATAGACATGGCACAACAATGAATTTGAGAATTTAATTAAACCTTTTCTGGCAAATAGATAAGTAGCAAAATTAGTTGATTAAAATAAGGACTATCCATTATGTCACTGGTGGCAGTAGTAGATTCACTGAACAGTAAAGAGTCAGAAAGAAAACCCCTCCTAGTATTTCTGAGGCTATTACTTACATGTGAATTATACCCAGTATCTTTGTTTATTATCACTATAATTATAAAAGCAACAGGGTTCAAATATGAACATGTAGACTGAATTAGATGTCCAAGCTTTTATAAATGAACAAGAGATTTGGCATCCAGAAGATGCACATGATCTACATTGTTATTATCCTGATGAAGGAGGTGACTTATACAGGTGATAGTATATTCAGCTCTGTTCGGTAGTTGGGTGACACATGTCTCGGATCAGTGGTCTTCCTGTCTAAATGAAACTGAATACAAAATAGAGCAAAAAGAAAAACTAAATTCATCATCAAAGATACGAAATTGACCTCATCCATGTCCACTGCACTGATTGGATTTTATATAAATTATGTACAGATATGTCCTAGAAATAAGAGATAGCTTCAATTCTCTGTGGCACAGTCTAAGATGTTTCCAGTCTCACACACACGCTCTCTCTCTTTATTTCCTGGAATCTTATTCTGAAAATTCAGTCTCTTGTATTCCTGCCTCAAGATCACCTGTCACCTAGTTCTGAAGCTTATTCCCAAGGGATAGCCCACAGCTTCTGTGTGTGTCCAGTGCCTTTTCTAATTGGCAGATGCTCATGTTGCAGTTCTCATGATTGGGGAATAGTATGAGCAGCCATCATTAATCAAGGGAGGCTGGTGCAGCCAGGTGAACTCACTTGTGTGACTAATGAGTAACAGATGTTCCTGCTGCACCAGTATCATACTAGGAAACTCTTCTTTACCTTCAACCAGAAGTTTCTCTGTAAATAGTGGAATCTTCCTGTTTGAGAAAGGATACATAGATCATTCAACAGAGTATCACTATTCATTCAAAAAATACTTTCAAAAACTATTACCAAACCTATGAACTGTGTTTCTGAGGATAGCAGGAATTTTACTGGTGGATGAAGGTAGTGAAGAATGACGAATCAGGTAGGATAAGGAGGGAATTGGATATTAGGAAAAAATGATGGGTTAACTTATTTGGAGACTTGTTATCTGACTCTAGTCTCATTTCTGTGCCCACATATGATCTTTTAAATTCTAGATATATGCACACCTGAATGCACATGGTATGCCAGGGTATTTGGTTTACTTAGGAAAATTGTCATGGCAAAATACTTTCTCATGATGTATTCAGCCTTTGAAGGATAAGACATAAATAAGGTATTTGTTAGGTATAAGAAAGAAGAAAAAGATAATAATACATGCAAAGAGGGAAAAATGGTGTGGGCAACCTAGAGAGAGCAATGTTGGGGATAGGCAGATACAGGAGCTAAGAAAGTCCCAACTCCCCAACCGCACAATATGGTAGTGTTTTTTGTTTCTTTGTTTGCTTGTTTCTTTGTTTTTTGTTTGTTTTTGTCACTTATTGCTTTCTATGGTCTGCTTTCTCCTCTATTATTCAAACCTCAACTCAGATTGATTCCTTGAGGTGCGAGTAGGGCAAAGGCCTTGCAATTCCTTCCTTTCTTCCTTCATTTCTTTCTTTCTTTCTTCCTTCCCCTCTTTCTTCCTTTCCCTCTTTCTTTCTTTCTTTCTTTCTTTCTTTCTTTCTTTCTTTCTTTCTTTCTTTCTTTCTTTCTTTCTTTCTTTCTTCTCTTTTTCTTCCTTCCTTTGTTTCTTTCCTTTCTTCCTTTCTTTCTTGAATCATAAAATAAAGTGTTTGTGCTATTTACGATTTTTCTGTTAATTAATTATTTTATTTATTTACATCCCAAGCGTTTCCCCCTCCTGCTTTCCCTCACAGAGTTCTCTCACCCTCCCCAGGCAATCATAATGACAACTACAAAGGTTCTTACACAGCCATATGACAAATCTAGACTGTCTCCTGTACATTGTATTTTTCATAAGAATTTCTTCTTCTGAAATTTGAGTCATAAATCTCATTGTAGGGACAGTGAACTAAGGCATGTTTGGAAGCTAGGTCTCAAGTTCCCACCTTAACTCCCTTTTGTCTATGAAGACAGTAGAGGATAATTGACTTTGGCCCCACTTAGTGCAATGACAGGATGCATCTTTGATACTCAATCTTATTTCCTGGAATCTCTAGTCCTTCCCTCTACAATTCACACACATCAAATTCCTTCCTGAATCCTGCAAAGGAAGATTGTAAAACAAATATGATGAAAAAGGCTTGATTGAGGAGAGAGTATCTTTCTCTTTTCTTGCCTAACATGTATAAGAATAAGAAGAGATTTCAGATTGAAAACATTAGGTCTACTCATCATATTACTTCAGAAGAATCCAGATGAAAATCCTGAGCCCAGCACAATCTAGTTTGCAACTACACCATCTGTGGTGGTTTGAATATGATTGGTCCTTGAGAAGTGGCACTATTAGGAGGTGTCACAGTGGGGTGGGCTTTGAGGTCCTAGGCTTAGGCTTTGCCAAGTGTGAAAAAGACTCTGCTCCTGGCTTCATGCAGAAGAGTAGTCTCCTTCTCCCTGCATTCAAATGAAGATATAGAATTTGCAGCTCCTCTAACTGCATGTTTACATGTCTGCTCCCTTGCTTCCTACCATGATGATAATGGACTGAACCTCTGAAACTGTAAGTGAGCCCCAATTAAATATTTTCCTTTATAACAGTTGCCTTTATAATGGTATCTCTTCATAGCAATAGAAACCTGTGGTATCTCTTCATAACAAGGGAAACAGTTGATTCTGGTTATCTGGAGCTAAAAAATTAGCAGTAACTAGAAGACACTAGAATCACTGAGGTGAAATCTTTTGGGAAGCATTTTCTGAGAGCAAAAAGAAACCATCTACCATAGTTAGACCTCTTGCTGGTAGCTAAGTGTTACTGGTTTTGAAGGTATGATGGGATTATGGAAATCAGCTGAGGCTTGGCCTGTTAAAAGTGCAGTTGATGGCCCTGGATTAAATGGGTCATTCAAAGAAGTTGAGCCACCATAAAGAGAACTTATGCGAGGTTATTGTTGAAGGCCAGTTGTTCCAGAAGACTCCAGCATACTGGAGATGCCAGTAACATGGGATGACCACCAAGAACAACAGTAGCAGGGGAATAGAGTCAACCAGAGCCTAGAGTGCTACAGAAGACAGAGCTGTAGAAGTGACCCAAACCCTTTGGAAGAGCCCAGATCATGTGTGGATCCCCGACATTGGAAAATGAAGCTGTAAAATATAAGTTACATTAGAGATCCTAAAATGTTAGAGATGCTAGAGCCTTTGGATACCTGCCAAGGAATGCTGCTAGCAATGAATGGAACCAGTTATGAAAAAGTACTGTCTTACAGTCAACAAACTTAAAAGGAGTTAGACATAAAACATGGAGGTGCAAAGTTTGGAATTTGCCCAGTTGGTTTTTGGTCTTGCTTTGGCCCAGTATTTCCTCACTATGACCCTTTTGAAATGGAGATGTTTATCCTATGATGTTGGAAATATGTGATCTGCTTTTTATTTTGGCAGCATATAATACCATATTATCCTCCTTCATCTTAATTAATAGAAACAGATGTAATCATTTTAAATAAATGACCTAAGAACTTTAAGGCACAAAGACCCTGTCAGAAACAAATAATCCATCAAAAATTTTATAAGAACTCAAATGTTCACACTAAAACATCCTGTCTGTGTTTTTTTCCTTGAGGTTCTAATTTTCAACCTTGTAAAGAACTTATAATTTTTATATAGCTAGCATTTTAGTTTGTTTTCTATAATGATAAAATACCATGACCAAAAGAAAATTGGGAATGAAAGTATTTATTTGGTTATATATCTTTGGCCCCAAGTCCACTGAGGAAAATCAGGACATAAACTCAAGTCAGGAACTGAAGCAGAAGCCATGGAAGAATATTGCTTAATGTCTTGTCCTCCATAGCTTACATAGCCTGCTTTGGCCAATTAAGGACCACCAGGTCATGTATGGTACTATCTACAATGGTCTTGGGTCCTGTGTTAGTTAGTTCTATTGCGGTGGGGAGACATAATGACCATGGCAACTCTTATAAAATAATGCATTGAATTGGGAAATTTGTTTCAGTTTTAGAGAATTATTTCATGTAGACACTCATGGTAGTAGAACAGTAACCTCGAACTTTACATCCTTATCCTCAGGCAGAAGGCAGAGAGACACTAGGCTTAGCACAAGATTTTGAACTCCAAGTTCCTCAGTTACTTTTCCTCTAATAAATTAATGCAAGAAGGACAAAACTCCTAATCCTTCTAATTGTTTTCAAACAGTTTAGTAATCAATTATATAAGTCTATGGAGGCCAGTCTGATTCAAACCACCATAGGCACATAATATTAATCATAAATAATAGTATAATAATATCTCCACAAACATTCCTACTGGTCATTTGTATAAATGTGATTTCTCAGTTTAGATTCTTTTATCCCAGAAAGGAATCAAGGTGACAAAAACAAACAGCATAACTTACTAAAATACATTCTACTGTAACTTTTCATACACTATTTTAAATAAATGGACTGAAGGAGGTACATAAATGAGTGAGCAACTGCGTTAGTGACTTGACTATCCTAATGTGTTTCCTCTAATCCGCTTTGCAGTTGTTGCATATCTAGTACAGCCACTAGGGACCTAGAACATTCTAGTCACCCTTTGTGTTTTAAATGAATGATTCTATTTGGAAGTAAAGCATTATGTTCAATTCCATTTTATTTCCCTTTAAAGGTAACACTTTCCTTAATTATTTATTATCTTGACAATAATACATAGATGACTCTCAAGAAAAAAAATTGCACCATTGAAGAGCATCTAATTTCTAATCTAATAGATTGTGTTGTGATAAGGCCAGGAAACCACTAGAAACAAAAGATAATGTTGGTTCTTTGGAATTTGGCCAACTTTTAGGATTCATGTAACCCAGTAATGCAATGTGGTGAACAGGTAACTGTCTAACGATTTGGAGCATTAAGAAGTGGCCCAGATTTTCAGTCTAACAAATACAATCAAACCAAAAATGAAAGAGTACTAGTATGTAGCAGAGATCAGGACTATATTAAGAGCTCATTGGAGAAGGCTTATATTAAGAACTGCTTTTTGGATAACAGGAATGGTGTGAACCTTTAGATTTAAATAAGGAGCAGTATTTCAGTACTAAATATCAAACTGACTAATAGATCCCTATATCTCAGAGGTTAAGGACGAGATGGGGCTAAGATGAGCCTTGGAAAGCTCCTCAGGAAGACTTTCTGGAGAATGCTAAGGTACTGTGTAGAGTTAAATAATAAGAAACAAAGAGAACAGCTTAAAGTGACTCAAAGCAGAGCATACCAAGAGGGTGAGTTCAAGTATCTTACTTGGTATTTTGATTGTTTGATGCTCAAAAGAGTAAATGAGGACAACTGAAGCTCGGTAACCTAAGTCATGGTAATAATTACAACTAGCACTGTGTGCACACATCATTACCATGTGAACCCAGGAAGCAGATGCTTCATTAAAACGAAATAAGAGTAAACCATATTTTGAATGAATAGAATTTTTCATAAAAGGGCATGATTTTAAGCCACACACCATGACGTTTTCTTGGAGAATTCAACTGAAATTGGGCTAGGATAGACTACTGAGAATTTCTGTTTTCACATGGGAAGAAGAGGCAACAACATACATGTGCATGTTTGTGGCTCCATGTGCCCTAGCCTGTCAGTCATTCATACATGGTCCCAGAAAGAGCACTGCTGTCCTGGAATGAAACCTGTGGTGTAATGCCAGTTTTTAAAGAAGGACTTTGTGATGTAGCATTTTTATTCACTTCCTTACCTATTTCTGGTTCTCATATTTTCTTAGTCAGTCACAGTCTGTGAAATTTAAATGTGAAGCTGGTTGATCAATCTCTACAGTAAGAAATAAACGTGATGTACTAATGCTATACGGAAAAGTAAGTGTGCTGAGCTCTTGAATGGCTAAATATCAATTGGTAAATTACAAGTAAAATTTGATAGGGCTACTTGGAGATTTGCCTAGTCATCATGATTCTTAGCATCCACGTATTTGTGGTAAAATAAGATAGTATGTCTTCACTGCCCCAGCATCAGACCATATGTAACTGGCTACATATGGAGAGGAAACACTGATGACCTGTGTCAAAGTGGCCTGAGGACTGCAAGTGGCACACAGCTGGAGTTAATTTGAAGGATCAACTGATGATGTTAGCAGTCCCTTCTCTGGCCTAATGAACAGATACTATTCTCCCTGGACCTGAAGCTCTCAGACAAGCACCACCCCTCATTTTGTCCTCAGCACCCCTGCCCCCATATTTCTAAACTGCATTTGGTAACTTCTGTAGTCCTAACTGTGAGACAGGAAACTGGGGCTGTATGTCCATGATGTGTCCACCAGACTTTGATTATGTTTATTTCGGAAACTATAAGAGATACATTTCTCATCACCTATCCATTTCGCACTCCATTGTCCCAAACACTCATACTCTCCTTCATTTCTTTGTCAGTAACTCCATTTCTCTGATCTCTCACTAATCTTTCTTTTCCTGTGTTTTGCTTTGTTTTATTCCTGTATCTCTGTGATTCATATTCTTATTCTCTCTCTCTGTCCCTCACTCTCTTTCTCTCTTGCCTTCGCTCCCTGTGGGAATCCTGTTGATCTTATAGTACCACTCAAAATGGGATGGAAACAGGAAAAATGCTTCTCTATAGAGAGGTTACCAAAGATGTAGGGCATCCCAATTAACACAGAATGCACTTCAGAACCTCTGGAAAGCCAGAATCTCAGGAAAACCTGAAGCTGTGAAATCAAGATCATAGACACTGTGAATAAGGATTGCAGGAATAGCAAAGCTATTAATACTCAGATATTTAAAAGTGAGTGCTATTATTCATTTGTAAAATTATAACAAGGTTTTTTTAAATGTCTCAACGTTACCCAAGTCTGCACTTGTTCATTCATTCACAGGTTGATAAGTAGATGACAGCTAACACCCACATATGTCACTTACTATAGAAATATCTTCAAAGATGAATGGGATAAAATTTATATCTTTGAGTACCCGACGCAGATCAGAAATAAAACAGTTTTGAGGCAGTTCCATGTGCCATTGTGCAGAAAGATGATAATGCCTAGACAAGGTAGGGGAGTTCAGAGAAAGTATTTGGAAGCCTATAAAATTCTCTGGGAAGAAGAAAAAGAATGATGGGGAGAAAATGCATATAGATAGGAAAAAGAAGAAGAGAAACTCACTAACTTCCAAGGTCACCATTGTCCACAGGAATACGAAAATTATCAGATGAATTTTCCTTGTAGTCTGCAGTGCATGGAAAGAATCTTCATATGGGACTAATGTGACAAAGAAGACAAGGCGCATGCTCTGTGAGGAGAGAATGTCCTTCAGAAGTTTTAGATATTTGTTTGTGGGAAGTCTTGCTATAATAGGAATCAAAAGGGTTTTAGAAGACTTGGGATGATAGCCAGACATACATGATTATGCCCGTAATCCTAGGGCTCAGAAAGTTTGGGCAGGAAGATCTCACATATGGGGCTGGGCAGGACTGGAATGTTCCATGCCAAAAAATGCATTTCAAAATATAACAATAAAATAGGAATAATAATACTATTGTAAAACCTTGTGATTATGCAGTGAGTGTTTTCCACATTACTATGATGGTACTGATTTTCTTTTCAATATTTGCATTCCAAGTGAAAAAAAAAAAGGAGAACTGAGAATATTAGAGAAAACTTCTAAAATCCAAGGAGAATAGATACATAATACACAGAGAGGTTTCTATCACACCTCTGACAGAGGAATCTCTCCCTCTCTTTTAGTTGTGTGTGTGTGTGTGTGTGTGTGTGTATGACAGAGAGAGAGAGAGATTTAAACTGTTAAACTGAGATTAAAGTCAACAGAGGCTCAGCCTATTAGAACAGGACACTTACAACAATGAAATTTCTAGTAGATCCAAAATATTAAGAAAGTTTTAAAAATATATACATTCCTATTAATAAAATAGAATAACACTTCAATAAAAGGATGAGTATATATTCATATATATATGCATATATAATTCTGAATGACATTACAATACTATCTACTAAAGTATGCTGCTACTAAGCCACTAGGGCCATAACATTATCAGATTGATCTTCTGTAAATAACCAGCCTAGTTCTAAGTTTTGTATAAAAATTTAAAAGACCAATAAATTCAAAATCTTAAAAGTAGGTAGACCTGCTTGCTTGCAGAATATCAAGATTGATTGTATTACTCAATTTTCACTAATTTAAGACACTTCAATTAATCTTAAATCAATAGATTGAAAGCTAGAGTAAGAGAAGACTGTTATAGTACATACATCTGTGAAAAGTCTCATATAGATAATATATAAACTACCATGGGTAAGAAAAAGTACTGTCAGGAATTTGCACTACAACTATATTATGGTTTAAATAAAAACATCTGCCCTCAGGTTTATTTGCTGGTAGCTTGGTCCCCAGTGTCAGTGTCAGGAGACTGCTTCACAGATATTTCTTCTCACTGTGCTTCCAGGTGGCTCCCTCTGGGGAATAGCATGCCACTCTCTGGTCCCATGCTGCAGGTGAATGTGGCTAATCATGCTGCCAATCAAATCTGTCTAAGACTAGATGGCAGAAACGCTGTCAGTACAGAGTGGGCCTCATTCTATTACTGCAAAGAGGCCAACTGACCTTCTCGTGAAAAAGTAGCTGGGAACATGAGATAATTACCATTATCTCTCCATCATGAATCACCTAAAGACAGAACCTGTGATCAACCTGGACACCTATGACTTCACTAAGAGACAAAGCTCCTTGGAATCGAGCACTCAGACAAGGCAAAGATCTATGTCGCTAGCTAACAGCTCATCTTTGCTCCAGATCACTGTTCCTTGGGTGCACAAATTGGAATAGAGATATGAGGTCTGAAATTGCAGCTGGCTTTCCATGATTATTGATTATTAACATACATGTTAGCAACGAACTGATTAAAAACAGACCCATATTTTTGTGAGCTGTCAAATCAAACATAATCTTTAGCCAGTCTCATTCCTGGTTGTCTTGTTATGTGGGAGGGTAAAACCTCCCACATTTAAGTACATTTAAAGTACATTTAAATTTTCTTTCTAAATCGGGTTTTTCGTGATCATTCATCAAAATATCCTAAAAAACTAATAGCTTTGTAAAGTATTAAAATAACTCACATCAGAGTCATTGGTATGTTTCTATACATTCTAAGTTCATTATTACTCCCTTGTACTTCAGAAAAACTGAGAATGTCCAAGAGAGCATCAGACAACTGTGGCAGAAATTCATGATGATCTGGTGACAAAGTTGAAAAAGAAGTTACGTCGTAATTCATAACTAAACAATAAATGTTTAATGATGCCTAGCTAGCTAGGAGAGATTTTGGAGATGTACGTCAGGAAAAAGGCAAGAAATGTTCACAAGATAATCAAGAAAAGCTCCCCTCTGGGTGCTTTCTTGAGTTTACTATAATACTTTCCAATCATTCTAAAATTATAAGCTATATTAGATGATGTAGCTTACACCTGCAACCTCATCAGTAAAGTAGATGATGCAGGAGGATCACCAGGACATTAAGGACAATCTATACTACATAGTGAGTTTCAAGCTAGCTTCAGTTGTAACTCAAGACTGTTTAAAAATACTGAGAAAAATAATTACTAGGTGGTGTAATCACACTTACAGATTAGGCAAAAGAGGAGCACAAAGAAGGAACAGATATTGGAAGATATTATATTCTTCTAATAAATAAGGAACAGATATTGGCAGTTATTATATTCTTCCAAACAGCAAACCATTCCTCTCCATAGTTCATCATATTTCGCTGGATCTCCTCAACATTTCCCTGTGAGAATTATTTTCTACTGATTGTTCCCATGGCTAACTCTCCTCTGGAACACAGTGTTTAGAAAATCTCACAAGGTGTAATCATGACAGATATCTGCAGGATTCATCCACAATGAAGACAAAAATCTGTATTTCTTCTACTGTGCTTCTATGAGCTGTCTTGGAACATTTTGGTATAAGTGGACATGGTGCTTCACACTTATCATCTCAGCTCATGAGAGGCTGAGGCAGAAGGATTGCTGTAAGTTAAAGAACAGAGAGTGACTGTGTAGTGAGTGCAAAATAGTCAAGGCAAAATGAATAAATAAACTTGTTTCAAAAACAAATTACAAAAAGAGTATTATAAAATCAATAGCACAGGGGAAATAGTATCAGAAATTTAAAAATAACCCCATTGATCCCCCTTATTGAACTCTGTTAGTTTGTATTTACTTTCTAAGTGGAAAAGACAGAAAGTGAAACCCCTTGATGTGTCCCCTTGCAGATAACAGACACTGATAGCAGCACAAAGCCTACCAACAAGGCCACAGCCTTATCTCTGCCAGATGAATTATTCACTCTTGCAGCATTTTTCAACACTGGGATATGGAAAGAAGGTGAACTTCACAGTCAGTGCAGCACTTGTGGGGTCAGCCAAACACTTATCTTCAGAGCAACAGAGGAACGTTAATTTTACAAGGTCCTCTGCTGGAATCTCCTTCAATGGAAGCCAACCAGGACCTTATCAGCCAAAGGGATCGGCCTTGGAACTGTGAGAGAAAGAGCTTGTCTTGAAAAGAATGAGCTCAGGCTGGGAAAAGCATAGATTTTACTGCAGTGGGTTTGCAGTTTCATATATGCAGCTATTTACAATGTCGGTGTTAACAATGCTTTCTTCTCTATTGCATGAAAATGTGAAAACACAACTTTTGATGTGTGTGCACACATACGTGACAGTGCATGTATCTGTACATCCATGTTCCTGGGGAAGTTTGTGGATATTAGGTATCTTCCCTTATTGCTCTTCACATTTTTAATCGAGACAGTATCTCTCAGTGGAATCCAGAGCTCACAAATTTGAATAGTATGGGTAGCCAAATTGTTATAAGGATCATATCTTTGTCTCTTAAATGCTGGAATTACAGGCGGGTCACTCAACCTGCTAACCACTGAAAAGGATGCTGTGAATCTAAACCTAGTTCCTTAAGCATTTGTGACAAGTGACTTACCGACTGAGATATTTCTCTCCAGTTCTCCCAAACATTTTTTTGTGAATCTCATCTTGGCATTCTTTTAACAAATATAAGATAGCTCATACTACATAACTCACAGCAACCCCATGGTGAAACTTGCAGAGATCCCATATGTACCCTCTCTTCCTTCTGGGCATATACAATTCTACCTAGCCACATTTACATATGGATCCTTGGCTCTTTGAATATGTAACCATTTCATATTTCAGCCTCCCATTCCTTTTATTTCAATAGAATGTGATTTTTCAACTTGCTTCCTGTTCCTATAACATTAGCAAAATTTGCTTGGAAAAGAAAGGGTTTATTTGGCTTTCAAGTTACAATCGAAACTGCTTCTTTGAGCCTTTCATTCATCAACTTCTATTATGCAAGCCAGGCCCAGCCCTCTGGGAATTGTATCACCCACTGGAGGTTAGGAATCAGTCCTCATTTAGCAAATAAAAACCTGTCTCACAGAGATGTCAACAAGCCAATCTGGTGAAGACAATTCCTCAGATGAGATTCTCTCTTGCCAGGTATATCAAGTTGGCAAACAAGATTACCCAGCACACTGAAGATGAAATAGTTGAATTGCTGAAGAATAAATTATTGAAACTACGTTTTAACGCTTACTATATTAGTTTCTTCTTTCTCACTTGTTCTTTGATTTAGAGTAAAAAAGAAAGTTACCTGAATGATATTTACAAAGCGCAAGTTTATTCCTTCCCTTCTGTGTATTTATATAAGGTCACTCATTTAGCCTGAAAACTTCTGCCATGTTATAGGAACAATTAATATTGATAATTAAACAAGTGAACTGAAATAGTCACAGGTGAATGAACTTTGCCTCCTTTGAAAAATTAGCCATCACTGTCTTTGACTTCTTGTATGTGAAATAATTCATCAAATGCAATAATGCTTATGTCATTTGGCCAACCCAGAACTCCAAATAAATGTAATGATAATTCAGGTAAAATGTCCTTTACTACTTAAAGTATATGGCTATATGAAATTATTTGTAGAATACATTAAAATATCACTTTTATTTACATATTGGAATATGATGAAAAACTGATTTGCAAAGTAGATACTAAATTAAAGTATGTTACCTGGCAGATACCAAAGACAATTGTCAATAATGACATCATTATTAGGTCTGCAAATGGAACCACCAAACACGGCAAAGTGTGGTTCAGAAAGGAGAACTACATATGCAATCCAGCAAAGTTGCACAGAGCTAGGAAACTGGGTTATTAGTAATAAAATTGCTCAGAGAATGAAATTGACTAGGATTATAATGGTACTTGAAGTTCTAACATAGTAAAATTTCTGGGATCATTTTTTTTCTTTCTTCTTCTATTGTCTGTTTTTCATCCTTCTCTATGTTTCTGTCATTCACACATACATATACAGAGACAGACACAAAGAGATATAAAAGGATACATTTATACACTATAATTTATAGTATTAAATCTACTACTTAAAAAGCAAGTGGAGATGGCTTTAGTTTGCCATTGACGTAACTGATTTATTTAAAGGTAACATGTTGACTTATGTGTAAATGTCCATTTTTTTCCACTTATACTACTGAGACTCAAATTGTCTGTTTTCCCTTTGTTTTTCTTCATTAATTAATTTATTTGTTTACTTACACCTCAGTCATTGCCCCATCCTCCCAATGCCCCTTCACACAATTCATCCCCATTTGTCCCCTCCCTTTCTCTGCTGAGAGTCTGGAGACCCTCCAGAATATTTACCCTCCCTGACACATCAAGTCAGTGCCAGGCTAGGCACATCCTCTCCCTCAAGACAAGGCATCTCAGTTAGGTGAACAGGATTCACAAATAAATAACATCTTTAGGGAGAGCTCCATTTGTCAGGGACCCTCATGAAGACTGACCTGCACACCTGCTATATATATAGGGTGGAGCTGGAGCTCAGTCCAGTACATATATACTAATTGGTTGGTAGTTAGGTCTTTTAAAACACCCCTATGTTCAGATTAGTTCTCTCTTGGCCTTTGTGTGACGTTTCTATTCTGTTCAGAGCCCTTGATACTTCCCCCAACTCTTCCATAAGACTCCTCAAGTTCTGTCTAATGTTTGGCTGTGAGTTTCTGCATCTGGATCAGTCAGCTACTGGGAAGAGTCTCCAAAAGAACAGTAATGTTAGTCTCCTATCTGTAAGCATAGCAAAGTATTATTAATAATGTTAGGGATTGATGCATGCTCTTGAGATAGATCTCAATTTGGGATGTAATTGGTTGACTGTGGTAAAAACTGGGGGGCCTGCAGCAGCAGGCCCCAGGCCCACGTGGCAGCGGCCCGGGACCTGCAAGGTGGAGGCTGCCTGGAGGGCTCCAGGCAGCCTGTCTCTTGTACCGGAGGAAGGTCCCAGGTTCCAGTGGTTGGAGGCTTTGGTGGCGGCAGGCTCGGCAGGCCCCAATGACACGAGGAAGTCCTTGGTTCCAAAAAGGTTTATTGTCATGGCGGATGATGGATGGATCTGGATGTACCCCCCAAACTCAGGGCAGACCTGAGTTAAGTAGGGAGGGAGAAAGGGGGAGGTTCTGGGAGGAATGCTTAATTGGCTCCACCCTATGACCTTCATAAGTATGTAAATCTCTAGGGCCTGAGGCCTGTAGTTACACCCTCCTACCTGTGCACTTTGGAGGGGCTGTAATGGCCTACGTGACTGAACAATGTAAGTCGATGGAGATTAGACTGCTTGTCAGGACCCTGGGTTCTGGGACGTGTGGCCGAACTCCTGCCATTTCTCCCTTGGAGTCTCGGGGTTCTAGGCCCATGCTCAGCCAAGAACCAGGATACCCTTATGCAGTCCCACAGTTGACCATTATTTAGCCTCTGATCCATCTTTGTCCCTATATTCTTGTAGACAGGTCAAGTTTAGCTGAAAGTTTTGAGGGTTGTTTGGTGTCCTTATCACTCCACTGAGAGTTCTGCCTAGCTACAGGAGGTGGCCATTTCAGGTTCCATATACCCAGTGCTAGGAGTCTCATCTAAAATCACCCCCCATAGAATCCTGGGAGTAAGTCTCTGCCATCAAAGGTTGCTGGCACTTCCTAGAGATGCTTTCCACCTCCCCAATCCTGCCAACTGCCAATTTCAATTCATTTTCTTGGTCCTCTGGCCCTCTATTCTGTCTCTCCAACTTGATTTTGAGTCCCCAACATTCCCCTCTCCATCTTCTCTACCATCCCTTCCTTCAACCTGCCTGCTAAGTCTATTTTATTCCTCTTTCTCGGTCAGATTCAAGCATCCTTACTTCAGCTAGCCCTCCTGTTTAGTTTCTTTGGGCTTGTGGATTGCAACAATGGTTTCCTGTACATTTTAGCTAATGTCCACTTATAAGTGAGTATAAACTATGCATGTATGGACTCAATTATGGGACTCAGTTGCCACATACAGGATCATATATTCTAGTTCTATCAATTTGCCTCCTTAAACTCATTGGTAGAGGAAACTACTACTTCATGGACAGAGCACCAGTGACTTAGGCACTAATTTCAATAATTAAAATAAGACTTCATGAAACTGAAAAACTTCTTTAAACCAAAGCACACAGTCAATAGTACAAAATGACAGCCTACAAATTTGGAAAAGATCTTCGTCAACCCTTCACTCAACACAAGGCTAATATCCAAAATTAGCAAATAACACAAGTTGTTAGAGCTCCACAAACCAAATAACCTAATTACAAAGTGGGGTACAGACCTAAACAGAATTCTCAACAGAGGAATGTCAAATGACAAAGACTCACTTAAAGAAATGCCCAATGTCCTTTCCCATCAAGAAACTACAAATCAGCTCTTGTTCCTCTCTTGCCTTCTTGCTCCCGGTCTGTCCCCTCACTCCTTCCCTATTCCATTCCCTCATACTCACCACTTGCTCATGACCAGCATCCACTTTCTCTCTCTCTCTCTCTCTCTCTCTCTGCCTTTCTCTGCCTCTACTTCCCTCTTAACTCCCCTCCCCATGCCCCAAGTAACCTCTATTCTATACTAAAAAACAATTGCAAATCAAAATGACCCTGAGATTCCATCTCTCACATATCAGAACTGCTAAGGTCCAAAACTGAAGAGACAGAACATGCTGACAAGAATGTGGTGGGAGTTGTAAACTTATGCAACCTCTCTGGAAATCAATTTGGTAGTTTCTGAAAAAGGTGGAATAGTTCTAGCTGAAGACCCAGCTATACAGCTCTTAGGCATATACCCAAAAGGTGCTCCACCATACTGCAAAGACATATGTTCCTTTATTTTCATAGAAATTTTATACATAATAGCCAGAAACTGGAAAGAACTCAGATGTTCCTCAACCCAAGAATGGATACAGAAAATGTGGTTCATTTACACAATGGAGTACTACTCAACAATTAAAACCAAAGATATGAAACTGTCATTTTGGATCATCATTTTGCTATGAAAATGAGAATTATTTTCACATTTCCTATTTTCTTTTGTCAGATAAGTCCATAATCCTGGTTATGAATGATAACTGCCATTTTTGTTAGATGACATATTATTTTCAATTTACTAAAATACTTTTCAAATTCAATTACTCTGATAATATTAACTTTGTTAAGTTTTCCTTCATTAGGAAACTTACATAGATAAATTTATTTACTCAAAAATGTGCTAAGAAAATGACTATTAATACCCATATTTGTTAACAAAAACCTGGGGATAAGGAAACTATTTGGTGAACTCATTACAGCTAATAAATAAAGAAAATAGAATATAGATCCAAGCAGTGGTGTCAAATCATTTCATAATCACAGTAATGTAAATATATATATATATATATATATATATATATATAAATATATATATATGTGTGTGTGTGTTATTTTTTTTCTTAGTGAATTTTTATTATATTCCACAACTGAACACATTTAATATTGTAAGATTTCTTAACTCCTTCTCAAAATATTCTCTAAGTGTATAAAGTGTGATGCTTAGAATTCGTTAAAGTGAATGTTTCTCTTGAACTTTTGTGTTTAGTTTGGGTGTAGAAAAAGTCAGCTTTGAAAGCCAATCACATTGTGTATGGAGTAATCAGAAGATGTTGTCAGTTTTGCCAAGGAAGATACTTTGTCTTTCTTATTTCTGCATCTACGGCACTTGACTCTGTCTCTCTGCAAAATTTAGTATCCAAACTGTGATCTTCCCATTTTATGAGATGAATAACATATTTAACATGCTGCCCATCTTCAAAATATTCCAATTACAGGTGGACTTTTAAAAAGCTTATTCAAACATGCCATCAGAAAGTTTGACAATTATACAAACTTCCGTCCATGTCAGAGACACTTTTTTCTTTCTTCTTAAAGAACTGTTTCTTTCATTCCCAAAGAACAACATGAACAGATGTTAAATAAGCATTTTAATTCCTACTGAACTACATATAAATCATAAGTTAGTATGTGCATTTTTCAGTCTATGTCCTCTTTCATGCACTTAAGTGTTTGTAGTATTCATCTGTGATTTTAGCATGCAGTATTCATTTTTTTCTGTAAGCCATTAATCTTTCAGCAATTCTTTTAAACACCTTAATAATGATGAACATTTGATTAGATAAAAGATTTAAGTTTTCAGGAAAAAATATGCCCATTTGTAGGGCCATGAAAGAGATCTTGGTTTTTGATAGAAGTGCTGGCTGGAAATAGCCTGTAGACCCTGCAAGGGACAGGCATTTATTCCGCCCTGCTCCCAGAATCCAGGCTACTAACACATGGCATGAAACTCCATTAAAATGTGCTGTTCAGTCATGTTCAGGGCAATGCAGGCCACACAAAGAGCACAAGTACAGGGTGTGACTATGGGCCTAGGACCCTAGAGAGATTTACATACGAATGAAGGCCAGAGGGAGGAGCCAATTAAGCACTCTTTTCCAGTCCTCTCCCCCTTCTCCTTCCCTATTTAACTCATGTCTGCCCTGAGTTTCACCGGGGTATTACAAGATCCATCTACATCACCCATGAAAATAAATCTCTTAAATCCATGAATTCCACATGTCTTCTGGGGCCTGCTGTGGGATACTCAGAGAAGGCATTTAATGTTGAGCCTCTGTAGCTTCTGTGCCTAACTTCCTGCCTGGAAGATGTCTTTGAGTTCCAGCCATGGGACCTGCATCTTCAAGCAAGCTAGCCAGGCTACCTAATCTGCTAAGCAAGTACAGTAACTGAGTCTCTTCCACGGGGTGCTGCGGGGGCCTCTTTCTTCTCTCCCCCCCTCGTTTTTCTCAGCTGTGGGCCAGCCAGTCACATGCCCACATGTCCCCAGTCTCAGTCCTTCTACATCCTCTCAGCAGCATCTGAGAGTCTGAGGGCTTGAGACCAGTCAGTCCCTGGCCACCTCCTGGCCCAGGGATCCCCAATCCAAGATCTCTGTACCCCAGTGAGCTTCAAATTGAGTGAGAACTGCCCCCACCAGACAGGACCCCTTAGCTCGCCCACCCGGTGCCGTGCTCGGAGTGAACTCAGTCAAGATTCCCATGCTCCAGTCTCTTTGGAGCCGTGGGAATCACAACAACCCAACAAGATTCAAGGACCCATGCCACACCCATGAATGAGCTAATCATTCCCCACACTCATCGAATCCTTGTGTACTTTGTATAGCACAGGCTTGGATTTTTTTTTGTATTTTTATAAAATGAATGCCCAGTGAAAAAAATGTTGTTTTATTTAGTATGGATACAATAATATGGATAGAGATATACTATCACTAGTAAAAATGTATTGAGCTGACTAGACATGCACTCATATGGAGAGGTATCTATAAACATGAGAATTGACACACTGATTTGAGCAATGATACATTACTATGGGAAGGCCTGAATTGACATGGTATAGTGTTTTGAATATGCTTGGTCCATAGGAAGTGGCACTATTAGGAAGTATAGCTTGATGGAATAGGTTTGGTCTTTTTGGAGGAAATGTATTACCACTGGGACGGGCTTTGAGGTCCTATGCTCCAGGTCTGCCTAGTGTGGGACTGTGTCCTACTGGTTGCCTTTGGATTAAGATGTAGAAATCTCACTTTCTCTAGTACCATGTCTACCTGGGTGCTGCTATGCTTCCCATCATAATAATAATGGATCAAACCTCTGAAACTGTAAGTCACACCCAATTAAATGTTTTACTTTATAAGAGTTGTCTTTGTCAGGGTTTCTCTTCACAGCAATGGAAACCCTAATTAAGATTGGAGTTGGTAACAAAGACTGGACTATTGCTGTGATAGGTGTGCTGATGTTTTATTTGGAGCCTGGCTCAAGAGATTTCAGAGGAGAATTTTAGTATGTTGCATAGAGATCATTGTTGTGATATTTTATTGAAGATGTTGGGTGCTTTGTGCCCCTGGCCAAAGATTCTACCTGAGGCTAAAGTTAAGAAATTTAGATTAATTGTACCAACAAAGGAAGCCTGAAGAAAGCTTGAGTTAGATTTTGTTACATGGTTCACTCTTATGAAAAATATTTTAATCAAGCATAGCATTCTTAGAATGGAAAAATTAAAAAATCATAGTTCCAAGATAAAAAGGGCCACCAGAAAGTATAATGGAGCTAACACCTGTATTCAATGATATTAAGTGAAATTAAAGAATTAGAGAATTAAAGAATTAAGGGTTCTTTAGGGAAAGACTCCATATAGCTAAGCTTATTGTTTATACATATTCAGTTGAACTAGGGATGGTTGTATCATGTTAGGCACTATTATGCCCTGGTTAATGTTTTAATTTGGACATGAAGAAGTATGATTGTGTGTTAAATTGATAAGGGATAGATTATCATAGCTCTTCTCAGTGGTCATCTTGACTATATCTGCAATGAACTACAATCCAGAACTTATAAAGATCTTGTGAGAAAGTAAAGATAGGCTTAGGTTCAGGCATGATGCTATACACCTTTAATCCCATCATTCTGTAGACAGGCATGAAGATCTCTGAGCTTGAGGTCAGTTTACAGAGAAATTTCCAGGATAGCCAAGCTTAGGCAGTGAAGAAGTTGGAAAAGAGAAAGCTGGTAATGATGAAATAGAATAGGAGGCCTATGTTCCAGCCTCAGCAAGAGCAAAACTTGGCCTCTTCAGCCATGTGGCTCTGGATTTAGAGTTAAGAGTAGAAGGGCTTACTGGGTCAATTGATGCTAGTTAACTAGAGCTAAGAAGTTAAAAGTAATGAATAAGAGATTACAAGCATTGAGATGAAATCTTCTGGGAAGTGTTTTCTGAAAGCATAAAGCAGGTGTGTTCCAGAGAGACATCTTGCTGGCAGCCAGACTTGGTAATATGTAAGCATCACCCAGGTGGTACTGGTTTAATGACATGAAGGAGTTATGGAGAGAAGAGCTGTGTCTTGGCACTGTGAGAAGCCAAAAAAAAAAAAAAAAAAAAAAATGCCATTGGTGAAGGTACAGCCTCAGATGCAATTGATGGCCCAAAAGACAAAGCATCATAAAAAGAATTTGAGGCTTTACACCATAAAGAGAGCCTATGACAGGCTGTTGGTGAAGCCTAGTTGCAGGAGAAGACCCCAGGTTATTGGAGATGCCAGTACCATGAGGTGATCACCAAGAACAGCAGCAGTATTAGAAAGAAATCAATCAGAGCCTAGATTGCTACAAATGACAGAGAGGAAGAAGTGACTCAAACCCTTTTAGGAGCTCAGAAAATTTTGTGTGGATGCCAGACCTTGACAAAAGAAGCTGTGAAGTTGAAGTTGCCTTGGAGCCCCCAAGATGTTAGCAATGTCAGAGCCATGAGGTAACTGCCTAGGAAAGCTGATAATAAGGAATGGAATTAGCCCAAGAGAAAGAATTGTGTTGTAGTCAACAAATTTGAAAGAAGTTGTATATCAAAGATGGAGAAGCAGAATTTGGCATTTGCTTAGCTGGGTTTTGGTCCAAATAATTCCTCACTAAGATATTTTGGATCGGTAATGTATATCCTATGACATTGGAAGTATGTGACCTGCCTTTTGATTTTGATTTTATAGGTGGTTACTATTAACTGATAATATAACTCTCTGAAGAGACATTGAACTTTGTAGATTTAAACATTGTTGAGACAATGATAGACTATGGGAATTTTGGAAGCTGGACTAAATATATTTTGCATTATGCTAAGTCTAGGTATGGCTCCCAAAGGCTTGTGTGCTTGAACAAATCTATGAGAGCCAGGCACTGGAATGTGGTGGTTTGTATATGCTTGGCTTATGGGAAGTGGCACTATTAGGATGTATGACCTCGTTGAGTAGATGTGTCCTTGTTCAAGGAAGTAACTAGCTGTGGGGGTGGGCCTTTGGGTTCTATTTTAAAGCTTTACCCAAAGTGGAAGAAACCCTCCTGCTGGTTGCCTGAAGAAGACAGTGTCTTACTGGCTGCCTTTGTACCAAGATGTAGAAATCTTAGCTCCTCTAGTACTATGCCTGCGTACTGCTTTGTTTCTTGACGTGATGGTAATGAACTGAAGCTCTGAATATATAAACCTGGCTCTATCAAATGTTATGCATCAGAGTTAAGAGTTAGCTTGGTCATGGTGTCTCTTCATAGTAATAAAAAATTCTAACACCCACGAGTACACATACATTGGCACGAAGTTACTTGTATTAATGTGGATAAGTATGTATTAACGAGAGTAGATGTGCAGTAAAATAGGCATGCATGCATTAACATGGGTAGCCATACATCTTTACATTTTTATGTACCTATAACATATAATTATATTAAATTCATATCCCACAACACTATAATCCATAATCCATGTCTATATAAGTTAATAAATGTTTTTCTCAAATATTTATTATAGTTTTCTGCTTGTAAAAACATTGCACTGTGAATGTGCTCGAAATTTGGGGACTGTTCTAAACATTAAAATCACTGACAATATTTTTAAATAATTTATGTTTTGTTCTAAAAGGTTGCTTTAGAACAATTTCTTTCCCCATGAGAGCAAAACCAGAACTGAAGAAAATTTCTTTAATATCAGGTTGGTGACTCTTATTGTTCACTCCTGTTTTTTTTTTTTTTTTTTTTTGCAAGTAGTTGTAAAAGGATCATAACAATGGATTTAGGGTTTTCAATTGCTTCCAACCTAACTCAACTTACAGGTAATGAATCAACAGGAAATCAGGACTGAGTGTACTTTACATATTCAAATTAACTATATGAATTCACAGGTAAAGTCAGGAAGGTATTTTGATACTTGAGTGACTTACACAAATTAATTTTTGAGCTTTTTTGTTGAGTATTGTATATAGCAATATATTTTAATTTCAAGCAAAAGCAAACTGCTATCTAACTCAATGATCTAGAGCAAGTCTTTCTCCAAATCACACCATCCAAAACTTATGAAATATTTTTAAAAACATATATACAATAACAATAAAGAAATTCAATGAGTTTCATGAACACCTTAGAGAAAATACGGATATTATGAATAGACTAGAAAAACTAATAACTTGAGAAAGTTGTTTCTCTGTAATTAATATATAAACTAAATGCCATAAGGTACCACAGTATAAAATTCTAGGATTCGGTGGTAAAAGATTATTTGTAAAGCATAAAGATTAAATAGAATGCCATCTGAAATGAGGTCACTGTAACTACAAGATAAGTGGGCTTGTTAAAAGGTTGCACTATTTACTGAGGCTGGCCTTGTATTAGCTGAAAGTCAGAGATTAGGCCAATTGAGCAAGATAGAGTTCAGGTTTATATTCACACCTGATTTATGAAGAGGAGATTCCATAGGACATGCAGTAACAGACAGACTTTTTAATATGTGGATAAATGATTAATGGAGTACATTAAAATTTAGAACTGCTCTTTATTAAATGACAGCTTCAATAAAATAAAAATACAAGCTGCAATTTGGAAAACATTTACCTATCACATATATTTTCAGGAAAGAATTTGTGTCAAATCTCTTTGAATTATTTACATAAAATTATTTATATGTAATTTTAAAGGAAGAAAATACGTTCTTATTTTGTGAATGGAAAGGTGTTCAATTCACTCAAAATATGAATAAATGAGATTATTAAACTACTGGAGAAACAGTGACTCCTAAATGGCCAATAACTATTTTGTAGGCTTTTACTTTAGTTTGAAATGAATGAAAAATAAATTCGAACATAATATGCCATTCCAAAGTCTCCACAATGTCAAAGTTTAATAGCTTGGGAGATGGTGAGGAAATGGCGCAACGAATTTTGTTTTGTAGAAAGTCACATCTACCAACATTTTAAAGCCTACCACAGTTACCATTGCAATGCATGACTTTGTCAGTTACCTAAAACCTAGTATTCATGGTGACTTTGTTGAAGTTCCTATCCCTTCTCATTTTTTTTCATTCTCTTTCTCTCTTTCCTCTTTCCATTTTCTATATGTCACTTTCGCCCTCTCCTGTTTCTTTCTTTCTGCAAATATATCCAATTGATACTGGTATCAGTTTATGCTACGCATGAAATTCAACTTTCTATATTAATGTCAAATATTTGCAGTAAAACTAAACTTTGAATTCCTTATTGATGAAAAGGAAATCTATTGTTTTATCACTAAGAATAAAGTTCACTACTTTGTAGAAATAAGACCCTTTGAATTTTAAGGAGTGCCAACTTCAAAATCAGCTGTTTTTCAAAAGAAATAAACTAAATAAAGGGTAAGTGGAAAAGCATTTTCAAATACACTTTTCCAGGGCTTTAGAATTTTTGAAGTACTGCAAAAATCTTATATAATTTACCATGAAAACTGACTGCATCTTGGTTAAAACTTCACTCTGTGGTATTTAAATTTACCTTATTCACACCTCCTTCCTGCTACTAGAGCTCTTTCTTAGTTCTGGAGGACAAGACCAGGAGTCCAAGGCAAATTGTATCTTAAGCTTAACAGCCACCTATTATGACTTAGATCCCCTCAAAAGTGTATTCCTGGAAACTTGTCAACTTTATGTGTTCCATGTAGTGTCTATGAGAAAAACTCGGTCACTGTATATGTCCCTTCTTCAAGACTGACTGTATCTAGTAAAAATCACTTTTCCAAGATATATGAGACAAAAATAATTAGAAGAAACAATTTTTGACAATATAGTTGTCTGAGAGGTAAGAGTTCAAATAAAAAAACTAAACAAGTGAGAAGTCCAGGAAGGATTATAAAGAACTGAGTCAACACTAGATTTCTAGACATCCATTCACATTCATTACTTTATGGTTGTCTGAGCTTAGGCGTGTGCTACATTAAGTAAGTACACTAAGAAACTTCAAATCTTAACTTCTCAATGAACCCAGGTTTCTAATCAACATGGAAATAATGCTAAGCTGGTTTTAAACTATACACATATCCTTTCAACAATGACTGAGTAAATTATTAGACACCACAATTTATGGCCAAATGTGGATGACCTCTAATCAAGCTGATTGACATCCGTGGTACTTCCTAGGAAACAGCACAAGCTTTGCCAGAAGCATCCTTATGGTCCCATAGGTGACAATCAGCAATAATAAACCTTGTTTTCATCACCAAAACATCCATCCCTGAAAGAAGAGAATATGTTTTTAGAGAGAGCATGTTATACTATATTATTTAATTATATCTTATCATGTATCTGATTTTAAACAGAAATTGTTGAAACATACAAAAACAAGAATATATCACCCATATGTAGAAAAATAATTACAAGTAACAAAAACTGTACCCTGAGAGAGGTTAGATGTTGGAATTCTTAGGCAAAGATTTTAAAAGTCTTTTTAATTAAATTAATTAATTTACTTACATTCCAAATGTTGCCTTCCTTCCCTGTTCCCCTTTCCAGAGATCTTTACTCCACCTGCTTCTCCCCTTTGCTTCTGAGAGGATAATCTACTCCATTGAACCACCTATTTTCCTCACTCATCCAGCCACCTCCAACTCACCCCCTCAGCATCCTCCTTCCCTGGGGCATCAAGTCTCTACAGGATTAGGCATATGTTCTCCCACTGAGGCCAGACAAAACAGTCCTATATGTCTCAGGAGCCTTGGACTAGCCCATGTATGTTTTTTGGTTAGTGGGTTAGCCTCTGACAGATCAGAGGGGTCCAGGTTAGTTGGTACTGTTGTTTTTCCTTTGGGGTTACCATTCCCTTCAGGTCCTTCAATCCTCCAGTAACTCTTCCATTTGGATTCTCAACCTCAATCCAATTTTTGACTGAAATTATCTGAATCTGTCACAGTCAGCTGCTGGTAGATCTTCTCAGAGTAGAGCCATGCTAGACTCCTGTCTGCAAGCAAAACATAGCATCAATAATAGAGTCAAGGTTTGATTTTTAAAAATTGATCAAAACTTATTACAAACTATGTGTTAAAAGTGTAAAAATATTAAATAATATGTGGATGATACTACAAAATTAACATAAAACATTGAGTTTTAGAAAATATTAAATAAAACCAAAGAGAAAATTTTAGTCAAATATTACAATAACTAATATGAATGTCTCAATAGAAGAACTACTATCAGCGTTTATGTGGCATATATATCTATGTGTATGAAGAGAAATCAATTGAAACAGTTCACTACGAAAAGACAAACAGAGAAAAGAATAACAGAGTTCTGAGTTTAAGACGTCTGAGAAATGAAGAACTATGACAATATAGTGCATTATGATATCTTAGAATGAGAGGAAAAGAAGGAGACCATAGACAGATGCATTTTAATTAAAATGTGTGCAGAAAAATATTTACATATACATTCAAGAAACTCAGTCATGTCCACGAAGGAAAAATTCACAGGTGTTCACAATTAGGTATGTATAGAAAATAGGATAGAGAAACTTGGAAGTACTAGGACAGAGATGGTCCATAAGGTAGGAGATCCTTGGTGGAAGTAATTATAATGAACAGAATTGTAAGAAACAAAGGTCTCTCATCTAATAAGCTAGGCTCACTACTCTCCATTGAGGGCTTAGCTTTATAATATCCAAAATGATGTTTATATTTGTACAGTTTTTTTTGTCTTTTTAGAAAAATGATTCTTTGTTTTTATGTTTTTAAGTCACTCCATTTTGTAAACTGGAATTTGTAAATGTTATAATTTTTTAAATTATGATTTTTTTTTAATTTTAGGAAAGTAAAGTAAACATGATTAAAAATTTAAAAAAGTACTTTGAGAAGACATAACTTTTAAAAAACTGTATAAGATGCATATATTCATTTAGGCAAAGCTGATTTTTCATTGGAAGTATTCTTACCATATATGTTTTTCATAATGAAAAAAATAAGAACATAGATAAGTAAATTATCTCACTGTAAAGAATGTAATTTTGGAACAACAGCCTTAGTTACAAGCAGAATCAAACTTCTCATAATACTAGCTAGGACCTACTTTTAATACATGGATGGGAAAGGAAGAACACTTGAGAAGAATTTGCAGAGGTAAGTTAAGAAAGACAAGGGGAAAAAAGACATATAATTAGTGTATATGTGTCTATGAAATTATAAATGCTTACTTTTTTTAAGGGAGAGGGCTAGGACTTACATATTGAACTGTAAAATAGTTTATTATGCTGAGTTATGATTCAGCCCCTGAGATTCTTTGGCATTAGATATAGTCTTTCAAGCTCTTTGAATGATGTATTAAAAATGGAGGTCTAATTATGACCTAATACATCTAAGAAAGTATGTTTTTTGTACATTAAGTAGCTTCTTCATTAAGAATATTTGTGGGGTCAGAGAACATCCACTAGCACTGATACTTTATTGAAACATCCATTTTGGATTAAATCAGCTACCTCAAATATATACATTTGAAATGTAGGAACTGTGTTTAATTATGCAATGAATCTTTATCATGTGGTAAACTTTTAAGAACAACATAGGTCTTGCATTGTCTTTGCAACTTATAATAAAGCAAGCTATACAGAGAGATGATTGCAACTTCAAGTGAAGCAAATATTTACAATAAAATCTAGATGTACAAATATCCACATGATATTAAGACAGAGATACTTTTCAGATCATGGAAGGAAAACTGTATATAAGAGGATCTTTTAAATGTTTTTTCCACATTCTCATTACTCATGAGTAAGGTTCCTCAGAACTCACTTGTGCTTCACTTGGCTTGTGGAAGGAAATACTTCTCTAAATTCTCTAGTCAATTATCTCGAATGAAAAAAGAAAGGGATGAATGAATGCATGCTCATACAGTACATTAAATCAACTTCATAAATGCAATTTCACAAGGAGTTTAAATTTATTGGAATCAATTGTATTAAGTTATCCAGTCATGATAGAGTTTCACAGATGATACAATTAATCAGGCCTGTCATTCCAACAGAAAAACTGACAATGATCTTGGTGTTTAAAGGCTGAGACTCAATGTTTGACAGACAGCACTTTGTTCTTTATGTGTATCAATAATACTTTTAGAACGACTCAACTGTTTCACAAATGCTAATACTGCTTGCTGACTGCCATGACTGATGGTCAGGAGAACTGTGAGTCAGCAAGTTTTGAATGTTGGCTAGAGGAAGAGAGTTCAGCTCTTTCCATTAAGTTGTCTATACAATATTCAGCACCACAAGTGCAAAGAAAACTTAAGAATACATACTTCAAATAAATAAAATATCCAATAAAAAAGATACTTAACCCATGTTAAAAAAAAAAGAATACATACTTCAAAGAGATGTGTAACATACGAAAATACATTTAACCTTAGAAAAATGTACTTGTTTATCAAATTGTTGAGTCAGTTTTTTATAAGAATCTAAGAGAGTACAAAGGAAAGGAAAGTGATCTTGAATTGTCAAAATTGGTATATATGATAGTGCTGAATAGTGATCAGATTCACTAGGGATAAGGAGAATTGATATCTGCTATTGGCTGGATGAAGATGTGTTGTTTGGAAGTACAATACTGCCAACACGTGTAATATTGGCATAGGAATATTCATAGGTATGATGTGTCTCTCATCTGCTTTATCATAGTAGTAGATGATTTTTATTTATGTATGCATAGTCATCTGACTTGAATCATCCAAAAACTATACTTTATTAGAGAAATATACTTGGTTGACTGGAAATCCTTCATGATTCAAATCTCCTAAAATTTTACTGAACATAGTTGCAATGTGATTTGTACTCAACTCCTACAGAAATGAGAGAGGGTAGATTTATGATGGCTGTATATTATACGTACCCACTTTTTTCTTTTCCCTAAAATTATGAAAAATATATATGAGTTTGCAATACACAGTATTGCTTTGTTTTTCCTTTTGTGTTTCATTGCTCTAAATAGATATTTCAGTGGATTCCTTTGTCTATCTCATCTTTGGGCTTTTATGTGTCCTATGAAATGTTTTCAATGTTTGGAACACAGCACAGCAGCTGTTGGAGATACTTATTTTTTCTCAAACAATGACCCAGTGCCCTCTGTAATTTCATAAACAGAATGTCAGAGAGGGTGGAGTTCTTAAGCATGTATAATGGGACATTTTCCATTAAAGAAAAATGGGCGCTATTATTCTGCCATTTGCATATAGATGTCACTACTCTGCTACCTGAGAAAATTAAGAGCCTCCAAACTCTGCATTTCTTAAACATACTGTTGAAAATGTACTTATTTATGTCACCACATTTTTGACATCCTAATGGTGTCTTGTTGGAAGACCCTGCTATCTAAATGGCTTGTTACCATCCTAATGAAAAGTTGCTTTAGGTGTCAAAATAAATCTAAGAATGTTGTACACTATAGCTGACAGTAATATATCATCATGGCTTCCTAAAGTAGTATACACTGCAATGTGGTAAGGCATCTAGCAAAATCTATGAGAACCAGTAACTGGGATAATGGATATTCAGTGAAAGGATAAAACAGCCATGAGAAAATTTTCAAATAACCAATGGTTATATAGCATACTTTGCAATGAACGTCTTGGCTAACTGAGTTTTCTTTAATATTATACACAAAAGTATGGTGATATATTACAAGCCTTCATCTAAATTTCTTTCCAGTTTAAAAAAATATTATTTACTTCCTCACATTACAAGGTTTTCTTATTAAAGTGAACCATTTTTCTAGATTAAATTGTATTTCATTTATATTTATGGGTAAACCCCTAAATTGTTCTAGTCCACAACAGTTGATTCACATGTTTTGTGATATGTTTCTTGGCAAGAATGTGCCCACAATGTAAACTAACAAGTAACTATGACTAGGTCAACATATTCATTTACTTGATAACTTCTTGCTGATGTCTGTTGCTAATACTTGACTCTCACCTTTCTGAGAGCAGTGTTGCCTTGTCTTACCTTTGCAGCTGGCATCATGGATGCTCTGTTCTGGAATTCTTCTTCACCATCATGATGGTAAAACTCACTCACTAATCCTTTCTGACCTGCTGTTCCGGGCAAACCCTTGCGGTCATCTGCACCAGAGCATGACCCTTTCCGAACTGAACACTCCTTGAGGGAATGTGAGAGTTACAGTGAGCTTTCAACATCAGTCTCTCCAGAATAGTTTTTTTCATTTTAGTAGAGCTCTTAACCAGAAGAGACATTGTTATTTAGCAGCATTGAGCTATAGAATGAATATATATGTATGTACTCTATAATTTCATTATGATAAATTAAGATGAACATAAATACTTATTCTCACTGGTTCTTTTAATATGAATAATGTTTCCAAATATACGAGATAATTTTATATCCTTTAAAATGAAACAACACTTTCATAATTTTGTTAAGATGAAAAAGATACCACACTCTATTTTTTTGAAGTAATATATAGCACCTCTTTTTGTGACTAATAAATTGATCAAAATGGACTTTTGTTTTTAATTAGAAACTGCAGTAGTTGTCTACTGCTGCATAACATATTGGAAAAGTGAACAACCAAAACTAACAGGAATTTCCAAGTCTTTGGAAGTCAGGATACCTCACACAACTTAAGCAGATTCTGTATTTGGAGGTTATGAAGAACACAGCCAGGGGATTATGTTGGTCCACTTTCATCTGAGGCTCATCACAAAAGAAATCTACATGATCTCCTTTATATTATTGGCCATTATTATGTTTTGTTGGGGCTTTGTCACTAAGGGTACTTAACTCCTGCCTGTTTTCAATAAGAGGCCATTTTCAGATGGTCGACATTGTCCAGAATTTCCTATTGTGTATGCCACAGATAACTTTCCCTTCATGAGATATTCCTCTTTGCCTCTTCAAGGATAAAGAATCTGCATATCCAGACATCTTACAGGATGTAGAGAAATCAAAGGAGAAGCAGGCAGTTGTTTTCCCATGAGAAATAACCCAATGAAAGAAGAGTCATCTCTGCATATTAGTCATAGTCTTTTGACTAGAGAAAGCAATTAAGAAGGAATTGCATTTAGGAGGAGAGATCTAACTCTGAGGTATTTTAAGAAGACTACAATCCCAGCAGTTGGCTGAAGGTAGAAGAATCAGGACCTCAAGACCATCATCCCTACATAATGAGATTGCAGCCAGCCTGAGATACAATGACACAAATGAAAGAAAAAAAAAAGATGATATGATATAGTGTTCATTTATGAACACTTAAGTATGTGTCCACCAGAGGCAATCCATATGCAATTGATTTTTTAAAAAATTCTCCCATTTCTCATATTTCCTTTTAATTGTATCTCCCTCACAACCTTCTCCCTTTGTATTGTCAACACAATGTATCAGGAAACTTCACCTTTATTGATGACAATGCAATCCTTGTAGACTGTCTGGTATTTCTACTAATGTTCTGCTACTTCTTTCATCATTTTTCTTTCACTTAGATTTCTCCTTGTCAAACTAAGCGCAAGCTAAGTTCCTTCTCATTTTAGAAAATTCCATCCTCAGTGATATTGTTTCTCTTGAATCTACTTCACCTCTTTTACTATTCTATCATACTTCTTGAATGAGCTCCCTATACTTTCTGATAAAATAAAGTGCTTGCTTCATTTTTCTTTTCTTTTTTTTTTTCCCCCCTGGCAAAGATCTGATTTATTTATTTATTTATTTTTTTCCTTCACAAAGCAAATAATATTGAAATAGTGAAATCAAGTGTAAACCCAACAAAAATATATGAATTATAGTCCAGTATCCCTCATGAGTATACATACAAAAATTCTCAATGAAGTAGTTGCAAACTGAATACAAGAGATATAAAAAAATAATATTCCATGAATAACTGAATAACTGTTTTTTTTTTTTTTTTTTTTTTTTTTTTTAGAAAACCATACTCCATATACAGGCTGCATGTTTTGGGATAGCCCCTACTCTAGATGTTTGAGACCTACATGAAAACCAAGCTGCACATTTACAACATATGTGCAGGGAGGCCTAGGTTCAGCCCATGGAGGTAGATCTGTGTAGACTAGGTATGCTCCACGGTTGGTGATTCAGTCTCTGAGAGCTGCAAGGGTTCAGGTTCGTTTACTCTGTTGATCTTCCTGTGCAGTTCCTATCTCCTACACTTGCTACATTCATTGAAAATTTTGGAAGCATTATAATGAAAAATGCTAAGTTTTTCCTGCAGGTTCCCCAGGAAACTTCAGCCAAAGAAAAGTATTTAATGACTCATCTTCCTCCTGTGTGCTATTTTCTTTCTCAATGCTCTGTAGCATTTCAAATTTGGTATTGAATAAAATTGAATTTTAAATATGTCCTAACTTTTCTTTCTCATCTGTTGACCCTTTTCAAAATCTGATAGACTTAAATGTGTCACAAAACTTCACATTTAGCTTATATAGCTAAAGAAATGTTTACCTGAATCCCACTTTGATACAGATAAGTAGAAAGCTCAGACTAAGACAAAATAGATGACTCTGTTATACTAATTGAACAATGAAAATGAGATTTCCAAGCAAGGCCTAGACCTCACCTTCCTTAGGAGACAGAACCAAGATATCCTTATTTTAGCTTCATTCATTCCCACCATCCATGCTTTATGGGTTTTGCCTGGTTTGGTAACTTCTAGATCTTCAGATACTAGAAGAGGTCTGAGAACATTAGGTACCTAATTAACAGCTCTCGAATAACAAAATATAAAAACTGTCCCTCTTTTTCTACCAAATTCTTACAATCTTACCTTAAAATAAAGGTTTCAAAGCTTTAACAGGCAATTTATATCACTCAGCTTTACTGTCTTACAAATCCATATTTGATGCTTATTGTTCTATATATTTCTTGCTTCTGCATAATTGTACAGGTAGATTCTTTCAAAGCTGTTGGGTCAACATTCAGCTTCATGGTACACTTCTTTGGTTAAAATTCAAATATAACTTAGAACTCTCTTGAGTAAAGGAATTTAGGTGTTGCAGTGTTAAAAGCTGTGTGAATAAATAATGATAGAGAGTTACTTAAATGCATAATTCAATTGTATTAGAAAAATAGATGAGATATGTTAGAGCCATTGTGCTGGGGATAGATGTGTGACTTCTTCAGCACTATTGAAATACAGGGCTGCGCAATGCTGGTGCACACCAAGATGAGTTAGTACTATGACCAGCAGAGATATAATAACAGCATGAATTATTGAATTGGCATCTTCCTGAGACAGCTTTGGTCACAGCCTTGCTATGTTCTGGAGATGATAGAAGGAGATTTGTGTGATGTAAATTTATAATCAAAGAGTGTTCAGGATGAAAGATGACCTCCAAGGTTGTGAACCTGAGCAGGAGACTGTATCATCATAGGAAAAAGGAGCTGTGAAATATGAATCATTTTCCAGTTAGTACTTGGAAGCCAAAGAAATTCCACTCATACCGATTTAACTCTCAGAAACTTTCAGGCAGACAGAGACAGAAAGCAGGAGTCCAAAGTAATCAAGCATGGAGCTGCATAGGTAAGGACTTCAGACTTGTGCTATGCTAGCTTGAATAGGCTTCTGGAAACTATACCTAAGATAGAATTAGAAATTATTTAAATATTCAAGGTCTTAACAGTGTAGTTAATTGTTGAAATCTCCCAATACGCACACATAAACAGATGATGATAGATAGGGAGATAAATAGCTAGCTAGGTAGATAGATAGATAGATAGATAGATAGATAGATAGATAGATAGATAGATAGATAGATAGATGACAGATACACTATGAATATCAGGCACAGAGTAAGTACATCTGAGATTTCCAGATAGTGAGATGTGGGCCAATTTGTGAATGCATTTCTATTTCTCTTGAATTGGTAGGTAAATTACTATTAAATAGACAAGTGATTTGAAGTGTATACTCTGACCATGTAAAACAGAGTGTTTGCTCTTCTGTTTTCCAAGTCAGTTAGCTGAGCCAAAGGAACTCAGATTCACTGAGGACACATTTCTTTGCCATCACTGCCTATAGACTGAGTGATGGAGATGTAGGAGATGCAGGAAACTCTTCTGGAAACAATGTATCCTTCAAAGGAGGCTTGCCTCCTGTTTGATTATCCTATTCTCTAAAGTCTTATTTTTTTTTAACTAATTTTAATTTTTCTGCATGACATTATTTTAGTTCAATGACTATTTCAAGAAACTATAGGTCCAAAGCCATGAAAAAGATGGAATGATAAAAGAAATCACTGAAAATAGCAGAGTGTGGTCTATTCAATCTATGAAAGTATTTGCAGAGAAACTATTAGCAGATATTCTAGGACTTTAGGAAAAATTGCTTATAGACATGATTTTAATTTAATGTAACAAAATAGTAATACATAGATTTATACCATGCAATAAGACAGTTTTATGTCTATACATAATTTCAAATTACATATGAAAAACACAGTAACTCAAATTAATGCATTTGTAACATATGATCAATTGCACAAAATTTCCTGGCTGTTAAAATTGTGTTTTATAGCACCAATAACAAATGTAATAAAATGTGTTTCCTTATTAGGTCCCTCAATTTTTTTTTTAAGAAAGGCAATAACCTAAAATTGTTATCTGCAATATAGCATAAACTTCTTTTTAAAAATCACTTAATTGTTCTTATATTATATAATAAAAGAACAGACTGTATTGACAAAATTAATTTCAAAACATTCCACCCTCATACAATTTTGAGTTTTCATTTTCCTGTAAGACAGCAAAGATATATCAAAGAAAATAAAAACAAAACAGATAAGAGAGTTATAACTTACAAAATGTCAGAATTAAAAACTGTTTGGTTTATTGACATGAATATTTTGAAATCATTACTGTTCTCTTTTGGAGTAATTAATTTTTGAAGTATTTTATTCATTAAGTAGAAATGATCTAAAACTTCTCATCCACAAAGTCACTATTTAAGTTGCTTATATTTTCCTTTCTCTAGCATAGATTTTGTGTTTGGACCACAGATTCCCTTATAGGTCCAATCTCTCCTTCCCAACCCACCTTGTATTTCTGTTATTGTCCTGAAACAAGAAAGAGGGATTTGATATCTTGTTTAGGAAGAATAATGGCTATAAAATTAGGTAACATTCAGTGAAGTTTAAAACTTCTTTTCCTAGCCACCTGGTGAGTGTATTTTGTTTTCAATGGAAATAACAATTTTGTTTTGAATTCAGTATCCAGTACTCTGTAGAATCAAGGTTGTTTATACCATGAAGTAATCCAGAAGAGCACTTAGCTGTGACCAACTAAGCCACAGAAGACAAGCAAACACAAAACCTTTCTTTGTAATTGGTACACACTCTTGAGTACCATCGATTATCTAAACCTTGATTTCATACATCATTAAAGGAAATTCAAGTTGCTATAAAAATCTGCTAATCTGCCTCAGAATGACGTTTTATGGCCGCTAATTTCTGAGACATGGGTTAACTGTAATCATTATCAGGAACCATTATCATCTTTGTTACTATATGCTCAGTATATCAAGCTACAAGAATGTTAAAGGCACACAGAAAATATTAGTGCCCAAAAAACTAATGAAATCTTGTGGAGACAGATGAAGAGAACCACAATGAAGACTGGGAGAACACATATTTAGAGAACATGTTTTGTCTCTCCTAGTTAGCCATCATTTTATTATTACTATTATTTTCCATTCTCTATATACAAGTTACAAGTTCAAGATTGAAGAGTTTCCATTAAATTGGGACAATTTTGAGTTTCAAAGTTAGATTAAAACACATTTTCTAATGCATGTATGGAGAGTGAGTCACATATTTGCCTCCAAGGAGCAAATAGTTTTGAGATTTCTGGTGTCTCTAAACTCATGAAATAGCTTGGCAATTGACATCTTTAAATTACCAATGACCTGTGGTGTTAATCCTGCCACCTGGCTGATACATGTCTGCTTGGCCATGATAATCAGACCTTTTCTGCTCGTCATAATCCCATTAACAAATTGAAAGATAGAACAGGATTTTTTTTAAAAAACATCTCTTTGACAGGAAGCAGTGCAGTGGGGATATAATTATGGATTTTGTCTTTTATTATACACTGAAGCAAGTACACATTAGACTAATTAAAAACACAGTGTGAATATTCAACTGCATTGAGCTACAAATGTTTTAAGGCTGTCTGTTATAGCTGAAAATATATTTTGGTCTCAGAGAAAAGCTCTTGTCAATTTGTATGAAAAAACGAGTTCAAGAATTGAGGATTGCACATTTCTGTGCTGGCGGATTTACAGGGATCTCACCATGTAAACACTTGCTAAGCTAGGACTTAGACAAAGCAGACCGGAAGTGTGACAAGACTTTAAACTGGAGCTGGGAAGTGTAAGGAAAGAAGAATGATGGTCAGGTAGAACTAGGAAAGAACTCAAACAAACCAAGGTCTGGGAAGAAAATACTGTACCACTTTTACTGGGGATGCAGCAAGAGTTGTAGAAAGAGGTTGTCATGTGCCATCAATATGACCTCACTGCTTGAATCTCAGCAAAAGTTTGAGTGGGTGAATCATTTCTTCAATAGCCTCAGGCAGAATGGAATGAGGCCAAAGAGCACTTGGGCAGACTTTTAATACAGGGTACAGTGCTCACCAGTTGGGAAAACTGTGATGAGAAGTAGAACTTGCCAGGAAGTGGCAATGAGAATGCTGCCTGATTCATACTCCACATGAGAACTCAGTACTTTCTTGTCTTTAAGCATTTAATTATTATTGTTTAACCTCTTCTTGGGATACTTTTCTATTTTGAGCTTGAATCCTTTTTGTTGATATACAAACCACATTCCACTCATTTTAAGGAACCTGATATATACAACCAAGAAGAATTACTTAAAACAGGCTATTGATCTCTATTGATAAGAATTGTTTTCACTTCAAGATAAGCAGTAAGCCTTCATTTAAAAAAATGTCCCATGAGACCTTATGTTGGTCTCTTGTATACACATCCATTCTTGGGACTCATGTCTGGACTAAAACTAAATGGCAATTAGCAATGCTTAGCTGAATTATGAGATTTTTGTGTGCAATGCTTAGAGGCTAAGAATCACACGGTCACATTCACTCTGCTCTACATTCCTTATATCTTTGGGCAATGTAACCTCTTCCACCGTGATCATCTTTCTTCAAGCCATCTCCCTCTAACTAAGCAAACATTTCCTTAAATCTTAATTTTTCTGGTTTCTTACCACTTCAGTGGCTACAAAGCAGTACAAAGACAGACTAGCAACTTTCCATGTGAGTCTAGGCTATGGCCACATTCCTGGAACTGCCTGCTTTGTCTCTTCTACCTCAGAGAGCTTTCCTGCCATCTTTCCTGTGAGTTCATGTACGAAGGTGTTTCCTGTCTTAACTCTTAATGATTTATCTTCCTAAACCCCTTGATGAAAACAAAAACAAACGAACAAACAAACAAACAAAAAACCCATCTCCTCCTTTCACATTGTATCAATCAACTCTAATGCCATGTCATCAGGGAAGTCTGGGTCCTACTCACAACTGCTCTAGGAGGCAGGCCTTCTTATCATTGTATATTAAGACTTTATTCATGGGATTTAACTTATTATGTGTATTTTCATCTAGATTAAAAGTGCTTTGAGTTGCCAGATTCAGACTTTCATTTTCCTTGCCTATTCCCAGCATAGAGGACAATGGCTGCATAGAATATGCATGTGAGATTTGGAGTACATTGATAGATCTGAGGTCATCTATAAAGCTTCATTTCACAAACCTCCAGAGGCTGAAGTACCCTGAACAGTTTGTTTCACTACAGTGTCCTTTATTGTTCACCCAAACTCGATGTGGCTATTCACATGATGTTTCTTATGCTCCCAGTTTGGGTCTGCATGATACATTACAGTGTATCACTCTGTTTATACATACAACATAATTTCCAAAGGAATTTATATACATGACTTCATACATTTTAGAGCTTGATAAAGAGATGATACACAACAACTTTTCTGGAGTTTTCACTTGTGTGTACCTATGTTTTCATAATGAAAGAATTATTAATACATTAATAGTGCTTGCATTTGTTTGTGTGAACTTGAAGGCACATCAGATAACTTGAAGATACTCTTCTGTTTCCATGAACAAGATATTTAGAGATTTTGATACACATATTCTAAAAGCACAAATCTTTTTTTTTTTTTTTTTTTTTTTTTGCATTGATTTAAGTCTTTGGTCTTTTCCAGGTTCTTTAGAATTCTTTTAGAAGAGTAAATTATTTTCTCTTGGTGGTTTTCTCCTGGCCAATTATTCAGTAATGACTTTATTCATCTCCCAGATTCAAGGAAAGATCCAGGCAACTAGTAACTATAGTGCAGACATTGCACCAGCCATTGCAAGGCCTCAGAAAGAATGAAAGTTGTTACCACCCCAAATCAAATAACTTCATTTGAATGTGTCTTAAAAAAGATAATTAAGAAAAGCCATCTTACTTAGATGCTGAGAAAATGTCACAGAAAATAATAATAAATCTTTATAAGCATTCTTTGCTGCAAATGGGGTAAGAGGATAACATCTGAAATATAAATAAAATATCCAATAGAAAAATCACACAAAAAATCCTCTCTCTTTCTGTCTCTTCCTCTCTCTCTCTTTCTCTCTCTCTCTTGTGTGTGTATGTGTGTATTTAATAATTAAATAAATAGTATATATTTATGTACATATATATTATATAGTAAATATTTATTTAATTACTAAATGTATACTATATTTACTAAGTATTTAATTATTAAATCTATATATGAATTACTAAATATATTATATATAATAAATTTTATATTTATAGATATATGTATGAGAATATGTGTATATATATTTAGTAATTAAATAAATATTTATTATGTCTATTTAAATATAATAAGTAATTATATATATTCAGTTACTTGTATTACAAATACTCACTATATTCCCAAAAAACAGTTTGTACAAGAGAGTTTGCACATAGCTTCTGGGAACCTGTTCCTGGTTGGTTCTGATTGGTAAATAAAGATGTCAGCAGCCAATAGCTGGAAGGACAGACAGAGGAGAGATTTTAGAATTCCCAGGATAAGGAAGGACAGACAGAGGAGAGATTTTAGAATTCCCAGGATAAGGAAGGAGGAGGTGAGAGAGTAGATCTGCCATGCCAAAGGAGAGTGTGGAGAGAGGCGAGACAGAGACCTTGATAGTGTAGAGAAGCACGGAGAGCAACTTTGGGTGTGGGAGAACGGTTCTGGAGGGTGTCCCACGATGATCTCCCGGCTGAGGACAGAGTGAGAGCAGGGAGGGTCCTCTACCCACGTCTCTGCTGTCTGTTGGTCTTCAGCCCAGCCTGGTTTGAGAGGTCTGGGCCAAAAGGGTGCGAGTGCAAGCAGGGAGGAGAGATTGCCTGCCTCTGCTGCTGCCTCTGCTTGAGTCTCCGCTGTCACAGCTCGGTCACTCCCGGGTGCTGCACCTGTCTCTCCACGCTGAGCCGCCTGGGCTGGGCCGATAGAAGCCGACTAGCAGGCAAGGAAGCAGCTTGGTGCCCCAGGAAGGTTCCGGGAGAGCGGATCTCTCCCCAAGTGTTACAGCTCTTGAGACAAAAACTCCCGGACACCAAGATGATTCTCGAACACACACTTTTTACTTCTCCCGAATAGAACCTTTATATACAGTTTCAGGGTGGGTTAGGGTCTGACAGCAGATAACGCTTATTGGCTTGGTCGGAGAGCTTAGAGATACCTCATCTGCATGTGGGTTAGGGTCTGGCAGATAATGCCTATTGGCTTGGTCGGAGAGCTTAGAGATACCTCATCTACATGTGGGAGGGCCTGAGGCACTGTTCCTCGTGACTGATAGTCATAGACCTCTCTTTGGGAGAGGCTGTGGAGGGCCGAAGCTGAATGAAAAGAACCAGTGCCTGGGGGCAGCGCCGAACACCTGCCGTCCTGGTAAAGGTCCGGGGTTCAAGGCTTGCTCAACCAGGCACCCAGCTGCTTCCCACAGCCCACCGCCCCACATTTGGGCTCTGGATCAAGAAAGTGTGGTCCAGAAGGTGCATCAAATGGGTCCACAATGGCCAAGATGAAACATAAGAATTAATAAGTATGAACTCATAATTATCAATGAGGGGTAGAGTCTAGCAGGATGGAAGCTAGGCAGTTGCCCAGCTTTTGTGTTGTTTAAGGCATATTAAATATAAAGACGGTGTGTGTGTGTGTGTCTTTTATTTAAGAACATAAACCATTGAGACACTTAGCAACCTCACACTGGGATTTGTTAATTGAGTAATATTTAATTATATATATACATATACATCATACACACACACACACACACACACACACACACACACACCACACACACACACACACACACACACACACACATATATATATATATATATATATATATATATATAAATTTGGATTCAAAACTCTAAGCAGAAATCAGATAATCATTAAGTTATGATCATCTTTTGTGTCACTACAGGTATGGATAAGTTGGAGAAATAGACTTAAAGTAGAAGATTCTCCTTTGTAATCCCATTAAAATGAATAGGTGACTCAATTAATCCTATAGAACCATACCTAACAGTGTGGGTAATTGTCACTACTAGAGTTATAAAATTAAGGATTTTCTAAGTTTTCAGTTATTTGAAGTAGTTAATCCCCGAACACAGAGATTTGATAATACAATACAACCAAACTCTAATAATAATTTGAGTCATGAAGAATACCTAGAACCAAAACTTACACAGGAGATAGACTTGAGATAGTAGAGAAAGAGATAGGTCATTCTTTCAAAGCAGAAGTATGGTTGTCAGGAAAGTGGAGCATACTGGGCATACTCATCTACGTTCTACCCACAGACTCTCCCAAATCCACCTCTATAAGACAGAGTTTTGTTCAGTTGCTCATACCCCTTTCTCACTAATGTCGTTGTCTTGAGGCCATGTCCTTGTGAGTTTTACCTCAGATTGTTGAAATTTTTCCATCTTCAATAGATGTTCCCCTGTTGTGATCTAGTTGGTTTGCCTAGCACAGTAATTCTAAAACACATAGCTGAACTTACAAGCTCATTTCTGAAATGCTTCAGTGGCAACTCATTTCCAGTAGAACATAATTTAAGTCTCATGGGGGTGGTCAGCTTTCTCTGCTTGTTTCTCTATCTAATTCATCACTCCCAGTTCACTGATTCTTTAACTATTCCTCCTGAATTTGTTCATCCCCAGTGTGCTCCAAGTGATTCTCTTTTCTTTTTTTTTTCCTTTTTTGTTCCTGTGCAGATTCACTATTCATTGACTCTTCTCATTTGCTATTGGACTATATACATATTCATATACATATTCTCATTACTGTTTACATTTGAGAATCCATCATTTACTTAGTCATTTTTAAAATTTTCTTTTCATTTTTGTAAACAGATTCTTCTTACATACAACACATCCCAAATACAGTTTTGCTTTCCATAATTTCCAATGTGGGGCCATGTGTGTATTGACCAATGAAATCGGTTTATATTGCTTATGTCATCTAACCTGCATAAGGCATTCCTTCAATTACAATCAGGAGCCTCCTCTGGAGAGATTGCTTGTTAGACTTCACATACAAGGCATTTATAGCCATCCATCTTTCTTCTGTCAACCCTATGACATACTATTTTCGAGCTTCTCCTAATTTTTCTGACAGTTATTTGAGTTTTTAAATGCATGGAAGTTAAGAATTGCATATGACCCCTTCCCATTTTATCCTGAAAAGGGCTCTATTATTTTTTTTTAAATTTTGTGTCCAATTTATGAAGATATGTTTATAAATTGATTAAATTCCATGTGAATGAATGAATGAATGAATGAATGAATGAATATTGGTGATGATTCAACTGTATAGATAAAATCAGTGCAATGTTAAAACCATCATAATATAAAATCAAGTTACTTCATAATGAAATACTTAGTGAGTATGAAAAACAGACCAGAAGATAAAAATTTTCAACTTTATTTTAGTTAGTGTTAGTATACAGACATTAAGTTTCAATCATTTACATGTACATAATGTGTGCCTACACACACAGCTAAGGCAACTTACATTAAGAATATTAAAGATATTCTTAAGAGATAATCTGGAATCCTTATGGTAATACAGATATTCGAAATCAAAAATACTAATGTATGTAGAAATAATACTTATTTCTTATGCTCTTATTGATAATTAGACTGACTAATAATATTTTAAACATTTGCAAGTTTTATAATAATGTTTATCAAATTACAAAGGAGACACATACCCTTAAAAGGTTAAAAATATTTAAGAGAACAAATTCTTACAATGACTTTAACTTGATTCACCAGCCGTAGCATCTATTTGAGCCTATAATACTTATTGTCTCTTTTCCTATGTTAAAATCACGATTAGATGTTGGGTGGTCTACAGTTATTTTGACTTCTGAACAGCAGAAATAGTCTCCTTTACATGAGGAAACTGACCTGGTTTCCTGGGCAAAGGGATCTCTTTTATTGAGAAACAAAAATGCGAGTACTATAAAATCAGGGCAGACCCAGAGCAACAAACCTGGCATTTCTTGAATTTAAGAAAGTTTTCGAAAAAAAAAAGTTTAATGCACCAGAGTGGTTTTATTATTAATAATTCTTTTCTTGAGAACCTCAAACAGCTAGATCTGTTTTCAGCTCTTTCATGTTCTCTCTTCTGATGTAGCGGGAAGCACCATATTCAAAGTCGAGCTAAAAGAAGCCTGGAAGTTCAGCCTCTAGGCAGTCGTTTTCAGTATTTATGAGTGCCTGTAAATGGCTGGTGAGCTTGTGGTAGCACCATTGATTCTATTTTTAACAGTTGACTTCCTCACAATCAATGGCATTGACCAAACCAACTGTCAAGTCAGCAGCAACAAGGGTTAGCCGTGCGGTAGCCTGCTAATATGTGTTGTGGCACCAGGTGGGGGTCCCTCTCCACAAAGCCTTGAGCCTGGAAACAGGTGCCCTGGCATTAGATATGCCCAACCTCTTCTTTCATTGATGGCTGACCCCATTACCATAGAAACTTTGTGGCCAAAAGCCCAGAAGTAAACTGTGCAGCTCTTTGGCACCCTCTGGTGATAAGTCTTCCTTAAACCTAAAATTCTCCTGGGTTTCAAAACCCTGGATCCCTTTCAGGGCCACCCAGAGCTGTTGGCAACTAGAGATGTGCAGAAGTCCTGAGAAGGAAATCCTCTCTCCATTTCTTGTTATTCCTATTGGCTAAGAAAACCATAAGGGTGAAGATGACCCCTTCTCACAGTGGTTTTAGATGGAAACTGGTAACACCAAGTCAGTGCTTTCTCCCTGGTGGGTTACGATGGAGGTGACCTGCTTTGAACGTTGAAGTACATTGTGGATAATTCACAATACTATCCTTTATGTAAGTATCATGAGTTTAACTTAGCTACATTATTAAAGAAACTCCCACATAGAGGTAGAAACTTAATATAATTCATGGCTTCCTAAATAGAGAGTGGAACTTGGACACTCAGCCCTGGTCCTCATTCTCATTATCTGCTCAGTTGAAGATGCAGTTTTGGTCATGTGAATGCCCTTTCTGAACCTTAATCTGTTTAGCTATAGAACAAAGAAGGAAGACATGCAGAAGGCAAAATGGATACATTTTGTGTTGAAATTTGAATATTTTAATGATAAATGATTTTAAGTGGTGTGTAGTTTCAATCAATATCCTGTGTTCCCATGAATATCCAATGAATGAGTCTCATCAGCAATCCTGAAAACATGGAAAGAATGGTGGAGTTTCATTTTAAATTCTCACAATTATGTATTTTACAATAGTATTAGTAGTTTAATAAATGCTTTTTTTAAGAGTGGCCTTAAGCAACATAGGAGAGCAAATGAATTAGAAAGAAGGATTTTAGGGTAAACTACAAAATATTTATCATTTAAGTTTTACTCCTAAGTATCCTCACTTATTAAATCTAACTAGGTATGAAGAATTTGAGATTCCTCATTTTATTTAATTCATGTACTATCCCAGCAAGGTAGACTTTAATATTCTCATTTTGTGGAAAAAGAAATTAAGTCTCAGAGTGGCAAAGCAGCTTGTTCAAAAGAGAACACAACTCATAGAGCTAAAATTCAGACGCTATTTCAAAGAAAACAGAGCCCAGTTTTGCCTGTCAGAACCCACTTAGTTTATATTAGTTAGCAAACATGGGGAGTTCAGAAAGATACTTCGACTCATTGTTCAGCCACAATAGTTGATATACTTTATTCCTAGCGCGGGGTGATTACAAGAAGTCTCAGAAGCAAAAGATCAAGTATGTAGTATTTATTACTGCCAAGGAATAATCTGTAAGCCAATGAGAGACCTTCATCTTTTACAGTGTAATTTACAGTTGCTGGACTCTAATTATTCATTTCTCTCTCCCACAAATGTGAATCTGTGAGGGGTGGGGGATGCAAAGTCAGTGTGATGTACATACTGACACCGTCTCAGGCATTGTAAAGTCTTACCCAAACAGAGGTGCCAGTGTGTCCTCCTGGGTACCTGAAACAGCCCTTTGCCTCCTAAAGCACTGATACTGAGAAGCGTCGGGGAGTCAGTGTCCAAGTCTGCACGAGGCACTTTCTGAGTGACAGGTCATAAGTTCCTGTCCATATGATACTTCAATATTTTCAAAATTGGAAACTCTTTCACAACTTACAGATCTCAACATCAGAGATAGAAAGGCAATGCTAAAAACAATACACACTGCAGTAAAAGAGAGACTGGGGACATAACAAAACTAACACAGGCCGAGAGTTCAGAATTAAATGTGCCAATGCACATACAAAAGGACTTTCTCCTCCTACAAAGAAACAATACTGACATTCGATCGTTCAAAAAGCAAACAGAGCTATTGTATTTTGTATAAATGTCTCTCCATTTTTCTTAGTTCATGCTAAATCCCACATTTTCCTTTCTAATTCTTTATTTCAGGATGACTGGATTCCACTGAGTTTAAGGAAAAAATAGGAACTATAAACCTAAATTATAGCCAATCAAATGGTACTCACAGCTCAACTACTAGACAAATTGCAGCTCATGAAATTTGCTATGGGTCAGGAGACTGAGTAATTTTATTTTAATCAGTCTTATTTGAAGCTGGAATGCCGTTACAGCAAATCCTCTGAATAGGATTTTGGAGGGATATAGTCGAGGCTTTTTCCTCTTTTCCTCTTTGTTTTCTTCATTCTAAGTAAACTGGAGGTCTCAGGCAGATAATGAGAAGTAAAACCCCAAATGGTTTGATTTCGATGCTGTTCTGAATGACAGCATTTCTGGAGCTTATGTGGGTTCTGGCCTTTTTTTTTTTTTTTCTGTGAAGGATTAAGCCATCTAAATCATGTCCACGACATCCATTTACATGCTTAAATCCCATGCAGAGTTCAGGTCCAGTCCCAGGACCACAACTGCTCTGCTGATCTCTGGGATTTTCTGTGGTTCAGGCTGCTCAGTGTCATGGGATGTCTTGAAAGCTCCTACAAGGAAGGGTGAACTGATATCAGAGCCACACAGCTGTCTGTGAGGGAAGGTGGGGGCACAAAGAGACATTCAAATTCAGTGGTATAAGGTTCAGACAGCCACCAGTGCTTCCCAGTAATCCCTGGAATTGGTAATGTGACATTTTCTGCATCTTAGAATGCAGTCAAAACTGAAGAGCAGTGGAAGCATGTGGTCACATGCTAGTCCGAGATTATAGTAATAACATACTGCCCTCTTCTCTCCTCTGATACTAAAACACAGTATGTGCAATTGAGCCATAAAGTAGTTAATGGAGAGGATGAGGAGAGGAAAGGACATGTTCTCAAAGGATGAGAATTTAACAGAAGTCCAAATGGATGCCAGTCTGGATCTAAGGCAGTTGATTTTGAAGAATAGTGGGTTTTAGTTCATTTACACACCATGTGCTTGAAAATAACTTGGATGGGGTCGGAGATACTGCTTTGTCAGTAAGGTTTTATCACCAGAGCAAATGACCTGAGTTAGGCTCCCAGGCAACCATATAAAGTCTGTATATGGTCACCTAGAACTGTGGGGGAGGCCCAGGCATATTCCCAAGATTCTATTGTCAGTGAAATGTCTCAACAGATATCAATGATTACTGCAGGGCCTTGGTGACCTTAGTTTGATTTTGGAACCCCAGTCAAAACTAAAAGAGAGAAAAGACTTCACAAAATTGTCTCTGGTTCTCCACATATGTCATAGCATTCCTGTATACAGATTCATTGCCCCCCACCTCATATACAAATACTAAAACAGATGGGTGATAGATTGGACAGATTGATGAAAGATGAGAGCTAGATAGATGATAGATGGATGGATGGATGGATGGATGGATGGATGGATGGATGGATAGATAGACAGACAGATAGATAGATAGATTATATTAGATTAAATTAAATTAGATTAGGTTAGATAGATTATGTGGAGAGCAGAAGAGGAAAGAGGAGCCAACCTCACTCTCAAGTTTTCATTTGGCTCTAAACATGTGGTGGCATTTCTAATGGGTATGGGGAAAAACTGTCCCTCTCAACTGGAGACAAAAAAAAAAAACTTTCCTTAAAATAACTTTGAAAGAGCTTTGCATGCAATTTTATGTAAATCCTCAAATGGAAAGTACAAATATTTCCTCCCTAATGAGTGAGTTAGAACTGCCATTTCCATATCTTCAAACTACTTTTTCTTTACTTAATTGGAAATCCCTTGACACTGATAATTGTGTTTCTAATAAGCTATCCTAATTTTCATTTAATGCATTTGCCCCTTATCTAAACCCTTTGATCATACAGAGAAAATAAAAATAAGATGAAATAAGATTATTCAAGAGTACTGTCTCTGACTCCATTCTCTTTTCACCAAGAAATACAGTTTATGTTAAAATAGTGTATTTAAAAAATTGTTTAACAAGGTATTTAAGAGCCATTCACAAGAATTTAATAGTAACTTCTGTAATATTCCTCTTGTATAAAAAGTGTCTGAAGCACACATGTGTGTTGGCTTGATTTGTATTTCCTCCAGCATTCCTAAACTCTGCCCATTCTTTATAATATCATTCTCTCTTCTGACTTGTTTAGTTGGCTGATATCATTTTCCAAATACACTCTATGGTGCTCATGTTGCATTTCTGCAGTGGATGTGTTTTCCAAAATTAGAAGTCACGATGGATGTGATTCTTGTCTAGGGAAGGGAGCTTTGCTTAGAAGACTCATTCTTACTTTTGAGTTTCTAAGCCACAAACTAAGAATCACTTCAAAATAAATAGAGTTAGCAATAAAATAGTGGCAATACAATTTTGAGACAATGCATTTTCTTTGCAATTTTATCTGTTATACCATAAAACAAATATTTTATATATAGTGGAAGCATTTCTGATTCACCTTGCCAATTAGCCTATTGGTAAAAATTGATAATGGTGGAATACATTTAGAATACTTCTATAAAGATCTAACTCAGAAGGATTGAATATATTCTTATTCAGTGAACAGTTGTAGCTAACACAGGCATGATAAACAAGAAAAGAAAGAAAATAACAGAAATTGGGTACACTTTGAGAAAAGTACTGATCTGTTAATGAACCTAGATATGCAAAGGATACTTTAGACTAATTTTCTTTTAGAGAGAACTTCTTCACTGAATTCTATGTATCACAAGGCTAACACTCATATTTCTTAAGCACTTTAGGACTCTTCCATTTTGTTTCTATAATATACCTACCACAATCTTCCCAACCACAAAATCAGGTATCTGGAAAGTGGGAACCATTTCTGCCAAAACCATGACTTAACTCCATGTGAATTATAAGTGCATTCACCTATTTACCATTTATCCATGGTTGTTGTTGACTGATGCATCAGATGGCATGGGTTTCAAAGAATTTTTTTTCTGGCTAGTAACTAAAGGAGATGGGTATATTGAAGTAGTATGCACATTACGGTAACACAAACAGGATTCACCTCACTTTTCTATGTTCAGTGCTGGGGTGTGAATTCAGGGCTTTCCCTTTCATTTCACCTGAGAGAGTCTCTTAGTGAATAAGAGCATACTAGAGTCTGTACTCTAAGCAGGCCTTGAACTTTTAATGATCCTGCTTCAGCCCCTTAAATATTTGGAATTCCAGAATTATATGTCCAAGCTCAACTCATTAAATTGTTTCAATTAACCACAAAGTGAGGTTTTCTGTTATTCTGGAATAATCATACCTTTTCAACATTTACTTCTATCACACACATGTATTTTCTTTTCCCATTCCTTTCCATTTCTATATCTTCCCCTTCAGTGACACATCATTATGAAGGCATTAACAAAGCAAAGCATATTCAGTTGTCATCTGAAAATTTTAACATTATTTGAAAATCAAACATTTCATCTATGATAAATTTTCAATTTAAATAATAAACATAATCAAATTGAGAGTTATATTATTGTTTTCAAATGTGTAAGCATAGTATTCTCTTGTATGGTAAGTAGGAAATATTCTATATTCAGAAGGTAGTTCATGGAGAGCAGAAAACTCAAAGCTGTCTCCCAGCAGTTAAGAATCTCTGGTGTCTGTAAAGCAGCTATGGTAAGATTGAGAATCTAAAGGTAGTGTGATTGAAATACTGAACAGACCACTGTGAGATGACCAGAAAAAATAAATAAATAAAATAAAATCAACCTTGACTCAAAATAATATATGATACAGGGGAGTGTCCCTTAGATCAATCTGTTCCTATCTTTCTCATTTTTGAAGAGTTCCTTTGATGTATATTTAATGTAAAGTTACAGATGGGAAAGTCCTTGACTAAAATACAAAATTTCAAGGCTTTGTGAAACACTGATACCAAATTAACATATAATAAAGACTCTCTAATGAAGACTTTGAATCGTGTGAGTCTCTCTCAGAGACACAAGAAAAATGATGTAGTGCTCTTCTTTGAAGAATGGGTTGGGTTTACATTAGCTACACACAGAAGTTATATTCAAAATTGAAACAGCTGCTGGAGTCTGAGTGTTTTCCTCCGAGCAGATGTGTGACCAATGAGAACAGTTGTTAGAAATAAGTGCATGGTGAAAATTACTGCTTGCTTGGCTTGAAGTTAAAAAGTCTCTAAGGAATGTGGATCTCTTTTCAAATTCTACTTCCCAAGTAGCTCTCAGTGTACTGAGAAAATAAGGTGTGGAGAATAAAACACCATTCCCTTACTATTGATATTCATGTACCTATTGGTTTTCCAAATGATTGATAACACCACCCACACTCAAGAGTTTATTTCTAGAAGCACAATGATATGACTCAGTTCCCTAAAGGATCTCTCTTTAAGTCCTATCTGATAAGTTAAACATGAGAAACATCACAGGACCATAACAAATTGCATCATCCTAGTTCACACACACACACACACACACACACACACACACACACACACACAAACTCACACACACCATTGATGTGCTTCTCATCTATATCAAATATGGTTCTAACATTTTCACCATGAGAAAACTGAGTTGAGCAAAAGATTGAGTATTGGTTCTGAATAGTTCAATGTAAATCTGTTTTCTGGTCTGTGACCTTGGGTTCCTTCAATAAATGTGTGGAATCTGTTTCTTTATTTTTGAAATAAGGTACCTATCAAGAACTTTACATGGCTGTTGTATCAAAGATCATTTTATAAACTGTCCATTGATGGACTTCATACATGATAGCTAATTAATAAAGGCAGAACTTGCTCTGATTCCTTTCTCCAGGTTCCTATTTGGCAATACCCAAACATGCCTGTCCTTCCTCTGCAACCATCCTATATCTTCTAAGCTTAATCAACGTCAATTAACTTTTCGATATTGTAATGTGGTGGAGAATTTGTAAGCCTTATTCTGACTCTGCTACTGACACATGTAATAAGCTTGAGTATGTCAAAAGCTTCCTGGGCTTCGTTGTACATAACAATAATTGGTATGACTTAATAGTATTGGTGGCTTAAGAAGCATCTTATTTTAATTTATATGTCCTTGGCCCCGAAAATGTTTTCTATCTTATTTTATTGTGATATCCTATCTTTAGTAACAAATAATATTTTATGATAATTATGATAATTAACAACTCAATTGATTGGTTTCCTCAGAGATCAGAATGTTTCCAAGCGGGAACTGGGAAGGTGATACACACATGAATTTAAGCTTCATCTTCAACCAGAAACCAACAGAGTTCTCAAAGATGACATGACATTTAACTTGAAATGTTAAGCCTGAAAATGGCTATACTACAGCCTACTCCAGGATATTATCAGATCTTTTGGGGTGATGTTAATCACCAAGAGTGAGAAATACTACAAGAAATATTACCTTTAGATCCCTGTTTTTAGGAATTTCACCATCGAAGTAAGAATGTGGGATACATATAAAGTGATGAATCAAATCCATATAAATATCAGATTGCCTCTGTAAATGTGGAAAGAGAGTGAGCAAAGAGCAACCCTGGGATGCACAAGAGATGGAGAGCCTGTGAAATGGCCTAGAGAAACTTTGAATCTCAACTGAGAAACCAGATCTCAAAAGCTGATTTTGCAAAGAACGTCTGGTTGGGGTTTAGATGGAATGGATGTGCCCTTTCCTTCATCACATCTCCCCTTTCCTCTAACCTGCATGAACAGCCAGTAGTTTTGTTTATTTTGTGCTTGTTTTTCATTTATGTTACTTTGTCTATGAACTTAATACCCAGGAGAATGGGTATTAGCATTATTAATCTTAACAATTATTCTCATTTGTAAATTAGGGTTCAAAATAAATTATATGGTCCAAATTTCTATATTCAATACAATTAATAAAATCTTATATTAAGGTCAGAATATTAATAATATTCCACAGCAGAATTTCAAAGAAATGGGAACAACCAAATAGAAATGTAGAAACTTCTTTTGACATGGCTAGCATAGCAAACAGCTAGCAATGTTTGATGAGTCCATTTCACTTGACTATTTTATGCCTCCCTGAAATATGATATACATGAATAATACCATTTTAAAGACCTTAGCCATTTTGGTCTCAGATTATCAATATTTCTATACTTATATTCTTCCAAGTATTCTTTCAAGTTCTTTAGTACATAGTCACCATGGGACTGCTGGTTATTCTACACAGTGACCACACATTATCAGGGCTATACCAGTTCAAGCTTCACTTAATTACATTGCCATCAGTGGCCAAACTATCCTATATCATCAGAGTCCTGATATATGTTCTGCATAGCTAGGAATGTTTTTGTTTTGGTATTACCTCTGCATACTACCTCTACTTATGGGAGAAGAGATTGCATTTACATATTGCATAAGTATCCCAGTAGTCTTCCTCTTGTGAGGCACTTATGATTGAAGGAACCATATTTCAATTGTTAAGTATACCTCATTCTTTCTAATTTATAAGTATTTTTGCATTGATCTTGTGATGATTCAGATTTTCTTTTTCACCAATACTTGCCTCCTACTCTGAAGCACCAGTTACCAAATGTGCCATCTCTGATGTATTTCTGGTGATTTGTTTTAGCCTCTATCAATTCCTAAACACTGTATGTAGAATTCATTAAAATATAAGATTCTAAGTTGCTGTTAAGTAGCCTACATTTTTCACATTATTAATTTATAAGTATTCTTCTCACTAAAATGTACCTGAATGAAAGAATAGAAAACTTGGACCACTGAGGTGAGTGAATGTGGAGACATGAAATCTCTTTATTGTTCTGTAACAATTGAATTTGTGTTTAGCCTGAATACAATACAAAAGAAATGAAGACAGTTGGGATTATGAAAGACACACACACACACACACACACACACACACATACACACACACACACACACACACACACACATGCACAAATATAGCCATAAAATACAAACATTAACATCAAAATTAGCATTAGACTGTGGATTCAGTAAATCGCTAGTCCTATTTCTCCTCTTCCACTTCCAATAAGAGTCTTTCTTCTTTGTCAAGAATACAGACTCTGAGGTCTCTTGCCTTTTCTTCCCATATTTTCTGTTTGTAAGTAGCTACTTTCCTATTCCAGTGTCTGAGGAATGGTCAATCCATATAAAAGGAATTTCTAGCTCAATATGTTTACTAAATAAATATGTATCGAATAAATATTCAAAACACAAAACATTTAAGAAGATAATGCGATTCTAGATGATAATCTTGCCTCAAAATCTGCAAGTCTATGTGAGTATGCATAAAATATGTTGCTTTACAAATTTTCTCTTCAAGTGAACATGTAGATCTAACAAACATTTACAATTGGAAATTGGTATTCAAGGAGAGGCCAGTGAGAATGCAGATTGTCTACCATACTCTATATCAACCATAAAATGGTAAGTTGATCCTATAATACCCTGTTAAAGGAGAATCACAAATAAACATTTTATTCATGTTTTTGAACCTTCCAAGAAATGTCCAGTTTGCATAAGTAACAGTGAAGGAAGCAGGAGCCAGATGCAGTCACATGACAACAGGAACCTCAGAATACCACTACAGACTGCTGGCATTCAGACTTCAAATCTGCCAAGTAAAGCAGTTAGACCATCCAGCTGCGCTGACAACAATGTGAACAGAATTCCCTTTTTGCAACGCTTTTGCTGAGCTCAGATTACCTCCTAGGCCCCTGCCTGGGAAATCGCTATGATCAGGAAAATGTGGAATGGTAGTAAGCTCATCAGCTGTCAGTTGAAAGATATTTGCAACATTTGAGAGTGTGAGGTACAGACAGCAGATTGCATAACAATATTGCAGCAGATAGACAGACGGTCCATCTGCCAAAGGGACTTAAGATATGGCCCACTGCCTTAGCTATGTTCTTACACCACACTTAATACACTTAAATGCCAACCAGAAAGAAACATCGAGACCTACTAGACTGTTGGATTTTAAATTGAAAACCAACCTCTAAATATCATAAGGCATTTCTAAATTCGCATTCCTTAAAGAAAACAATTTCCTAACCCCTTCAGAATGCAAGCAATCATAACACCTTAAAATGTACCTGTAACTTATTTTGTGATGCATGACAAGCTTGGAGATCTGAATATTTTTTATCTACTAATTTCGCCTTATCTTTTCTCTTTCAAGTGAGAACTCAATACTATCAGATCTTATATGTTGACATTCTTAATTCTTTTAAGAGCTATTTTTTAATTGCACAGTCTTCTTTTTTCTTCATGTTATGGTGCAGCTGAGTTGACAGAATCCTGAAAAATTAATTAATCAAATTAATCAAGCTGCCAGATGCTTAAATAAAAAATACTCTAAATTAGATATTGTTTTTGACAGCACCAAAAATAGAGTACAATGATCAAATGGAAAACATGTTATTTATTTTCTTCCATAGTTTGGAGACTATTTTAGTTTACTTTATATACAACTTTGGATGAGTTGGACAAGCAAAAATTACTAAGTTCAGTTATTGAAACAATGACATTTAGCTAAGAAGACTTGGTGTGACAAAGACATTCTAGTTTTTGAAGCCTAGTCTGTGGTGATGGAACCTGGGTCATTGATGTTCTTCAGTGAAACTTAGGATTACTTTTTAATATTTAAAATAACTTCAAATGCTCTGGTTCAGCATGTTGCATTAATAAATTCAAAGTAATATTTATTTGAAGTTTTATGTCTGAGATTCCAAAGGCTCCTTAAGGTCCTACGTCTATGCAAGAAACATCAAGTCAGTGCTGTGTTTCCATTGTATAGTAAGAAATAGCCTTATACATATCACCATGTACTACAAACATGGTGATGGGAGATACTGCTCATTGGTGATTATAAGATTCAGCCTTAGGAAAACTTTCAGCTCCTTAATATACTTAATTCATAAATATACTCTGTATAGATGAATACTGCTCTTTGCTTCTGTATTGAAACATATTTTTAAAACACATTTACAAGAATCTTAAATTTGAGGCTTGTTGCTATCAAATCAAACAAACAAAACCACTTGCAAGGTCAGAAAAGCCAGCCACCTGGGTAGCCTGCTTTTTCATTGTCCCAAGTGCAGCACATGTGGTACATTTATGCAATGCCATTAATAAAATCTATAGAGTCAACTGTGACAGACAATTCAGATATCACTCACATTTATCTATCAAAAGGTGTATTTTCATGTTCTCTTTGGAATAAGAGACTTAAAAATATGTCTTCTGTGTTATACTCTTATACATATCTGTATCACAAGGTTTTCCTCTTGATAACAGAACAATTACCAAGCCATAATGGAAGTTGTCAAAATACTATTTTTTTTTTCTAAAATTAGCAGGCATGAATTATGGATTATGAAAGGCAATCTTTTTCAAATGTGGGCTATGTTATTCAAGGATAAATATATCCCACAGGAAAACTTTAAGGAAGTGGTGTTGTTTAGCTTGGCAAAGAAGATACTAAAGGGTGCTCTGAGAATTGTGTTTGGATTATGAGGATCTATTAAACAGAGGACAGGTGCCAGCTGCTCCTCGTCTCCAGTGAGGATAGAGCAGGAGACAATTTCTATAGAAGTGAATCCAGTTAAAAGTACACATCTCTAATTAAGTCCAGTTTTGTTTTTCTGACTATTACTTTATTACTACTTCATCATAACCCTGTGACTTAGCGTACAACATAAGGCTTTATACCTAATGTACTTGATGCTTCCGCGGTATTTTGATATTTATTTCTCAAAGAACCACAGGGATTCTGCTATGAGCTAAACTTTGTGTCCAGAATTTATTTTAAACTCTCAGCAACTGGAAGGTAAAATGTTCATTCCTGGTGCTTGGGAGTAAACCCAAGACCATCTACGTGCCCCGATAAACAATCTTCAAACTTACTTACATTTGGAAACCCAAAGCAAAAGTTTATAAATTCTTACTATCTATTTGGTGTCACTAAAGTTCCTAGGTATGAAATATAAATATAAATTCACCACAACATGAGAAACTGTATTAAAGGTTCACAACATTAAGACATTTGAGAACAAATCAAATAATATCTCTATTTATTTGTATTTCACTAATTATTTGTCATCTGTCTGTCTGTCTGTCTGTATACCTATCTACCTACCTGCTGAGTACAAACAAGTATGCTGCCCATACATTCACAGGGATGAAAATTTCAAAAATGGTAGAGGCAACCTACCAGTGATAAGTTATCTGAATGACCCATGAAGTAATAATATCTCCTCAACTATGGGTGAGACTTCAGGATCCCCTACACAATGTATGCTGAGATTTATAACTGTCTTGCTCTTGTGAAGATAGATCTTGTGCTGCTAGTCACAGCTACTGTGAGTTAATGTATATGTATAACATCTATGTTATTCCCAGAGGACACTCTCATCTACTCATGTTTATTCTTGCTTAAACTTTGATCGATTTTCAAGTGAAGGAAAATAGTAGATGTGTCCTTACCAAAAAAAAATGTTATTTTTCTAATTATGTGTATGAATGCGAACTTACTTGAGTTTATATGTATCATTTGATTACAGGTTCTGGGAGAGGTCAGACTTAAAATCTCTTAAACAGGAGTTATATGCAGGTGTGAGGTGCCTAATATGGAATCTTTCATTGTATATGGGTCATCTGCAAGAACATCAGGCTCTCATAAGCTATGAGACATACATCAAGGACTCATTTAGACACATTTTAAGATTTCAGAGATGAGATCTGTGATGACATTGGATAGAAAACCACATCTGGAGAGGATTACTGACAAACCAGCCACAGAAACAGGAGACAGATGCTGCAAAATATCATACTTATATCTGTGCCTTATTGGTGACTTCCTATCATGATGGACTGAATTCTGTAATAGAATTCAGTGCATTTTACTGCTTACTTGACTGTACATCATCTCAGAGTAATACAAAAGAAGCTGAGAACTTGGCATTAATCTCTAAACTTTTTCATTACCTTTTTATTCACTACTCCGTGTGTTTTTGCTTGCATATGTATAAATAAAAGTATATGTGTGTGTACTATGACTTTTCTGTGTGAGTGTGGGTGTGCACTTCCCATGGGCTGTGTGTGGAAGTCAGATGACAACATGTTGGAGTTGATTCTTTCCTTCTATTGTGGATTCCAGGAAACAAGCCCACTTATCAGGAATAAGTTGGAGGTGTTTTTATGTACCCAATCATCTCTATGTGCCATAGCTCTAGAACTTTTGAATGTGATTCGAATCTAAAAAATAAAAAATCTCGCCTATACACACTATTGTTCACATACTTACACATGCAAGTAACATTATGTGAAGAGGCATAAAAAAAAAATCTTTTTAACATACCTGGTATCAGTGACAGACCAAAGAAACAATACTACCATGTTTATCTCAGTCTCATTGAACAAGTGTGGTTACTGAGCATACTAAGAGAAGTAAAGAAAAGGTATATCACTGAAATCCATCTTAAGTTAATTTTTATCTCCAGTATATGCAATGTCCCTCCAAATGACATAGAAGACATGTATCTCCCTGGAAGATAGTAAGAACTAAGAGTGAAATCCCAAAAGAGGATGTTTCCTAATTTCTATTACAGGGGTTAAAAAAATTTTTACCACAAGGATCTAGGCTATTCACTGCTTTATTTATTGTCAAGACAATGTGGTCAAGATTAACTGTGTTGCATTATGGTGGCAGAATGGCTTGCCTTATGCCAAGATGGAAAAGCTATAATATACAACATTCTTAACTAATGATTTTGCATTCACATTTGAAGTTAATGGCTGAAATAACTTCAGGTTTACACCTGGAATTAGAACTGTCTTCATTCAAAATACTGTGAAAGTATTTCATTGGTCTAATGACATGAATAGATTTTAGAAATGCTAAATTTTGTCTTTAGTGAGCACTTTGGTCAAGCTCCTTTGATTTAAACTCAACTTTTATTTCCCTAAAAGAAGTTGTTGACAGAATAATTGAATTAAGTTTCCAGGCCAACACAGCTCTGACTTCAAACAAAAGTAAGAGTTTATTCTAAACCAAATATGAGTGACCACAATCTGGGAATAAGGAATTCAGGTTTCCCCAAGTAACATCTCCCAATGTGCAAGTGGTTACAAAAACATTTTGTAGTAACAGAACAAAAGAAAGCCATTAATCAAGACACTCACAAAATACATTGGTAGAAATACCAGACCTATCATTGTGTTACAGAAAAGCTGGACTCTCTCTGCTGTAAGATGCAGATGCTAGGCTTTGGCTTGATGGTAGGTAGTGGCTTATTAGGTAAACACATTCAGATGGCTTTAAAAGATAGTCACAGGGTGTTAAATCTGGTTGAATCTGGGCAATGAATGGTTTTTAAAGAAATTTAAGACAGCTGATGAAAATTTGGCTTTGAGTGTGAAACATCCTAACTTTCCCAATTCAACTGCTAATCAGACATTTAGATTTGCAAAAATGTCCACACAGTTGTGGTTATAGTCTATGGCCTTCAGTTCATGTCAGCATGTCTGTTCTTTCTGGTCCTGAGCCACAACCAAGACAAAATTAATTTCTTTTTATTATTTCTGATTTTTAACAGCATGTCAAGTGCTGAATGAGTTCAAGTGCCAGCTGGAAACTCCTTCCAAGTTTTTTAGGATCCCTAAGCAAGAACATGCTAGCAACTGAGGACTCTGGCTCACAATAAGTCAATCAGCTTCTCTTACAGATAAATATACCTTCTCCTTATATTTACCTACAGCGATTTTCCTCATGTGTTACTCAGATTGTACCTCTGAGAAACACTGACACGCAGCCTTGCAGCATCCTCTTCTTTGCCTCTTAGGTACCAGGTTCTATTTTCTTTTAGTGAGCCTCTTATCATGTGAAATTAGACTTTTTTCTCATTTAGCATAAGGAACTTTGAGTGCTATAGTAATCCTTTTCAACATCATTATACCAGAGAATTTAGGAATCCCTTGGAATTGTTGATTTCTGGACATTACATTTCTACTGATTTGTAACTGTATTTTCATTGATTACTAACTAGTAACTAGCAAGCACATATTTCATAAAAATGCTCATGGTAAAGTATATAATAATAAATAAATTACTGAGCCTCAAGTGTTCTTTCTCTTTCTTTTAGCAGTTTTACATTCCCTTTGCATTGCTTGAGGTGTGTGTGTGTGTGTGTGTGTGTGTGTGTGTGTGTGTGTGTACAAGACAATGAACTTAGCTGCCACTGGTTCAGGGTGGCTTCAGAATTTGTTGAGTTTTAAGAACTCTAGTTACCCTGCCCTGAGTTAAGCTTACTCAGTAAGAGCTGAAAGAAGCTCCATGGCATTCAAAGAACACACATCATTTATTCTTATATTTGAGAACTGTGATTATGTCTTCAAGTACATGTTAAAAATTATCAGATTAAAATTTCCTTTATACATGGATATATTTTATTCTTCAAACTGCCAACATCCACTTAGACCAGTACTATTTGTTAAAAATGTTTCTTTTTTCCATTGTATAAATTTGGTCTTTTCATCAAAAACCAGGTGTCCAAGAGTGGGTGAATTTATGTCTAGAACTTTGTTTCTATTCCATTTGTTAACTTGCCTGTTTTAATGCTAAGAACATGTGGATTTTATTACTATAGTTCTGTAGTAGAGTTTGTAATCAGGGATAGGGATAACTCTGGAAGTTTTTTATTTTATAGGATTATTTTAACTATTCTTGGTTTTCTGTTTTTCCATATGTAAGTTGCGTACATCAATACTGAATAGAAAATTGTGTTGGAATTTTGATAGAGATTTCATAGAATCTTTATATTGATTTTGGCAAGATGGCCATTTTTGTTGTATTAATTCTACTGATCCTTGAACACAGGAGATCTTTCCATCTTGTGATATCTTCTTCAAAGACTTAAAGTTCTTGTCACTCAGATCTTTCACTTTCTTGGTTAAAGTTAAATCAAGATATTTTATACTATTTGTGGCAATTGTGAAGGATGGTGTTTCCCTGATTTCTTAGTCTGTTTATTGTTAGTATATAGGAGGACTACAATAAATGACTTTTTAAGTTAATCTTGTATCCAGCTACTTCACTGAAAGTATTTATCAGCTGTATTTTTCATGGTAGAATTTTGGAACCTTTTATTGTTTTATTTAGGGTTTCCTTTGCTGAGATGTGACACCATGACCAAGGCAACTCTTATAAGGAACAATATTTAATTTGGAATGGTTACATTTTCAAAGGTTCAGGCCATTATCATCATGGAAGAAAGCATGGCAATGTGCAGGCAGACATAGTGCTGAAGAAGGAGCTGAGAGTTCTTTATCTTGGTATGGAGGCACCCAGGAAGAGACTGGTATCTGCAAGCAGCTAGGAGGAATCTCTCTTCTGCAATGGGTAGATCCTGAGCATAAAAGATTTGGAGAGCTCACCCCACAGTGAGACAATTCCTCAAACAAGACTCGACCTCTTAACCACTCCCTATGGGATAAGCAGAGAAAACAACAAACAGCAAATAGCATTCCCAGAATTTTTATTAGTTTTGATCATGGCATTTCTTATATTAAAGTAAAACAAAGACAGACAAACAAAGAAACAAACAAACAAAACTCAGGAGTTTTTGATCAGTTTCACACCTCAAGGCTATGTGCAGTTTCTTGAGTTCATTAAGATAACGATTCAAAATATTCAAGTGTTTTATTGTTTAGACACAGAAAAGTTTATGTTGGTTGTCTATGTCATAAGAAAAAAAGCAATAACATATGTAGCCTTGTTGGGACTCTTTTGAAAGAATAGAGGGAAAGATAGTGAGACCCAATGGGGATAGGAAATTCACAGGAAAACCAACAGAGTCAAGTAACCTGGATCCTTGTAGATCTCAGAATCTGAAGCATCAACCTGGGGACATACAGGGCCTGGACCTGGGTCTCCCCGTACAAACGTAACAGATGTGCACCTTGGCCTTTCTGTGGGTCTCAAACAACTGGGATAGAGACTATCCCAAAAGCTATTGCCTTTATATGGGATATGTTGTTCTAGCTCTTCTGTCTTTGCTGACCTCAGTGTGATGAAAAGCATGTTGCCTAGCAGAGAGCTGAAGTGCCAGGGTCAGGAGGATACCCAGGTGTCCCCCACCTGCTCAGAAGGAAAAGGGAAGGGAGAGTATGGGAATGATTGTAGGAGGGGATATTAGGAGGGGGACAGTGAGTAGAATGTAAAGTAAGTACTAAAAAGAATAAAACTAAATTAAAAATTAAAAATAAAGTACACAGTTTACTGGCTTTTCTATTTCTGTGAAGTCATCATGACAAAGAGTTTATTGGAGCTCACAGTCTTAGTGAATGAGTCAATGATCACCATCACAGGGAATGTGTCAGAAAGCAGAAAGATAGTTAACTAAGGATACCATAAGCTTTTCAAACATCAAACCCTAAACCCATTGACACACTTCCTCCGAAACTACCACAGATGCTAATTCTTTCCATCACATTTGACCATCAGGACCAAGCATCCAAATAAGAGCCAATGGGGGCAATTTTCATTCAAATCTTAGGGTGCCTTATGCCCATTTGTTGTCATGGGTATGAACTATATCGGATCTCTGACTATGTTGCATAGAATCAGAATCAATACAAATTTATACCAGGTTCTATTTTCGTCAGTAGATTTCAGCTGGGGATAAATCCCCTTCAAGAACACCCAGTCATGGCAAAATTTATGTTCATGAAGTTGAATTTCAGGGAGCCCCATCTTCCCTGTGATTGTCTCTTAGGAATTAGCCTCAACTCCTCAGCTCCCAGCCATGGAATGTTCTCTATAGGCAGTTCAATAACAGCAGCTTGCTGCTTCAGGCTGATGATAGAAGAGAAAAAGCAACTCAGCAAGAAAGATGGGTATATATAATACCACATAATCATGGGAGCGACATCCTATCATGTTTGATATATTCTTCTGGTTAAAAGGAAGTCATAGGTTCTAGCCACAATCAAAAGAAGATTATACAACTACATGAACCTCAGGAGATGGGAAAGGCATCATCGGGTTGCCTTTCTTTTAACTGCCACTTAGAGGGTAAAGTTTAGCATGCAGAGCCTTTGGTCCTGCCAAAGAAGCAATCACCATGGTTTCATCCATCACAACTCAGCTGATCTTCCCATCCATTTCACAGAGATCCCCAAGGGTAAGAAATATGGTGCTATAAAATAAAGATGATATTGGAGGGCAACCTGTTAGGTGACTGGTGAGTGATGGAATTCCCCTTCTTCTCGCTATTATTCGTGGTATGAGCTTCTGATTTCTAATCTCAGCCATGGTTCACAGTCTATTAATGGTGACAGGCCTAATTCTTCTTTAACTTCTTCCTCAACTTTCAAAATAGAGCTGATGATATGCATCAATCTTAGCAAGGCTCAACATGTACAGAAATCATCCCGATTCCAGGTAGAAAGACTTTGCTGTACGAATTTAGCAGTAAGAAGCATAAATCTTTAAAGACCTGGCATAAAACCATGTTGAAAAGGAGATGGGAGCTCTGATTTAATTTACAGAAGTGAAGGCTGAGAGTGATTTAATTGTAATCTGTAAACACAGGAGAATCTTTGTAAGAAAGATTCTCTTTGTGTAGTCAGTGAAACCTGAATTCAATTAAATACAGAAAATAGGAGATTTTGTTTAGCTAACATATTTGTCTTAAAAGGCATTGAAAGGATTCTACAATCTTTTCCAGGTGGACTTTACAACTGAAAACCTGTTAGGATGAAATGAGAAGATTCTGGTCACTTTCCACTACAGCTAAGAAGAGCAGAGCATTTTTGTGAATAAATTTCCTTCTAATGAATAAAGCAAGGAGTTAAATGTTTAGTTTATTAGTGAGAAAATAATAATTCTTTTCTGAATTTGGGTGACATCAGCCATTCAGTTATAAAAGTAGAATCAAGTTTATTGGGAAAGTCAGCTGGCCAGTGAAGGACCAGAAGTCAGGATTCTGTCTAAAAATTAGGTCTGCATTTTATGTTTACCTTTTATGAATACTTGAGACTGTGGCCATACACACACATAAGAAGACAGGTAATCATTAGTTTAAAAGGCATATGTCAATTTGTCAGCAAAACCCATGAACTACAAAGGAAAAAAGTTAGGATAGAATTAAAAAAGAAGATAAAAAGAAGAGGAAAGAAAGCTATACTGGCTATCTCAGAGGGTTGACCAGAAAGGAGAGGGCTTGATGCCATGCAAGACATTAAACTGTAGGTTCTTGATGAAATGATATCTAGGAGCAAATATGAGGTCTGGTTTAATGCACTTCAAAGGTCCCACACAGAGTCTTCTGGACTCCTTCGTTTTACTGAACTGCTAACTTATTCCTTGGTTCCTTGTTCCATTATTGAATTCTAGAAAAGTTCTTTCTTAGATATGCATTTATTTTCTTCATAGGACCAGTGTTTGATGTTTGTGGAAGTGTCTGATCACGATATATTACTTTTTAATGCATAACTCTTCCCATATAGGAACATACCTCAGAAATTTCCCTTGCTTTCCTTCTTAAGGGAGTAGTCACTTCTTTCATGTACAAAAATCAGTCTATAGTTCTTCCGTAAAGTGCTATACAACCAAGGTCAGTAAGCTACATAAGGCACACTATCTTAAGAGACCAAAGTCGTTTGGTAGTTGTATAAGGAATGTTAGCTTGCCTAAGAATTTAACTTCCAAACCAGTTGCTTAATCAGTTCATCACAAAGACACAGACTGGCTCATAAAACAACAGATGAGTGAGCACACAATAAAATCTAGGCTGCAGAGGCCATTAAACAGAAAAGATATATTATAGAGGGGAAGTTGCTTAGGTAAGAACTTCCTACCCAGGGCCAGCCCATGATGATTAATGCATGCATATGTGAACTTTATGAAAAAGATAAAGAATTGATTGTATTCTTAAATGATGCTGGTTTAGACTTGTTTGACTGACTCTTTTCCCTTGGGAATCTGTTGACCACAGTCTGTTAGTTTAAACAAATGAACTATTAATGTTGGCCATTCTACAGACCAAGTTGGAGAAAACAGAATCATTTATCAAGGCAAAGCATAGAAAAATAGGAAGTGCTTCACTATACTGGGAAGATGGTAAAGGTTTGTAGTTAGTGAAGTACAGAAGGCTGCTATGGTTAAGGCCCAGGGAGAGCATTAGGCAGGCTCACATGCTTCCAATCTTTGCATAATTTAGTATCTAGATTACTTTAATCATGTCATGATGTCATTCTCTTCCTATTTCTTGAGGATTTATTTCTGTGCCAGTTTTATTTAATACTAAAACCTCTGATAAATATATCAATTTGATGGTCTTTTAATCAGTTGTCAATATTGAAAAAATAGAGAATGTATAAGTAGGAAAATCGACCAAAGGAGAATTTTGACAATGGCTGTTGGATAACTTAGCCATCATCTTAAATACTTAGCAATTGACAATAAGTTGACATTAGTTACACTAGTTACTAATATAATAAGTGAAGAGGAAATACAGATAAATCACTACCTATAGATTTATAAGACAAAAGCATGTGCTGCATATATATATATATATACATATATATATATATGCAGAAATATAGACACAGACATACATACAAACACATACACACAGAGGAGGAAGCGAGGGAGGGAGAGAGAGACAGAGAGACAGAGACAGAGAGAGAGAGAGAGAGAGAGAGAGAGAGAGAGAGAGAGAGAGAGATTCAACAGTTCATTCAAGTCAACAATAAAATATAGATGCAACATTTAGACAGAAGACTAAATTTCGACACTTCTATAGTCAGCTGCTTAGTTTCACTGTGATTTACTATTCTAATAACTTCTGGGGAAATCAAACCTAGTCATTGCATTCATGTTATAAATGAAACAAGATAGGCTAAGGGAAACAATACAGAAAGGAAAACCAGGATGGAAGGAACAAGAAGAATCTATTCATGGGTGGAGGACTTTCCCCTTAGATGAACAAAATATGAATGATACAATATAATAGTTCCAAAAACATTCTGAGGCATATATGTATCAGTATTTCATGTTCCACGTGCTTCCCTGGAATGTCAACACCAAATGCTTCAAGACCAGGTATAAGCTAAGTCTTGAGCTAGGCAGCTCATCTACTATGTTTCTACACTGTAGCTGCCAATAGAAAAGAATGAACTAAGATACGGATTAATTCAAAGCTTTTTGAAGCATTCTTCTAGTTTGTTGTGGTATTATTTTACTGTATGTATAAACACTGTATTTATGTATTTATAAGACAAGAAATTTCTACTGTTCTAGAGGAAATCACATATTTAGTGAAGTGAAGAAAAAATGGAACATAGACAGGGTAAAATAGGAGACAGACAAAATTAGAAAAAACATAGCTTTAAACAAAGGAGTGATGCATCTAGATGTCAGTAAGTCCCACTAATTATGAGTGAAGCATGTTTAAGCTGTACCACAGTGTTCTTCTTGATGTATATAGAAAATTTGAGCCAGCTCTTAGTGTGGACTGGTGTATTTTTAGAGGAAATAAAAAAAGTCTTTCTCCTTGAAGTAGCTCTCAAAAGCATAGAAAAATACATCATATATTCTAGTTATTGTATGTGAACATTTTCTTCCTATGTAACATTAAATTGTAGGTCACTCATTTCTCTGTCTCTGATATAAATCACATAGTTTCATGGACTGATGTAAAAAAAATTAGAACTACAAGATCTCTGATGCTCAAGCTATGCTCAGTGTGGTACAGTCTCCTGCTGCCTGTGGATCAAGAAACTCAGCTCCTGCCTCCACTTCCATCCCTGTTTGAATTCCCGTTTTGATTTCTTTTGATGATGAAGTGATATGTAAGTATCAGTATAATAAACCCTTTCCTCCCTCCCCACCCCTCCAAAAATTAGGACAACAGTAAATGAAAGTGTGATATTTGAGTAGTGGAGAACTTTCTATTTTTAAATCTCTAACCATTATTTTATGTTCTATTGAAACATATGTCTGTCTAAGACATTCAGACAGATTTAATTTCCATTCATCTCTTTCCTGGGATGATAGAAAAAGATCTTTCAGAAACCATGAGCTGAGCTAAACCTTGCTCCCTTTACATTCTGTCAGGTAGTTTGCTCTCAGTCATCCAAAAATAATGCCAGCAGGGAGATGAGAAGGAAAATGGCATGGAGAACTCCAGGCAGAAAGAGTTGAAACAAAGATGCTCACATTTTCAATCAAAGCCATAAATCCATGAGTATAATTCTCAGATTTAATGTTCCTCACAAGTTTTTCTCAGGACCAACTTAAAAAGTTGGTCTGTGCACCTGTCCTATGTTCCATATCAAAGGCCACTTTTTTCGTTCTAGGATGGAGGACCACTGCAGGAACCATTGCATCCCTGTTGTTATGTCTTCAGATTTCTTCAGTTTTCCTATTGGCTTGTAGGAAGTTCATTATATTGTCATATTATTTTACATCCCTGTATCATAAACAGTACTCATAACTGTCCTTCAAACTTTAAAAGATGTAAAGTGGTTTTACACACACACACACACACACACACACACAGAGAGAGAGAGAGAGAGAGAGAGAGAGAGAGAGAGAGAGAGAGAGAGACTGAAGGAGAGAGCTAATAACAGACTGCTGAAATATGTGGGAATCATTTAATCATTTAATTCAGGGCAAAATCTTAGACACTGTGATCAGAGGATTCAAGAATTTGGAGAAACTTTGAAGTTCTTTCCTAATTAAGGTTTGCTGTTACATCATCTCTGTCTTACTTCTTAATTTTCTCATTTTAGGAGAAATGTACTCCTTATCCTTACACACTTCTTCCCAATCAATATACTCTTTCACCCCAGAGGGCTCAAATTATTCTTTTCAAATGCCTTTTTTATTTACCCTTGGAAACAACACAAGCAAATGGAGTTTGACTTCCAGCTGTCAAATCAAGTGTTAAAGCAAACTCTGTGAGTGAGAGTCACTTTTCTTGCCTTGTTCAGTCTGAGTTAATGACACAGCCCCAAGAACCCTCTTCTGTCACAAAGAGACAAAAGTAAGAAAAAAAGATTTCTCTCTTATAAAAAGTTAGAATTTTTATCATTATTCATTATAATAATAGACACTTATATGGACAGTGAACAGTTAAATCATAAGCTCTCATTTCTGTTGCTCAGCCAGGGTGGGGATTCCAAAATGATGTATCTGAATTGAGCAGCCCCATTCCTCCAGGTAAGGACTCAAATCATGCTTTCTCCATAGTTACAAGTCTGGGAATCCACCATCTGGAAATAGAAGACATGAGAGAAGACATTTCTGTTTTGTTTTCTGAGTTTGTTTTATTTTTGGTGATTAAAAATTCCTGATAGTTAATATGCAGCATGTAAGCTATAAATCACACTGCTGATTATAGTATGAAAGCTATCTGTATTCGTGAAACATTGTGGGATGTTACTTAGACAACTTCTATGTTATCAACATGTTGCATATTTTTATATTAAAACAGTTAGAAAATAATAAAATTGATATTATAAGGGAGTTATATTAGTCTATTTTATATTTTGCTTGTATGGTTCCTTTGTTTTAAATAATTTTTCCTTTTTTCTGAACCTGATTTTCAGATATCATGTAGTTTTACATGTTGATGTGTGCATCCATGCACACATTCATACATATTCTTGATACCATTTAAAGTTGGAACTTATATATTACTTTGTTACCTGGAAGAATTATTCTTCCCACATAATATCCAATGTGTCTTATTCCAGATAAGCTACAAAAAGAAATAATCAAACAAAGAAACTCTCTGCATTTTGATCTTATGCTAGTGTTTTCTCAGTAGTGGTAGTTGATGATACTGGACATTTTTAAAACTGCAAGTGCCTACCCGGGTTCCAAATCATTGCCCTGGTTTGTTTTGTGTGCTTTCAGACTTTATTCTATTTTCTTCAAGAAAGATGGCAAAGCAAAGGGGGAGGGGGATATTCTTTATTTTCCACTCACCACTGTCCAAATCCTCAGACTCTATCAAAGCCCACTTTGAGCTCCACCCCCCACATTGTACTCCCCACTGGTGCCAATCTTCCCACTAACTCCATTTTCCCTTTGTAAACGCTCGATGTGCTGACCTATTTAAAAATATAACTCAGGTGCCTGGCGAACCATGATGCCTGCCAGCTCTTCAGATAAAGAAGATCCACTTATTAATCTGCTCGGTCTCCATCTGCCTGCTCAATTGGGAATGACTGCTTGCTGTCCAGACTGATACCAGGGAAATCTGACTGAAGACCACATCTCTTTGTACATTTTCTCCACTGATACGGCACAACAGGCCTGTTGCAGGCTGGGAGTTAAGCCGATGTGACATGATGTCAGGTGGCCTGCCATTGTACGTCAGAAATTAAAAAGAAAATATTCTTTCAAACTGGAATTTCTTATGTGATTTTTATTCCTTTGAGCTTTGAGCAGATTGAATATTGAGTTGCTTGACTAGAGCCCATAGGTAATTTAATACCTGCAACACTCATCCCCGGGTGAATTTCAGGCACATTTGACTTGTTCAGCATGGAGTCTCAGTTCTAAGCATTTCATGGAAATCTTGTAAATATTGATTGATAAAATCCCAAAGAAATACTGCTTTCTGTAATATGGAAATGTTCCAGAAGGTAAGTCCAAGTATGTGCTAGCTTTGTTAAAGCTAAAAGCCAATTTGGGATCTTATTTGACCATTCTTCCTATTAGAATACTCTAACTCCACAACTTGCAAGACATTGTGATGTTATTTGGTCTTCTAAACAAAGCCAGAATGAAAAACAAGTGGACTCAAAGTGAATAAATGGAAACTATATATTATCTATCTATATGTTATATCCTAGAAAACATGAAAGTTCCCAGTATAACATTTTGAATATAAACTGTCTGATAATGCATTTCAGGTATACATTGGATAATCCATCCTATAATAATAACACATGCCGAGAAGAAAATTACCAACAGCCTACTCTAAGACCACACACTCAAAGTCAACCCAAAGCATATAGCATTGTGTTTACTTTCTTTTGGGTCCTGAGTTAAAATACAATTTCTATTTAACTCTGGAAGAGGTGGAAAGAGTGTATGTCCATGTAGTTCCCATGTTCTGCATGGCCAGTTACCCATCTAGAGCATGTTTAAGATTTGAACATATAGTTATCTTTCATTAAAAGGATGAGGAGAGCTAGCACTGGGCCACATGTAGTACCTAAACTCAAAGATGCATGTCATATCTAGAATGTGTTTCTGAATTTAAAATGAAGACAGAAAAGATAGCTGTATCAATAGTAGTTAAAGAACCAGTGTAGTGGCTGCTCAGAGATAAGTAATAAAATTGTATTACTTTTGTAATTGTTCTCTTTTAAATCCTAGTCAAGGTTATCTGCCAGTAAGTACCAGTGAAAAAAGTGCCACACATGAGTGAAACATGTAAGTCATTTCAGTTCTTTATTATAAAGTAATCAGTATAAATGTGTAAATGCCATTGTAGAAAACCAAACTCAAATAATAGATAATGAATAAATTAATAATCTGACTTGTTCTAGTATCCATTCACTATGAAAGTGTATGTATGCTGCTGTGTGTGTATGTCTGATAGAATGTGAATTCAAGGAATAACTGAAGACTGGAATGTGGATTTTAATTTATGAAAAGAGTACTAGTCAGTAATTTTAGGGTTAATTTAGTAATCTATTATCTTCCATATGAAGAATTTATTATTTTATAATATTTTCTTATTATAATAAAGGGACACCCATTTACCAAGGACCTTAGGGTCAAATCAAACAAGAAAAATAAATCCAAGAGGAGTGGTAAGAGAAAACAGTTTGACTGGCAAGAGAAAATTGTTTGGTTAAAGCCTCACTGTCTTGGTTGCATGTTGATAAAGGCACTAAGTGTTTCCTTCCTTCATAACCATTTTCCAAAAAAATAAGGAGCAGAAAATATATTGTCTGTAAATGAACTTTATGTTAAACTGGCTGATAATGCATTCTAGGTCTACATTGGATAATCCAACCTATAATAACACATTCGTAGAAGAAAATTACCAACAGCCTACTCTAAGACCACACACTCAATGTCCACCCAAAGCATATAACTTTGTGTTTACTTTCTTTTGGGTCTTGAGTTAAAATACAATTTCTATTTAAAATTCCTTTAATTCTGAATAAGAGAGTAGCTATAAAATTAGGGACAGATGGGAAGAAATCATATCACTGGAAGTGTGGACTTCTACCAATTCATCAGAAAGGCAGGAACTGTCATGTTCAAGTAAGGAGATGCAAAGTCATACAGAACAAATGTCTCAATACTGATATATAAAAAGAGCATAAAAATCTGCAACATTCAAAAAATATTTACCTGAACTTTGTAATATATATTTGAAGTAAGGTGCTATGTTAACTAATTATTCTGAGGTAAACGCCTGTGTCATTTCCACATTCCTGCAGCTCCGGACCATGCACCCTTATTAACTGCAATAGACATCAATTAAACTGATATGAAAGATATCTGTCAATGTATTTTTAGACGTAAGGGAATATATTCAATCTAAATCAAACCAATGAAATACTTATTAAATAGATCTAAAAAGAGAATTATTTTACAAACATGTAAGGAATAAGATCACACAATGCAAGCAAAAGGGGCAGAAGAGAGAAATGAGAAAATAAAGGTTGTTCATTAACTTGTTTGGTTCAAGGAAAATGTTTGCAAGCAAAGTTGTTTGTCTCTTAAATGGAATATTTTTCTCATACACATGATATCATTGTAATAGCATTTACTTTTCCAAATTATATTCCTCTCTTATCAAAATCTTCCATTGAAAGCAATCAAGGTGGGATGCGGCAATGTTGATAAAGAGGTTATTATAGCAACTCAAATAGAAGATACAAAACAATCTATTTCAAAAAACTAGGACCATTTTCTATCAGCATTTGCAATGTGATTCATTATTCCACAATTTCTCTCCACCTTTCCTCTGTTGTCACCTCTTTACTGCTCTGTTCTGGGAAACATTGACCTTGATAGGGAATAGTAACTGAATATATCTCCTCCATCATGTAATTAATGCCATATTCTGCAAGGAGTGCCTTGTCTAGTAAAATACAACTAAACTGTAAAAGCACCCAGGGAACTCTTCAACTCATACGCTCTCTTTTTAAATATTTTATCAGTTTGATGATAATGACATTCAAATATCACAATCATAGCCAACACTTTAAAAAAAAGAATTCTGAGGCCAAAAATGAGCAACCAGCCCCTGCCCCTTTTCTCACCATTAGCTGTTAATGCCAAAATGTGATCTTCATCCATTTTACTGACATAATATAAAACTGATGCAGATTACACATTTTTCATGAAATTTTCATCTGCACTATTAGTTTCCCTGATAGCAGACTGCAAAATGTTGTTAAGTGACAAGGCAGAAGACTCTGCAAAGCTCTCAGCATGTTAGAAAGCCATCAAATTTTATTCAGTTCATTTACTGCTACAGTCCAGTAACCTGATAGTAAGAGTGTGCTATCTTTATTGTGTATTTATTTAAAGGTTGAATATTCCATTCCTTGGACTCGACACCTAACAAAGTTAATCTAGACTGCTAATATGCCCAGCCGTATTCTAGTTTGGGTTCATCATTTCCTTAAAAATATTTTTGTATCTTGGCCCTGTGAAATATGTCATAGTTAAACATTGCAAACCAAGGCTTAGTTTGGATAATGGCTCATTTGTGTTCAAAATTAAATCACCAGCCAACTGTTTGTCATCTCCCATGAGACTTCTGAGAAATATGACTTTTCTCCTCCTCCTTTTTTTCCACTCATGTCTACTGAAAACAAAATCTGAGGTCTGAGTCCAAGAAAACATAATATGACAGACCTTAATTTGGTGGTCTGGCTTCTGGCAGATTTTCTAGCTTGCTCCTACAGTGCTCCAGAGTCTAGGCACATCTACTGTGTAGATTAATATTTCTTAGCTGTTGGACAAAAATGTGTAAAATTGTTTCTAGATTAGCATGAGATAGAATACGTTTTATGTTTTCTAATGAAAGTTTGACCATGTGAAGCTCACTGACACTCATATCAGGTTATGCTGTGATATATTACATTAGTTATATTGTGATAAATTATATTAGATACTATTTAATCATGGGTAGGTTGTAGCAAGACTATACAGTGAACAGAAAAGGCAGAGTGTATACAGTATGTTGAATTCATCTGAATGTTCCAGTCTTGAACCAAAGAGACCAGCATTGATTTGTCTTTGAAAACAAACTGGAAGAGAGCTAAAACAGAACAATGCATTGTGACCAGGCCATTGCTCTTCCGTCTTCTAGATTTTCTCCCTTAGACATAAAATGTGAACTACATGAGGCTTGGCTAATACCCAAGGAGGTGAGTTCTCAGGTTCTAAAGTTTTCCCTTCTTCAGTCCAGGGTTAAAGGTCACGTTAAAACATCAGCCACAGGAAGTAGACAGACTATCTGCCAAAGCTACAATAGAAAGAGGACCAAACAAATAACCTATAACATCCACAATCCATTCCACTTGTCCGGCAGAAGGGTCCCTCATTTATAATACAAGCCGATAAAAGAAACTGTGCTAGCTTTAATGCTTTATCCTAGAAGTTCACATTATAAGAATGACAAAAGCAAAGTGTTCATTCTTTTACAGAGAGAGAGAGAGAGAGAGAAGAGGAGAGAGAGAGAGAGAGAGAGAGAGAGAGAGAGAGAGACAGAGAGAGACAGAGAGAGACAGAGAGAGAGAGAGACAGAGACAGAGAGACAAAGAGAGAGAGAGAGACAGAGAGAGAGACAGAGAGAGTTACAGAGAGAGAGAGAGACAGAGAGAAAGATAAATAGAGAGAGAGACAGAGAGAGAGAGACAGAGAGAGAGAGAGAATGGAATGAGTTCTGTACTTATTCATTCCAAGAGGCACAAGTGCTTTGCCTGAGTTGTATTAAGGAGTAAGGACTTGAAGGAATATGAGGAAGTCTCCAGGAAAATGGAGACATAAGAATGCATTAAAATGAGAGACAGCATATGTCACAAAATAGCCAAATTATGACTATCCATAGCTACTATCTTGTTAGCATTGATTGTGGCATATTTGAGGACCTGAGAGAATCAATGCGTATGGTAAACAATCACCTCCAAACTGAAATGTCAGAGGTGCAATACAGAATAATAAATATAGAATCTAGACAAAACTAATGACAAAACAAGTTAAACAAATTAAAACACAGAAGGCACAAAGGGGGAGAGGCTAACAATTGAGTTAGCCGGAATCCTAGTGGGGGTAAAATATCTATCCATCTGCACAGCTTTTGTTGATTGGTGACTATGCTAGCTGACAGCTGAGTACTGAGTGCTTTCCTTCAGCTTCTACAATAGCGGATTCATTTCTATGCCGTAAGACACAGGAATCAGGCATGTAGGCAAGTGTCAGGGAAACCATTCACATGTTGCACAATTTCATAGCCATTCGCTCACTATCTCTAGAAGAAGAAAGCTATGTCCTCTGTTTATTTCACTTGAACTCTGTTTATTTCATCTTGGGTCAAAGATACCTACTCCAAAAGCAAAACAAAAAAAATTTCCAAAACTCTTTTAAAGATGTATTATTTTTACTTACGCTGAATTTTTATTATATTTGTTTGTTTGTTAATTTATTTATTTACTAATTTGTTTGTTTATTTATGTTTCTTTGTTTTTATGGCACTGGAAATTCTAAATGATCATTCTTTCAATTTGCCTTTATTTAGTAAAGCTTCTTGGTTTTTCTATTGGAATTGATTTGTGCATCTTTTTTTTGCAGCCAAATGAGTCAGCAGAGATAGGATGTTGATGGATCTCATTGGACTTGGGTCAACATTGTTCTCAAAATAAAAGGAGCCAGTCTGGCCTGCTTTAATGGACCACTCCATCATATTGAAAGCTGTGCTTCCAGGCTGCAGTCATTGTGTTGTGCCCTTATCCTAAAAAATATGATTAGGCAAATCTACATTTGGGCAAGATCTTATCTTCGCATTGTTGCTTTTATCTCTGACAGTTCCTTTTATCCTTGAAGTTACAGTGTTTACTACTTTTTCTCTTTTGGACATTCCTTAATTTTCAAATCTAACATATTAGACCTCTCTCTCTTTATTCTCTTTCACTCAAATTGATCTGTTAGAGATTTTAAAATAAATTTTGCATAAAATAGTTTTTGTAACACCTGCAAAGCTTCCACGTGAACGCTAAGTTCATAAATAATAGAGGCTACCAAGAAGTTCTCTCCTCATAGGAATATTTGTATATAACTGTGATCTTTCTTTCCTAAGAAAAATAGAGTGCATGTCTAATAGTTGGATTTTAGACATAATTACAGTCAAGGTCACTGTTTTTAAAACCACAGTTCCTTAGCAACATTACGAGGGAATATATATCTTGACTGACTTGATATTGTATAGACATTCTTCTTGAATAGAGAAATCTAGGAACTGATATGACTTAGCAAGATTGGCAAAACAAAAATTTTAATTATCAAATTTACTTAGTAAATCTATTTTGACTTTTTAACTTCATATATACTTAGGAAGTACAGATGGAAATGTGGTTTTGAAATCAGTCAAATGTGTGTTTGAAGTTGCCTGAAATTTCTAATTACCTAATTTCTATAGACACAATTTTCTTATTAACGCATTCATTGGCATCCAGTGAATATTAACTATATACTGGAGTTGATCTAATAAGAAATAATAGGTAAAATTTTTCCCTGACTTTATCTGAAAGGATCAATGGCATCATATTGGGCCCAGCTATCTCCATATCATCCTCCTTTTATTGGATATTGCAGTGTGGCAGAATTACTGTTCAACCCCAACTTGGAGGTCAACAATGTGAGTCTTAATGCACTCTGTTTGGGGACAGTGATGCTCTATGCCAATTGGAAAGGACAATATTTCTATATTTATATTATATCCTAAACTACAGGCCTCTAGATCTAATATTGTAAAACAGACTCCAGTGATTCCTGATCATTGTTCATGGTTGTGGTTGAAAGAAAGAACCTGGGGAAAGGGTTGGGGTTAAATATTACTTTTGATACTCTCTTGCTTGCTGGAATGCTGTTTCTTGAATCATGAATTAAAATTTTTTGAGATTGATTAAATAAGTGAACAGAGTTTTCTTCCTCACAGGAAGAAGATGTTCTGAAATTCGAGATGGAACAAACACAACCGCTGTGTACCCTGGGGAAGTGAAGCTACATAACTAGCATGGATTTTTGCTTATGTTATCAGCAAACACAGGCCTTTTTGTCCTGGATTATGTTTTTAAAGACATTTGTAGAATTTGCTTCAGAAATTAGGGTTCGTGTCTCATTCCAGAAAAAGCAGATTGTACATTGCCTTGAAGCTAAAGATAATGTTTTCCTCCAGGGCAAAGGTCACTCAGTGTTTGCTGTCTAGTACAATAAAGATAATATCTCTGTCTGGAGCTCATGGTTGACTTGCTTAATGTCCGTTATAAAATATTTGGCTTCCCTAAGCTGAGGATGCTGCTAAGTTACAAGGCATGATGTCCAGAGGAGTTTTATGCTTTTCTTTACTTCTCCTGTGTAAACTTTGCCTCAGAGATCCTTCATAAGAAATCTACATATTATTCATATCACTGATGTGGTGAAAAGTGTTTTCAACATGACTCAGGTGTCCAGTGAGGCTAGAAGAGGTTTTGATCATCTGCGGCTGCAGTTTTAAGTAACTTTAAGCCATGTGACATGGAACTGGGAAGTGAACTTGAATACTTTGAAGGAGCATTATGTATTTTTAGCAACTGAGCCACATCTCCAGCCCAATCATTTGAAAGAGCAATATGTATTTTTAGCAGTTGAGCCACCTCCTTAGCACTAAGGATTTTGTCTGTGACTCAAGAACAGCGTGACTTCTTCCAGTCTTCATGGAGGCACAGAATAGACACTTATTTGCTTGTGTCTAGAGTAAACTCACAGCTCCTTCAGAGTTTTTGTTATCTCCTGCTAGAACAGAAAAGAATTGCCTTCTTCCAGTAAAACTCATCAAGATATTTCTGTTGTTAATATTCCTTATCAGTTGTGGCTTTCAGACTTGCTCAGTCTATATATGATCTGAGAGATCATCCCTCATTCTACAGATAAATATGACTGAAGCTAAGTATTGCTTCCCTAAAATAAATCATTCAGAAACATTTAGAGAAAGTATTAGATTTTCATATTCCTTCTTTGTGTGCTGTTGCGTAGGTACCACTGTTTATTTTGAAAGCAAGCATCAAATTCTACTAATTTCAAACAACTAAGTAACAGATAAAGCCTTAACAGATAAAATGTGGAAATGGAAGAAAGGATACTGTATCTTTCCCATATCACCAGAGGGTAGCATGTTCCCTTTTTGCACAGGTCTTGGATTGGAGCTAATAGTGATTTCTATCATGGAAGAAAAAATTACATCTTTCATGGTGTGGCATGTTTTCCTCTTAGCTAGCTACAATACTATATGTAAATGTTCCAAAGTATAGTTTTGGATCTTAAATGTGTCATGTGCATGGACATCGGGAATTAGCATGTTCTGAATTCATCCAAAATACTGGATTAGTTTTAACAGTCTCTTATATTCTTGGGAAATATTCTTTTTTTTTTTTTTTTTTTTTTTTGTAAAATAAATGTTATTGTTTATTGAATCACAGTGAATTTGGCTCACTGGTAGATCTGAATAGTTCTTATAAAAGCTTCCTTTGTATTTTCCTTTCAAACTATAAAGTTTTAATGGACCAGATATGGTTTTAAATTTTTTTCTTCTGAAAGATGAGAAAGTGAGAGCAATAAAATGAGTTGGGGTGGGAGACGAGAGGAGAAGAGGAAGGAAGAAGAGGGGAGGGAAGGACAGAGGAAGAGAGCTGGAGCTTGTAGGAGTGCACGGAGGTGAGAGGACTGAGATCAAGGTTGTCCCTCCACCATGGAGGTCGAGTCTGGAACCCTGGGCAGTGGCATCTTCCATTTCATGCTCACTTCATCGTAACCTCATTTCCACATGACATCTTCTGTTCTCTTTATACAATTTCTCCAGCTTTTGAATATAACTTTCCATACTTTGAGAAGAGTTCAAATGACGGCAGAACAGTCTGAAAATCCTTCACTAAAGGTGAGCCGGAAGCATCTCACACTTGACTTGTTCTTTAGGAGGTACATGCAGGAGGAGTTTTTTGCAAGTAGCCAGATTTGAAGCATTTGTTTAAGAAATGTGTTTCCACAGCCTGAGAGTTAACGAGGCAGCCCCTGTACCAACTCCAAATACTGTGAATAAACTGAAGAGATTTGTTTTTTTTTTTCTTTTTTTTTTTTAAATTTTTTTTTTCAGCAAATCAAAAAAATTTAAAAAGCATTCATACAGAATAAAATGAAAAGAAACAAACAAGCAAAATATCAAGGGTCAGATATACTTATACAAAAATTCTATAGAGCCTTCAAACAAGCAATATTTTTTGAGTTATGTTTAGAAAAATTCAGAACCACAATAAGCTCCTTCACAAAGCAAATAATATTGAACTAGTGAAATCACGTGTAAACCCAACAAAAATATATAAATTATAGTCCAGTATCCCTCATGAGTATACATACAAAAATTCTCAATGAAGTAGTTGCAAACTGAATACAAGAGATATAAAAAAGATAATATTCCATGAATAACTGAACAACTGTTTTTTTTTTTTAGAAGAACATACTCCATATACAGGCTGCATGTTTTGGGATAGCCCCCACTCCAGAAGTTTGAGACCTACATGAAAACCAAGCTGCACATTTACAACATATGTGCAGGGAGGCCTAGGTTCAGCCCATGGAGGTAGATCTGTGTAGACTAGGTATGCTCCACGGTTGGTGATTCAGTCTCTGAGAGCTCCAAGGGTTCAGGTTCGTTTACTCTGTTGATCTTCCTGTGCAGTTCCTATCTCCTTAGGGCCCACAATCCTTCCACCTATTCTTCTATAAGAGTCCTCAAGCTCCACCACTGTTTGGCTCTGGATGTCTGTATCTGTCTGATTCAGCTGCTGGTTAGAGCCTTTCAGAGGACAGCTTGCCCCTGTCTGTTCTCAGACTGGAGGTTTAGATTCTGGGGGCTCTGGTTGAATCTTTTGATACTCATTCTAAAAAGGACAAAAGCACCCTCACTTTGGTCTTCCTCCTTCTTCTTGAGTTTCATGAGGTTTATGCGTTGCATCTTAGGTATTGTGTGTTTTGGGGCTAATATCCGCTTATCAGTGAGTGCATACCATGTGTGTTCTTTTGTGACTGGGTCATCTCACTCAGGATGATATTTTCTAGCTCCATCCATTTGTCTAAGAATTTCATGAGCTCATTATTTTTAATAGCTGAGTAGTATCATCCTTGTGTAAATGTACCACATTTTCTGTATCCATTCTTCTGTTGAAGGACATCTGGGTTCTTTCCAGCTTCTGGCTATTATAAATAAGGCCGCTATAAACATAGTGGAGCATGTGGCCCTGTTGCATGTTGAAATATCTTCTGGGTATATACCCAGGAGGGGTATAGCTGGGTCCTGCTGGTCCAACTGGAGGTCAACTTGTAGAAGAATGCAAATTGATCCATACTTATCTCCTTATACAAAGCTCAATTCCAAGTGGATCAAGGACCTCCACATAAAACCAGCTACACTGAAACTAATAGAAGAGAAAATAGGGAAAAGCCTTGATCATATGGGCACAGGGGAAAAGTTCCTGAACAGAACACCAATGGCGTATGCTCTAAGATCGAGGATTGACAAATGGGATCTCATAAAACTGCAAAGCTTCTGTAAAGCAAAGGATACGGTCAACAGGACAAAGCGGGAACCAACAGACTGGGAAAAGATCTTCACCAACCTTACATCTGATAGAGGGCTAATATCCAAGGTATACAAAGAACTGAAGAAACTAGATTCCAGACAATCAAATAACCCTATTAAAAAATGGGGTAGAGAGTTGAACAAAGAACTCTCAACTGAGGAAACTCGAATGATTGAGAAACATCTAAAGAAGTGCTCAGCATCCCTAGTCATCAGGGAAATGCAAATGAAAACAACACTGAGATTCCACCTCACACCAGTCAGATTGGCTAAGATCCATAACACAGGTGACAGCAGATGTTGGCGAGGATGTGGAGAAAGAGGAACACTCCTCCATTGTTGGTGGGATTGCAAGCTGGTACAACCACTATGGAAAGCAGTCTGGCGATACCCCGGGAAAATATTCTTTAAAGTGACAGCAATTTAACCTCCTCCTTTTTCTTTTGAGTCCCCATATTCTCATCTCAGAATAGCAATGGCTTATTTCATGTTTTCTCCTACTGTCTAGTCTTAGAATCAGCCATATTTGTACTTTACAACAAACAGCTTCCATATCTCAAAAACTTAAGAGAGTTGCTGTCGCTGCAACATTCTCACTGTAGGTTTTGTACTGATATTTCCAGATGTGTCCTCATACTGACATAGAAAGACTGAGCCTTCCATCTTGAACATGAATCACCATCACATCAGTAACCCTTAAATCTTATTTTCCTAGTAATTTCCTTGGCATTCACACATGCTAAAAACCTGTGTTATGATCACATGGACTTCAGGGGAGAAGATGGTGAGGTTGTTATCTAGCAAGAAGCAGAAGAACTGGGTAAATGTAATAAGTAACAATGATGGTCATTGTCCACCTTACTGTGATGTATGCTTAAAAGTTGGGTTGCATTTTCCTCTTCTTCCATCCATCACTTTGCTTTCTTTGAGACAGCATTCTCACTTGTGCTGACAATCTTTGTCTTTCAGTGGAATGCTCCAAGGGGGAACTTAGTTCTTCAAATTATATGAGAAAAGTTTGAAAAGTAAAGAAAGGGAAAATCTCAGGTTTTAAAAAAATGCTACAGAGTAGACATTAGAAACACAATGGAAATTGTCAAAAAGAGAAAGAGAACTAAAAAACCGAAGGAAAAGTGAGAAAGAACAGCTAAGGTGAACAAAATAGTCAAAGAAAAGGAGCTGAGTGGCAAGCACACATTCTCACATCTCAAAACTCTCTGGAAAGAAGAGACAATAGACCTAAGGGACTTTATTTAAATCTTATTATGTTGTACCCTGGGGCTTATCCTTAGCTTATCATCCTGGGTCCCCTGCTGACTTCAAGAGAAAAAAAAATATATATATATATATATACACACACCCATTGGAAGTGCCAATGAAACAAAAGTGGGGGATCTCAAAGCCGCTGATGAATACACACACAAAAGACCCACAGCTTTCTCCTCACCCTGCTCCCCCCCCCCCCCGCTCACTTTTTCACAGAAGTGAAAAAAGTGAGTACCCAGCTGAGATCCAAATTTCCCCCAACTCATCATGAAAATAGAGAGAATATTGCTGGTCTAAAACTTTAAATGTAAGGAGATCAAAATGATACTTCAAATACCAGGAATAATCTTGACAATTTCTTCAGGTTGTGTGAACCACTCCCATATCATTCTATGTCTCTGATGATGGTTCTTATCTGTGTAAGCAAAGTGGAGTGAACTAGTGGAAAGAGGCCACCTTTTCATGAAAGCTAAATTCCTCCTGACAGCAGTACACACTACAATTAAAATCACAGGAAAACACATAAATCTACTTTGCATCTTTATTTACTTGTTGGAGAGAGAGAGGGAGGGAGGGAGGGAGGGAGGGAGGGAGGGAGGGAGGAGGGAGAACACCAAGGAACAATTTTTTTCTTTTCCTTTCTTTTATTTATTTATTTATTTATGTATTTATTTATTGTAAATGGCTGGGTCGTGTTTGGTCTTCACTTCTTTATGACCAGTTATTTGCATCTGTGACTCAAACAACCCACCCACTCCTTACTTCCCTGGAAGACAAATTTGGTCTTGCTCTTAGACTGGTATAGATCCTAGACTGCTATAGAGCCTCGTAGCTTTTTCATGTGTTCTTGGACTATATATTCAGGCATACACTCAGCTGAAAGATGTGCTTATTGTCCAATCATTTTGAATTTTGTAGCATTTGTCAACAAATTTGGTGCTGTTTATAATCCTCCTGCAATGGTTTCTGATGTCTGTGTTTAAAATATGCAATCCATGACTCATTAACAATTTAAATGTTTACTCAAAACTTAAGTGAATAACTTACAGGGACCACCAACACATTTAAGGAATGCTGTCTGCCCATTTCACAGCCAGTCTTTCATGGACTCTTCCTCTTAGTTATCAAAAGATAACAAATAATAAAAATAGGCCAATGAACACAATCCCCATTCTTGAATCTTGCTAGAGGTGGACTCAGTGCAAATTCAGTGCCCAAATGGAGATACCTAAAGTATAACCACAGTAGCAGAAGGAATTTATGACTCTAGGCCCTGCATTATAAGGACAACTGACTCTCCTTACTAACAAATGAGTAAACTTTTGTCCCAGGACAGAGAACATGCAAAAAGCACTCTGAGGCTTGACTCCTGAACCTGTGTCACCAGCTTGAAAGAACAGTACAAAGTATTTGGCACTCAGATCAGAACAAAAGCACATTCATGTATCATTTGCAGACTCAACTGATACCAAACCAAGTCTGCAGAGGTTCACTTTCACTCCACAGTTCCTTTCTTCAAATAAGCATGATCCAAGCCTTATTTTTAATCCACTTTGGGCTGTGAATATGTAGCAGTAGAGAGATTTCAAATACCCTAAATAGCAATAGTCAAGATCAACAGTTGAAGCAAAGGATTTATTTGGCATGAGAAAACACACACATGCAACAGATACACAGAGCAGAGATGCTCCACAATACAGATTAGGAACAAAGAAAACAAATATTGCCTTCTGGAGTGCTTCTATTAAAAACAAACCAAAACAACAACAACAAAAAACATACTTAGGTTGGTCAATTTGAAGAAAGACAGGATAGTTTATTGTCCTACAACTGTTGTGTGGCATGTCCTGATCTGGCCTTGCACTCTTTGAGTCAGTCCATCAGCAGAGTACTACTGCTGAAAGAAAAAAAAAAATCCCACACTTTTGCTATAAGCTGGCAAGTTGTTGTCACAAATGAGTAGGAAGTATATTTGCCACCTTTACTACCTCTCTATGGACCTTCTCTATCTATCAGCCATCCAAGGAATCTGTCTAATATAGCAGTAAGAGTTTTCTATAACCTAATCACTTAGTTGCTATTGATTGCAAATTATGCATGAACCATTTATTTTGATGGTGATTTGAAGAGAGAAGTCTCATTTCTCATGTCCCAACCAGTTTAGGTTCTCTCTGCATTCAGAAAGGCTCTCTCTGCATTCTCTCTCAACCACAAACATCCTTAAACTCCTTAGGTTTTCTTTCTTTATTTGAAGATGTTATTCCCAGACACTGTATCCTCACCAGATCCCCCATGTACAAAAAGTTTTTCTGAGAAATAATTAACCATCCATATTTTTTATTGAATTAAAATTTGTTGTTACCTCGAATAGGTCTATGGTTCTCATTTATACTATGTGAAAATCAGTAATCTGGGAAATAGTTTATTTCTCTCTCAACCCCCATGGTGTATATAGCTCAGTACTTCATCGTAGGAGGCTTGTAATGAGTACTTGTTAGAAGAATGAAGGAAAAGTATCAATTCATCACTCAGTAACCAGGTCTTTTTCCTGGTGAGGTGGGTTACTATTTTAAAGGTACAATAATTCTCTGTATCAAAATCCATTTTTGGAGAAAACTTACAATCACTGTGTGATTAGGCAGGCCTTTTGCCCACTTGATTTCCAATTCTAAGTGAAATTTACATTTATTCTTAAGATTTTTTCTGCTCAGATTGGATGAAATTCAATTGCTTCTTTGATTTAGACATCTATTAGTCTCATCTCCTATAGAATATTTTAAACACACAAAGTAAAATGCCAAAGTTATTATTCTAAAGAATTCATGTTTTAGTAAATGAATGACATATATATATATATATATATATATATATATATATATATACACATATCTGTGTGTTGTGTGTGTGTGTGTGTGTGTGTGTGTATAACAGAATTATATATATATGTACATATACATATATTAAACACCCAGAAATGAATACTCTTTAACCTACAATATGTTGAAAACTAGGGAGGAAGCCAGAGAGAAGCCAGAAAATTTGAACGTACTTTTTCACCTTTGTATATGAGTGGTCCCCTAGCAATAGCTATTATTTTGTACCAATTAAATAAATAGACACATTAGTTTTAAAAAATACTAACTTTCCACAGTTCTAATTGGTGGGGTTTTACGTTGTTTGTTTTTGTTTTTAGTTTTCAGTTTATGAACACAAGCCACAATATGCAAACAATGAAAGTGGGATATTCTGTTTAGCTCAGAGGACTGGGATTAATTTTCTTCATTTTCCATTTTTACTTTGAAAGTATATGGGAGACAAAATTTAAAACTCAACATTAATAAATACTTAGAATGGACTTAAATCACAAAAACCAAAGAGAATTGAAGCCTGAGAATGGCTAGACAATTTTGAAATGCATATTTTGGAAATAAAATACCTCTCTCAACTCATTATAACACTCAGATAAATTTTAGTCAAAAACTCATTCAAACTTTGAAAACTTGATGCCAATTTGCAAAATATATAAATGAGTGTCCGTCAAAGGCATGGCCCAAATTCACATAAGAATTAGGGCTGATGTGGTAGTTTTGCTGACTTTTATTGGTAAGTTCAGAAGTGGGTAGATTAGTATAATGGTGGAATTCTGCCAAACTCTATTTCCTGTTTTTCTTTTTTTATTGGATATTTTATTTATTTACATTTCAGATGCTATTACCCTTTCCCCATTTCCCCTCCCTAGAAATGCCATATCCCACCCTTCCCGCTTTTTGCTTTTATACCATTTTAATTATCTGTAAGTATTAAGGTCAGTTCTAGGTTGAGGAACTAGAAATACAATAGATGCAAATAGTTAAGGAACAAGCAAGACAATAAATACAAATAGTTAAAGAACAAGCAAGGCAATAAACAAAATTCTGTGAACTCTCCCATGATCACTGTTTCTAAGCGCTTATCAGGATGATTCGAATATCTGAGCCTACTTCCCTGTCCTAGCCCAAAGTCATTTTCATGTCTGAAGCCTACGTCCTTGCTCTAGCCTAAGATTTAGACTCCTGCCTGAAATTACATCTTTGTTCTAGCCTAATGTCAGATTCCTGCCTGAAGCCCACTTCCTTGTCCTTGGCCAATGTCATATTCCTGCCAAGCAGCTCATTTCCTTGTCCTTGGCCCATGTCAGATTCTTGCCAAGCAGCCCCAATAGCTCTTCACCTCTACCTCTTTTTTATTTCACAAACAAGATTGAGCCTGTCTTAGGTCGTTCTAATAAGAATGCCTTCCTTACCCATCGTGGAATATGCATTATCAAAAGCAATGCACTTCTGTCTTGGTTGGTAAGAATATATGCAGAATCTTACTCATCCTTGGCTTGCCAGCCTGTTAATTTAATAACTCTTTCTGGGGGTCCATTTTCAGTTTCAAGCCATGTACTTTGGCTGCCAATATATTGATATTATTAAAGACAAGCTTTAGCATGACGAGCAGAAATAGAAGTATTCCTAGTACAAAAAGGGCTAGAATGATCAAGTTATATATGCCATTCTTGAAGCTAGACCAAAATAGAAATACTGACCTCAGAACATGGGTAATTTTATCAGCAGTATCTGCTGAATCAATGTTCAGCAGAGCAGTATTCTTAAAATTCATAAACTCACTATGTAAAGTTAAAACATCCAGAGAGTTGCTAGAATTATGCCAAATATACTGCAAGTGTCTTTAAACTTTTTCCTAATTATAATAATTACCATTGTAAATTTTAGAACTAACAGGAGTCCAATGATATTTGGCATGACACTTAAGGTGGCTCCTTACTCTTTAACTCTGAACCTCCTTCCTATAACTTGAATAGGATAAAGGACATCAATTCTTTGTTTCAAATTCCTATCTAAATCCTCTTGTATACTCAACAGATTAGTAACATTTTTTTTTTTGTAAATGATTAACAAAAGTAGCTATTTTAACTTCTTGTGTCAAAGCAATTGCAGAAGCAGTGGTGATAGCAATTAATGTAATTAAAGCTGTTATACCAGCAATAATCAAGCCCACTATCCTATTGCTTCTGCTTAAAGTTTGACTCACTTCTTCCAGTACTTGCAAAGATTTTTCAGAAGACCAAGTTTCTGTGATACTCAGAGCAATAAAACGAAAGCTGGTTGATAGACCTTCATAAAAGACATGACAGGTTTCAACACACTAACACATTTAGAAAGTGTACAATCAATGCAAGTTATATTAAATATTGTAGAAGAAATAAAAATAATTTTATCTTGACAATTAAAAGAGCCTTAACAGATACTAACACTTATTTGAAATCCAGATCCTGTCCAATCTTTATCTATTGCTAATATAACATAGAGAACTGCAGATAACTTCCAAATGTCTCTGAAAGTGTCCAGAACCAGCCTTCCAAATGAATACTGTTATTTCCAATATTGGATTGATTTCTAGATCAGTACATGATTGAGTCCGAATAACTGGTCACATTTACCAAAAATACAAGAGTCTTTATAACTTCTCTTTTTGATTCTCTGTTCCACAAGGTCTAAAATCTTGAGGCAAGGCAGCTTGTCCCATCAGTTGTATAGGTAAGCAAAGGTGGGTCGGGATCATATGTCCAATACAGCTTCCAAGTAACCATTGTCAGGGCACTCAGCAAGATCACAGGTCAGCATCATTCTTTGTCCTGGCATCATCATGTTTCACCCATTGTTCTGGCAGCCATAATGTACTTTCAGCATCCTGTAGAAAAAACACACACACACACACATGCCCTCTTGCTCATATTAAATAACTGATCAGCATCATGACATATGCCAGTAAATGGATACTTCCCTTTCACCTATGCATAAGTATCCATAGTTAGAGTGCTGTAGACACTCAGCAGAAAGTTCCTTGGCAACCAAAAGTTTTAAAAAATATTTAAAATAAAAGAACATGATTTAAATAAATTTATGGTATATAAGGATTTCCCTCCTCCTTTTTTATTTTTTGAAGATATTGTTTTAAATTTCCATGGGCCCCTTCAACAGTCCGTTGTCTTTGACAATTATAAGGAATCCAGTAATATGGGTAAATTGCTGTCAAAAATGTCTCAAATGCTTGACTGCAGTAGCCAGTTCCATTATCTGGTTTTGTTTGTTTGTTTGTTTGTTGTTTTGCTTTGTTTTTATTATTTCATACTTTATCTACATTTCAGATGTTATCCCCTTTCCCCACTTCCCCCCACTCAGAAACCCTTAATCCCATCCTCCCCCCTCATATTTCTATGACGGAATGCCCACCCACTCCCACCTCACTGCCCTCAAATTCCCCACTCTGGAGCATCCAGCCTTCACAGGACCAAGAGCCTCCTCTTCCCCTGATGCCTGACAAGGCTGTCCTCCACTACATATAGAGCTGGAGCCATAGGTCCCTCCATGTGTGTTCCAAGGCTAGCTGTTGAGACCCTGAGAGCTCCAATTGGTTGGTATTGTTGCTCTCCCATGGGGCCACAAGCCTGTTTAACTCCTTCAGTCTTCTATCTCCTCCATTGGGAACCCCTTAATCAGTTCAAGGGTTAGCCGTGAGCATCTGCCTCTGTATATGTTAGGCTCTGCCAGGCCTCTCAGGAGATAGCTTTATCAGGCAGGCTCCTGTCACCATGCACTTCCTGACATCCCCAAAAGTGTTTACATTTGGTGATTGTATCTGGTATGGAACACCAGGTGGGGCAGTCTCTGGACAGTCCCTCCCCCAGTTTCTGCTCCACACATTGTGTCTGTATTTGCTCCTGTGGGTATTTTGTTACTCTTTCTAAGAAGAATTGAAATCTCCACACTTTGGTTTTTCTTTTCCTTGGGCTTTATGTGGTCTATGAGTTATTGTTGGGCCCCATTTCAGCCCTGGTTTGGGCCTTGTGGACAAACCCAAACCTGATTTGAGTTTCTGCAGCCTTGTGGGAAAGCCTAAGCCTGCTTGAGTTTTAAGTCCTATTTTAGTCACTTCTATATTGGAATGATCCAGCCAGACCTGTTTGGCCCTACCTCTTCCCTGCTGTTAATATAGAGCTTTACCATTGACTCTGCCAGTCACCTCTTATAATCCATCACACTTACTGCCTCCTATGTCATCTCACCCAATGATCTGAGTTTATATAATCGAGAGACTGTTTCAATAAAGTTTAGTTCCTACTTCAACAAGACTCCCAGCCTGGTGTGTTTCTTTTGGGCTGTTGATACTCACCACACAGCTCAGCCCCAGAGAAACTAGATTGGACCAGGACCTCCCTCCTCTTGCCTGAACCTGCTAGAAAGGAGCCATTAAGTTATATTTTTGGTATTCTGAGATTTTGCGCTAATATACACTTATCAATGTGTGTTCTTTTGTGATCAGGTTACCTCACTCAGGATGATATTTTCTAGTTCCATCCATTTGCCTAAGAATTTCATGAAGTCATTGTATTTAATAGCTAAGTAGTATACCATTGTGTAAATGTACAACATTTTCTGTATCCATTCCTCTGTTAAAGGACATCTGGGTTTTTTCCAGATTCTAGCTATTGTAAATAAGGCGTGATATGAACATAGTGGAGTATGTGTCCTTGTTATATGTTGGAGTATCTTTTGGGTATATGCCCACAAGTGGTATCGCTGGATCCTCAGGTAATATTATGTTTAATTTTCCGAGGAACCACCAGAGTGATTTCCAGAGTGGTTGTACCAGCTTAAAATCCCACCAACTTAGGAGTGCTTGTCTTTCTCCACATCCTCACCAGCATCTGCTGTAATCTGAGTTTTTAATCTTAACCATTCTGACTGGTGTGAAGTGGAATCTCAGGGTTGTTTTGATTTGCATTTCACTGATGACTAAAGATGTTGAACATTTCTTTAGGTGCTTCTCCATCATAAGATATTCCTCAGTTGAGAATTCTTTGTTGAGCTCTGTACCCTGTTTATTAATAGGGTTATTTGATTGTCTGGAGTCTAATTTCTTGAATTCTTTATGTATTTTGGATATTAGCCCTCCATCAGATATAGGGTTGGTAACGATCTTTTCCATATCTGTTGGTTGCCATTTTGTCCTATTGACAGTGTCCTTTGCCTTACAGAAGCTTTGCAATTTTGTGAGTTCCCATTTGTCAATTCTTGATCTTAGAGAATAAGCCATTGGTATCAGTTCAGGAACTTTTCCCCTGTGTCCAAGTGTTCAAGGTTATTCCCCAATTTCTCTTCTATTAGTTTCAGTGTATCTGGTTTTATGTGGAGATCCTTGATCCACTTGGACTTGAGTTTTGTACAAGGAGATAAGAATGAGTCGATTTGTATTTTTCTACATGCTGACCTCCAGTTCAACCAGCCCCATTTGTTGAAAATGCTGTCTTTTTGTCACCCAATGATTTTAGCTCCTTTGTCAAAGATCAAGTGAACATAGGAATGTGGGTTCATTTTTGAGTCTTCAATTCTATTCCATTGATCTTCTTGCCTATCTCTCTCTGTAACAATACTATGCAGTTTTTTTGTTTGTTTGTTTGTTTTTATCACTATTGCTCTGTAGTACAACTTAAGGCCAGGGATGGTGATTCCTTCAGAAGATCTTTTAATGTTCAGAATAGTTTTTGCAATCCTGGGTTTTTTGTTATTCCAAATGAATTTGAGAATTGCTCTTTCTATCTCTTTGAACAATTAGGTTGGAATTTTGATGGGGATTGCACTGAATCTGTAGATTGCTCTCAGCAAGATGTCCATTTTTACTATATTAATCCTATCAATCCATGATAATGGAAGATCTTTTCATTTCCTGAGATCTTCTTTGATTTCTTTCTTCATGGACTTGAACTTCTTGTCCTATAGATCTGTCACTTGCTTGGTTAGATTCACACCAAGGTATTTTATATTATTTGCGACTACTGTGAAGGGTGTCTTTCTAATTCCTTATCAGCCTGTTTATCCTTTAAGTAGAGGAAGGCTAATAATTTGTTTGAGTTAATCTTATATCTAGCCACTCTTCTGAAGTTGTTTATCTGCTTTAGGAGTTCTCTGGAGGGCATTTTGGGGTCACTTAAACATATGATCATATCAAGTGCAAATAGTGATATTTTGACTTTTTTCGTTCCAATTTGTATCCCTTTGACCTCCTTTTGTTGTCTAATTACTCTGGCTAGGACTTCAAATACTATATCGACTAGGTATGGAGAGAATGGGCAGCATTGTCTAGTCCTGGATTTTAGTGGGATTACTTCAACTTTCTCTCCATTTAGTTTGATGTTGGCTACTAGTTTGATGTATATTGCTTTTACTATCTTTAGATATGGGCCTTGAATTCTTGTTCTTTCCAATATTTTTACCATGAAGGGGTACTGAATTTTGACAAATGTTTTATCAGCATCTAGTGAGATGATCATGTGTTTATTTTTTTCCTTTGAGTTTGTTTATATAGTGGATTACATTGATGGTTTTCCGAATATTGAACCATCCTTGCCTTTCTGAGATAAAGCCTACTTGATCATAGTAGATGATTTTTTTGATGTGTTCTTGGGTTTGTTTTGCAAGAATTTTATTGAGTATTTTTGCATCAATATTCATAAAGGAGATTGGTCTGAAGTTCTCTTTCATTGTGTTGTCTGTGTGTGGCTTAGTTTTGAGCATAATTGTGGCTTCATAGAATGAACTGGGTAGTGTTCCTTCTGTTTCTATTTTGTGGAATAGATTATAGAGAATTGGTATTAGGTCTTCTTGGAAGGTCTGATAGAATTCTGCACTAAAACCATCTGGTCCTGGGCTTTTTTTGGTGGGGGACCATTAAAGACTGAGGCTATTTCTTTAGGGTTATAGGACTATTTAGATGGTTTATCTGATCCCGATTTAACTTTGGTACCTGGTTCTGTCTAGGAAATTGTTTATTTCATTCAGATTTTCCAGTTTGTTGAGTATAGGCTTTTGTAGTAGGATCTGATGATTTTTTAGATTTCTTGTTTCTGTTGTTATGTCTCCTTTTTCAGTTCTGATTTTATTAATTTGAATGCTGTCTCTGTGCCCTCTGGTTTGTCTGGCTAAGTGTTTAGCTATCTTGTTGATTTTCTCAAAGAACCAGCTCCTGGTTTTTGTTGATACTTTGTATAGTTCTTTTTGTTTCTACTTGGTTGATTTCAGCCCTAAGTTTGATTATTTCCTGCCATCTACCCCTCTTGGGTGCATTTGTTTCCTTTTGTTCTAGAGCTTTCAGGTGGATTGTCAAGCTGCTATTGCATGCTTTCTCCAGTTTCTTTGTGTAGGCACTTAGAGTTATGAATTTTCCTCTTAGCATTGCTTTCATTGTGTCCTAAGAGTTTTGGTGTGATGTGCCTTCATTTTCATCAAATTCTAAAAAGTCTTCAATTGTTTTCTTTATTTCTTTCCTGTCTATGTTATCATTAAGTAGAGTGTTGTTCAGTGTCCATGTGTATGTGAGCTTTCCATTGATTTTACCATTACTGAAGACCAGCCTTAGTCCGTGGTGATCTGTTAGGATGGATGGGATTATTTCATTTTTCTTGTATCTGTTGAGGCCTGGTTTGTGATCAATTATATGCTCAATTTTGGAGAAGGTACTGAGAAGAAGGTACATTATTTTGGTTTTGGATGAAATGTTCTATAGGTATCTGCTAAATCCATTTGGTTCATAACTTCTTTTAGTTTCATTGTGTCTCTGTTTTGATTCTGTTTCCATGATCTGTGGGTGCCCTTGTATTTGGAGCATAGATGTTCAGAATTGAGATTTCATCTTGGTTGATTTTTCCTTTGAGAAGTATGAAGTGTCCATCAAAAGTTCATTTTATTTGGCATTAGAATGGTTACTCCAGCTTGTTTCTTGGAACCATTTGCTTGGAAATTGTTTTTCAGCCTTTTATTCTGAGGTAGTTTCTGTCTTTGTCACTGAGGTGTGTTTCCTGTATGCAGAAAAATGTTGGGTCCTATTTACATATCCAGTCCATTAGTTTGTGTCTTTTTATTGGGAGAATTGACTCCATTGATGTTAAGAGATATAAGAAAAAGTGATCGTTGCTTCCTGTTAATTTTGTTATTAGAGGTGGAATCACATTTGTGTGGCTAACTTCTTTTGGGTTTGTTGGAAGAAAATTTCTTTCTTGCTTTTTCTATGGTAAAATTTCCCTCCTTGTGTTGGAGGTTTCCCTGGTTTATCCTTTGTAGGGCTCGATTTGTGGAAAGATACTGTTTAAATTTGGTTTTGTAATGGAATATCTTGGTTTCTCCATCTATGGTAATTGAGAGGTTTGCTGGGTATAGTAGCCTGGGCTGGCATTTCTGTTCTTTTAGGTTCTGTATGATATCTGTCCAGGATCTTCTGGCTTTTATAGTCTCTGGTGAGAAGTCTGGTGTAATTCTTATAGGTTTGCCTTTATATGTTACTTGACCTTTTTCCCTTACTGCTTTTAATATTTTTTCTTTGTTTTGTGCATTTGGTGTTTTGATTATTATATGATGAGAGGAATTTCTTTTCTTCTCTAGTCTATTTGGAGTTCTATAGGGTTCTTATATGTTCATAGGCATCTCTTTCTGTTGAAGATACTTTTTGGCCCTTTAAGTTGGGAATCTTCACTCTCTTCTATACCTATTATCCTTAGGTTTGGTTTTCTCATTGTGTCCTGAATTTCCTGGATGTTTTGGGTTAAGAGTTTTGCATTTTGTATTTTCTTTGACAGCTGTGTCAGTGTTTTCTATGGTATCTTCTGCACCTGAGATTCTCTCTTCTATCTCTTGTATTCTGTTGGTGATGCTTGCATCCATGACTCCTGATTTCTTTCCTAAGTTTTCTATCACCTGAGTAGTCGTTATTTCTTTATTGTTTCTACTTCCAGTTTTATGTCCTGGGTAGTTTTGTTCATTTCCTTCACTTGTTTGGTTGTGTTTTCTTGTAATTTTTAAAAAGATTTTTGTGTTTTCTCCTTAAGTGCTTCTACCTGTTTACCTGTGTTCTCCTGTACTGCTTTGAGGGAGTTATTTATGTCCTTCTTAAAGTCTTCTATCATCAGTTTGAGAAGTCATTTTACATCTGAATCTTACTTTTCTGTCATCATGTGGTATTCAGGACTTGCTATGGTGGGAGAACTAGGTTCTGATGATGCCATATAACTTTTGATACTGTTACTAATGTTCTTTAGCTTGCCTTTCAATATCTGGTTATCTCTAGTGCTACCTTCACTCACTGTCTCTGACTGAAGACTGACTGTCTTGTTATCTTGGTTGTGTCAGAACTTCTCAGAGTTGTGCTGTCTCTGTGATCCTGTGATAGTGAGATTCTGAGTGTGATAGCTCCTGGGAGTCAGACTGCTTCTTAGATCCTGAAATTCTGGTGTGCCCAAGTTCCTGAGATGTTGTGGTCCTATAATCTTATGGTCCTGGGTGTGTTAGAGCTCCTGGGAGTCCAGCCTCTTCTGGGTTTGGGGGGACTGGGTGCAAAGCTAGTGCCCTAGGACTGCTCTGGGCACTGACACAAACAGGAAGAAGTGTCTTTTGCCTCTGGCCATGAGTGAGTTTCTGAGTCCCCAAGGGTTCTGATTACTCCCTGTTGGGGGGCGGGGAGGCATGTTGAGGCCTACTCACCTAGGATTCTGGGTGTGTTATAGCTCCTCTCCTGTTTTTCTTAATGCTGGTTTTTAAATGACATCATTTTCTTTGAAGCTACTGCAACTAGTCAGACTTACAGTGTTGCCAAACTTAAGGTTACTATCTATCTATGTCTCAAGAAGACAGGTTTCCTCCCTGGTAGTGAAATGCTGAGAACAGACATACATGCAATATGGTCACACTGGGAAAGGGAAAGAGATCTAGTGATTTCTTCCCAGTCCATTTTCAGAGCTCCACTGTGAAGTTAAAATAGAGATCTCTGGGAGTTGGGGATGTCCATGTCTAAACAGTCCAGGGTACAGTACAGTCCTGCCTAACATAATCCCATCCTTATCTGTTCTCTAGTCATCCCAGTAATGTCATCTGACAATCAGTCAGAGTTTTGTTTTCTCTCTTCTGGAACATAAACTTTCCTCTGGGTAATAGCAAGCTTCAAGCTTTTTTTTCCTCTCAGCATGTTATTCGTGGGGAAATTTCAGTTTCTTCATACCCACTTTTTCAAAAGTTTGATAAACCAAGGGATAAAAGTGTCTGTAAAATATTTTCATCTCCCTAAATTGGACAATACTTATGAGTTACAGATTCACTTAACTTTCAGTCAGGCAGATGGGTCTTGCATCTGATTTCATCTTTAAGATGAAGATCCCAAGTTACTCTGAGTGTGCTAACAACTCTTTAAGTTCAGCAGCTTTGAGAGGTAGCTCCTCCTTTCCTAAAATCATGAGCATAACTATGTTCATTTGAAGGAGGCGCCTGCATGTTATTGTGCCCCATTTTTCTGTAATTAATGGCTCAGGGAGAAAGGCATCAAGAGACTGGTTTGAAACTGCAAATTACCAGGAACAATATGTTTTATTGTGTTATATTGTGCTGTTTACAAATTGTGAAGGGGAAACAATAACAGCCTTTAAGGAAGTTTGAAGATATGAAAGAGAATGACCTCTAGAACAGAACATCCTTTTCCTTACCACACGACATCCACAGACTCCTGATGTGAAAGAACTTGGATTTTTATCCTATTGTTTGTTTTTATGTTTTTCCCTTTGGAGCTATCTGCAAGTGAGGCAGTCTAAATCGGTTTAATCAATCAATTGGAATTTGCATTCTTTGCTAGGTGCAGTAACAGAGACAAAAGTCTATACAATGCGAGTGAGTAATCTGTGAAAGTGGGGCACATCAAGCACACATTTCCACTGATGCTTTGGTGGATAAAGATTTCCTCAGGGTAGTTGAGCAGACATGTCTCCACTTTGAATACATGCCCCTTACTTGAGGCCCAGAAGACAGGATTCAGTTCTTGATCGGTAACTCTAATCTGAGTTCTTTAGCATGGAATGGCTAGATCCTTCTGTAATATTAAAAATAAAACAAACAACAACACAAAGTCCTTCTCTAAATAACTGAGAAAAAACAAAAACAGGTCAGCTTTAGAACCAGATTTTGCTTCTTTGCCTTGGATAAGATAGAAACGTATTAGAGTAATCCAGGATGAAATGAGTTGTTTTAAGCTGATCTGACACACTGGTTTATACCTATGATTAGTTAAAATGTTAGAGATCTCATTGTTAAATGAAGTCTGTTAGACTGTGGAGACAGGATTGCATGTGCAAACTACACTCAAAACCTGAAAGTATACCAATGTCCAAGGGGATTGACTGGACCTTCTTGCTCAGATGCAAGTTGAGTTATCTCTCCTTACTTCAGTTTGTGTCTGGAGAGCATAAGTCAGCACATCTGGTCACTCAGACATGGATACCAAGATGATGTGAAAGGATGGCAGCCATCTGCAATCTTTCCAACCATTTCTCTGGGAATCAAAGTTGCTTTACACAAATATTTATGTCATATTCAACAAGAGTATTGAAAGATTGCTTGAGAATCTTAGATGAAAGCATGGCCTCAGAGCAAAATGAAATGCATATTTTCTCACGGTGTATAACTATACAAACATTCCTGGGACATCAGCAAGAACTTTTATCTGATATAACAACAGGCATCATTTCATATACTAACATAAATTATTTCCACTAAAGTCTTATTTAGCATCTGTTTGTATATGTGTGCATTTGTGTGTGTGTATTTCTGTATGTATTTGCGTGTGGGGGTTGGTGTGCCATGACACATATTTGGAACTCAGAGGACAATTTGCAGGACTTAGTTCTTCCTTCCCATTACGTGAATCTCAGTTTTATATTACACTGTGAGGCTTGCTGGCAAATCTTGTTACCTGCTGAGTCATCTCCGTAGCACAAAATATTTAGATTGTTGTGAGACAAAAAAAAAAAGAAAAAAAAAAAGAAAAAAAAAGAGAATACACATAGAATTTCTAACTTTCTCAAAGGATGCAGAGAACAACTTCTTGGTTGAATTCCTCATGACTAGGGTTACTTTTCTGCTTATACATTAACAGATCGGATCCATGGTGTTGAGTCCTTATGCTGTGCTAGTGAATTACTCTGATGCTTTCAACAATCTTGTACTCCCAATTTGGAATCATAGAATTCCTACTAATGCTATGAAACATACCGAAAGATACTAGGAACTAACAGTATTTGTGGACAACCTCAGGTTTGTTTGTATCCAAGGTCTCATTTATTTGGTAAAAGTTCACTAATAAATTGAGGACAAGGAAAACATGCACAAAAGGATCAGAGAAAGAATGAGCTGAGAGAAGTCTGGAACTATGTCTTCTGCAAGAATCATGTGATAGGTAAGAGTTGAGGACAGAGATCCAGGAGAATCTCCCTTTACAATGCAATGAAGAAACAAAAACAGTCAAAGACCTCAGTAACCCCTTCCTTCCCTAAAAAGCTTAACATTTAAAATACTACCTTGGTTAAAAAAGATCAAAACAGTGAAAATATATATGTAAAGTATTAGAGAAATGTCCCGATAATTAAGGGCACTTGCACCTCTTTCAGCGGACTGAAATGCAGTTCCTAGTAACTATGTCTGGTAAATTAAAACTACAGATTACTTCAGATCTATGGGATCTGACACCTTGGTTTTGTCTCTGAGGGCAACTGCACAAGTATGGAATATACAGTCATGCACACACACACCCCACAACACCCATGTAGCCACAAAACAAAACAATAAACAAATATAAATTAATTTAAAAATAAATCTTGTCAAATATACCTTAACTTTAAAATTTGATGAATACTAATTAGTATGTTCAGGCATACAACTCAGACTTAAACAAAATGACAAGTCAGACTCATATCAATTTGACGATGGAATACAACATATGTACAGTTGTTAGCACTAATGTCAAAGAAAGGTGCTTTGCACATGATTTAATCAACCTTCTTATATCTTAGCCTGCACTTCAATACAAGTCCAATAAAATGTAAGACAACATAAGTCCTAATGTGTTCTCATGTTGATGGATCTTGTTTGTTTTATAAATGAATATTGATTTAAATCTCACCCATTCCCTATCATGTTTCTACCCATACCCTTCACTCTCACCTTTTAGGCACATTGCATTAGAGCATCCATATTACTAATGTGCCTTATTTTGTCCTTTTCACACCAATAAATTTGACCCAAATACTTTGCAAATTCAATGTGTTGAGATTAATATCATCAAAATGAAGAATGAATTTCAACAATATATTTCCCTATAGATCAAAGGGAGGTCTTCACACTTACTGTAACCTTGTCAAAAGATAGGTATAAATTCTTTCAAGGATTACTAACTGCAGAGAAGGGTCTGCTCCAGGCAGAAGTTGTAGAGAGAAGCCCACCTTGCCCTGTTTCCTCAGCTCTAAGCCACCTTTCCACTGATCATTCTGCCTCTAAAGCAGATTGCCCCTTTTTGGATTACTATTTAAGGAAGATTCCTAAGCAACTGTTTGAGTTGCTTTTTTTCCCTTTGATCTGAATATAATAGTGCTCTTATGTTGAATATAACATTCTCTTGTTAATCTGTGCTTGGTGGTGGAAATCTCTAAGAATATTAAAGAGAGTATCAAAGAGTGAGAAATACATCTATCTTTCTCTCCATCATAAATCTAATAAGTATCTATTCTTTTGTTTGTCAAAAAGGAGACAACTGACCATATTTTATCATCCCAATCATACTTGCTCTGTCCTACTCAGTCCACACGTTACTGACCTCAGACCCTTTAAGATATATGTGCAGATATCTTAAAAAACAAAACACATTCCTCAGGACACTACATGGGTTGCCTAGAACTGTCGTTTATCTCCTGGGGAAGTAATGGACACAATGTTTTGAATTTCCCCAGGTAAAGGTAAGAGAGAATATGTAAAATTTAGGCCATAGATGATCCATGAAACTGTTTCAGGTTTGCTATTTATAGACATTTATTTCCTGCTTTTTCTTCATTTGCTAGCTTGGTTATGATGGTGGCCATGATGACAACAGTTTGAATAGAATGACTGTTAAAAAGTACTGAGAAAAGTATTTTCTTTTCATTTATTTAACTCACTGTTTTTTTTCACAGAAGGCTTCAGATACCAGCTTTCATATTTTATATTTGTGTGGGGGTAGCCTACTGACCTTATGTAATTTCTGAGTTCCATTAGTTAGACTCCATTTTTATCTACTATGATTGTTTATCACTGATGTTACATATTGGAAGAAAAATGAATTTAACAGAATAAGCATTGTCGATAGTGTTACCTACCTCAGTCACTGGATTTCCAATTCAAATGTCATAACATTTAAAGTTGTGTAAGGAAGTTGAAATGTGGTACCACTCTATCATACCTCCTGCATGAATGAAAGCCCACTGTGTGCATGAATCTCATAGTAGCATATCCATATGCAAGGCTTGGTGTATTCTATTTGGTCTACACACCTGAGAACTATATTCTCATACTATACAATACTAAGAATATCTAAGTACATGCATTATTCTAAAATATCCAAATACCAAATATTGTTGGCAAGAAAATATTCTCTTTCTACTTATACAGACAACCCATATAATTCCTATCTGAGGACAGTACTGCAGAGCAGTTACCTTTCATTTCTCCAGACTTCTACCTTCTACTTTCATCAATAATGAATATTATCCTCTTCAGTTGATCATGTGACAAAACTGTTCTCAGCCACCTGGGTCATACAAATTCCCAAAATGAACTGTTTTCTTGAGAAGTAATGAAAGCCAGTTCCGAAGTTGAAATAACCTTCCTTAAAAATATCCTATTTATATGAATGTTTCCAGCAAGAGAATAAATGCAGCTAGAGGTGAGATGATGTGTTACGCTTTGAGTTACCATGTTTAAATGTAGTAACGGATATATATGCAAACACATATCAAACATGTCATGACATACCACATATGATAACATATTATGTCATATCATATAAACTTGATGAAGTTAGTGTCTTGGAATACCTGCTAGGTTTTTACAGAGAAAAACTAAATGTTCATTATAGTCCACAGCACATGCAAACACATTCAGCCACTTCCCTGATACCGTGGGTCTCCATGTTCCATATGCTTTAGAAACTATTTTAGAGTTAAGTTTGTCTGAAATAGACTGATTTTAAAATGTGTTTTCATATCCAGTCTGATATACATTCAATCAAAAAATTCTTTTGTTGCGAATGAAATAAAAATGGATCTCTGTAAAGACTTCACCATTTTAATCATCAGATCATCTCCATGTGGACATTTAGAGCAAAAGCTCAGAATAGCTGCTACAGTACAACTTGTTTGTCAGACATTGATTTTGTAAATTCCCTCTTTTACACAAGGCCTGGGTTGGTTTATTGTTGTTGTCTTTTTATTTTATTATTCTATTATTGGCTAAATCATCAGAGGAAATCCATGCAAACATGAGAGAACTAGAGATTTATTCAAGTTAATCAAAATCTAAACAACTTGGGCATTGCAAAGTATGAGTCCACATTTATAGATGAATGTGTATGTATATATCTAGTCCTGAGTGTGTGTGTTTGTGTGTGTGTGTGTGAGTATATGTGTGTATGTGTGTGTATACATACATATATATACATGCCATTTTATGCGTTCTGTTCATTTGATACTCACCTGAATATTATAGGAACATTATATCTATATCTACATCTACATCTACCTCTACCTCTATCTATCTATCTATCTATCTATCTATCTATCTATCTATCATCTATCTATCTATCTATCTATCTATCTATCTATCTATCTCTGTATATCTATATATGGAAGAGAAGAAATCATGAAAGAGAAGATAGATAGATAGATAGATAGATAGATAGATAGATAGATAGATAGAAAATCTCTGCTACCAGGAATTCACCTAATCACAGACTTAAGATATCTGAGAAGAAAGAAGTATATGTATACACGTGTTGAGACATTTTTCTTCAACAAGATTCTGTAATAACTACATAACATCTGGAGTGAAGTACAATTTATAAACAGATGTGAGGTGTTCCAAAATACATATCAAAATATGTTTATATTCTTGAAATCATTGGGAGACTCTAGTGTCTCCATAGGATCTTGAAACTAGTCCTCTGATGCTACTGAGAAAGGATGCCACAAATAATGCCTTGCTTGGTATACTTGAAGAAAGGAAGAGTAGCAACATTTAGAAGACCAGAAACCATTCAGTTCTGGTCACTGACCTTCCTCTCACTGTTTCTGTGACTCAGCTGGTCTCTATCTCTGTGATTCTCACCTGTTAATTGAAGAGATACGGTTCCCAATATCCAATAGAGAACCATTTCTACAACAATACTAAATGTGGACATATGCAAGAGAACACCTGGATTTGTGAAGTCACATATATACAGACTGGATTTTCAGTGAATATACTATTGTTACATGACTCTATTGTAAAATTGTAAGCATGATTATTTTTATATCATTTCTATCAAATGAGAAGGTGAACCTTTATTTCCTTTTACCATTGATATGACTGCTAGGCAACTTCCGCTGAAGAGTGAATGGAGACCAGGAGATCTCTTAAACAAATTAATTATTTAAATCTGCATATGCAGTGGGACCTGCTAGGCAAAACTGCTTGAAAGACCCACAGGCTCCAGAAGATATTTGATATGTAATTTTCTAAACTGCTTACAGTAGTTTTTGCATCTTATTGTTTATTTTGAATGAAATTGTATTGTCAGTAGGAAGATTCCCAAAGAGAACTTTGATTTAAATATGCTTGGATGAGAACTAGGTTTATATTTTTGATTGTAATAATATTAAATTTTCACGTTATTGCTAGCTGGGTGTTTGCCAGAACTTAAATCAAAATGGTTGCTTTTCTCTTTGTGTTTTCATTCTGTATATTTTTAAAAAATAACACATATTTTTTCCTTTTAGTTCAGCAAAATTCATGCAAATATAAATTATATGTATTTAATTAGCAAGCATAAAATTTTCCAATAAATGCCTGCTCCATTTCTATACAAAGCCCAAGTCTCCTGATTTTCTTCCAGGCTCACTGTCACTGTTTTCAAAGTCAACTTTCAGGCATTAAGTATATATTCAGTTATATCTGCTTGTCTATAGGTTTATAAGTGCTACAAACATTGGGTCCTGAATTCTATCTCTCACTTCAGTGAAGCCAGAGGACAAATGTCTTGGTCTGTCTTAGTATTCTAATACAGTACAGTAAATCCTAAGGTGAAGTGTCTGGTAGTGGTTCCAAAGCACACAGAGAATCATGTCTGGAAAGAAATGCAAAATGGATTAATGATACTCTGCTACGTTTTTAGACAGGAACCTATCATAGTTGTCCTCTGAGAGGCTTTACCCAGCATCTGACTGAAACTGATGCACTCACACCCAAACATTGGACTGAGGTCAGGGACTCCTATGGAAGAGTTAGGGAAAGAACTGAAAGGTCCTGAAGGGACCAGATCCCCACAGTATGCCCAACAGAGTTGAGTAACCAGAACCACTGGGAACTCTCAGGACTGAACCACCAACCAAAGAACACACAGGGATATGAATGAGGACCTGGCACATATGTAGCAGACCTGCAGCTCAGTTTCCATATGGGCCCCGCAACTGGAACAGAGGCTCTCCTTAAAGCTGTAGCCTAACTGTGGTATCCTTTCCCTAACAGGGCTGGCCTCAGTGGGAGAGGGCATGCCTACTTTGGCAGAGACTTGCTGCTCCAGGGTTGGGGGAATAATGGGAGGAGGTGGGGCTGGTGCTACCCTTTCAGGGGAAAAGTGCCTGGAAGATGGGGAGGGTCTCTGTGATAAGGAACCTGGAAAGGGCAATGTTTGATGCAAATAAATTAATTAATTAAAAAATAAATGCAGAATGGGCTTTTGAAGCATGAATATTCTGTTAGTTGGTCAATACAAATCAGACTTTTGCTGTGCTTGGTGTTAGCATTCTGTCAAACTCCACCTCCCCATTACCTGGAAACAGCCAGGCTTGCTCCTCCTCGCAGCTACCTGGCAACAGCCAGGTAGCCCTGCCCACTATTATAAAAGGAGATATCCGGCCCCTCCTCACTCTCTCTTGTCCCTTGACCCGCTCCCCTTTCCCTTCCCCCTCTCCACGTGGTCATGGTCGGCCACCTCTCTCTCACTCTCCCCTCTGCCCTAAATAAACTCCCTTCGTGGAATCCTCTGGCCTGGCATCTTCCCTTCCAAGCTGCTGCTTGTTTTGTTTTTATTTTTGTCTTGTTAAGAGAGTTGAGTAGGTATGGAGTCGGGGTAAGACCTGAGTGTATGTGTGTGAGGGGGGTAACATTATTAAAATTTATATATAAAGTTTTCAAAACATAAATAAAAACATAAAAAACAGAGCATTCTCTTAAAAATAGAAAACAATGAAATAGCTTGACGTTTTCCTTATCCTTGACTTAGTTTGCTGATAGTTTCTACTGCCTGCAGCCTATTTCATCTTTCCTGCATTACCTTTTTACATTACTTCTTTCTTGCCTGCCCATCCCCATACATATCTTTCCCCATGTTGACTATGGGAAGACTTCAAAGTTTAGGTTCCATCTTGTCTGGTTGCTTTCTTCTGTGTTGCTTATTAATAGGGAAGTGGATTTGACTTTTACACATAATCCGTCACAGCCTTCAAAAAGGCTAACAAGACAAAAAGCAGTTCCCGATGCACCTCTGACACAATGCTTTCCCCGTGCAACAAAAACCTGTTAATTTTGGCAAATGTTCAAGGAAAGGGAAGGGAAGGGACAAAAAAACGTGAGGAAGAAAGAAGGCAGTCTCTATGACGACTGTCAAGCAACTTCAATTCAGTTGCAGTGTCTATGGTCTCCCTCCATGTTGTTTATGTGTCTTCCTATTAAATAATGATCAAGAGCTCATTATTACAGGACTAGCTGACCTCTGATTCTTTTTTACATGACTTGGTCATGATATCACTCACTCTCACAATGGATTGTACATTCCTTGAGAAAAGACTGATGATGGGGACACTGGGAAACAGGAATTGACAAAGGTTAGAAGTCAAATAAACTCACTGAGTTTTAGAGTGTTCTGCTCTTTATTCATTATTGATGAGTGTGTGTGTGTGTGTTCTTTACAAGAAACTGAATCCAAAGTCTGTACACTATAGGAAAGCACTGTATCCCTGTGGTATACTCCCCAGCCTATGACAACTTGTGCTACTTGTGCAATGCAAAGCCAAGTAGACTCAGCTAATTTTAAGTCAACCACAAAGACAACAACGATTTCTAAATAAAACAAAACCCCTGCGTCTTTGGTCTTCTTTCATCTCTCGGTAGACAGTAACTTCTTTGACCTTCCAACAGAAATAGACAAAAAAATAATAACTGTGTTCATTTTAGCATGAGCCTGAGGGACTTTCTCAATCACATCCTTCCATGACATTGCCTCTGTTTTCTTGGTGTCACACAGCAAGGCAATGCTAAAATGTATACTACCTCTGTTTGGTAGGAGCAGTGGGTTTTAAACATCATTTCAAGGTAAATGTGCATTCAACCAGCTGTTGAGGTGAAAACAGTAATCTATAGTGAGGGCCTTGAGTTCATTTGAATGTTGTGTTGATCAGGTTCTTATTTGGAAATTGTCAGTAAGCTATTACCCTGACAACTGAACCCCAACTCATATAGTGAAAGGAGTTTCAACATTTTGCCCTACAAAAGCCAGGAATGAATTGAGTGCACTCTAGAGAGAAAATGTCATGCATTTAGGGAACAGGCTTATTTGTGGGGTTGAGCTTATCTGAGAACTTTTGCTGAATGTCCTTAAAGGTAAGTAATAACATTGCCCTATGATACTGTTCCAGTGTACTCATCTCTAACTCCTCATTATTTGAGCAAAAGATTTATTGCTCCTGGTTTGAAGGCTGTTGCTTATGTGCAATTATGTTGCCTTAATTGTAGCTCATTCTTCCTTCTATATTGTTGTATGACCCCAGGCTCACTATTGGGCTTCATACCTGAGAAGACTTAAGTACTTTAGAAATCATTACAAAATCAAAAGAGAAATACAAATGGGGTGGAGGAAATCTGCTAAGGGGAGGAAGACTTAACTCCCTGCAATTCTATTTAGGGAAATAGGTCATTAATGAAGCCCTAACCAGGCTTGCCATGTCATAACCCTCAATGTAAGTTCTGTCATGGAAAGACTAGGAAATGACAGGGGTGGATATGATCATAGAAAAAAACTTCAAGATCTGCTTTACAGTTCATTGCCAAAAGAAGAGGAGGAGTATTTCTAGAAGAAAGCAAGTAAAAAGAAAAAAAAAAAAACATAGTGCAGTCCTTTTCACAGTGATACTAATATTTTCAGAGGTTTTAGAGCCTGTTCACCTTACTGTCCATACTGAATAACAGACCTGTCAGTCAGGAAGTGAGTGATGTCCGAGTATATCACATAGTATAAAACAATGTACAATTCTTACTCATTAACATGTATATGCTTTTTTTTTTTTAAAGAAAAGTCACATAAAAAGGTTGTGGTTGTTTAAAATTATATTTTCAAATGTGGTTATCCTCTGGAAAAGTCTGTCATAATGGCTTCTTCCTACTTTACTGGCACCTTAATGATAGTTCTTCTTGAAAGCACACAGGCAGTTGCTATGATGTCTTCCTAAGATTCCGACGCATGAGCATCATCTCTCTTCAGAGACTATCATGCACTACTTCCAGCAATGTTCATGCTGTGTCCATATGCCTTGTTGAATAACTGTTAAGCTACACGTACCTGTGGACAAGCAGCTGAGACAAAGGAAGCTGGGGTACCAAGGCATTGCTCTCCAACTTGGGAGGGAATAGTACTTGATTAATGATCGAGCATTTCATAAAACTAAACCTGGGATAACCACAGAGAACGTGATGAATACACAAACAGAATTATTTATCCTAAAGTTTTGATTTAAGAGAATTTGTTTGGTGTGCTTTGACAGCTTGTACTTGAAGGTGGTTTCCTTTACCTGTCAGATGTCAGTGTAGGAGAAAGCCATATGAGTGTCTGCTGCTGCATGTTGGTGCGAGAGCAGGGGCATCCTAGGTGGGAGCTGGTAGAAATGACAGAAACACAAACGCACAATTTCCAACTCCAGATTTTGCACAGAGGTGAGTCCCTCAAGTGATCTTACTCCATCTGCATTGTCCTCCTGTCTGTTTCCTCTGACTTCAGCCTAGGAAGGTGCTACTTAGCTTCCTGGCCTCATCTATGTTTGCTGAGCAGATAAACACTCCAAGATTGATTAAATGCTAAATCAAAATGATATGTGCTGAACTTCACAGCACAGTGCCCAATCCGGCAGTAGGTGCTAGATGATTACGGCACTCACTGGAATTCTTTTGTTACTTTCTCTGATCCCTACAACCCTGTGTTCCCTTCATTCTGAATTTGTCATTGGTTTTCATTTACTGTAATAATCTAATAATCTAATCTCTAATTTTTCTATGAGTAAATTGCCCAGGATTGAGCCTGTGATGGATATGGGTGAGACAAAAACAAATTCTGGATAGGGACAAAGCATAATGAATTCCAGCGAGGAACCAACCCTAAGGTTCTGTGCAGCATACTCCACAAACACAAAACACACTCCCTAGTCTAGCCTCACTTATGAGCAAATGGGACTATGGGAACTCCAATGCATCATCAGGAGGATTAAGTGGAGAAAGCCTGTTGAATCATGCTATTCTTAAACATTAAACTCATTTCATGAACCTCCTCAACTTTCTCTGTCTTTCATCTCTCCCTCTGTCATTCTGCAACCTTAAGTCTCAAGTAGATTAAGAATTAAATAATACTTGTGTCTCCTTTCATGTGGCATTAGAGTAAATAATTTGTGTGGTTCATACATCTCTATGCCACAATGAAAATGAACTTTAATGTCTGATATAAATCAACATCTTCCCCAGAAATAGCTCTGTCACTAGCTGACAGACCCTCTTGATGAGAACACCTCCAGATCAATGTTGTAATTCTTGTCATGGTTGTTTCCATGTAGGGCTTCATTTAGCCCAGACTGGTCTCCAACTTCTGTGAGCCTAGAATGATCTTGGGCTTGTAATCATTTGCTTCTTCCTTCTGATACCCAGGATTACAGACCCATGCCACTACAACCTGTGTATGAGCTGGCATCAAAAGCAGGGCTTTCCACACACCAGGCAAACACAGGAGCACAATGGCTACTCAGTTCAATGTTACTGTTTCCTCTTTTGTGCTTAAAATTTCTGCTCTCCTCAGCTATGTGCATTTCCCCAACCCTTAATGTTGTTCATTAACTTTGTATTCTCCCCCTCACTGTTGCAATCACGATTGCAACAATAGACTAATCATAGCTTAGAATTTTAAAGTATTGTTATAGTGTACCTGTATTAAGGCAAGGACATCATACAATCTGAAGTGGCAATTAGGAGTAATTAAGATCTGCTGCCAATAACAGATAAACCCTTGAAAATACTCCTAAGTCCCCTTCAACATATCTGCAAAGTCTCTACCTGCCTCTTCATTTTCCTCTAATTAAAAAGGCTTGTCTCTATATTAGCATAAGCTATATGTAACAAGCATATGTTGTTTGAATCCTTACTTGTCTTCACTAAAGTTACTAAGAAAGAACAAGGTTATATGTGATCCTGCTTCATGTTAAATAGTTTTATTTTGAATATTCAGGCCTAGGAGTTAATTAGAAATTTGAATATTATCTCATATCTCATAATCACCATGATTAATACTATTCTTCCCATGGAGAATATAAGAAATTTTTATATAACTAAATTTATAGGTAAATTTTTGAAAAATATGGTACTTTCAGCTATATATTATACAGAGTTAATATCTTTGATATCCTTTTAATCCTGATTTGATTATTGAATGACTTTACTTTTTAAAAATCTCATTGGATTATATGATGTAGGTAGATGAAATGATTTTGAATATAATAAACAGTAAAATTACTTCAAGATAATACATTTGTGAGTGGTAGATCACTTTTGACAATATATATATATATATATATATATATATATATATTATAATATATATATATTAGTGACTTTGGCAGGCCAAGAGTCAAAGAAGACTAGAGTATCAAAAGTAATGTATTTCTAAATTGTCCTGAACAAACCCAGAGTTAGAATTGGAAATCTTCAATATTCAAACCAATCCAGTGCTGAAAGAAAGGTACTCTGTGGAATGCTAGCATAATTGTCATTCACCAAATTGTTCTCTATCAGCATGAGTTTAGACCATGTGTTTTTTCCCCAAAAAGTATGAACCAATATGCAACTCGTACTTGCAAGTGGTTTTATGAGTTAGTGAGTGGGTCAGCATTTTTTCCTTTCCTTAGGAAACTGAACAGCACCATTTCTGTATCAGAACAGCTGATCTGTGGTATGTACTTAGAAAACTATCAAATTTGGTTGTTTCATAACCCTGAGATATTTGGATCTGTTTGCTAGCTCAGTGGAACTAAGCTTGTCCTAACAGTGCTTATTTAATTGCAAAATTAGTCTACAGCAAACTGTTCAAATCCAAATGGAGAGAGGACAACAGCATAGCTACAAAAGTCACTTTTCAGCAATGTACTCAAAGACAGGTTTACAAATTTTGCTTTCATAATCCTATTGATTAAGATATAAATTGTGGAAGCTATGCCAGGTTTGGAGTGGAAGAAATCCTAAGACCTGGACGCAGGATGCTGTCTTCTGTCCTGAGAACATAGGTAGTCTATAAAATTGAGCTTGACATGCTACAAAAAGTGATGTACAGACTTTAAAACCTGCAAAAGGAAACAAAACAATTTGAATCTCTCACTACACTCAAGTCAACGGCACTGGATAGTTAACTTCATGCCTGGTTTTGAGCTTTAAATGCCTAATAGCTACCTCTTTCATGAGTATGTATGAGGGAGACCTGAGTAGAGGCAGCTAACATATTCAGAGTAACAATGGGATGTTAAATGTAGTTAGTGTTTATTAATTTGCTGAAGTAAAGTATTTTCCCATTATGTTGGCTTGTTTCAAATTAGAAATTCTTTCTATCTCTCACTTTCTTGTTTAATGTTAAGCTTCATATTATATCCCAAGATAAACTGGAACTTGTAGAAAACTTGTTGGCTATATTTTTCAAGTGGTAGAATTGCAGCATGTTTGAGCATCCCTGTAGAAAGTCATCAAAATAAAATGAAACAGATGAACCAGGCTTTGGCCCCAGCCTCTCAATAGGATGTACATGTGCATTCATGAGAAGTAAGGCATGCTGTCACTGTCATGAATAACCTCTAGAGCAAATGGAAACGGTTAGACAAACACACCATTTTCCTACCTTCTGATTCTGAGACTGTGTATCATCTGTTTATTGTTATAACTTTGGATGCTAGCAACTATCTCTGCCATTGTCTGTGAAAGTATTTGAGAATGAAACTCACAGTAAGAAAAACAAAAACAAAATAAACAATATAAAATCTAAACAGCAACAAAAAAGTATCTCAATAATTTTGTTATTCTAAAGTTATACCTGCCATTAGACAGGTTCACAGATAAAATATATCCTTCTTTTTATTTAAATGCAAAGGCAGTTTGAACCATATTTTAATTCTGTAGATGTAAGTGATGTAAACTGTTCAATGTTTAGAGACTAATTTTTCTCATTTGCAGAAGCAACTCAATGATTCTCTAACATGTTAGGTGATAATCTAATTAGCATATGGTTAATATTTTAGCATAGCACCTGCCTCCATTTATGGTTATATTTTTAGCATTAGTCATAATGAATATATAAAGGACTAGTACATATTCCAAAATAAGTAACACTATTGACATTTTAAGAAAAATTCATTTAAAATATCTTTTTGAAAATTTTTATTAGATATTTTCTTTATTTACATTTCAAATGTTATCCCCTTTTCTGGTCTCCCCTCCAAAAGCCCCTATACATCCCCCCTTTCCCTGCTTCTATGAGGGTATTCCTCCACCCACGCACCTTCTCCTGCTTCTCTGTCCTGGCATTCCCCTACACTGGAGCATCAGCTATCACAGGATCAAAGGCCTCTCCTCCCATTGATGTCCAAGATGGCCATCCTCTGCTACATATGGAGCCATGTGTACTCTTTGGTTGGTTGTTTAGTCCCTGGGAGCTCTGGGGGATCTGGTTAGTTCATATTTTTATTCCACTTATGGGGCTTCAAACCCCTTCAGCTCCTTCAGTTTTTCTCTAACTCTTCTAATGGGGACCCTGTGCTCATCCAATGGCTGGCTGCGAACATCTGCCTCTGTATTTGTCAGGCTCTGCAGAGCCTCTCAGGAAACTATATCAGGCTACTGTCAGCATGCATTTCTTGGCATCAGCAATAGTGTCTGGGTTTGGTGACTATATATGGGATGGTTCCCCAAGTGAGGCAGTCTCTGGATGGCCTTTCCTTCAGTCTCTGCTTCACACTTTTCTCAGTATTTGCACATTTCTCATAGGCTTAAGATGTTTTGGCTTTTCAGTGCCCCGACAGTCATATCCCCAAGGCCTGAAGCTCCAACATTCCTGTCCTCATCTTTCTGACTATCGAGTACATCTTCATTTCTCTCATCACAAATCACAAACATATTTTACCATTATGGACAGTTCACATTCATGATTCACAATGCTCCGCCCTTGGCTTTGACTCTCTTAGTTTAAAGACACCCTCTGCTATTAAGAAGAACATCTGGGGAAAATCACCATCCCTGACCTCAAGCTGTATTAACAGAGCAATAGTGGTAAAAACTGCATGGTATTGGTACAGAAACAGCAGGAAGAACAATGGAACAGAATTGATGACCCAAAAACCGAACCCACACACATATGGTCACTTGAATTTTGACAAAGAAGCTAAAACCATCCAGTGGAAAACAGACAGCATTTTCAACAAATGGTGCTGGTTCAACTGGCAGTCAGCATTTAGAAGAATGCAAATCGATCCACTCTTATCCTCTTGTACAAAGCTCAAGTCCAAGTGGATAAAGGACCTTCACATAAAACCAGATACACTGAAACTAATAGAAAAGAATGTGGGGAAGAGCCTCAAACACATGAGCACAGGGGTAAATTTCCTGAACAGAACACCAATGGCTTATGCCCTAAGATCAAGAATTGAAAATGGAACCTCATAAAATTGCAAAGCAGAGGACACTGTCCAAAAGTCAAAACAACAACCAACAGAAAAGATTTTTATCAACCCTATATCTGATAGAGGGCTAATATCAAATATATACAAAGAAGTCAAGAAGTTAGACTCCAGAGAACTGTTTAAAATATTTTAAAGTATTCTTTGTGTGCTTTTTTTTTTTTTTTATCATGGTTACTATTCTGGATAGCTTTATGTCAAATGGACATAAATAGACAGAGTCCATTGCCTTGATTAGATTTGAATGTAGGCAAGCCTAAGGAACATTTTCTAAATTAATGATTGTTGTGGGAGAGCTCAACGCATTGTAGACAGTACCATAGAGGTGTTGGTCATCCTGGATTCTATAAGAAAGCAGCCTGAGAAAGTCACACTGGGCAAGTCAGTAAGCAGTCCCACTCCATGCCCTCTGAACCAGTTCCTGCCACCAAGTTTGCTTGTTGAGTTACAGTGCTGATTTCGTTTGATAGTGAACTATGATGTAGAAGTATAACCCCAAAAACTATTTCCTCTTCAGGTTGCTCTTGGCCATGGTATTCGTTACAGCAATAGAAATTCTAACCAAGACAGTGACATTACCTTTCTAAGAAAGTATGTGAACTACAGACATGATAAAGAATCATCTAACAATATGAAACATATAAGTCAAATACATACACGTGCATATACATGTATGATGCATTTGGCTTTCCTGATCTTCTTCTTAACAGTGGTTTCTCAGTTTTTATTCTTTTGCAACCCCTCTTGAATGAGAGTCAATCATGTTTTCTTGGGAGATCAGTGGTTATTCACATCACTGCAATCAGAAGAAAAACTAGTTTTTTTCTCTCTTTGGCTTTTCACTGCAGTAAAAGATAATTTGCCTGAAATAATGAGATTCAATTGCTCATAAGTAAGCTGCAGTTTACAGTGGCAATTGGGCACTGTTTGTTGTTGAGTCTCCCATTTCAGACAGAAGCTTTGTTATTGACTCATCTTTGACATATTTACTTCAGATTAAAGAATTTGGTAAAAAGTGAAAGAAAAAATTATCTAGTAGGCCAGCCTGAATTGTTACAAGGTACCTAGTATTCTACCTTCATACTGTTTACATTGTAAATATTTCCCAGCTCTGCTTTACTTACATAAACACCAAGGAGCTGCAACTGAAGGGAGGTCTTCATGCATCATACATTTTCTTTCTATCCAGATCTGAATTACAATATTTTGATTTTTCTAATTTCCACGAATTCATTATCACATCTGGAAATTTCTATTAAATTATTCTTCTAGAAGTCAAAGTCCAGAGGTTGCGTCTTATGGCTGTAAGACTTGGGTCTTATTGGCTGTAGTTCCTCAACCACACCTTACAGATAAGGCTCACGGAGCTCTACTTGAAGGAGAGAAGCTCCTTTTATAATCTCTTGGCTGCTTGTGAACTTGCTTTGTGTCAGGATGTGCTGACTGTTATGGGCTGCTAACTATTGTATTTTTCCTTTTCTCCTAAAGTCAGAATTTAAAGTTCACTTCCATAGCTTCTTTCTATGAAAAAGAAGAGTGGAATAAAAAAAGCAAAAGTGAATGCAAATATCCATAGGCAAACATAACTCATATGAAAGTACACAGGACTTATGAGCCTTTCTTTCTTCCCTGATGAGGTGTGTACAGTATTTCATCTTTGAATCCATATTATTTTTGGGAACCTGTTGGGATGATGGTGAGAGTATAAGATCTTATATATGAGAAAAGGCTGACTCTAATGTGGCCCACCAACAGGGACATGAAACTCTTTCTTCTGGCTTTCCACTATCGGCATCCAGATTTGACTAACTAGGACACCTTCAGGCCCAGGTAACTGTCTTTTTAGCTAATACTACAGAATATTACTTTTTTTCTAAGTACCTTTCTATGTACGTTTTTAAAGATACAGTTAACTCCCGTCTATTTGCTTAAAGTTTATAGCCATCCTGAATTTACATTTGGGCATTGAACTCCATGGCTTCTTATTGTCTTTAGTTAACTAGTTATGGAATTCCTTAATAGCATATTTCTACTGGAAAAAGAAAATTCACCAATGAGAAGAGCTGCAATAATTTATGGTATAAGTATACATGTTTAAAAGGAAATTAGAAACCATATTAATTTAATTTAGCAAAATAGGCATTAATAGATTCTTTATAGAGTTTATGGGTGTTCCAGCCATGGATTCTATTCTAGCTTTAAAACAGTATCAGATATAATCCTTCTGTTACTGAGAAGGCCTTAAATCCAAATAGATACCCATTGGCTACATCCAAGATGTAAGTGTCACTACTACACCTTGGAGACACACTGGTATGGCAGTCATTATTGTTATTGGCAGCCTTTATAGTTGGGTAATACTTCTAATAACTATCAATAACTATTTTCCCTTGGCAGCTTGCACAGCACCTTCAGATACTATGAGAGCTAGCCCTCAGAGAAAGGCCTTCCACATGAGTATCATTTGAATTAGATGATAACAGACAATACACTATTTATTCTTCAAATCTTATATGGGGACATCACCAAGTGCTTTCAATTACAGTCCTTATATCTTGGAACTTGCATACCACATGATAGCCAACTTACCCATTCAGAGAAAATATAAATTACTCCTCATAGAAATTCATTGAAAATCTGTACTACACATTCTTTTGTTTTGTTTTGATTTTCGTTTTTTTGAGACAGGGTTTCTCTCTGAAGCCCTGGCTGTCCTGGAACTCACTCTGTAGACCAGGCTGGCCTTGAACACAGAAATCTCCTTTCTCTGCCTCCCAAGTGCTGGGATTAATGGCATGAGCCACCACTGCCTGGCTGTACTACACATTCTTAAAGCTAAATAAACAATTACTCTCAAACATGTTCCAGTTGAAGTAATTTCCAAATTCATTTTCTTTTGGGTAGCTAACAAATCTAGTAATTTTCTTAAAAATTAAGATTTAAAATTGTTAGGGTCTTCTTCAAAGCAAAGTAAAATTTCTCTATTTGTCTCTTGAAATGTGTCATTATGTAGCCACCATGGAGTAAAAGGTTTGGCTATCCAAGACTAACCTGGCTATTTCCCATAAATGGGGATTACTACATATTGTAACATGGGGTGTTCAGAAGCAGGCTGAAGAGCCACTGTCCTTTTCAGAATGCTGGATCATCATCAAGATTTTATGCTTCATAATACTGAAAGCCCACATATCTCTAATCTTCACTTCATATAATTTCTTCTGAATGTGTTCTCCTTCCCCCTTCGAACTTTGTATTGCAGCAAATCCTTCATATTCCGAAGGTCCTTTCGATTCTGATTTTAGTTGGTTCTTTCAATTGTCCAAGATAATCAAGTATCATTGTATTTTCCACTATGGACAAACTATGTGAGCTGTAAGAGGATTAGTGATCTGCTTTTTCATATACTGCTTGAAGAAATGAAAGGCAAGGCTGTGGATCTTATTGCTTTAAAACAGTAGAAAGCACAAAGGAAAATAACTATGTGTGATGACTCATATACTCAAAATAATATTTTGAAGATCCATTTTTTAGCAATTGGGTTTGTAATCTTCCCTAATAGCAGGACTGGACTTGGAGACACCCAGGAGACACCTTTCTGGACAAGTCCCATGTAAATGTTTGAGAGAAACTTTATTCATCATGAATTAGGTTGTACCATTCTATGGGTTTGATCTGGTTGGATAAAATTGGAAGATGAAGTTAAGTTTCATGGTTGCCAAAATTAATATTTGCCAACTTTTGATTCACATATATCATGAAACAGCACTGTATTGTCCTTCCTTCCGCATCCTGATTGATCACAACTAAGACAGAATAATCTTTCTTCTTTTATATTGTTTCTTGTCAGATATTATTCTTAGCAACAAAAATTAGTAAATAATGTAGCCACTCTTCCAGACTTTCTTTTGGCAGTTCATTTGAAATTTCAAAATAGCATCTAAGTATCCAGAAGGCTATGTGAAGAGGGTATAGTAAATTTGGCTTCAAGAATTATATAGGATGTTCTATTGTCCTACTGTGAATTAATTGAAGTTTGACAAGATCACCATTAATGCAAGCAAAAAGTGACCTTGGCTGTCTAACCTCTGTTGTGTCATGTCTAAAATGGAATTTTAGATTAGCTTTTTAAAACCTTTTAAAATGTTACTATTTCCTATGAATTTGAATAATATGAGACACTTTATATTTTTAATGAAGTTCTCTCATATTTCTGGATTTAGAACACATTTCTTCACACAGATTAGATTGTAACCTACTTCAGTTGATGTTTCAGATGCATTCTGGATCCTGGAAATGCTTCTGTGTAGTACACATGACAAATACATCTGCTTCTCTCACAGTGTTACATTCTATGATCACATTAAGGAATGCATGTGACAAGCATGCCGGGATGGGTCATGAGATAGGAAAGCACATTTTTGTTAAGCTCCATATCTTATGACTTAATAATCACCTCTCATATTCCAGTAACTCGGCAAATATTTCTTACCAAGCACACCTGGAGTTCTCACAAAATGCAGGAGAAATTAGAATTATGTTTTAATTTTCATGATGCTACTCTTCATCACCTCTTTTTAAAAGGAATAGTTATAAACTTTTCTTCTCAAAGTTGGAATGTTTTTAGCCATGACCAACACAAAAGACTTTAAAATTAATATATATTATATATATATATATATATATATATATATTTTGAGGATTTGATCAATGTATGATCATTGGTCTTTGAACTAGATCTTAAAGTACCTATGATGAATTATCAAATATTTACTAGATATTCATACTTAGTTTTCAACAAAATCTATAAGGGTCCATTCACACTTAAAAAGTAGTCAAACAGAAAAATAGAAATTAACCAATATACATAGTTTTCTCAGGCTGTGAGAACACCAATACTGCCTATTTCTGGAACATTAGCCATTAAGATTCTTGACATTCAGAGATACAGTTTTGACCCCAGTGAAGATCTGGTTCTGTTCTGGTGAGGCCTGGAATACGGCGAATATGGAATTGTGTTGTGAATGATAAGTGCTCACTTTGGATTAATCCATTTTCTCTTCTTCATCCTGGCTTATGTGTATATTTCACTTCTATCATTTTTTCTTTTTATCTAAAATAGTCACTTAGATGTAAAACATTTTCCCCTATTGCTTTAGGGGTTTTATTTAATTTTCAATAGGGTGCATTTTCATTTTTATCAAATTCTATTTTTTATAATTTTCTTTTGACTCTATCTTTGACACTCAGGTTATTTGCATGTCTGTCATTTATCTTATCATTTATTTGCAGGATCCTAGAGCTGTATCTTCCCCAGCATTCTTATTTATTCCTCTGGTAGTGTCAAATAACATATTTTTCATGGTTTAAAATTATATTTATTAGAAATGGTTTTGTTGGTAATATATGGTCTATCTTAGTAGATATGGTTTACGCTCTTTAAATAATTCTTCTTGTGTTGCTGTTGGGAAGAACATTGTAGAAATATTTACTAGGTTATGTGAACTAGTACTATTGTTATACTTTGCATTGTGATTTTTTATTTTCTCTCTGAATGTTGGAGGGAATGAAAACTTCAAATACATATGCATTGTATTTTCATTTTTTCAGTGGGTTAGATTTTCCTTGATGCATTTCAAAATGTTTAATTATGTAAATAACTATAAATGTTTTTCCCTTTACAATGGTTGGATCTATTTATCACTATAAGAATAAATGTTTGACATGTTATAGAAACAATTTTAAAATGGAAAATAATTTTTAGTTTTTGAAATTAAAATATAATGACATAATTTTCCCCTTCCCCATTTTCTTTCCAGCCTTTCCACATACCCTTTCTCCTTTTCCTCTCTCAAAGTCATGCCTTCTTTTTTTGTTGGATTGTTTGTTTATTTGTTGTTTTTAACTAGACCTCTAGGAGTTTCAAGTTTCATATAATGTGTTTGGATCATATACGCATGTACACCCAACTCTTCCCAGATGCATAACCACTTCCCAAACCACCCAAAATTTGTCAAACATTTTAAGATGATTTTGCACTGACAAAATATGGAGATATGGATCTTCTACAAGAGCATTGTCAATTTATTAGAAAACATCAGTAGTGAAAACTGTCCCTGTATCACCCAAAAGCTTAGAATGGTCATTTTCCACATCTGAAGGTCGGATTGTATGCTCAAGTCACTCTTCCTGCTCGATCTTGGTATGTTTTCAGATCTCTATTCATTCTTTTATTTTAAATTTATTCATGTCTGTTTATTTACAGTGATTTCTTTTAAATTTTGTGTAGTCTTGTCTTGCATTATTATATAACTAGCAATCATACAGTCAAGATACGAGAGCACATTTTTCTCTCTATTCATATTTCATTCGTTCTAACGTCTCTCTACAAGATACTAAAATCATATTGTGCTCTTAGATAAAATGGCACAACATTAGAGGAAGATCTATAAACTTTCCTTCTACAAACTGTAAATCATCTCTTTATTTCTCATACTTGGTACAAAATAAATACTATATAATGAGTTGCAATTATTGTACACATGATGAAATGAAATGGTATAGAAATGTACTTTAAAAACCAAATTGTAGTAAAGGACCAATAGCTTAGTTGGTAAAGTCTTGGTTGCCAAGACTGAGGACCTCCGTTTGATCCAAAGAACTTGCACACAAAATCCAGTTGTTGTGGTATATGCTTCTATTCCCAGCACAAGGAAGGGGAGAGAAGAGAAATGATATAGCTCATCATCAGTCAGATTATCATACATGGCAAGTTCCAGCATGTGAAAGATCATGTCTCAAAAACCAAAGTGGTTAATCACTAAGTAATGACAAATAATCACCTATACTCCCCCAAACCCCCTTACACACACACACACATACTTGTCCCAAACCCACCCAAAACAAAGAGAGTATATTTTATATCTGTAGCTGTTGGTACACATGGATGATAAAATTCTCACAAAGAAGAAGCTTTGTGTCCTGAAGTTACTGTTGTTATCTTTCTATTTATTTCACATTTGGCCAATTGTTTTCTGTCTGCTTTCTTCTGCTTTTGTTCAGAATAATTAAAAGTCCAGTGCTTCAGTCTCACCTCCTTTGTCTCCCAGTAACAGGAAATCTATTAGTTGCCCTAGAAGTGGTCCAGGCTACATATTTAAGACTGCTTTTAAGTTATAGTAATCTTTCTTTATGTATAACAATGATTTACTTTTGAGATATTTCAATAGTTTGACAAGTAATTGGAGAATTTTTTCATACATATAGCTTTCAGAATAATATGACATATACTGTTATTTTTCTTTAAGAACATGTATTTTTAAAGAGAATAAAATAACAAGATTTATGTTTATCTAACAATTTATCTCTTGTAATTGTCTTTAATTCTTTGCATAGAGCATTTTGCATAACCATCCCTTTAACTTCTCCTATATATCTGGTGTGGTATCTACTTTTCTTTGTATAACTGGAAATACTAATATTTCCATCCCTTATGAATTTCTACTGGTACCTGTTTTGAATTTTAAACTTTGAGGAATATTTTTTATTAATAATTATTTTGTTTATTTATATTCCAAATGGTGTTCCCTTCCTGATCCCCCTCCATGAGTTCTTCACCCTATCACCAACCCCTTTGCTTCTCAGAGGGTACTCATCCACATACCCACTCCCACCTCACCCTACTAGCATCCTCTTTCCCTGGGTCATCAAGTTTCTACAGGATTAACTACATTCTTTTCCCACATAAGTTCTCTGTTACTTATGTAGCAAGGCAGTGGACCTTTGGTTGGCAGCCTAGCCTCTAGGAGCTCTGAGGGGTCCCAGTTAGTTGATACTGTTGGTCTTCCTATGGTGTTTCAATATCCTTTAGCTCCTTCAGTCCTTCCATTATCTTTTCCATAGGGCTCACCAGCTCAGTCCAAGGTTGGCTGTAAGTATCTGCATCTGTCTCAATCAATGCTGGTAGAGCATCCCCCACCTCAGAGCACAGCCATGCTATGCTCAAACTGTAAGCATAACATGGCATCAGTAATAGTGTCAGGGTTTGGTGTCTGCACATGAGATGGATCCAAAGTTGAGCTGATCTCTGGATGGCCTTTCCTTTAGTTTCTGCTCTATTTTTGTCTCTGCATTTGCTTTAGACAGGAACAATTTTGGGTCAAGAATTTAGAAGATGGGTGAATGGCCCCGTGCCTCAAATGGGGGCCATGTTTATCTACTGGAGATGGTCTCTTCAGGTTCCATCTTCCCACTGCTGGGCATTTCACCTAATGTCATCCCTATTGTATCCTGTGAGCCTGTCACATCCCTAGTTTCTGGGACCATCTAGAGGTTCTCCCTGCCCTTCAACTCACACTGCTGCACTGTTACAGACTAGGAAAAGATCTTTACAAACCCTATATCCAAGAGATAGCTAATATTCAAAATATACCAAGAACTCAGGAAGTTAGACTCCAGAAAACCAAGTTACCCAATTATAAATGGGATACTGAGCTAAACAGAGAATTCTTAACTAAGAAATCTTAAATGGTTGAGAAATACTTAAAAATTGTTCAACATACTTAGTCATCAGGGAAGTGCAAATCAAAATGACCCTTAAATTCTACCTTATACCAATCAGAATGGCTAAGATCTAAAATTCAACCTACAGTACATGTTGGTGAGGATGTGGAGAGAGAGGAACACTCCTCCATTGCTGCTGGGATTTTAACTGTTACAATCACTGTGGAAATCAATCTGGTGGTTCCTCAGAAAACTGGAAATATTTCTACCTGAAGACCCATTTTATACCCAGTCCTGGTCATATAATCAGATGCCATAACACAAGGACACATGCTCTACTATGTTCATAGCAGCCTTGCTTGTAATAGCCAGAAGCTGGAAACCACCTAAATGTACCTCAACTAAAAAATGGATACAGAAAATGTGGTCATTTACACAATGGAATACTAATCAGCTATTTAAAAATGAGGATATCATGAATTTTCCAGGCAAACGGTTGGAACTAGAAAATATCTTCTTGAGTGAGGTAACCAAGATCCAAAAGAGCATACATTGTATGTACTCACTGATAAGTGGATATTAGCCAAAAAGTTCAGAATACCCATGATACAACTCACAGATCCTATAAAGCTTAACCAGAAGGAAGACCCAAGTATGGATACTTCAATTCCACTTAAAAGGGGGAACAAAATAATAATGAAAGGCAGAGGAAAGGAGAGATCTGGGTGGGAGAGAGGATGGGGAGAGGAAAGTGTGGACAGAATCAGGTGCTGTGAGTGACAGGAGTAAATAAATTGAGAAATAATTTTAAAATGGTGGTATACCATGTCCCCTTTTCTTGAAGCCACTCTTTTTCTTACATTTGATCTCATCCTCCTGGAATGCTCCCTGTTCCAATCCCTAAAGATATGCCCAGATTTCTCAATTTAAAACATCGTGTACTTTAGGGATGAGAAGTAAGGGTTTCTTCAACTTGGAGGGCTTCTGTTCTGTTTAAACAGTTGGATCATAAGTTTTAAAAATAATCATATACATAATATATAATAAAATATAATTATATTACAAAACATATAATTATAATATATAATATATATGTAAATATATGTTATTTATTTAAACATGTATTCCTTTCTAACCACTTTTGAGATTCCAATTAAGATTTAATTATTCTTGTTTTTTTTTAACAAAAATAAACTGTGTGAATCTTTCCGACACTCCATTTAAAAATGTTTTTAGATAGTGATATTGAATATCCTTATCATTCTGCTAAAACACTGAATTTGTCATGAATCTTACCCAGTGGGGTTAGTGTTGTGGACTTTGCAGTTTCCTTCCTGTGAGTTCTGTCACTGCCCTGTTTATGTATGTCACACAGTCAATCCTTCATCTTTATAGTGTAGCATCTGTGATTTCAGTGCTATTCCCTGCCTTCTATCATTTGTGTAAATTTCTGGGTCACTTTCTATTCATTGAATTTCCTGCTTATTATTTCTTTTAATTTCTTGATAAATTTCTAATAATTAACAAATTGACATTTTTACATTCATATATGTTGGTATATTATTTCCACATATTACTCTTTTTCTTCTTATTTAATTGTCTTTAATTTAAATTGCTTATCCATATTTTCTCATACTTCTGTACCTCCCATTATAATCAGAAATCTCCAATAAATCCAACTCAAGACAAGCAATTCTTTTTTAAAAAAATCCTTTAGTCTCAAAATAAAAAAACTAAATAAATAGAAACAAACATAAATTTAAAAAAAAAAAAAAAAAAAAAATGGACAAATTACAACAACGCAAACAGGCTTTAAAAGGAGTCATTTTTTTATTGGAAACTACTGGAACTAATTTCCATTCACGTATTATAATGAAAGACCTAGCAACACTCCATTGGAGAAACTTATTTCTTGGCAATACTGTATCAATGAATCTTTTTGGGATACTTTGAGAGTTGTTGGAAAATGCCTACTTTTTGTTAGCTTTGCAGGTTTTAGGTAAAAGAACCAAACAGTTACGTTAGGCAAATAAAGAGTTAAAGCTTGGCTAAAGTTACGCCTAAATTAATAAAGATAATGCCTTGTGGGAAGAGTGAATTATGCTGTTCCTCGTGACTTCTAGGCTGGAGAAAATAAAGGGGTTACCTAAAAAATTCCCAAATATTCATCACATTATTTATTGATTGATGGTATCCCGAAAATATTTTTGCCTACACTAAAATTGTTCAGAGAAAGAGTGAATCAATGTGTGTTTCATCTGTATCATAACTATTGACATGATTCCTGAAAACAACACACTATGTATCTGCTTGAAATTCCAATGTGTTACTGTGTTTGCTATCTATATATTAAAACTATTTAGTGGGGGGGGGGTCTAGTAGAAACCCACAGCAGATTCTGAATGAGAGCTTTCATTTATTTTTCCTCTTCAGTTCTCCTTCTGTCTCTCCTTTCTTTAGAAAAGCAAACCTTTTACATTGTTTTGTGACAAAACTTTTCATGCAAAGACACAGCACTCGTGCTTTCTCACTCCAGATAGGAAGCCCATGACTCACAAAACTACCCCTCCACCAAAGTCAAATACAAAATTACTTAGAGAAGCAGATGTGACTCAAACCAGTTGTAATACTCACCCCAGCACGTGTGTCAGATTACTAAAGTTGGGAAACCTGGGAATACTATACAGGCTGCAAGTAGCCCTACATGTCAGAGAGTTGCCTCTTCAAGGGACTTGGTTGATCTAAGTTCTTCCAAGCACCTGCTGGTAGAGCCAAAAGAGTCTCAGAGTCTTCTGTGTAGCTTTCTTATGTGATAATGAGCCTCACTAGCTTGGCTTGCATATTCTGGTATTGTAGGGCCTAGAGATTCTGGTCAATTTTAGGGACTACCTGGAGATATATTAATTGTTTACCTTCTGGCTTAAAGACATTTTTTGAAAGATATAGTGTTTAAATCTTGAAGTAAATTGTTACACAATAAACACACAGACACTTCATGAGTAAACTAAAAGTGAGTGGCTACTGTTGCAACATCCAAGGGGGATATTCTTCCTGAATCTGGATATGACAGTGGGATGTTAAGATGAAGAGCAAATAAGAATGTTTGTACTGTGAAAGTTCAGGGACGCTGGTAAGATGACTCCTTTGGAACCAGGTGAACAACAAACTTAATATAACTTGCTGTTCAGAACCTGGTCTTCACCTTTGTTTTTAAAATCCAGAACAGTAAGTTATTTGTACAAGGATCTCCCATGTAGTTTGAACTTAAAAGAGGCACTATTTCCTGGGTAAGCAATCAAAAAGGGACAATTATTAAACTTGTTTTTATCTGTGGTGAGAAATCTTTTGAAATCCAATTCTTCCAAAGCAATGAGTCTTTTGTACTTTAGTGAAAGAGATGAGGTAATTACTCTCTGCCTCTTTGTTGGAATGTTTTGGGAAGCTATGACTCTGTGTTTCTTCTACCTTTTACACCTTGATCTCCAAAGACAATAATTTTTGGAGCATTATAATCACATCCATCCTGTATACAGTGCATACAGTTTCCAGGCTATATTCTCAGACAGAGTGGGAAGACGACTGGAATTTAGAGGAGAAGGTGCATGAATATCAATACAGATGTGGATGAGTGTCTGCTGAGACATGCAGAAATTCATATCTTTGAATATGCTTTCTGGGGCTCTCTGAAATATTCTTATTGATCAGAGTACTTTATTACGTGGCCAGTTTTGAAATACATAAGGGAAAAGATAGAAATTCGGGTTATCTTTTCATGCTCATTTGCATGCTATTACATGGTCATATTGCTTTAGTAGAATTACTTTTATGATGCAAATTGTAGGTTTTTACTTAAATTTACAAGAAATATTATATCAAGATAAATAAGGTTATGTTTCTCACTGCCAGTATCCATAGTTATTCATGGTTTAAATATTATCTATCATGATGGAATCAAGGTTTATTCAAACCATATTAAATACCATATTTGAAAAGGAGTGAAGAAAACATGATGCTGGGACTGCTGAAAGAGGTCCAGCCTCAGCAGCTTTTGAAGTACATTTAGATTCTCTTGAATAGTTACTAAACTTCACAGAATTATCATGAAATTGTCTGACAACTAACATGGATGAGACATAATACACGTCTAACCTGTGTCTTCCAAGTCATATATTTCTTGATTAAAGACCACTTCTAGCTTAGATTGCCTTCCATTCTTATAGAAGTTTAATTTTGTGGATTTCAAATAAATTAAAGCAAACTAATTATTCTTGTTTCTCCCTTCCCTTCTCCACTTTCTCTCTCTCTCTCATCTCGTGTTGTTGTGTTGTGTGTGTGTGTGTGTGTATGCATGTGTAAACACATGAGCAGGACAGTAACTTAGGTCTCTGTTGTTCACTTTTGCAGTTCCTTTCAAAGCAAGGCACCACTAAGTAGTATTGATTACCTGATGGGTGTGTCTCAGTACTAAGCACAATGTAAAATGTATAGTGACTGATCCTTTGTCTGGTGTTTGAAGGCTTATTGAGAATGTAAGTGTTTCCTTCTGAAGACATTGTTATAGAGTTTGGTTGTTTTCTGTTTCATGATTTAAAACAAAGTTTTTCTCTTTTACAAAAGAGATGTGCTGAAGTTTAACTTACTTGTCAGGTTGTCATTGATGCAAAAGATATGAATGGGAACTTGTCTGAGGGTTGGAATCAGACAGTGAAATGTAAGTGATTTCTTTATCCTCTCTGTTCTTTTGTCAAAGGATACAGGACCACAGATACTAAAACCACCTTGAGTCAAGCACTTGTGTCAAGATTTGAACAAAGTCTGACTCTTATATTTGTTTAAAACTCAAGGAAGTCTTTGCTATTCATTTTTCAATTTAGGTTAATATTCTAGACATAATTTGGAATGAAAGCCCTCATGGATTTCTTCAGATAGTTGAAACATAAGCATATTTATTTGGTAAAATAATAAAACATTGAAATAATTAATGCTGATTTTGAAAGCTGTTAATTTGGCATACAAAAATTATTAATAACTTTCAAACAGTTAAACAATATTAGGACTTATTATGAGTAGGGGAGAGTGCATTAGATAGATAACATTAACAAGAACATAATATCCGTTTTGAGCCAGCAAATGTTTATAAAAATTTAAATGCTAATAAAAAGGCAGGATAATAGAAATTAGATTATATCACAATGCTAGTCTTTAGAAACATTAAGAGCAATATTTAATTCTTAGTTATTTAATTCATCTTAGGCCAGAGTCTTTCAATAAAAAAGTCCCATTTAAGAAGAATTCATATCTCATGAACATGTATTAAAAGCCAATTTTCAACTCTGCTACTTCTAAATGTCATGAAGAGGAAAAACTGCAAGAAAAAAAAAAAATCTAACAATATCCATGAGAATCAACTGCCTTTGAGCCTGACTGAAAAAGTAGATATGGTGGAAAGACAGGAAGAGAGACAGAAGGCAAAGGAGATAGTTTAGATAAATTTTCTGTTTACTTATCCACATTAAAAAAATAAATTTTCCCAGAAGAGGCAAGTTCTTAGGGAACTTAGGGGTAAACCTTTGGCATTTCCAAAATAATTTTAGGCAATGACATTTTAAATATCTTAAATATAAAGAGTTTTAGATCTACTTAAGATTAGAAGAGAATTCTTTACAAACATTATGGATTATGCTCTTAATTTACTGATCAGCATTTGTAAGTCTTCAGGGACTAAACTTCTTTCAGTGAATTAGTGTTCAAGGTCATAACTAAAGAAGCCATCAACAAAAAGTAGTATTAGAAATCCATTTCATATCCCAGGATATTGAACTCTAAACCCAGTCATTCATATCTCTAACTCATAAACTGTCACAATAATTTATTTTTGAAGATAAAATGGAAATTAATGCTATTGGCAAGAAAATATAGCCAAATGCTTTTTATTCAACCATAGGAATACATGAACCATTTTTACCCAATAGATGTTATTCAGCTATTTATTTTCTTTTAAAATGTATCTTTTCCACTGTGATCTGTCTTTGAATTCTGCAGATATAATTTTTCTAGAAAATTCTTTAGTTTGATGGGCTATTACATTTTCCTCCACAGCTCTGTAGAGACAGAGACTCAGGTTATCTGTCTAACTCTAAACCTGTTGTAGATGATTGTAATGAGAAAATGCCTTGTGGCTCTGTGTCCTCACAATCTATGATGTTATAATACTCGCTCGAAAGTTCCCTTCTTTCTTTACAAAAAAAAAAAAAAAAAAAAAAAAAAAAAAAAAAAAAAAAAAACAAAAAAGACAATCATTCTGGACTGTTTTGTCCCAGAAAAGAAAATGAGTGAGTAGAAGACAGTTATAAATTATTGTGTTTTTCATTAAAAGAAGACCATGTTAAAGTGTGCACAATTATATCATTATAGTAAGCCTTACATGTTTATCAGTACAGAATCTGATATCTAATGAACTGGTAAAAAGTGGTCATTTTTAATAATTAAGTGATTATTCAATTTTTTCCATTCCTGTATTTGAAGACTTTCAAGCCTCGCTTCTGAGAACTGAAGTCTTTCAGGATGTAGTTCCTGATGTCTGATTCCTGAGGCTACTTTACAGAACTATAATGACCCAGTTCTTCAGACCACTCCCAATTCCAAAGCAGTCATCCTTCAACACATGTTAATAGGAGACTCTGGGATAGCTTTACTACACTTAGTGATCTCTACATAGTGTTTTTACGTTGTTAAGTCAGTGTAGCTGGAGCCTCTAAGAAAATGTCAGTTCCAAGCACTTTGCAGCTGCCTATTTGCTGTTGCTGTTTTGATAGTCTTTTTCTTTCCTGGAGTAGTATGTGCAGTAGCTGAGCTTCAGGTCAGGATATATCAAAGCTCCTATTAAGCCTGTTGTGCTGCCAAATACACTTTCTATGACTGTCATTTTCCTCAATCATTTTTTTTTTGTCCACGATACTGTTGCCACCAGACATGATATATCCCACATTAAAGAGTGTAAAGTATACTGACCACATTCAAGTTGTTTCGGATGGTTCTTAAAGCAAAAAAGGGTTAAAAGAATGTCACACAGGAATAGGTATACATCTATGATAATCACAGTCCAGACTTCTATCATCATGACTAGTATTGATTTTCACCTCTCAGTTTCATTGTACATTTGCGTTTTTCTTGCATTCTGTTCATGCTCTACACCAAAATTCAGTGTGGTCTCCTTTGATGTACAGTGTGATCTTCTGATTCTGTTTATGATACTTACTGCTTAGAATTCAACACCATTCATCCTCCATCTGACTGCCTAATGACTGACACTGTAGGACTCTACATTCCTTTTGTTATCCTGACACAAATCACATTGAAAAAACAAAATGCATCCTCTCTGGTCACATTCACTGTGATTATCCCATCCAAGATGAATCTGGAGCTTTTTTTCTACCTACATTTCAGAACACAAGTTGATACTTGTTATCCCTGTTATGTAGCATCTTGTGCTTGCATAGTACCATGGAAAAAGTAAGCCATCATTTACCCACAAATACCTACATTCAGCACAATGTAAATGTTCTCTGCATAACAGAAATGCTTAAGTTGCTGACAAGCAAATTAATAAATAGGTGAGTTTAATCATTACATGTAAACACCCCAAACATGTTATCAATGTTATCCATATACAGCTGTATTTTATTTAGTAAGTTCAAATAATATGATGCTTAAATAGTTGAGCAAGCCAAAATGAAGAATAGGCTTAGTGGGACTGCCTATTTTCTGTAGTGTTGGCATCATCCTTTGTCTGTCTCAATACTTTACAAGATACCATAGACCTCTATAACTTGTCTATTTGAATTTGTATTTTTGAGATTATCGTTCATAATATTCTATTATTTAATGTTTTGCAAAGCAGAGTAGGAGAAGTAAGACACAAGAAACAACAAGAGTAAATGATATATTATGTCAGGTACAGTTTTAAATACTCTTTGAAACTAACAGAATGTTACTTCAGCTTGTTCACTCAGTGAGATAAGAGCAGACTTATGGTATAGAAGTTCTGTTAGGAAAGTTGGGTGGGATTAGGGTACATAGAGAAGAGGGGGAGTATTCTGATATTTTCTAGGAGGAACAAGAGAAAGACTCAGAGGAAGGAGATGAGATTGCCTATGATAAACTTCCCACTTTTAAAAACAATTTTTAATTAGTTTTAAAATAATTATTCCATTCATTTACATCTAAATGATATCTCCCTTCCAGGTTATGACTCCATAACCAACCCCCATCCTATCCATCCTTTCCCTCCTCCCCTTTGCCTCTAAGAAGGAGCTCCATACCCACCTACCCATGCCCACCTTGACACTCTATAATCTCCCTACACTGGAGCATCGACTTCCCATTTTTTGAACATAGAGATAATGTGAGAAATATCATCAAAGTGAACTTTACCTTTGTACCAGAATATTCCTATTTATATCTAGAATTTGTAGTAAAGAAATGATATTGGGGAAAATAGAGACAAAGCTTGGGGCATTTTGGTAGAAAAGGTAGCATAAATTTCCTTACTTTCCTCTATGGAATTACCTACTTTCTTGTTGATGGAGTGTTCTTAGAGTCAGCAGATTAGACACTATACAAAACTGCTTTGTAGTTGGACTCCATAGCAAAAGTGGAGGGTTGCAGAGAAGGTATTTGCTGGGATGTATCAGACCAGAGTTATAGCAAAAAGGCAATATTTATAGAAGTTTCTTGATTCAACCATGTCCTGATTAAAGTATAGGTGTCTATGTCCTCCATGATTTTCAAAGCTCAACTGGACTCTATCTCTCACCGAGCTGATACGAAATTGATTCTGCCATCTGTATCAAGAACTCTGACCATAAAATCTTCTACCATAGTCAGACTACACATTAATCTATTTAAAAACAGTCTTGAATTTATGCTTGTTTTACTACTTTGGGATTTAATTCGTGTTTCTTCCTAGACATACAACATATGGTATTGCATTCTATGGTGCCAGTAGGACTTACTGTGGCACACAGAATAATGCATACATAAACACTTAAGTTGTTGAAGTTAAGTAATTTGAAATGAGATAGCATTATTAATGGAATCATGCTTTGCTTATATTACCTTATAATTACAACCTAATCTTTGTATTTAAATTTTTTCAAATATCAGCATTCTCCATAAGCAATAATTATTACATGCACAAATGACAATGGTAATATGAAATAATTAGAATATAGTGAAGTAATCAAAGAGTGAATCAATAATCATTTATGGAGCTTTTTGAACAGAAAACTTAGCTTCTTGCAAAGAGTCCAACATATATAGTTCAGTTCAGCTGTCAGTTTCAGAATACAAACAATACACCTATGGCTACATGGCAATTGAAAGGATGGCTGAGAAACTGCACTGGAATGGAAGTGTAAGATTTTGTGTGTGGCCCTGTCTATTGCCAATCATATACATTAGGAACAGTGGTCTCTGTCTTGACATTTTTTTTAAAGGGATAGAAATAATATTTCAAATAGTGTTATTTAAAAATGGAATTTCTCATTAAATTTTACACTTTTAACATACAATTTTTTAAGATGTGTAGACTTTGGGCCTGATTAATTTTGCTGTGTAATATTTTTATTATTTGATAGGATTTTATAAGAAATGAATAGACAAATCTAAATGGGAAAATGTAGATTTTTCCCAACTTATTCATCTCCAAAGGATTTGGGATGCTTGATCAGAGTAATTCAACTTCTAAGCCAGTATTGGTCCCCAGATGGAGAGCAGAAAAGAGCCATCACCAGAAACAGTGAGGATGTGATTGCTCTGACTGCCAGGGTACCAGTACTTGTTGTGGATATAGGAAGCTTTGCCATCCCCTGATTGCCAACTTGCAGTTTTGCCCTCAGCAGCTCCGTAATAGTTGGACTCCCTCTTGCTCTCCTGGGAACAGCACGCATGATTCTGGTTTCTAGCAATTGGTCTGACCCTGTGCCAAAAGGCCATCTGTACCCACTATGGTGCCATCCACCTGGTGGTCATCAGAACCTGTGTCTGAAGCCTCTTGCCACATGTCCCAGCAGGCAAGACAAAGCACAGTCAGACAAAGGCATCACTCCACATCAAGTCTGAAGTAAAACACATTTTGGAGCATCAAAATGGATGTAACTAGCTCTGGTGCTCAAAGGACAATCACATAGCATGAATATTTATCAAATTTTCCTATGTGTTAGGAACTCTCGTAATACACAATTACCATATACAAATTATCTCCTGTTTGTGTATATTACTTCAAAAAGTAACTTATATAAACTTTTCAGAGTTAATATGTGGTGAGTCAAATTCTGAGTTTAAGAACAAATTCTTAGTAAGCATTCATTCAAATTCATGCCTGCTGTGTTCTCGGGGCTTTTGATTGTCCAGTAATTTAGTATTTGTATGTGGAGGTTTGGGTCTCTGTATTGATCTTTGCTGAAAAAAAAAAGTTTATGTGATGATGGTTGAGAGATTCACTAATCTATGGGTTTAAACATAAGAATGGAGTAGGGAATGCATTACTATTAGTATTAGATATTCTCTTACATGGTCAATGAACTATCCATGCATAGGTGTTTGGCCCAGAATTTGTATCAGTGTTATATTGCAGAATGAGCTTGAATTCTAAGAAAAAAATGGTTGTTACTCCCATAGCATTCATACCACTATTACACAGGTTAGGCTGCTTTGCCAGACCAGTTGTATCATAACTGGTTACATGGATATCATGCTATTATCGCATGATTACAGCTAAGAAAAATTATTGTTTACTTTTATCATCAGCCACTCACATAGGATCATTTATCATGATGAAATCTACTCAGTAGAGATGAAGCTACCAGATAATTTCCTCTTTTATCTTTTCTTGCTCAATGACTCAACTATTTGCTTTCTTCAGCAATAGGATCTTACCATCAAGTTCTAGAGGGTCACCAAGAACAATAGCAACCTTGTGCCATTCTTGGAGGTATACGGAAATTATATTACCAACAAATGTTAAAAGGACAATCTATACCTTCCATCCCTTGCCATGGACACCATATATATATGGACATTATATATAGTGTGTTTGTGTGAGTGTGTGTGTGTTTTTGTGTGTGTGTTTGTGTGTCTGGGTTTCCTAGTCCCTATTTTAGGCTATTATCTCTTAAACTTCTTTTCTATAAGTATATATTTTAGAAAATTGTACAATAAGTTTCTGTATCTCATTCTAAAAGATTTTTAGTGTTAGTTATCTTCCCATAGTTCCTTATCAACATTGTCCTCCTGTGATTTATTTTGGCACCACATTTGACAATACATTCTATGTATAAAGGATCAGTTTGGTGGCATAATCAGTAGACAGGTGATCACAATGCATCTGTAGCAAGGAGTGAGAGGAATGAATTTATGTGTTTTACTTGCTTTCACTATTTCAATTGGAACTCTAGTGTATGGGATGGTGGCAACCACATTTAAGGTGAGTATTCCATCATGGTTAAACGTTTCTGGAAGCATTCTTACAGATTTAACCAATGAGGTGTTTCTATCATAACACTAAATCCAGTCAAGATGACAAGATTAAAACCAGATCTATTAAGAAATTTATTACTAAAGTAGAATTCATATATTAATATAATTAATATAATATACTGTAAATGTTTTTATTTTGAATTGATTCTATAAAAATATTTGTATGTCTAATTTAGTAAAACAAATTTTGTTCTTATTAATTAACAAAATATTTTTTAAAATTTTGACCTGAAATTTTTTTTTTATTTTTTTTTATTTTTTTTTTTATTTTCCACGGTGTTTTATTTAAGACATCTCAGGAAGTCATACAATATTTCTTGGGAAAACCACATACAGGACCAAATGCTGCTATAAACCTTGTAAATTAACAAACAGTATGGTTTGAGTATAATGCATTATATTTAATCTTTGTGTAGATAATCAAGAGACTTGCATGAAAATGATAATCTAATAAGTATCTAATACCTCTGAAATGTATAATATGCTACTTTTTGGAGCTGACCAAAATTCTGCCATGACAAGATTCCTGCATCTTAGTTCTATTCTATATGTTGATCAACTATACAGATAGGAGAAGCAAGCTGGGCTAGCCAATATGTGCTCAACTCACTGAGCATGGAGGTCCAGTCAGGTCCTGATTGTTGGTTAGGGAAGTATAGAGTATTTCCCCGCTGTGTCCTTTTACCCTGCATATTTCTTTATACTAACCTACTCACACAGATAATCATCTTTTAAAAATATTCTAAGATGACATTAAAAAAGCCTAATATTTAAGAAGCCCAAGTGTGTTGGTTATTTTTCTATTAATATTGGCAAACAAAATTACCAAGCCAAATTTATAGAAAAATAGCTTACTTGGACTTCTGATTCCTGGGGTCTCAAGTTCATATGTCAAGTTACCATTGCAACAAACAGCAGACATGAAGGTCAAAGCAGGAATCTGAGAGATCACATCTTCAACTACAAACAAAAAGTGGAAAGAACAAACTGGAAGAGAGAATGAATATGAAGTTCAAATCCTACCCCAAGTGACATACTACCTGAAGCAAGGCTCCACCACCTAAGCAAACTGAATTCCCAACTAGGGACCAACAGCTCAAATAAGTAAGCTTATGAAGATTTTGTTTTCATTTAAGCCAACATGCTATATAACACATAATATTTGGATAAGTGATTTAATATAAAAAAGAGGCAATGAAGATGAACAGAACTGAACAGGGACAAAGTTTCCCTCCCCTTACTTCTTCATGCATCCTGTTTTTGTTACATAGCTTTCCTTCTCTGTCTCACCACATGGCATATCTGGTGTTCAGTTGATCTTTTACTGCCCATGATATAAGGCCATACCTTCCTTTCCTATGCCAAATAGAATAAAGAGATACAGATGGCTTCTAACCTAAGGCCTACTTTTACTCTAACTAGAGAAGTATATTGCATCCCATAGGATTTTACATGTCATAAGAAGGTAAACGTTTAACTTGAAGATGATTTGTTTGTTGATATTTTAACTGCAGATATCATAAAGATCTCCTAAATTCCTTCTTCCAAATTTGTTTCCAAATATACAAAGCAATGCTACAAAAGAAATTATGAGCATCATTCTATGGTATAAATCAATAGACATAAAGAAACAGTATCATGGTTCAAACAGTGACACCCAAAGGCTTCCTTAGTTTCAGCCTGAGGGCTGAAAGGATGAACAAATGAATCAGAGAACCCATCAACCTGGACAGTGAACTTCATAGAGCCCATTTGAACATCAGTTTGAGGCCAGTGATTCTATCTGAGGAAATTTAAATTGACCACAAGAAATAGCTACCAAGTCCAATTCACCTCGATGGTAACAAAAAAACAAAACAACAACAACAACAAAACAATAAAACAGAATGAAGTTAAAAAAAACACATACCTAAGGAGAATGAGTGACCAAGCTGAGATGGATGTTATGCATTAGACGGGAGCACAGGAATTCCAGGGGCCTTTGAAAAATATGGCCAGAGCAATGTTAGAGATCACGCCTTGAAGACTAAGTGAACCCAGAATAGGTAAGATAGTCTTCTAATTCTAATACATAGGGGTAAAAGACATGAGGAGTCAGTACGTTTGAAGCTAGCCTCCTGAATATAGTGAGTTCCAGGCCAGGTCATCCAGAGATAAATAGTAAAACACTGTACTACCACCACCAACTTCCCTTCTTCTTCTTGTTCTTCCTATTCTTCTTGTTCTTCTTCTTGTTCTTTTCTTGTTCTTGTTCTTTTTCTTCTCCTCCTCCACCTCCTCCTCTTTCTCCCTCCTCCTCCTCCTCCTCCTTCTCTTTCTCTGCTCCTCCTCCTCCTCCTCCTCCTCCTCTTCCTCCTTCTCTTTCTCCCCTCCTCCTCCTTCTCCTTGTGAAGAATCGAAGTGGATTCAGAATCCTGGGCAATATAAAAACTTTCCAGAAAATAATGACCTTTACCTTAAAGTGTTAATTATTCAGATATCATAGCCCCATTGATGAAGAGATGTTTCTCTTGAAAAAATGCACACAAGAGCATTAGAAACAAGCATAACAGAGAATGAGTCTCTGAGTATGTTTCTTTTCTTCTTCCCCTTCTTCCTCTTTTCCTTTTCAATCCTCTCCTTCTCTTCCTCCTCCTTCTTAATTATTTGTTGTTTTTGTTTTCAAGAAATGGCTTCTCTGTAGAGTCCTGAATGTCCTGGAATTTTCTCTCTAGTCCAGGATGACCTCAATCCCAGAGATGCATCTGCCTCGGCCTCCCTAGAGCTCACATTAAGCATAGATGCCACTATGCCTGGCTGCCCTGATTTATTAAAACATGAATTTAACACTAACCTCTCAGTAATATTTGCCAAATTAATGACCACATTTCCTTAATCACTGAATGTCAGAGTAGAACTCAGCCATTCCCAGGAGACACACAGGATGTGATGAGATAGGAAAGAAAGATATTAAGCTGCTCACCAGCTTCAGACTTAATGGTGAATTCCATATTCTCAGTTTTCTGGGAATGGCTTACTTGCTGAGAGGGAAATGCCATTCAGATGAATGCAGATTTGGTGGCATTTAAGTGTGCTTCTCTCATTTCATCTTGGCACTTCTGCTTAAGTCTCCCATTTGTATCCACACTGAGGCATGTCCTCAAGACAATTTGTCCTATTAAAATTCTACTCAAAGTTGGGACTTAAGTCCTTGGGAGGGGATATAAATAAGATATGAGCAAACTATAATGAGATATAGCTTCATCCTGTCTGTTATTTATCTATCATCTATCTTTTATCTTTCTGTTTATGTTTATGATTATGTTCATGGTTATAATCATATCTCATGTGGCTATATTGTATCTATCTTCTATATTTCTGTCTTCTATCTACTGTATAGCCATCATCGATTTATGTATTTGTCTCTGACTTTGTATCATCAATCTATCTGTCTTACAGGAATCAGGATCTCCTCAGTAACCCATGTTGGCCTTTTTCTTTCTATTCTCCTGCCTCAGCTCCAGATAACTGGGTTTATAGATATGCTATCCTGCTTGGTTTATACCATTGCTTTCATTACAGATATATCAATATTACTTCTATTTGGCAAATAAAGAGACTAAGCTTGTTACTGACTGCCTGGAACTAGATCTTTCACAGCATGCAATATAGACGAGTGCTCTTATATGCTGTATTTGAGAAAACCTTTCTTTAAACATTTTCTACCAGGAAATTGTCTTCATTGAGCCACAAGTTGTAACTGTAACTGACAAAAATGACTGTTTCTGATGCATTGGGTAGGTGGCATTTTGTATGAAACTCAGTAACTCCTTTCTTTAAATCAACAGGAATAGATTTGCCCAAACATGAAAGAGGATGTTGCTAAGACACATAAAGACACAACATGCAGCAATCTCAGAAGAACAAAATCTGTGCCTTCGGTGTGGTATATGTTTCTTCTCACAATGTATTGATTTGACAAGTTGGGGCAAAGAATATGTTTTTTTAAAAAGGAGACAATTCTAATCTCCTGACATAATTACCTTTGGCTACAAGATTTATTGTAGTTGTTTTGCAAACAAAAGAAAAGACAGAAAAAATGCATATGCTAATAGATAATTTTTTTCTGTCTGAATATTTACAATTTGAGAAGTGAAGAACAAACATTTCCAACTGATTTGGAGCATGTTTATAGCATAAGCCAAATTTAAGTGTCTGCAGAAAAGGATTGGATGAGCATCTTTCTTGTCAGTCTTACCTCTTTTTCTGTATAGAGTGAGATGAGTGTCCTCCCAGGAAATAGGAGAAGTGCTTTCTTCATGTGAAGACATCTCATTGACTCAGCAGTACCAGGTGAGGAGCAGGTGAAGCTCTGTTCAGTAGTATCAGGGACACTCTTTGTCTTCTGCCAGAAGGAAACACAAGATCTCAGAACCTGTGAACATTGTTAGCAAGTTAAAGGCAACAGTAGCAGCAGCCTCCACAGTAAAAACAACATCAACAATAACAACAACAAAAGTAAATTGTCTGTTGTTACCAACTGCAGTGAAGAGGAACCTAGTAATTAATGGAATTAAATTTATCCAGGAAGGATGTGTGTATCTGTGACAGGCCATGGCTTAGTATCACACATGGCCCTAGGTTCTACCAAGCTTCACAAACAGAAACAGGAAAACAGGAGGAGAGATATAGATCCTGGTCACTCAGCCAAACCCGTATTTCTTAGCAAAAGACATAGAACATAATTAACTTTGCTCTTAGGAGAGTAGGTAGGGCATGGTCTTTCATTCCACTTCTTTAGTGTATGTAAAAATACAACCAATAGGAGAGGAAAGACGCTGAACGATAGATTGGTTGAAAATGAGATGAACTGGATTTAAAGAACTATCTCATGTGATTATGAGAATTTACAAGTCTGAAATTTATAGAAAGAAGTTTTTTTTTTTTTTTTATCTTATGTATTTGAAGAAAATTTCGTCTTTCCCTCTGAGCTATTTTTCTCTTTGTTAAGGAATTTAAATGGCTGAGAGCTAACTACATAATTAGATATTTTCCCAATTGTATAAACAATAATAATATCTACAAATAATCTTTATGGAAGAATCTAGAGTGATTTACCTGACTTTGGAGCCCAAGACCAAATGTACTGGGTATTAAGAAAATATCTACCCTACCACCTTTAGAGGATGATATGTACACATGTACACACACACACACTACACAGAGAGAGAGAGAAGAGAGAGAGAGAGAGAGAGAGAGAGAGAGAGAGAGAGAGAATATTTGAGTTTCTGTAATCATCCTCACTAGAACCTGTATTTTTCTTATCACATTCTTAATACTGTTAATTTTTTTTGGTCATTAAATATTCCCCAAATTACTTCTAATTTCATTATGTTCCTGTCATTTATAAAACATGTCAAGATGCTGAGTTCAAACTCTCTTTTTTTATTACAATGACAGGTCCCCTGCACCACGAGTTTCCACTTTATCTCTTGTACGCATCTCCTATTGCTCCTATGATCACATCACAGGGTATCACTTCTATACAAGTATGGGATTCTCAAGTTTGTCCATCTTCCAAAATGTTCTGATACAGGCTTTCTTGATTTAATTTGGGGTTTGTTTAGTGAGATAAGATGTACATTCCTATCAATTTGGGTTTTAATATAGATACTTAATATTTTGCCAAGCTTGTTTTCTGGGATACCTAATAAGTTATGTACTTGAATGTCTTCTACATAGTATACAATCACCCTTTCCATCTTGGATGAGCATAAAGGTTATGAGGCTTGAGCAAAATTTCTATGTTTCCTAATAAGTGGCCAGTGTGTTCTAACTGTTCTGATTATACTTTTAGAGGAAAATTAAAGGGAAGAAAAAGAGAATGGAAGAGAAGGAAAAAAATTACAACAATGGTTTGATACCTGGTAAATGCAAAACTCACAAAATTTTATGCTGTATGGCTTAACAGATAATTAAGAATCTGTTAAGGAAGAAAAACAAAACCTTGAAGGCATACATGGTGCATGTATAATAAATGACCAGCATGAGTATGCAGTGGAAGAAGAATGTATTTCCTGACTTCAAGCACTTCCTGTGAGCTATACTACCTGCAAGACTACCAGGAAGTCAATGGACCAGTCACATGTACAACATTCAGCTCATGTGTGTTTCTCCATTTTTCCTCCTTCCTAGGGTCCATTGTTACTACCACAGAGCTGAGGAGAACTTTCTTTTCTCCAACACTAGGCAGCTTTCAATGTTTCTCTCTGTAGAAGATCTCTAGGTCTTACTTTAGAAAGCATTATAGATATGTGGTTCCAGCAATCCTGTAAAGGATATATGTAGAGATCATGAGATGCTCCTTCTTGTGCTATTTTTGATTTATGTGTGATTATACTGTACCTTATTCCATACATTCTGATGTAGTTTATTGGTAGAGGTGAGTACATTAGTTGACAGGGGCTCCTATAAAAATTTGCCATGGTCTGGATATTTAACAGAGCAGGCATCTATTTCCTCACATTTTAGCAGGAAGAAGCCAAGAACAATATGTCTGGATGCCTTAAATTTTTCATGGATTTTTTTTTTTTTTGACTTACAGATAGCTTCATTATCTCCTGAGGCAACCTTTCCTTTGCTGTAGCATTCTTGGTTACAAATTGTGTGTTAAAATTTCCTCTTTTTACATGAACAACTGTCATATTGGATTAGGGTTTGCCTTAAAGGCCCCTTTTAGCTTAATTACCTTTAGAAAGGCCCTATTTCCAAACATAATGACATTCAGAAGCACCTAGGTTTAGAACTCCAACATATGAATTCCGTGCTAACACAATTGAACCTATAACAGTGAGCAAATCTCATGTGTTTAAGATGTTGAGAAGCACATTAGCTAGTAAAAGAAAGAGACATAATACATTGTTTTGGTTGTCTGCCCCTGGCATCCTATAGACACCATGACTGTTGTCTACAAATCCTGTATCCTACAGACATCAAAATTCTGTTGTCCGACAGATAAGAGAACAAAGGATGCTCCTTAGTTCCAAGTCTGAGCAGGGACTGTAAATAGAGACTGAAACAGATTCTGACCACAAATATATGTTATCTTTGTGACTCGAACACATGGGCAATCTCATCAAAATTCCTTAAAGGAGAGCACACAATGTCATCTTGAGATGAAAACATTTAAGCATATTAGGAACCCTGTTGCCATCTTTTGTCATTCAGTTTTATTGTGTATTTGAAATGAAAAAAAGGGGCTAGACAGATGACCCAGTGGGTGAAAATGATTTTCTTTTGAGCAGGATGACCTGAGTTTGGATACCAGGCCCTACATATAGAGACAGTAGTTTTGTGTACACTTGTAATACCAAATATATGAAACAGAGATAATGGACTTTCTTTTTGCAGCATCCACACCTGCTCTGGATTTATGTTGCAATAAGATTGTCTTGTCCATAAGATGACATTTTATAGCTTTATCTTTACTTCTGACTTCCATGTTCTCTCTCCTACTTTTCTGCCATGTTCCTGGGGTCTTAGGAGGGATGCTATGAATGTCTTGTGTAGATCTGAACACTCAGCTCTGACTTGTTCCCATCTCTTTGTGTAATCACAGGATGCTGTCTTCTTGACTGTTGATGAGGGATGCTATGCATATCTTGTGTAGATCTGAACACTCAGCTCTGACTTGTTCCCAGTTCTTTGTGTAGTCACAGGATACTGTCTTCTTGATGGTTCATGAGAAAAAGAAACTTTTCTGGTCAAAGCTGAGAATGCCATTTGTCTACAAGTATAAACAGAGCTCAACAGTGTGCCAGTTTTCCTAAAGAACAGTATTAAGTAGAGTGGGCCTAAAGTCCAGTCAGAAAGCTTGGGTCCTCCTTCAACAGAGTTTTCTTTCAAGACAATGGACACATCAGAGTTGTAGAGTAGCCCATCAAAGACAGCTTCCTTGAGAAGCTCATGGACTCCTGCAGAATTTTTGAACACAACATAATCATTTTTGTATAAGGTCTGTGAAATGTAGACATTTGACTACTGAAGCAGAGGTCTGAGCTACACTTTCTTTAAAAAAGATGACAGAATATCTTTCAGTTGGTTGGATAGGTGCATAGTGACAGAAGTTACAAAAATAACACCATGGCCCTCAAACCTCAACAAGAATGAGCTTTCTTGGTTTTGTTCTTTCCTTTTTCATTTAGCATGGATAAGTTCCAAGAAAAAAAAAAATCTCCACCAGCTTTACTATTTCACCTAGGGCTGGCTGTGAATACCAACCGAACAAAAACAGCTTTTCTCCCTGGACAATTTGCACTTCAGAAAAGCATTTGGAACTAAGTTCTCATACGGTAGAAAGTAATTTAATGTTGAAAAGGTAGAGGCAAGCATACATGAATAAATGCATATCCATTGCATATTAATAATGCAATATAATAATCTACCCTTCTCACAGTGAGGAGACTCCTCTGAGCCTTCTCCCGATCTGACGATGGCACTGAGTTCCAGGCCTGTTATGACTTTTTTCTCCTTGTTTCTATGAAGTGTTCAGGATAGTTACAAGCAGACTCTAGAAAATCCATTTGAAATGGATCACTGTCAGAATTCTCTGAAACTTGAAAATAGTGAACCAAAATCCATGTAGCTATGTCATACTTAAAACAGTGACATAAGCAATGATTGTTTATTGTCAATAAAAGAAACTAGTAGGACCATTAGTTTTGAAATTTCAAACAGTGCACTATGTGAAAGAAATGGAGAAATTAAAAAGTATCTGCTTTTGATTGTTTATATTAAGGCAATAATGATCCCATTATCAGTAGCCATACAAGCAAATAGAAAGAGCTACTCATTGGGTCTATTGTTAACGGAATCTCTGATTTACAATCATGTGTTTAACTGAATCATGAAGGTGACAACTGTGATTTGTAGGTTCCATTTCTTATCTACTCAGCAATGCACTTATTAAGATCATCTAAACTTGATCACTCTTACACAGCTCAAGTAGCTCAGACTTTACTAGGTGTGATAGATGAGTGACCAAAATCGTTACAGGAGAGGTAAAGGAAAGTATACTGACATAGAAAAAGAACTACATGAAATATGTCCTAAAGATTGTAGCAGAGGGTGTCTTTATGAGAAAGATTCTTATACCACGTCTTCTAAGCAAGTCAAAGCCAAGGGCATGGCATTATAGATTAGGAACCTGAACTGTCCACAATGGTAAAATATGTGTTTGCTAGTTGTGATGAGAGAAATAAAGATATACTGTATAGTTGGAAAGATGAGGACAAGAATGCATGAAACTTCAGGACTTGGGGGTTTGATTTTCATGGCATTGAAAAGCCATGAGAACAACTTAAGCCTACAAGAAGTGTAAATAGAATATAAAACTGTTATAGACACTGGTTCATTCACTGTGATGCCAAGAAAATAATAATCTTTTTCCTCTCGTTTGATGGCCACATTATTACAGTTCATATTTGTCTTTGTCTTGAGATTTGTGTTTAATTTTCTTTTGATAGTCTTAATTTCTGTTCCTTTCATATCATCCCAACCATGCATGACTGTCTTACTCAAGAATTTTAGTATTTCATTTTTGATAGTTGATTAGGGACAATGATTAATGCTTGTCTACAACTGATGTTCAATACTGAGTGTCGCTAACACCCTATGCCTTTGGTTTTCTGAAGATCTTTCTATGTCAAGGTAGAATACCAGAACAGAGGAATGACTCCCTCAGTGAAATCCATGCTTACAATGAACATTTCATGAGCTTTAACTCAACAAAGAACTCCTGAGAAAAGATCACCTGACTTATATAAAAGATCAGGACTTCTATGTCCTGACAGATAAAATATGTATAAAAAGTGCAATTGTGACTTCAGAACACAAATTGTGAGAACGTATAGTCAAAGTATTACAGGGATATCATATTGGTTTTACCACTTCTGAAAACACCAAGAATGACAATAAGGACAGTAATGAAGGTGAAAACATTGAGTCATCCAGCAGCAACACACTGGGTAAATTTCCTCCATTTCTCATCCTAATGATATTATACTATCCTCTCCATTGTCCTAAGTGTAAAGATGTTTGCTTTCTTAACAATGTTTTATTTAGTCATTGCTAATGCCTCCTCATACAGCTTCTATTTCAAAGACCACTAATGTATGTGGGAGGTAAAAAGAAGTCCACACCATTGGGTACCAATCCGGTTCCATCATTATCTTGATCATGTATCATATCCAAGAGATATATAGCAACATACTTTTGATTTCCTTCTTTGACAAATTTTCTGGTTCAAATGCAGGAAGTGAAAATTCACCATCATACCTATAGGGCCCAAGATGCTGTTCCCTCAAATTTGATACTGGTCTGTACAATAAAAAACTCAAGCATTTCTTGGGACACTATTGCCAAATGATGAAGTGAAGTTATGACCAATAAAGATATGAGCTGCAGCCACCTATTGACACCACATTTTTGAACTCAGAAACTTTATGCACAGAAGTGATTTCTTTAGTCAACATGAAGATTGGAACGAGTATGCATCATACCTAAAGGCACATTAGAAATGGCAGGCACTAAAATACCAACAGTGGGAATAGCACTTTTCTTATGTATGCCCTCTGCTCATTGAGACAATTATTAGGATGCTTTGAGAAAATAATGATTTGTTCACTCTCCAGACATTTTCTTTTAGCCCTTAAAAGGAGGGGAGAACACCTTCATCACATTTCTTCTACCTCATATCATCGTAAAATATAGACTCTAACCTTCTATAAAATATCTATTGAAATTTCTATGCATTCACACCTAATATCTGAACACCTATTATGTGTTGGGTACATATTATAGATTTAACTGGCAATTTTCCTTGTTTATGAGTTCCCTTTCCAATTCTTAGGGAACACCAGTCCTATCCATTAAAAAAAAAAAAAAGTAAGTAAATTACAGGAAGCATACATAGGAGACCAAATGGAATGCTTCATCTTCTGGGGGGAAAAGTGAAACCTTTTTCAGGGAGGTGATACTTAATGTCCTTCTGAAAATATGAGTGATCTTATAGACACACATTATGAATAAATTCTCCTAAGTCAGACCAAATCAAGGAAATATAAACACCTGAGTGGCATGACAGAGTATGGGATAGACAGCCAAACGACTAAATGCTATTATCAGATAAGGAAAATCTGTTGTGGACATTTTAGTCAGGTAATCAGATGTGGGACCTAGAGTAATACTGTCTATCAAGGTGATCTACCTATGGCTCTCCAGCCTATCCACGGGCATATATCAATAACTTGAAATTACCTCGTATCTCTCCTTGTTCTGTAACTAAAGAAGAATACCTCAGGTAGATCAGTATGTAGAGGCCTCTCTGCCTACTCTGCATGGTAAGCAGGGATTCCATAAAGAGACATTTCAATTCTGCATTGGCCCACAGTTTGTCATTTTACCAGCTTTTGTGTCTTGCCAGGGTCACCAAGATTGTGTCCAGATATATGAAATAACCATTTTCAAAACAAAAATGGCAGAATAGATGGAAAGATTTTAGACCATGTCAAAGACAGCCTAGAGTTTTTATTATTTTACTATAAAATGTACATAACAATATTGTTGTATGTTTTCTTGAAGCATATATCACCAGGTTGTTATTAGCTTACATTATTATTCTTTTTTAATTTTCTGAGACAAGGTCTCTTGTACCCCAGTCTTCTTACAGCCTCTCCAAGTAGTTGGAAATGATGCTGAACTTCTCATACTTCTGCCTCCAAAGTATTGTGATTGCAACCCTGAAACACCACTCCCTGTTTATGTGGTTCCAGGGATGGGACCTACTGCTTTGTGAATGCTAAGCAAGTACTCTAGAAACTGTACTACAGACATCTTTTATTATTAGGTAAAAATGGCGAGATACTTCTCCCTAGAAAACAGACAACTACATCAATGCTGCTGTTCCTGGAAATCTCATTTACTGCATCATGTCTGACATCAGCCAATGCATGGTCAGCATACAAAGAGACTAAGCTGAACTTTACTGACTGGTTAGCTGAGCTTTTATCTAAACATTTTCATTAGCATGAACTTGGAAATAAAATGAAATGATCCATATTAAATGCTGGTCAACTCCCCTTTACACAATTGCTTGAATTTTTCATGACATTAACATTCTTAAAATTCACATACAAAATGTAATGACCTCTCTTAAGTAAATACAAGAATCCCAACATGGAATTGTACTAGTTGATGTAAGTATTTGATCCCTTCAGGCAAATCCCATTTTCTTCTTCCATCCCCAAAGCCCTGAAGTGTATTACACACCATTTGTAGATTCCCACATATGTAGGGGATGAATAGTCCACTTCTGTAATTAATAACTATTAAAGCTCTTTGACTGATCATATCGTTGTGGTTCTGAATCTTTTCCGTGCAGGTGTGTATTAATGGAATCCATTAAATTCATATATTTCAGCAGATAGTAATTTATGATCTTTTATAAGATCTGTCAAGAGAAACAGTATGAGATGTAAGGCTGTCTCAAGGCTTTGTGGAGCAAGCTGAGCTACTGACCTCAGAAAACCACACCTGTGCTCAGCTGCAGCCAAATATCAATGCAACAGCAGTTATCTTGATGTGTACACCCCACTGTTCACTTCTATTAATTGAGGCAACTGGATTAGTCAAGAACAGATTTAAGACACAATGAGGAAAAGTGTGGGAAAGTTTTAACCACTTTATGGTGACAGTATAAAAGAGAGAGGTTGATGTATAAAATGTATGAAAAAGTCAATCCTTTCCCAGAGGTCAGTCAGTCTCTAAAACCAGCTGCCTGTGTGCCTTTCCATTCTCACTGAAGTTTAAAAACTAATGAAACACAGCCTTGAAGTCATCCATTTCTCTCTATGCTTATCACAGAGAAAAATTCAGCATTCTCACAGATAAAGTATCTTGTCAGCTGACCACATGTCCCAGTTGCCATAGGAGTCATTTTCATTCCTAAAGACATATAAAAGTGAAAAGCCATATTTAAGAAGAGCAAAGCTTGAAGGTGAAGGGTTTCAGTTGCTGTTTGAAACTTATTAGCAAACCATAGACATTGCATAGAGGTTGTATGCCATCATCAGTAAACATGTCATCATCAACTAACACTGAGAGGACAGTGATAGAAGCCAAGGCGACTGTCAAAATATGGTGACAGGTGGTAGAAACAGGAACTGGTCCTCTGCTAACACCATGTTAGAGGTACAAATCAGTATCCCTAAAACAGGCCATCATATTTTACCAATGTCCTAAGAATGTCTGTCATTAGTTTTGAAAGAAAAAATAGCATTAAAATGATGCCAAAAACCCCTATGGTTTTTATCTTCTACATAGGAGACAACTTTTTTTTCCCTTCAAAGAATTCCAAAAACAAATCAGGGAAGGATAGAATTCCCTGTTTTCCAGGCATTCCCAGTCTGAGCATGCTAAAGAAGTGAATTGTTGTTTAATATATTCTATTGCATTCCTGAAAGTAACTCAGGAGAACTTCAGGGCATTAGTTTCCAATAAAAAGGAACAGAGTCATTTTACTAAACTTTGGCTCCAAATGAAATTCTTGTGGTGTGGAAAACAACAAGAGCAGCAAATATCCAATCAGAACCATGCAACAGGAGGTGCTGCTAATGAGACATAATCTCTTAGGTGCTAGATTAACCCAGACTGGACAGAGTAGTCCTGGTCCACTCAAAATTCTGGCAGGGGGAGTCGGCTTGTCGCCCTAATGGAGCTTCCCTTTTTCATCTGCTGCAATATGAGGGCTGATGAGCACCTGCCCTAGAAGCAAGACGGTCTCCAGATAGATTGTCTCTGCAACCACAGGGGTAAACATTTTATTGGGAGATTTAAGGTGAAATTTAGAATTACAGGGAAGAGTCTAGGAAACGGATATTTTTTTCTTCAGTGAACTCTGAAGAGGGCTTGTCAGTAAAGTTCAAGCAAGCAGGTGTGCTGAAAATTGCTTTAAAACCTGAGAGACAGGAGACGAAGCTGTGCCAGGAATCTTCAACCCCACGAGATAACCAAGCCCATTCTTTAGCAGCAACAGCTGTTGGTACATCTGCAGACAGGTTGTTGTCAGGAGTGTTGAGCAGAGAATTTCAGGAGAAGAGAGCTCATGTGGAGGGAAGAAGCATGAAGTCTCTGGTGGGTGAAATTTGGCAAGGTAAACCTGGGCAGTGCTCTGAGTGCAAGGAGGCCATTGTTAGAATTCAGAATGTCGCTTGCAATAGGGAGGCTAGAAAAAGTGGCACTGAGACTCTAGATTGGAGTTTGTTAAATCCTAAGCAATAAAAATTGCAGTGCACTCTAATGAAACTTCCTGGGAAGACTATTAGTATTAAACAGGGAGATGTTACCCCCCTACAAATAGTGCTAAATCACAGTCACAAATAATTCTGAGTCTGACTCTGCACAAGGCAGAACATGATTGCACTTTTTAAATTAAATTCACTCTTATTGCTTTGGAGGTTACCGATTTCTGAAATTAATAGGAACTGCACACGTGTGCTGAAGGGCCACGGGTGGCTCACTCAGAGTAGAGGGCAAGAAAGTTCATGTAACAGAGCTAGGTGGGCAGGCAGCAACGGCAATGAGGGCAGCTGTAGCAATGTGTGACCACAATTAGGCACTCACTGCAAGGATACAGAAAATGAAGAGGCATCTGACACTATCAGTGTTTATAAAATCTTGCCAGACATTAAGGATCAGAATGACTTTCCACAGGCCAGGCCAGTTAGATGTCTCAGCCGATAAAGGCAATGGCCACCAAAACTCCAAAATTTACAAGCTAAGAGTAAAGAAAGAACCCACTCCTTAAATTTGTCCCCTGATTTCAATGAATGACATCACAGACACACACACAGACACACACAAGCATACAAACACACACACAGACACATACACACAGAGAGACACACTCACACACAGCATGTAAAATTAAAAAAAAAAAATCCTGTTTTTCTATAAGACAATTTAATGCGTAAGCATCATGAAGACCCAGATGAACTTGTATTCTAAGAACATTATTTGTCTGCAAGGGTTTAATCACTGGGATATTGCTAAGTTCAACATTTAAACTTAAATAAAACATGATAATGATTTACACTGTCAACTATCATTAAAACTGGAATACACGTAGTTATATTTATAAAAAAAACATTTTTGGATTAAATGAACCTTTATCGTCTGTGTTGACAATGGTGCCATCAAAAACCAAAGAAAACCTAACGAAAGCCCCAATAAAAGACATGAAAAGCCCTAGTTTGATTTATTGGTTAAAGTTGTCCATGAGACTCTGAAAGCATACATCTTATTGCTATTATTCATCTTTGCCCTGCAGAGGTAGAAAGTAAGTTGCTATTGTTGATGACACCTTGTACTTCACACACAAGGTCCAGAGATCCTCAGCTGGTACTGACTAGAAATGCCTTTCTTTGTGGACTAGATTTCATGGGATCAGAAGGTAATATGCAATATTTTAGGAGGGAGAGCACTACCCAGCAATGGTGCCTATGAACCAAATCAATGATTATTGTAGCATAATAACCTTATATGTTTAGTACTAGAAAAAAATACCTGGATAGTAACCAACTGCTTTCTAATTGGAGTTAAGATGGAATTACCAAGAGAAAAAATATGCCAGCTACTAGAAACTAACCAACTCCTTGGTGCTAGTGAAGTCATGGTAATTTGTAGAGAAACTGTGACCACTACTTTACTAAATCAGCATTTTCACTAAGAACAATCTATAAACATGCATTTTTATGCTTGCAGATAAGTGTAGTCTTTATCCCTTATAAAATAAACTTAAATTTGCAACAGATAAAAACCATTACAGAAAACTACAACCAATCATAATGTAGACCTGTGAACTAGAGTCTCAAAGCATACATCTACAAAATGTTTTCACATCTAAGATTCAGCAAACATTGCAGAGGAGGGGCAGTAAGTTTTTAAGAGTCAATGGGTTAGGGAGTTGTTCTGAGATTGTTTCTCCTAGGCAGGGCAGAAACTACCTCTATAAAGTCTCACAAGTGCAACTGCTCAAATATGAGCAGAATAAGGAAAACAAAAATAAACCTTCCAAAACTATAGGATAAACTCATGAGATCCCAGCTTTACACAAAGATCTGCAAAGGAACGTTGAGAGTAGAATTGGTCTACTCCAGGGAATAGCATACCAATTGGTTATTCACTACCAAAAGAATAAATAACATTTACATTATGTATACTGAACAGGCTATATTTAGGAATATATAGTTTATACATTTGAAAATACTATAACTGTACTATAACCTCAAATTCAACAACATAATTATGTAATATATTCAAATATGTCTTCTGGAAATGTAATTTATTAACAGCATCAATCTTTAAACTAGAAACTCAATGTGAATCGTTTACTGAATTTCAAAATGTTAATCATTTATTTATAAATTTAGCAAATATTTGTGAAGGCTTCCTACTATGTACAGGTGATTATTTTTCAGATGTAGAGATTAACAGCATTTGGTTCCTACCTTCAAGGAATGCACTTTAGAATCAATATAAGAAAAGAAAATGAAGAAGCACAGCTTAGAGAAGCAAGTGCCATGGTGTCAGCACTTGGTCTGCCCCAAAAAGACTTGAAGCCTTCAGCTCAGGAGTAGAAATTGGAGAGGTGGTCAGGATGAGACATGGCATTCTGCTAGAGATTTTCAGGAATTAATGTCAGCTAAGATGATGGAGTCGTCATCTTTATACAAGGAAAGCATGAGGGAGATGGTACTGAGTCCAGATGGTGAAGCCAAAGAGAGGTTGCTTAGAACATCATATATAAAAAGATGCCTGAAGAAACAAGCAGGGGCAAAACAAACATTATGGTGAGCTCTGTGACAAAAGTTAGAACCCACTAGAAAAATTTTGAATGGTAGCAATATGAATATACTAGCAGCACTTACAAATGGATTGAACACTCCTGAATAGAACTCTGCTCTGATTCCTTGCTTTCTGAAATATTCATACCCTTCCCTCTTTAATTATTATCATCCCATAAATATATACATACATATGTAATATAAATACAATATTCTTAGTTCCTGTAGTGTTACTCATATGTGCATGTGTTTACCGCAGAACTCTTTGGATTTAATCATCTATCAGCAGACACATACATGAAAATAAATTATTCTTATCACAGCAGTAGCCAGTAATTAATTGTAGCTCTACACTTGGGCCTTCTAGCATTTCCCATGCTCATTTTGGGATGCAAATTATTATTGGTATTATTTAGGCCTTGTTCAAGTGTCCATATTGAGAAACCAAGTATGCAGCTTCATATAGAAGACTCTAGGAACAATTATTGTACTCTTTTAATCTTTTTTGAATCCTGTCATCTTTCTTCACCTCACTTCTTGAAGTATTCTGATCCTTAAGTACAGATAATCATTGCCTCCAAGAAAAAATTGCCAGTATTGTCAGCTTAGAGATATCCTGGAGGCCTTGTCATTATTTTGGTTCATAGTTTCACAGATTGGTAAGACTATTGGCCGTGATCCTTGTGTTCCTCGTTTCTCTTCATCCTCTCTTAGGTGATCTCCCTGGACCTTGTTTAATGTCCTGCAGGACAGGACACATTGTAACGCTAAATACTGGCCCCAAGGCCTGGTTGATGACAGGGACAAGAGAATCCACATTTATACCCAAGAGATGCTATGTAACCCTACCTCTCAAGTTACCCTTGAATGTTTAATAAAGATGATTACAGCCTGTGTCTGGGCAAAAGAGAGATTGGTAGAGGTTTTGGTTCCCTGGCTGGAGATTGGTGGCAAGAGACCATGATGAAGAGAGCAAAAAGATCAATAGAGGACAAGACTATAGTAGAATAGGAGTCATCAGAACATGGCCAAGAGAGCTGTCCAATTAGAATTAAGAGATGCCTTGGTGCAGTAGTAGATTGTAAAAGCTTTGAGAGTGGATATCTCGACAGCTCCAGTATAGATTTAGCATTAGTTTAATTATAAAAGTTGAGTGTCTTTTGTCTAGTGACTGAATAATCAACAGCAGAGTAGAAGTCCCCCCCCCGAGTTGAGATTAAATATCTACTACAACATATTGGCACCCCACATTGAGTGGCATTTTGTAAAATTTATGGTCTGGATCTTCCTTTTAGTCTCATGCTCCCAGAAATAAAACTCAGAGTCAGAATATATTTAAAAATACCCTAGCCATATAGCTAGGCTCTTCTCTGATTAGATCTTAACTGAAGATAACCTATTTATTTTAACCTACATTCTGCCACATGACTGGTTACCTGTACTGAAGTCCCATGCATCTGTCTCTTCACATCTTCCGAGGCTGATTTCCCACCCTGTCTCTATCCCAGAATCTTTCTGCCTCCCAGATTTCCCACCTTCTTTCATACCCTTTCTTAAAGGCCATAGTGGTTTTTATTTTTAATTGAAAGGCAATGAATCCATAAAATTCAAAAGATATTCTCTCTACACCTTCCACATGATCCTCTTTTACATTCATAGTTTCTGTAGTTACTCTGGATTATACATTAATATTTAAAGATTTAGAGCTAGGATTCATAAATAAGAGAGCGCCTGGATGTTTATCTTTCTGGATGTAGGTTACCTCTTTTAGGATAGTATTGCCTACTGCCATCCATTTACCCACAAATCTGATTCATTTTTGTTGTTGTTGTTGTTTAGCTATAATACATCATTGTGCATTTGTACCACATTTTCATTATCCATTTCTCAATGGAAGGACATGTATGCTGTTTTTATTTTCTATCCATTGATCGTAGTGTGACGATGAACATAGCTGAGGAGCTATCTGTGGAGTCCTTTGGGAAAAGCCAAGGAGAGGTACAATTAAGTCATATTGTAGATTTACTTTTAGCTCTTAGAAGGATTCTCCACACTGATCTCCAGGGTCACTGCTCCAGTTTGATATTCTACCAACAGCCATCAAGTAAATGAGAGTTCCCCTGTTCCCCTTGTTTGCATCCATTTCATCATTTACTGTCAGTTGTTTTCTTGGTCTTGGACTTTCTCATAGAGGTAAGATGAAATCTCAGCATCAAGATGTCCTGAACCCAAAGGAGCACACTATGGTGTGTGTATGTGTGTGTGTGTGTGTGTGTGTGTGTGTGTGTGTGTGTGTGTGTGTATGTATGTATGTATTTCTGTGTGTGTTATGTGTGTTATACCAGATTACTTTTAAGAAAAGGGAAATGGGTAATTTGCAAGGATTATATAACAAAGTAAGAGAATAAGCAACAGTAAATGCCCAGGGCTCAGAAACACTGGCAGTCATTTCCTTATTATTGAATTTCTACTTGATTTTATATATTCTTTATCCAAGAACATCCATTTCTATCCTAAAGAAGGTGGTAAAGGTACCCATTGTATTTGCTAAATTTGGAATGACTTGTTAAACTAGATTGGGAACTGTCATTGTTAGGAATCAGGATGTTTGGTTCATGTTCTATGGCTGTGAAGAACAACCATGAGCAAGACAATATTTATAAGGGAAAATATTTAACTGGAAGCTTGTTCACAGTATTAGGGGCTTAGTTCACTTTTCATCATGGTGGGGAGCATGGTGGCAGAAAGAATGGTTTTAATGTTTTTGAGTCTAGCATTAGTAGACAAAAGACCAAGATCACGAAAACAATAAAGTCCAAAAGCAAAACAGTCATGGGTGGTAGATGAGATATGCAATGTCTTTAATGCAACTTTCTCCTAATAAAAACTATCTGAAATCTTTGAGAGCACTCAGATGCCCCAAATCTTAATGGGCAGCCTGGCTGTCTATTATGCAAGTATTTATAATTGGCCCAGAAGTTAAGAGATTAATAACACAGCTCTGTATAGATTAAAATAATCTACCATTTTTCCCAAGTCAGGCATTAGCAACAATGAAGCTGAAAAATAGGAAGAGAAGATATTTGATATCAATTATGAAATGATGTATAGGAGTATGTCTAACAAATGTGATAAATAAAAATATAATTTGAGGAATCTACAAAATAATTTGGGGGAAAGCAAGGGATATAGGTAACTCAATTAGTATATTATACTGTGGTCATGTGTGTTGATTTTAGCTAAAATTATGTATAAATCTAATACAATTACAAAAAAAAATTAGAAGGACAGGATTTGAAGAACTTGTTCCGTGAGTCTGTAGGAAGAGTTAAGGACAGAATGCATACTTTTACCATTTTTTGACAATGTTCAAAAACTGTGATCCTGAAAATGTTATCAGAAAGTAAAAAATAAATTAAATCCAATGTATTCAGTGACAATTCAATGTGGGAAAAAAAAGGATTAAAAACCAATAAATGAAATTGGAGAATACATTGTTTGAAAAATAGCAGTTCACAGGGAAAATATAGATCGATCATGGAAAAATACACAAATCAATTTATATTAAAAAGTATAGCCAGGCAGTGGTATCACACGCCTTTAATCCCAGCACTTGGGAGGCAGAGCCAGGCGGATTTCTGAGTTCGAGGCCAGCCTGGTCTACAGAACAGCCAGGGCTACACAGAGAAATCCAGTCTCGAAAAAAACAAACAAACAAAACAAACAAAAGTGTACATAATAAAAGTGAAACAGAAACATCAGTGAAAAACAGAAAGAAATATCTTTATTATATTTTGAGAACTTCTTACACAATACACACAAATCACTACACATTAAATGTGTAAAATATTAGTTTGTTACTACAAAATAGATTTCAAGCAAATGTTGGTTATTTATTTATTTACTTACTTACTTATTTAGACATTGATTCATTTAAGCCACCTTCTTCTAGAACTCACAATGTAGCTGATGAGGAACCTTAACTTCTGAACTTCTTGCCTCTATCTTCTGAGTCCTGAGATTAAAAATGTCTGCCACCACACCCAATTCATGCTGTGCTTCAATTACATGGCTGGGTTTCCTGTATGCTAAGCAAATGTTCTTCTGACTCACTTCTTCAGTCTTCATTGGTATTTTTATATAATTTCTTTTTATTTGAAATACTACTCAATTAGAAATTTTAAATACAGCAACAGGTATTAAACAATATACATCATAGAAATATTGACTAGCAAAGCAAGGTTATTTTACAGGGAGATATGATTTGCAAGATGGAAAATGTCTTATGCAAGCATCTTAAACAAAACCATTCCTAGGTATTGTACCAGTAAATCTATCTATGAAATGAAAGCAGAAAGACATAAGGTGAGGAAGGCTGCTGGTGGTGAGACTGCTTACCCTACATAGTACAGGACTTGAAAAGGTAAGGGGTGGAAAGACCTTTTCAATTGAATTATTAACACTATAGCCCTCAAAACAATTTTATTTTTAATAAATCTTTATAGTAGTAACCAGTCCTTCGTGTTTTAAAATTTTTATGACACATAGTATAAAAAGGAACTATAAATCTTTAGAGGATAAAAGAGTGACCTTACATCTCAAGTCAGGAATAGAAACATAAGAAGAGCTCTTTTATGATGGAAATATTCTAGTAAATTCTATTGTGTTCTTTTTCCATATCAGTGCATTGATATTAGATTAGAAAAACACTGATTTTCTTTGTCTATTGGTGTTTCACAAAAGACCGTTTGGTGCTGTGACTGTAATTACGTATATTAAAATTTCTCCAGAAGTTATTACAGATAATCTGGTTCAACATTCCATGTACCCACAGCTCCAGTGAGATATTTTCAGTGACTCTTATTCTGCTTCTTAACAAAGATGGTGAAATGGCCATAAATATTTATGTACTCATGAAGAAGCAATCTGGACAGGCTTATTTAAGCTAGCTTCTGGTAATCACAACTATTTATAAAATGTGTGGCTATTAAATGGAAAACAGAAAGTTTGTAGTGGTTCTGATGGGACTATACAGTTCCCCTTCCTGATGTATCACCTGTGAGATTCTCCCCAGGAGCCTGACCAGACAGAAAAATACCAATAATGCTAGCTCTTTTGGACATTGTTGGTTGTACAGGTTGATTTTGCCAACTTCAGACAAACTTAAGCATATGTATGTTTAGGGAATCTTAATTGAAAAAAAATACATTTGTATGATTGTCCCATTCACAGTCTGTTGGGAATTTCATGACTAATCATTGACATAGGGGGAATGGCGCCTACTGGGTGTGATGCAACTCTGCTCAGATACCCTTTTGAATATATAAGAAAGCAAACTGAGCCAGACATGGGGAATAAGCTGACAAGCAGATATCTCCATGTTTCTAGTTCTTGCCTCCCATGTTCCTACACTGAGTTTCTGCTTTTGTTCCAATGAATACATCCTGAGTCAGAATATTCAAGGCAAATTAATCTTTCTTCACCAAGTTTGTTTTGATCATTGTGATTTGAATAAAACTGGCCACCATAGGCTGATGTATTTGATGAATTGGTTTCAAGTTAGTGGACTATTTAGAAAGAACTAGGAGGTGTGTGTGTGTGTGTGTGTGTGTGTGTGTGTGTGTGCGTGCATGTGTGTATCTATCTACCTATCTGCATCCCCCCATCTCTCTCCCCTCTGTTTCTCTGTCTCTCTTTCTGTTACTGTCTCTGTCTCTCTCTGTCTCCCTCCCTCTCTCTCCCTGATTTTCTCTCTCTCTCTCTCTCTCTCTCTCTCTCTCTCTCTCTCTCTCTCTCTCTCTCTTGTGTGTGTGTGTGTGTGTTTCTCTCTCATTCTCCCTCTTTCTCTGTGCTCCCTGCTTGTGGTTCAAAAGTAAACTATCAGCTACTGCTCCAGCATCATGTTTGCGTACCTGCCACAGTGATCAAAGCCCTTACCCCAGAGGTCATGTACTCCCCTTGAAACTATAAGCAAGCTATTTAATGAGTGCTTTAATAAGTTGCCTTGGTCATGGTGTTTCCTCACAGCAATAGGACAACAACAAGGCAGTAATGATAATTATCCCAGCAATGGAAACATGTCTAAGACAATGGGCTACTGGTTAAGACGAACTAGAGAAATGCAAAGATGGGGTACAGCAGAAATGACCTTATCTTCCTGTCCTCAGTTGCACCTGCTCCATATCTGGACACAAAAGTACTGGGGGATGCATATCAGAAAAAGAATCAAAGAATTGTTAGACACCTATGTTTTCTCTTACCTTTTTTCTGTTCCATGAATAAAAGTGTTTGCTTTCACAAAAGTATACATTCATAGTGTGGCAAAACTTTTCTCAATATTCACCTATCAATTTTAACTGGTTTCTATTTTATAATCTGTACCCACTCTTACTTTGAGCTCCTGAGAGGAAAAATACATGGAAATGCAAAGTATTAATAACATATGTATTCCCTTCTTTTCACCAGGGTATTGTAAAAACTAATGAGTTATTGTTTGAAAAGACCTTTGTGGCTTTCAGATGAAAGGTAGAATCTGAGAGCATTTTTGAGGGACTTATTTTGTTGTTGCTGTTTTAATTACAGTATATACATGTAGTCTGTGAGGCATGCAACTAGCAAGAATTGTTTTCTTTCCCTGTCCTTGTTTGAGCTTAAAAATGAAGCCTCCTGTTGCTGCTTTTTTCTCTTGATTGAATGAGTCAGTATTTATTCTCTATTCTGACTCTTTGCACAAAGTTCAGTTTGTTCAGTTTGTTGCAAAACCAAACTGAAAATTTCCCAAAAATTCCCCAGTCTTTTTAATATTCCTCTTCTTTCACCTTCAGGATATTCTCTATGGTTCAGAATTTTCCCATTTGATGATTAACCCGTCCTTCTGAATTTGGTGAGAGATACCTGGGAAGCCATGCTCAGCAGCATTGAAAGACTAATTTCATCCCACCCTTCCAAAATGGAAGTCAGTGCTTGGTCTCAACATCTAATAAGGCTCACAGCTCAGAAGCATATTAAGAAACACAAGTTTTTCTTGTGTGTTTAGCATCAAGCTGATTTCTCTGGGTCTTTTCTGACCCTGGGTTGTGGAAGTCTGTTTTGCATTTGGAAAACAGTATACCTTGTCCCTAATGCCCTCTTCTCCCTTGTTATGTATGAGCTGTCTGTGTCTAAAATTCCTTATGCTGATTTCCCAGACACATTTATTTATGTTCAGTTGCTAATTGAAAATCTCATATTTGAAGTTATTACTCTGATTGATGTCTGTCATTTTGATCAAGCTACTGCTCACAGATGCTTTGTGAGAACAATTTTACAAGTGAGTTTATCACCATGCCTTTCTCGTCCGACCTTCTCTGTGGCTGATAGAAAAAAACATCATGGAGGCTCAAAAGAGGGAAACAGTTGGAAAGCTTCTCAGATTCACTGCAGTTTGTTTTCACTACTGAAATAATTCTACTTCAGTGATCTCTGGACAATCATGGGGATAACATGGCCAGCAGTCTCAGAGACAGGAGACAAAACAAAGAGAAGGGTGACCTCATCAAGGTCACTCACATAAGTAATGTCACTTTCTCACTGTCCTACATATATAACCTACTGGGAATGTGGACAGTGCCTGCCTGGTGTTTTTCCGTCCTGTACGACAAAGATTTCAGGGTCCTTCAGACAGTACTGGTAAATGAGAATGGACTCAAGAAAGAGGAATGAGGTAGAAAGTACACATTTTATAAATCTTAGATTTCGTCAACCAAGAGAAAAGTGCCAAAAAAGATAAAAATATTTTTCTGTCCTTAAATATATCTCTATGTGGATAAGTCTGATGAGCATTGAAAGTCTCAACTCCTGCTTTGAAATTGAAAAATGGTGACACATATAGGTAAAATAATTCTACCTAAGTTTAGATTACTGTACTTAAATACTTAAAATTTATATTGGTCATTTAGTTAATTAGGATAAAGTTTAAGAATCTAAGATTTTGTCACACAGAAAAAGCTGTACTCAACTATCCTTAGTTCTTAGAATCCCTGAGGTAAGGTTCTTTGGTTTGTGGAATTATAAACCATGAAGCTTAGAGAATCTTGTGGGAAATAAATCCAACATTATCATAATGAAGACATTTTTTCTATCGTTTTTTCAATACAAAAGTGTCCAATGTTGTCTTGTATATCTTTAAAAAAATCTTATTACACTGAACAGGGAAGATTAATGGAGCAAAGTGTAAAGTTTTGGAAAACATTGGATTTGAACTCAAGTTTTACTTCTAACAATGTCCAGTGATCTCTCAAAATCTCACTCCCTGTTCGTTTATTTATTCATTTCTGATATTCACTGACAGACTTTTAAGTGTCAAGAACTATTCTGAATATGAGGGCATTTCAGGGCACAAATCTAAGGTCTAATACATCTTGAGCTTCCTTTCTAAGTGCAAGATCATCAAGTAGGTAGGTTAATGAGTGATGTGTTTTCAGGGGCAATCCATGATATAAAATGCCAACAGAGGAAGAAGGGTAGATTCATTCAATGCATTCTGAAAAGGGGAATGACCTCAGATAACTTTAGATATTTGAACTGACAGCAAAAGAAAGTGAAGCAAGAGACACTCTCAAAAGAGAAAGAACCAACCCCAGCCATGTTGTAGGAGTGGCAGTAATCCTTAGACAAAGGGAAGAAAAGAGGATTGCACCTTGGTAGTTGTTAGAGGCCACCTACAAGCTAACTGAAGCTGATGGGTAGAGTTTTGTGAGGAATGGGGGCCCCTGCAGCACCTGGAGAATATGCCTGTGATGCCTGACATATTGCTTTCAAAAGTTCAAGGTAGCCACTTTGTAGAGAACTGGGGACAATTGAAGAAGAGAAGCTTAAAGACCACTGCAGTGTGTTGAACACTACACATCTCTCAATTGTGGGACTGTGTAAGGGTATCCTGGTGCTTGGCTGGCATAGGCCTAGAACCCAGAGACTCCAAGGGAGAAACGGCAGGAGTTCGGCCACGCCCCCAGAACTCAGGGTCCTGAAAAGCAGTCTAATCTCCATAGACCTACATTGTTCAGTCACGTAGGCTATTACAGCCCCTCCCAAAGTGCACAGGTAGAGGGTGTAACTACAGGCCTCAGGCCCTAGAGATTTACATACAAGTAAGGGCAGAGCCAATTAACAATTCCTCCCCAGAACCTCCCCCTTTCTCCCTCCCTACTTAACCCAGGTCTGCCCTGAGTTTGGGGGGTACATCCAGATCCATCTACCATCCGCCATGACAATAAACCCTTTTGGAACCAAGGACTTCCTTGTATCATTGGGGCCTGCCGAAGCTCGCCTGCCCAGCTGCCATGGAACCTGGGACCTTTCTCAGGTATGTGAGACAGGCTGCCTGGAAGCCTCCAGGCAGCCTCCACCCTCGAGGGCCCCGGGCTGCCACTGCGCTGCCCGCCAGTTTTTTCCCACACTCAATGTTAAGTCATTTGTTACAGTTGCACCTGCATTCTCAGGACTGGGCTATTTAAAAGCCTATCTCCACACTCCCGGCCAGTCATTAGCAATGCAAAAGCAAAAACCTGTTTTCCTTTCTTCTTAGTCCAAGAATAGTGTCCAGTGCTGGACAAATGAGCCAAAACAGAGAAATACAAAATGTACATTTTTAAAAAATATGGAGCAGGTCTCAAAAATTGACATCAGAGAACAATTATACTAAATCTTGGATCTAAAAGGACTCTTGAGGTCTATCTTCCGAGTTCCATACACTAGTTCCATTGTAAACTCCGTAAAGGCCATCAGTCCCCTACTCCTGCCCGTGTTACTAAAGAGCATGCTACATGTTTATAATGTATTACATTGGTATTATAATCTTGTTATTTTTCATCCCTATTTATTTGTGCACTTGCATATATAATGGAATCACCGATCAGTGTGACCAACCTGACAAAGGGAGTAAACAGTGCTTGACTAGGGCCAGAGTTTGGAAATAATGAACACTAAGTCAACCCTCAGATGACCTTGTTCCCTCAGAGGAGAATTTTTCTAGCTAGAAAAATAAATAAATAAATATTAATAAATATTTAATAAAAATGTATCAATAAAAATTAGCATATTTAATAATAACTAAGAGATCTCCTCCTAAAACCAAATGAGAGAGAATACAGTAAGATTGTAAAATTAAAAATGTAAAACATGAATTGTTATAACTAAAGTTTGGAGGACAAGAACAAGAATGTAATTAGGAACATTTCATAAACATGACAGAATTTTGAAGAAATGTTCCAAGATATAATAACTGCATTGGCTTTCTTTAGTGTGATGGTTAATGAAAAGTATAGACTTGACTGGACTACGAGTACCTAACAGTATGTGGAATATAATTTTTAGTTCTGTCTGTGAGAATGTTTCCGGGAGTGTCTGTCATTCGAAGTAGACAAGTGAATAAAGCAGCTCTGGTCTCAGTTACAGCTAAGGTTTGAAGCCTTAGTCACAGACTCCTCTTTTGAGATCTTGTTCCCAAACAGTTAAGATTGTTTGAGCTAGCGGTGGCCCTTAGGAGCTTGGGATGTCCAATTGATTGAGGTGGGTCATTTAAAGGTGTCACCTTTTTTGAATCCAGTGGTACTCTATGCTTCCTGTCCTGTTTTGATTCCTGGAGTCTCTTCCATGTTCACAACACTAAAAGAATATTCTTGGTTCAGCTAGGGAAGGTCACTATTTGTCTTTCCATGTCAAGCTTCCCTGAGCTTCTCTACAACAGTAAGCCAAAATTAACTTTTCCTTGACTTTACATGATATCTTTCTGGAATTTTAGTCACAGCAATGTGGTAGTCACTAAACATTCAGCTGAGGTAAGTGGAACCCAAACAACTGCTGAGGGTCCAGAAAGGACAAACAACATGGCTAGGAAAATTTTCACCCTGACATACGATCCAGAGACACCAGCCATCACAGGCCAGTGGTACTCAGCAACTCTGACACTTGGACTTTAGTATGCTTACTAATGGAACTTCAGTTTCTACATCCTTAGACCTGAAATGAGAATTCTCTGCATCCTGGATAAAGGGGTTGATAGATGTCAACTGACAAATCTCATCTTCCACTTGAAGGTGGCCTACCATTCAGCTGCTTAGCCTTCGTTATTGTGTGAACTAATCCCTGGTTCCCCCTCCCTTTCCCTTGTGTTCATGTATTTCTTTAGCTCTAGTTATGAGCTCTCTCAAGAGGGTCAAAATATGTAATGGAGAACGAGTTGTCTGAGACAGATAGTCTTGATTTGGGTGGTGTTAGAAACACACTCAGTGAGTTCAAAGGTCAAAGTAGCTGTTTTTTACAGGCTGTTTCTGTTTATCCTGAAAACTCCAAACCATAATTATTAATAAACATTATAGGCATGCTCAAAATGCAATTTCAAAATCATGAAAGTTTATTTATTACAAATTGTTGGGATTTAGCTTCAAAACATGATGTTGTGGATAGGAAAGAACTCTGGAAAGAAAGCTATTTAAAACAGAATAAAATATATATCTGCAATGTTTGTGTGTGCATCTAACTAGATTTCCAATGCACCATCTGATTAACTCAAGTGTCCTTTGATTTCTCAGGCAGAAACCAACAGAGCTTTTAAGCTAGTCCAGGAAGTCCATTACTTCTATCTTCTTTTTAAACACTCTATAAAGAACAGTCTCGTTCATAATAGCTTTGTTTACTGCATAGTACACCATGTTCTAATTATCACCCCTGCCTCACTAACCACACAGCTTATGTTCACACACTCATCTGTAATTTTTATGCCTCCTGCAGAAATGAAGAGAACATTAATAAGAATAATACTTGGAAGATAATATTTTTGGCAGAATTTGGGGGAAAAAGAGTGACTGATTGTGTAGAAAACCAAAGCTTGCTGCTCAATGAAAATGACCGGTTGGCAACAGCAATCCTCTTTCCTGCATGTGATGTGCTGTCGGTACCTCAACTAATTATTTCTCTCCTTTTTCTTATGATTGATCTGGCTACTATTTGCTGAATTTTTTATCTGTTAAGTGTTTTCTGATCTTCTTCCATCTAATCCCTTTAAGTTGAGCATTCCTTGTCTGTCTCCTTGTACATTCTGAAACTCTTATTTCCAATTCTCTTTGCTTTACATGCTTCTCATTTTCTGTTTCAATCTTTTTCACCTCTCTCTCTCTCTTTCTCTCTCTCTCTCTCTCTCCTATCTCCTACTTGCAACCACCACTCTAATGTGTGCACAGAATATATCGTTTTATTCCTTTACTGGCAAAAATGTATATACATATATATTGATATGAGGATTAATGCATTTTTCAGTGCAAGAAATGGGACCAGCAGGAATGTCAAATAGCACATTATAATGTTTAAAAATCAGTACATTAGGCAAGTAAGGTTTAAATAATATTTTCATGGCACAGAATCTAAATAAAAGTGTAGTAAAGTAATAGAAAGGGAAAGTGATTGTAAGATGATTCTTTCAAAAATAACACGTCTATAGAGAATCTCAGAAATTTTCTGAATCTATAAATGTTCAGTCATTGTGCCTTTTTTCACAGTCTTTCCTAACACTTAATAATATGCATTCTTCATGTCTCGTATGAGATGGGGGAAGCAACCAGACACAACTCATTAAGAATGATGGACACTGTGGATTTTACTGTTCAAAGAACTTGACTGAGTGTTTCTGTAATAGAGACCTCACATGCACATGAAACAGTGATGATGGAAAGGAGAGACTGTGGCTGACTGAAAAGGAAAGAGACACAGTGCTGACTCCTATCACTTCATGAACACACCTATTTAGAGTTAACCAAGGAATACTATTTCATAGATAATGTCACCTTTTCCCTCAGTAGTTGATGTTGATCATCCCACACAGTTGATTGGAATTTGGGGAAAAAGAGCAACTAAGGCAAGCTGCCTTGCCTACTTATCCTCAGCCTGTGGAAGTGTTTCATGCTTGATTAAACAATGGAGATGAAAGAACCTATAATACTGGGGAAATATATGATGAGTTACACATGGTTTAATTTCATATAAGGCAAGGACATATCCTAGAAGCCATGTCTTTCAGGTGTAAATGGGGAAATGTGTACTTGGAGAAAGAGAAGAAGACAAAGGGAAGTCTATTCTTTGAGTCTACTACAGTGATGGCTACAGATCCTAATACTGATATTTAAGGTTTGTTTTTCTTTAACTCAGTTTCTCCACTAAGTAAGCAACCCTCAATGAGGGAACTGTGCTAGGTTACAGTTTTCCAGGTAGTGCAAATGAAGAACCAGTTTATCTCCTACTTTTCCTGACTTATGACCTTTTATGTTCATGCAATTGTTCTCCGAAGAGATTCAGTGAGTAATGCAGGCTTTTCTTTCAGTACCAGCAGTAAGCAGTGAAAGGGCATGGATGTAACATAACTTGGCAGTGTTTGGCACTGAAACACAAGGGCTGATGCATGGTTCATAAGTGTCTTATTATTGAGCTATGTTTGCAGTCCTAGGAAATGTTAGGCTGGGTTAGGACAAAAGCATCCATGGAACTCTGCTGTGTGATTGGTAGAGACAAAAGAGAGCTGAAGTCTTAAGACAGCCCCCAGCACACTCTCAGTCTGACTAAGCTTCTAATGAACAACGATTGACTCCACAATACACTCAGTACAACATAGTTCTCAGAGCACATCTCACTTGCATTCAATGGAGTCAGATACATATTTAGAAAAGGAGAATTTGGTTACAGGCTTCCCTTGCCTGGTTTGTATACAGAAGAAACAGAAAGCAAGGTCTCAGGTATGTGATGAAGTCCTAGGATGAGATGGGATTTGGCAAAGAGATGTGGGCCTTAAGGTTTGCAATAGAATTGATCTCAGCATGTATCTGAACCCTACACAGGGACTAAACTACTGGAGTAACTTAGAAGTGTTCAGTCCTTCCTAAGCCAGAACTCCTCTCTACACACACACACACACCACACACACACACACACACAGAGAAGAGAAGAGAGAGAGAGAGAGAGAGAGAGAGAAGAGAGAGAGAGAGAGAGACAGAAGAGAGAGAGAGAGAAGATGAAATAATGTCTGTTTCTACAGAAAATGGATCTTTAAATGTGTCTGAAGAAACAACAATGGAGTTTCAGCTCAGTTTGGACACTGGCTCTGGGGCGTAGGCCTGTGGCTACAATTTCAATTTTTAGGGGGTTGAAGTCAATTCAGAAATCAATTTATCTTGTTTCTCTCACAACAGATTTAAAACTGAGTCAGGTCAGGGAAAGGGAAACATGGGAGGAAATGGAGGGTGGAACAAAAGAAGGGAAATAATGCCATTTATTTAATTTCAAGCAATAAGAAAAATGAAAAGCGGTAATAAATAAATAAATAAATAAATAAAATAAATAAAAGCAAGCCTGAGTCTGATGTTGAGAGCACACGTAAATGACAGCGACAAGGAGAAAGTGCAGGAGCTGCCCATGGCCACTCTGGTGACATGTGGTGTGAAAAAGACAGATCGCAGTGGCTCCAACTCCCCCTTGACTTCCCAGCTTGAAAATAGTCTCCCCCAGGTCACATGCTATTTTCCTTGCCCTTTCCCAAATGAAGATGCTTTAGGCAGAAGCTTGCTGTTGCCATGGTTACTTGAAAAGCTCCCACATCAACATAGCCACATTCATTTGAAAACTGTGACCCACTATTGGACGGGTTTGCTAAGAAATCGACAGCACCTTTACAGAACTGACAACGAAGGAAGGGTTTGTCTGTTCATACTGTTGACCTTTGCTGCTTTCTTCAGCTGTGTCTTACCTTCCTATGTCCACTGAAATGGGGATCTGTCTTATTATACATTGTTTGGCCTCTGCAACAGAAATCAGCACATGTGTCTTTGGTCTTTGTCTAATTAATTTTACACTGGAGGAATCAGATACTGCCTGAACCAGATCTTTTTTGTTCCTGCCTTCTCCTGCTGGTGAAGAGCTCTGACTAAACCCATTCCTACTGGGTTTTTCTCCTTTCAGATATTCCCTTTTTAATCCATGAGGCAGGATCTACCACTCTTCTTGAATGCTGGGACATGCAATTTGCACACTAAAATGCACAGGGATAATTCATTCTGGTATCTTAAATTAAAAGCCTTATCAGGGAACATTTTTAAGATTTGTTTTCAAAGGGAAGCAAATTTATCTTCTGTAATTTCTTAGCTTTCATAATGAACAGAATAACCTTCAGTTTCTTCCATCTCTAAGCAAAGACAGTCATCTACAATGGGATGTTTCTTTTTTTTCATGTATTAAACTAAACCCAAGTACTTTAGTATTTTTTTTTATTTTCCTCATGGTTTCTTGTCATTTCTTCCTATTAGCAGTGGTTAAACATAGAAGGATATCTACAAGTCATTGGTTCATGGCAGATATAAACTTTTCTTAGTCCCAGATAAGATCAGTTAGGAATCTGGAAGCCCTTCACACTCCATGCTGGCTAGTTTACATAAATTCAAGGACCCTCATTTTCACTACAGTGCACTGTGTGTGTGTGTGTGTATGTGTGTGTGTGTGTGTGTGTGTGTGTGGTATGGCTATATGTGTATATACATCTACACCTAAACAATACATTCGCAAGCAGAGTTGCAGGAAATGGACATACTCAGGTATATATTCTCTTACCTTTGTAGCTTCTTAGAATTGTAAGCTAAGAGATTTCTATACTAACAATTTTTCATATGGATTCAGCATGGCAATTTCATCAGATAATGGGATCTTACAAGTCAATGTTGGCAACAGGATCACCAGCATATCCTGTTTGACCTCCTATAAGCCCTTTTGGTACAAACGTACCAAAGTCTGGTTAGATATAATGAAAGCTATTCTCTCTGATACTAGTAAAGGGAACAGTACAGACTTCAGCACATGAGAAAACTCAATCTTGTTTATATAAGAATAAGAAACTCTGAACCAATATAGTCACATGCTCCTTCTTTTCACCAGCTTTCTAACTTTAAGGCTGAGAATTCAAGAATGTATTTCTACTTTTCCAAATATGGCTTTCAAGGATTTTCTCTTTCAATGACTTGTGGTCTCCATTTGATGCATTCTTTGTTCCTCCAGTCTCCTTTGCTCATATCTCGCATGTTTATCATATGTACACTCGTGTAGATGGCTCTTTTTGCCTCTAAAGAAAACAGCAACACAAACTCTATTTGAAAAGAACTGGAACTTCTTATTTTATAGTCTTGAAGGAAGAAGTCTGAAAACATCAGTAGGCCTGATTCTTTATGGAGAATTCAGAAGAATCTGCCTCTGCCTCTTCCCTATTCTCTGGAATGCTCTGCTCTTGGTTGGTGCTAGTCATTGTGCCTGCCTTCTTTGCTTCTAATCTCATATAATGTCGTTTCTCTGAAGTATCCTGCCTCTATATCTTTTGCAGAGACAGTTGCAATCTCATTACTGACCACAAGAATAATCCAAGGATGCCAACCAAGTTCTGAAAGATTATATTAATCAATGGACAAAGCTCCTGAAATGTAGACAGCTTCTGTCACTTATTCTAAGTAGTCAGATATGGACTGTCTGAGTCTCATGCAGACTTCTCTGGAGTGCTTTTCTTTATTTTCTGATCCTTGAGGGATTGTCTGTCCATCCAAGTACTACCTTTTTTATTGAAAACTGGGGTCTGTGGCCTTATACACCATCTCAATTTTTCTAAGCAGATGCTATACATCTTTCTCTTCCCATGTATAAAAATAGCAATTGTGTAGAAGTGCTTTTCCCTATTTTTAAACACATGCAAAAGTAACTAAAATGATAGACTTCAATTTTTAACCAAACACCTTCATTCACAGGAAATAGTGAATATCCAACATTTTCCCTATTACTTACTATTTTCAAGCTGGAATAACAGTGGCTCTAACTTCACCTTTTCACATTAGCTTTTCTCAGGTACTGCTCAGCAGATCTCTGATTGGGTAAACTAATTGACTTCTTATTTTTCTGGATCTATCAGTTTAAAATCCTCTTCTCAATGTATTTAAAGGTTGTCTGGGTTGGTATCCTTCTTCAGTTTCCAGGAAAACAAGTTCTCAATAATGGCTTTGCTCATATAAATTCTGTATCATGATTATAAGAAAAGCCTTACTCATTTCCAACAAGCAAAATTTCCTTATCCTTTTCTACATTTCTTACATAATTGAGGACTGTTCTGTGATGCTAGCCAACAGCAAGGATCTCAGCTGACTGTTATTTGTGTAAGAGAGATTGCCAATCTGGGTATGTTGCCTTCTGATAGGTTAGGTATGCAAATGAACTTTTAATATGGAAAGTGCTCAAAAGAAAATAGCGCATAATGTCTAGGATGCAATCTAGTATGTAAGTTGAGCAATGTGTATGTTTGCTTTCAAAAGAGTTTACTTTCAAGCTATGTTGTATAGTCATTCTTTAAACCAAATTAGTTGCTTATACCTACACATTCCAAGTCCAGAATTTTATTCGCCTAAATTTGTCCCAGTCATCGATCACCTATTTGTCTATTGAATCACTTTTACTTACGATAAGTGAAATTTTCATTTGTTCTCGAGTTGTTAAAGGGCTTGTTGATTATATCAAACAGGACCTCATACACATCAGGCCAAAGTGAACCTTACTGTGTAAATATGGATGACCTGGAAATTCTTTTTTTCTTTTTGATTCTACCCCTTAAATGTTGGAATTACTCATGTGCAACGCCACACCTACGGTATGATTCTTTCTCCTTGGAATACCCTCTCAATATGTCTATCTTCTGGAATGCATCCCTAAAGCTTTCTTTGTTCCTTTGAACTCAAGTCAGTCTCTTTCTTTAAGTGAAACCAGTTCACAGTGGATTCTCTGGTACACAGTCCCAGGAAAACTGAATATTCAGAGCACAGTCTTCACATGGATTAGCTTCAATCTGCCAAAGGGCGGGGGGGAAAGAAGAGAAAAGAAATGACTGGATTGGTGAAACCTTAGTGATTTCAAATGTGTGCCAGATAGAAAACGAGTATCATTAAGATTTTTTTCTTACAAAATGTAAAAATAACATTTGGTAATTTTTCTCATATTATAATATAATTACTAACTCTTCCCTCCCCTTTTCTTCTCCAAACTCTCTTATTTACCCTTCTTTGTTTTAGTAAATAATTGTTTCACTAATTGTTGGCACATTCATATATGCATATATGCACATTCATTCCTAAATCTATAAATATAATCTTCTTAGTTTCTGGAGTATTACTTGTATCTATGTTTTTCAGGCTGACCACTTGGTATTGGATGATATTGTGTTTCCTGTAGAAGAGTATTTCTACATCTCTTGGCTGCCTGTAATTCTTTGTGGTTGTCTGGACTAAAGGATTAAAGCTTCTTGGGCTTTTCTCTGTCCACATTATCATGTCTACTCCACTTGTTCTTGTTCTGCTCATGTTAATAAAGTCAGGCTGGTAACACTTTATGAGTATGATATTTTATCTCTTATGGTACTATACAAAATTGTATTTTAATTTAATTGGAAATCCATTTTATGACCAGCAATGTTTTCTTTACATTTAAGAAGTAAAAGCACAAACTCCATGTTCATATATGTCTGTGGACATGTGCATACAAACATACATACACGCACTCACAATTAAAGTGCTGTGTTTCTTTTTTCCTTGCACATCATTTGAGTTTGATAGATATCAACAGACATATATCAGGTCTCACAGAGGAGCCCATTGCAATTCTCCGTAGCCCTTCCGTCACTTAGTCATGATCTATGTTCTCAACAGTTGAAGATAATGACTTCAGGAACAATCTTTCATGAGCTCCATGTTAAATGATAGGAAAGAGCAGGCCCCGTATTAAAGCCTCGTGTTATTTGCAGAATACTTAGCATAACCTTAAATATGGAAATGATCAAATTGTGTGACCTTTAGTTTTAATTCTGCTGTCTTATCTTCGTGTACAATTCCTATTTTTAATAAAGATGTGTGAGCACATGTGTGTGTTTCACCTAAAGTAACCAAGACATTTAATACAGCATTAATGCTTCATAGTCAGATGCTGAGGCTGGGCTGTGATGATGCACATTTGCTTATTCTTATTGTAAGTTTATCAATATTACCTCTGTGACTGCATACTTTAAGAGTCTATTATTTTTTAAAGTATGCTAGGGGCATATTACAATGTTAAGAGTCTCTTCCTTTGATTTTCTTTCTACTGATTTGCATATTTCAATTTATAATGAAATGCAGAGCTCATTAAATACTACTTTTGACAATATGTGTTACTTTTAATATTAGTCAGTAAGGGAAATCTCTCCCATGAAATCTGTTGAAGCGTTCTCTCCAGGGACTAGACCGATCTTAAAAGGTAGTGAAGAATTTAAAAACACCTTGAGCAGATTGCATATGAAAGAGTCGTGGTCCCTGCTGAAGCCCATAAGCAGATATGTACATGTTATTTCTGATAAAATAGTATCGTACAGTTCATGCAGAGCTCACAGTAACGTATTGCATACTCCAGGGATTTGCCTCCAAGCTCAGTTCCCAACAAAGTCTGGGAACACAAACTCCTAGGCGGTGCAGAGAAGACTATGTCTGAAGTTCTTTCTCATGGAATTGCCCTGTCTGATAGGACTCAGATTCTGCCTGAGGCCCCATGCCAGTCTTTATGTGCATAGACAGTGTGTGCTAATCAAAACCAAAATCTGAAAGACTCAGAGAAATAGAGAGAGCAATAAATGAGTTCCATCTAAAGAATATTTTAAGTCATCCTGATTCATAAACCAAGTGTGGCTGCAAAATTCTATTTTTGGTATACTTTTAGGAATTTGGCAAACCCAAGGTGAAGGAACAAAAATTTCTACTGATCCTCACTCTGCTGCCCATGGCTCTTCACAGTATTAATACACTTGCCAAAGTAGAGGCTGCTCTGGTCACCGGTGTTAAGCTGATAATGGCATGCTATAATTTTCATCATCAGCTTCAAGTTCTATCCTTGACCTTGCATATGGGTTAAAAAAATTGTACAATGGCATGGGTCCTGTATTATGCCATCATTTAAAGTATGTCATGACAGTTAAAATTCTCTGCATCCTCCTTTATTTACTCCCAAACACTCAGCTCTTAAAGTAGTTGGATTATTTTTTGTATTTGTATACAAAGTTTACATATTAATTATTTTATATCTGACATAACATCAAAATGCCTTTGAGTAGCTATTATGTTCACCATCTCTATGTCAATATCCATCCCAGCCTATCAAGAATTGGCGCTTTCAAGAATTTTCAGTTTAACTACCTTTGATTCAGTGATTGTGTTTCCTATATCTCTTCCATGACTGCTTACCACTCATTTTTGGCATTGAATAGAATTCCCATCCCAAGGTGACCATATTTTTTAACTTTTGTTAATCTAGCCAACTTCTGAGAGGTATTTTGAATGTTTCCAAGTTTGACGCCATTATGAATAAAGTTTCTCTAAATATTTGTGTGTATGTTCTTCTGTGAATGGAATATTTCAGTGTATATCTGTAGATAGAAAAGCAATGATTGAAAGAACCCATGGCAAAGGTATGCCTATTTTTCTTTTGACATTAATACAATTCAAGAAAAGATTGTGTGTGTGTCTCTCTGTGTGTGTGTCTCTGTGTGTGTGTGTGTGTCTGGGTGTGTTGGAGATTTTTTCATCCATTGTTTCACCTTTCTGTACCCTGTCCTCAATGGTAATTTGTGTTATCATTTAATTATGTCTTCTTCTAAACATTAATGGTGCTAATACATAGAACAACTTTTCTCAGAAGGACATCTCAAAGGACCCTGGTATTACCATCACCAGGTCCTTACCAGTTAGCCTTTGGCTAATTGTATACTTGCTTGTGTTTTCTGTTCATCTTGTGCCATCTTTTCATGGTATGCCCATGCTTTGTGACAATAAATGTAAGTTCTTTCAGACATATTGTTTAAATCTTCATTTCTTTTGTCATTTCCAGCTTTATCAAAAGATGTTAGGTAAATATATCCTTTGCATGCAATGAATGTTGTTGATTGACTGGCAAACATTTATATTCTGAATCGAAATGTCACACTCAGAAAGGGATTTGGAAAGACTGCTGATTACTCCCCAAACTTGGCAACTCCTGCAAGCTAATGTCATACCACTGATAGAACTGAAGGTACACAGCTAATAAACTGCCCAACTCCCAAGGTTCGATTAAAAGATCTTCCAAACACTGGTTCTCTTTGGGTCACCACACTTGCCAGTTTGGACTTTTGAAACCTACTAATATGGGCTGACATAACAAATTAGCAACAAGAAAAGTTCACGGAAGGACAAGCGTGAGAAACTGTGCCAAATATATTAACATTCAGTCGGCAACCTCGTCTCCAGTTTCTGTGAAGTTGATGGTTGGAGGTTACGCTTTCATTAAAAATTGACAACATTTTAAATGCTAATCAAAACTGCTTGTCCTTTCTACTTCTATTTATCTTGGAAGGTGGAAAAATGAGAGAGAGAAGAAAAAATAGGCAGGTTGCTTTGAACTGAAACAAATATTCTCTATAAAGCTTTCCAGACAAGGTTGCCTCCTCCTGTGTGGGACAGATAAGAGCAGGGAGACTGTGGAGACATTCCCCTGCAGTGTGGAGACAGCACATGAGTGAGAGGTGCACTCTCTCATAGAAGAGAAGACCTAGGGACTTGAGGAAACAGGGATATGTATATCCACATATGGGAGTGCCAATCCTAGTCCTTTACCTACTGAGTTGACTATTAAGAAACAGTCATTAAATTAAAGCTGGTTTTGGAATGAGTAAAATATTTTTAGATTTTCACATATGCCAAAAGTTATCAGGTTATTTATAAGCAAAAAGAAATGTTCATTTTATTTTTTTGGAGTTTCTGGTCTGATAAGCTTACCAATCTGTCTTATTTAGAGTTATTATTTCTTTGATGATACACCATGATCCAAAACATGTTAGGGAGGAAAGGCATTGTTTGGCTTATATATCTACATCACTGTTCATCATGAAATAAAGTCAGGACAGGAACTCAAACTGGGCCAGAAGCTGGAGGCAGGAGCTATGGAGGAGTGCTGCTAAATGGGTAGCTCCTCATGTCTTGCACATCTTACCTTCTTATAGAATACAGGAATGCCAGGTCAGGGAATGTGTCACCCATAAGATTTGGACACTCCCCCATCAATCACTAAGAAAATACATTATAGCTGGATCTTATGGAGACATTTTCTCAACTGAGGCATGCTAAGATAACTCTAGCTTGTTTTGAGTTGACATAAGACTAGCGAGTATATGACCTAAATATTTGATTTTTTATGAATATGAGGATACAGTAGGCAAAATGGCTCCTGTATGTCTACATGTATACATTTTTATGTGCACATGTGTATATGTATGTGTATATACATATGCCTTAATAATCTAACTCAGAAAAACATAAAGCTTTCTCTGACTTTGCAGTTCTACAGGGAAGCTGTTATTTGGTTCTGAATAGTAAAACTTTTTAGCCTTGTGATGTGGTATTATTAATACATGTATCATTACAGAATGGACATATCCAATCTCACAGAGAACTTATCACAGTCATGAATTGATATCTTTCTTTTCTATTTACTTATTTTTCATTCTCTTTCTACTCCTCTTCTGCTTCTTCCTCTCTCTAATCTCTGACATCCCTTAATTTCCTTAAGGTTTGTGTCTTTTGGTGTTTTCTTCAATACCATCAGCATATACTACTGTGAGTTTAGTATTCAGACTTGATTAATTAATAAAACAATTTCAAGTTTCTAAGGTATAAACTCCTTCTTTATCTCAATGAAACAATCCTCACCCAGGCATTGAAGCCTCTGATTTTCTCCAGTTTGAACTCTATGCAAAGCTCAACCAGACACATATCACAATATAGCAACAACTCCCCATTATACTAAAATAGAATCTTCTGGAATAATCATTGCTGATCTTTATTCAGATAGGAATCTTTGTCTGGGTCTATTTATATTTTTAATGAATAGAAATAGTTGGAATAATGAGTTCCATAAGTTTATTCCCTACTGCGTTAAAAAAATAGTTCTCTCCATTTATCCTAAATCCTCCTTTTAAAGCTTCAAAGGGGGCCCTTTGTTCTGGAATTTGATGAATAACTCCATCTCAATGCTCTCTCAATTCTTTTCAGTTTTATAGACATGTACACTTTGAGCTTATTCACCTTTGATTTTTACAGCCAAAGGAACCTGATTATAGGATGTCTCCAAAGAAAATATTTCTATTCATTTGGTCACTTTCATTGCTCTATTATCTAAACTTTCTGTAGGCACATTTGAAACAAAAGGTAGTTCAAACATAACAGACCTAAGTGGACTAGAACTAATTCCTGAAATGGAGCCATGGAGTGGACTGGGTTGATTTTCTCTCTACTCTTTTTAATAAGGCAGTACTGTGGCTGTCCTTGAGTATGAGGCTCAGTTCTTGACTACATGAAGAGGAAGATTGTAGAGAGGATGGTTTTCTTTACTGTTTCAATACAATTGCACACTTGCTCTCCAAAGTTTAGTTTTTAAATTTTTCATATAATTTTTTTAAGAAAGCAAATGAACTACAAAAAAGTGATAGATTTAATCATCATCCATTATAATCTACACATGATTTTAGAAGCTGAAATTAGAGCCCTGCATTGTTTGGTTTGGAGAGAGGGCAATGAAGCTTGAACTATCTAACCTGTTTGGAAAACTGCTTAGAAAGTGGGGATCTACTGGCCCTTTGGGGAAAGAGGAAGATGTACAAAGAAATTCCTTGTCATAGTAGACTGTAACTATAGAAATTCTCTGATAAGAGTAAAAAAACCTAAGGATAGTAAAAGAAAAGTTGGATCCCACCCTAACCTAACTGTCTGTCTTTCCAATGCAGCTGAAGGTACAAATGTATCTGACTGACTTCTGTCTGGGCATGCTTCTACCCCTGTGCTTGTGTTCACACAAAGACCTCAAGATTCTTGATCCCAAACACCATTCAAACTCTAGATTTGTGTAAGAAGAAAATGACTCAAACAAAATAACGTACTAGCAGGTACTTTGCATCAATAAATGCAATCTATATGCTAAAACAATCACATCAAGTAGCTAAGTCTCCTTTCAATTCTCTATTCTGTTATCATGTTTAAATTTCACAACAAAGATGTAGTAGAATATGCATTTAAGGCTTTTATAAGGATGAGGTCTGAGGGACATGGCATGGATTATGTTTCTGACATTATTTTCTCAGATACATGTCTGGGATTAAATACACACACGTTATCCCTCAGTGGCATGAGACTTGCTACCATCTCATTAGTGTAAGTTTTAAAATTCCCGAAACTCAGATACTGAGGCGTGAATCCATTTTTCTCCCTACGGATACATAGTCAGTGTTAGAAATAGCACTAAGAAAAGAGCAGTTAATTCTTCATTCAAGGAGTACTATTTAAGCCAATGAGAAATTCATGTGATCAATAAGATGGGTGCCAGGCTTAATGTGTACAGCCAAAGTATGATGCTATAGTATCAGTGGGAGGTATCAGCCAGACAGATATCCTGCTATTTAGGAACAGAATGGAGGATAATATCACCATATTCCATAACTAGAAATAGCCAATTAAGTATTCATTTCATTTCACAGTCATCTTTCAAAATAACTCTGTGTATCCTTATACATTTAAGCTCAATAGTTTTGTGCATTAGGTGCATAACTAAATGTAGGGTGAGTATGCCCTTACTGTGTAAGTGTTAAAGTCAAATAATCATGTGCTTTTAATTCATTTCATCTTCAAAACCAATGTTTCTATTCTGCAATGTACTGCAGGATGTTTTAGGTACACTGAGTCTCTCTGATTCACAGATCCCAATCGCTATTTAGAGTTTAGACCAAGCAGAAAATCAATGTATTCAAAACGGAGTAGCTCTCTTGTTACCTGTAGTCATTTGCTTAAAGAGTAATGTCAAGCTGATAATTGAAATAGAGTTGAAACTGTGCATTTTAATTCCAACAACAACAAAAAAGATGTTTGAAATATGACTCATTTGATCTTTCCTTACTCTAACTCCACAGGACATTTTTTGCCTGCTTGACTTGACAATCATGATCAGGGACTGTGTGGCCTGTGTATGTGCCAACTGGAACAAGAGGCTGGCATTGATCCCATCTCAGGGATAGTTTGTCTTCACTGAAAAACTTTTGGTCTTTTAAAAAGCAAGTGCAATGCCTCTGTGGGAACCCTGGATTTTGTACAGAACTCAGGAGTGTGGGCCTAACTTGTGCAGAAGGACTCAAAGGTTATCATCATCTTAAACAATTCCAGTAAACTGAAATGTGGACTCTACCTGCCTCTTGGGTTGCAATTTGAGCTCTCTGGTTTTACAGTATGAAGAGGAGCATCAAAGGAAGAGCTCTATGTAAATGCTGCTCTCAAACCAACTGCAGGGTTGAATATAATTTCAACATAGAAAATGGTGGAGGGCCTAAAACCACAAGAAACATAGTCTCACCATTCATTATGTAAAGGATTAAAGCATTTTATGAAATTCTCAGTAAATAAAGCTTAAACCTTTTGTAAAGATAATAATAATTCCAGAAAAAAGATGTATTTTTTAGTAATTAAAATAGTGTGAAAGATCAAATAATATACTTACTGATCATACGTTACTCAGTTACCATTTTGTTACATGTAATTGATGGAATGAGTTCTCTGGAATTGGTTTAAAGATGTGATTCTCTCCTATGGAGGCAGAAGAACAAGTAGGCTTGTATTCTCTACTCTCCTAATGTCTTATTTCTTCTGATTATATCTCTCACTGTCTTTTAATAATTTTTGGTTGCAAGCTGTATCTCTTGCAATCTGTTAGTAATGAGTAAATGTTTCTTGTTCTTTCAATTTGAACAAAACTCATAGGAAGAGAGATGTTATTGATAGTTAAAGAATAAAGTTCTGAAAATACTGTGGTCTCCCTCATCATTTGTCTTTAGGTGAGGCATTGATCTAGTTACAATACATAGTCTAAATATACACCACTCAGAATAGTCGGCAATTTTCATGCTCATGTATAGCTGGTTCTAAATACCAAAGAGGAAACTCCTTAACATGTGGGAATCTAAATGCTGAGGCTGAATAGCAAATGTATGTATAGATGAATCCTGAGGGAGAAATCTAAGAAAGAGTAAAACACAATTTCCCCATATAGATATGAGGATAAATCTACATAAGGCCCCCTTTTAACCCTTTCTCAGCTTTAAAAAAAATACTTCAAAATCTACTGTTTTTGAAGAGAGAGAAAGAACATAACAAAAGGGTAGTAGGAATTAATGAAGGAGAATACTCTGGAGAAGCCTGATTGTCCTATACTTCTCAACAATATGATACTGTACCCATAGGTCACCTGTCAGGACTTGGAATTTTTTGCTTGTCAAGGTATCAGATGAACATGATGCTATTCTAGATCTAGCAATGCAGACTACAGGGATTCTGCTTAACATAGCTCCCTTGAAATATCATCCAACATGAAATGTTACCTTATCTGAATTTGCAAAACCTAAAATAGCGATTATTGTGTCTAAAAATGTGTGTGTGTGTGTGTGTGTGTGTGTGTGTGTGTGTAGAGGTACACTGTACTTCATTTTCCTAGTACTGTGGTGCAATACCCTGACAAAAGTAGATCAAGACATACAGGATTGATTTCAGGTCAAAATTCAATTATTCACAGCAGAAAAATCAAGGCAGTAGGAGCTTAAATATCTGGTCATACTGCGTTTATATTCTATAGTTCAGGATTCCTATCAAGGAAATGATCCAGAGTTAAGATGAATCTTCACATGTAGATCAGAATAATTAAGAAGATCTCTCTCAGACATTCCCAGAGTCTTATTATCTAGGTCAAGTTGACAACTAGTACTAAGCATCACAATATATAAGAAAGAAATTGTCACTTACACCCCATGTGTGTGAGTGCTAGTTGGATATTGATGTCTTTATTAAAATAAGTATTACTTAAAAAAAATATATGAGATGAATAGGCATTAGGAAAGGTGGGAGAGGGAGATGCAAAAGAAATAGTAAAAAGGAGAAGAAAGTAGAATGAAGGTGTAATTAATGGAATGGGATTGAGTGAAGAATTAAAATTATATTTCTATTTTAATGAATTCATGGATAAATCTGTTATTCCTATTAGGGGACTTGGGTTCTTTTCTGTTATGTGCTTAAGTCTCACAGAGACGCCAACTACCACATTCATCAAAAGAAGGAAGGGGAGGCCTTCCTAGACTGAGCATTATACAGTGCTCATGTATATTGACTTTAGAGCCACACTCAGGATGGAATCTCATTATAAGGCAACACTTATTTACAGTGAAACTATTTCCATTAGTGCCTTCTGCTTCAGTTTTATCAGATTTGTTCTTTAATTTTTTTGGCTAGAAAAAAAAATTATCTTTATTGAGATATAATTCATATACTCACATTATTTTTTATTGGATTTTATTTACATTTTAGATGTGAACTCCTTTCCCCATTCCCCCCCAGGAATCCTCTATCCATCCCCCTTCCTCCTGCTTCTATGAGGATGTTCCCCTACCCACCCCCCTACTCCCACCTCTCCACCCTCAAATTCCCCCACAATGGGGCTTCCAGCCTTCACAGAACCGAGGACCTCCTCTCCCACCTATGCCCAACAAGGCCCTCCTTCCCTACACATACAGCTGGAGCCATGGGTCTCTCCCTATGTGCTCCCAGGCTGGTGGTTTAGACCCTGGGAGCTCTGGTTGGTTGGTATTGTTGCTCTTCTCATGGAGCCACAAACCCTTTCAGTGCCCTCAGTCTTCTTTCTCACCCCTCAATTAGGAACCCCATGATCAGTTCAATGGTTAGCCGTGGGCATCTGCCTCTGTATATATCATGTTCATATTCTTTTGAGTTCATCTAACATTTATAATTAAACATGCTTAGCAGCTACCCACAGCTGTATTAAAACTCAAAACTACTGTCATAATCGAATATAGAAACCTAATAACTTTAGCGAGTCTCTATTTCTTTTTCTTTCTTTTTTTTCTTTTCTTTTTTTTTTTTTGAGACGAGATTCTATGCAGCCCAGGCTTACGTTCAACTCATGATCCTTCTATGTCACTTACAAAATACTGAAATTTGTGATGTACAACCTTCCTAATCTATTTATTTCCTTATATCACCCCATCCTTAATTTATCATTTATAAGGAAACCTTCTCTACTTTCTGTGTCATTACAGAGCTTATTGTAGATTAGCATGTGTAGACCTTGAATCCATTTTAGATAAATTCTGTTCAGTCTGAGGCAAAGACACTTCATTTTTCCATATGTCCCAAGTATCATTTATTAAAAAAATAAATATTTTCTATACTAAATTATCTTAATACTTGGCAGATACCAATTGGATACTGACTGTGCAATGTTTTATCTTGATTCAATTATATTCTATTAATTATATATAATATATATATATATATTCACATAGATTTAAATTTTTAACTTGTTTAGCTGAAAATTTTGAAGGCAACAATTGTGAGACTAGTAATTCTGTTATTTTTCAATATCTCTTTTTGTGAGTCATTTTAGATCTTGTGTAATAATGTAAATGTTAACAACTGTAAATTTTTACCAAGAAATCTACAGGGAGCCAGATAAGAACTGCCTTGAATTTTCAAATCAATTCATGAAGTAAGGCTCTATTAACTGTATCAGCTATTCTGATAAGCAAATATGAGGTAATTTTCTAGACATCTATTCCATATTATATTTTGAGTAGTTAGGCCTTATTTTCTCTGTGACTAATTTATTCATAAGTACTTTTATGTCATCTTAAACAGAAGTTCTCTTTTCTCATAAAAAGATTACATTATATTTTCCCTGCCCCCAATACCAAGATCCTCCCCATCTCACTATCCACCCAACTTCATCTGTTTTCTCTCTTTCATGCTGTCTCCCTCTCTCAATAAACAATAAAGAAAAAGAAAACAATAAGACAAAATGTACCTGGATAAAATATCACAGAAAATAAATATTCACACATGGAGTGTATTTTGTGTTGACAAACTGCTCCTCACATAAGGCCTGTTTGAGATGTGCCAATAATACTCCACTGAACAAAACTGATGTTCCCTCTGTCAACAGGTATCAATTGCAAATAGCTTCTTGGCTACAGGTGATATTTTATGTCAACCTACCCTTTTTGGGGCTAAGACTTTGTTTTCAATCAGTAAATAGGCTGTGAATGTGGTCATGGTTTCTGTGAGTTCATATCTGAGCTAGTCCTGTTGTGTCTGGGAGATGCTCTTTCCTGGAGTCATCCACAATATCTAACTTTTACAGTTTCCCTCTTCCTCTTCCAAATAGTCCCCTAAAATTTCTAATATGGCATTATACCATTTTATCATTGTGTTCCTTTAGCAGAATAATTGTGGAGTCCATAGTGTATCTAGGCTCAGATTCTCAATAACTTTAAGCAGAGTCGGGCATAGGTTCCATCTAATGAAGTAAGATTTAAATCCAACTGACAAGTGGTTGCTTATTCCTATAACATTTGTGCCACTATTCCACTGGTATATATCACATACATGTCACAATTTTTGTAGATGGCTTAAATTAGTGACTATTTTCTCCTCTTGTAGCATGCCAAATATCTCCCAGCACAATGAATGCTAATCAGAATGGATGAAGCTTTTGGTTGGGTGGAAGTGTGATGTGATGATATAATTAGTGTTTTAACCATTAGGGACTTCCCATCACACTGTGGAGAATAAAAAAGTAGCCTTGGCAATAACCTGTTATGTTGGAAATTCCCTAGGAACCCTTTGGCCAACAATTCAACAAGCTGTAATACATCCCAGGAAATGGAGGTTTTGTTTGTTGTCATAAGTTGGGGTGGTGTTCTTCATTAAATGATGGCCCATTCTACATCCCTTTTAAATAAGTATGTATTTGAGGAAGGCTGTAGAGTAGTAGATTTCCATATGATTTTCAAAAGGCCTTTGGTATGGAAGAGTTTTATTAATCTTAGTTTTGTGTTCTATTGTAGATGTTTCTATATTGATCTTATATTATGCAATCAGGTTAACCTCATTTAATACTGTAGTTTCTTAAGTTGCTTAGGATGCATATATATAGGGCTGGAGAGATGGCTCAGCCATTAAAGGCTAGGCTCACAACCAAAAATATAAGAGGATGCATATATATATATATATATATATATATATATATATATATATGTATGTATCTCCAACAAATATACTTTCACTTTTTGAAAAAATGGGAATACTCTATATTTCCTGTGTAATTTTTATGGCTAGATTTTACCACAGTGTACTTGAATGGAATTAAGAAGACCACAACTTTACAACTTCACCTTATTATCCAAACTCTGGAAGAATATATTAAACTCTTTGCTATTATGTACATGTAGAATTTTGTAGAAATACATTATCATTTGAGGAAAGTCTCATCTATTACTCATCTGTTGTCAGTTTTTGTGAATCTATTGAGGTGTCCACTATTCTCATTCATTTTTATTCATTTTATTTTTTAAATTAATTTAATTGTTTAAATCACATCGTAATTTACTTATTCACGCAGGGGTTATAAACACAAAAGGCAGGATGTGGGGAAGGGAATGACACCGGAGCATAGGTATTCAGGGGTAGTACAGATACCATTCAGAACAGGGTATCAGCTGGGTGAAGGTTCAGGGGACAGATCACTATGACTCTGCCTATGATTCACTTGTCCTTATCTAAGTTGGTACTGTCTGCCGAGGCTGCCTATTTATAAGATCTATGACTACTCAGGCTGGTAAATTTCCACAGAAGCTGCCTGTTTACAATAGCTTATAGCCTTCTGTTTCAGTGTTTTTCCACAGAGACCCAAGACTTTCTGTTAGCATGTATGTATATGAGGCCTATTGCTGATTTTAGGCCTATGCCTGATTTTAGGCCTTCAGTGTATATACAGGGCTGCCCCTGACATCTCCTCCCTTCTCTAAGTATAAAAGGGCTTTGGTGATTCTAATCTTACAAAGGTAGGGATAGAGGCCTGACCTCCAATAATTGAAGGGGACCTTGTAATGGCTCCAGTCCTGCTGTCATTGTCCAGTGAGGCATGGGGGGCATACCCATCCCGTTGACTTTTTCCTGGAGAGGGGATACTTTTGACATCAACCCCTATGCAATCAGGCTTGTCCCTCAGGGAACCCAGAGAGATATTTTTAACTTTTATTTATATTCTCTTGCAGTGCTTAGCCTTGCAGCCTAAGCAAGAATTCAGATCGCCAGTCAGAGGGGGTTCTGGGTGGCCCCTCAGAATATTTTATTAGGGAAAATGTCCCTTAAACATCATTCTTAATTAATATATGTGATATTTTATTAATTTTGCTAGTATTATGCTAAAGATTCTTATATCTGTCACATGAAAGAAGATACTTTAGTTTCCCTTTATGTGTGATGTCTTTGTTTGCATTGGTACCTAGAGTAAGCTGACCTCATAGAATGAATGATATATTTCCATCATTTAACACTTGAAACATTATGAAGGTTTGTTCTGGTATTACATAGATTTACATGTGAATCCATTTGAATTGAGCTTGGCTTTATGATTTGATTCATCTCCATGTATGTTATTGCTTTCCTTATTTATTTTCTTAAATTTAATTTGAGTTTTAGCAAATTGTAAATTTCTATATATTTGTCCAATTCACCTCTTACCTAATTGGTTGGCATTTAAGTTTTTTTTTAATTCTTCTTTTTTATGGGATATTTTATTTACATTTCAGATGTTATCCTCTTACCCAATTTCCCCCTCCCACCCCACCCAGGAAACCCCTATCCCATCTCCCTTCCTTCTGCTTCTATGAGGATGTGCCCCCACCTACCGTCCCAACTCCCACCTCCCCACCCTCGAATTCCCCCACACACGACGTCCAGCTTTCATGGGACCAAGGTTCTCCTCTCCCACCTATACCTGACAGAACCATCCTCCATTGTATATACAGCTGGAGCCATGGGTCCCTCCCTAAGTGCTCCCAGGCTGGTGGTTTAGACCCTGAAGGCTCTGGTTGGTTGGTAATGTTGCTCTCCTCATGGGGTCGCTGTAAGTTTTATAGCCTAGTATTTATGATGCGTTTTATTTCTTGTAGACTGATAGCCTTTCTGTTATTCCTCATTCTAATAATATAATTCCAATCCTTTTTAGTATGTTTAAACTAGCTAAAAGTTTGTTATTTTTTTCTTTTCAAAGATACTACTTTAAGTTCTACTTACCCTCTTCTTTTAAAATTTCATTGATATCCACTGAAATATTTCTTAATTCCTTCTCACTTTCTCCTTAAATTCTAATTTTGCCTTTCAATGTGGTAGGTGAAGAAATAAAAAGTTTACTTGAGGTTGTCTTCTTCTACATTTTTTGTTCCTTTTGAAACAGGATCTATGTAACCCTGGATTAAACTCATAGAGATTTGCCTGCCTCTCCCTCTAAAGTGCTGGAATTTATGGTGTGTTCCCCATTACAGTTGTATTTATAATTGACTTTATAGTCATGAATCTCACAGTCTATTAGTGTCATTCCATTATTTTGAGTACAGTCTTTTGACTTTTATTTGCCGAAAAGTTGCTTGATTTCTTTTTTTTTTAACCAGTGGTTCCTTAGGAATGTTATCTAATTTAGATCTATGGTAAATGCTGTGGTTGGAGGTGCCCCAAATGGTACATGTGTTGATATTTGATTCTTACTGGGACAAAGGGGTGAAAGAGGATAAGAGGAGACCTACATATCACTGAAGAAATGATCCTTGGAAGACAATACATTAGCTCTCATGCTAGGATTCTATAAAAAGAAAAAAACCTATAGGGTTCTGCCTTGTCTTCTGATTTCTCAACTTCTTATGTGCCCTTACTGTGGAAATTCCTCCAGTGCATATCTAAGTAGCGATTAGCTGATGCCAGAATAAGAATTAAATGAAGAGCTTTTCTTTATAAAGCTTCCTCTGAACTCTGATATTATATTGAAGTAACAATACTTAGTGATGTCAAAATTTCCAAATACCTTTCTGATAATGAATTTTATGGTACGCATCCAGGTGGCAGAGCATTCTTTGATTATTTTCATCCTCTTAATTTTATTTGAGTTTACTTCATAGACCAAGATATGCTTTATCCTAGATTTTGTTTGATATGTTGAGATTAATACAGACTACCAACATTTATGTCATGATCATGTAGTTCTAATTGGTTGTTATATTATAAAAATCTTCTAGTTCTTTGTTGTGTTTATAACTATTATGAGAAGATATTTCTACTAAATTATCTTTTCCCTTCTTTACTTCTGTCAAGTTTTGTTAATTTTGCCATTCATTATTAATTTTCTCTTAAATATCTTCTCCTGTAGTCTTACCACGGTGAAGAATACCATTACATCATAGGCTGCTATCGAATAGTTGATGACAATGTTTTATTATTCATAACACAGATATGAGGGGAGATACAAAGGCAAGATCAAATTCTCTTTTGAAATTTGCATTAACCCTTAGTCCACATCCCAACAAAATACACTGGCATTCCATTTACACGGGGGGGTCATGGAAGTGATAAGGAAAAAGCAAACACCAGAATAGAAAATTCCACAAGAGTATTCAGTGACAAAGCAGCAGAGGCAGGATGCTTACAGGCTCTGCAATGTGGATGACTGTGGGAACAGCGACAATATGTACTTGACAACAAAATCTGAGTGCTTAAGGTCATTTGGAATGATGAGAGGGAGACAATAAAGAATTAGACATTTATTTTTGAAGCTAGATGAAAATAGATATTCTAAGGGAAGGCATAACATCTCTAAATTTACTTAATGGTACAATATTGTTCCAAGAGGGGAGATTTCATTCTGACCCCAGCTGGTGATCATTTTATGCCCAATGTATGTGATTTAATGGTCTGTATCATTTTTATCATGTCACTGCAGATGTTATTCTCAGTTGTATGGTTGCTTAATCCTCTTGTTGTGCACTTATCCCTGCTAATTATTTCCACTGTGTCTGAAGCAAGCTACTCCTGGTCAAGGCTAAAGTATTCCGGTGCCTACTCCCAAAAGCTGAAACAGAAAACAGACAAAGGGAAAAGAAAGGAAAAGAAACAACTAAAAATTTCTTGAGGTATAACTAAGATTTTGCTTACAATATCAGATTAAATGACAGTCTTCTGGTCACTGTGGCACAATGCCTGTCATAGACAGTGTGAATGAATAATATTATTTTTGGCTCATAGTTCTGTAATCCTCAGCTCCATTATTTCTGAGTTTATGGAGAGGGAAAGCATCATAGTGGTAAAATATTTGCTCGTGGGTACTCACCTCTTTGTGTGAGTATAAGGGTGGGAAGCAGAAACAAACAGAAAAAAATGTGTGTTTGCTATATTTCCAACATTATCTTTTCCTCCTTAGATACAATGCTGGCTGCCAGCCAGTAGATCTTTGATGCCAGTATTTAGAGTGGGTGTCTGTCTTCTGTTCTTCAGATGATGCAGAAACATCTTCATAGATACATCTTCACATATGCTTTAATGTACTAAGAGCCTCTCAATCCTCTCAATCTGGAAGGCGGTTTGCATTAATGGCTGTCAAATGCTCCTTCTTCTAGAAATCTCAGATGTTCAAATACAATGGTTATTTACAAAGTATCTAGCTAACAATTCTAACTCCATTTGATTCTCACCAGCAATGGGATATGAAAGGGCTTTCAGCCATCTTTAGAAAGAGATCAGTCATGGAAAATATATATTCAGTTGTCGTTCCTTTTCATTATTTCTTTCCCCACCCCAAATTCATAAAATTTGTTCTACAAACAGCATTCTGGAACAAATAATCAACTGGAAATATCATCTTGAGGAAAAGTAAAACATTTCTGTCCAATGAGATGCTCACCAGCCTGTGCATTAATTCTACCTTGCAGTTCAATCTGATGGGGGAAAAACAAACTCCAGAATCCTAGGTGTCAAGTGTAGTGCAAGATCTTTTCACAACAAGCTAGGAAGACAAAGGAGGTAGGACATTATGACGTCACATGTAAGAAAACTGAGTTTTTTTTTTTTTTTTTTTTTTTTTTTTTTACAAATACTATGTCCAATACCATAGTAATAAGGTAGTAAAGACATGGCTTACTTTATTAACTTCTTGTGTCTTTCAAGAATTTAGAACACTGCTCACCAGTGTTAACTTCCTTGCTTCTATTGGCCACATAATAAAAATCACAGTCATTCATTAATGTCCATGGAATTGTGTTTCCTCTATCTCAACTTTGTCAACATTCCCTAAAAGCAGAGTATTGAGGTTCTAGAGAACGTCTCACATTTGCTAGCTGTGTATCATTTTCACCTCTCCAAAGAGGCCTTTACCATGCAGGAGCATCCAGATGCCCAGATTCAATCTTCTTTTTAAGAAGGAACGATGTATCAAAACAGTCATAGGAAATCAAGATGACTTACTAGCCTATAAGAAGCAAGCTGGTGATGCCTATCAGGTATTCATTACCTAGTGTGGGTTCATCATACTGTAGCAAGAAGGATGGTAGATAAAGTGCAACAAAAAGTGTTCATTATAAACAAGATCTGTCATCAGAGTGTAGAGAAATCTCCACTCACAGTGTGCTTACACAGTGCTATGCATTGTGAGGTCAGCTTCTCTGAATTTTAAACTGTATGACACACCTAATAAAACTATTTCACAAAAATAAGCTTTACTACAGAACTTCTGTAATTAAATGCATTTATTATAATAGGGATACAATTTACTGGAGCTCTGAGTCCCACTCTGTATAATTAATAATGAAACGTGTTTTAATGAACATTTATTAGCAGCATGAAATACAAATATCTTGTAGATCAGCTGCCACCTAGGAAAACTTCATTTATTCCCTGAGATTAAAAAGCCCTGTGTTAACATTATCAGTATTGTGGTCCTGACGGCTCGACACTCTGCTCTGGAAATTCATTAATTTGCACCCTCAGTAATAGGGACACTGTGATAATTCAGGAGGTGTTGGGACCGAAGTTTGTCCTTGTATTCTCTATAAAGACGAGTTTGCTAAATAAATTAATCATGTAAACAAGATTATAGAAAGGTCTATTTAATCACTTAAAAGAATTTTGTTTCAACTCTCTCAACAGCATACATTTTCATGCACACGATTAATATACCAACTACAAATGAAATTCTGAGGCTTCATATGACAAACTTTAAGATCTATAAAGAAATTTAGGGAATAAACATTTCTCTAATTAGGTATCTTACAACTCAGTAGTTCTCATCCAGGGCTATATGTTAGAAAGAATTCGACAATTTTTTTTAAAATAATAATAATAATGTAGAAGGCTCTCATTTAATAATCCTGACTTAAGGCACCTAGGTTGAGGTCAAACAACTATTAGGAAGTGATTATATAGAATGCAAGCACAAAAATAGATTAAAAGGAGTATATTAAGGTACAAAAGTTCCTGTGATTTTTGTTTTCACGCTTTATGTCTTCCCAACTACTATAATCCTCTTTCTTCCAGTGCCCCATGTCCAGTAACAAGCAGGGAGGAGCAAGAGTGACCTGACTCACTCTCACAGTGACAACATGTCCTTATGGCCAGGGGAGTCTTAGGATTATTGTTGATGCTGTGGTTAAGAGACAGTCTCTGTTCCTCAAGTGCAGATATTAAAATCAACAGTTAATAAATGGGACCTCATGAAATAAAACTGAAAAGCTTCTCTAAGGCAAAGGACATCATCATTAGGACAAAATGGCAGCCTACAGAATGAGAAATGATCTTCACCAACCCTACATCCAATAGAAGGCTACTACCAGAAACATATAAAGAAATTAAACACCAACAAAATCAATAACCAAATTAATAAATGGGGTATAGATGTAAACAGAGAATTCTCAACAAAGGAATCTCAAATGGCTGAGAAACACTTAAATGTTCAACATCCTTAGCCCTCAGGTAAATGTAAATCAAAATAACTCGAGATTCCATCTTACAACTGTCATAATGGCTAAGATCAATAAAACAAATGAAAAACCATGCTGGCAAGGATGTTGAGCAAGTGAAACACTCCTCCATTGCTGGTGGGTGTGCAAACTTGGTCAGCCACTTTAGAAATCAGTCTGATTATTTTTTCAGAAATTTTGGGATTGATCTACCTCAAGACCCAGCAATGCCACTTCTGGATTTATACTCAAAGGATCCTCCTTCCTTCCACAAAGAAACTTGCTCAGCTATGTTCATAGTAGCTTTATATATAATCGCCAGAAACTGGAAACAATCTAGATGTCCCTAAACCAAAGAATAGATTTAAAAAAAAAAGTCATTCATTTACACAAAGGATTACTCAGCTGTTAAAAAATGACGTCATAAAATTAGCAGATAAATAGATGAATGCATGCTGGTCTCGATTTGCTGGGCTGCCTATTTCAATATTTAATATGAAGTAGAGATTACTTTAGTATTTTGGACCCCTTGCTCCTGTTCAATGGCTATACTGAGACAGTTTATTTTTATTTTGGTGATGAAGTTTAATCAGAGTGGATGTACTCTCTACGTATAATGCCTTTCCTGTCTCTTTTGAAGCTGGACAATGAATGAACATCCAGTCATCTTCATTTTTGTTGAATAAAGACTTGCTGTACATTCAGAATTTACAAACCTAAGGAGGAAAACTGGTTTTGTCTTTTTCTGTGTGAGTTTGGCACACAGCATTGGAGGCAAACTCATCATGGAATGTTCAATAAAGTATGACTACAGATGAAAACTATATAAAAATTATTATATTGCTGTAGATAGAAATGCTAATGTTGGTTTCTCAGAACTTATAAATAGAATGGAAATAACAAGATATAAGATACATATATTCTCAAGCAGACACAAATGTAAACAAATCCCCTCATTCTAGAATGTACTATGACTGTTGATTGAGAACTATGCTCCCAGCCAAATTACATTAATTTAAGCTTATGGCTTCTTTTAAGATTGACAAAAATATAGCTGTGGAAATATTAATGAAAAATGAATTATGATATATCCTGAGCTAACTTTGGCTTGGAGGAAAAAAAATCCAAAATTTAGCAGTTGGCATTAAGAGAGTAGACTTCATTAACCTGTATGAATGGTTTCACTAAGATCATTTTATTGTTTTCATACTTAGCATGACTGTGGATCTAATGATACCTAATACTGGCAACTATAATTTTAAAAATATGATTGAATTCCATGTATTACTTTCATAATACTTATCCGTATCTGTGAGTGTGCCTGAAGTTTTGGAAGAAACTAGTTTATTGTTTCTAGATATAAATGTCTAAAGTAGTGTTAAAGAGCAGAAATTCTGCAATGGCAATCTACAGTACCTGCTATTGCTCTGCAAGCATCTATTTATTCCAGTGCTCTAAAGGCATCTGTAACTGACAGCCACTATGTCTGAATAAAAGACTGGCTATGACACATTAGTAATAAGAATCTGAAATTTCACAAGAATAAGGCAAAGCAATGGTATAGCATTTTTTTCACTCCTTAGAAACAAATAGAAATAAGGTTTTGAGTTAAGTTCCAGTGTCTGGAAGAAAAGTTGGTGATGTCTTTGCAAGTGAAGACAATAATAAAATAGACTCCAACTTCTGATGGCTTTAAACACAGATAGCTAGAAATTTTTTTCTCTAAAAATGCTTGATCCTGGCCTTGGGAAAATCATCAGGTAGTTGCTATTTTGTAAGCTTCATCTTTATGACCTGTGTTTTCTCATCTTTGTCTTGCCATACAAACAACCTGGTTGCCTTGCACATCCTTATCACACACTATTAATAAAACTGGAGGCAAACATGAGTAACTGATACCTACAACATGAATTAAGGAAGACACTTTTATGTAAAATTTACTTACAAAAATCAATGTGTTTCCAGAGATATGAAAATATCTCATGTGCCACACCGATTTTGCAATTTTCTCTTAAAACATGAGCTTCTGGGCCTGGCATTTTGATTTCATCATTATTGACCCAAGAAAACTGTGAGGAAAAAAAAAGAATTAGGAAGAAAAAGGCAACAGCAAAGAAGAGAGGTCTTAGAACAAATGTCACACAGCTCTTCACAGAAGGAAGGAAAGAGCCTACATTGGAGCCAGGACCTCATGACTTGATTATTAGATTAAAATGGAAGTACAGTCACATGCATAACTTTGCTGACAATTTTAAAAAACAGGTATAGAATAAGCCCATAGTCCAGAGCATTATTTAAATTACATCAACACCTTTTCTAAAACATATCAAACTGTCATGCATAATAAATTGGAGAACTAGCATTTTTATCTGCATTTGATCTTACTTGTAGTATATCTTCAATGGTTTATTCATAATTGGTAATGTTTTTAGATTTGTGTGTGATTATAGTACCAAGAGCTCCTATCTTGTCCTATCTTGTGACACTAACCACACATCTAAGGAATTCCAGTCTTTTTATGGTTATTGCTATTATATTATTAATCTGCAATCTGCATGGAGTGGAGATGAAAATGTTGAAAACTTTTCAAAGCATAGGACTTGAGATTTCCAGGTTTTCTCTCATCCATGGGGCATTGAATCACAAAGATCGATTTTACCAGATTCCACTAAATAATCAGGAAAGATTAGCCACAAAGTTTATCTATAATATATTATTTTAAATCAAACGAAAAATACTTAGCATTTCTTGAGTTAACTACAGCAGTGGAAACATGTGACCATTGATGTGGTTTCTATGTGAAACTGATAACGAAATAGCCTTTCTCTGTGTACTCTTGTCCATAGGTGTTGATACATTAATCAATATCTGTTTTCTAGGCAGAAAAGAATGGCAAGGTATCAGAACTATATTTTAAATCTTATGGCATATTGCTTTGTGCAGAATACATCTAAATCACACCTTCAGTCCCATCCTAGGCAGTGACATAACACAAGCCAAATCAAGTCATATTAGTCCTGTTACAAACTGCTATCAGAAGTGCCTGACTGAAAAAGGAAACTGCCCATGAAAACCAAAAGAACAGTTTGCGTTTATTGCTTTTACACAGATTCCTGTGTAAGAAATGTAGGAATAATCTTTTCTTCCATGAAATAACTCACTTTCACACATTGAATATTCTTCTTATTAAAACATCTTCTAACTTGATAATTGTTTTTTAATCAATAAGGCCAATAGTATTCTCAAAGCATTATAAAACTGAAGGGGCAAAAAAGAATGCAATCTAAGACAAACACCTAGGCAATTGATCTGAATTTGTATTCATTCCAAGTTATTTTTGATGCAAGAACTCCGTGTTTTTGCACACCCAGCTTTTGAACATCTGCACTTTTCTTCACATAATATCAACAAGCATGGACTCTTTCAGGCACCTAGATTCTGACTTACACAGATGGTTCATGTGCTAAGATTTCATTCCAAGTCCCTCTCGGTTCTTTGCTGCTGGTTTGGTTTGCTCTGCTTAGCACAGAGGTGAAGGTCGCCATTATTCTTTGGTCCCAAGAGAGGGGACTTCTGAATACAGTGTTTTGCAGACATTCTACACAGAAGGGACAGTGTGGAATGATTTCAATTCATATTTACAGTAACTTCAAAGCACATAGGTCATCTTGTATGAAGTTGTACATCACATTCACTGCTTAGAAAGGCAGTAAATGCCTTTAAGCTCTGTGTTGCTTCCTTAGTACAATTTGAGATGAAACTAACAACTGCACTTTCCAAAAGAGAAAAATCAAATGATCCTAAACCAAATGGCAGTGATTCTACAGAAAAATGAGATAAGCAAGTTATTCCTTCCATTCATAACCTTTATGATCTGTGGCAACTTAATATTTCATATACAAAGACTGTAGCTGCCTGTAGAAACTACTGAAGAGTCATTGACAACTCATATATTCAACCCAGCTAGTTATCAGCTTTCCTGAGAGTTTTTTTTTTTTTTCCAGGAGCCCAGCTGTCTGAATCTTTGCTGTAAACTAGTCAGTTTAAAAGTAGCCCTAGCAACAGGACCTGTTCAGGAAAGAATGGATTTTATGCCCTGCTTATTGCCTTCCAAATGCCAGGAGCTTTTCAGAGTAATAGCAACTGGTGTAAAAAGAGAATTTGAAATAAAAGCAACTTTTATTGCTCCAGAAAGAGGCTGCCTATAAACTTTCCACCTGCCTTAACCACTGGGAAAGTGTCACTGTGTGCAGGTACCAAAGGTTTTCAGCCAATGAGAATTTACCTCTTCTATTAGCCTCCTATCCTCCAGAATAATGGGCATGATTAAAATAGAACAGAGAAAAAGACTCAAACCTTTCCAACTGCAATTGTCAAATGTATCCCAGCCTAATGCTTCATACAGCCTGTCACCATGAGGACATTTTCTGCTGGTAACAATCCCCCTCTCAATGCAAAACCTTTCATCTCAGAATATCAAAGATATCTTGCAATACTAATTCATTAATTAAGCCTCTCAATGACTGCAGAGAGAGAGAGAGAGAGAGAGAGAGAGAGAGAGAGAGAGAGAGAGAGAGAGAGAGAGAGAGAATGTTTCTAAAAATAAGAGATAGTTAAAAAGGTAAAACTCATGTTGTTTTTGGATAACCTCTGTAAACATAGTGGCATTTCCATGGTGTCTGGGTGGAGCCACAGATCATCCACTAGTTCAAAACATATCTTTACTAAGATGCAAACATTTTTTCAGGTGATCATTTCCTAGGTTTGCTTTTAGTTTCTAATGAAGCTGCTTTGTGGCACTGGATCCCATCATTTGTATGTAATTCTGTTGGTTTTTTGTTCTCATTGTCTAATGGGATGTGAGACCTTGTGAACCTGCTGAGAATTATTGGGTCATCTCAGCATTGCCAGAGAACACTGTGGCAATCAAAGCTCATCTCTAGGGAGACAGAAACCTGCTTTGGATCTGAGCCGTATTTTCAAGCCACAGTCCTTAAATACAAAGCCAAAGGAACTATTTTGATCTTAATGAATTGAAATACTGATACAATAAGACATTATCAGTATGCAATATAAATGGTTGAAACATATTTTGTTCTGTATCATTACTTCAACAGTTACAGATTAATAACTAGAGAAAAATAAAAATAGGAGAAATAGGCTTTCACAGATAAAAGCACCCAAATTTTCTAATACAAAGTGACAGCACCTGAAACCATATGCTTATAAGTTAGACAAAACAGATTGTGTTTTTATATTTATTCATATACATACATAATACAATTTATATTATGATATGTATGTATGTACATATACACACACACAGATATGTAACAACAATCAAAAATTAGAGTCAACTGATTACATAGAAAATGGAAGAGGGCAGGTAGGAAAGGTTGGAGTATAAAATGATGTAATTATATTTTATTTGAAAATATAAAGATAATTTAAAAAAAAAAAGAACTCATATAAAAACCTGTGTGGACAAATTAATTCTCATGCTTTTCTCTACTTCCAGTAAAAGGAAGATGGGAAATAATAAAGAATGATACTAAAATGTTTGCTAATTAATATCTACCCTAACCAAAATCACAATATGAGCTGAACTATTACAATTTTGGAATCTTTATGAATGCAACTTAATCAATGTTGTCAGGAAGAATTTCATTAACAGCATTGAACATTCCCAGGAAATAGTTATAAATCCAAGCAGAGTCACCTTGACAAAACCAGACATCTTATAATTGCTTCAGAAAGCATAAACTACATGTTGATATTGTATTGTTTGCCAAGGTATTAAAATTTAGGTCTAATACCACATATGTAATATTTAATTATTTTTATCAATATTTTTGCAACAGTGCAACAGATTTAAAATAAACAAAATTGAACTCTAAAAAGTTCTATACATACTAGGAGTATAACATAACAACATAGAACAAATCTGCCTGATCCAATGATGAATATCAGCTTCACTTCATAGTATTTGTCTAGAAGTTACTATGTTCTCTTAATTGTACAGTGTCAACATATGATGCACATGTTATTCTAAAAAAATACCCCATAGGGTGAATGCCAATCAGAGGGGAGCCAACATCTGTTACATATGGAAATAATAACCCTCCAATTCAGGTATACCCTTCTGTACTTCAGCATTAATTATACTTAAAATGTTTAGGAACCTCCAGGGGAAAGAGAGGAAAGTACCTATGACCCAACTGGACATACATTATGTAAAACATAACACTTTCTCGGTAAACAACAGAGTTTTTGCACTTTCTAAGCTCAATATGATATGTATGTGTCAAAGACCCAAAATGTCAATGATTCAGTAGCAATACCATAGTTTTGATAAAATCACACAAGTGGCCTTCTGCTTACCATTGTATCTCTCATTGAGCCATGCAAAAAATATCATCTTAAGAGAGCAGCCTTGCACTAGGCTCAATTTAAGATGTAGACACATGTAGTCTATTCACAATAACAGAATAATTATCTTTATGTTGCTATCAGAGATGAAGTACTCATGGGGTGTTGACTGCTTGCTTGTCTCTTTATTAGGTATATTTAGGAAAATTCTCCACTTAATATGTATGTTCTAGTTAGTCTCTCAAAGTCAATATTTTGTGACAAGCTTTGTGATAATTAGACGTATAGGATTAACCTCAAAGGGAATAGACTCATTTGCTATAAAATTTAGAGGAGTATAAGAAGCTATGGTAGTGTGAATGAAAACGGCCCCCATAGTCTGATAAGGAGTGACACTATCAGGAGCTGTAGCCGTGTTGGAGTAGGCATGGCCTTGCTGAAGAAAGTGTACCACTCTAGATGGGCTTTGATGTTTCAAGTACTCAAGCCAGGTGCAGTGTATCTTCTATCATGATTTCTACTAATCTGACTGTAGATCTCTTAGCTAATTCTTCAGTTTCATGTCTGCCTGTATGCTGCCATGCTCCCGCATGAGCATAAGAGACTAAACCTCTGAACTGTAAACTAATCCCAGTTTAGGTTTTCCTTTGTAAGAGTTGCTGTGGTCATGGTGTCTCTTCACAGCATAATGACTCTAAATAAGACAGAACCTAAATACAATTCAATTAGGAGAAACAGATTACTCTGGATGAAAATTCATTACATATGCAAATGAGAGGAAAATTACTTATACAGCATCAGTAAAGACAATAAAAGGAATGTCAAATGAAAAAATGAGACACAAAGCTATGCCTGTGTTGATGAAGGGTGAATACACATTTAGGCCTCCTCAAACATTATGCCATGTACAGTTGCCATGTTTTTGTAAGAATATTTGCAAAAATGACATGATTCAATTAAACAAATAATAAAAACAATTCACTTGCAAACTAATACATGGCAATGACAGGGTAAGTATCTGAGTAAAGGCAATACAATTGGGATTATACTACAAATATATATCTTCATACAAAATAGTAATGAATAATCATTAGAGATTGGTAGTTCATTGCATGTATAATGTGACAGTTATAAAGACAAGTTATTAAAAGTAGTTGAGACAAAATAATCAAGTAAAAACTATATTTGTAATGAAGGAACTAAAACTCCCTTTTAAGAATGGTTGAGAGGCCTACAAACAAACAGGAAATTTGAAGAGTCAGTCAATTGTATGTGAAAACAACAATCTATAATGTGGGACTCAAAAAAACAAAACAAAACAAAAAAAAAAAAACAAAAAAACTCCCAGTGACCATGTGGCAGGTTGTTAGGCTACAGCTTTTTTGAAAAATGATAAATAATTAAGATGTAGGATCTCACAAATGGCATGTGTTTGAAGGTAATATTGATCTAAACTCTCCATTGTCCTGTATCCTCTTCCTTCTCTCCTCTGATTTTCTATTTCATTTTTATTTATTTATTTACTATTATTTTTTATTCATTAAATTTACAGCCTGATCACAGCCTCATTCTTTCTTCTCCTCCCAGTCCAACCCTTACACACTCACCCATTTCTTCCTCTACTTCTCCTCAAAGAACCTACCTGGTACATACAAGAATCATAGTGCTGGACTAAACAAATCCTCTCCCACGGAGGCCAGACAAGACAGTCCAGCAATAGGAAAGGGATCCAAAGCCTCATAGTAGAAACAGAGCCAGCCTCTGCTACAGTTGTTAGGGGACCCACATGAAGAGCAAGTGCACAACTGCTACATATGTGTAAGGGGCCTATGTCTGCCTGTGCCTACTCTTTGGTTGGTGGTTTAGTCTCTGTGAGGCCCATGGACCTAGGTTGATTTACTCTGTAGGTGTTTTTGTGCTCTCCTTGACCATTCCAACTCCCTCATTGCTTCACTCCACCTCTTCCCCAAGACTCTCCAAGCCCCCTCCCATTGTTCAGTTGTGGGTCTCTGAATCTGTTTTCGTTAGCTGCTGGATAAAGCCTTTCAGAAGACAGTTATGTTAGGTTCCTGTCTGCAAGCATAGCAGAGTATCATTAATAGTACCAGGGGAGGACTCTATGCCATGGGATGGGTCTCAAGTCGAGCCAGTAACTGGTTGTTCATTCCCTCAATCTCTGCTCCATCTTTATCCTTCACTTCTTGTAGGCAGAACAAAATTTGGGTTGACTGTTTTATGAGTGGGTTTTTATTCCCCTCCCTCCACTGAAAGTCCAATTTGGCTAAAAGAGATAGCTTCATCAGGCTCTGGATTCCCTGCTACTAAGAATATCAGCTAGGGTCAAGCTCAAAGACTTCCAGGAGTCTTTCTATCCCAGAGATGCTCCCTCGCTGATTTCTGTTTTTTTTTTTTTTCCCAGCCTTCCCTCCTCCCCACACTTACACTTCATCTCATTCCCATACCAACCTCTCTCCAACCATCTACTTCAGCTATCTATCTTATCTTATTTTCTGAGTAAGATTCAAGTATCCTGCCTTATACTCTCCTTGTTACTTAGTTTCTTTGGGTCTGTGAATGGTAGTGTGGTTATTGTAATAGCTATTCTTGGTAGTCAACTTGAAGAATATCTGGAATGAACTACAAGCCAGAATTGGGGGGCTCACCTGTGATCCAGAACTTAAAGCTGGAAGACACAAGTTTCTGACTGGATCTTGGTATGGAGATCTTGAGGCATAGTGGCCATGAAAATCCTAGGTACAGGCAAGGTAGTACACGCCTTGAATCCTGTGAGACTGAGGCAAGGAAATCTCTGAGCACAAGATCAGCCTGGGGCAAAGCAAGTCCCAGATCTGGGCCCAATACATGCCTTTAATCTGGTCCACACTTTCTGCTGGAGGCCTACAAAAGGACTTTGGGAGAATCAAGATTCTCTCTTCTTTGCCTGCTTGTACTTACTTGTCAGCACATCTGTTGGAACCTAGTTCTACAGAAGATCAGCTGAAATAATTAGCCTCATGGGACTGAGCAACTACTAGATTCTTGGACTTCCCATTCACAGCTAACCATCATTGGGTTAGTTGGACTACAGACTGTAAGTTATCACAATAAATTCCTTCAACATAGAAAGACATTCCTTAAGCCCCTGTGACTCTAGAGAACCCTGACTAAGACAGTTATCCTATAATTTTTGGCTAATATCTATTGACAAGTGAGTGAATACAATGTGTCTCTTTCTGAGTCTGGGTTACTTCACTCAGGATTATAGTTTCTAGTTCCATTTGTACCTGTAAACTTAATGATGTCCTTTGTCCTTGTTTTTAATAGTTTAGTAATATTCTACTGTGAAAATGAACTGTGTTTTTGTTATCCATACTTTAGTTGAGGAATATCACAATTCTTTACAGACCTTGAATGAACAATTCTCAACTTCCTATGGAAAATATTATTATTATTATTATTATTATTATTAATGTAATAATAATTATAATAATAAAGGATAGCTATATGAATCCTCTACAATAAAAGAATTTCTGGAGGTTTCACCATTTCTGATTTCAAGCTCTACTACAAATAGAAATAAAAGCCACATGGAATTGGCATACAAATGACAGATTCATCAACGAAATTTAGTCAAAGACCCAGAAATAAACCCACGCATCTATGCCCACTTGATTTTGCTTACAAAGAGGCCAAACCCATGCAATATAAAAAGAAAAAAAGCATCTTCAACAAATGGTGCTGCTTTAACCGGATGTCTGCATGTAGAAGAATGGAAAGAGATTCATGTTATCACCATACACAAAACTGAAGTTCAAGTGGATCAAAGACCTTAACATAAAACTAGATACACTAAACCTAATAGAAGAGGAAGTGGGAAATAGCCTTGAACTCATTGGTACAGGAGAAAACTTTCTAAGCAGAATACCAATAGCTCATATACTAGTATCAACAATTAGTAAATGGGGCCACATAAAACTAAATATTCTCTGTAAGGCCTACATAACAAGAAAAGAACTTCCCTAGCCTTACATCTGACACAGAGCTAATATACAAAGTATACAAATAACTCAAAAATTATACATCAACAAACTAAATAACCCAATTAAAAATGGGGTACAGAACTAGACAGAATTCTTAACCAAGGAAATGTTAAGTCCTGAGAAGCACTTAAAGAAATGTTCAACATTCTTACTTATCAGAGAAATGCAAACCAAAACAACTCTGAGATTCTATCATACAACTGTCAGAATGGCTAAGATCAAAACCTCATGTGACAGTATGTATTGATGAGGATGTTTAGTAAGGGGAACACTTTATCAACACTTTATCATTGCTAATAGGGGTACAACCACTTTGGAAATCAATGTGGTGGTTTTTCAGAAAATTGGGGATAGTTCTATGGAAAACCACAGATACAACATTCATAGGCATATAGCCAAAGAATGTGTCATCCTGACACAAAGATACTTGCTCAACTACTGAAAACAACTTAGATTATTTCCTATTTCTTTCATCCAACTTTCTGCCATCTCTTCCTTTATCATCTTTCATTATCCTTCCCTTTTGCTGTTTTCCATTCCATTTAACTTCCTCTCCCTCTTTTTGAATCAGCAAACAAAGTATTGAACGTATTTATCTTTTGGGCTTTACTTACACAGTATAGAATAATTCTCCCTCTCCTGGTAGAGTCTTTGCTATTGCCCAGCAACCATTAAACTGCAATGCAAGTACACAGCAAATTCCCTTCAATATGTGAGCTCAAGTCTGGTTTTCTTACTAAAGAAATAGATCAATTACTTTTTTCCTGGATATCAATTATGAAATATCAATGATATGTGTTTTCTTTGCCTGGATCTTCCTTGAGGATATTTTTAAAGTCCCCATTTTAGCATAGGGTGCTGCCTCTCTCTCCTCACTCCCAATTCTTTCCTTTATTTTATTTGCTTCTCTCTTATTCTCTTCTTTTCTCCTCTTCCCTTTCTCTTTCTGTCCACTTTCCTCTTCATTTTATGTTGTATAACCCAGCAACTTTCTCGAAATGTAATTTTCTGCATTGCCTAAAAGCAATGGAAACCAACATTCAAGAACTAAAACTTCTGAAGCAGTAGGTCTAAAATGATGCTTTTTATATTGTCATTCCAAGTGTCTGAAGTCAGACAGCACATGACTCAAAATCTCTGAGATAGCAAAAGTCCTGTGCTGAAAGAGCTACCAGACTTGTCTAATAGGAACCTTGATTGCCCAGCCCTAAGTACAATTGGGGCTAATGATGACATCATCAACTAAATATCCTACAACTCAAACAAAATGACTACCACACAGGCCTGTCACATGCCTCATGTCCTGTTAGAGCCACCTGTATGAATCTAAAATGTCATCTTGTACTACTATGTTGTTAATGTTTTCTGTTGATATCACTGACTAATCTACACTACAATATGTTGGTTATCCCATGATAACCTTTCATGAAAGGAATTCCTTTCATGAAAAATATTCAGTCTATACTGTACTGGAGAAAACTTCCAGAGTTTCACAACTTAAAAAGAAGATGCTTTCTAGATTTTATCTTAGATACACACAATTGAGTTTTATTTTACTAACTAGTTTTGTTGTCAAAGACAATAAAGGTTTCAAATGTGGAGTTACTCTCTTGTCTTAATAATGTTATGAAAGGGAGATGATAAAGTGGGGTTATGAACAGATTATTTATAAGTGAGTTCTTTTTTCACATTCTATTTATACAATTCCTTGCCTTTCCCTGTTAGATTTGTTAGCATAATACTAACATCTTTCAACTCAAATGGTTTTATTATAGTAATTTAAAATAGAAACACCTATTTGTGAATTGGGTATCAAGTAACAGTTATGTATAGCAATAAACCTACTGCATTAATATAGACTCATTAACACAATTGCAAATGACCCTGGGCTGCAAAGTTATTTAATAAAACTGATGAATAAAGTCATATTTGAATTTTTATATGTGCAGACTGGGATTTTCTTCCCTTTATATCTGTGGCTGCTAGACTCTAGTTCCTTATCTGTCACTATGCCAACCTACAGGTGAATTTGCCTGCCTTTATTTTCACTATCTCTGTCTTCCTTATGAAGTTGAAGTTGTTGGCTCATGTTCCTGTGAATTTAATTATGCTGGTTTTCTTCCTGCTCATATGGTGACTTAGAGAAAGAAAATAGTTGAGTTATCAGCCTGACCTTTCCTATTCATTTTGCATGAAATGAAATCATGGACTGCTCTTGTAAAATATACTGAAGGCGCTGTGCAGTATATAGGGTTAATTGTTATTTTAATGAGCGTGACATGCAGCACTGGGTAAGAATATGATTTTAAATGCTACTAGCTCTAAAGGTCACATATCAGTGGAGTGGCAAGTTTTTTGTGATGTATTGCTTAGAACCTGGTCCAGTTTATGCTTACAATCATGTTATTCTTCCCCTAGCACAGGCCATACACTCTGACAGCATAGATGAACATTTTTATTGAAAAATATAGTCTTAAAATATTTCCAAATATGTCAGCATGGGTCCATGGAAATAAATGGTCAAAATTAATCTCAGATGTAAACTGAATATCAGAGATCAATAGTATTATTAATTAAATTACATTCCAGTAACCCAAGTTTATAGAAGATGTTATAAGTTATCAATGGAGAAAATGCCATTAGCTGACCATTACAATCTTTGTGTTAACCATTATTCAAAACACAGACTGGTATGATAGCGCACAGTGTTGTTCTGAAATGAGTGAGGAGAGATGTCACCAGATAGAGGGCATCTGAATTAGATCTGCATTATTACTGAAGGGTCAGAAGGCTTAAGCTGGGATAAGGGAATGCAACTTCAAAGATGAAGAGTGAATTTGTGCTATTTAGAGACATTGCCAAGAAGGCAAATAGGAGTGATAAGAATGGAGTTGGGAGGTTAGCTATGACATCTTGGGATTCAGATAAACATCAGGCATTATGTGAACTATGTAACTTGTATTTTATACGAAGAGAAACCAGCAGTCCTTGCTGAAGTTCTAAACAGCTGCTCTTTTGAAAACAGATGTTAGAACAGTGATTGCAAAAGCAAACTGGAAAGGTACTAAAGTCCTACAGCTGAAGTGAGTGAGGGTCGCTGGTTCCTTCATCAATGAAGGTGAAAAGATGTGGGGCAGTAGCACAAAGGTCAACAATGATGCTTGGACTCCACATTCCAAGTCGCCAAAAAGTTATACTTTGGAAGAAATGAAATTGAGTGTATTGGGGTTTGTTTGTTGGTTGGTTTTGTTGGTTTTTGTTTGGTTTCCTCTTTAAAAATCTTTTGGAAGAGACTAGACAATTAGGAGTCCACTTATTTTCTTAAAGCAAACTAAGCTGAGAGTGGTTGTACTAGTATCTACCATAGACAAAGAAACACCAAAAGTAAAGATGAGACATAGTTGAGACATTATTCAGAATGGGGTGAATGGTTCTCATAAGAAACCAAAAAGGATTCAGAGGGAGTACCTGGAAAAGCCTCATTACCAAAGGAGTATGTAAATGTGAAATTAGCTAAACTAACCTTGGACCCTGCTGAAGACTGGCTGCAACTCAGAGATTACGCCGGAGTTCATGGCTGCTTGTTAAAGTTTCATCTATGATTTTAGGTTCTTCAGTGTTGCTGGTAGGGATAGCAATTTCCCCAATAGGAGATAAAGCTCCATGTTCAGGAATGGTGGTAATAGCCTCAGTATTTTAGATGCCGACATACTCATCTTATGTAACATTTGCTGTTCCAGCTATTTCAAAAGCTGATTCTGCCCACAGAGATGACACAAAGTGCCTTACCCCACTTTGAGAAAGTCCAGTCACCTCTGGAATAGCTTTGCTACACTTAGGCTTTCCAAGCATACGCTAGACCTCACTTGTCTCATAGGCTAGGACAACAGGCCTGCATATCTACATCTTTGTGCTTCCATAGATATGTTTTCTTATTTATATGTAAATGAACAGATGTATGCATATACATATCAATATGTAGAATTAAATCTGACCCATGATAAGTCTAGCTTTTATGAGAACTTGAAGTCTGACATAAGAGCACAGATAGGAAATAGGAACCTTTGTTGTCATTGATCCTAATGGAGAAGGGTGGTACTTGGGGCTTTCAGCAAGATTAGTATGCTCATATCCAAACAGGCTTCTGAAATGGCTTCTTAAATAGGTCATTTTTTCACTCCAGTAGGAGTTTGCCACAAAGTGTGCTGTTATGTGAACAGTGATAATCTTTGCAGGCATTGTGTTGTAGTAATGCTTGTGTTTATTTGCTACCATCTGTAATGCTATCTTTGTCTCACAAAATGCCCATATTTGGTAAATAAAGTTATGTTCAAGGAAAAAGAAAGGGTCCATAATGCTTAAAGACTCCCTGACACTTCGAGTTTGATCAGATCCCTCTGTGGCTTTTTAATGATGCCCTGTGTATTCTTTCATGTGAACACTGGCAGCTAAAAACTGTGCTATGTACTAAGCTCCAGAATCTGGAGGTGTCCGTAGGGCAGAGTTTCTGGCATTGATAGCTCTTTCAGCCTGACACACTGCTTGCCACCTAGTAGGATCTCAATATTTTAGTGAATAGTGTATCATCAGTGATATCCTACACTTTAAAATACAATTAGTTAAATAATTAAAAGTCTTAAATATGGACTTGTGGGTCCTCTTCTGCCCATCTCAGGCTCGACCCCTCAGGAGGCAAAACTCAAGAGAGTTTGACTGTATTTATCTCAAGCCACTGCCGGTGGGTGCTGGGCTTCAGGGAAGTTCAGAGACACCATTCCAGGGATCAGAAAGTGCAGTGTGAGATATAGGAAAACTGCAGCTGGTTCAAGGACCCTGGACCTAGGATGAAGCCAGGGCCATTGGGTTCTCTGACTCTTGGACATCCAGGCACCACTGGGAGTCACAGAAGAGCAGAGAATAGAGTCGAAGTTGGTGGGTGGGGGGGCGTAGCACGGGCTTCGGACAGTATCTAACCTACCACCAGGGGATAGGGGCACTCTGGCTTGTCTGGTGATTGTCCTTAGTTTGGTGGAAGCAGGCTGAAAGCTCAGAGAGGCCTTCTACAGGAGAATTAAATTTGGCTCAATAGTTGAATGCCTTCTCCATGGCTCCCCACAGCGAATCTTAATGAAAGAGACAGTCCATTAATGTTTATTGACTGTTTATGACAGATGGATACCTTATCGTACCAACTTCTTAGGATGGATCAAAGATGAAATAACTTTTCCAGGGAGAAAGTTAAAAGGGAGCTCATTGGCCCTCAAGTTCTCTAGGTACCACAAGTGGAGAATTCGGTTCTGGAACTACTCATATTTCCTCATGTGGGAATTCGGACACGTGTTCCAGACAGGAATCTGACAGGGATCAGGGAGTCTCCTAAGTCTCAGGTGTGTGTCCACCGAGTATCCTAGTCTCAACATGCTCTACCTTACCAAGTTTCCTGGCATGGTTTTATCATCCCACAACTCCTTCTTTTTGTATTTATAATGGAGATGTGTCACTGGAGTTACTATCTCTAATGTAATTTGTAGTGAAAATTTTGGCTAGGGTGGAAGTATCAAAATAAAACACAACATATACCAAAGGGGTAAAAAGGGGTGAGGGATGGGGACTAGGGAGACAAGGGATTATTGAACCAATTAATTGTTCAGTAGATTATACAGTTTGTGAGGGTATTAACATCAGTCTTAAACAACATTTGATTAACCCAAACAGACATCATGTTTTTCTTATTATATGTAAATTTCCCCAAGTTCAGTAGCCTTTTGGCTTTGCCAAGAGAGTTCATCTGTAGCTAGAAGGTCCCAAGTCTGTCCTCTTGTAGGTCTTCGTTGTCAGCTCTGGATCTCAACTAGTGTGTCTCAGGAGTTTTAGTCAGATGATGTGTCTGGATGTAGGCAGCTTCATTGCCCCAGGCAGGTCTAAGGAGATGGCAGTCTGTCTCTGTCTGGGTCTCTGTCAGGCCTGTGGCAGCATCGCTATCTTTTTCTTTTGTACAGCTAACCCTGTAGGGTAATCATAACAGAGGAGCATAACTCCAGCAGTGGAAGTCTGCATAGGATGGGTAGTGTTAAGCCTGCAACAGTTTGGGCTCTCGTCATGATCTGTTGTTACGATCCTAGAAAAGCAAGGGTGTTTGAGGAACTTAGTTCTGGAAGGCATCCTTTAAGTGGGGACTTGTCTGTTTTGTATTAAGAAAAACAGAGGGCAGGTTGAGGATTTATCTACTTTGGATAGCTGAGGAAGAAAATATAATAATTGTGTATCTGGGATAGGCAGTAACAGCTTGTCTGTAAAAGGAAACTGGTTGTTAGGATTAAATAATGATCATCAGTGACCTGTGTGAGTCGATTAAATATAAGTTTTGAAACTTAAGAGAAATTTTAAACAAATTGAAAAATTTAGGACAATTTTAGGTTAGAAGGCACAAATGCTGGGGAAAAGATAAACATTTAAACAAACAAGCATGACAGTTTTGTGTTAAAAGGCATGGACATGGTTTTCTGTTGGAGGTAAGAACAGCCAGATGAAACACAATAAGTAATAACTCAGGGTAGTTTATAGGAAAGTAGATTCTGATAGCATAAAAAGTAGATATCTGGCCAGCTCTTGTGCTGTTTTAGCTTATTGTAAATAATAAAAGCTGCCCGTCTTTTATCCAGAGCTGAATGATCAACTCAGTGTAGAAACACTTGATTGGAATTAAAACTTTCCACAGCATATACTGTATAGAAACAAGCTGAATTTAGGAGCTATGTGTGTGTACAGGTGTGTGTGTGTGTGTGTGTGTGTATGCATGTGTGTGTGTATTAAAAAGATAGAAGGAAAAATGTGTCATTATCTGTGAAGAATATAGCCTCAAATTAAAAAAGATTAAAAACAACCTTTCCTAGGCTGTCAGGGAAAACATTGAAGGGTTTTCAAAAAGCAAAGAAAAATCTCTCGGGCAACCATATCTATATTTGCATTGCTTGTTCTGGAATAAATACAAAATAAAAATGGAAAAGGAGCTAAACAAATCCATGCCATATGCTCCTGGCACCACGTCATTCTGAAAAGTGCTGCTTGGCTGCCCCTCCAGGATGAACCTGGCTGTGACATTTTAACATCACAAATTGCTACTCGGAAACACTTTTTCTTTTCATATTTACAGTTAAAAATCTTTTTTCCCTTAATGGTTAATTAGGTCACTAATCAAAAGAAGCTCTTAAGAGGAAAATGAAATGTTGACATTTTGCAATTATTTGCTACTGTGAATAATACATAAACACATTACTTATGGACAAAGTGGCTTTCTACCACCTTATTTTCTCTAAATGTTCAGGCTGACAGCAGAATCCTGTAACTTGTGTCACAGTTTTCCAGACTACTTCTTCCATTTTTATTGACTTTTTTTATTCTACATGTCATTATTCTAGTTTTCAAAGTATTTAATATGTGTTTATACCATGTATGTATGAATATACGTGCATGTATTCAGGTATGTCCATATGCATACATCAATTCCTGTACACACACACACACACACAACGTGTGTGTGTGTACATGTGTTTGTGCATATTTTTCTCTATTTTCAGAGTATAAACATTAGATACTATCATGTCATTAATTACATGGACATGCAACAGTGTGATAAATCTGGAATAACCTGCGCCATGCACAGAAGTACAAATAAATCATCATTTCATCTAAAATTAGTATCACAAATACCAAATTCATACTGAAGAAGTTGAATTGTATTTACAGGAACTAGGATGATGGGAAATTATTGAATTAGTAATCAATGATCCTCAAAGTATGATTATGAAAAATTAATATATTCATACAATATGCTATCAAATGATGGTGTGTATATGCTTAACAATACCCTATTACATGCTTTGAATTTATGAAAATATTTGTTGTCAGATTGAATTTTTAATAAAACAATTCTTTTAAATTTTGTCCTTTTGCCACACATCAAACAGTCTTTTCTTTCATCTTACTTCAAGCATATGTCACCTTGACAAAGAAACACTGATATGAACATCTTCTCAAAATCAGCATTTTCCTGGAGAAATACCCATGGCTTGGGTCTGGTATACTGTAAATCCAAACTACATCCTGTCTCCACCAATCTTCATCTTTACTAACTTGCCATGACTTTCCTTTTGGATAACTGTTCAGTCTCAACTTTCCATTCCTTGCTTCTGTATTTTTTTGTAGTCTCTTTAAGTTTTAGTTCAAAATTATCTGTGAGTTCAGAAAAGGGTTATAAAAGAAAAGAACTACTCGGAGCACATCACATGGGTGGTTTTACAGCTCCTGCCCTTGACCATTCTAAGATTCTTTCTTTGTATCACCCTAATGTTGTGTTAGGCTTATACAAATGGGGCTGGAGAGATGGCTTAGCCATTAAAGGCTAGGCTCACAACCAAAAATGTAAGGGAGATACAATTGTGTCTTCTTCCTTCCTCACACATTTTCTTGGTGTTTGTTTCTCTCTCATTTTGATACTAATCATAGGTCTGTAGAGACTGCCCAGTCAGTGGAGTGTTTGCCTCAAATGTATGAAGACCTTAATTAGATCTTTAACACTGGTAATGAAAGACAGATTTGGTGGCCAAGAACTTAAATCTCAGTTCTGGAGAAGCAGAGGAAGGACGATTGCCTGACATCACTGGCCAGCTATCTAACATATTTGCGAGGCTTCAGGCTCCAGGGTAGTGAGACAGCTTGTCTTAAAAAAAAAAAAAGATGAGTGGTTTTTGTAAGAATTACACATTGCATCTGTTCATTGGCCTCCTCATGCCTGTATACTGTATAACTACATCATTTGCACACACACACACACACACGCACACACACACACACACACATACACACATACACACACACACACACACACACAGAGAGAGAGAGAGAGAGAGAGAGAGAGAGAGAGAGAGAGAGAGAGAGAGAGAGAAACAGTAATTATATTACCTATCCTAGTCTAACTTGGCCTCATCTGAACAAATTATGTCAAGACATGATAAATTTTCAGATTTATGTTATGTGTGAAATATACATTCAGTTCACCAATACAGTGATAATTCAGTCCCTCAAACATCTTTTTTTTTCCATCTTACTAAGTAATATTGCATTTACCTTGTTTTGAATAGGTAGGGACAAATATTCCAATAAAAATGATGAGCTAGGGCTATAGCTATAATTGTAAAACATTTATATAAAACCCTTTCATTATATGTAAATCATGATCAAATATGTAATTCTGAAGAACAGTCATATATTTTTTAATTTTGTTTATATACATACATATATATAAAAACAAATTAACATATTGAATGTAAAATGAAAAGTACTATTTAGTATTTCAGACTGTACATTTAACTTGTAATATGTTTTAGATATGTGTTAGTTGCCCATGTTTTATATAATTGCATATATTTTTGATAGGTAGTTCCTATATTCTTATATTTTAGATATTACACAATTGACCTTTGGTAAAGTACAATTGCACATGTGAATTTGTCTAATTAAATGTCTGAGAGTTTAGAACTTGGCTACTTTTACTCTCTAGAAAAATCAACATTTAATGAAAGAAATCAAAGACTGTCTTCCATTCTATAAGCTATACAATCTGGTGATAAATATTTATGCTGGGCACAATCATTTTAATTTTATGCAATCACATTTGTAAGTTGGTAAAGTGTTGTCTTTTTCACATGTTGATCCTGGCCTCTAATAATCAAACATTTGTATCCAGGTGGGAGTAGGTATGAATCAAGGCCAGGAAAATAGAGTTTATAATTCTGGAAGTAATTATAAGAGATCTTAAGGGAGGTAAAAGGGGAAGACATTAGAGCAAATTAGAAGAAAGAATACCTACAGAAAATGGTACACAATGTTCCTTAGTTTGAGGTTCATTGTTATGAAGAAACATCATGACCAAGGCAATTCTTATAAAGGAAGATACTTAATGAAGGCTGACTTACAGTTTTAGACGTTCAGACTATCATCATCATGGCAGGAAGCAAGGCAGCAGACATGGTGCTGGAGAACCCAGGAGTTCTGCATCTTGATCTGCAGGCAGCCAGGAGGAGAGTCCCTTCTGCACTGGGCAGAGTTTAGGCATAGGACCTCAAAGCCCATCCCCACAATGATATAATTATCTCCAACAAGGCCACTCCTATTCCAACAAGGACACGCATACTCCAAGAAGGACACATTCCAACAAAGGCACACTTATTCCAAAAAGGTCACACCTCCTAACAGTGCCATTCCCATGGTCCAAAAATATTAAAACCACCATAGTTGAAGTGGGAACAGGATTAGGATCATTTGAGGAAGAAATGGGTAGAGTCATTCAAAATGAAGATTAATGAAAGCCATATACGAATCAGTTACTCTGTGACAAAATGTACAAAGTAATGAAAATGTAAAAGACAAATCGTTTCATGATTCTGTCTTCTCTTTGTAGATGCTCTATTGTGTTTTAAACATCACCAGGAACAGGGAGAAGGTGGGATTATATAATCAGATTTAATCCAACTAAAATACTTACTGACCATTTGACAGGAATCATATTTCTTAGTTTAGAGTTGGTCACATAAGATACAATGTAAGAATAATATTTATTCATATTATGAATTCAAATACAATTTTCTTAGAATAACTTGTAGTATACTTTAGGTTTATTTTAAATATTTGTATATATACAGAGTAAGAAACTTATATATACTTACAGATATTTATATACACATATAATCATACATGGAATAGCATGGAAAATATGTAACAAAGTAAATATGATGGTGAGTTAGCAAAACAATATTAAAGATGATTATGCTCAGGGGAGGTAGTCATAACACATATTTTTATAAGGAACTAATGAAAATTAGTATTATTTGACTCTGCTAGGATCTTTGCTTATGCCATCTTATAAAATTATTTCACTGACAGTAGATAGATCATAATGATCCCTGCTTTATTACGGATGAGAAAATTAAGGATCAAAAAATTTGAGTAAGTTGCCCAAAGCAACCAAATTAATTCGTGTAAAACTTGGATTTCAAAAAGATGTCTGTCTTGAGGCAAACATTAGGATCTGTCTTGGAGCTGAAAGGAAGAAACTAAAATTTTCAGACATGCAGAAGCCAAAATTGGCGTGCTGGTCAGAGTAGTTACTTAGAAAGACCCCTGACATCGAAGCACTGATAAAGGATGCTCTGACTGCCCACTTTTGCACCTGGCAGTTTCTAGATACCTTCTGAGCTCAGCTCCTGCCTACACACGGCCTCTTGAGATGGCTGCTTGATTAATGAGCTTCATTCACAAAGCTTTCTGATGAGAAACACGTGCCATGGCTATAAGTGGTAAGTCCTATCATTGTTTGACTTGGCATTGAGACATGCAGGCTAAATCTCCATCCTTGTAGCTAGGGAAATGGAAGGATAATACGATCAAATCTGAGGATTCATCCTCTGTGTGTCTGACAGCTTATCATCAGGGGCCACTTTGAGGAGTAGTCAGTTGGATTCCTGGCTGGATGTAACATGTTCCAGCTCCCAATGTTTATTAAGTATTTTCAAGATTATATCTTAACCTAATCCCTTCATAGCCTTTGGAATTCATTCCGGTTTAGCTCATAGTCAATGCAATATGATGGAAGCTAAAGAAAACACCAGTGCACTGGATTTCCTGCAATGTTTTTGATTAGGAAAGAATGTAGGAAGAAGGACTTAAATGTAAAACATTTTTAGAGATATATAAAAGCATAAAAATGTAATGTAGGAATAGCTTGTTGAGTGTGAATCTCAGCAGTGAGACCACACAGAAGTGTGACATGCTGGCTGGTCTCAGGTATTTTGTGGCTTACTGTTCATATTTTGTGTCATTGCTGTTGCTCAATGGTTTTTCTAAAATTTCTAGGAATAGTGTCAATGAAACTGTGTGATAAACTCCTCAATTGACTCTGATGATGGTATAAGCTGCATGGTGGTGCAAGCCTGTAAACTCAGCATTATGGTTTCACATTCAAAATCCTACTTGGGAGTCTGAGGTCAGATTGGAGTATGTTGTGAGTGGCAGGCCATTTATGGTTACACAGTTGTAACTTATCTATTAAAGTACTATATAAACAAACAAAGAAAGAAAGAAGTCAGTAGTATTGAATTTTTAGCATGTTAACCCAATATTCTGATTATTGAGAAAATGAACTTACTTGAAACCATGGGAGACTTATTCCATATTAAATTAGGTTATTTGTAGGTATGAGAAATAGTGTGTATGTGCATGTGTGTATGTTGAAGTTAGAAACAAGCTTTTGGTGGAAAAAAAATGGGCATAAGGGAAGAAGGAAGGGGTAACAAGAGGAAAGTAAGCAGATGGACTAAGTAAAAGAACATCATATATTAATATGAAAATGTCTTTGCGAAGTCCAGTCCAATGAATGTACACTATGAATTATGTTAAAAGTAAAATTAGCAGAAAATAAATTAAACAGTCTGACCTTACAAAATTAGAAAAGAAAGGTGGGTTATTGGCCCTCCTCAGTTAGCATTTCAGTGAGTTAATACCCTTAATTAGGCATGAGATTGTCAATAAATCAGGGTTATGGAGAATAGCATTGTCAAATACATAATCACAGATGCTTTGGCAAAATGTTACATGTTATCTTGCAAGCCAGGTCTTAAGATGTGCCCACCAATCCATTCATTAGTTCTGTCATTATTTTACAAACATCCTTAGAGCAACCACTGTATGTGAGAGGTGATAGTAGGAATGAAACATTTGGAAAAGGTTGAATGTCTCCTACAAGTGACATGAAAAAGTGCATGAAATCCTTCAGAGCTCTGTAGAAAAGGATAGAAGTACTCACTAATCTGGATGTCTGCATGTAGCAGTGGCACATGGCTACTGATAGCAAACATACAGTAAAAGGGGCTTATTTTAAATGATACAGCACCTTCTCCGCTCAAACAAGACATAAACCAAACTTCTAAATCCACATTGCTGTGAGTGTGTGCGTGTACACACACACCACACACACACACACACACACACACACAAGAGAGAGAGAGAGAGAGAGACAGTGACAGAGAGACAGCAAAAAGTTTTAAAGTAGATATAACACAATATATTTTCATATAAATGTATGAAAAAAAAAAGTCTTTCAGTTGCCTTCTCAATCAGACTAAAGCAAACACCACTAATAACCAGTGGAAGGATGCAAAAGGAAATGACTAGTGGATATCTCAGTCTGTGAATTCCTCCTGAAGTGCAAAATCTGAGTTTAATTATAAATGAGATCAGAAAAGTAAAATCAAAATGATTATAATTTTACATAGCAACAGGTATATAACTTTCAAAGATCTGGCAGTATAAATATTAAACAGAAGCTTTCATGGAGTCATTACAGGGTGAACATGGAAGAGAGGGCAGCTAAATATATGAAGAGACTCTGAACTGTAAATGGCATTTCTGGGTGATAGCAAAGGCTCAGTCGGGGACTGTTGATTGGCTGATAGAGAACTAGAATGTGAGTGTTCTGGATTTAGTGAACAGGTTGCATTATAAAAAATGAGGATTGACTAAAGTTTTCTGAAATGATTCCTTTATAGTTCCTTCCTTTGAGGCCCACAAACTCTGTCTCAATGATCAACTTTGCATTGCATCTTGCAACATCAGTAGACAAATATAAGTGTAGTAGAGTGTGAATAAATATTTTTATAATAACAAGAAGTAGGTGAGATTGTTCCCATGAGTTATTCAATGACCCCTGATGTAGGAAAATGCCATTTCTTAATAGGAAGGTCTCATGGAAGTATTTAGAGCTTAAATCAAGTTGCTATTACATGGTATAAGTCCAAAAAAGTTTTCCTCTGTGCCCACCATAGTCAGTTTATTTCAAAGTAAAAGTATTTAAGCAGAAAATATCTAAAAATATCTCAAGAACACTAAACAAAGGTATAATAACTATGGCACAGCTTGAAAGTTGTTTTTCCAGTAATTTGATGTGTCTTGTTGAGGTTTGGAACATCTATTTCAAGGATGAAATAAAGCACTTTAAAGAAAATTATTTTCTGTAATTGAGAACAAAAACTGCAACATTCCAAATAAATACATCAAAATATGTGATACTAAGTAATCCAGCAATATTGAATTTAAGTATTTAAGCTGTCTTCTAGAGGTATGTGGAGATCTGAGCTATAAGCTTAAAAATATTGTACCTGTTATCCAAGTTAAAATGTTCCTTTTCAATGTGCAAAACAAGAGATTTTGATAAAATTCAAAAATACCCTTAAATTATCTTTTACCATTTTTTCTGTAAAGTATTTTTTTCTGATACTGAAGTCATCTGGTTTAGGAAAATGCTAAATATACATAACCTCTCAATATACCAATTTTAGGCCTTGGGGTACTCAGTTCTAGCACTCAATTATAATCTGTGCCTGGACTAAGCACTTATTTTTCCCTGACTGCAAGATATATCATGCACTGATACTAAATTCTTTCTATCATCATTTTGCATTATCAACACTATATCTTATACTTTGATCAACATCAATATGCCCAGAAAACTTTAATCCAGCAACATGGCTGTTTTAGCAAGGGATAATATCCTACGATTTTCTAGAATGGAAAAGAATGGCTAGAATGGAAAAATACTACACACCTTTAATCCTCAAAAAATGATGTCCAATTGAGGGACAAAGTTTTTTCAGTCAGTGAAGTCAGTGCAATTAAGTTTGTGGATTTCAGAGGTTTTCTAAGCAGAACAATTCAGTCAGAAGCCTAGAAAGCCAGTTTGAGTCAATCAGCTTTGAGGAAAGTTTTGAGCCAGAACAGTTGATTTGAATAAGCAAGTCAAAATTCAGAAAGAGCTAGAAAGTGTGATCTTATTCAACAGTAAGTTTCAGAGATGATAATTATATCTGGAAAATAAAAGTTACATTTACACAGTAGGATTTTAAAAAGAATGTTCTCCTTTTTTTCTTCTATGCAATGTTAAATTATACATAAGATAGACCAAAAAATGAACAATTCACAATAGTTGTAGGTTTATAATACAAATTAGTGGCCCTCCAAAACTTATATTTTCAAACTTTTGAGTTTGTGTCATTTGCTTCTGTCATCGCCTCTTTCATGAAGTCTGAAGACCACAGGAGTAGGAAGAAAGTTGTTTTGTCCTTTCTTTTATGATTATCTTATCCTGACTATGTCTTAGACTCTAAGGCAGAATTCAATAATAAATTCACAACCTCTAAGAGGGAAAATAGGAATTCAAGACATTCAACTGGAATACGTTATAGCAGATCTTGATTCACCAGAAAAATCTCGAAAAGGTGAGGGATTTCTGCATGGAGAGGATGACTCCATCATTATAGTGCTAACACACAAGCCTGATGATCTGTGTTTAAAAACTCCAGAATCTATGTAAATAACCTATATAAATAGTCAATCACAGTGGCATGCATTTGTCATGCCAATCTAGAGGAGGTGAAGATAAACAGATCCTTATGTGCTCCCTGTCCAGTCAGCGTAATCTAGCCAACAAGTTCTAAAGTCTACAAGAGACTTACAACAACACAAAACAAAATAAAAATCATGATACCAGAGGATTCCATCTGACCTCCACAGGCATGTGTGTATAAGTGTATGGATACTTGCACAAACATGTACACTCACACACGAAGACATGAGATAATAGGGATCATTTCTAGAGAGACTTAAATGACACAAGGAGCTTGAGTATCATAGTCACTATCTACTGGTCCTTTCTAGCTATATGTCTCCTGCTTAGTGAATAATAAGGCATAATCATGAGATGTCTCTGAATACATTGGTAACTATGAACACAGTAATAGTGTATAAAGGATATACTCTTTACATTATTAATAATTAAATCTAAAGCCACCCTCACAGAGTAGCTGAGAATGTCTTTCTAGTTTCATCTTCCAGAAGATAAGACATATTTATATTTTCTTTTACTTGAAAACAGGAATTAGCATCCATCAATCACTGAGACACAAAAGAACAGAATTTAGGCATTTGCAATTCTGTTCTAAGTTTTAACAGAGTCACATTAAAAGATAGGTCAGTCTGCCTTCCTAAGTGTCAAATAAAGATTTCAAGGACTATGGTTCTCTGGAAATTGCATGTATTACTACTTAGTAAACCCATTGTCTTTTTCAGAGTCCACCAACTCCTTCTGAGACATATTTTTCTCTTTAGATTTAAGTCAAATCTATCTGCATAGTTACTTAAAGGGCTATCTATGCCTTAGAAAAGAAATTTGACAATGAACTGTTTTTTCTATAAATTATAAATTAATGAATTCAAACTATAAAATTGTAGGTAATAAAAATCATTTTTCCTCATTTCTCTCATTCATATTTGAAAAAATTGAAAAGAAAGGAAAAGAGGAAAAAAAAAAAAGAACCAGTTTCCACTAGAAACAGTTGTCAAAGACTGGCAGCAACAGGTATCCTGGAAAGGAAAAATTAGAAAAATGAGACGTATGAGTCATTATTAATGATTTTTGCCGAAGGAGTGCTCAAAATGTTGCTAGTCTGAGTTTTATGGTAGTTTGTTTGGAAGGTTTTCAGTGACCTAGAAAAAGACACTTGGAAGGCCATGAATCTTAGTTAATGAAAGAACAAGATATCATGGTTTCTTATTAAAGCTAAATATCTAGAGCTTACCCTCTATATATGGTCACAGTTATTATCTAAAATCCCCTGTAGTGGATTTCCCACAAAAACAAGGTAACCTGAATTGTTTTAAAGGTTCTGAAATAATCTCTGTCCTTAAGTTCAAAATCTTGGGGAAGAAGGAGTTACAGACCTACTTTGGTGTGACAGGCCTTGTCATGAAAACTTGAGGATGTAGCAGGAGGTACAGTTGGGGATGCTGAATTGGCTTTTGTTTAAGAAAGATAGAGAGAGCTGTAGGTAGACAACGGATATGTCTATGCTGTCACTCTTTGGATTACAGCAGGAAGGAAGAGCTAAGGAAATGTCAAGGATGGAATATTGGGTATTTATATCATTGGGTCGTTGGAGCAAGGAAAAGATAGGTGAGGCAGAAGAGAGGCTGAATGTCCACTTTATTGGCTCATAGCATTAGGAGGAGCTAGAGAAAGGAAGAACAGGGAATTCTGGTTATCCATGTTATTGGTTCATGGGCATTAAGAGAAGCTGGAAGGAAGCAGAGAAATGGATGCTGGGTATCCACTCACTGGCAAGAAAGGAGGTGATTGAAGAAGGTACAGAGGTGAGTGCTGGTTATGCCTTCATTATCTTTTCCCCTGACATTGGTGTTTCCTTAACCATGACCTTAGCCTCTCAGATATGTTTCATTTTCTGCATGACCTCAGATGATGGACATTTCAAGCTGTGATTTTCAGGTCTGATCTCCTATTGTAGACCTTATTATCACTGAAAAGGAAACTTTAAAGTTCAAAGTCAGAATGAGTAAGGTTTTAAAGTTCCTGTCTTTCTCATCTGTCTAGGCTATTTGTTGCTTCAAAGAAGGTCAAATTATTGTGCATTGTACAGCGAATACCTCTAGCAGGCTTTCCTTAAAAAATATGCATGCAGGAAAAAGTCTTCCATCTCAAAGGTTTTTATGGTGAAGCCCTTGTTGATAGAAAACTTGTTGGGAGAGGGGGATTTTGCAGCTCCCTGGTTCAGAGCACTGTCTTAGTCCTCCACAGTGACAAATAGATATGGCTATCTCCAGAGTCTTTGAGGGAACAATTCAACTCTCCTCTCCCTACACAATGCTTTCTGCAGTCACCAGAGACCAAAGTGCCCTAAGATGCCTTTGTATCCTTTTCCTAATCAAGCCCAGACAAGTCTGTAAAGCCAATGAAACAATTATTTTTTTAAACAAAGCATATATATTCACCAGCTTTTACTTCTTCAGAATTTTAACTAGGGCCTATTCTTGAGGGAATGCCAGTTTCTATGGATCTGAGCTAAAGAGATAAGGGCTAAATTCCTAGATAAATAGTTTTATGTAATTTAATGACAATAATTTTCTACCTTTTAAAGTCTGAATAAGTTAAACTTAAGTAGATTTTGAAGATTTATGCAAAGTGGAATATATTTGAATGACTGTAAAATTAAAACAGTGTTTTCTTTATAACCTGCCTCATATTATGTATTTAAGTAAACTGTATTGCTTTGGGTATAAGGCATAACCAATTTAGGCATTCAATGTCATATTATTTTTGCATGTAAAGTCAAAGATCTGAATTGGAAAAAAGAAAATATTTAACAAGAGCTGATATTGCAAGCTGGTATAAGCAAATACAAGAAATAAAATAAAAATGAAAATATAAGTGAAATAGATATGCAAAGCATCTACACTAATGCAGATGGCGTATTTTAATTAAATCCATATGAGTATATGGATGCTCCCACAATGAAGTTGTTCATTATACTATTTGTAAATGGAGTTAAACTAAAATTGCTAAACTAGAGGAAAACAGGGAGCCTTAAGAGCTATTGATGGGGAATGACTACAGGAATCAATGTTTTCCAGACCTATAGGGAAGCTGAACATATGACTTCATAGTAGTTGTGACAGTATGCACAAGCCATGGACAGGGAGTTAGATGTGAAGTGCCACCCTTAGCTGAGGAGCAATTGACAATTGAAAGCGGCTAATAAATAGAGTGAGTCAATATTCTTTAAGGAGGTGATCCCTGGTGGGTAGACCACTATCCAGTGCATGGCCACATATCCAATATAATATGGGAAGTGCAAATCAGACTTGATATGTTCACAAGAAAAATAATGAATAAAAGAAGATAGAAAGTTAAAAGTAATAGATGTGGGAGTAATTGATGGAGGGGGTGAATATCATTGAAACACATTATATAAAATTCTCAATCAAAGACTGAATTGTTTTTAGCTGTTAGAAAATCAGGATTAGATTTAGTTTTCCAATTTTTGCTTCAGATAATGTGATGGTTTTACCTACACTTAAACTAAGTTATCTAATGCTTTATTAGAAAACATACATACATGGACACAGACACAGACAGTAACACCACACACACACACACACACACACACACACACACACTCACAAGAACACAAACATATATACAACCATTCTCTCAGAAGAGTTATTCAAATTTCCTGCTATTGTGTTCTTATTTTAATCTCAAGAGCAACTTAAGCAAAGGAATGTGATTTTGGCCCATAGTGTGACAACGTATAATCTTTCATGTTGGGAAGGCACAGAGGCAGGGGCATGCTGACATATAGAGATGGAGTGAAGTAGATGTTGATCCTCAGCCTTATTTCTGTTTTTTATTGAGTCTAACAACCCACTCCATGTATTAACTCCACCCACTTTCAGGATGAAACTTCCTTTCTCAGTTTAGATTCTTGTACAGAGATATTCTACGTATATCTCTTAGGTGATTCTACATCCCATCAAATTGATGATGATAATTAGCCACCACAAGTCTACTTAGCATATCATTCAAATGATCTTGTTTATAGTCCTAGCTACTTATTGAGAAATTCTGAGAGGATAATGTTCTGTGCTTAAAAAAAATTAGACAGAATTTTTTTGTGTTTTTTATTTCTTTAATTTTTTGTTTGCTTTATTAATTGTATTGCTTTGAATCATAACAGCCCTGTATCCAAACTTCAACTGCACCTACATTCTTATAACTATAAATCAAATAAATTTTAGAACTTAGTTAAGACATATATATGTTAATTTACCTGTTTTTTATTTTGTTTCTAAATCTTATTTGGAACTGAGGAAACATGGTCATCTCAATTTTTAACATATATTTTAAAATTTTTTGTAACTTCTACCAACATATTACTATGCTCCAGCCTTCTGTAAGTAAGCAGAATTAATTAACTTGTAATTCTGAACCATGAGATGTAATGTTAAAAGTCAGATGTATAAACATATATTTTGATTTTAAATATGACCTGAGAGTGAATCCTTTAGGTGTTGGGGCAGGGAGGCCTATGTTTCTCGAGAATGATCCTATTTTCTGGCTAGGAGATCCTCAGTCTGTTCTAAAGATATAACTTCAGACTTGAGATATAAGATACATAAGATGTGCTACATAATGTTATGCTGGTGAAAATACCATTTTTTTTTTAGAACAGATTTTTAACTCTACTTTGAGCCATTTTTGATTATCTGTGTAGAAGCTATTCATCTCCTGAGCAGCAGTTCTTCTATTTACTGCTGTGTAAGGTTGTGTCTGGACACCTCCTCCCATGATTACTTCATAGGCAGGTTCTTGACAGACACAGCTGATGCTATTACTGTTAACTAGTCCTATCTCTCTATTGCCTGTCATGTGAGTTCCTGTCTTTGCAAAGCTAGACCGTAGACCTCCTTTGCTGCTGTAATAGTGACGGTAATATTTGCTTATGTGATCCTATCTTAAGTGGCTGTACTCACCATGGGGAATAAAAGTACCACAAGCTTCAGGAGTATTTTAGTCCTTGTTCATCTGCATCTCTCTTTGAATCACACTTAATAAACAACTAAATCAGAGTTGCAAGTATTTTGGTGTTCACCACCAGCACCTCTGTGCCATTTTGAACAATATAATACAAAAAAAAAAAAAAAAAAAACCAAAAAACAAAAAATTGAAAGCAAACAAACAAAAACCCACTGTTTGTGTCCGAAGAAATAATGTGAGACAATGTTCTAATTTTAATAGTAGCATATAGAGTTTAAATGTTCATGGAGATTCAAAGAGGACACCTCAAATTCTGTGTGGACTCTACCCATTAACTGCAAACTCTCCAATGCTATCTGATGTGTGTTCTTTATGATATATCAGAGCTACAGGCTGATGTTTCTTTCCATGAATCCTAGCCCTATTTCACAATCCAGTCCCAAGTCATGACCTGCAATCAAAAAGTTTGTCAATAATACAGTTATGTCCCAGAGGAGAGTTATTAGCTTTTTGAAATTATTTCCAAAATTCGTGCAAAAAATTAGGTATAAAATGGGTTGTATTTTATATTTGAAGTTGTCAACATTATATTTATACATATAAAGTATATGTGTATGTGTGTGAGATGGAGAGAAGAGAAAGAGAGAGAGAGGAGAGAGAGAGAGAGAGAGAGAAGGAGAGAGAAGAGGAAGAGAGGGAGAGAGAGGAAGGGAGAGAGAGGAGAGAGAGAGAGAAGAGAGAGAGAAGAGAGAGAGAGAGAGAGAGAAAAGGGAGAGAGAAGGAGAGAGAGAGAGAGGAGAGAGAGAGAGAGAGAGAGAAGAGATTATATAGCAGTGGGGCATGGTTATTACAGAGACTTATAATGTTCAATATACTGAGAATAAGGCAAGTAAGTGTTCAGTCATAGATGGGACATTATGTATCAATATTCAGCCACCCTTACTCATTGTAGAAGGGTAATGGAAAGAAGAACAAGGAAGAAATTAGGAAATAAGACGAAATGAGGAGGGAAGGGGTGAATTACTTTTCCTTGGATTTGACATGACTATATATACATGGATTCATAACAGCTGTAGTACCCAAGATGTGCACAAGATAAATCCGGGTTTACATTCCAGCAAGAAGTGGGGTGAGCTCCATTGTCCTGTTCCTGGCTTAGGAGCTATTACTACTAGCTGATGCCTTCTGGAAGAAGACCTTCATTTCTTTAAGGGTGAACATTTCTACATTGTACATGTCTGGAGGATGAGCCTACACCCATGCATGCACTGAAAGAACTGATTAGGCTCACTGAATCAAATAATTGAGTAATCAAACAATTTTGAAAGAAAGAAATGATTTATTTTGGGAGGAAGAAGTAATGGAGGGTATCCTTTGTTACAAACTGAAAAGAACCTAATAGCTTTTGGTAAATGGATGAATTAAAGATTTAGTATTTCTATACACTGGATACAAATACTTGGAGCACTAGGATATAGGTCAATATTATAATTATAGTGTTTCTACTTAACTATTTCAGTGCAAACACATATCAATATATGATAAAAATGTTAATATCACTATATATTATTAAACTGTTTTTAAGTAGATTCTGTTCCCACAAGACAGAAACAAAAGATAAGTATTTACTCAAGTACTTCAATTATGTTCTGGATACATCTGAATTAATTTTGGGTGTAATTTATTTTTATTGAATATGATAGAAGAATATGAATATTGAATATGATAGATAGAAGTGAAGGCATCAGTCAGCTTTAGTCTCAGACCTCAAGGCTGAGATTGACACTTAGAGATCATGCTTCAAGGACATCATGGAAGAACTCTTTGGTACATATCAGACACCATTGCTAGGTACCAGAGTAAATGAACCATTAGAGTGTTCATGACAATCTATGACTTGTTACTATCAGTTAGGCCCTCTGACCCCCATCCTCCATGCACAATTGTTAGAAGTGTATTATGATTCACTAGAAAAGACAAAAATTCTTCACCTATTTAACTTACCACTCAAAACTTTATTTAAAATGTCAATTTTGGGAGAGGTCACACTTGTAGTTATATTACTATGCTGATCAGTAATATCTCTCTGTTTTAGTGATTTCATTTTTCGTTTTTGTTGCTGGTGAGAATAGTGAAGCTAGTTATGCACACAGCAAGAGTCAAGGGTCTAATATCTAAGTTAAATACATGAGTTTGACATCTGTTCTCTCTGGATCCTAATCTTACCTCTGCAATTAAGAGCTGTGAAGTTTGTAAGAACATTTCCTAAGGTGTTTTTATTTGTAAAATGGCAATATGAATAGAATCTGCTTTATATGAATTCAAAAGTAAAATGACTAGATAAGTGTCTTGGATTCTATTAACTCCGAAAATATCTAAACTATTTAGGTAAAAGGAAAAGTCCTACAAACATTGAAGTTTCTCAACGTCTACTACTTACTCTGTTTGGCTTAGAGGTAGGACACCGAGCTTGAACTAATCCATCTGTAAGCAAAACAGTGTTATGGGCTCAGGTGTTGACAACAAGTCCCATTCTCTAGTGTCTTGTGCTGATGCTTATTTTCAAAGATATTTGAGTATTATTGGATCAAAACCAAAACCACCACCACAACAGATAACAACTGTTCTTTCTGCATTCAAATACGTCAAGTTTTGAAACTCTATGCAGACTGGCCCTGAAAGCGATTGCTATGGTGCTGTGCACACTAGAGCAATTAACTGATTACTGCTGTGTTGAAAACGTAGCCTTTGGCACAGCATTAACCATCTCCTCCCAGCAAGACAGCCTTGTTTATTATTACTGTTTTGGATTCTTCTGAGAGTCTTTGATGCATATGACAAGGCTCATATCCAAGACAATTTGAGTTAATGTCTTCCATAACATTCCATGAAACTCTGGCAAATGCTTCCTAAACTAGAATGCCTTTCCATTTCTTCACACACACCAACATTGATCAATCATTAACTAGGACAAATTGTCCATACAGAGCATGAAACCGTCTCTTGGTTTTACTCAGTGATGGACAGTTTCCTACTGGAACATTATTACATAGAATCACAGTACTGTCCATAAAACCTGGAAGTGATGACGCAAGTTATGATTTTGTTCATGGACTAGAAATCACAATTATTTCTATAGATTATTTTCTGGTAAAATACTCATGGCTACCTATCCAGTTTAGTCAATGCACATTGCCTACCCAAGCTAATCTCTTTCTTCTCCAAAATACAAGCTTTGAGTACATAGACCTCTAGTTATGTGCTAATTGTTTATGCTAACTACTTCCCAAATTTAAAAAGTAAAGCTTCCCTTTAACCAGCCAGAATTATAACGATGTGAGGACCTATGTCTTCAGGCACCTCTCTATACTGGATGATTTTTGGACATATGCATGTATTTTTGACTGTTGTGTTGATACTGGGGGTTGAACACAGAATCTAATGAAGAAAGAGCTCTGAAATCATTGGAATCATTTCACGACTCTATTCACTGTTTTGCCTATGGCCAGGACACTGAGCCTAAATCAATATAATTCAAAGCACTCTATCACTGTGATGCATTTCTAGCCTATAATATTCATACTTTTAACCACTTCAGTGAGACAATGAGGTCCCTAAGGCAGGTGGCATGGTTTTGTGAAATGAGTTTGGGACAAGAATGACTTCACAGTTTGATGTTTGCTGTGACATACTCTATGGAGGTAAATTTACACCAGAAATATAATCAAACCTTTCATTACCCCACTTACAAAAGGAGACTATAGCTTTATAAGACAACCAATAAGAGTTCATGTTTACAATGACTCTTATTGTTTTTCCTACAATAATTCTTTTAAAACCAGGAATGGTACAAAACCAAATCATTTCTATATAACCAAACTACTAAACATTAACATAATGTTTGCAACGATGCATTCTGATGACTTCTTCCAGAACGTAACTTTCCAGAATTCTCTGCTCCACTTTGTGTATGTGTGTGTGTGTGTGTGTGTGTGAGAGAGAGAGAGAGAGAGAGAGAGAGGGAGGAGGGAGAGAGATATTGTTACTTTGCTAATTTGGGCATGACTTGCACTTTGTAAACTCTTTAAATCACGTGTTTCCTTATGGAAACAACAACCTCAATCTACATTGAGATGGTGATGAAGGATGACTGCCTCTAATGACACATTTCTGGTGTTGAGAAGGACCATGATTGTAACCACAAAAGCCATAGATATTCCAGGGAAGTCTCTGATCTCATTTATCACTTGATTGTCAGAGGCACAGAAGTGAATTAAAGCTGCAGCTGTCATTGTCATTTTGGGGGAACATTCCTTTCCAAGCTCAAGTTATAGTTTGCTATCTCAGTAGGTACCAAAGCATTTCTTAATAGAAAATGTAGCCCTTGCCTTCCCCTGTGGCCTTCTCTTTGCCTGATGCATCAAATAATTTTCTATAAACAGAGCCCCCTGAAGACACAATTCAAGACCAGAACTTGCCAAGGTGCAAAATCGCAGACTTTTGTATATGACATATATTCACAGTTATGAAAGAGAGATTACAAGACCAAAGGAGTCTGAGAATACCAGGAATGCAAAAACCTCAGATTTGTAGCAGCTCCTGATAATGTGGGCATTTTCAGCAATGCCAGAGCCAACTCATCAAACTCTTTTTGAGGACTTAAAACAGATTAACATTTTGATGGATTCAAAATGGCTTAGCATTCTAAGGCTCAACAAAAATCTGTTTACACTTACTTCATTGACAAGACGTTAGATCACAAATAGCAATGTGCAAAAATATAGACAGGATCCCTAGCTATAAAATTTAGTTTCTCTATTTTAAAGAAGTATTTTTATAATCTTGTTTCATTTATTATTATAGTATATATATGACATGTTCAAGGGAAAGACAACTGTGCTATGATACATTTGTGGCATCAGGGAACACCATTATGAACTTGGTTTTTCATTTGAACCTCATGTGGGTTCTTGGAATGAAACTTAGCAGAAGTCATCCCTGTGGCTCTTAGTTTCTCTAACTTCTTCATGCTTCTAGTGTATTTCTCTTTTTTCCCCATATAAATGTCCTCTGTTTTGAGAGAAGAAATCAAAAGGATCTACTGAGATGCAGAACACAGATTTACTTTAGTACCCCTAAACCTAAGGACTTGGGCAGAGGGATCTCTAGTTTAAAGAATCATGAGGAATAATTTATATTTTTGAGCAAAGGTAGAAGTGAAGAGGAGACCCAAGTAAGTGTGAATGGGTCTAACTGAGAAAAACTGCCGGTCCTGGAATATTTTAGTGGACAAGAGTTCTCTGTAGGAAGTAACAGAGAGCTTATCAATGATAAGAACTAAAACTCCTCAAACAAAATCTATCTTTCAGACTTGTTCCACTGAAGGTAGCATAACCTTAGGAGGAAAGCTAGAAAGATAGTAGGTCTCAAAAGACTGGGATAGAAATCTCCTTCTGCCCAACGAGAGGGAATATTTTTATGAAGTGTGGGTTATTTGAATATAACCTTTAACAAGGCACTTCACTGTATTTAAGTGACAGCAGTTACTTCCCAGAGATTGGAGACTCATTGCCTGACTTTATAAGGTGACAGCATATATGCTGTCATGTGCAAGTGTGTTTGTCATTCTACTTCTTAAGCTGAAAACATCTCTTTTCCCCCTAAGGTTGAACCCTTAAGTGAAAGGTTCCATAAGATTACTTTGCTTTTGGTATCTATTTTGGGGACATAATTTTGGTGCATTTCAGAAATTTAAACACAGTCTCAGAAGTCTTGAGATTCCTCAGTTAGTCTGTGAGAAATACTTAGAAATATGCTCTTTAAATGTCCCTGATAACCCCAAATCCATGCTTCTCCCAGATCTTTTCTGCCCATTGCAACTGTCTCCTTTTCTGTTTGCTGATCTAACTAAAGCCCCAAGCACATACCTCACTGGACTCATCTTTAGTCTTGTCTTTCCTCTCCATGGTCTGGTATGACAGTATTTAATGAACAGAAAAGATCTAACTGGTATTTACATGTCTGTCTGCCATAATGTTGACATTGCAGAACTTTGAATTCCAGAAGAACAAACCTTAACATACATGCATATCCCACATTTGATTGCTGGAAGGGAAGCAACTGTCACCATTCAAAGTGACAGCCTCCTTGAGAAAACCACTGACCCAGTCATGAAAGGCCACTGGTCTGGAGGGCAGAGAGAATTCATTTAAGTGGTTCACTTCTGTGCACTAAGCTGGAGGTGGCCCAAGGGTGACAATCATAAATGGTGGGCTAGGTAATTACCTGGAAAACAAAGTGAAAATCTGTGCCTCCTGCCTAGATTTCTCTTCTGGAGTCAACAGAGTGAGAGAAAAATTAATAAATATAAACCTGTGTATTGAATTTCTCTTTATCCATTTGTATACTACTAAGCCAGTTTAAGAGGCACTATCTACTCTCAAAATTAAAATACATTGCCAATACCAAAGTAATTTAATTCCACCTAAATTCGAGTGAGAGTCATGTCTGATAATGTTTTCACCTCTGCCAAACGAGAAAGTGGCAGCCTCTGTAGAAAGTGACCAAATAGTCAAAGTGTCAGATTTATGAGAATGGACAAGAAAGGACCTAACCATTTACAGAACACCATAACATCAACTGCAAGATTCTATAAATAAAAAGCAACTAAACCATGTCAATGCAACTGGAGAGAAAACAATAGCGCCTCTCAAGCTCCCTCCTTCTGTACAGGAGAGTCTATTTTGCATACAGACAGTGTGACACAGAAAAGTTCACATACTGACCTTGGCTTGCCTAACGTCACCAAGCAGGAAATGATGACTAGATATTTAACTAAGCCCCTAAAACCTGTCATAGTTCATAATGTCACATTGGGGAAAATTAGGAAGACACAAATGCAGACTCTGGATAGCCTCTGCCTTCAAAATGCAGTTTGTGTTCTTCTACTCCAGAGCTTGTATATTAAGAGAGACTGAAATTTCTCAGAAGAATAGCAGTGTTTCTTACTAAATGGCCATTTTAGATGAACTTAGCCCTTTAATTTCTTCATCTTTATTCTCTCTATCTCTGTCTCCCTGTATCTCTCTGTCTCTCTGTCTCTCTCTCTCTCCTGCTCTCTCCTGCCCCCTTTCCTCTACTCCTCTCCATATCACATTTCTCTTTCCTATCAAAGTTATTTATTATTATTCTTTTATTTATTAAAATAAATGTTGAGCTCACACTCACAGAAATATTGCTTGTTGTGATTTCTTTGTGAGAAGGCAAAGACTTGGCTATTGTGTTGCAGAAATGCAAGTGTTTGAATAAGCCATTTCCTATATAATAGCAAGGCCAATTTTTGCTTTTATGGCCCTGGCACCATCCATTATACAAGTGCACTATGGAGCAAAAATATGTTCTCCTAACCATATAAGACTTCCGAACACTACCAAGATCTGTCCTAGAAAATGGCAGAAAAATGTAAATTGGGACTTTAGATATTGTCCTCCACTCTAAACAGAATTGGTTTCTATAAGCAGGGTTTTCTGGCAGATACTTCTAGAAACCTGCATAAGGAGGGGTAGAGTCACATGCAAACACATCAAATGCTAAAATACTGTAGTTAAAGCTATGTGTTCTTCGAAGACTAATAAAGTATATTTTATTTAATTTTTGCAAACTTCTGGTTTTGCTTTATGGAAATCATGGGTGAGTATGATAGTTTTTCTATGTTTCAGTAGGGGAATCTTGGAGATATAAATACTACAAAATGTAATAACTTCCTAGTAAAAGGAATGGGTGAAGGATAAATCCTCACTGAGTTAGTTAGTCTTTGAGAAGGAGAAGAGTGTTATGCCCTTATGTGAAGTGGAAATTCCTGGGGTTTTCTTTGGAGACTCCATTATGTCATGTGATGTTTCTATGAGAGAAGTATGAGAGGATGTTTTGCTTAAGGAGATAGGTGAAATTATGTTTTTCTGAGAATAGATATATGCTGTTTTTCTGAAAAAGGTATGTGATGCTTTGCCAGAGTGAATGATTGAGAGCACACATAATATTTGAAAGACATATCAGTATAACCCAACAGACCGTGGACAGTGCTCTGATATTGGTTGACCTTGCTACTTTTTTTTTGGTCTCCCTTGGGCTTTGCTTACACTTGTCTTCAATGACAACACTGTTGTTTTGCCTTTCCTTGTTCTTTAATTATTATTTGTCATGATTTAGTAGAAAGAAACACACCAAGGAAATTCTCGTGATGTTCCTGAGGCTTCTTACTCTTCTGTCTGATTGAAGGAGCCTCATTGTTTCTTCTGGATCTAATTGCCATTGCAGATTTGTGAATGGTGTTTGCAAATGGATGAAGCTACCACTGCCGATTTCTGTGAACTGAACTGCTGATATCCTGACAATGAAGATTAGAATCACTTAAAGAATTATTTCTAAACATGTCCACATCCTCCTTTGCCCTATTAATCTTTCAGTTCCACTATCTCTGGTGGGTGGTGGGCTAGAAGGGAGATTAAAGCATTTAAGAATACTCATTATATTATGTTTTAAAATATAGAAGCCTACATGTATGAATCTCTCAAATAATGTCTCTTTAGCTGTTCACTTTTGACTCACAAAGGCCATCATTTAATATTTTCTGTTGAATTATGGAATTTTAATGCCAAAATTTTGTTTTATTCTACCTTAAAATCTTTCACCTTCTAAAATTTATATATTCATTATTCAAAATCTAGAAGAATAAACATTATTTTTTAAACTATATCATTTCTTCTTTGTGAAAATTGATCATCTGGAATTCCTAAAATATTTAGTAGTAAAATCTTTGTATTCTTGACATCTGATTTGTGAGGACCACAGACGAGGACAGCACCTACTGCCATGAGATAGCATCTCTGGGTAATGTGGCTTTTGATACAACCTACAAAAGTCCTTGAATGTGGGTACACAAATTCATGTAGCTGTGGACACTACTTGAAGAATGTCTTAAATTGACACAGTATTCAGTGTCACAGTCAATGCTTGGGAGAACCTCAGGAGTTCTAAAGCAAGACATAAATAGGCTTTCATATAACCAACACCATAATTGTAGTTTGCCTATTGGGATTTCCTTTTAATGGAACAACTGCAGTGGTGGGTAATAATAAGACAACAAGTTTTTGTTTTTGTTTTGTTCTGCTTTTTGTTTTAGATATGTTTATAACTTTTAATAACTTCTTAAGTGAAAATTTCTTACAAGTGATTATTAAGCACACTGATATTAGCACACCTTGGCAATGTCCTATAAGGCAGTCAGTCATAAAGGTGATTGTAGATGCTCAGCAAAAGGCATCTGATTCTTCAGATTCATCCAGACGTTGCCAGATTCAGACTGATAAATCAAACTTTGCCTCAGAAAGTTTCTTACTTGTTTTACAAAAATGGTCTTCCAAATTTTAAAAGTTCTAAATGTTCAATTAAACAGAAGTTGTTGTGAATTTAGACTATCCTTGCTGAGCCCTCTCCGTGAGTTAATAGTGGTCTTCAGCACAGTAAGCTTCTCTTCTGTAAGCAGATTCTGTGGGGGCCTGAGAAATTTGTTTCCCTATTGCAGTTTCCTCTAAAGCTAAAAATGTCTTAGCTTATTCATATTCTAGGCCCTTCTGAAGCTCAGTCATCAAGGTCTAAATGAAGTCTGCATACACTGGAAGGTTCTGGTTTCTATGAATATATGAGCGGTGGTTTGTAAAGGAACCCTGTAGAGGCAGCCAGATCTGGAACAAGCTTGGTCCAATGTAAAGAGATGACCAAGACCGGAGAAATTAACTCTGCTATGAGCACTTAAAATATAATTCAGCTAAACTGATTAAGAGTTATCTAGGAATTTGTCAGCGAGGACATTACCAACTAAATCCCGAGATCACAAACTGAATGGATGGGTTATTCTCTTAAGAGATTGATAACACAATGACACTGTTGAAAGCCTGTGAAAGGAAGGTGATGAGACCTTCCTGGAGTAGATGAGGTTACTGTAATTATAATGTGAAGAGATATAGCTTCCTCAAATCCCTTCCTGTAGCATATCCCTCTGCTTCATTTCTCCTATGAAATGACACATTTGGCTTTTTGATCCAGCGACTGTAGTGATCTACTTCACCAGTCACAAAACCAATAGAGCCATCCATGATGGACAGAAACCTGTGAGACAGTGAGCCAAAATAAACATTTCCCTATAAGTTTTTTCTACCAGATATTTTGCCACTATCACACAAAGTAAGTGAAGAAACTTGCCATTTTGTGATTGCAGTTTAGCTCCACCAATTCTTATTCTTTGTTAAACACATTCAAAAGCCGAAAAAGACACAATAGCTTAGCCCTCATTATTCAATGTGGAAAGGGTGCTTCCATAGTAAGTCCTTGAACTCTTTATGATCTCTAAAGGGTATCTTGCTTTGGCTAGTACTCCCAGTGTACTGAATCCAGAGCTATTTGCTTCTTTAATGAATTGTACATGCCTCTCCAATGAAACAAACTTCAAGACTGATTTCTCACCCACACATCCCTTTGTAACTTACTAGTCAGCCATCTCCTTGGTTACTGGGACCATTTCAGTAGTTTAGTGCTCAAACAGTACCTTCCACACAGAACATCCTTGATAATAAACATGGAGTGCACTAAATTTAATAAATGGAGAGCACCACTCATTTGGGTTTTTAATACAAAATGGCCTTGGTGATTCTGTTTTAAAATATTTAGCAGTTCAGTTAAAAATGCCCCTGTGAATCTTTTATGACATCATTTATCTTTCTATTTCTTTTCAGCTTTAAATTGCCCTGCCAGATTTATTTGCTGTTGCATTAGGTTTTTGTGTCAACTAGATCTAGGCTTCTCTAATACAATTTGGTCTTTTCAGTGCAATGTTCAAGCTTGAATATTTAATTAATGTTCCTTGTTAAGACTCCACATTTGCCTATTGGATGATGATACTATTCTACCTTCAGAAATGGAAATATATATGTATGTCTTATCTAGTAATATCTGTGGATATTCCACAGCTACCCCACATCTTGCCGTGTGTACTTCAGGCTCTGCAGTGTGCTTTCCCGTGGGCTGCTGCACCATCCACTCTTATCCTATCATTTCCATCATATGATGTTCCACTGTCTGCTGCCAAATAAATTGTTTCAGGAAAATCCTGTCTGCTTTGCCACTTTTATTAAAAGCAGAATCTGATCAACAACATTCCAATTATAAGTGTACAAAGAGGAAAAGACAATTGGGTTTTGAATCGAATCCCATCTGGACAGTCCTGTCATTGAGGGCACTGATAATACATTGCTTATGTATTTGTGCAGAGCATGCCAGAAGTGAATTCCACATCATTAAGAAAGCTCTCCATTGATCGCACACAAGCTGGCAGCTGTAACCAGCAAGGTGCAGAATCAAGTCTCTTTTGCTACTGAATATGTATCATCATGGCTCCTGTGCATCCCAACCCTGCCTATGAGGTCTGCCAGACTCACAGCAGCTTGAAGAGCAGGACAGTGCTTTGCAATAAGGCTGTTCAACTTATTATATACTCCAGGATCTTGCATTTTAAACACCACAGACAAAGAACTTGGCAATCCTCAGCACTGCTAGTACTCTTGGCTCACACAAAGCATAAGAAGATGCAAGTTACCCCTGTAAACACCCACACCAAGCCCCTGAATGTAATTGATGAGGCATAGGTTCCTGCACACTTTTGTATCTGCTAATGAGGGTAGGAAAATATGGTATTCTCACTAGCAGACACATTGAATCAGAGAGAGTGGGAGATTAGTAGGTCCATCCGTGTATGCTTTCTAATGTTACAAACATTCTTGAAGTCCTTAACATTATCTTTGGATATAAGATTTACCAGAATCATTCTTCATCTGATTTTTGATGTTTGCAGTAAATCTTCGATTGGACGCAACAATGTGTATGTTAAAATCCGGGAGGTAGAGCCAAGTTCTATAGATGAAACCTAACGATATGTTCACAGAGTCTGTGATTCAGGACAAGGTATTTTAAATGCTATACTTTAATATGTTCATATATAAAAGAGATAGCACCTATTTGATATTAGGAGTTGTGAGAAATAAATATATTGATTTATGCCAACCACTTAGAATGAGATTTGCAGAAAGTAAGCCCCAGCTGCAAGGAGTGTGTGGATGAAGGGCATCTGTGATTACACCTTATTTTTGATGTTGGATACCCCTACAACAGAAGTCAGAACTAGTTGGCAAAACGTGGCTCATTATTCATGTCTACAGAGTAGAGATTGTCCTATATCCTTTAAGTGCTAGCAGGGAAGCAACAGTCCTAAAGTTTTTCATTTATAGTTTGCAAGTTTAAGGGAAAGTTGAGCTCTCTTAGTCAACATATGTTTTAATTTTTGTACAATGACCTAAATTGAAACATTTGTTATAATTAAGCAAGTATAGAGGACTAAGAAAACACTCGATATATACAAACCTTTGATAAAGATTCTAATGTAATTTCCTTCCATGGTTCTTGTTCTCATACTCAGAGTTCTCTGTTTGAATATCTATGAACTGATGATATCTGCTGAAGAGCACTGAGGTTTGCCTCAGACGTCAAACACCTCCCTGAAAACCATGTCCTCTTTTGCAAGAGGCCTCAATAAGACCTATACAAGTAGGTATCTCAGGACAGGCCGCTGCAAGACTGCTGAGCCCAATGCATGAGAGTGAAAGACAGTAGTCTGCAGGACTGCCAGAACATCCTCAAACTCCTAAAATCAGACAGCACATTTTTCTCTTAGTCAGTCACACGTGTCTTATTATCAAGAACAGCGAATGTGGCTGAGTTTCACACACCATAAACAAGGAAGATCTGATCAAGTATACTTATCAAACTTCTAAATACTTAAGATTATACATATTAATTTAGAGATATCCTATATAATATAGAAAAAGTTGGGCATCATAAAATTTTTTTAAATTGTTTTTATAAAATTGTTGTAATTAATTAGTTAAGCAAGAACAAGCACATGGATCCCAAATCAAGAAGAACTCTGGCTCTCTGAAGAAGGTGAGGATAGAAGTTATATGAACCCTGCCTAAGCCTTCTTAAGTAAAAATGAAAAACAAACCAAATGAGATGCAGAATTGCCTGTGTTTCTCAGGAGCCCCCTGTCAACACTACCGATGGGCCATTTTGTTACTGCAGCTAGTCTTCCTCCGTTCACCACTTCTGTAAGATTTTATTTACCTTTTGTCTTACAGGAAAAGAGTTGGGAAATAGATTTGAATTCTAGTGAAACTTTTTCTCTATAGCACCTTTTGTGGACTTCCTCCCAGACACTGTCTGCCTGAAAGAGCAGTGGGGCTTAGTGGATAGAGGAAGAAATAAAGGGGAGGAGAAAAGTGGTTAAAAACTTAATTTAATATACATACTAAAGATGCTGAAAAATGCATTTATCCCAGTACCTCTACCTCCTAGTACTATGAAGGAGTGTTTAGTTCTAATAGGCTTTCTGCTTCATCAGCTACAATAATTATTTTCCTTAATTTGCCTTGGACATTCTGTATAATGATCTCTGTGTTTGGAAGGGGTTGTAAGGGAGTATCTTTTTATAAGTGAAAACAGAAAGCAAGAGTGTGGTTTATTTCCTCCCCCCACACATTTGGCATGCTTTCTCTATGCAGAACTTCCATGGTTAATCTCCTTCTATCTGTGATCAGTAGAATTTTTGACATTAAGAGCATCCATCACCTCTGTCCATTCCTATTCCTACTCTCAAACTAATTGGCTATTTGCTGTGTCTACCCTTTTCTTTAAAACTAGATCTGCTTCCATGAAAGTTGTAAGAATATTCTGTTCCTCACAAGAAAACACAGAAACAGTGATCCTCAAAATGTGTCAATGTATTATTTAAAAATAATATTAAGATCAAACTTTTATCTGTTTATATCACTTTGATCTGTATTTCCATCCTTTTTGAACTGTTACCTTCATCTGATTCTGCATGCTGCAAGTGTTAGCTACAGATTTTCACACCCACTCCAAAAGCCAACCCCCAGGGAATTTTTCAGTGCTACCTTTTACAATCAGCCCAACAGACTAAAGGCAGATGGAAAATTCCAGGGGTCCTGATCTGAACATTTAAATGATCATTTAGCGTGACACAAATCTGTGAGATATGTATTTTTAGCTTCCTGTGCAAAGAGATAGAATAGAAACAATGCAAAGGACCCTGGTGAGTTTGCTACACAGAAAAATGGCATGGAGAAAAATTCAGGTAGCAGAGCATAATATAGAAACCACCAAAAGAAGGTTTGAGGACAGCTGAGAGCCTATTCATAAACACTCCTCTATCTGATATGCTGTCTTTGCAAATCTCAACCAAAACCACTCTTTCTTTTCCTTCCTATTGTTAAATTTTTCTATTTACGTGGGCAACAGTAAGCTTGTCTGGGTTTGTGTGCATTTTTACAGTTTGTAAACAATGTAAGATCTTAGGAATGAACTGGTGGAATGTTGGAGCCCTACCTCCACATTCAAGCCAGCTTTCTTCCCATGCTTTGCATTTCAAAATATACTCACCTCTTACCTAAGAAAAATGAAAGTATGGTATGGGAATGGTATGGGACTCTGTTAACATTTAAATGTACATAGTCAAAATGAAAACTATTGGATATTACTGCCAATAGTCCCAATGTGACTTATATAAGCTACAATATATGACTTGAACACTAGTGAATTCTTCCAGAAATGCTTTCTGTAACCATGATGACAGATAATTGAAAACATGATATGTCAAAGCAGTGTGTATATTTTATAATATTCTGTATGGCAGTTCCCTGCTATGCACAATGGATGATGAACTGTAACAGCCTTATCTGAACCAAGTGTACTGTTTGATGAGGTTTGTCAAAGTAATACAAAGAGAGTCACATGGGAAGGAAATACATTAGAGGAATTGCTTCCATTATTTTAGCTAGTTGGTATGACTCTTTGGGGCATTTTCATATTTAATAATTAAAGTAGGAAGCCATAACCACTATGGACTGTGCCATCCGTCAGGTGGACCTAGGCTGAGATAAGTAGCTGAGTAAATCATGTTGAGTAAACCACTAAGCAAAGTTCTTTCATGGGCTCTGCTTCAGTTCTTTCTTCTAGGTTCTAGTCTTGAGTTTCTGCCTCAGTTTCTGTCAATGATTGGCTATAACCGATAAGCCATTTAGATCCTTTCTTCCTAAATTTATTATAACAACAGAAATCAAACTACAACACCACAAATCCCTACCTGATGGAACAAAGAAGACCTGCGTATACTTGCATTCCAAAAGCATATTTAAGACAAAAAGAAGAACACCTATTGAGTGTAATTATCTTGTTCATTATAATATAGAATATAGATTTTGTCTTATAATATTGGTAAAGTGGGGTCAGTGATAACTTCTTTAAGATGTCAACTATAGGACAACAAACAATATACACCAATAGTGTGTCCTTTCAGATGATGGAAAGTATACTTCCTTTGCTGAATATATGTATATTTTCAGAATTTCTCATATTGGATTCTGGGAGAGACAACAATGATAAGTATGTATTACTGAGTGAAAACCATGTGTTCATGTGTTTGTGGAGAGGAACAAATCTATGTCCCCTCTCTTCGCACAGTTATTTGTACGTATGTTCTTACTTTGGCACTTTAATCCCTGTGTACCACCTGGCAATGATTCTAATAGTGAAAAGCTCTCAGAAAGTGACCTACAACATATCTACAAAAGACTAGGCATAGAGTTATCTGTCCCTGAAATTATTTTTAATCATTTTTCTCAAAGAAAGACAGCATAGTTGAAAATACAGAAATTATCCATAGCTCCTTTTTTCTTCATCCTGCGCATCCAGCCAGTATCTCCCACACATAAACTGCCTAGTTCTCTTTCTGCCAGGCACCTGTGCATCAGCCAGCTTCAGTGAGCCACCAGACCATGTCCCCACATGTACAGTCACCTTCTTACATCTGTTCCTGCTTTCATGGCTTTCTCACTGTAATTGAAAAGAGTGAGATTGTAAAATGTAAATCAAATTTAATGTTCTCACTATAAACCACATAATGGCTTCCTACTTCACTCAGAACTGAAAGCAAACACTGGACTCTGCCTTTGATATGCTCTCCCAGACTAATCTTTATTGCACTTATTTTTATTTCTTTGAGAATGGACAATGCACTCTACGGTACATATGTAGATGTCAGAAGGCAACCTGCAGGTATTAGTTATCTTCTTTCCTGGAGTAGGTAAGAGAAAACACTAGGGTCTTCAGGCTTCCTGGCAAGTATTATAACACACTACACTGATTCAAATTGATCATTGAAGTTTAGATTTCTTCATATGTCTTTTTGTTATAATATTTGTCAGAACAATGTTTCATCTTTGACCTAACATCTTTATACCTAGGGTCACCTCCTCCTGGAATATTCATCAGTATTTTATATTATATTGGCCCCACAGAGATTTCAACTTTAAATGTGTCATGGTTTAAATATGCTTGGACCAGGAAGTGGTACTATTTGGTGGTGTAGATTGTTGGAGCAGGTGTGTCACATGGACATAGGCTTTAAGACTCTCATCCTAGCTTCCTGGAAGTCAGTATTCTGTTAACAGCCTTCAGATCAAGATGTAGAGCTATCAGCTCCTCCTGCACTGTCCCTTTGCTGGATGCTGCCATGCTCTTACCTTGATGATTATGGACTGAATCTATGAACCTATAGGCAAGTCCCAATTAAATGTTGTTCTTTCTAAGAGTTGACTTGGCTATTTGTCTGTTCACAGTAGTAAAACTCTAACTAAGACAAAATGTTACCTTAATGGTTGTCTCTGGCCATCACACTCAATTTTGTCACCAGGTTTTTCGAGCATATTTCACTGACATTTTCACCTTTTATTCTTAACTTGTATGTTCATAGAAGTATTTCGCCTAAAAGCAGGGACTATATTCATCTCAACATTTTTATCAATAACATATTTTCTTAGTCTATTAAAAAATGAACTTTCGTCCAATTATTATTTGGGATTTTCTATTAATGGTCACATAACATTAAGCAGGTCCTTGTCAGTTCAGAGTCCTGTGTGAATGTACAAATCAGATGCCGAGAACTCTGATCACCTCCAAATTCTCAGCACATAGTAGTGGCAATGAATATGTTCTTTATGTGTACTTTTTGGAGTAAATTACTCATTCACTTATTGAATAAATGAATAAATATATTTATGAATAGAATAAGGAAGTCAAGCTGGAGGAGTATACTAGATAAAAACAAAGAATACAGTGCAAAAGAAACTCAGGCAGTCGGATCTATTATTTTTTTCTCATCCTTTCTCCCAATTACATCTGAAGGCAGATAAAATCTAGTTTGGGGGAATGAAAATACCATCCTTTGCTGTCAGGTATATGTATTATCATGCAGAAATGAAGAATGACAATAAACAGTTCTATTCAAAGAATGTGTGTAGAAAGGATGAAAATCAACATGGGATTCAGGAAAGTTCTATAAATTGAAATATGAAGGAAAGATGAGTAGAAGTTGAATTTAAGGTGTGAGATGATGTTTGGCTCTGGCATATGAGCTGTAAGGAAATGTGTGTTATTCAGGAAGTGCCATCAGAAAAACCAAAGGATCATGGGAACAGAATCAGAAATTGAAAATGGGGAAGAAAATGAGTGCTGAAAAGAATTTTGTGGCCATTCTCTGTTCAGGAACCTTAGTTTTCTTAGTAGAACATAGAAACTGACATTTGGACATTGTAAAATCAAGTTTGAGGAAGCTGAATTAGGCTCTAGTTGATGAAGAATTCCTAGCCTTTTGTGCAAGCCTGACTGTGCACCGCAGATATGACTAGTACATGTAGAGACAGAAGATTTATCTGGCTCAAGAGCCCCAAGAGATCAAAAGCTGTAGAAAAGATGAAGCATAAAGGTTTACTACATTTTGGTAAAACGTGTATATCACTTACTGCCTTCCAGAAATGACACCTGCTTTCGGGTGTGTGACATTCCCTTTGGGCATTACTTATTTTCTTAATCTAGAAACCCACTTTCCTTTTGCTGCACACTAGTCACATACAAACCATTCTTTTAAGTGTTCTGTGAAAATCTAACATAGTTGGGAGAAAAATTCCCAGATCTCAACAGAAAAAGAAGTATCAAATTTGGAAAAATAAAGAAGTCGTGAAGAGAAACGTGAAAAAATTACACTGATGATGAATAAAATAAATAATTTTTTCTTCACAACCTATTATTTAAATCCCAGGGAGTATAGAAGATGATGATAAAATATTCAAATGGACACCAACAATGAATACTGCTGGTTCATCTTCTCATTGAACATTATACGCAACTCCCTGCCACGAACACACCATGATCTTAGAAATGGGTTTTTAACAATATTGCTCATTAACCAACTCATCAGTTCCCTTCCTCCCCCAAGTCTCATCAGAGGAAGTGCCAAAATAAACAAAAGCCTCTTGTTTTAGAGTAACCTACCCTACCCGTCTCACCAGAGACTGGACTAAGTCTCCCTTGGGAAATATATGACGATTTAATTTAATTTAGAAAATAAACAAATCAAATCTTGTTTTCCTCTCTGAATGCCAAGCATGCTCCACAAGTGACTTCCCATCCAAGGAAGCCTGAAACAATGCACCTTTTTAGGAACTCAGCTGTGTAGACCCTCTTTTGTTTTATAGGCAACAAAACAAAATAAGAAGAATTAATATTTTTCCTCATCAAAATCCTCTTCATCAAATATCAGTGGCTCATTGGGTAATGGGACCAATTTGTCTTGTTCTTCACCTTGAAAGCAGAAGGAAAGTGTGGGTAGCCATAATGAGCTCCTTGTGTGTTATGAAGTTCTGGGCAAGATCAGAAATCAGTTATATCATTTGAATCCAGTTTATGCTCAGGGATATGGGTTAAAATAGCTAACTATAAACCTGCTGAATTCCAGATTATTTTGTGTATCATATCTATTTTTATGCATGAAATTATTTTTCTCAAAAATTCATTTATTCAAATCAAGAAGTACAATTCCCATAAGCAAAAATCAGTGGCAATATTATGGTTATTCTCAGACACTAATCAGGAAGCATTTGTGGATCATTTTGTATGGGAAAAACAACACAGATTTGAAAACTATTTAGTTCCTATACTAAGAACTTTGGTAACATCTCTTATATACACAATAGCATATTATAGATCAGAAATGATTCCTCAAGGTATTTGTCCTGCCGGTATGCAGACTTCTAAGCATCAATAACACAAGAACAATGTAATTCCATGGATGGTGGGATTTTTTTTTTTCTTAAAAAAAATTGTAAAGAGCCGTATATGACTTCTAAAATACATGTGGCACATTTGTCTGACAGATGATGTTTGGAGCTATTTCCAATAGTGAAGTAGTTTACTAGTCTGCAGAGAAAATGATCTTTCAATGGATACTTGTTATCATATCAAAAACCATGCAATATGGAGCAAAAAGTAATATGTTGTATTTCCTTATAGAATCCAATACACATCTCAGATATAAACATAAATCTAATGAACCAGCTCTCAAAAGATAAATGTATATATACACATACAGATAATATACACGCATTCAGAGAGCTGGCTTGTACAAGCATACAAATATCATGACAATTCCTAAAACACATTGGCTTCTGAGTTTGTCATGGTAGAGTAGATACAGGATCATGAGGCAAGGCAGGAAATGACACTTTCTCCTAACTGTTCAGCAAAGCAGGACATGAGGATGCTGTTTGGACAAGTCCCAGGGAACTGGTGTTAACAGTTAGTGGAGGAAATATACCCCAATGATGTTCGAGAGTCAGGCCATGGGATGACCCTATCACAGGGCTACAGTGAGAGGAGTGATTAGGCATGGAAAAAAGGGGTGACAAATTTGATGAGCCTTAATAGGTGGATACACTTCAGACACTTTTTAATACAACTACCTATGCTGGGTTCTTTCCAATGTCTCTGGAGGTCCTAGAGTAGACAACACTAAGATATTTCCAGCCAGGTCTGTTGTATGGTCTCATTGAGACAGGTGTAACAGTCTTGGGTGAGGGTATGCATAGTGCTACTTCTGGAGTAGAAGAAAGCTCAGCAACTCTCTAATAATAAGTTTGTTCATAAGTAAGAATATGGCTCCCTTTACTTACCATCTGTGAACCACACTTTCAGGTTGATTCTGGACTCTCAATAACCGTCTCACAGATCTTTACTTTGCAGTGTCATCTGTGGCTTTCTGTGGCAGGGATCTTCTGCAGACACAAAGCCTCTTTATTCCCCTGCCTCTTCCCTCATCTTTTCTGGATTCCTTGATTGGCTATTAGCACCGTCTTGGTTATCTAGTACAGGAAAGGATTTCTCCACAGTAAAAGAAAAGATACCTAGGTTCACAGTATGGACCTTCTTGCTGTAAACTCTTTCATACTTTAAGTGTGCCATGTTATTCTGTAAGGGGATGTAAGTGAAACAGATCTAAACTAAATAAGGCATCTGATTTCAAGACCATGTTCTGGATCTTCGGGTTCGGCTCAGAAGAAACTCTTTCCAGAAAGGAAAATCATTTTGAAGAAGGTAAGATAAATCTATAATTTTCTAGTTCCCATTTTATGCCTTGTTTGTAATTGCTTACATAGGAATGCCACTGAGAAAGAAATCCTGTCTTCATCTATTTTTATAAGAAATAGATATTGCTGTGTTAACAAAGATGCATCAACAGGTAGGGGAGATAATTTTACTCAGCATATTGAATAGGGCGTGTTCATCACTGTCATCACAACACAAAGAATGAGTGCTCTGTAGTATGGTTACTGAATGTTTTCAAATTCAATGTGTCAAAAGCATTTCCCCTAGGCTGGTACTATTACTCAGTGTAGTATGTATGTGTAAGTTATGACTTTCTCAGTGATTCTTTGGTCACTGCAGATTTTCCATTGAAGGTGCTCTTAGGATTCTAGTCTATTCCTTCTTGCTCTCTGATAGTTGGTTGTGAAGTAAATGGTTAAGTTACATTTTATGATCTGGACGTGCTGCTTTGATTGAAGGCCCAAAGCAGTTCATCCAACTGCATGCTGGACTAGAATCTTTAAAACTGTAAGCCAAAATACATATTTTCCTCTTTGTTAGCCAATTACCTTAATCATTATGTTACAGGGACAGAAAGCTGGCATGTGTTCCTGTCATTTCACAAGGCAAGCTTAAAGCTTACCTTAAGTTTCATTGAAGTCATGTGGAAACTATGAAACCACATGTAATACACAAATTCATCTGTAGCTATCCAATGAAATAAAACAAAGACATATTTTTAAAGTTTTACTGCTTCCTAGTAATACAGAATCCAGATAAGCTTTGATGTGGTAATTTCCCCCCATTTTAAAACAGATTTCTTGTACAACATCCATATTTTTTCATAACTAATTACAGAACTTTATACCAAGAAGTTTCCTGAACGTGACCAATGGTTTCCTGATCTCATCCCTTGCTTTCCCTAAACATGACAATTCAGATCAATGGCTCACTAATGTCATCCTCTAACATCTTTAATAATATCCTCATCGCTAAAGAACCATTTAATGAGAAATAACTAAGCAGTCATTCATATGTCTTTTGATCCCCAAGTCTGTATGTCCATGTTCAAGATACATGAGGATAGTGAGAATCTGCCCAGACATCCTTGTCTCGGGGTTTGTGAAAAAATCAAGGCAAATAGTGTTTAGTTATAAAGAAAGTCAAGACCATAAACTATGTTTCCTTTTCATCAAAGACAAATTATCTAGAAATGGATGAGAGTGGAAACAAGAAGCCTGTACAAGTTACCTGAGTGATGTCTGAAAGGAATAGAGGGTGTTATATTAGGATGGGTTATCCAGAACGCTTATGAATTCAAGGTATTCCAGACTATAGGAGTTGATCATTATAGACTTACACATATGTGTGTGTAATAATTAACTAAATCACATATAAAGGGAAACATATTACACAGAATAATTCATCAATTCATGTTTTAAAAGGTTTACATATCCTTTTAGAACTAGAATGTTCTAGTTCCAGTTTCATTAATATTTCCCTAGGTACAACAACTGCATTGAACTGCTTAAAACTTCAGGCTTCAAATCATGCCAGTACTGGAACTTGAGTAACAGCTTTGGATTTTAAACCTTTTTATTTTCTCTTTTAAAAAGAACCAACAGAGCAGAGATTGAAGGAAAGGCCATCCAGAGACCGCACCATCTAGGGATCCATCCCATCTGCAGACACCAAACACAGACACTATTGCTGATGCTAAGAAGTGCATGCTGAAAGGAGCCTGGTATGGCTGGCCCCTGAGAGGCTCTACCAGAGCCTGACCAATATAGATGCAGATCCTCACAGCAAACCAACCATCACACTGAGCACGGCGACCCCGAGGGAAGAGTAAGGGGAAGAGCTGAAGGAGCTGAAGGGGATTGCAACCTCATAGAAAGAAAAACAGTATCAACTAACTGGACCCCAGAGAGCTCCCAGGTATTAAACCACCAGCTAAAGATGAAGGAACTCCATGGTTCCAGCTGTACATGTAGCAGAGGATGGCCTTATCTGGCATCAGTGGGAGGGGAGGCCCTTGGTCCTGTGGAAGCTTGATGCCCCAGCATGGGTGATGCTAGCACAGTAAAGTTCGAGTGGGTGGTCGGGAGCACCCTCATAGAGGCAGAGAAGATGGGGTAGGGGGCTTGCAGAGGGAAAAATGGGAAGAACAACATTTAAAATGTAAACAAATAAAATAACCAATTAAATAACACCAACAAACAAAAACACGTAATTGTAATGTTAAGGAGAATTCTTACTGTGCAAGTCTAAGGACTTAAAATTCTCAGCCCACATAAAATCTAACCAGGTATAGTCTTGTACCTGTAGCCCCAGGACTGGGGACTAGGGACTAGTACTAGGAGGATTACTGGTCTTCAGTCCAGCTCCAGGCTCAGTGAGAGAACTTGCCTCAAAGCAATAAGTTAAAGGGTGTTAGACCAGGATGCTCTAAATCCTCCTTTGGCCTCTGCAGATATGAATGACTACACGGTCACATGTACATGTATGTTCATACATTACACATATAAACACTCCCCTCCAAATAGTCCACGATGTTTAAACATCTGATCATACTCAAGTTCATTTTCGTGTTGAAGAAATGTTAGATGCTGTAATTAGCTTTTTATTCATAGTTTTATTTGATTTTGAACATCATTGTGTAAACATACAATTTTCCTCACTCCAAATTCTTGAATATATCCCTCCACACTTACCTTCAATTCATAGCTCCCGTCTTTTTTTCTACTAATTGTTATTGTGTACATAGATTATATTCCTAGATATAGTCAATTTATTACACACACTGTTACTTGTTTGTATATTTCCAGGGCTGATCATTTGGTACAAATCGGTGTTTGTTCCCTGGAGAGGAACATCTCTTCTGTTTCCAGCTTTCTTGAGTGGCTATAGCATAATCTATAAACTTCTATCCTTGTACTCACAGATAAGTGTGGTCTTTACGTCTCATAAAGAAATCCTTTTTGAATAACAGATGGAGATCATTACAGAAAACTACAACCAATCAAAGCGTTGTGGAATCAAGTCCTGATAGATACACCTGCCTAACACTTCTACACCAAACGCTCAGGGAAAATTGTAGAGTAGCAGAAAAATTCTAAGAACAACAGATGGATCAGGAACTTTTTTGTGACATTGTATCATTTAGTAACAAAAGAAACTACACATATCAAGTCTCAGCCACACTAACGCCTAAATGTGAGCTGAACAAGAATGACACCAAGAAACACACCAAAGTAGCCAGAGAAAATCCCATGAGGCCTCAAATCTGCATTTTTTTTAGAGAAGAATAGTTTATTTAGGGACATAGGGACATGGGAATAGGAGTTGAGAGGGAGTAGAAGTAAAGAGAAGAGAGAGATGTGTGTGTGAGAGAGAGAGAGAGAGAAAGAGAGAGAAAGAGAGAGAAAGAGGGAGAAAGAGAGAGAGAGAGAGGAGTAGAGCAGGCCAGGAACAAATGGAGAGAAAAAGGAAGGTGGAAGGGGAGGAGAGACCGGGGGAGCAAAGAGTCAGGGAGAGAGAAGGGGCAGAGAGCCATCTATGTTACATTTTTTTTTTTTTTACTCAACCAATATGAGATCACACTATTTGCAACTATACTAATTCCTGAATATGTATCCGTTCTCAAAATCTTCTTCCCATGTCTCAACCATATGTTTTCTAATGTAAATACAGTGCAAGTTCAATACCATATTTTGTCTTCATAGCTAACCAATCTTCACCTTTTTAAAAGACAATTATAAGGATGCTAATCTCTACACTCACAACTAATTACATTACCAGGAACCTTCACACCACCCTTTTTCTCTATAGTTAAATGTGTTTTATATTTTCTGTAAGCATTAACATAGACATAATAAAGAAATTAAACTCTAAAAAAAAACCAGAAAAATAAAAAACAATGAAAAAAATCCATTCTCAACATATAGAGCCCTAGAACCTCTTGAGGTTAAAAGAGAATTCCCTCATTTTTTTTCTTTTTGGTATTGTGTACACCAGTGTTTTGCAATGAAACACCCCTACAGTGTATTCCAGTGAGGTCTCATTTAGGGAAAGGGGATGTTACAGAGAGCCATTGGCACTTCTCAAGCCTGTTCCTGAGCCATTTTAAAGGAAGTAAAACACACAGGAAAATGCTGAATGGATTTTATAGCAAAGCATCATGGTGCTGTTATCAGCATCCTTGCTGGAAACGGTAGTGTGTATTCATATAAACACAATGGGGTTGAACATCACATCCCAAGCATTCAGATGCCTCTCAGCACCCAGCAACTCACACAAATGTCTATTCAATCCTCTTACAGCTTCCAGGAACTGAGGCTCCCCAACCCTTGCAGACCCTGCTGCTGCCCAGCAGCTCAATGAGCAATTGAGTTTGATATGAGCATATCTGCTTTCCTACCATAAGCAAGCAGAACCAGGAATTTGCTGTTTTATCTTTATTTAGCATATGGGTGTAAGGATGATAGTAAGAGAGCAGGGTCATCTTCTAGGTTTACTTTGTCTGATTTATCTCATAAACACAGAAGCACAATTGCGATTTACTTTTCAACCAAAATGACTGAAAAAAAGCAAACTAGGTAGAAAACAGAAACAATGTAAAGAAAACCAACAAATAAACAAGTGCCCTGGCTCAAACACAGTTGTCAGGAAGAAAGACTGACTTGGAGATTCCCTAAAACTCCAAGTGGGGATTTTCTGAGTATGGTAACAACCCTAAAATGCTGAAGTTTGGCTGGGTATTCTCCAGATGTTAGTGCATGAAAATTGCTGCCTGTCTACAGCCCTTGCTGAGCCATATCTCCACCTTTGAGGAAGTCTCTTCTATCTGTAAATTAATCTAAATGTAAAGCAGTGAGTGTGGAGACTAATGTTGACAACAATGATGAAATAAAGCACTGTATTCTGATCGAAGCTGTATTTGACTTCATCCCAGCAGAGATTTTAAAGAAAGCCATATTATATAGATTGAACATTATATGGCAGTGTACATATGCTATACATGTAGTTTATCTACAGTCAGATGGTGAAGCTCTGGGATATAAGTGCTTCAGTGTCACATCACCCATATTGGTATAACTACTCAAGGAAGAAGTCATAATGTGTTGGGCTTCCACACATATCCATAGCAACTCTCTGACCCTTTTGTTGATCAATGAATATTTCACATGTAGTAATTTGAGACTATTACAAATGACAGAAAGTCCTTAAAGCAAGAACTGGCCACACCTCCTAGTCAATCAGTCATCTAATTAATTAATCATATACTTATCTATTCCAATTTTCTTTGGCCGTGGCTATGTAAAGATGGTTACTTTAATGATTGGAGATGTCATTAGAGAAGAAAGAAATGGACATAAATTGTTTGAAAATGACTGATAACTGTTTCAGGTAGCTTTCTCAAATGGAAAATAGAAAATAGTTTGAAAATATTCACCATCTGTTGATCATCCTTAAGCTTCACTGTGGAATCTTGTTCTTGATCCTTTGAAATAGGACCAAGACTGTTTAGAGACACAATGCCTGATGCATGTATAATAATCATGCTCCTTCTCTTTCTTTCCGTACTTCAGCAGAGACAGAATTAAAGAACAGGGAAAGGAAGGAGAGATTGTGTATATTGAGCAGTACAGCAAAGCAACAAAAATGTTGTATTCATGGTAAGAATAAGTAAATATATTTCAATATTTCACTCACTTTTGCTAGCTTATATCTCTCTTCAGAAAATTCTTAGTAAGAAATAAAAAATCTTAAAGTCTGTTACCACAACTTAATTATGATAGTTTTCCAGTGTTTACAAAAGTGGAGATTTGGTTAAATTTCATGTGGAAAGAAGTCAATCAGAAAAGACACTACAACCAAGATGATCTGACAATTACTAAAGAGGAAGGTGATAGTAATTTTCTTCAAGCTGGAGGGAATGGAGGAAGGGATTCAGCAGAAGGTTTTTGTTCTTCTTGTTGTTGCAGAAAAATTTACTTTTTTATTTGATCAACAAATGGCTTGTCTGTGAAAAAAAACATCATAATATCCAGAGATAACCCCCACTCTGTCCCACTTCTTAAATGATTCCCAGTTAATGTCTTCTTTTAGCTTACTCTGTCTTACAAAATGATGGCAATAGGAAGTGCTCATACCAAACACTGGGCCCTTTCCAGTTTAGTCAAAGCTGGCCTTTGACTACATCCCTCTTTCTATTTGATATCATTCTCATTTCCAGAGAAGACACAGGTACTATAGCCCTTCAACAGCTCTTATTTTATGGTACTATTAGGTCATTTCTTACTCTCACATTTCCAAACCTTTAGTTTTTATAGGCTCATGATATTTCCCATGCTTATTAATCTCCTTTATAATTCATAAGCCTAAAAAAAATTTAATACTGAGAATTCTGTTGGAAATTCCTGAATCTGGTGGTTGATAGGCTATATAGCATAATCTGTCATTTGTTTTTCATTAAAAGTTTGGTGAAATGGCTAGATAGAGGATCTATTTTCTTTTGTGCCCTTAAAATTCATCAGTTTTATTTAATTATTTTTTTAACTTGGAGGGGAATGTATCAGCAGAAGGTTTTATGAGTGTAAATTTCAGATCTTCTGACCTCCCTGGTCAAATGGTCGAATTCAGTCATTGGTACTTGGCACTTTCTATAATTATCAAACTGTGGATAAGGCAGGGTTTATTTTCTATTCAGAACAGAATCGTAGCTTTAGTTGTTTGCTTTGTATTTCACTAGAAGACCTTTTTCTGAATAATGAAATACACCCAAAGTTATGATGTGTTAATTTTCTCGAGAATGAAGTGATGAATTGAATTATGAGTGGTGTAAATGATGTCAATGCTGACTATAATCACTTAGCATTGAAGCTTTGTAGCTGCCCTCTGCAAAGGAACATGAGGAGATGGGGCTTTAATTATTTCTACTGTAAGGAATGAAAACAATAAGAAGACTTGCTGGCTTTGAACATGGTGTTATGTATATGAGGAAGGAGAGAAGATGAGAGAGAATGAGAAACAGGAGGATAGATAGAAGAAATAGAAGGAAGGAAATAAAGAAGAGAGAGGATGTAAGAAAGAATGGAGGATGGAAAAGAAAAAAATAAACATCTCAGAGCAAACTGATATAGTCAAGACTTATTGAATACAGAAGGGATTACAGTGACAGGACTGTTACCATGACTGAAAGAAAATACCACAGAATGCAAAGAAGCTGCCTTGGAAGCTTACCACAGATATTCTAAGATAAAAGAAACCAAGAGGGTCTCATTAGTTCCAAATTCAGTGTCTTCCTTGTTGAGTCAAGTACTTTATTTCCACATACACAAAACACAAAGGCAAAAATTCCCAACTATCTACTTTTTTTAAGCTAAAATAAACCTATTTTAGTTGATTCTTCGACAAGTTAATAATGATTCCTTGAATAATTCATGCCACAGCTTTTTAAGCTCAGAGTTCAAAGTCAGACATGAGACCACAAGCTAAGGCTCCTGATATCTTGTACTAAAAGAGTACAAGGGTTTCCATCACAACACACTTTCTGTCAGTTTGCTCTTACAATGTTCAGGTTTTTCTAGTGTTGGTGATGGGCTTGATTTCTTTCCACTTTACTGTTTTGCTCATCATGGGAGTGACAAGGTGTTGTTCTAAGCAGTTTTAGAAAACTGATCATGGAAGACTAATACAAACCTTAATCTTTACTTTTTCATCATCATGTAAAGTTGAAACAAAGAGCAGAGCTAGAGCTAGATTCTCTGGAGTTATGGCAAGACAAGACTTGATGATGGAAGACAGGGAAGCTGTTCTGTTTCCACAGACAGTAACGCACATCTCACAGGCTGAAGTAGATGACATTCTCCTGTACTGGTAGATCTATCTTAGTGTTCTAAAGACAACAGCATGCGTGGTAAAACTAATAACAACTTTACTTTTGGTTGTGGACTTAACAAGAAAAGCAAATCGCAGTAGTTAGTTGGATGTCTGACAGATGCATAACTCATGTGAATATGTGTACATAGCCTGTCTAAGATACAATAAAATCTGCATCATAATGAATAAATTTAACTCAGTTCAACTAGCTATAAGTTTGTATCCTTCTTACTATTGCATAATTTCACCAAGTGTCCTGTGTATTTGTCTTTAAAATCTCAACATCCTCACCTTTCTAGCCACCTCATACTTCCTTTGTTTGAAACATTCTATTAAGAAAAGTATTTTTTCTGGTTTTGGATAAAAGCCAATATTTAAGTCTATGCCTTTAAGAAAGTAACAAGAAGCATGCTATAAGAACAACTCTAAGTCTCCTCAAAATCTATACCTGCAAGGACTATGAAATTAAAGGTAGGCTGAAAATGAAAATTAAGGTATGCTTAAAGAGGGTTTTTTTTTTTTTTTTGAGATTTACATTTGACAAATATGAACCAGTGTTACCCAATGTTGCCCATAATTAAAGTAAATGAGAAAGCAAAAGCAATTATCTGGTTCATCAAATGATTGATTATACTGGTCTGAAGCTACCAAATACAGGATTAAATTTTCTCAAAAATTATCAGAGCTATGTAATAAGGGAGGGGAGATGAGAGAAACAAATAAGCCAGAAACTATTTCAAACTTAATGAACATATAGAAAAATTCAGGTTATTTTGTTATTAGTTATCTAAATTGGAATATATATATATACATATATATGTGTGTGTGTATAATAAACATACATCTGCATATATATGATATATATAAATAGTTATATATTATAGTATATAGTATATGTCAAATAGTAGATAGTGGATTGTATGTAGTAGTATACCATGGATAATATACAGTATATGATAGATGGTATATAGGATATTTTGGGTAGTGTATAATGAATTGTAAATACTGTATAATGTAAAGTGTGTAGGGTGTAATGTATAGTATATAATCTTTAGTATATATGATGTTTAGTATACTATATATAGTGTATTTTGTGTAGTTTGTATTACATAGTGTGTAGTTTAAAGTACGTAGAATATGGAATACCTAGTATGTAGTATATAGTACATATATGAAATAGTATATATTATATATTGTATATATATTATTCTGTCTCTCGTTCTCTCTCTCCCCTTTCTGACTTTCAATTCAGTCATCTTTCAAGTGGTAAAAATAATATTTCAGATATTACCTAATATGTGGAAATAAGATATTGGAGAGCATGCACACTATTCTTACTGACAATCAGAACCTAGTGTACAGCTCTCACTTTAGACAGCTTCACTATCACCTGTAACTGAGCTCCAGGGGATCTTTTTGTCCTCTTTGGACCCTGGGGAAACTCACATACATTTTAGCACACACACACACATACACATTCACACACATACAAGCAAGAAGAAGGAGAAGAAGAATTAAATAAAATGAAACAAGAAATGGCTGAGTTCTTTATTTATGTTAGTTTATTGTTGTGATAGTAATTATAACTACTATACTTTAATTATAATAAAATTATATCTCTCTTCCCTTTCCTGTCTTGAAAACTTCCCTCACTCTCTTTCAAATTCCTAGCTTATTTTCTCTTATTGTTATTGTTTAATTGTTACATTCATTCCTAAATAAAACCTGCTAATTCTGTATAACATTATGTGTATGTATGTTTTTATGGCTGCTTATGAGGTACAGGACAACTAGTTGTTGTGCTCTTCTCAGGCAAAGGCCACTTCTTCCTCACTGAGATTTTCTCTGTTGCCCAATGTTCTTTGTGTAGTTATTCAGGCCCTGTAGGTGTTTTATATGTACTGTTACATGTCTTTTGTTACAGTCATTGTTCATCTCATGTTTAGGCAGTCATGTTGGTGAGAATTTATGTGTATACCTTCTGATATTTGTAGGAAACACAATCTCTCAACATACAAGCATATCTTCTATGTCTCATGATTTCTTTGTCTACTCTCCTGAAGTGTTCCCTGAATCTTATGTATGAGACCATTTTGTAAATGTATCCTTTGTGACTGGACTCCACATCTTCAATTGGTTGAGGTTTTCTGTAGTGATCTCTTTCAGTTTCAAAGAGAGTTTTCCTTGATGAGAGTGAAGAGTACAATTATCTGTGGTTTTACAGACAAATGTTTATATTGTTAGGCATTATATTGGTTTAGAAACATAATGGTTGTAGGCTCTCCTCCAATAACTATGACATCATTAGCACTGAGGAGTTAAGTTTCCTGTACCAAGAATGATATGGCTTTTGTTGAGTAGGTCTTCAGTCTAATTAGAGATCTATTGGTTACTGTCAAGATATGCATGCCACTTTTGCACTTTGAGAGTATTATGCCATGTTGATAATTGATATTGTTTAGAATTATCATACATGTATAGGACGGTTGATTGTATCCTTCCTTTAGAAGCTTGCATGGTGCCTTCTGGTATGACGAAAGAAGTGCCCTCAAAAGGGGAACTTTTGTGTTACTTCTAGATCTGAAGTCAATAGGCCTTGTTTGTGATGTGTGTTGTATCTTCAGCAATAGAGACTTTCCAATCACCTCTGGGAGACAAGAGGCAATAGTAATAGGCTATAATGTTTTGGAAATCTCTTGTACAGCCCTGACCAACAAAAATAGTGCTTCTCATGTCTCATGCAGCATGTTTTTAAGATGGTCTTTGGCTCCTGGAGAGAACACTGTCAGCTCAAATAATAAATGTTCCTTAAAAGTATATATGCACATTATGTTCAGAATTACATTTTTTGTACATACATTTATAGGTAAACAGATAATAGTATAGTTTCTTGTGGCCTTTACATGCAACATTATTGGTATTTTATTATCTTACTAACTCCTTTTGAACTGACTTGAAGACCACATCCATTTCCCCTATCAGATCACTTGTGGTCTGGGACTGACCTTCTCTTTTCTCATGTGCTGACTCCTTAAATTAGAAAGAAAAATGAATAACACACAACAAACACTTCCAATTGGTTCCAGATGGCTTAGAATAATGTGTAGATGAAAGAAAATAGATCTATGTGGTAAAGAAATGAATTTGCTGATGTAGGAAATTCATGATTATGCCAGTTCCCCCACTTCTCATGTGCTGATTGTGTTATCACCTCCCTGGATTTTCTCATGCCATCCCATATGGAAAATGTCTTTTCTCTGCTGTCTATTTAAACATTACCTATTTATAAAATGCCCAGCCAAGCTCTCTTATCTCCCTGATCATTTTGACTATATAAATATCTCCTGACTGTATTTCTATTTTTTTTTTTACTTAATGCTACCATATGCTATCTTGTATGCCTACATCTTGCATTATTAGTCATTGTGTTCCTATTTTATCTATTCTATCCATATGCCTAATCTAAAATAATAACTTCTTTTGAGAACAGGAACTAGGACAGATGCATCTTTTAAATTCCCTTTGTTGTCCTTGCAGAGTATCTCCAGAGGAACAATACAGAAAGTCTGTGAATGCATAAACAGAAATCGAGTGGATGAATGAATGACTATGTTTGCAGTATAGAGGGCTTCAAAGGCTTTTGGTAAATTGTTTCACACCACAAACCTTTTCAGTTTTCTAATAAGCAAAAACAGGTTCATTTGTTTATATCTACCTGTGACAGAGATGCCCTGCTTTTTCTTTTCATGAATGCTAAAATTATATCTATTATCATCATCATCATCATCATCATCATTATCACCATCACCACCATAATTATCAAAAAAGGTCTTATATGTGAAACCCTATTTCAGGTTTTATATAGTATTAATGAATCCTATCAGAATTGTATTGCATATGATTTTGTTAAATAGAGGATGTAAGGAATTAAGTACTATAGAATAGAGAAGCTGTTGAGATAGGCAGAAATAGACTAGACACAGACAGAGGCATTCTTTCAGAATCGCTTGTTTTTAGGTCCTTTTTAATTTCATGGACAAAAATGTCTTTCATCTCTTCTCCACACTTGAACAGTAGGTGGGCAGACACTGAAATTTTTCAGGAGATTGAGCGTGTGGGTTAGCCACTTGGAAGAAGTTCAAACGTCATGTACATTACTGATGTTGACAACTGTAACTGCAGGACACGGGGAAGCAATCCTAGACTGGGTAGAGCTGGCATTTTCTAGGATTTTTTTTATAGAATATAAATGTTCTGACACTGATCTAAAACTAGAGTTCCTGAGGGCTGTGGTGTGTACCACTGAGTGTGAGTCCAGGCTTATACAAAAGCTGGGATGGAAGATTTCACTTGAATAAAATTGAGAGCACCTTACATGTTCTGACACTCTTCAAATCACCTGCAGGAACTTCTGTTGGAAAACACCAAATTTGCTATTCATTGTTTCCACTGATGCCTTTACTTTTCCATGGTCTAGAAAAAGTGAAACGTGTTCAGAAACATAATGAGAAGTTTTGAAAGCATTCAACTGAGGTGACTATTATTCTTCTATTTCTTATAGCATATAAAATGCCTCAGGGGTATGTGTGTGTGTGTGTGTGTGTGTGTGTGTGTGTGTGTGTGTATGTCTGAGAGAGAGAGAGAGTCTCCATTATCTAACTATATATAGCAGATAAATCCAAAATCATTTGATAAACTTACTTAGAATGAACAGAGATGAAACATCTGGAAAAATGAGACTGCAAATATGCAGTTAACAAAACCTTGTAAAGGCACTAAAGCATATGTGCATTGTCTTAAAAAATAATAATGAGAACAGGTTGTAACTCAGTGGTACTATGAAACTAAACATGTGTGGGGCAGTGGATTCAATTCACAACACAAAAGAAAAAGTTATGATTTTCCTGTACTATGGTCAAAGTCAAAGCCGTATGAAAGGACTTCCTAATAGCCCTTGGATCCTTCTTGAAATAAGATTATTAATCAACAAATACAATTTGAGGAAATTAAAAAGTTTCTTACAACAAATATCTGATATATGAAGAGACAGCTTATAGAATGGTAGGAAATCTTTACTAGCTACATGTCTGACAGTGGGTTAGCATCTAGAATATACAGATAACTAAAAGTACTAAATATAAATAACAACCAAGAAGTATTCAATTAATTCTTTTAAGCATAATAGCCTAATCTTTTCTCTCTGTGTAGTACACACAAACTAGGCCACAAAATATGGGTTTGTTAAAACTAGACACAATATAAAAGTGATTAATATCTTTCTACTGGAAATGTTATATTTGAATATAGGATACCAGATGACACTGGGAGTTATCTTTAGTTTGGCAGGATGGTTCCTACAAGGGAATGTTGACACACAAGACACTATCAAGAAATTAAGTAGTAAAGGAAACTATAACTGCCCTAAGATTGGTACAACCCCAAGTCACTTGAAGATCTTGTTAGAATGCTAGCTCCATGGCATTGTCTGGGATCTTTTAATTCCATGTTGAGTAAAGAAAAAATGTCCATAGGCTAGGTTGCTGGTTCTAGGTCCACAATGCTGTGAAGGGCTTTTTCCCATTAATTTTAGGTTGTGTCGACACAGTGGAAATTTTTAAACATTCTATACTTAAAAGAGAGATATTTCACTGAATACCAGGAAAGCACATTACAGACAGAGGAAGAAGCTATTAAAGCCTCTCCCACCAAAGAAGAGAATTGCAAAAACTAAAGTTATGGAAGGAGTTTCTGGCTTAAACATAGTTAGGCAAGATGTGCAGAAGAATAAGTCAAGGCCAAATGGGGTAAAGAACTGGATTTTACTCTCAGCATTGAGTGAAGTCATTGCCAACTTAGACAATAATTTCCTTTATATTTTCTAAGATTCTTCTGAGTATGGGGTGGAGAAGAGATTACAAAGGAGCAAAGAGGCAGTTGAAACCTACGGGAATTGTTCAAAGAGAGGAAATAGATCATGGTATTAGCCAAAGAGTTCAAAAGACACACAGACAGAGAATAATCTTGACTTCTGTTACAAGCTGATTTACTGGCTATAAAGAAAAGGAAAAAAAACAGATGTAAAAACACATTCCGTTACTGAGTTAGGTTGAATAGTACTACCTCTCTGCCACCACAAAATGCTTCTGTTGGGTAGATTTAGAGGATTAAACTAAAATTTTCATTCTAAGTGACAATAAAGAGAGTTGCACAGCAGTGACCTTAAGCTTTCTATAAAGAAAGTTGTGAGTGGGAGATACACATTTAGAAATTATAGGAAAGACCTGGACAGTAATAATATTTACAAAAATTGGGTAGATTATAAAAATTCAACCAAGTTGTCTGTCTGTACTATATGTACCTTCTGAGCCAAAAGTGAGAAGATCAAGTGCAGGGTGATAGTTCACTGCTGTAAAAGTGAGAGTGTGTGTTGCAGAAACTGAAAAAGATAACAGTAAATTTTAAAAGTGGGAGTTGTTGGTGAATGGAGTTGAAGACTGCTGTGTAACTAGTTACTCATGATTATGTACACACACACATGCACATACAAGTACATTCTTAGACACACATCTATCCACATACTATATTGTTTAGACCTTTGATAAATGTCAAGCCATAGGATTACTGAGATTCCATAAAAAGTTATAATGAGACAATTGTTGGGGGAACACTCCACATAAATATTCTTGACTGTGTAATGGCCATTTTTGACATTCTATATTTTGTATCCACATCTGTCCAACAGTGTTTCATCTTGAATGAGAATATTGACTTGAATTAAGACATACAACATCTTCATACTTGATAGCTCATATCTTTAAGATGAATTTAAAATGTAGGAAAGATGAAGGAAGGGAGGGAGGGAGGGAGATGTGTAGAACATTAAGCCTACATTATACACTCTGGCTGAATGGTGTGAATTCAGTGAGGTTTTCTCTCCATAAATTTGCTGTTCTACCAAGAAAAAGTTCATGCAATTGTTTCTTCACTAGGTCCATTTCAGCTCTCTCTTATAGCCAAGGGATCCAACTCATCGTCAGCATGAGCCTTAACTCTCTTATTTCAGATCTATATTATTCCTGGGCTCAAACTCTGACAAAAGAATATTTCTGAATTTTGGAGATAATTATAAAATTACTACCTGTAACTGAAGAATCAATCCATGCTCTTCCCATTGGAGAATTATGTCTTCTTTCTAGTAGTTCTCGTCCTATTCCAGAAGACTCATCTTCTTTACTACACTCCCATTTCCTCTGCCAGCCTTACTTCTATAATTACATTTTGTTCACAAGAGTTTCGTTCTAACGTTCTCTCTATTCCCATGTTTATAGTCAGATTCTACCTTTATCAAAGCCAGCACAACCCAAATGCTCCCTGAAGTTTCACCTGATCAAATTAGGTCATAATTGTTATTGTTGTTCTTAGAAAAACATATGGCAAAATATCATTGCCATATGATAAGCCATCCAATATACTTCTTAGTTAACTCTACCAAAAATACATTCAACATCTAATGATTTGTCATCCATCCAGCCTGTGACAATACTAAGTCTATAGGGAATAAAATATTATGTGTGTAGATTCTAAAAGAGTGTGGATTTTCTGTCTCAGATCTATCCTGGATAGAAAAAGTGACAAAGTAAAGTAGTATTTTTCATAAATACTGAAAAATTAAAATAATAAGCAATAGCAGCAATACATTGAATATAGGGTATGGAAAGGAAACTCATAGGTCATCAAGGGAGGCAGAGAACATCTCTGTAATCTCCTCAAGTTTACAAGAGAACTAGACACTGGTTTTCTTAATATTAGGCAAGTGTCTTTAGGTACATTGATATAGAAAGTTAGATGTATCTGACAATAATTTACTGAATTTTTGACACAATGAGAATTGCATTATAGAAATTATTGTTATGTCTCATTTCAACTCCAATTTTATTAATTTCAATCTGTTTTCTGATTCCTTTTATGAGCTTCAACAAAAATTTGGCAATCATTTTTACCCTCTCAGAGAATCAATTCATTGATTCTTTGCATTGTTTTTGTTTGTTTGTTGTTTCTATTTAACTTATCTCAGTCTAAAGCTCTATTTTTTGTTGCTGTGCACTGTTAATGATGTATTTTTTTTTCTTTTTGATTTTTTTCTAGAGCTTTCAGGTGTGACATTAAGTTCTTAATATGAGGAACACTATCTCACTGTTTTTCATATAGGTTCTTAGTGTTATGAACTTAACAGTTAAGACTGCCTTTATTCTCTGCCACAAAGGCATCCCTCCATGTATACTCTCTGTTTGGTGGTCCAGTCCCCAGGAGCTCTGGGGAGTTTGGCCAGTTGGCACTGTTGCTCCTCCCACGGGGCTGCAAACCCCCTCAGCAACCTCAGTCCCTTCTCCAACTCATTCAACATGGACTCTGCTCTCAGTCCAATGGTTGGCTGCAAGCATCCTCCTCTGTATTTGTCAGACTGGCAGAGCTTCTGAGGAGACAGTCATATCAGGCTCCAGTCAGCAAGCACTTCCCGGCATCCTTAATAGCATCTGGGTTTGGCCGACTGCATATGGGATGGATTTTCGGGTGTGGCAATCTCTGGATGGCCTTTCATTCAGTTTCTGTTCCACACTTTGTCTCCATATTTCCTCCTGTGAGTACTTTGTTCCCCCTACTAGGAAGCACAGAAGCATCCACACGTTGGTCTTCCTTCTTCTTGAGCTTCATGTGATCTGTGAATTGTATCTTGGGTATTATGAGCTTTTGGGCTAAAATCCACTTATCAGTGATGCATACCATGTGTGTTCTTTTGTGACTGGGTTACCTAACTCAGGACGATATTTTCAAATACCACCCATTTCCCTAAGAATTTCATGAAGTCATTGTTTTTACTAGCTGAGTAGTATGGGAGGAGTGGCCCTAGATCCTGTGGGGGTTCAATGCCCCAGTGTAGGGGAATGCCAGTGAGGGAAGGTGGGAGTGGGTGGGTGGGGAAGCACCCTCACAGAGGCAGAGTGAGAGAGGATGGGATAGGGGCTTTCTGGAGGGAAGACCTGTAGAGGGGATAACATTTGAAATGTAAATAAAAGAAAATCCAATAAAAGAAAAAATAAACTTAAAAAAAAAAAGACTGCCTTTTTGTGTCACGAAGAATTAAGAATGCTGTATTTTAATTTTCTATCAATTCTTAAAGTTTTTAATTTTCTGCTAGCATTCTATCTTGGCCCCTTTTTTCATTCAGTATGTCTTTGTATGCTTTTTGTGATTTCTGTTGTTGATATCCAGTTTTAATTCATAGTTCTCACATAATATATTCAGGGGACATTTCAATTTCCTTGTATTGTTTGGGACATGCTTGTGTACCAATGTGTTTCCAATTCTATAGAAAGTAGCTTTGGCTACCGAAAAAAAAAAAATCTTTAGTGTTTGGATGAATATTCTGTAGATATATGCTAGATTTATTTGATTGCTGACAATATTTAATTCTAGCATTTCTCTGCTTAGTTTTGTCTGATGATCTTGCTGTTGGTGAGAGCAAGTGTTGAAATAAGTCACTTCACTATGTTAGGGTCAGTGTGTGACATTAACTGTGACTAGTGGGTTTTTAATGAAATTAGGTGTCATTGGGTTTAGTGCATAACCCTCAGAATTATGAAATCATCTAGTGCTTTTCCAATAAGGATGTATAATGTCTTACATTGTAATGTAGACTCACTACTCTGCCTGTATGTTCCCTATTTCCTAGCACAGTGATGTGAGTCTCTGTCTTAGTTCTAACTCATGGAATACTCATTCCACTTATGAACAAGCTCATGACTTGGAAGCTCAACAATTTCATATTCTGAAGTCGGGAATACCATGAAAAGTGACCATATATACATTATGTATCTATATGATTTATTATATATGTGTGATATATGTTTGATAACTGATATATGTATATGTGATATATTATATATATATAATTTACACACACATACATATATAGTTTGTTAGAGAAATGCACTCAAGTATTAATTATTTCAGATTATATTATACTTTTACTCATTGACATTTTTAATGCACACAAATAAATGAATTTATATACAATTACACACAGAGATAAAGGGCTGATAGGATCAAACACTTTCAGCTGAAATTTTTCCCCAGTGACTAATGCTAAATCCTGGCAAATGAACAATTCTTTCCATAGGAGCATCAGGGTAAACTGATGAGAGATTTTGCAGTTCTGAGGATACTGCAGCAGATGCTCATGCTAGCCACATCCACAGCAATTCTTGTGATGCAGTAACTGGAGGCTATTGTGCCATGGGCTTGGACTGTAATAGGGGCTGAGTTAGAAAAACTATTATGCTTTGACTTCACATGGGTCTTAAAAAGCATTTACTGTTCCATGCCAGTGATCCAACAAAACTTCTGTCAAATTCTTTAAGAAGAAACTTCATGACCCAGCTGACAATATGATGTACATTACCAATAATAAATTTCTCAAGGGCTTTGGCCCATGGTATTTACTAGACAACCATGATTTGTAATGTTTACTTAAATACTAGCTATCAACCAAAACATGCAGAAGCAGTTAGCACTGTGCTCTGGGCAGTTTGCATCTGAAATTTAGATTGTTAAATGTATTACATAGGAAGAAGTTTGAAGACTTCTACATATCTTCCATCTAGTCTGCCACTATCTGCCACATCAACAATCAAAAAGAAAGCATGATTTTGGGCAAAGCACAGTGGAGAAGACAGGGATATCCAGCTGCTGGATTAAAGCAGGATCGGCCAGAAATCATTGTCTAGTAGAAGACTGGATTTTCACTTGGACTTCTAGAGAAAAACATGACACGTTTTATTTATAAGCACTGACATTCCTGCTGGAATACTTTCTTTAACCTCTAGTGTCTTTCTTTCTTTTTTTTTTTTTTTATCATCTGATACACTTTACTGGTTGCTTTAGCATTTAAAATGAATTAAGTGCTATTAAACCCCATTTTAGGTAGTTTCATCAGTACTGCCTAAGGGGGTATAAAGCAAGGAGCTTTCTCTGGCAGACATCCAGATACTAATGGTGTTAAAATGCCTTCTTATTGCATTTAAGCCAGCAGTTAGGTCAAGTAGACAAACATATTTTAGAATATGTTTAAATAAGCACTCCATTTAGTGTTGCTTTTCAATGCCTATGCTTTCTGTAGCTTCTTTTCTTTTCTGTCTAACATAGAAAGTGACATAGTCACAGGTGTCATAAACTTTACACCTTCAGAAATTGTATTTTTCAGTTACACTTCAACAGACCTTAGGCAAACGGCAATAACGATGATCAAGATGAGGAAGCTGGGGACATCTATAAAGAACCAAAGAAGACAGAGCTAAGTTAAAGCCAGAGGATCTTCAGGAAACAAGATCAAAGGCTTCAAGGTGACATGTGTCCCCGAACACTGGAATGTGTTTGGGTTGCAGAAGTGGGAAAACGGTCACCAATTGTGCACCATTGGGTTTTGCTTGGTCTGTGAATAAAATGAGTCTCAAACCTCATTTGCAGCTATCCTAATTTTGGCAGCAATTGATTTCGCTAAAACATCTTAACAAGGACAGTGGAATTTTAATTGTATGCACATAACTTTAAGTGAAATTGTGATATATATATTTGCATAGAGAAGAGACTTTTTAAAGGGCAATGAAAGAAGGGAGTAAGGAGAGATTTCTGTCTTACAAGTAGTGTAAGACAAGTAGTGTGTATAAAGGACTGAACATAAATAAACGAATACTCCAACGTTATGCTTTACGTTTTGTAGGGAACACAATGGCAAATAAATGAAATAGAATAACAATGCTCAGAACAAGTAAATTGTGCCCATAAAACAAATCATAATCATTTGATGGAATATAAAGATAGAAAAAAAAAACAGATCTTGTATGATTTTTGATAAAAGTCAATGAGTTACATAGGTAAAAGTAAATTTTAAATAACTATTTCAGAGGATTAAGGATGTTTCTCCATGGCAGAGAACTTGTCTAGCATATGTAAGACTTTAGGTTTGATTCAATACAGAACTTTGCAAAAGAAAAAAAGATATAACACAAATTTATTTAAAACTGGATTCTGTGTCTGTCCCTGTAAGGGAAGAAAGAGTTGACATTCAGTAAGGGATTGTGAGGTTTACATTGTGGTATGGTGGAGAGAAGAATGACTTATGACAGGTGGGGATGCTGTCAACTCAATAGCTAGTATAGAGCCAGGAGTAAATCATAGGAACTGGGGAGCAATAGGAGCCAGGATCCTATGGTTAGATAGTTTATACTGACATAGTATGTGTCACACTTTTACATGTATTGCCTAATTCAAATACTTGTATTAAGTTAACATCTAACATCCTGTAAAAGGGAAAGCTATTCATCTAATGTAACCATTGAGAGCTCTTCTTCAGCATCTATTAGGATGTCTTCTATTCATCCACTAGTAATCCAGACATTTATCATGAACATGACTTAGACATTAGACAGCTTTTGGATTAGTTGTTAAATTTTGAAACAAATATTTCTAGGTGAAATACTGGGTCATACTGTTTTTAAGGTGCCATTAGATAAGGAATATCCCAACCATATACAAAACAGTCATGTGCATAATAACATGGTTTCTTCCATCACTTCCATGACAGTTACATTTGGTGCTCTTCTCAACTTAGATTTTTTGCTCTACCTAATAGTTGCTTTCCTACAGTTGCCTCATTTTGCCTCATTGCTTTGAAATTTGCTGCCATTAATCTTTTGTGCCACCTTTTTCTGACATAATATCCTTTGGTTACATCTTAAGGTGTTTTCTATTTCATAGACTCTGTAAAGATTGCCATTCACTTTTCAGTGATTGTAGTATCTTGATCATTACTGAATGGGAAGAATAATATTCACTATTAATGCATATGAAGAATAATTGATGTATTTCCTTCCATACATAATACACTGTATTTCCTTCCATAATCATTTTAGATAGGCTAGTTAGACCTAATATATGTTCATTAAAATATCTAACTATTAACCTTCACTGCATAGAAATAATGTTAACAAATATTTACAGAAGATTCTCAGTGACTCAATTCATTTAAATATGTGAAGCTTTCAGTTGCAGTGTCTCTTCATTACTGTAGAATTGTAGAATTTCATAATAATTTCTTAAGAATCCTATGCTAACTGGGGAAAATAACTTTCCAAAATTGTTTTAATATAGTTAAATATAAAATTAAGCTAATTGCTCAAAACTGAACAGAAACCCAAACAATTTTCAAAGCAAACCAAAATGAATGGTTCCAGTGTGAACATCTATTCCTGAAAGTGAGGTCAACAGACATGACCTTCACCTTCATAATGCAGGCCCAGCCTCATTTCAGCTGTACTCACTGGGGAACATGGATATTGCATAGCCTAATTCTCTAGGTGAAGTAGCAAGTTCCGTGTGCTCAGACTTATTTCTTCCCCATTAAGGTAATATTCAATTGGACTAAATTACCCCATAACAGCACCTGATCATGCAGCCACTGGATCTAGTGTCATTTACTTTAAGGTTAGTAGAGTCACAGCTCAGACTGCTTAAGAGCTGTCATCATCAAAGTCTCTTATCTTTATTAACTTCTTTACTGGGAAAGCTTTGACAACTAACATGAGAAGGGGAAGGTGGCTATGGAAGAAATTACCTTTGGGTATCACCTCTACCTTAGAAAGGACATTAAGACAAGGATATAAATTGAAACAAAAAATTTACGTGAAAGAACAGGGGATTTTTTGTTTTGTTTTGTTTTAATTCAGTAAAGTCTTAAGTTAAATATTAAATCACACTTAAAATACTAAAATTTTAAGAAGAATTAAAATAAACATTTTCTATTTTGATAATTATTTTTAGACATAGACTTAGTTCATGCATTCAGGTATATATTTTCATGGGTCTTCTTGTTTTTAATTTAATTTAACTTTTATCTATGAATGTTTTGCCTATATATACTGCTGTGAAACATTTGCATGCCTTGGACCTAAGCAGGCCAGAAAAAGGTATTAGATTTCTAAGAATTTAAGTTACAGAGAGCTCTATGCTACCATATGACTGTTAGGAATCAAATCTGGGTCTTATGCAAGAGCAGTAAGTGCTCTGAACTAATGATCCATCACTCTTATGGTCAGAATTTTTTTTTTTTTTTATCCAATGTGAATCCAAACACGAGGCCTAAAGAACATGAAAAGCATTACTGCTGTCTATATAGGACTTTGCTTTGGTAACCTGACATAAACTTTGTTCAATCAAGAGATGAGACAATCACAAATTGGGATTAAATGGCAAAATGTAGCAGTAGCCATGATGGTGTCATAGTAAAGAGGATCCAGGTGATTTTGAGCCACGTGCATGAGGCTGAGACTGTGCTTTTTGTCCACTGATAACAGATCTGAAAGCACCTTGGTAACCAAGGAGATTCTGGAAGTGTATATATATGGAAAGATGAATTTGGCAATTCTTTATAGACAGAAGGATTTGGTATGTGTAAAATGATAGAAAGAAAATTAAGGCAGAAAGATACATAAGCATTTGTAAGGGAATGTGTTGGTGAGTGTTGGACCCTTGAGACATACATTACATGATAAAGATCTGAAGAGGAACACTTTTACACTCTCATGCTTTTTCAAGTACCTCCAAATATTTACATAACCAACCCACGTTTCCTTTGGCAGGAATGCTGAAGCACACCTATGAATTTGTGATTCAAGTTGGTCATCAGAAATAGATCTGTACCTTTTTAGAAGTAACTACCCCCTCTCTCGCTGCATGCAGGTAAGGAATCACAAATGTGATGTATACCAAAAGGGCAAAACAATGGAAAGAGTATTAAGCCTGTAGATGAGATTCCAGCATGTGTACAGTTCTTGGGAACTTTATTTTCCTCTGGAGAATGGAAAGAATAAGTCTGAGAACATTATCAGAGAGACTCCTAACTCAGTCATTTTTCAGGGCTCTATTTTTTGATCATAAAGAAGTAGACCCACCTTTTAACATTTAAATGTTGGATTTTGCAGGGTACAACTATGTTCAACTGTCATTTGGCAAGTCTTCAGACTGCCACTGCTTGATCTTATTGTCACCAAACTGGAGGGCTTAGTGTTCCTTTGGATGGTGCCATAGTATGTTCGACTGCAAAGTTTAAAGCTACAATTGCTCAGGAGTAAAGGTGTTCCCAGTCAGACTCATGACAGAGGTTATTCTCATGTAGATCTAAATCAAAGGACATAGGATGCAGTATTTCCTTCTCTGTTTGGAGTGGAAAGTGCACATGATCATTCCTTGTTAGTGCACAGGGCCAAGGGCATTTCATGTTCAATGCTAGAAAGAAATGCTATAACTGCAAAGCAACCATTGTGAAGTCCCTCTGAAGTAAATTGTGTTACTGTGTATTTTGTCTTATTAAGCTACTTATAACTTTATATGTGGCCTCAGGGCTTGAGGATTAGAGAATATTAAAGGGGAAAAATAATGATTGCTTGGACTTGGCTTACTACACTTTCATAGAAAAGAAAACTCCAGAAATTAAATCTACTAGTTAAATAGAAAGACATTTATTTAAGGAAAAAATACCACTCTTGAATTTTTGAAGTGCCCCAGGGCTCATTCCTGGGATCTTTTATCGCCTCTCCATAGGTAATCTCATCTATTCCCATGGCATCAAATTCATCTATATGATAATGACTCCAAAACTGTATCTCTAGCCTTGACCTCTTCTCCCATCTCCAGGAGAGTATCTCTAAGGGATGTCTAATATGCATCTCATATTTATCAAGCTCAAAACAGAACTCTTCATTATGTTCCCCATCCTTCCTTTGCTATCTCTGCTTTCCTTGACATGCCATCTCCTGCAGTTAATTCTTCCAGAAGCCAGCTATCTTCTCTGCTCAAGCCAAACAAAAAGACTTCCCCATTCGCTCTTTTCCTCTGCCATAACACAAATTTCCCAAGAGCACCTGCTGCATGGCTATAGCATCTTACCCGAGAACTACCTGGTCATCCTATCTCTGTCCTTCCAAGGTTCCTCTGTCCTTTCCTGCTGACTTCTGCAGCAGTTTGATGTCCCTGTTCTCTCTTGCTCTATTCATTCATTCAGAGGGCCAACTAATCTGTTAAAAATTGCCAATCAGATCCACTGTCCCTTTTAAACACCTAAGTAACTTCTGAATGTGATTTTCCTAACATCAACATATCTGCCCCAGCCAATGAAGGTCTCGATAACCATGTCCCTCAACCAATAGCCTGAGTCCAATATCAGGACCTCACCAAATTCCCTTCCTGTTCTAGAATAGGCAAATCTAGGTCTCATATAAGTACCTAATGTAAATGCTTCCAGATATTTTTCTGCTTATTTTCTAATGTGTGTGGTTGCTTACTGAGGTTTAAAAGGTTTATATTATTTTCTACAAATAGTCATCAATGAGTCACAGTTTTTTTTCAATATGCTCCCTTCGCTGGTGTACACCTAGTGCCTGTAAAAGGTTTTGTACAGGAATGACCTTCACAGAGTCTATGATACCTTTGTAATAACAGGCTGTTGTAATAACAGAATGTTGGAGCAATTAGCTTATTTGGAAATTGATGACTGAGTCACCAATCTCGTCATCTGTAGACCTTGAAACAATAGTGTTATGAGGACAGACAATCTGTCTCAATGTTGTAATCTCCTTCTGATACAAATAACTGGTCTAAAGGAAGCTAAAAATGACCCAAAGTAATCCTCATTATATATTATATGTTGACAGTTAGATAATCTTGCTACTAGGTCATTAGCAACCACCTTGTTTGTGGTTTTATAGTCCAAATCATTAGTTTTAATATATTTTATAAAAGAAAATAATCAGAAGAATGAGTTCTCACCTATTATCTGAGTACTCGTGAATAGGAGGGGCCAATAGCCATGAATTCAATGTCATACAGTAGCCTGCAGCTCCATAATACATTACAGGTCAACCTGAGCTAAAGTATAAGATCCAGGTTTAGAAATATGTTCCTGTTCAATTCATAGAGGAAGGTTAGTTGGGATTTTCTGTTGCAAGTGAAATTTATATGAAACAACTGTCTATGTCAATAAGTTTCAAAATAGACTATATTTGAACACCATGTGGGAAGAGCAGTAGTGATCGATCAGGTCTTTGCTTGATTGTGCTTCTGCCCCTCAAAGGCAATTACTTCAGGTAATAATGTAACCTGTCTGAAATCTAGAGCCTCTTCCTAAAAATAATATGAAAATATTGATGGCAACATATAAAAGACTGTTAGAAAGCAGATCCTCACAGAAGGGAAAAAGTGGATTATAATCAATGATCTTTCCTAGTTCTTCCTGATGATCATTGTCAACACATTTATTTGAATGTCAAAATATTATTTTTTATGTATCCATAGTTAGTACCATTATTCAGAGCTACTAAAATTGTTTCAAAACAGAACTATAGTAGTTAAGAAGGATGTAGGCTTCTTCTTCTTCTTCCTTCTTCTTCTTCTTCTTCTTCTTCTTCTTCTTCTTCTTCTTCTTCTTCTTCTTCTGACTTTTGCTTTGTTTTGCTTTTTCTTGTTTTCGGCTTTGTCCTTTTGCTAAGGCATCCTCAGAGCTACCCCTCTTTGAGACTGCCTCACCATGCAGGGTAAATCCTCAAGTGAAAAAATTTAAACCAGTTTAAAAGTAATGGAGGAAAAGATGCATATATTTGTTCAATTTCCATCAGAGCCAGAGAACAGATAAAAATCATATAAAGGCACAGAGCTCCTTATCTGAAAGAAATCCCATTGTCTTTGCCCCAAGAGGAGGAAAACGTTTTCAAAATTCATGGCTGCTCTTGCCTTTCAATTTCTCTTCTTAAAACACTCAACCCTTACCAATCCACTCCATGCATCACATTTGCATGTTTTTTCACACAGTCCTGGTTCTTTAGACTCATGTTTAAAATGATTTAAATTTTGAAATGTCCTTCTCTATCTGAGAATCGCCTTTGAAAGGCCAAATAGAACATGGAGTCTAAATAGAAAATAAAAGCAAATAGATGAAAAGTAAGTAAGTCTTATCATATCATGAGACAGAGTTTGTTGGCATAGTTAACTATTGACAAGTTGCTGATAAAAATTAAAAATAGTAGTAAGCTTACTACATGGATGAAACAGCCACAAGTTGTAGCCACAAACTACTGGGTTTTGCCACCATTGTCCTCATAAGCAGTGGCAGTCCCACTGTGGGGCTTCATTGTTGTGCCACATCAATTGAATTTATGTCTTTTTCATCATCTGTAATGTTCTATGTCTCTTTCTGTTTCTCTCTCTCTCTCTCCATCTCAGTTTATCCCTCTACATTCCCCCTCCCTCTTGCCTTCCCTTCACCTCCTCTTCTACCCCCTTTGCCAAGCCTTTGGTCTTTTAATCAGAACAAGGAAGATTTACAGCCTACTCTTGGAAATTTAAACAATTGGCCTTTACTCTGGGAGATAGGATCATAGAGTCCATCTATGCAGAACAGTTTGTCTGCAGTCTCAAAATAATACATTCTAACAGAGGTTGGTATGTTCATTTTCTTATCAGAAGCATCTCCATTCTAAAAGACAAAAAGTGTTATCAGTCAAGTCTACATTACTATTCAGTTCTACTGAGTCCACAGAAGGCTATTTAAGTTATTGTCATTCTGTACCCCAAGGACATAAGAAAAATCAAGGAAGGAGAGTTCACATAGTTTCTCATTGCCTGATGGATGGGAAGCTGTGCTCTGGCCCCAAGATCTAATGATTCAGGTTGACTTCATGTAGCAGGAGAAGACTTTTAACTTGATCATCTACTGTAGCTTCTGTGAGTGAGGTCATGAAGTCTGAAAAAGAAAAACCTTAAAAATATTTCATTAAACAGAAACTTACAGGGAGAGATTACAGATTAAGGGACCCAGTAGAAAGCAAACTACAGCAGAAATTTTCCTAATGTGGATCTAGTAACGGCAGTGATTTAATGTAGGAGGAATTTATGTCAAACATTTGAAAGTGAGAGTAAAAATGTAAGTGTGAGGGTAATAAGGAGGAATAGGACTGACTAAGGGGAGAAACCGGAGTTGAAGTAACATTGTTCCTGGAAGAGTGGACAAAGTCCATCCGTAGCAGTAGTCAGATTGAGTTTTCTTTAATTTTGGAGTACAGCAGCAGTCAAAAATTGAAGTTGGTCCTGAAGGCAGTTAATATAATCTGAGACTTCCTTAATGTTTTCTGAGAACCTATTATAATAATTTGACAAATGCAAAAGTACCTCCTGAGTCCAACTGGTTTAGTCATGAGTGATGAAGAAATGTTGAGAGTGGCAAGAATTGATTTCTGGCCGGCGGTGGTGGTGCACGCTTAATCAGCACTTGGGAGGCAGAGGCAGGCGATTTCTGATTCGAGGCAGCCTGGTCTACAGAGTGATTCAGGAAGCTGAGACACAATAACCTGTTAAAAAAAAAAAAAAAAAAAAAAAAAAAAAAAAAAAAAAAGAATGATTTCTTGGTTTGTTGTGGTTGTTCATATAGTATTCAGAGGTTCTCATATTTGAATCATTTTTCTTATATGGAAATACTCTAGAATAAAACAAAACAAAATAACAACAAAAAAAACCCATCAGATTAGTCTTTCCTCTCTGTGGCAAGATGTCAACTCTGTATCTTTATCTTCTTTAGGTTGAACATTCAGTTATTCCAACAATGCCATGTCCCACATATCAGTATAGATAGAAGACTGGTTAATCTTCTATCTACACACATATATTTGTTAGTGTCCATTCATAAAATCCACGAGAGTTGCACATGGTGGAGCATGCTTGTAATCCTAGGAAGGTTAGGGAAGGTGATAGCCTATGGTTCAATGGCAGTCTGAGTTACATCTATCCTAGAACTCTATTCACAAAACTAGAATGTATGTATGTATGTATGTATGTATGTATGTATGTGTATTATATATGTATATATTATATGTATATGTTAAATATGTATATACACGTATATAATAAAAGTAAATCTCGATATCATGATTTAGGTGATGATGATGTGATTTTCTTAATTGTCAGCATGTTATAATCCCATGCACTTTCAAGTTTAGTCCCAATGTCACTGCTTCGCTATCAACAAAATGTTCGTTCAATTGGAGAGTAGATATCACTATTTAAACATCTGTTCAAATGAACAGTGTGCATATTCAGGAAGAAATGTGCTAACCAACATATATAGATATTTGTTGTCATTCAGAGTTTCCCATTAAACAGACCAGTACCACTCCTTGTACTGTTGCAAATTACTGAAGTCAAGACTTTGAGTTTAGAAACGACCAAGAAAATGGGTGATATTTTTCTGCATTATCCTGGAAGTCAGAAGTTGCCTAAAACATTCATTTAATCGTTTTTGTGGGCTTTTGTGCATGCTTCATGGAGCAGTACACAAGTTAAGGGACAGAATGATGACTTTGTAGACAGGAAACATCAGGTCCACCTTTCCTGAGTCAAAGAAATAGTCCAGTGGAATGGAAAAATTATAATTGAGGTAGCATAAGGAAGTATATCTTTGTGCCTTTATGTGATGTGGCTTGACACATTTATCAGTGTGAACCCTTGTATCATAGATAACAATACAACTTCACTATGGATATGAAGCATAAATGAGCTTTGGAACTGCATTACACCTGACCAAGTAGGGTTAGCAGTAAAATACAATGAACAGGCCTTGCTGACTGTCCTCACAACCGCATATGCCCTAGAGTTTTGACGGACTGTCTTGGTTATTAGCCCACAGAGAGCTTTGAACACAGATGGAAAAGCCTGGATATTTTTTATGCTGACAGCTTTTAAGAGCTATTTTCTAGATATAGCTGTTCTACCATTTTGTATAAACTTCAATTTCTCATTTAAGTTCAAATTAAAGTAATTGTAAATTTATATTTTGAAAAGAAAAGAATAAAGTAGTTTTCTTATGGTTCAGGTTTCAGATTACTTTCTTCCCTTAAGTCTTTGAAAGAGTAATATTGATGTCAATAATTAATGCTTAGTGATCATCAGTCATATGTACATATTCAATCCTGACTGCTAGCAGAAAGTCTCACCTATCAACACTATAGACACATTGAAATACTAGTTTTGTAATATCTCACAATAAGTATTAAATTACATCATGCATTTTCTGAGGCAAAAATAAAAATTGCATTGAAACAATTAGAAGACTTACCATGCTCAGCAAGAAACTTTGGATTTACTCGTGATGAAAACCAACTGAATGCAAAGACTAACTAGTTTCCCATTTCAATTTGGTGATGCAGAATGTCAAGATCTGCCAATTATTTGGTAAATAATGCTGCACTATCTGTTGTCAGAAAAGGAAAGAACTTCTGCTGGTGTCCAAGCCCCTGTGAAAAGATTGATATTTTAAAAATATTTTATTTTTAAAGAGACTATATATTTGGACAAAAAAAGAGAAAATGTTAACAAAAGGAAAGAAGAAAGAAAATAGGAAAGGATGTGGCAGACCTGCACACACATTACACAGAGAGAGAGAGAGCAGAGAGACAAGAGAGAGAGAGAGAGAGAGAGAGAGAGAGAGAGAGAGAAGGAGGAGGAGGGGGAGGAGGAGGGAGGAGAGGGAGGAGGAGGGAGAGAGAGGGAGGAAGGGAGAGGGAGAACTGGTACAAAGTAATTTTATAGGCTTATCAAGACAAAGGAATTATGGGGTTACTATAACCAAAATATGATACATTATTGAATGATATTGTCAAGGAATAGAGAAACATAATATGAAAAATAAGTCATTTGGATAGAATATGGTGGCTTTTAGAAATGAGGCCAAGAGAGATACCAATAGGTACCTACCGTACCTTGGGCTTTTGGTAAATAATGCTGCACTATCTGATATCTTTGAACCTGAATCAGGACCATGAGCCAGAATAAAGATGCCTAGTCTGTGTTATTCATTATCAGTTATCAGAAATAATAGTCAGTATCGGAAAAGTCTAAGAAGGTAAACTTAGGGTTCCTACCTCATAAGGCTACTTATAACTTCATGCCTAAATATCATGCTGATAAAAAAGTATAGTCAAAAAAATGATAACTCTTACTGTGTGAGGTGAAAACTAGACTTTGGGAAGATTGAATGAAAAAAGAAGCTAAATAAAAAGCTTCAGTAAAAAGACTTTGAAGGAAAATTCATCTTTCTGTAGTATTCTGATAATACATGAAAATATATGTATATTTAGTGGCTTCCAAAGATTGACTATGTTATAGTTATGTAGGAGGAACTAAGGTGGGAGGAGTTAGGAGAGGAAGAGGAAAAGGAAGAGGAGGAGTTAGGAGAGGAAGAGATAAAGGAGAGGAGGAGCAGAGACGTAGGAGCGATGGAGATGGATGTTCAAGTGTCTGTAGCAGTCAAAGGTAGTTGGTATACCTAGGTTGAGTATTGGGTTACACTTCTGATTGTATGGGTATCTTGTTACTGATCATTGCCAAATATATAAGCTTTGATTAATCTATAAGAATTAGAGTCTCATTCTCTTACTGGGCCTGTATGGATGGCTGAATGGTCTGGGAAATGCCTCTGCCTTGTGGAGACAGCATGGAAGATTGGCAGAGCCATCTCTCACGTTGGCATCTAGTGGGTGGAAGGGCTGGTGTTTCGGTGGCCTGTTCTAACTGCACATGTACTTGGCCTCAGGCTGAGAAACATGGTGGCTGGGCTATGCAGAGCGGGTGCAGCTTAGAAAATTGGCCTGAGCCAGAGGCCATTTTTAAATAATTAATACAACATAGTTAAATGACATGAATTTCATAATTTCATGTTGCAGGTTTAAATTATTATAATAACAACATCAGTGAGTTGCTGGTAAGACTAAACTTCTTACACATGCATACATTCTTTGTGTAGTGCCTGGTGCATACAGATGATGATGATGATAATGATATCTATGATCAGGATGATGGTGATCATAGTGATAGTGATGGTATTAGTGAGGGTAGCAATAATAAAATTGTAGGAACTTGTTTGTGGTAAGCATATATGTATTGCATCCATTAATCTGAAACTGACTTTTTAACTAAAAAAGCTACTTCTCATCATTTATTGTTCATTGTCCATCAATAATATGACATTTCCATAAAATGATACCATCTGTTTCTAAGCTCAGTCTTGCCTGATGTTTCAGAAATTCATCAGCCTATTCTTCTTCTTCTGTCTCCCTTTCTATCTTTTTGACTAGGTTGGACGTAGCTGCTTGACAATATCTTTGCAGTGCTCATTAGATTATATGAAAAGAAGAGAAAGGCAGATATTGTGCACTGAGAGAACGTCAACTTATCAGAGATGCCTCACATCAGGGCACAGCTGAACAAAGCTGAAAAGCCTTGGTGTGGATTAGGATTTGGAATCTGACAAGTACAGGCTCATTGCTTTTGCTTCTCACCTCCAGCTTACTAAGAAGTTGTAGTCATTTCATGACCTGCAACGTTTCTATTCTGCCACCATCATTCTGCTCTCCACAGCATCCAATTCAAGTCAGAAATATTCTTTGACCAAATCATGGGTCTTTCAGAAGAACTTTGCACTAATTCATGTGACAGACAAGTGACCAGTTAGGCCTGTGAGACTTGGGACTGGTACTCAACATGATCTAAGCACCGAAAAAAGGAGTGAGGTCATATGGCACAGACCAATTTTCCAGAATATGTTATTGCCGAACAAGCAATAGCTTTGAAAGGAATGTGGTGGTATACACAAATCCCATTTGACAGCCCTGTGTGTTAGAGTCTACATTTGCCGCTAAAAATAAAGTTAATAGATAATGTTTTAGGGCTTGAGGAATGTGTTAAACAGAAATAAATATACACTAAGAAAGAACACATATACTAACTGCTATATCCATACTCCTTGCTAGGCAAAGTAAAATAAAGCCTCTATTAGATATCAGAGAAAATTAATGTTATTGGGATGAGGATATGCATCGTGTTTTCAAGCTCTGAGTCATAAAGCATAAAGAAAACTGAGAAAAATGAATAAGAAAGCAATTATACAACACTCAGACAGACATGTAGGAAAGAAAGTAAAGAATATAATGGAGTGACAAGTTGTGTATATGTGTATGTGTGTACATGTGCATATGCATTTGTGCTGGATGCATGGATGCAAGTATTGGCAGTATGTGTCCATGTTTGTCTCTCAAGGACTCTAGTACCAACAAGTATCTAGGAAACAAGTCACTTAATTGATTAAAGAGCAAAGCAGAGTTTAAAGGACATGACTAAGTCATATGACACATGACAAGAATTCCTGATTTATATACCATGTATTATGTGAAAGATCTCCAGCTACTGGGAGTAAGAAAAAGGGAAGAAGAAAGATACCAAGAATGAATGACACTTAAGATGGAGTCCAGGACCTAAAATTCTAGCCTCCCTAAAGGATTTCATTCTTCTATAAAATAATGAAGGGAACAGAATATCTACTGTAAGGATGAAAAGTTAGTGATGGGAAGCCTGGGGAGACACACTCAGTATGGAAAATATGAAGAAAAACAGTCCACAGACAAATGAATGAAGTAGCCACTGACATAGAAGTAAACAGAGTACTGAGCAATATTAAGGTCCCATATAAACTGAATGCAGCAAACTTATTGATGACACAGGAAAGGCTGCGTGATTGCCACTAATGCTATCTTGCTGTCTTTAGGGAGAATCACTTTCCATGCTGCCTGCTCCAGGTTCTCAGCTATGTTTACACTTTCACCAGAATAGAAAGCCAAGTGTTTGCAACACTGAGGTTCAGGATGGTAAGGCTGGAAGGCAAAACTGTTTAAGGGCAATGGGAATGCACCTGTCTTGGCAGATTGTCAAGTTGAAGAATTCAGAAAGTTAAGCAAAGAGACAGAAAGAAGACAGAGAGAGATGTGGGAGAGAGAGAGAAGAGAAGAGAGAGAGAGAAGAGAAAGTATTAACCCCCAGGAAGTGATTATAGGATGGTTCAATATTACAATATAAGATTCATGAGATTGTTGGCATGACTGACAGAAGAGGTGAAGTTAAGGTCTTGGGATTCATACATGATAAAGAAGATGCTTGGTAATAGACAGTGACTTTGCCTCGTGGCCCAAGATCCGGCATAGTTTTCAGGAATGATAGGAGGCACTGATGACTGTTGTTTCATTTTGTCTCATCATGTGTTCTACATTTCTTTTCCTCCTGTATCATTTTGTTCAATGTGGAATCCCATAGACAACAGCAACTAACACCAGAGAATGAGTTTTCCTCCTCTGCAGTTTAAATTTGTCTGTATTGTACATAAGCTGTGCATTTCCTTGGTTTGAGAGAGATTAGATCCAGTTGTGCCCTCATTGTTGAAATTTGGGTTCTGGAGACACTGATGGCAACACAGCCATGGGCAAGAAAAGGAATTAAAATCAGCAGCCTCTGTCTTGGGCCTTTGGAGGGAGGCTTCCACTAGTGTACTGCTGGCAAAGATACCCCGAAGTGTACCTTAAGCAGAAGGATTTAGAAAATGGATTTTTCCCTCTGCGTCAGTGATGTAGAGAATTCTCTGACTCACAGTTAGGTCAGATGCCACGTTCCCATTGCATATCCTGACAATTGTCTCTGCTTCCCTGTGTACTCCTTCCCCCTTTAGGGACTGGATATTGGGTACAAGTAAGTTTTTAGTGAGGATGATTTCAGATTCATATGATTTTCAGAGAAATGAGGCTCGTAAAAAAAAAAAAAAGTGGCTTGAAGGTAAAGGCTCTAGCTTTAAAGCTGGAATCCAGCCTCCCACCCGCTGCGCTTTCAAGTAAGGTGTCTCTGGATGGTACAATAAACAGCCTGAGAGCACTGGGTGCAGTCTCGGGAAGACAATCATGCTCTCTCAGCCAAACCTGAAATCAGGGTTGTTGGTGCAACTTGCTTCCAAGCGTCTTTGTTTCTGTCCATGGTCCTAATGACGCTAATGTGTCCCATGCACTCTGGTTTGGGTGGAAAGAGTTCAGGGAGTGTAGACACAGTGAATCTGTATGTCTGGGTTCGTCAGATTGGAATCTGCACCCTCCCGAATAGCCTCAGGGTCCCTGACTGCCAACAATGTTTTCTCACGGGTCAGTGTCGTGTTCTCAAGCCTACAGGACTTTGTCACCATCTGAAGTCGCCGCTTTTGCCACCGCTGTCTCCTGGAGGCCGCATTCGCCTTTTTCCTATCACGTCTGTCCGAAGCTGACCCGGGAGGCCCCGCCAGCTGCAGCCCTGTTCTGGCTCTTCTGCCTGACCTACACTCCGGGGACGAGCCGAGCTGTTTGGCCGCTGTATCCACTGGCAATCTGTTCAAGAAAAAGACCTGAACACGCTGCTGTGAGCTGCCCGAGATTCGGCATCCTGCTGCCATCTAGGGACCAAACGAGGCGTCCTCTGCGCTCTGGCTCTGGGATGGACAACTCAGCCTGGGCGGGCCCGGACATCCTCTTTGGACCCAGGCTGGTCATCTGAGGTCCATCCAGGCCAGTCCCCAGCCTCAGTCAGCCTCGTCGGACTTCACTGACGTCATCCTGGCTGAAACCCACCAGACTGAGGCCACAAAGAGGGAAGTAACACAGACAAAGGCAGTGAGAAGAAAGACACAGAGCAAACAGCTAGGGAGACAGGAGCAAAGCCTGCAAGAACAGACACAAAGAAGAAAGGCTCCATCAGGGTAACAGTGCCCCATGATATGTCTGTATGTGTCTATGGAAGCTGTTATTGTGCCATGCAGGGTTCACACGCAGCCCAACGAGGTCCAAAGAGTCAAGCTAGTGTATTTTTCGTATATAATTTTCAAGGTTCCTCTCAGAGGAAGACTAGGGTAAGAAGGGATATTTGCTTTCACAAAGATTGCATAGGAAATCTGCAAAGTGTTCACTAGGGAGTTAACATGATGTGTTCCAATACAGCGCCAGCATCTCTCCTGAAACAGAACAATGGGCATTTTCAAAGAAGGGAAGGAGAGAGGGGCTGTCTGTAAGGCAAAGGAGGAGGGGACACAGATAGGGGAACAGGCCCTGCTGTGGACCTGGAGGCCCTGCTGGGAAACTTCAAAACAAATTCTTCCTGAAAGGAGTTGTTATTAAAAGTAACTTTAATCCTTCCTGCCAGACTGCTCATAAAAGCATACAATTAAGTCAAACAAACCTCAGGAACATTTTCTCTCCTACCTGTTTCCCTTCTGAGAGTAATTACTACAGGTACTCTCCCTTGTTCTGTGCAAACGGAGAAAAAGCTATGGTGGGTGCAGATTCCATTTCTCTTCTGGCCTCTTTTTTTTCCCACTACCCACCCGAAGTCTCTTCAGCCCTGCAGCACCAAGCAGTCTGTCTGCAGACTCAGACAAGAACAAAGGGGCGAATTTCAATATTTCCTCTTTGTGCAAGGTTAATTGAAAATCAAAAAGTCACTTTTCAAATGTCATGTTAGGCCCACCACTGCATCAATTTCTTTTCCTTTCCCATCTCTGTAAGTGAAAGAAAAATGTTTGTGGGGATGGTATAGGGTCCTGTGATGTAGGGACACAATGGAGGAAGGGAACAAAGATGATGAAGAAGGTGATGAAGGAGGGGGAGGAGAGGAGGAGGGGAGGAGGAGGAGGAGGAGGAGGAGGAGAGGAGGCTTTAAAGATGTGCAGGTATGCAAAACCTCTGGTTGCAGATACACTATTTTGCAGTGTAAATTCTCCCTCCTAGCTTCTTCAGTCTAAATGGTATTTGCATTCAAAACCATCTTGAAATTACTTGATATTCCAGCACCAGGATGATATCATGACCCAGAGAGATTAGACCTCCATGGTTCTGTTTGGGTGACAGGTCACAAGATGATTATCATAACAGAAACAGTGTTTTAAAATCCCTGGCCATCCACATCCTTACTAACCACTTCATCCCTTACAAACTGGTCCACATGTGCACACAAATTGTGTATAGCCACTTACTAACTTATGTCCTGAGAGATAAGGCCTCCGAGCTTCAGGTCATTCAAGTTTAGCCCTGTGTATTTTAGAAGCTAGGTTTCCCATTGTTATCAGCTTTTATACCGCCTCGGTGACTGTTCTCTGTCTCTCTAGCTTTCCTGAGACCAAATTTTCTAATCTATAAAATCTGTGATCACCTGTGCCTCTGAAGTTATATATAGGGCACTCAAATCACAGCAGCAAATATTAATTATTTCCTTCACTGTCTCACTCTGGAAATGGATATCATTCCATTTCAGAATGGGTCCTCAGAAGGACCCTCTGTGGCCAGGCATGCCTTGCTCTGTGCATCTTCTATAACTCTCTGTCTGCTCTGGTCCCTCCCTGCATTCTTTGAAGCCATAACACCTTTGGTCTTTCTGTCTAGTATCTGTGCTTTTCTTCTGGATGCTATGCTAAAATGTGCTTTCCCATTACCCTGCAACAATCAATCTATTCCTCAGACAGAGGTCTCCATGGTAGAATTGTCTAGTAGGGAAAATTGGGTCTGGTGTAGATTGGCCTTTTTAATATAATTACAAATAACTTTATAGCTAGATAAGCTATGGGGAAGCAGTAGATTTGTGGAATAAACTTATGTCCAGATAACTCACCTGTATAAGCCAAGCCTTTAAATTTTCTTTCATTTCCATCATCTTTATATTGTTTTAGTGATAACAAATATGTCTATCCACTATAAATGAAGGACAGTTGATAAGAACCTAATTAGAAGGCATCACACACCACACACACACACACACACACACACAGAGAGAGAGAGAGAGAGAGAGAGAGAGAGAGAGGAGAGAGAGAGAGAGAGAGAAGAGAAGAAGAGACCCTTTAAAACATCAAAACTCTAGCTCCTTTCAAAAACCTTCCTGGTGGTAAAATATTTTAATGATAGGTTTAAATAGAATAAAAAATTCTATTATTTCCTTGAATTTCTACCAATTCTTGTTTGTATGAATGCATCCTTTGTCAAATTGTACCATTGTTAGTTATAAATGTGATAAAATGTCTTATTTGCTATGCAAATCTCCTTAGTATGTTAGTATACATTTGATTTTTATCTGTATATGGATAATGAATACCTCTAATTAATCCAGCAAGGCTGCTATAACAAAGATATACATTTATTTTCTGTGTTGGAACATGAGAGGAGCAAGATCAAGTTATAAACTCATGAGAGTGTTTAATAAGAGTTTTTCCTTCCCATGTAGGTGCTGAATTCTTAGAGTGATGTAATGAATAAATGCAAGGAATAGATGATATTTGTCTCTTTCATTGAGGAACTAATTTATTCATAAAAATTCTACCCTGGTGATCCAAGAACACATGAAAAGTTCTTGACCCTGTTGCAATGGGGCTAACTTTCAATATATAAACTGAGTGTGCTCACACAGGCAATGCCAAGAATTTCTTTCAGACGAGGTGAGGGATGCAAGGTAGGGGCTCAAAATTGCCAAAATTAAACATAAGCAAGTATGAAAACTGTCAAAGAATAAATATATAAATAAACAACTTGCTTAAATTTCATGTATTTAATGCATGTATTTATTAAAATATAAGCATTTCTTCATCATTTTCTTAAGTTCCTGGAAAGAAGGCCATGTAGTGCATATTCATAATCCAAGAGTTTAAAGAATGATTTCCTACTAATCATGAATAGTAGAAAAATTACAGAGAGAATTTGGATATGTCACCATATCAACATTATATTCAGAAAGCAGAAAGACAATTACACTGAGCCAAGAACAGATAAGTGCTCAGATAACTTATTCAGATGATTTTACACTTTCAAATAGTTGTTCTGTATTTCTATATGTAAGACAGTAAGTTAGAAAAATACCTGTATCCCAACACATGTTTTAACCTGCTTGAAAAGTTTGCATGGCCCACCACTATGAAAACTATTTGCAATTAGGTTTGTGAATGTATAAGTACAATTCAGTTTTTAAGTCCCAAATTCCTATCTACCATGAAAATGAAAGTCAGAGAGGCAGAAATAAAATGAAATAAGTCAATATTTGCCTGATTGTTTACTCTGGAAAAGGAGGAGAATTTAATCTCAGGCATCTCTACATGGCTCCTTTTATGTCTGCACTTGAAAACATTAGACGGTTCCCACAAAATATTATTGTTGCTTGTAACTTTGTTCTAGTCTCTACAATAACTGTAAGGCCTTTATATGAATGTAGACTGAATTATAAATACTTGAAAAAGGTTGTTTCACAGTAGTGGAGAGAGAAAGTGTTGACTAGGGGATGCTGTAGAATTTGATTTAATAAGCTGGAAAATTTCCATATGTCATTCATTTTCTCTATGATTATAAATGAAACAAGGCCAGAGATACTAAGGGTCACTGTAATGACACCATGTTACTTTTATATTCCTAGTAGTCTTAGAAGTTTCATTTATACAATGTTGGGTCATATTAGTGCACAAGTACACTACTCTGATATATATAAATGTAAATGCCTTAGTGTAAAAAATAATTTACTGATAAAGCTTACTAATAATGTCTAAGATTCCAGGGAGCCATGGTGTTCTTTCTCCTGAAATGGATTATTTTAGTGATGACATTTTCTGTATGATCAGCTTGCTAAGAGAAAATGGTTGGGACAGCCATGATAATTCCTTGAAATAAGACAATGATGATGTTTGTTATATTAGCTTGTTTTTCCTTCTACAAAATAATTTGCCTGAAGCATACAATGGTGTGTTAGAGCTTTCTGGTGCCAAGAAAACTTTCTTTGAAATAGGATTCAATCCTCTTAAACACTGGTATTTCTTTGCCAACTAAGGGTATGTAACTTTCTAAATCCTCTTTGTTATTACAGTGGTATTCACTGCATCTTCATCAGCAGTGGATTTAAAGTAAGAACCTACTTCTGTTGCTCACTCATGAATAGCGGATCCTCTCCTATTAGCATTTTATCATAAGAAAGCTGTGATTGCCTCACACCTTCAGGGGTCTCTTCCAATTATAACTCTAATGCTGTTCCCATCATACCTTAAAGGCTCTCCCCCACTGAAGTTTGGACCTCTGGAACTCACACATGTGCTGGGTGGGATTAACCCCTTTTTAAGTCCTAATAATGTTAGTATTGTAGTTTCTTCCTATGGATCAGGAATATCATTAATGGGATCAGTGTGGTGAATAAATCCCAAAAATATTTCACTGAACCCCAGTTATCTCTGAGAGACCCTGTATCAAAAAAATCAGTTTAGCTAGCTCCCACATTCACCTGCTTCTAGGTGCACAGGAATCTGAACACATGTGGAAACTAATATGTAAACATATAAAGATACACACAGACACACATTAACACACACACTGATACACAAAAGCAGTAACACACTCACACAGACACTCATACATACACAGACACACACACAGACATACACTCATACACAAACGCATATAATGCAGTCAACTTTACTGCCAGTTTGTTGCTGAGGATAGTTATCTTCTTCCATCTTACCCTGGTCTTCCAGATTCCTTAGACAGCTCCTGGACATGCACTCGCTTCTTTCCTTTCCATCATTTTTAATGTTTTGTCAGTAAAAGCTAAGAGCTGTGTAGAACATAGTAAGGGGCTTTGGCAAGTTAGTGTTGTGTATGTGTGTGTGTGTGTGTGTGTGTGTGTGTATTCATTTTAAAAGAATTACCTAGGAGTGCTGGCTAGAAAGGCTTTTCTCTTAACATGTCACTGTCTCAGAAACATGTCTATCGCTTTGGAAACTTTTTACTTGTGACCAGGTTGTTTCTCGTTTTTTCATCCATCTTTCCTTAGTCAGTAAATTCAAATAATAACTAAATATGAGCAAGAAAACATTTCTCTCTGTCTGTGGTTTTTAAATTGGAATGAAGAAAAATTGGGTACATCCCCCATCTCAGGGCCACTGTTGTTACAAATGCAATCCAAGAAAGGACAGTACAATGATCTCCTGGGACCTGATTAGAAATGTAAATTATCTACTGATTCAGACTCTCTGGAGAACACTGAAGAAGCTGAGTTTTAATAAGCCCTCAAGGTGATTGTGTTCAGCATGAACAGTTGAGAGTCATAGCTCCAGGCAATTTGATTCAGAAATACTCGATATTGCATCTTTTGTAGACAGTCACATAACTTCATAAGAAAGTCTCAAGGAAAGCAGAATATGCATCACAGACAGTGTAACTTACAAATAAAGATTGCTGTAAAATTATTGTAAAATTTCACTGAGCACATACCAACTTTAATAGCACTTTTTCCCCTTATTTCCCATCTTTGGTACTCAATGTATCACAGATGCTCAGTCTACTTGTACTGAGTGGAAGAAGACAGAGTTCTTGCTTTACTTTCTAGATGAACCAAGGAAATTCAACACAACCACTAACCCAAGTTCATGAAAAGTCTATTAATAATGTAAAGTACTTAAGTCTTCTCTCTTCAGTCTGATGATAGTTAAGGTTGAATAGCTTCCCAGGAGGATACTTCACCACACTGGGGCACTTCCTCTGACTCTTTTGTGCATATTTATTTTTTTTTAAAACAAAAACAATTAGTAATTTTGTTCTCCTTTCCTGTGCCACTTTCCTGTCTAGTACTCTCTCCTGCTCACTTTCCCCCTTCCTTATTTCTATGTAAATACACATATATGAACACTCATGTATCAAAACATCTAATTCATAACAAATAAAAACATAGTGCCCCTGCCCCCACAGAGGCATAGTAGATATTGGAGGGAAGGAAAATGGCTCGCCTGGCAGAATAGCCCCAGAAGCTGGAAGTCAGTGAGAGGGACAGTTGCAATTGAGTTCTTACCGAGTGTCACAGAATATTCTTATGTTACCTACAGACACTACTGGCAGTGAGGTTTTTAAAAGATTTTAGGTAGTGACGGATATGTTGGCTAAAGTCTTTTATCTCAACATTAAAGAAGCAGAAGCAGACAGATCTTTGTGAGTTCAAAAGTCTACTGACAGAGTTTCAGGTCAGCCAGAGGGATGCACAGAGCTCTATCTTAAGAAATTATGTATCAATAAATAAAAGTTAGCTTTTAAAATGTTGGTTTTCTGTTAAAAATAAGTAAAATTGCTTTATTTCTATAATTTGGATTATATTTTAAATAACTTTAAAACACAATTTTTTAAATTAACTTTCCTATGAACATGTTATTTTCATAATTATTCATAAAATGTGATAATGTGAAATTCTTTATGGCTATATAATATTAAATCTGTTTATATAATGAGTTGAGTGAATATCTTATTACATGAGTACTATAAACACAGTTCATGTGTCTGTTCTTAATCCTTACCATCACATAATGCAGCTCTTCTGGAGATGTAGCTTTGACAGAGATGATGTTGTTAAAAAGAAGATCTTTAGACTAGATCTTAATCAAATAAACATAGTATCTTATTTAAAAAAAAAAAAACAAAGAATTTAGGACCCAGAGTTATATGTATATCTAATTGTGTGGAGACACAAGGCAATCTATAATCACTGACAATTGGTATAGATGGAATGAAGAAACTGTCACTGCTGTTAAATTTCTTGTTATGGGATTGGGATCATTTGGTCTGTAGTGCTTTCTTGTGGTAGCACTATCCAGTTAATATACTAACTGGTCTTCTTCTCAAACAATTTGATTTAATAAATAACAGGTATATTAAGAAACTATTTGACTTCAGGAACAGTAAATCCATCACTGAACCCCACAGATGACCCTGAAGTAGGGATGAATAGCCATGTAGACATGTGGCTGGTGTCTAACGAGATTAGTGTCACAGAATATAATTGGTAAATATAAGAACAGTGACTATAGAATATCATTGAGGAATCAACATAGTAGATTTGAGAAGGTCTAAGAATAAATATTTCAATGATTCTCATAAGAGGAGATATTTTAATGGAATAGAGATAAATGGGAAGCAGTGAATGTATGATGATTATCACTAGTTGAAACTTATGGTAGTAGAGGTCTTAGGACATATGTATTCATCTCTGAGTTTTGTCTTGAGAAGCTCTTTTCTCAAACTGATAGAAAACCTACTTTATAAACTAAAAAGCACTTTTAGAAACAATCAACAATAAAAAGAAAAACACTAGTTCTTGTACTTTAGGAAAAAGGAGATTGTTTTCCATCATATTTCAAGTATATTTTAAAAGTATTTCAGTGTACAACCATGTACATTTATGGAAATGTATGAACAGGTCAGCTATAGATTCATCTACATAATGGATTAATCAACAGCTTAAATGTCCTAACCACAGATACACACAAAGAGCAACACAGAAACACATCAGCAGTTTTCTTAGTGGCTTTCAGTACCAAAGTCTACAACAACACATTTATTTTTTCTGAATAACAATCTGGAATTTTGTTCAATTATAAAGAATAGAAACCAGTGTTTTCTAAGGGATAGTCCTCACTACCAAGGGACAATATGAAGGAACCTGACTGTGACTCCTTTTTGTGTCTGAAGTGTGAATAGTTGTGTAAATTTTAGATGTTAAGGTTTTTTATTTTTAGTCGCAGGAAAAGTTAATTTTTTTGTTTTGGTTCTGCTTTTGGTTGTTTGTAGTTATTTTAGATACACAGTGTTCCAAAACTCAATATGTAAACCTTCAGGATCTTAAACTTAGCATATTCCCCCTGCCTAAGCCTTTCAAATGTAAAGATTATGGAAATAAGCTACTACCTCTAGCCAGAAAAGTTATATTGTAAGATTAAAGAACTATATAGGTATTCTAGAAAAGATTTTTTCCTTCCATCTGAATGTAGTAATGTTTATGAAATTTCAGGGGTTTTTAGTTGTTTTGTTTTCTCTTTCTGAACTAAATGAACACTAGCCTTTTAACTGATTTTTATATATAATATTGTCTTAGGTTTTCAGAAGCTTTTGTGAATTGCTAATATTGTAGCCTCTTAGATATTAGGAATCTAACCCCACATTGCTGGAGCAGATGTCAAACAAGAAAGATGCCATTCAATTTCATTGTGGTTCTCATGCTAAAGTCTGAATTTAAACATTTTCCCCAAAAGTCAGGAGATGTGTACAAATTCGTGATCAGCTAGAGGCATTTGAGCCTGGACTACTTTGTGCAGCTCCTGTGATTGTGACTGATAATTTTGCACATCTGCTAGTGAGTGGCCAGTATTGGTAAGGATGTGCAGAGAATTATCATAGATGTTTAGCCAGCAGAATTGTTGTGATGCAGATTGGATGCTATATTGGCTATCAAGGGGTGACTGTTTCTATAGAAGATAAATATGGAAGGTGAGTAGAAAACAAGGAGAAATAGAGGAAGAAAGAGGCAAGTAGGTGTTGTGGATAGCCTTAGCCTTGTATTTTGATCCTAGTTCCACCCTCCTGGAGGGGCTGCAGAGGATGATTGAATCTGTACACAGGTGACATCTTGTAAACCTTTCAATAAAACCTGTAAAATAAAGGCTAGAGCCAGAGATTGGGCAGTAGAAGGGGAGGCGGAGAAAAGGCTTAGGGAGAGAGAGTGAGAGGAATTGATATAAAAGGTAGACAGAAGAAGAAAAGAAGAGAAGGAGAAGAAGAAGGAGGAGCAGGAGGAAGCAGGCAGAAGGAAGCCGGTGTTGTAAGGAAGCGATGACGAGGAGCCAGAGCCGAGGTGGAAGGACAACCAGAGGCCTGGATGAACCTCAAGTTATAAGGGATCTCATAGCCGGGGAATAGAGTAGTGTAGTGGTAAATCTGCCCAATCTAGGCATGCTATTTGTACCATAATTATTGAGTTGTGTCTTCCTTTACTGGTCTCCTCTGGTAGGAGATTTACGCGACAAAATTGGTGGTTTTAATATTTACTACTACAAGTAGGGAAGAAGAAATGAAGGTGAAGGAAGAAGAAGGAAGGAGAGAAGAAGGAAGAGAGAGAGAAGGAAGGAAAGAAGGAAGGAGGAGTGGAGGGAGAAGGAGGGAAGGAGGAAGAAGAAGAAGAAGGAAGGAGGAGGAAGGAAGGAAGGAAGGAAGGAAAGGAAGGAAGGAAGGAAGGAAGGAAGGAAAGAATGGAAGAAGCCAGCCAGGCAGGCATTGAACAGATGGACAGACATTCCTGGATGTGGTTTTAGATCTAGTGCCATGACTAAATTTACTAACATGACTGAATTATACTTCATGAAAAGTATCAGCACTTACCACCTTTAGATAAGTTACAGAAAATTCACTCTTACATTTTTTTTTGTTCAACATTGTTAACTTTCTGGCCGAATTGTCTGTTCTCAAATAATATTTTATATTACCACATATCAAGCACACTGTTCTTTATTTTCCTCTATCACCCTTTACTCAACCCTCTCCACTTTTAGTAGATCCCTTTGATCCACTATGTAGCTTTACTTAGGTAGTTTTTTGTCACAATAGTGCAACACTTGAAGCTGGGTATGTTATGAAGGATAGAGATGTATCCTAGCTCAGAGTCCTAGATGCTCCAGGACATATACTTCTGCAATCAGTTTGAGTGAAGTTCTGATAAAGGATGAGATTGCAATATTAAGTGTGTCTGAGATAATGAAAGATCACATTGCCAAAGGTAAGCAGTGGAGGAGTGTTGTTTTATAAAAATTTATAACTTGGTACCATGACAGAGTCTATTCTCATTTTTGAGGCTTTGAGTCATAATCTAAGACTGCTTGCTCAGCTCCACTTTACAATGAATTCAGGATCAGTCATGTGACAACATTGGGGAGCACAGATCTGGGTACCAGGATCATTTACTACAAATGGTTCTAAGAGGTTGGCAGCCATGAGTGCAACAACTCTAGCTGTCAGTTATTGTGCATCCTGTCATTGGTGTCAAGTTGAAAGTCTTCAGGAGAAGAAAAGAAAAAAGGAAAAGAAAAGTAAGCTTAAAATAGAAAAAAAGAAAATCAAAGAAAAGAAGAAACAACAAATCTCTGTGATTAAATAATGATTTTCTTATTTTTTATACCCCATACTTCTTATTTTATAGTGTCAGCACAGAGATTGGATGAGACAAACCTAGGCAGCTTTCTTTGGGTGCAATAAAGGTCTCTGACAATCTGAGTAATGCAATTACCATGAGAAATATTAGTATTCACAATGATGTTCAGTATTGATTGTGCTCTTCTCAAGTTCTATCTTGGTCAAAATCAGTATCAGTTGACATATAAATCATGTTTCCTGGTTCCTTTACTTCTCTTAAACCTCTCAGGCCATGGTGGATCCTGTAGTCCTTAAAAAGAAAATCCATTTTTTTTTTTTAAATTTTTTTTCTAACGCCTCTGATATAAAAGAAGAAAACAGCTAATAGGGGGAAAGACTCTGTTGAAGATATGTCACTGACTGAAGTGTTTTCCAATTTATGGGAAACCAGTCCTCCAGTGTGAATGCAAAAGTAAAATAAGACAAATCCAGAATGATTTAATTCATTGAAGTATTAAAGTATAAGGAAAGAAATAAATGGGTCATTTTCCTCATTGTATGAAGAATGGGAGAAGGATCCAAGCACTAATGTGTGTATTCAGCATCCTGAAAATCCACAGAGGGCCTACAACCAGGAACCCTCTATAAATGAGCCCTTCTAACCTCAGAACTATTGCACTATGCTACTTCATAGAATTTATTGAGATATAGCAACTGCCCAAATTCTTTATTTCTGTCCTGAACTATAAAGTCCTCACTGGCAAAATTGCTTTCTTTTTGTTTTAAAAGTTTGATTTTTATGTGTATATGTGCATGTGTTTGTGTGTGCATGCGTGGGTGCAAGTATGGTGTGTGTGTGTGTGTGTGTGTGTGTGTGTGTATGGATGTATGTGTATTGACAGGGTATCTGCTTCTCTGCTGCTGGAGTTACAAGCAGTTCTGAATCATGTACATGAGTTCTGGGAACTAAATTTTGGTTCTCTGTAAGAGCAGTAAGCACTCTTAATCTATGACCTCCTATCTAGTCAGCAAGACCAAGTCAAAAAGAATAATCATTACATAATGGATAGTTACTGAAAATATAACCATTTTGGCCCAGAATACCTTATGCAATCCTAAAAAGTTTATCAATGTTTTATCAATAACAAAAATAAAGCCAACTTCTAGGTACCTCAGGTATTCATATGTGCTCAGTAGTATTAATATATTGGTTGAGTAAATAAGAAGATTATTTTGAATAAAATAAAGAAGGTGCATCTGAAAGTTGTGGCAAATTGATACACAGGCAAGTTGCCCAATGTTGACAACATCTGAATGCAGACATACTGGCAGGATTCAAACATTAATAGTTGTGTTTGTATGGAATGTCTCAATTTACAAAACCAGAGCCTGACAAATACAGAGGTGGATGTTTGCATTGAACTAAGCACAGGTCCCCAATGGAAGAGTTAGAAAGGACTGAAGAAGCTGAAGGGGTTTGCAACCCCATAAGAAGAACAATAATATCAACCAACCAGGTACTCCCACCCCCCCCCAGAGTTCCCAGGGACTAAACCAACCAGATACTCCCACCCCACCCCCCCAGAGTTCCCAGGGACTAAACTACCAACCAAAGAGTACATATGGTGGGGACCCATGGCTCCCACTGTGTATGTAGCAGCAGATGGCCTTGTTGGACATCAATGGGAGGACAGGCCCTTGTTCCCAGTGTAGGGTAACTCGAGGTTGGGGAGGTGGGAGTGAGTGGGAGAGTGGAGGAGCACCTCATAGAAACAGGGGTATAGGGGATGGGATAAGGTGTTTCTGAGGGAGAAATCAGGAAAGGTGATAACATTTGAAATGTAAATAAAGAAAATATCCAATAAAAAAAAAAAAAAAACCTTTCTTAGTTTAATCTCAGGGAACTAAACTGTTTGATTAGAGAAAATGTTTTCAGATTCTAAACAAAATAATTTCTGACACTAAATCAGGTCTGAGATAACTTTCAGGGTGAATATTTGAGAAACAAATGGAGTTAGCAGATATAGAGGTTAGAAACGTTTAGACAAGAGAATTATGTGGAGAGAGTCACAAGGATTGTCTATCAGGACCTTTCTCAATGTCCTTGCATTAGACAATTAGAGAGATTTAAGAGTGTTTATTTGGATTTGAGGAAAGTTAGGATTTGCATCTGTTCTCCACTCTCTAACCTCAGTTTGTTCTCCATGTATATTTGGTCAAATATACTACCAAATGCCTTTCCTCATTATTCTGCCTTGACTCCAAAGTAATCAAAGATGCTCCCTGAAACCACAGCTGTATGCATTTCTAAAAGTCTCCTTAAGCAAATGTTTTATGATGTGGTTCTTCTAGGGTGCTTCTTAAATTTATTTCAAAGATTGTTTCACTTCACTTGTGGGATGTGTGTGTATGTGTGTTTGTGCATAAGAAACAGAGAAACAGAAAGGTAGAGAGATACAGAGAGACAGAGACACAGAGACTCAGAGATAGAAACATAGAAACAAGTGGGGGAGAGAACCAGTCAATAGAGACAGATAAGGGTATGGAATCTTCTGAGACTGAAATTAGATAATTAACCATGGAACATCTTATATTCCCTGGTTTATTCACAATGCAAATATAAGTCATTTCTATAGACCTCAATATCTTTAATTTAAACATATTTTACCAGGTTTTCTTACTCTGCCCTTGTTTACTTCTGCCTGAATTGCTGGGAGAAAGCTCAAGTTACACATAGATTTGGAAGTTCCAGCAGATTTCTAGCCTGTAATGCCCATGTCCCTCCTACATGTGGCCACTCAAATCTAGGAGGATCTTAGAAGGCATCCTTATGTTTTCTATCTCATATTAGTGTAGTTTTCTAAGACAGAAAGGTATGTGAAAGCCATGTTTCTCTGCTACTCCACAATTGGACTTGACTTCCTACTTAGCCAATGTGTATAATCACAGATGTTCTGTAGCTGGTCAGTAACTCATTCTGTTCAGAAGCTGATGTCATCAATTCCTACTATACAAACAATTTGCTGCTACCAGATCAGATGTTTGCCCTCTTGCTTTATGGTTGCAAACTTTCACCATTCCTCTGAACTAAATTCATATCAAATTGAAAGGTCTCACCTGTGTCAATTTTACTTGAGAATGGTGAATTTATATTTAGTAAGTACTGTAATATCTGAAGAATACATTCTGCATGTATGTGCTTGATCTTTCCAAATTTAAACTCCACATTCCCCCTTTTCCAGAAGCTTAGCTTCACTCGTCTCTTTTCCACAATTTTTCTGTATCCTATAACATGCATTACAGAAGTCTCCATGCTGTATTCTAAATCCTACTATTTCTTCCAGGAACATGGTAGGTAAGAAATGACTACACTTCTCACTTTTCATTGTCAAATGAACTTTTAAGTCAGTAAATGTTAACCTTATTGCTCTTTTCATATTGGGAATCACTGCTTAGGATGTAACATTTAGGCAAGAATTGACTGGCTAGTATGTTGCAAATACATTTACTTACAGTGATAGTGGTTTTTTCTCTTTCTGCCTCTCTTTCTTTCTTCTTTCTCTCTCACACACACTGTCTCTTTCACATGCACACACATATGTGAACACACACACACAAACACATACACACAAATAGTCAAAGGGAGTTATCCTATAAGAGGGTAACACTGCCCCTAATAGACTCCAGAGGTTAATAAATGAAATAAAAAAATCCAAGTGTCAGGAATATTTTTTATTTATTTATTTATTTATTTATTTATTTATTTATTTATTTATTTATTTGATGTTCTTTACCATAAAATGCACATAACCCCTACCAAATTATAAGCTGTTGTCAATATTATTATTTAACCTCAAGATCTTGATGGTAGACCCCTATTGCAGAAGACACCATATATTTATATTCTTAGAACATGAAGTAAAGCTAATACATATTTTTTGAGTCATTTTCTTAGTGCCTTAAGATGCTACACAAATTGTAGAAGAAACCATCTCTCTTACCCAGTTGTGAAAGCTGCAAGCTATAATGATTTGATCATTAAGATATGTCCATATGTGTTATACGGGAGGGTGTATTATGAGAATAACCCATCAGTATCTCATCAGATTAAGACCTACTTCACAAGATGAAGCCCATATCTGGCAGTATTTTCTTATCAATAACCTATAATTAGAAATATAATAAGAAGTTGGAAAAGGGGCTACTATTTTGCTGCAAACTGTATATAGTATTAAACTCCATTCCCCATAAAGTGAATGACATTTACTAACTGCTTGGAAAAGGAGACTTTTTTTTTAAGGTATATTCCCTGATTAGCCAACTGTGCTTCAATTGAGGACCACACTGTCAAGAACAATTAAGAAACCCAAAGTAAATTTTAAGGGCTAAAATCTACAACATTAAGAGAATTTGCTGTATCATGGAAGAATTTTGATCATTTCAATATGACCAAAGCACATAAGTGAACTAAATTTATAGAATACAACTATTCAACTGACCCACAGGAGATCAATAACACATAAAAAAAACAACTTTCTCATTTTTTCTAGATTTCTGGCTTGATTTAATTTGCTAGCACAAGGTAGCCATCTGTAACCTAGTTGACATAATCTATAGAACAGTGGTGATCTCAGCTACAATGTCAAAAGAATGATAGGACCTTAGCACAACGATCTACTTTTGCTTGTTTGATGATTTTTATGTATTTGAAAGAGGCCTGGAAATATTTAGGCAATAATTCATGTGTTCAATATAAATTGATTGGACACACATCCTTGTTTTATCTCTTACTGTGATAGTGATTTTTGTCCAGGAGAAAAGAAATGGGTGATAAGAGAGCTTATTGAATATAACCAAGGTCATTTGGTATAGATATATTGGGCAAAATGCCATTACAAGAAAACATTGAGATGCCAGGTAAGGAAATAATACTCAGTACATCACTAGTGAACACCTGCTGCGACTTTGGATATTAAGAGAGCACTTGATCCATCTACCAACCATTTGTAGTTCTATTTGTGAGTCTGTATATTTTTCATATTTCACACATAATTACCTTTATAACATCCCAAAATAGGTATCAGATAAAGAACTGTGGTGACAAAGTGGAGGAAAAAATAAACATTCCTGATTCTTGTAAGGAGTTCCAAAATACATAATAGAAAAGGAACAAAGAGAAGAATCACTCCACATGAAATAGCCATTTGAAGTTTAAGACTGTCTAAAGTAAAGATGAACCTTTCATCATTGTCTGTGCATGATATGGAAGGATCCCCATCTTTTACATTGGGATCATCTACAGTTGGATTCTGGAAAGTCAAGAAGCTTATGATGGAAAGGATGGGGAGAATATGTAGCACATCTGCATTACTTGACACTCATTCATATATGTAGTATAATGTTTACATATTCATTATTGTGAGGATTACAGTGGCCAGAAAGACGATGATCAGTTTCATTTTCAGTGAGCCTCATAGTGTGAAAAATAGAATATAGTAATATTTATCTTGTACTTAAGTTGAATTCAATGGAAAAAATGTCATACTATTTAAGAGCATAAGCTAAAAATGTTCTGCCTGAACAAATGGCAACATGAACAAGGTTCCTTCTACAAGGAACCTCTTCTGAGAATGGACTGGATGAGAGCTCTATCATTGGGTACAAAGCTTGCAGGGTTGAAGATGGTGTTATGGATGAAGCACAGCTCTTCAAGAGGTGTTTGCCTTCACAACACAAAAGGGAGAACATCTAGGACAATGAAGAAATAGTTGAAATTTCCTATCTTTTCCTTTATTTCCAAAATTCCTAGCCTAAGATTTTTCGAGCAGTTATCAGGATTTTGGATTACCTGGTGAAAGAAATCATTAAGAGACACATCTTCAGAAACATTGCAACAAATACTACAATAGGAGTATCCCTCTAAATTCTGCAATCTACTCATTAAAGCAGCTTCACAGATTCTACACCATGGAGTATATATCAACTATGTCTTGGAGGCTGAATTCTCAGCTAATACGGTAGCTTAAAATAAAGTATATGTACATGTGTGAATAAATATTTTAAGACGGTAATGCCTCATAATATGTGTTTTTGTGTACATGTGTATATAACATACATTTATAAATTACATATTTGGAAGAAAATGTCAACATCACCTTTTTGAAAATTCTTATATGGAACAATATAGAATTACTGGTATTCACTCATTTGGAAATAAATCTATACAGAATGCAATTGTGTTAGTTTTCTTTATAATTGTTTTGAAAATGTCATTGGCATATTTTTATTCACCAGGCGTCATGGACAGCGTATACCAGTTTTCCTTTCTGGGTGTCTGCCAACCCATAGTGTTTGTGGGGGTTGTCACTTAAGCTTGGTAAAATAATGAATTGCCAGAAACTGGAAAATGGTTGCTGCAAGCATTATTTCACTGTTTCAACTCACTGGAACCTCTTCAGGTGACAATTGTTGGTTCCTGAAGTTTCAGTGAAATGAAACATTCCTTTCTCTTTAAGACCACAGAAGGTGCCAAACGTCATTGCAAAGTCATCCTAAGATGAGGCTGGTATGGTGGATGCCATATTCCTTCACACTAACTCTGATACTAGACTCTGATAGCATAAGTAAACTTTAGCAGCAGTTCTGAGAGACGTGCAGCAAGAAGTAGGATATAGAGTGATGAATAATGGAAAGGAAGGATAAATATACGAAGAGACTTAAACAGTATGACTCAATCAGATAGATGGGTAGCCCACTGGTAGAGAGACACTGTGTAGGTCCATGGGGGAAATCCAAAATTTTCTTGGTAAAGTCTGAGGAAAATAAAATCCATTATTTGATTATCTGCAGTGGAAGACCAAATGAATAGGGAAATGTTGCAGTATGAGGGATCACTGCCCCAATTTCTTTGTGACCGTTATGACCATACTTTGTGGACTAAGCATATCAGGAACTCAGAGATGAACACATTCTATCTATTTTCACTTAGAATAGAAATATTTACTGGTGCTGATTATGTATCATAGACTTATATAATAAGTATGGCAGCTTATCATTTTTAATTTGTTGAGTTATGGTAATTATGAATCACTGATGAAAAATGTTGTGCTAATAATTTATATTGCAGGACTTTAAAATTTAGAAACAGAAAATCACAGAATTCACTGGAAGCAAGATGGATGGTTTTCATGGATCAAGGAAATATATTAAGAGAATATGGACAATAAACTGAAAGTGACATCTGAGTGTCAGCTAGACAGCAAAGACATATTGTCAGAGCAAAGAGAAGGCACCCTATTGGCATGGCATTTAAACAGGAAAAAACACAACAACAGCAACATTTCTTTTTAAAAAAATCTCTGATTTCAAGACTTCTTATTTTAGAAAGGCATAGGTTTTCCATTGTCCCTGATGTATAGTGTCCCAGACATGATTTGGTGTATAAACTATAAGCCACTTTTTAAAACTATGCTCCTTTTGTCTTGATGAACACAGCATTACCTAGACCATATGAGTGTGTGATCAGGAGAGCTCTAAGGTGGGTTTTCTCAGGTTGTGATTCTTTTCTTTGCTCCAGTCATCTCAGATTTTGGTAACCATTCCTGTCTTTATAATGACTCTTTCTTACCCAGCACCTACTCATACTTAACATTTACGATTATTTCTCACAATTTATTCTTTGACATGCTCTGGCATTTCTCTTTAATGTGAATCTTATTAAATGAACTTTATTTTAATTTTGAACACAATCCAAATTGTGTTTAAATGATCTAATTATCCATTCCCTGGAATCCCTTGACTCAATTAACAATATTTTAAAATGAACTGAGAAATAGGACTGAGACTTTAATTTTTATCTATTATCAAATGGTCACCTTAAATACAAGTGGTACTGTACTGAGTGAGTGGTTCTTTTTATGCATTTATGTCTTATATGTGTGTGAGCATACAAACAAGTGTTTCTACAGCAATTAATGAAAACATGGCCATGAATTTGGAAGATAATAAGTAAGAGTATGTGGGAAGGTTTGCAGGAAGAAAAGAAAGGGAGAGTTGATTTGATTCTATTGCAATCACAAAAATTAAAAAAAAAAATCTTTATAATATACTCAAGGTATTCTACATATAATCTTTGTGTGTTAATACAAAATTATGTAAATAATATAATGAAGTTTAGATAGCTGTGAAGGTTATGAAAAATAGACAATATCAATATGGAAGATTCAAGGCATGAGACTGGCTTCCCTTTTTAAGAATTAACCACCAAAAATAAAAATGTGAAGCCTTTGATCTGTGCTTGGAGCCCTAGAGAGGCAAAACCCAAAGCTGAATTAGAGATTCCATAACCTGTTTCATTGTCAAAGCACATCACAAAGCTTCTCCCCACCATTCTCTCTACAACACACTTAAGACTGGAAGTCTGTTTTCCTATATCATTATGAGTTTACATGAAGCTACTAGAGGTTCTGAAACTGCAACACTCAATAAGTTCCATAAATATAAGAGCTAACCTATTCACATTCGTTCACTTTATAAGAAAGGACCAGAGGAATAAACCAAAGTTAATATATCCTCAGATTTAAAATATGTTAAGGAATGGTTGACATTGTCTTGCAGCTTTGTTCTATTTAAATATTCAGATGAATGTTGATCCTGCTATATTTTAACATCTTTAAACTCTAGAATTTCTTTATGCAATAAGGTATTTCTTTGGTAGTTTCTGTTTATCAATGCACATAAATTTTATGTACACATGCTGATGTTTCCCAAATTGCTTTTGGGATGTCAGATGGCTATAAGAGTGGATGTCATAGCAGGTAATGATAAAGGAGGCATGAAAATATCCACAGACACTTAGCAGCCATCTCTGAGCTGAGTGGCCTGGACAGGTTTGTCCAACCTTGGTATTATTCTTTTTGTTAATTCATTGGAAAGAAAGGGTTAAAGCAATACTTACACCAGAGTACTTCTTACAGTTACATGAAACTGAGCCTTTCAAACATTCTTCAGTTTACCCTGACATTCAGTGAATGATCAAAGAACATATATTACCACTGTTATATACATTAGTATTGTGGAGAGAAAGCAAAATTTCCAGTTAAGTTGATAAATTTCTAATTATAACAGAAGTGCAAAAGCAAAGCACTTCAGCTATTGCTGGAGATGACAGGTAGAGGTAGTCAGAGTAGGCAAGGATGAGAATAGCATGTCAAAACACAAGTGAGAAGCCACAGATTGTTGTTCAATACCAAGTGGTCAGCCATGTGATTATAAATATAAAACTGATATACATATATATATATATAATATATATATACATTATATTATATATAATATAATTGGGAATATATATGTATCTGTACATACTAAGTATATGAATTTATTATATATATATATATATGTATTCTATATATATATCATATACACATAATATACATGGCTGTGGTGTATGTATGTATGTCCATATGCACATGTATGCATGCCACAGTATGTCCATGGAAGTCAGAAAACAACTTTAGAAAGTCACCTGTTTCCTTCCACATTTCGATGTAGGTATCAGACTCAGGTTACCAGTGTTGTTGTAATATATATATATGAAATCTGTGATATATATGTAAAAACAGTTAAAGGAATATAGTATATGAATCTGAAAGCAAGCACAGGGATGAATGTGATAGGTTGGAGGGAGGAAGGGAAGGAAGAAAACAATGTAATTATGTTTTAATTTCAAAACTAAAAAATGAAAAAACTTAATAACTAAAAACTAAGTCCAATGTGTGTCCCAGACATGCCTCACAAGTTCCATTACAAAAGGATACTTGCTCAAGTGTGTGTGTATAAAGCTATGCAGATGTGCCCAGCCCAATGTCTTCTTGAGCCATTGCTGTATTCTCACTACCATTTCACCCAGAATCCATATTGGTGGCTTTTTGTTCTAAAGTAACAAATGAAAAGTATCAAAGTCTACAATCTATTAAACTAATAATTATAGTGAAAGGCGGTGTGGAAATTATAATCAAGTATAAATTATAAAAAGGAGCATCTCTCTGCCATTGAGATGGCAGAGTAGACAGTGTTTGCTGCACATGAAACTCATATCTCACTGGGGAAGAAAAGAGATGATTCCCTAAAGTTTTTCTCTATCTTCCATGGGCATACATCACACAAAACACATAAAACACCACACACACACACACACACACACACACACACCTTAGCCACATTATAATAAAACAACTATAGTCATTTTTAAAGCGCATATTTCAACTAAAGTACCTCACCAATTCTGTTTTCATCCTTCATCATCAGAATGGCTCTCATCCCACAGCAGTGGCTCAGAAGTAAGTCTTCCTGAGAATGTCCTGGAATCTAGACTGTGATTTAAAAATGCTACTGCTTCTTGGGAAAGAAAACTGTGTATTCCAAAGCCACCAGTGAACCAGAGTTTGTATTTGTGTTCATTGAAAAAAAAAAACTGAGAAAACCTGTCTCTGTGCATTAAGCGCTCTGACCTTTATTGAAATAACAAAACAGTTATTCAAAGGACACAAGGATGAATTAAAGGTAACATTCTATTTGCTAACATTCATGGAGGGAATCCCATGCTCAGCTTTCTCAGAGCTTCTCAGAAAGGATGTTTGCACAGCTCTTGGCTTTCTCAGGGGGGTGCTGAATTGTGCTTTCTAAAAAGTTAAATAACTGGATAGCAAAAAGTTTTATATGTTAACAAACAAAACTTGCATTTGAAAGCTTGAGACAGCATTAAAGACACTAAAATATGCGTGAAGAGAAACACCCTGAGACCAGAGTTTAAGCTACACATGAGTTATGATATAGCCTCCACATAGCACTACGGACATAGACCAGCTAGTTGGTTACATCAATAAATTTTTGTGATGGTAGCAAGCAGTGGCAGTTACTGTGTTTTCAAAATTATCCATTATATTCAAGATTCCTGGGGAAAGGAGCTTGGCAGATCTATCTTTTAAATTAAGTGTTTGTATTTGTGTGTGTGTGTGTGTTTGTGTGTTCCTGAGTCATAAGTGTCAGGGCCTAAGGAGGCCAGAAGAGGATGTCTGATCCTCCAAAGCTGTAGTTAGAGGCAATTGTATGCTCTCTTGTTTTGGTACTGTGAACTGAACTTGGGTCCTTTATAAAACCAGTACATAGTCTTAACCACTGAGTTAGTAAACTCTCAAGCCCTTGACTTATCAGGTGTCTATATACAAAATACTGGTCACATGCAGAAAAGCCACATTTCTGCTGACTTAACTTTTTTGAGGCATAGCACATTTCTTCAGGATTATTTTTTCCTCTTAGTGCCAAACATTGTTCTAGTAACCATACACACATTAGGTTACAATTCCCCGCCACTCACTCACTAAAATTACTCTTTCAGTATAATAGAAGATTCGTGAAGTTTGATATTGTACATATTTTCACTAGTATATGTACACATGTTTGCATGTGTTGTATAATAATTGTGTGATATACGTAGTATGTAATCTATTGGTGTGCATGCCAACATTTGTACATATACATTTGGAGGCCAGAATTTGATAATGGGTATTTTCTTTTACCTCTCTCTGCTTTATTTTATGATAAAGGACTTGTCTATAAACCTGAAGTATATTTGTTTTGTTAGTCTGGCAAGATACTCCCAGAATTTGTTGAAGTCATCTGAATAAGTATGTAATATTCATTATAACAACATGATCTATCATAGGCACTGAAATGCTTAGCCTTGTCTTCTAACTTCTAAAAGAATAGATTTAAATTGTGTTATCAAGTTACATTCAATGGCATCCTTCTTGAAATCCAATGCATCACTTGTCAATTCTAAGTAAAATGATTCTTGCTGAGTCCCTAAAGTTGTTATACTTCCTACATTTTTTTGTTATAATTATTAAGTAATAGTTTAATGTGGCTGGATGGAATTAACAATATGGTTCATAGCAGTGTGTATGTATATTAATTATTTTAAAGCTGTTTAAAGTTTTAATTATATATGTAGAAGTAAAAAGAATGGACTGATAGAAAATACAGATGATTTGTAGATTGCAAGATAAATAACAGATTTATAGGTATATACATAGATAGAGAGATGGTATGTAGACAAACAGAAAAATATGAAAGAAAGACACTATTGTAAAGTAAAGTTACTGGTGGTTAATGTATTATTAAAAATTATCTTCACTAACAATTGAATTTTGTAAGAAGGATTGTTGTATTATTCTACAGACTATACAAAACCAAAATACATAAGTGGAAGACCTTTGTAATACAAATGAATCAAACATTGTCATTGTGCTTTCACTCTCTGTCTCATTCCAATTTGGCTTTCTAATGATGGAATAATTTTCTACTGCTTTGGTAATAGAGTCACCAAAGGAAATTCTTGCCCATTTTGTTCATACTGGGATGATGCTAATAATTCTGGGCTATGAAAATCAGTCTTTTGGTTTATGGAGTTGTCAAAATTACTAAAAGTTTATCATGTATCCATTGTAAAGAGCAACTCAAGAATAGTCTGGCACCTGCTTTTGCAACCACAATAAAATTCAAGAGCCAAGAGTGAGGTGCCAGGACTAAAACTGTAAAATTCGATTCATTTTTCTATTATAGCGGTTTTTTGACAAATTGAAGAACTGCTGTTTGGTGTAAATTAAAAGGCTTTTTGGCATTTTGGAAGGCAGTAAGATGTCACACAGAATCAGGAAGAATCTGGCTCTGTTCCACAAATGTCTGGTAAGAGGACCTCTGACATATCAGTTCTCCCAGGCATTCCACTTGTTTTCTCCAGGTTGTTTATTCACATCTCTACAATATCAAATTAGCAGAAAATCCACTAAAATATAGAGTACAGCACTTGCATTTGTTCAAAGGTTTCTTGAAACTTTTTAAACAGACAAGTTCAAATTTTAAATATTATTTTGAAAAAGGCAAGTTATGGACAAACGTCTCCAACAACAGTACCACCTCTGCTGAAATCTCTATGAACTCAGCACAGGGAAGCTGCCTGAAAATTGATAGCCAAAGAGAAAAGGAAGTGACATTTCAAGAGGAGAGGTGTAATGTGAACTACAAGGAAACCCTTGTTCTTCTCTAACTAGACATAGCTTCCCATTTTGATAGTGAAATTTTGTTGGAATAAGTCAGATATATTAGCATTTTCACACTGCCTTCCACTGTTCTGTATTACGCAGACATACATGATTCATCCAAACTCATCCATACTGTTTAGTGTTGAAATGAGCCATACATTTCTCACGTATCTGAAAGCCTATGTTTGCCTATCATGATGTTTCATAGAGAGAACTAACTTCAGTAGTTCTTTGACATAAGTGCTCCCCAAGGATAACTTCAGGTTTATGTTTACATAAAACAGGTTTCATGTTTTTCTGCACCTATGTTGGTCAAGAGCTACAACCATTCACACTTTAGCAAAGTCTAAACTATTTTCAATTATATTTACCTGTTCTGTGAATGATCTATATGGATGTTAGAGATAGGAATAAGGGCAAGTTGTACATAGATTTAAGGGAAATGATCAACAAAAGGAGCAACATATCTGTTAGGCAGGTCATTCAAGAGAAAATGATGCTGGGAACATGGAATGGAATAACACTCCATGTAATATATATTTACATTTTTCACACTTATTTTAATTGCAGGTAAGTTTATAAAGCTTTCACTTTGCAGGTAGAGGCCCATGAATCTCTTCATGCTCCAAGCCAGCTAGAGCTACCCAATGAGCATCTGCCCTGAAGAACATTTTCATTGATCATGTATAATCAAGCAGGTCAATCATTCTTAAATATATGAGATTACAGCATGTTATAAAATTTTAAACCAATCTGTAAAGGCATCCATACAGGAACTAAAATCCATCTCTATTTTTTGTTGAGACACTATAGAATGGACAGTAACAACATGCTACAAGATTTTTCCAAAAGAGTTCTTACATTTTTGTCAGTACTGGGATCTATAGCATTCCTGATTGGAATCATTACAATATCACTATTTCCAGGAAATCATTAAATGCTAATTTGATTCTAGCAATATTCTATAGTGTTATTGCTAATAAAATATTCTACTCTTTCCTTGTGATTTACCATCTACTGCTATGTATTTAATATTTAAACAAGGATATTGTTCTGAGCTATCGTCATATAGTCATCATGTTAGTTCTGAACTCTATTTCATTCACTTTTTCTCTAATGATAATTCTTATTGTTTTGAAATTAATATAATTATATATTTTCCTTACATTCTCTTCTTATTCTCCAACCCTATGAACTTCCCCTACTTTTTAAAAATTCATGGCCTCCTTTTCTTTAATTGTTGCTTCTCACCTAAAAACATATATATATATTATATAATATATATTAATTTGAATAGTGTGTGTGTTTGTGTTGTGTGTGTGTGTGTATGTGTGTGTGTGTGTGTGTGTATGTGTGTGTGTATGTGTGTGTGTGTGTATGTGTGTGTGTATGTGTGTGTGCGTACACAAGCATGTGTGTTATGTATATGTCATATGTGTTATATATAAACACATAAATATATTAATATGACTCCTGAAGACATGTCAATCTATACAAACTTTCTATAGGACCAGACACTACTTTGGAATTAATACATGTCTTTACTATACCTCAAAACAAATCAAAAGGTTTGTGTCTGTTCTAAATACTAGAAAGGTTTTCAAAATCAATGCTTTTCCACATATTTTTAAGAATCAAACCCTAATAAATTTCCTTTCAGATAATGCTGTGCTTGGGATTCAGTTAAGTGAGAGCTTGGAACTCAGTCCTAAACTTTTTCAATCACAAGGAACATTAAGTCAAACATTCTTAAGTAAACACTCATAGTTTCATTGAAGGAAACCAGCTTACTTGATGTTCTGAAAAGTGCTGTTCCACATTCTTGTGCCAACTCTTGACTAGTGTGGGCTATTTTCTCCAATCCAGGCAGAGATACAGATGCCCGTTGTTTCTTCTCATTTTCAGTTAGGTAGCTGCATTCCATAAACCATGCTTACATTCCTACATCTGTAACTGAATCACTGAGTCAAGAAATCTAATGTGACCTTCACCATGTGCTAGATCTTCTCTTCAACATGGAACAAAGCAAAGAAAATAATCAGGACTTGGAGCAGAAGAAAGATAGAGTCCACTGTGTGTGTGTGTTTACATTTTATGATCAGAAATGACACACTATGTTCAATATAGTAACAAATACAGTACCCTTTTCATTCAGTACATTAGCAAACACTAATTTGGCTTTTCCACATCTTAGATGACTATGCACTTTTGACAGTGTAGCATTCTCCATCGAAATGCCATGGATCATTTCTGAATATTTACTTAATTGCCACAGGGAGAGTGTTTATGAACTTCCAAAAGCTGTGGAAAGTTTTATGACTAGTGACTCTACTTGTATTACTTCTCACTTTATAAAACCATTTACCTTTGATTTGGATTGTAATGGAGGATGTGTTGTAACATATTCCAGACATGCACTCAGCCCCAGGAAAAAGCACAGAATCTATTCAGCACTGCTTTACACCTCGTCATGATGTGTGATCCAGTTAGAGACATCAATAGCCAATGAATTGTATGGATTACACTGATGAGGTGGCTCAATGAAGTTCATGTAAGGTCAGTGTAAGTTCCAGGTGTCTCATTCACCGAGTCACTAATTGGCCTCACACAGGAAATATCCTGTGTTAGCCCAGTCCAGTTAACCTTCTTGCTCTATCTTCTGAATCTATCTTTAATTCAGGTCAAGCTTTTTTTAAAAAGACCCCTAGCCAAACTAGGTACTACGAAAGGAATTAACCAACTGTTAGGCAAGCACTGACAGGCTTCAACCTTTTACCCTTTTAAGCAGAATGAGTTTGGAGTTTACTCTGCAACCACATCAGTAATGGTGAGATTTACATTTCTTGTCACCTGAGCTACAATGAGTGACAACATGTCTTGATGGCCTCTTAATTCCCACCCCCAACCCAACAGTCACAGGGCTCTGAGAGCTCTTTTATCAGAAAACACATTTTAGAGCACAGCAGGCAGGAGCTCAGAAAGATGCAAAAGCAAAGTTGACTTCAGTCTTCTGGCATGTGGGTGTAGTCACATTTTACGTCTAGAAACACCCCAGATGTTCTTTCAAGCATGACCCTTGCATCAGATCTATCATTTTTCCAGACCAAAGCACATCAACATTGGTTTCCAGAATCTACCAGTCTTTTAATAATGAGCTATTTTTCATGTCACATATTTCTTGATGTTAAGTTGGGTGAATGAAATGATGAAAAAAGTCACATGGTCAATCCTAGGTCAGTCAGAGCTCTGTGAAGACAATCTCCAAAGTTTAGCAAACATCTCTTTGTCATTAAGTATAACCTTGGCACTTGAAAAGCAACTTCCATTCTATTGTACCAAGGATTTGGTCAAAGATTAATTGACTTTGTGATTATATCATATATCATAAGGCAGAGAATCAGTGAGAGAACAGGCTCTGTAAATGATCACTTATGATTAGCATCCAAAGAACACACACACACTAAACTGAACATCGGTCCATCAGTCCTTATTGTTCCCTCTTTTTTCTAGGGCAAATATTTTTCCAAATTCAAATAAATACATTAATTTAAAGGCTACATGTCTGAGAAAAGAAGGAAGTTGCTGGTGTCTTCGAGCCTTCCAAAATATTTCCCTCATTGTACTCTTCTGGCTTGTCATGATACCATCTAATCAAAGAGAGCTTAAATACTTCAATGAGCTCTCAAAATAAATTTGATCTGAGCAACTCTGGTCTCCTGAATTCCTGGGGTTACTGACTAGGTGAAACATGTTTTTGTTTTAATCCCTGTCTTTGCTCAAAGAGGATTAATGTCCATAATTCTCCTATCCCCATTTAATTGAGAAATGTAGTTTGAAGAGCTACCTCCCGGAATACTTCATGTTGAAGTATGACCTATCAATTGTCTATACAATAAATCTTCTGCTCACACACACTTGTACACATCCTCACTCCCCAAGAGAAGGAAATATGAACAGAATTATGCATATGTGTATGTGTTCACCTCTATTGTGAATCACAAAATATTACTGTTTACTGTCTTCATCTTAAAACTATCTTAATGAATATACTGTCTGAGAAACTCAGCGGGATTGCAACTTCCCTCTGATGCTCTAATGTACACACTGTAACAAATTACTCTTCCTTCCAATTTAGCCAGATTTTGTTTTCATGTTCTATGATTTGTGCTTTTTGTTTTCCAAATGCTATTAAAGAAAGATGTATGTAGGAATAAAGAAGCAAGGTGAAACACTTTGGGCCTCCTTTCTTGGCAGCTGAACAGGTTTTGGTAGAGCAAGGCTATAATCTTGAATAGGGAACCTTCCTGCATCTTCAAACAGATCCAGCATAAAAACAGAATACATAGGTAATTGAGAAGCCCTTGGGTTCCTCAGGCCAGGCTCACTTTTCTCCTACAACTAGTGTGACAGTTTGACAAGGCACTCCCTGCACAGTGGTTTCACTGGGCTCTTGAGGAGTCCTTAGCATATGTTAGCTGCTATAAGTTTTATATCTTACTCGGAAGCCATGAGAATCGAGAAATATTTTATTTGAAAAACATTAAATATTTTTTTTCTGACATACATGTAAAATGTGACCTGCAGTTTCTTTGTCAATAACATACAGGTCAGACTCAAGATGCTTCTGTGTCATAGCTTGACTATTCAGAAATCCTCTTGAACTTAGCCTGGCACAGTAGCTGAGTGCCTCCTGAAACCCTTTAGCCCTACTCTAACACCTTAACCTTTCTGGACCAGATTTGCTCCATTATTAGGAGTGTGTTTTTTGGTGACTAAAAAAGGTTAAAGAGAGGTCATAGTTTGCAAATGGTTTATGGGAGTTCTCATTTAAGCTGCTGAAGTAAATAACTGAACATAAAAACATGTAGTGATTAACACAAAATTTCTCTGTTTGATCTCCAGTATTCAAACAGCATTTCTCCTGCTAAGCAGATGTCGCATGTTTGTTAAAGACTTTATTTCTAGTTTTCTAATCAGAATGGTCAAAGTAAAGCATAACTATATGACTTATAGCTTAGAAGTATTTTATTTAGTTTTGTCTAAAAATTTATAAAAACTCAGAAACTGATAAATGCATCTTTTTCCACTCTCATCATTTGCCACAAATAAACATAAATATACAAAAACATAAATAAACATATAACCAGCACAGCTATACAATTATCAGACACATATGACACATAGAAATTCATACAAGCACACACAAAAACACATATAACATAAAAATGCATAAATATGTATGATGTTCATTACATACACATACACACACACACATACAATTAGAGAAAAACCTGTATAAACATATATAAGACTTTTTTCTTGTGGTAAGCATAATAAATTATCTTTAGAAAATTTTACTTTTCTCCTTGTACTATAGATAATACATTTGTATGCAAAAATACAAATATTCATATGAACATACACCAAAATATTCATATCTGTCTTTTAATTTCATGCATTTATTCTAAAATAAGTTATAAAAGACTATAATTTCAGATGAGGCAATATTCTCCTGTATGGGAAATAATGACTTTGATTCTGATTGGTGACCATTGTATGAGAAAATAAAGTCTAAAAAACAGTCCCAGAGTAGATTTGGAAGAATCATTTTAACTTCTCTGCTATGGGATTTGCCTTTTGATTAAACATACATTCAAGGATTAGAATGGCATTTTTCCTTGTCTATTTCTTTTTCTGATGGAGCTAGATAGAATAACCATAATATGTTAAGGATTCAGAGCAATTGCTTTTCTGAGTAACTGTCAGTTGATGGTCTAAGCAACAGCATAAAATTTAGCCTCCTAGCTATCAGACTAGGCTGTCTTTCATCAAGAGCTATAGAGTGGGGTGATTCACACAGCAGATATTTTTGAAGGCTAGATCCACATGTTTGCTCTCCCCAAGTCACTTCTCATTTCAGTTCTCATGGATATGTCTTACTTCTGATATCTGCACACAGAGGTGCATATGTTCACAACCAGTGTTAAGTTAGGTGCTTCCTAACTTTCTGCATATCCATGCCCTGCATTTTCAGATAGTCATATCTATTTCCATTCTTGCTAGTGCATGTGACAGCAAGGGTTTTTTTTTGTTTTGTTTTGTTTTGTTTTTTTTTTTTTTTTTGGTTTTTCGAGACAGGGTTTCTCTGTGTAGCCCTGGCTGTCCTGGAACTCACTCTGTAGACCAGGCGGCCTCGAACTCAGAAATCCGCCTGCTCTGCCTCCCAAGTGCTGGATTAAAGGCGTGCGCCACCACCGCCCGCGAGCAAGGGTTTTTATATAAGCAGTCAAAGTATTCCTCTCCAACATTCACCATGTTGTCCACATGCCCTAAGTTGTGTGTTCAGGGTTGAAGAAAGAGAGTCCATGAGATATCCACAGAACAAATAGAGTTACAGAGCACTAGGGTTGAGTGCAAAAACCCTCCAGGAGCTGTTACAATTCCCTGATATATGAACAGTGAGAAGATAGTTATGTGCAAGAGACTTTTACCAAGCCAAACAGAGTGTGTTCTCAATTCTCTCTCACCATCACATTGTATCTAAAAGGGTATTGATATTACCACATCCTCAGTGTTGTGTAAAATTATTGCCTACTTACTTGAACTCTGGGGAGTTCGTGGATGGTATTTCATGAAGTGAGAGGTCATTTTATTGTCAATGTATATAAGAATAAACCACAGCTAAATTGCTATGATATATTGTTCAGAAAGTGTCAACATAGATACATTGATTCTCTTGCACTTGTTAAAGTATAGTCACTATATACGTTAATTGGTCTTAAACACACTTTATCATAAAAGTGATTCGTACTGAACTGGAAAGCTATACAAATAATAGAATTTTCATTAAATGGTACTTTCTGTTCCAATTTCATAGTTCTAAAAGATTTCAAAGACTATCCCTCTTATGACAGTTCAATATTGTAATGCTTTATAAGCAACTCTTATTATGCTTCCTAAGCATCTATTTGTTTTATGGTGATACATTCAAACAGGTTTCCAAAATTAAGAATCATTCCAGGAAGCTTGTAAGCAGTGAGCCCCATGATGTATAAAATCCTTGAACCTCTAATTTCTAAACTCTTAAATTCTTTCACATTCAACAGGAAAGCCAATTTTTCTCATTGTATAAAACACTCAAAGTTCCCTCTCTCTGGGTTATTATTTATTATTTAACTTGGTTACTATATTATTTAAGAAGAAAAAACAGTTGGCAATGTATCAGTACAGGACGTACTATACCTGGCCAAATGATATTGATTGCATCCTACCTATTAACTACTACTCTGTAAACAATGAAAGAGTATATTGCAGTGAATCAGAGTACAACTTACCTTCTCCTGCCAACCAGTAAAGAGAAGAATTGTTCCCCATGCATGTTCCAAATAATTAAGACATTTTGGACTTTCTTGTTAAAGGTCCATAGTGCCAGGCTGAAACTCACAGATAATGGTTGAACACATAGGGATTGTAGTAAAGGAACAAAGCCAATGCAAGATTTTTTGTATGTTCTAGGAAAAATGGTCAATATTTTTAAATAACATTTTTCTTCATTTTCAACATTACATCCTAAACCCTCTAAAAATACACACATTTTTTTTTCTGTTTCTATAAATCTCTTTCTTGATGATTGTGTTATTTCTGTAACTCTAGGTTAAAAGATGAACTCATGAAGACTTTTATCTCTGTTCTCCCTTCCACAGATATTTTCTGTTTGTAAGAGCAATAATTGTTGGGATGATGCTGTCAATGGAGACCCTCCAGACGAATGAATCTAGAAAGAGCCCCATAGAGGACAATGTGTCTAGATGAATTGATAAGATGACATCAAAAGCAGAAAGGACTCAGTGAATAAAATAATAATCAATGAAACAAGAAGATAAAATGTGGGAAAAGGGGCCACAGTGGAGGAGTCCTGGAGGCTTCCACATGGTGGGTCCCACATACAGTAGAAAGGTCTGGAGTTCTAGAGGCTGGAGGCTTTGGCTTTGGCGATTGCAGGCCCTAATGATACAAGGAAGTCCTTCTTTCCAAAAGGGTTTATTTTCATGGCGGGTGGTGGATGGATCTGGATGTACCCCCCAAAACTCAGGGCAAACCTGAGTTAAATAGGGAGGGAGAAGTGGGAAGGGTCTGGGAAGAATGCTTAATTGGCTCCGCCCTCTGACCTTCATTAGTATGTAAATCTCTAGGGCCTGAGGCCTGTACTCACACCCTCTACCTGTACACTTTGGAAAAGGCTGTAATGGCCTACATGACTGAACAATGTAGGTCCATAGAGATTCGACTGCTTGTTAGGACCCTGGGTTCTGGGGATACAGCCGAACTCCTGCTGTTTCTCCCTTGGAGTCTCGGGGTTCCAGGCCCATGCCCAGCCAAGAACCAAGATACCCTTGGGTCGCGGTCCCACAATAAAGAACACCTATATTTAGAATTAAGCACAGAAAAGAAACAGATGCCAGCAGACCAAAATGAAGATAGGGCATAGAAACAACAACACAAGAGCAGAGACCAGAGGTCAAAAGACTAAGTGTGACTATATTTCCTGAAAAAGGAGGGATGATTAAATGAGGTGTAATTTATCACTGACATATAATTGGCCTATATTTTGAAATACATGGAAGTACCACTCAAATTTAAAAGGATAAGACAGGGAAGACAGAATTCATTTATCAGATTTCTATTGAAACTCATCTGGTAACTTTGTGGAAACAGAAAAAACAAGTTAAAGGAAGTGAGAAGAACTCTGAGACTCTCTGTTTCATATAAAAGGCTTTTGGCATGGTGGGTTTGAGTTCCCCTACAATACCTGCCTCATTTATGCTTAATCAGTAAATATTTATTTAAGTATTTATGAGTATTATGTGAACAATGAAACTGTATAAGAGAAAATTAAATAAGGAATAACTAACATGAATGGTTTTATTTTTTTCTTTTCTCTTTTTTATTGGATATTTTCTTTATGTACATTTTAAATGTTATCCCCTTTCTCGTTTCCCCATCCCCGAAACCCCACTTCCATTCCCCCTCGCCTGCTTCTGTGAGAGTGTTCCTCTACCCACCTACCCACTCCTGCCTCCCGGCCCTCAAATTCCCATACACTGGAGCATCAAGCCTTCCCAGGACCAAAGGCCTCTACTCCCATTAATGCCAGATATGGCCACCCTCTAGTACATATGCAGGTGGAGCCATGGGTCACTCCATGTGTACTCCTTGGTTGGTGGTTTAGTCCCTGGAGCTCTGGGGTGTCTGGTTGGTTGATAGTTTTCTTCCTATGGGGGTGTAAACTCCTTCAACTCCTTCATTCCTTTCTCTAACTCCTCCACTGTGGACCCCATTAGGGACCCTGTGCTCAGTCCAATGGTTGGCTGTAAGCATCTTCCTCCGTATTTGTCAGGCTCTGGCAAAGCCTCTCAGGAAATAGCTGTATCAGGCATATACTCAGAGGTTGTTTTGTTCAAAGAAGTAATAAGGACACATGCTCCACTATGTTCATAGCAGCCTAATTCATAATAGCCAGAAGCTGGAAAGAACACAGATGTCCTTCAACAGAGGAATGGATATAGAAAATGTGGTACATTTACAGTGGAGTACTACTCAGCAATTAAAAATAATGAATTCATGAAATTCTTAGGCAAATGGACGGAACTAGAATATATCATCCTGAGTGAGGTAACCCAATCACAAAAGAACACATATAGAATGCATTTCTTAGAAAAGTAACAAAATACTCATGGAGCAAATACAGAGACAAATTGTGGGGCAGAGACTGAAGGAAAGGCCATCCAAAGGCTGCCCCACCTGAGGATCCATCCCATATACAGTCACCAAATTCAGACACTATTGTGGATGTCAAGAAGTGTTTGTTGACATTGATGGTTTTAAAGTAAGGCATCAGAAAATACTTTGTCAGCAAGGAACAAATTCAATAGTCCTACCCAACTGCAGCATCTTTGAACCATGATAAGTATCTCTTACTTGGTTGTAGCTATAGACAGCTGTCTAATTAGACAAGATTCACTCAAAAGGAAATCTACAACTAGACAGAACCTACAGATCAACAGATTCTGAGGAATTGAGCCACAATAGATAAATGTAAATCATCGTGCATGCATTTAGGGTGGAAAGATAGTAACAAACAGCACACAAGAAAATATACTGTGATTCATTCTTCATAGAAATGGCTAATAACAGGATCAGAACGATGGGCAATTTAAATGGACAGGTTAATGTGTAAGGGAGAAATTTGCTGGTATTTCATCTCTAAACAAAGAACTCCAGGCAACTAATGACTGCTGGAGAAAGAATTAGATTTTTTCAATGATGAAGCCTGTACTTTTTATTAAATGCAGAGTGGTCAGCCCTAAAGCCATAACTGAAACCAAAAAGAGGTCAGTGGGCTGTGTGTGTGCAGGATGTGTGAGTGTGTGTGTGATTGTGTGTGTGTGTGTGTGTGCATGTGATCTCATGAAAGTGATATATTTCAATTTCAATTAAAAATATACTTTAAAAGAATTACACACTCATACTTAAAAGACAAGGTCATATCAGATTGGAAGTAGTAAAGAAGCAAAAGCAAAAGCAAAATAATATTCTTAATTAAATCATGGCTGAGGGTGTGAATCTAAATTAGGATGATATTTTCTAGTTCCATCCATTTATATAAGAATTTATCAAATTCATTGTTTTTAATAGCTGAGTAATATTCCATTGTATAAATGTACCACATTTTTTGAGTCCATTCCTCTGTTGAAGGGCATCTGGGTTCTTTCCAGTTTCTGGCTATTATAAATAAAGCTGCTATGAACATAGTGGAGCATATGTCCTTGTTATGTGTTAGAGCATCTTCTGGATATATACCCAGGAGTGGTATAGCTGGGTCCTCAGGTAGTGATATGTCCAATTTTCTGAGGAACTCCCAGACTGTTTTCCAGAGTGGTTGCACCATCTTGCAATCCCACCAACAATGGAGGAGTGTTCCTCTTTCTCCACATCCTCGCAAGCATCTGCTATCACCTGAGTTTTCTATTTTAGCCATTTTGACTGGTGTGAGGTGGAATCTCAGGGTTGTTTTGATTTGCATTTCCCTGATGACTAGGGATGCTGAACATTTCTTAAGGTGCTTCTCGGCCATTCACATTTCCTCAGTTGAGAATTCTTTGTTTAGCTCCATACCCCATTTTTTAATAGGGTTATTTGGTTGTCTAGAGTCTAATTTCTTGAGTTCTATGTATATATTGGATATTAGTCCTCTATCAGATGTGAGATTGATAAAGATCTTTTCCCAATCTGTTGGTGGCCATTTTGTCCTATTGACAGTGTCCTTTGCCTTACAGAAACTTTGCGATTTTATGAAGTCCCATTTGTCAATTCTTGATTTTAGAGAATAGGCCATTGGTGTTCTGTTCAGGAACTTTTCCCTGTGCCTAGGTATTTGATGGTCTTCCCCCCTTCTCTTCTATTAGTTTCAGTGTGTCTGGTTTTATGTGAAGGTCCTTTATCCACTTGGACTTGAGCTTTGTACAAGGAGATAAGAATGGATCGATTTGCATTCTTCTGCATGCTGTCCTCCAGTTGAACAAGCACCATTTGTTGAAAATGCTGTCCTTGTTCCACTGGATGGTTTTTTTGTCAAAGATTAAATGACCATAGTTGTGTGGGTTCATTTCTGGGTCTTCAACTCTATTCCACTGATCTTCCTGCCTGTCTCTGTACCAATACCAGGCCGTTTTTATCACTATTGCTCTGTAGTATAGCTTGAGGTCAGGGATGGCGATTCCTCCAGAAGTTCTTTTATTGTTGAGAATGGTTTTCGCAATCCTGGGTTTTTTGTTGTTCCAAATAAATTTGAGAGTTTCTCTTTCTACTTCTGTAAAGAATTGAGTTGGTATTTTAATGGGAGTTGCATTGAATCTGTAGATTCCTTTTGGCAAGATGGCCATTTTTATTTAATTAATCCTGCCGATCCATGAGCATGGGAGATCTTTCCATTTCCTGAGATCTTCTTCAATTTCTTTCTTCAGAGACTTGAAGTTCTTGTCATACAGTTCTTTCACTTGCTTGGTTAGATTCACCCAGAGGTATTTTATATTATTTGTGACTATTGTGAAAGGTTTCATTTCCCTAATTTCTTTTTCAGCCTGATTATCTTTCATGTAGAGGAAGGCTACTGATTTGTTCGAGTTGATTTTATAACCTGCCACCTTGCTGAAGTTGTTTATTAGGTTTGGGAGTTCTCTGGTGGAGTTTTTGGGGTCACTTAAGTATACTATCATATCATCTGCAAATAGTGATATTTTGAGTTCTTCCTTTCCTATTTGTATTCCTTTGACTTCTTTCTGTTGTCTAATTACTCTGGCTAGGACTTCCAGTACTATATTGAATAGATAGGGAGAGAGTGGGCAGCCTTTTCTAGTCCCTGATCTTAGTGGGAATGCTTCAAGTTTCTCTCCATTTAGTTTGATGTTGGCTATTGGTTTGATGTATATTGCTTTTACTATGTTTAGGTATGGGCCTTGAATTCCTGATCTTTCCAAGACTTTTACCATGAAGGGATGTTGAGTTTTGTCAAATGCTTTCTCAGCATCTAGTGAGATGATCATGTGGTTTTTTTCTTTGAGTTTGTTTATACAGTGGATTACATTGATGGATTTCCAAATTTGAATAATCCCTGCATTCCTGGTATAAAGCCCACTTGATCATGATGGATGATTTTTTGATGTGTTCTTGGATTCGGTTTGCTAGAATTTTATTGAGTATTTTTGCATCAATATCCATAAGAGAGATTGGTCTGAAGTTCTCTTTCTTTGTTGGGTCTTTGTGAGGTTTAGGTATGAGTGTGATTGTAGCTTCATAGAACGAATTGGGTAGTGTTCCTTCTGTTTCTATTTTGTGGAATAGTTTGAAGAGAATTGGTATTAGGTCTTCCTTGAAGGTCTGATAGAATTCTCCACTAAAACCATCTGGTCCTGGGCTTTTTTTGATGGGTAGACTTTTAATGACTGCTGCTATTTCTTTAGGGGTTATGGGACTGTTTAGATGGTTTATTTGCTCCTCATTTAACTTTGGTATGTGGTATCTGTCTAGAAAATTGTCCACTTCATCCAGATTTTCCAGCTTTGTTGAGTATAGGCCTTTGTAGTAGGATCTGATGATTTTTTTAATTTCCTCAATTTCTGTTGTTATGTCTCCCTTTTCAGATCTGATTTTATTAATTTGGATACTGTCTCTGTGCCCTCTGGTTAATCTGTCTAAGGTTTATCTATCTTGTTGATTTTCTCAAAGAACCAACTCCTGGTTTTGTTGATATTTTTTATAGTTCTTTCTTTTCTACTCGGTTGATTTCAGCCCTGAGTTTGATTATTTCCTGATGCCTACTCCTCTTGGGTGTATTTGCTTCTTTTTGTTCTAGAGCTTTCAGGTGTGCTGTCAAGTTGTTAATGTGTGGTCTCTCCAATTTCTTTTTGTAGGCACTTAGAGCTATGAGTTTTCCTCTTAGCACTGCTTTCATGGAGTTCCAAAGTTCTGGTATGATGTTTCCTCATTTTCATTCATTTCATTCTAGAAAGTCTTTAATTTCTTTTTTTATTTCTCCTTGACAAAGTCATCATTGAGTAGAGCATTGTTCCGTTTCCACATGGATGTGTGTTTTCCCTTGGTTCTGTCCTTATTAAAGACCAGCCTTAGTCCGTGGTGATCTGATAGGATGCAAGGGATTATTTCAATATTTTTGTATCTGTTGAGGACTGTTTTGTGATCAATCATATGGTTATTTTGGAGAAGGTACCATGAGGTGCTGAGAAAAAGGTATATTCTTTTGCTTTAGGATGAAATGTTCTATAGATATCTGTTAAATCCATTTGGGCCATAACTTCTGTTAATTTCAATGTGTCTTTGTTTAGTTTCTGTTTCCACGATCTGTCCATTGGAGAGAGCAGGGTGTTAAAATCCCCCACTATTACTGTGTGGGGTGCAATGTGTGCTTTGAGCTTTAGTAAAGTTTCTTTTATGTATGTAGGTGCTCTTGCATTTGGAGCATAGATGTTCAGAATTGAGAGTTCATCTTGATAGATTTTTTTCCTTTGATGAGTATGAAGTGTCCTTCCTTATCTTTTTTGATACTTTTGGTTGAAATTCGATTTTATTTGATATTAGAATGGCTACTCCAGCTTATTTCTTGGGACCATTTGCTTGAAAAATTGTTTTCCAGCCTTTTACTCTGAGGTAATATCTGTCTTTGTCACTGAGGTGCGTTTCTTGTATGCAACAAAATTCTGGGTCCTGTTTATGTATCCAGTCTGATAGTCTACATCTTTTTATTGGAGAATTGAGTCCATTGATGTTAAGGGATATTAAGGAAAAATGATTGTTTCTTACTGTTATTTTTGTTATTAGAGGTGGAATTATGTTTGTGTAGCTACCTTTTTTTGGGGGGGTTGTTGGAAGATTACTTCCGTGTTTTTTCTAGGTTGTTGTTTCCTTCCTTGTGTTGGCATTTTCTGTCAATTATCCTTTGAAGTTCTGGGTTTGTGGGAAGATATTGTGCAAATTTGGTTTTGTCATGGAATATCTTGGTGTCTCCATCTATACTAATTGAGAGTTTTGCTGGGTATAGCAGTCTGGGCTGGCATTTGTTTCCCTTAGGGTCTGTATGATATCAGACCAGGATCTTCTGGCTTTTATAGTCTCTGGTGAAAAGTCTGGTGTAATTCTTATAGGCCTGCCTTTATATGTTACTTGACCTTTTTCCTTACTGCTTTTAGTATTTTTTCTTTGTTTTGTTTATTTGGTGTTTTGATTATTATGTGACAGGAGGTATTTCTTTTCTGGTCTAGTCTGTTTGGTGTTCTGTAGGCTTCTTGTATGTTTATGGGTATCTCGTTCTTTAGGTTGGGGAAATTTTCCTCTATAATTTTGTTGAAGATATTTACTGGCTCTTTAGATTGGGAATCTTCACTCTCATCTATACCTATTATCCTTAGGTTTAGTCTTCTCATTGTGTCTTGGATTTCCTGGATATTCTAGGTTAGGAGCTTTTTGCATTTTGCATTTTCCTTGACTGTTGTGTCAAGGTTTTCCATGGTATCTTCTGTGCATGAGATTCTCTCTTCTATCTCTTGTATTCTGTTGGTGATGCTTGCGTCTATGAGTCCTGATCTCTTTCCTACGTTTTCTATCTCCAGAGTAGTCTCCCTTTGAGATTTATTTATTGTTTCTATTTCCAGTTTTAGATCCTGGATGGTTTTGTTCAATTCCTTCACCTGTTTGGTTTTGTTTTCTTGCAATTTTTTAAAGGATTTTTGTGTTTCCTCTTTAATGGCTTCTACCTGTTTACCTGTGTTCTCTTTCAATTCTTTAAAGGATTTTTGTGTTTCCTCTTTAAGGGCTTCTACCTGTTTACCTGTGTTCTCCTGTATTTCTTTAAGGGAGTTACTTATGTCCTTCTTAAAATCCTCCATCATCATCATAGACGTGATTTTAATTCTGAGTTCTGTTTTTCCTGTGTGATGGGGTATCCAGGGCTTGCTATGGTGGGAGAACTGGGTTCTGATGATGTCAGGTAACTTTGGTTTCTGTTGTTTGTGTTCTTGCTCTTGTCTTTCGCCATCTGGTTGACTCTAGTGTTACCTGTACTCACTGTGTCTGACTGGAGTCTGTCTTTCCAGTTATCTTGCTTGTGTCAGATCTCCTGGATTCCAGATGTCTCTGTGTTCCTGTAATCCTAAGCTCCCTCTGCTCTGGATGCAGTAGGTCCTCTAGGTTGTCTCAGGATCAGGTGTTTCCACAGGAGCAGACCAGCTAAGGTCTGCCCCAGGCAAGAAGACCAGCGTCTGGGCGCAAGGCCTGTCTCTTTGAGTAACCCCTGCATATGAGTGGCTGGGGTTTCCTGATGGATACCACATTTGTCATGCTTTGTGTGTTTTCCCTTGAATGTACACAATAGCACAGTCTGAGTCCCATAAAGTTATGTAGGTGAGAATTCAAGAATGACCTTGAATGACTTCCTTTTAAGCCTTTTGTTGCTGTAGTTCTCTGAAAAAAGAAGGTTGTATCCTTTTGTATTTCTAAATCTGAAGCTAACTCTCTTGGATTGTTGTTATTTAAATGACATCTATCTGAAGTTACATTATGGTCAAAATGAATACATGGATTTCTGTACAAATTAGGGTTTTTCTAATTTACAATGATACAATTGGAACAATAAACTTCATAATAACAGCAAAGTAGCTAATTAACATGATGATCATTTAATTTTACTTTTGATAATGCATGTTTTTATTTAGACTAATACGATGTAAATTATATCCAACAGGCTTTAAATGTCTTCTCATTTGAAGCGTCTGCTCAGTGGAGGAGAACCTCAGAGATGCAATCTTATTTTGAAGGAGGAGGAGGCAGAAGCAAAATCATGAGCTCTTCACTACCCAGATGATTGACTTGAAAGAGCAGGAATGGGTTTGTTGTTCTTTCCCTGCACTTAGTAAAGGAGATTCAATTAATGAGAGCCAAAATATCTACCACTCACACAGCTTTCCTTCCTTCAACTTTTCATTTATTCTTGTATGAGAACCTTATTATATTTTATATTTTATTATTGTATTGCACTTATCTGTGTGTGCAAGTGTGTGTGTGTGTGTGTGTGTGTGCATGTGAGCAAACTCATAGATGCCCTCTATAACACGTTAGAGGACAACTTCAAAGAATCAATTCCTTCCTTCACTTATGTGAGTTAATTGAACTTGAATTTTCAGTCTTGGCATCCAACCCTCTACAAGCTATGCCATCCTGCTAGTTAAACCATTACAAGACATTTTTTTATATATACTTTTGATTATGGTCTCATGTTACAGGGTATTGATGGGCACCTTTTAGAAAAGTTTAAGGGATAAATCTATGTCCAGTATTAAGGTCTATAATATTTGATGTATTTTCCAGATAGGAGTATATTTAATCTGACAATATATATAGACTATAAACATCAAGGGAGCCAGCATGACCTATGTGAGACTATAATCTTAAGAGTAAATAATTGGGTAGAATTTATTAAAGTAAACTTGGAGTCAAGGCCTTTTTTGTCATCTGACCCTCCATATGACTAAAGATTAGAAGACATTTAAAGGTAAAATGATAGAAGAAATCAGAAATGTAAGATGAATAAAATATTTTCATGTCTTAAAAGACATCATATGGAATGAAGGAACTGACAGGGTTTGGAACCTCATATGAAGCACAATAATAAATAATACCAACCAACCAGATTCCCCAGAGCTCCAAGGGACTAAACCACGAATCAAAGAGTACACATAGAGGGATCCTGGGGGCAGCGCGGCAGGCCCTGAGCCTATACGGCAGCAGCCTGGGACCTGCGAGTTGGAGGCTGCCTGGAGAAAGGGGAGGTTCTGGGGCAATGCTTAATTGGCTCCACCCTCTGACCTTCATTAGTATGTAAATCTCTAGGGCCTGAGGCCTGTAGTTACACCCTCTACCTGTGCACTTTGGGAGGGGCTGTAATGGCCTTTGTGACTGAACAATGTAGGTCTATGGAGATTGGACTGCTTGTTAGGACCCTGAGTTCTGGGGACATGGCCGAACTCCTGCCATTTCTCCCTTGGAGTCTTGGGGTTCTAGGCCCATGCCCAGCCAAGAACCAGGATACCCTTACGCAGTCCCACACAGCTGCATATGTAGCAGAGGATGGCCTTGTCTGGCATCAATGGGAGGAGAGGCCCTTAGGTCCTATAAAGGCTTGATGCCCCAGTGTAGGGAAATTCGAGGGCGGGGGGAATGGGCAATGGGATAGAGGGTTGCAGGTGGGGGGAGGTAACCAGGAAAGGAGATAACATTTGAAATGTAAATAAGAAAATATCCAATAAAATTGAAAAAATGACATCATAATACATAAATCTCTTTTTAAAAACCAAAGACAAATAAAATTAAAAACAAAGTAACCCATTGTGATCAGAGGGGAAAAAAAACAAAAAACAAAAAAAAACAAGGTTTCTTATTTAGAAAGCATGTGATTATAATGACTATTCCTGGTTGTAAACGTGACTATAACTTGAATGAAAAACAGTCCAGTATAGGAGGTCACACCTGTGATCCAGATCTTGAGGCTGGAAGACACACGTTTCTGATCTGGATCTTGGCATGGAAATCTTTGGCATAGTGGCCATGGAAAGGTTAGGCCCAGGCAAGGTAGTTTTTGCCTTTATTCTCAGGAGATTGAGGCAAGGAGATCTCTGAGTTCAAGGTCTGCCTGGAACAAAGCAAATCCCATATCCATGCTTGGTGGTACATACCTTTAATCTGGGTCACATCTTCTGGAGACCTACAAAAGGACATTGGAAGAAGGAAGAGTCAGTCTTCTTCAACTGCTTGCACTTACTTGCCAGCACATCTGTTAGAACATACTTCTACAGAAGATCAGCTGAAACAACTAGCCCCATGGGACTGAGTAACTACTAGATTCTTCTCATGCACAGCAGCCCATTGTTGGGTTAGGTGGACTACACAGAATTTAATTCATTACAATGAATTCCCATAAAATAGAGAGGTATTCTATAAGTTCTGTGACTCTAGAGAACCCTGACTAATACAGAAGTTCATACAAGGAGCAGGGTATTGATGTGATAGGCTTGATCATGCTTTTGTTTAGAGGAATGTGGATTTGGGGTCTTTGGTTGGAAAAGAGTGTAATGCTTTAAATGAATCTCAATGTGCTATCTTAATAGGAACATGGAAGATTTTGTTACTGAGAGTGATTTGAATTGTGTGGTCCTAGCCCAAGAGATTTCAGTGAAGTATTTCAATATGTCACCTAGAGACTGTTGTTTTGTGGTATTTTAGTGAAGAATTTTTGCCCTTGTCTGAAGAGTCTACCTGCGGCTAAAGTGAAGAGACTCAGATTAATTGCATTTGACAAAGGAAGTCTCAGAAATGCCCATCATAGACTTTGTTCTCTAGTTAAGTCTCATGAAGAGCATTTTAACAAGCATGGCAAGCTGAGAATATATATAGTTTGAATGTTAAAGAGGTATCAGGAAGTGAAATGGAGCTGAGTCCTGTGTTCAAGGAGTAAACAGGATTAACTAATTAATTGAATTAAAGGAGTAGTGACCAAGGAACTATATCCATCCCAGCTAAATTTAGGTCCAGGCATGGTAGTATAAGCCTTTAGTCTCAGAAGGCAAAGACAAGCAGATCTCTTGAGTTCAAGGCCAGCCTAGAACAGAGCAAGTTCTAGGTGAAGAAAAACTTAAATTCATGCTTGGTTGACTACACCTGTTTTCCAGTGATTAGGAGACAGGGATGCAGACTTCTTGAGTTCAAAATTCTACAGAGTTGAGTTGAGTTCTACAGAGCAAGTTCCAGCGCAGCCAAGCTTAGGCAGTGAAATAGTTGGAAAACAGAAAACTGGTGATAATGTGATTGAACTGGGGACTGACCATGTTCCAGCTCTCAGCAAGCAGCAGAACCTAGCAGCTTTGGTCACATAGCACTGGTTTTAGAGTCCAGAATAGAAGAGACTAGTGGAAAAATTGATGTTGGTTAACTGGAGCTAAGAAATTAGTGATGATTAAGAAGAGACCAACATCACTGAGGTGAAATCTTCAGGAAAATGTTTTCTGAGAGCACAAAGACGCTGTGTTCCAGAGATAGCTTAGGTTATACCTAGAGCTGCAGTTATACTTGGTAATGTATAAGAATTACTGAGGTAGTACTGGTTTTGAAAGCATAAAGGGATCATGACAAGCAGGGGAAGCTTGACACTGAGAGGCCATGGAAGGTCACTGGTGAACGTGCACCCTCAGTTGCAGTTGATGGTCCAGGAATGTAGGGGTCATTCCAAGGACTTAGGCTTGGCACCATGAAGAGAACTTATGAAAGACTATTGGTGAAGCCTAGTTGTAGCAGAAGACTCTAGTGCACTGGAGATACCAGTATCATGGGATGATTACCAAAGAAAGCAGTGGTAGTGGAGTGGATCAAACTGAGCTTGGAGTACTACAGAGGGCAAAGCTGGAGAAGTGACACCAACCCTTTAGAGGAGCCCAGAAGATCATGTGTGAATCACAGACATTGAAACAAGAAGCTATAACATTGAAGTTGCCTAGGAGACCCCAAGATGTTCAAGATGCCAGAGCCATGAGGTATCTGCTGAGAAAAGCTACTAACAGGGAGGGAACTAGCCCAGGAAAAAGAAGTTTGTTGCAGTCAACAAAGATGAGAAAGAAGTTGAAGATCTGAAAACTGCTTTGACATCAGCCATGGAGATGCAGAATTTAGAGTTTGTCTAGCTGACTTACTGTCTTGCTTTGGGAATTAGTTAAGTGATAGGATGAGTCTCACAAAAGACTTTGAACTTTGGACTTTTTAACATTGTTGAGACTGCTACAGATTATGGGGACTTCTGAAGTTGGACTAAATGTATTTTGCATTATGCTATGTTTAGGTATGGCCCTCATAGACTCATCTATTTGAACAAGCCTATGGGGAACAGAGGGTGGAATGTTGTGGTTTGTATATACGTCCAGGGAGTGGCACTATTAGAAGGTGTGGCCCTGTTGGAGTAGGTCTGACCTTGTTGGAGTAGGTGTGTCACTGTGAATGTGGGCTTTAACACTCTCATCCTAGCTGCCTGGAAGCCAGTATTCTGCTAGCAGTTTTCAGATATGATGGGGAACTCTCTGCTCCTCCTACACAATGTCAGCCTAGACAATGCCATGGTCCTGCCTTGATGATAATGGACTGAACCTCTGAACCTGTAAGCCAGCCCTAATAAAATGTTGTTTTTATAAGAGTTTCCTTGCCCATGGTGTCTGTTCACAGCAGTAAAACCCAAACTAAGACAGTTGTTATACATAATGATATCATGGAGTGTTCAGAGATTGGCTGGTCTGCATGATCATAACATTAGAATGTGAAATTCTATCAGAATAGTACTGGAAATAGGATTTTGTCAAAATGAAACAACATATAGTAAGGAGAGGTATTTCAAATGAAAAAAATTTTTTTCCAGCATGCATGAAAACAAAGGATAAACACCAGAACTTCATGAAGTAGGTGTGGTGTACATGCCTGTAATCACAGCACTGAGGGAGGAGGAGGAGGTAAAAAGCTACTAGGGGAAGATCATCTTTAGCTACAACTCCTAAGACTACAGGAAGCTATGTTTTGCTTAACATTTTATTTGTGATACTTAGTGTAAGTAGCAGAAGACTTGGTGAACATTAACATATATAATTGTCTTAGGTTACTATTGCTATGAAAAATACTATGACCAAAAGCAAGATGGAAAAGAAGGGGTTTATTTGTATTACACTTCCATAGTGCTGATCATCATCAGAGGTTTCACTGCAGGAACTCATGCAGGTCAGGAACTTATGCAGGTCAGGAACCTGCAGGCAGGAGCTGATGCAGAGGCCATGGAGGGGTATTGCTTACTGTTTTCTTCATAACTCTCTTAGCTTGCTTTCTTATAGAACTCAGGACCAAGAGCACAGGGATGGCACCACCCACAATGGGCTAGGTTGTCCCTATCATTCACTAATTAAAACAATGCCTTACAGGCTTGCCTTCAACTCGATTATCGGGAACCATTATTTAAGGCGAGGTTTTCTTCCTTGGAGATAACTTTTGGTTGTTTCAAGCTGACATGAAGCTATCCAGCACAATAATTTAAAAAAAGAAATATTTAAAAAGAAAAAGAAAGGTTCAAACATACAGCTGAGATTGCTAGGTCTGTGTGGTCAGTGTCTTTCATCTACACATCCTGAAGACTTTATTCTTAGTTCTCAGTACTGTTGTAAACATGTACACTGTACTTTTTGCATTTTAGGGTTCTCAATGTGTTGTTTCCTTGACTATTTTATTTTTGAGATTATAAAATAATTATATCATGTCCATCCTTTTGTTCCCTCAAAACCTCCTATTGTCTCCCTTCTTGTTCTTTTTCAAATTATTTCTTAAGGGGAAGAAAGAAAAATATAGTTTTTTTCCAGAAGCCTCACTCAACTCGAGTAAAATGCTATCATATTTACTGAAGTATGCTGTCTTAAATATTTATTTTCATGTAATTATTTATGCTACACAATTTCTAAAAGAGGCGTTTAAAGTCTGATGCCTGTGAATGCCCTCATGGGGATACTCAAAGGAGAGTAATTCACTCATTATTTCATGTTATAAACGTTTGCAAACTGACCTCAAGATTATCATAAAGCTGCAGCAATCGAGACAGGGTAGTTGTGGTAGCAAACGAGCCAGATCAGTGGAGCAGAGTGGAGCACTCAGAAATGGATCAAATGAGGCTCAGAGGAAAAATGAACTGTTGTCTGACATAGGGGCAGAGACAATTCAGTGAGGAAGGAAGTCTCATTTTCACAAGCAGAAGCAGTGTGACTGTTTTATACACAAAGGCAATCTAAACTTTGACCTTGAATTTTCCCCCAACTATATGCACACAATGAACCTGGACTTAAATACAGGATACAAAACCAAAAGTCTTCTAGAAAATATTGCAGAAAAAAATGTCTCTCTGCCATTATATTTGTTGATTACTTTTATATACAATACTGAATATATGACCCATGAAGTAATATTGCTAAATTGGATCCTATTAATATTAAAATCTTTTACCCTGTGAAATACATTATGAGGAGAATGAAAGAAAGCCACATACTAGGAAAAATTGCAAAACATATCTAAATTATTTTTCAAAATGTTGTAATTGACAATATTTGTGTTTATGTAGTTAAAAAATTATGTTCTGGAATATGTTTGTAATTGGAAATGCAAAATAAACCTAATTAATATGTATATTCCATCTGATATTTAGTAGAAAAATCTCTTCTCAGTCATTTTCAAATACATGCTTTGTTGCTACCTAGAGACAGTAACTTATTAAAAAAATCTAAGAATGAGCAAAAGAGAGGAGCATAGAGCTCAAGAATGAACATGTGTAGATGGTCAAGTAGACAATGTGTAAATCTAACAGTGTTAAATATTATACATTATCAAGTAAGTGCAAATTTGAACAACAGTTTGAAACAACCATGTGAGTACTAGAATATCTAAAATCCAAAATATTAACTCTAAACATTAGGAGAACTGAGAGCAATGGAAACTCCAGTTTATTTTTTATAGTCTTTCCAATAGAGCCACACAGCAAAACAGCAGCCTATCTTATGTAATTAAGAACCAATTTTCAATACATTGCTTTAAAATTACTCCAGTATTCTTCCAAGTCATTTGAAAAACTATATCCATATTAGAAAATGAGTACTGTTTACACTATTGTGCCAGCATGGGATGATTCTAATAATATTATAGTCCCACATCTCCTGGGTCCATCATAGAATTTTTTTTTTAAATTCATTGGTCATTGTTCTAGGCACTCGTCCTCACAGTATCCGTCTCAAAAGTGTGTGCTTCGTTCACAAAATGTTCTTTCCCATCAAGTTGACCAATAACATGATCTTGTCTTTTCCACATGAGCTCTTACAAAACCCAATTTTCTCTATCCATATATCCTGTGTCTTTTATTTCTAGCATATACCAGATTTATCAGTGTCCTATGATTATGGAATGTAAGTGGATACATTCAGATTCTCTTCAGTCTTCTTTTTCAAATATCGTCATTTTGTTATAGACAAAAGTAGTCGATTCTTTCACAGTTACCCCCAACAGATTATTATAAATATAGGAAACCCATGCTGACTGTGATCTGGAGAAGCCATTAAGGATGAATATGATTTTAAGCAGAATTAAACAAAGCACATAAGATACAACAATATGTACTGACACCCACTGATTTGGAAATGAGAATAAGTCCTATTCATAATATTCCTTCATTTCAACCATATACTAAAGATTAGTTTTACTAACACCATTCACAACAAAGATCTATATTCCAGTTGTACTGTTACCAAAATGATACTTATAAGCAAAGAAACAGCTCTTAGCAACAGATGGATATCATTACAGAATAGTAGAGCCAATCAAAATGCAGAGTTGTGGAGCACACTTCCAACAGACACAGCTGCATTACAACTCCCAAACCTAATACACAGATCTTTGTGGAAGAGAGTGTAGAAAGATGATAAGAGCTAGAGAAATAGAAAATTTTATATGAGACTGTGTTTCTTAGGAATGTCATAAGCTATATTCATAAATCCCTACTAATGTGCTTACCTAATTGTGATTTGGAAAAGGACAATAGACATGTTAATTTAGAAAAGGAAATCCAAGGAGATCTCAACTCTACATAAAGATCTACAGCAACTAAGGATGCTGAAAGTCGGGGAAATCATCTTCCTTAAGGAACAGTACCACTTGGTTATTCAATACCAAATGATCATCTCTGAAAAATAGAAAGGTAACAAATGTTACAAAGGTAATATTGTTCAGCCTGAGCAAGAAATGTATGCATGTATGTATGTATATATACTATATATATATATATATATGCTGTATATATATATATGCAATACATATATATGTATGTATGTATACATACATATATATGCAATGAAAAAAGGAAGAAAGAAAATGATGTAGTTATATTATAATATCCAAAATTAAATGTTTAAAAAGAAGAAGAAACAATATATAATACACTTGCCATTTAATATGCCTGAATGTCTATGTGTTATGTTCTGCAAGATGTGCTGAGGAATATAGAGAGGATTCTTGGCAAGTATTTATAGAAATTAAGTACTGAAGCTTTAAATAAGCTACATAAAGGAAGAGTAAGTTCATAGAGCTTTTAGCAATTTCCCCTCAATAATGAACTTCAAAACACCTGTAGTACAAGGACTAGATATTTTTGGCGAATTCAGCAAGTGAGAGAAGTGTACACCTCATAGAGAACCCAGGAAGAAATTTGCAAAAGCTCACAACTGTTCAGAATACTTTGTTTGTTTGTTTGGTTGGTTTTTGTTAATCTGTTTCATTTTAAGACTACTCAGTGGAGTATAAAACCATTCTCAGAGGTCAGGCATCAAGTAATAGTACAAGAATCCACTTTTTTTTTTGGTAAAGATGGTGTCGGCATTTGACTTCAATGGGTGGGCAATGAGGTTTTCTGCAAATCTTTGTTCCAGTAATTTATTTACTGTCAGTTCAAGCTGATCTATTGTAGACCTCCTGAGCAGGAGTGAGCCTATAGAAGTCAATATTATGATAAAATACAGCCCCCAAACCTCTCTTTCTCTAGAAAAAGAACCAAGAGGAGCCCAGAGGTTTTTAACCAACAGTTTCCTACTGTTCTACAGACTCAAGGCAGACCCCTAGTGAGGAATGTGAAGCTCTGGAGTATTGTCACAAATGCATTAATCATATGGTTGTTTGCTGAAAGGAAGATATTGATGTGTTAGTTTGTAGCTGGGTACTTGCTAGCATTTGTATTTCTGAGAATATATAAAGTCACATTCCTATTTCACAGATCATTTAGGAAAGTTACTGGGAAAATCTGAGAAACCTAAGAGGACTCCGAGATTCTGACTCCAGGTCTTGGTTCAGTTGAATGTTCTCTGTCTTCAATTTCCTGCAGTTTTGGATTAAAGACTCTTCTTTTTCCCATATTATAAGTTGTTCATCTCATAAACACTAGTAATTTCTAAAATCTAGATAAATGTGGCCCAATATGACCATAAGAGGATAATTCAATTAAACACTCATGAATCCAGGGAATGGTTGACACTTTTTTTTCCCCCAGGCTTTCTGTATACTCTCCAATTCAGGCTCCAAAGGGTTTAAACATTTTTAAATTAGCTGAGTCTGCCCCCAGAGATCTTCGTATCTTCATTTGTTTTGTTTGATCACATTAACTTAAAAGTTGCCTCATATATTTCTGGAATGTGTTTCAGGACATAAATACGATAACAAAATTAACATTCCTTCCCCGAAATGTTGAGCTTCAGGCTGAGCTAAGAGTCTACATCATCTTAACTTTCTTCATTTTAGCTCTTTGCACATCATAAATTTAGGTTAATATTTCTGGATTGATGTTTATTTTTAGATGTTTTCATTACTTACGTGAGTGTGAAATGTGTTTCTTAAAATCTATTCGCTGAGTCTTGTTTTAGAACTTTTCTGAATTATGTCATGTTCAAAGTGTTATTAAGTACCTTGAGTTGCTTTCAGCTTACAGGTACACATTTCCCATTTTGGGGGAGATGGGAGGGTTACTCCTACCTTTGTGCACTTAATTAAAACACAAAGGAGGCTTAATTAGAGTAATAAATGCAATTAGAAGCATCTGTAATGAGGAAACTGCTGCTCAATGTTTAGAGCCTCAGAGAGGGGATGGCCAGATGGATTAATTAATCAATGCTAACTTTCATTTGTTTAAACTCTTTGAGCTTCTCTGGCATGAAGAAACAACACAAACACAAGGCATGGATGTTATTGTGACTAGGTAAAAAGTCTTTCTGACTCTACTTTCTTATGCGCACCATAAAAAGAGCTCTCATTGTGGAAGCTGACCTTTGTTTTGGCCAGATTCCCTACCCCTACCACTGCATCTAACAATACTGCCACAGGTTGTCATACAACTGAGGAACTTAAATACTCATTTCCAATATTTCAAGGAAGTTATTTCTACACCAGATAAAATGATACTTCATTTCTTTTGTGTCTGCAGCTTTTGTGCTGCCTCTGTTTTCCTTTCCTACTATGGATACCAACCTTGTTCTGTGTGTGGAAATGATTTCTAATGTTACTGTCCCAGCTATATCACAATAACTGAAATTTCTCAAATGACTCATAACTAGAATAAATCTTCCATAAAGTGATAGCTTATTACTTTTAAGGAATTATGTTAATTAAAATGTATTTGTTGGGTTTCTTTTCATCTCTAATGCAACATTTATAATTGAATAATATTTTTGCTTGAAAATCAAACAAATCAATTTTTGAGATGTAAATGGCGGCATGAGTTAATGCTGGCTGCACATGCACAGTCAAGCTACTGCTTTCCTACATAAAGATCCTAACTATATCATATTGCACGCCTTTCTTGAAGAGTCACACTGGTCCTGGCCAGACGTTCTTGATGGCCAAATTATGAAAAGCTCAATGGACAATATGATCCTTGCCCAAAATGTGCAGGGCAATTATCTTAATGGGGAATGTCATTCCAGATTTCCTAGTCTGAATGTTCTTACTGTCGGAAATTATATTTGAATTATTACATGCTTGGGTGGCTTCAAGAAGAGCAGAGAGCTATTTATTTAATGCAAGCCACCATTACTTCCTCTTGGTCACAATTTGAGAGATCTCTTCCTAAAATAGTCACTATGCACTGACAAATATGATGGACGAGAAAGATACAGAGACATCATCTCCTAAGACAATGGAAACAGGGACAACTTTCCACCGATTTTCAGGTGATAGCTGTCCTGGGATGTTATCTCTGAAATTTTTTGTAGAATTATGGAGAACTTGTAGTTTTTGACACAAGGTAAACAAAAGTTTTATCCATACAAACAATTTCATTTTTCTTCCTGATTTGTATGTTCCTGAGAATAAATTGAAAGTGAATAACTTCTTAAATACTCACACAATTTTTTTACTAACCATGTGCAATGTGCACATCACATATTGTTAATAAAAATCTGGAATTTTACCTTAGATACAATGACATGTACTCTCTGACATGTGGTATTTGGTTACCTCTCAAGCAGTGGCATCGTTAGCCAATATTCCCTGTGTTTTTTTTTTTTTTTCTCTTTGTACCTGTAGTACTTGCTCTAGTTATGAAGAGTGGCTTTATCTTCATTCAATTGTAAAATTAGATTGTATGTGAAAGAGTAGAATTCTGTAATGTAATGAAATTTAACATCAAATTCTGTGAGTAGGGAGCAATTCCAAAATATGAGATGCAATTAGACAGCAAATAATATGTATCGCCACTCCAAAGAAATGGTATCTGCACAAAATTAAATTTGGAGTAAAACCACAAAAACTCATAGCCTCCACTATTTTCAAAAAGGAAAGGATTCTCTTTTTGGTCTAAGTCTGAAGGGCATCCGTGCTGAGGGGCAGCATAAATTGAGGTAATAGAGAAAAGGATACAGAAAAATAAATAAATAAAATGATAAAGACATTTAAACTTGTTTTGGAGATTTATAGAGAGTATCAGTTTACCAGGGTACCTTGGAGGTGATAGAGTTTGTATGTCCTGTGTAGTGAATGTGAACTGATGCTTGAATTTGTGAAAAGATGAATATCATAAAGAGTTAAAAGTGTAATGCATGCAGGGCAGTAAAGAAGGAAAGAAAATTACTGAGGGAATCTATGATCCACTGACATTCTAGAGGAGTTCACATAGTAGTCAATCAAAACATAAAAGTATGACATTATGAAAAACATGGAAGTGAATAATTCAGAAGTGTGTAGACTAAACTAAGTAGTAAAGAAATCATGGAAGAACTTATGAAATTCCTAGGCTCAACATGAAAACACATTTTTTAAATTTTTATGTATTCATGAAAGATAGCCATAAGACAGTAACTTGTAGATAAACTTGACTGTGTAAAATTGTCAAAGATCTCAAATGTACAAGCCAAGAATCTCCTGAAACGCAACAAAGAAACACTTCCAAATTAGTAGGTGGAAATAAAAAGTAAAGATGAGATCAGAAATTAATGGAACAAAAAATAAATAACACAAAGCAATGCAAACAACAGTGAGTTCTTTGATAATAAATAAGACTGATAAACAATGAAACTAACCAAAAAGAAAAAAATGAAAACAAAACAACAAAAAAATAAAAACAGACTGGTCGACAGAAGTTGAGACAAAGATCCGTATAACATATTAGGTATGGATAAAACAGTTGATTATTAAGGGAAATATTAAGATGAAAACTTAATGTGGTCATTTTCATGTTTTGTTTTTGTGATTTTATTTAAAATTAACAAACAAAATAGAGGAAAACATTATGAATGCCTACTATGTGCACTACTCTATACATGTCAGTGGATTACAGATTCCCCACTGTTTTTATGCATGTAATTATATTTATTTCTTCACTGTGGTGCATACAAGAGCTAACCAATTTCAATTCACTCTTCTTGAGAGTGACATATCAGTTTGGTCTAATAAGGACTATGAAATTACTGATAGAGTGCTTTTCAAAGTCCATTAAGTCCACTAGATCTATGATGTAGTTCTTTGTTGGGTTTCATCTGCACCATAAAACTATGGTTGAGAGAAAACTGTTCAATATATTTCATATGTAGACTGTATCTTTCTCTATATGTTCAGTATTATTTGTTTCATGAAGTTATATACACCAAATCCACATACAGACACACACAGGTACACACAGAGACACACACCAAGACACATACACAGACACATAGAGGTTGGGGAGGGAGGAGGAGAGAGAGATGTTTACATCTTCTTGATTAGCTACATTTTTATTAATGTGTAGCATCTTTATTTATTTTGAAAATTTTTGACATAATTCTCATGTCATAGGCTATATAATACCTATTCTTTGTGTCCACTTGCTTATTTATAATATTCCATTCTTTGAATTTCAATGAACTATGATAATATTGGACATATGACATGTTCTCTTCTATAACAATTCTTTAATTTGGATGTTTGCTGTTTACTCATTTTGGACATAGCTGTGTACTCCTTCTGCCTTCCAGGATTGTTTCTCCTATGTCACTGATTTCTACAGAGTTGGTCTTGCCCTTTTTTCTTCCTCCTTGTATAGTATTCCTTTAATAATTTTTCTCTACTGTTGTGTTAGTGACCATGAATTTCTTTAGTTTTCATTGATATTTGGTAACTTATTTCTCCATCAAGTAGAAAAGAAAGAAGAAACTTTGTTGGCTATTACTTATCTTCATGATTGAAATATGACATTCCAAGCTTTTTGTAACTTTCAGGATTATAGCGGAGAGGTCTGATATCATTCTGACAGATTTATTTCTGAAGATGAATTAGATGTCTCATTTACAGCTTTTGTAATGTTTCTTTGTTCTATAGCTTTAACATTTTAATGAGAAAGAATCTTGGAGACTTTTTTAGATTATATCTACCTGAAGTAATAAATCAATTCAGGAGTCTAGATAGAGTCTTATTAAAATTCAAGCCCTCAACTTCTAAGTTCATATCGTTCCCAAGACTGGGAGAATTATCTGTTTATTTTCATATCCTTTTAGCTTTGATCAAAGCAACATATTCTCCTGTGTGTGTTCTTTGGATTCATCTTTTTTTCATCGTCTCAAGTTGTTGGAGGTTGTGGTCTCATTTGATTATTTCTTTATGTCCTGTATTGTTCCCAGGTTGTGAGAGTTCTTTTGCCTCCACTTCTACCAGCAATGTTCTTCTCTTTGTTTGATTTCTCTCCAACAATGTTTTCCTCTGTGTTTTATTTAATTGACAGACTCATTTCCAACATTTGCATTTGGATCTTTTTCAAACTGTCAATTTTAGTGTGGAATTTTTCCTCTATGTTGTTCAATTACTTGTCTATTCAGCTAACTTTACTATCTACATTGCAACTTTTGTATCTGGAAGACTGATTGATTTATTGTTTTCTTTGTTTAAATTGTCTTTAAGATTGCCAATCACTTTGTAAGGATTATTGACTATTTTTCAATATAAGATATTGAATCATTTTCTCTGATATTTTATTTATTTATTTATTTTTCGCTTCAGTTTTTGAGAAGATTTGGGCTTTGTACAGACATTTGCCTTACTACTCTGTTTCTTATTGTTTACATTTTGCCCATGTTTGGAAGAAAATCTGTTAATGTTATTTCCTTTTACAAGTATTTACATTATTTTATTTTACAGATCCTTTTTAGCAACAAATCTTAATTTTGATTTCTTTCTGATCCTGGATGCTGGTTTGGAGGGAGAAATAGTTACTGATCATAGGAACGGCAATATTGCAACATGTCTGGCATGGAAATGGACCCAAATGGATGCTTTAAGTAAATGTTCAATAAAAATATGCTTTAGGGAAAATGTAATTTTAAATATTATTATGTAAAGAAAATATAATTAGAAAGTAAAAATGAGAAGAAATAAGGAAAGGGGGAGAGAAGTAAAGGAGAAATCAAAAGAATCTTTGGTAATTGAAGATAAATGAAAACAAGGACCCAATATAATTGTTCAAAAAAAAAAAAATCAGAAACCTAACCAACCAAGAGAAAGTGAAAATAAAACAAGAAACAATAATAAAAGTTGAAGACTTAAAATAAATGAGTAAGATAAAAGTGAATAATATAAAACCAAACATTAAAATGTCCATTAAAATATCTTCCTTGATGAAACAGGTATTTGGATAAGCCAAGAAATTCTTTGGAGTTGCCTCTGTAGTACATGAACAGATAGATACTTATGTCTTAGGAACTCAAAACATTTAGTCCAAAAAAGTCTGTCTCAAAGCTTCCTTCTGGCCCAAACGGCTTCATTTCTGTGCAGGGCTCAAGCAGCACAATGCATGTCATGCTTGCCCTGCCCACCTTAGGATAAAACTTGCATGTGCATATGCTTGCCCAGTTGTGCTAGAAACTATACATCTAGGGAGTAAATTCCAGTTTCTGAAGTTCTGGGCACCATGGACAAGGTCTTGGATTTATCTGTATGGCTGGATAATCTCTAAACTGGCTCAGGCCTTCAGGGTTCTACCTGGACTGCAACCTCCACCTGTGCCTGTCTGTGTCTAGTGACTTTGTGTTCAGGTCAGTGTCTGTGGTTGTTCACAGAACTTTCCAGTTTCCTTTTCCCTGAGCTTCTGAAAAGTGGACTTGTGGCCCTGAAACACAGTAGTATACTGTTTTCTGCTTGTCCTCTTGTGGATCAGTAATTGGCAGTGTGGCTTGCTCTAGGGGATTGAGTCTCTTTCTCAGGTTAGTCTTCAGCTTGCAGATCAACCATCTCAAATTTTGGTTTGGATCAATTTTCATATTTATACAGAATCCAGGTTTAACTTTCATTTACAGGTACCAAAGCTTACTTATTCTTTCTTTTATTAAATTAGGAAAATTTCATTTTCTCTGTGATGTATGGTATTTTTTTGTTTGTTTTTTGTTTTTTGTATTGCACATTTCTGAAAATCTGAAAATAAAAAATAAAGCCCTATCTGAGAGTTAAGCTGAAAATTGCAGATCACGAAGTCAAACATTCTGGCTTTCTCAACATCTCTGCTATTACAACCTTTTTCCTGAAAGAAAATAAATAAACATTTATTCACTCCAAATAGTACACAAAGAACAGCCAAAAAAGTAATGCTTTCCAAGCTTAACTTGATGAATAAAAAGTTTTTCACGGTTGTTAAATATGAGCGTGTGTGTCTTAAAGTCACCTGCATCCCTGAAACGTCACCCAGCAAGCAGCATAGAACAGTTTCCTTTTCATCTGGCACACAACTCCACCCACTGGTCCAGAATTTGTTAACTGTTAAGTGACTGGGACCAGGAATTCTCATGAGTCTTGTAAATTCTGTTTCCTACTTCAACCTTTCTCTTCTACCCTGCAGGGAACGTTTCTCTATGGAGAAAACATATATATAGCGCACTTATCCATGTTGATCACACAAGTATTTCTTTCTAGGGCTTATTTCTAAGTAATATTATGCATACATATCTATATATGACAATAAAAATTAAATATTCTTGATCTATAGGAAATCAGCAGTGCTTACATTCTTACATTTGTGTGTACATGCATATACAACAGACACTCACAGACACACACACACATACACCTCATAGACATTAGAGTATTGGTAGACTCATACTTGATATTAGAAGATATAGTAGCTTGTAGGTTTAATTAATTTCTTTAAATCTGGATTTTTTACTTCAATCATATTTTCATAAGTTTTTCTGTCCAAGAAAGTAGGGAATAAAAAAAAAAACAGTTTAGCAAGTCTGGGTTGTTGCAACATTGGGAATTTCAAAAAGAGTTGTGGCCTTTGGTGAGCCTTTAGGAGGTAGCTTCTGAGTGGCAGATCATTTTGTGTGTCCAAATCCTTGGTAATACAGACTGGTCTGACAATGAAAGTTCAGTCTGACACTATAATGTTTTGTCAATGCAGGCTGTTCCTTTGCTGGAGAACAGAACTTGAGCAGCTGAGGGAGCTTCGGGTTTGTGTGACTGAATTCCAATATACATGCTTGGTATTTATATACAAGCAATCTCTCATGTGCTCTGGTATACCGTATCTCATCAGAGGATGGAGACCTGCTCTTGGTCCCATGGACTGGGGTCTTGTTCTTCTCTCCTATCACTTTTTCTGTGTGGCTGCTCTCTGTGATAAACTTTAACTTTATGTGATAGAGTTTTTGAAAATTATTTCTGTGCATTATTTAGAGAATCATCAATCCTTGAGGAGGTCTGGGGAGATTCTCTATATCTTTCTTCTGTTTGTCTTTCAATAAAGATTTCTGTCATTCTCTTTTGCCACAGGTTTGTATTCTTGGAACTAACATATGTTTTTTTCCCTCAATAACAATGCATTTAAACAATTCACATATTCACTTTTTTGCTACTTTCTTATCGGTTCTTATAATGTTGAATTTTTAGTTGAACCAATTGCTGATCTTAGCACAAAGGCTGCAGTGACCTTTTCTTCTACAAATTTAGAAACCATTATACAGATTCATAACGCAATTGATCCTATTACATAAGTGGTCACCCAAGAAGCTCCCAAAATCAAGAGTGAATTAGAACAACTGATGTGTGATTGATCTCTTTACTTTGGACAGTGCTGGAACAGTGACAGTTATGATAATTAGATTTCCTAATGAGGATTGTGTGTTTGAAGCCACATGCTACTATATCTTGTAGACAGTGTATCAAATGCTCATGGAATGCACATATAGAAAACACTATTGAGTTTTTTGAGAAGCTTTGTTAAATAATCTGAGGATTCCAATAAGATAAAGTATGCAAATTCTACATTTGGATTAAAAGTCTACACTGAATTATCCTCATATAACAGAAATAACTGATGCTTGCTGAAAGCACATACTTTGGTCATCAGTGTGACACTGTCATGGCAGTAGGCTTTGCTTTCCGTTAATTTGTTTTACTTTCCCTTCCTTCCTTCCTTCCTTCCTTCCTTCCTTCCTTCCTTCCTTCCTTCCTTCCTTCCTTCCTCCTCCCTCCCTCCCTCCCTCCCTCCCTTCCTTCCTTCCTTCCTTCCTTCCTTCCTCCCTCCTTCCCTCCTTCCCTCCCTCCTTCCCTCCTCTCTCCCTCCCTCTCCCCCCTTACAGGTTTTGTAATATCTAAGGCTTGATAAACACCAGGATAAATTAGTATTCCTTTGCTAAATATCTTCTTATTTTAAAAGTATCAAAATGATGATTATGGCAACTGGTTTTTGCATGGTGTCTTAATCATTTTTCTGCTGCTGTGCTAAGATGCCATGAACAAGGGGCCTTATGGAAGAAAGATTTTGGATTTTTAGGATTAAGTTTCCAAATGGTGAGAGAACATCATGGTTACAAGAAGTAGGATGCTTTGTGCTTACAAGTGTGGGATGCTGAAAGCTCACATCCTTTATGAGAAACACAAAGCAGAGAGAGGGATAATGGAGAATGATGCAAAACTTTTGAAACCTCAAAGCTCTTCTCCAATGAGTTAGTTCTTTAACAGAGCATACTTCTCCAAGATAGTGATACTCACTAAAGATCAAGTGCTCAAATGCCAAAGTCTGTGGGACACTCTTCACTCAAACCATTGTATGTAGGAGAACACTTACATTGCAAATAATTGTAGAACGATTTTAACTGTTAAATGAAAGCATTTCATACAGCTTCCATGTTGTTTACCTTAGCAATAGTAAAAGGAAGTGATTTAGGTATGCAGTAGAATAGCTGTTAGAGTAACATTAAAAAGTCTCTATCTGTGTCTCTTTCTCTCTCTACCTCTTTCTCTCTGTCTCTTTCTCTTCTTCTTTGTGTGTGTGCACACACACACATCATCACCACCACCACTACCACCACTACCACCACCACCACCACCACCACCACCACCACCATCACAATGTATGTTCAGTCCTGAAAAATGATGTTTTCTTTGTGTTTTTGTTTTAGGTTGGATTTTGCAGATCCCTTAGATAATCATTTGTGTGCAATGTGATCCGAAAAAGAATGTGTTCTTATAGGAAGAGGAGAAATATAGGGGCTACTAAGCAGATACAAAGAAAAATTCTGAATAGTAGATAAAACAACTGTTACATCCATCACAGGTATTAAACTGAAACTAACCAAAAGAAGAGCTAGCAGCGCTAAAAATCAGGAAAGGTGTGGTAATTACGAGGGCTGTGAAATGTAATGGATTGTTCTGGCATCCTCTATATCTTGGAGGAAAACATTAAAGGTAGAAAGTGATTCACCATCAATCAAAGGATAAGTGTAATTCCCTGGGAGCTTCCACTAACAGCAGAAAAGGCTAAGGATCAAGGCTGTATGTGACAATCACAAGCATAGTGGAGTTGATTTCTCCATTTCACTAAATAATTAATAAACTGAGCAGACATGTGGAAAGAGAATGGGGACATCTGAGATGTAACACTCCAACTTACATTTGAAGCTTTCTCTGAGATTTGTAGACTGTTCAATAATTTTTTTTTTCCTCTGTGTTACAGCCTAGTACTTATCCCATGCTTGAAGATGATGCTAAGTATTAAAGGACACCAAGTCTTTTTATATTTCCTGGATAAACAACAATAGAGCAATGATTGAATCATATGTTAATCCATCAAAAGAATTATGGGTACTTCCAGGAGGGGAAACCAATCTTACCTTATATATCCATGCAGAACCTAGCTTCTGCATCAAAGCTAGCATCAAGGGAGATATAGGACACAGATGCTGAAAGCAATGATCCTAAGGGATGCAGCATAAAGTTAGACAAGTGAGACTTACTGATGTAGGGTTGCTCTTCCACATCATAGAATTGATGGTGCCGCTGAAAGGATCATCCAAACAGCTCTTACAGATCATTATAATATCAAGTGAAAATATGAGGAAAATTTCCATGTCAAATGATAGAGAAGTTGCAGTTTCTTGTACTAATGAAAAGAAAAGAAATACGAGCTCAGAAGTGGATAGGATACCTAGAGCTGGGAAGACCATACTCTGCAGGAGCCTGGAGAAAATCCTTCATATATAGTAAGAAACACTCAGGAAATGACCACTTTTTGTCCAGTTCACCATGACTCAGATACCAGGAATGCCAAGATGCAGCATGATATGCAGCAAAATCTCAGAGCAAGACTGAGTCCAGGCTTCCATGGAAGCAATTCACAGAGCAATACCTACTAAGAACAAGATGTGCACTCTTACAAGACTACTTGATATGTGCAGACCAAGTCAAGTGTATAAACTGCAAAGCAGAGTATCTTACCTCCTGAAAACTCATAACTTTGTTACTAAAACTCCAATTTTCATTCAATTTTTTTCTTCTCTAATCCATTAACAGAAACTGGGTCTCTTCTGGGAACAACCCTCTGATACCTTGGGAAATATATATGGTAATGATACCTTCAGAGTGTTCCCAAAGAGATCAGACCAGCTGTGCTGAAAGTGGCAAGTACATCAAAGGCCTTTGGGAGACAATTCTCTTCAGCTCCCCGGTGTATCTACATCTTTGGCAGCAGAGCATTGATTGCATTTGTTCTGTGTGTTATCTTTTCAAGAATGCTTGTTTAGCAAAGAGCAGTGAAAAAGACAGCCAAAGTCTCTCTGGAACAAAGCATCTAGGACATTGTCATCCCTTGGGATATAAGGCAGAGAGACATGCTCCTTGTTTGAAGGTCTGTATTATCCTTAGCTTATTTTAGAGTTCTTAATAAGGTCTCTATATGTTCCAGAGATCTTACTTCTCTGTGAGTTCTTTAATGTGAACCATTCTAAGTTATGATGTGTCACTGTTTCCCCACCTACTCACAGAGATATGAAAATTCCATATCTGGTTTGTTTCTCTGGGTCTAGAAACAACATACTTTATAATTGAGATATTCTTTGGAAAAGCACATTTGCTGACATTAAAGGTCACTAGTTTTGGTAACTCCAGAAGGAAAAAAGTGTATGTTCCTAAGATATAGGAAGAAAAAAAAGAATGTGTTCCTAGGATATAGGAAGAGACCTTCTGTTGGATACCTGTTTAATGATGTAGGCACAAAACCCTGGGACAGCAAACCCATTCAGGTTTCTGGATTCCAGGTGGAAGTTCACAACATGCACCAAAGAATGAAAAGATTTTCAGAAAATGTCCCAAAATTTTATGTAAGGCACAAGAGGAATTATTCAGCCATTTGTCATTATGCGCCTATAGAATCAAAGGCATAGTTTCATGTTTTCTTCCACTAAGAAATTTCTTTGGAAATTTCCAATGTCAATCTGTCTGGACATAGGATTTGCATCTTCAGAGTGAGACAGAAATAGTCTGCTTTTCAGGTATTCTATGATCCACATAGCATTCACAAAACCTGTACCTGTACCTCTTTGTCACACATAATTTTACAGCTTTGGCTGATCCATTGATGAGATCACTTTTCATAGGAAGGATCTGCCATGATGTGAAGAAACTTAACACATCACTGAGTCCTGCTGACCCTGATGTCAGCTGAAGTACACTGGACCAAACACATATGACCTAACTTTCTACAACTCTAATCATTTTTTTTTCCTTAGGTTGTTTCTCTGAAGTATTAAGTCATGGTGACAAAGAAACAATTAACATATAAATATAGCCCTGCTAATATAAATGAGTTACAGTTGCCTGCATCAGTAAAGAAGGCTAAGAACACTTTTGAAGAGGAATAAAAACAATTTTAACATAAACCCAAAATAATCCAATGTATAAAAATTATAAAACAAATCATATATAATTTCAGGAGATGAAAATAGCAAGAAAACTTTACCAAAAAGAAAACATCAAGCTGGTGTGTTTCTCTATAGTGGGAAGAAAAAACTGTTGAGCGAAGGATATGTTTAAGTGGTAGCCATTCTCACCAGAGAAAGGATGTTTTAAACTCATGAAGGTTAGAATATCTTTTTTCATATTATGTCAGTTTTGTGATGTATGATTAAAAATAATAATTTTGTAATCTCTGAGAAAAGTACAGTGATGATTGCAAGTCTTCCCAATAGGCTGTTGGAAGGGAAGTACATGGGACCATTTAAATATGTGTAGAGAGATGAGTGGTCTAATGTAAGGATAGGGAGTTCTATTTGGTAGTGGCACAAATCCTTGCTGAAGCCACAGATATAGATGTTCTTTCTATTTTGAGGCACACAGAGCAGTGAATAGTGAAGAACCCATCTCTTCATAGGCCATGTATGTAAATGCCTGACAAAAACTGGGGCACGAACTGCTTTGGAATCTGCTGCCTCTGATGTAGGTGTCTTGAATTTGAGTTTACTCATTTCTAAACTGGCTTAAATTAGACAATATGGGGATCACATTAGTAAAAAGACCTGTTCATTTCCCCTTGCTACCCAATAATATTATAAATATTTCTATGATGAAGTATCAATAGATGCTATTAAAAGTGAATGTTGCAGTACTAAAGCAAATGTCCTGGTTTAGTTCCAAACACTAACATGGTTGCTCAAAACTATCTATAACTCCAGTGGCAGGGCATTTGATATACTTTTCTGATATCCACAGGCACCAGGAACACAAAGGAGTATGTGTAGATAAAACACATAAAATAAAAATAAATAAATTTTATAAAATTGAATGCTACATGTATTTAAATAGCTATATATTAACATTTATTTACCCATATATTTTTAACTATCATATTGTGAGATTCCTAGGGTTACAGAAAAGGGCCAAGGAAGTTTTAACCCCAGATACCTCAAACATGAGAATAACAGGAGTTGGTTCCCTATCCTCTCCCTATTTGGAACTCTAAAACTACTCTACCACCATCAATCCTAGTAAGAGTTTATTACCCTGATAATTATCAGGTTTCACTCTTTGTTTGACATGATGAGATTCCTCACCAGACTCTAAAACCCCTAAATATGTAAATGAAGCATCTTCCAACATACCTTCCCTGGATAATGGTACATATCCATATAAACCTTGCCTCAGAGACTTTGGCCACCTTTCCATGGACATAAATTCTCCCTTCTTCCCACTCCCAGGTAAATAATCCAGTTCTCTAAAGCTATTCCCAGTATGTTTGTTACCTGTGTACTCATCACAAACCAAGACGCTGAACTGCACTCACTCATGCCCAGCTAAGCATCCCTCCTTTCAGTCCTGCTAGGTGCACAACAGGCCTGGCTACCCCAAGGGAGAAGCAGACACAAGGCAACAATTTTACTTCCACATATTCCCTGTTTTCCCTCTACCAAAAAAAAAAAAAAAAAAAAAAAGCAATTCAACCTGCTTTAATACTTCAAAAGGTATGAATCATGTTGATTTGATCTTATATCCTGACTGTGGTTTGTGATCATTTAAGCTGTGGTATGTAGGTATATGAGAATTTTTGACAGAACAAAATTGTTTACTGATTAAATAGTTGACATGAATAGTACTATAAAGAGGAAATTTGAAGTGCCTAAGGCAAAAACATTTCTCTGAGCTCTTTAATTTTCCTACTTAGGAATAATGTGGGGAATTTGCCATGTATTATATAAACCATGATGTACAAATTTTAGTTTTTATTTTCTCAAACTTAGACACATTTTTTAGTTTTGATTTTTTAAGTTACAAGTCTTGAAATATAAATATAGAGAACATTTATCAAATTTACAATTTTAGAATTAATTTCTTGATTGTACTAACCTTTCATTCTATTGGTTATTTTTTCAGATGGAAAATATACCTTTTTAACATTTGGTATCTTAATTTTTAAAAGATTTCTACAGCACCCTCATATGTGTATGTAATGTATGTGTATATGCATAGTGCATACATGTACATATATGCATGTGTACATGGTTTGAGTAGCTGAAGATGTCAGATGTTGATATTTGATGTTATTTTTATTGTCCTTCACCTTATTTTATGAAGCAGAACCTCTTGCTGAAGCTGAATATCACAAGTTTTCTAAAATGGCTGATCGGAAGTTCTAGGGGTTGAGCTCTCTCTAGTTCCTAGTTCTAGGATTAAAGACATGTATGACCATGCCCAACTTTTAGATAGATATTGGGGAGACCTTAACTCAGATACTTTGTCAAGTGACTCAGGCTTGCCAGAGCCTGCAGAGAACTTTAAACAGTTTTTAGTGATTGTGATTTTAATGCAATATATTTTGATTATAGTCATTCCACATTTTTCCCTAATTCCAGCAAGACCCCCTTCTTCCCTACCTACCATTTTTTGTGTCTTTTTAATATTTTAAGATGAGTGCTTACCAATTTTTCTCAAAGTACTGCAACTTCAAATATGTGCACTCTTTATATCTGTGATATTAAAAAGTATATGCTTTCCACCATTGTTAGTAAATTCTGACTAATGATGTATATCAGGCAGGGTTCTAGTTCACTCCAGAGTTAGAGTGCTTGACTAAGAGCTTCTATAATTTTTTATTTGTAGCCACCTTCACTTTCAAGACATTTTCATGTGTTCCCTATATATAAATATATATAAAAACATGAAAGAAATAATATATTTCCTGATAATTGATATTATAAACATTTATTCAAAGTAATTTGTTAGTATACATAAAGTTTTACCACTGAATAAAGACTAAAGAAAACTTTCATACTTATGAATAGATGTGCTTATCTAGTTTTACATTAAGTTAAATATCGACTGAATATTAGAGACTGTAGGTTACAAAGTGCCTTCAATTTCTTTGGTGTCAATTAATATTTGATTTTACAATAGCCAATGTTGATATGACCTCCACTCTTCATAAATATGTAGTAGAAATGGCAAAAGTGCGTTCAGGGCCATTTCACAAACTCTTTTAAATTTTATATCAATTCTAAGTCTGATATCATTTATAATTTTTTTGAATAAAATTTGAATTATTAACTCAAACAACTATTAATTTAATAAAATTAACCACATCAAAATTGATCATATGCTGATGTGATGCTTACATACTTAGGAATGATTGTAGGAAAATACTATAAGGTCAGAAAGTTTTGCCACCATAGTAAAACCACTACAATTTGTAGACAAAAGTCTGTGGAACTGAATATGAACTGTATGTTCTAGGTAGTATGGGTTTCTGAGGCAGGGAGTTCCAATGCTGGATGTACCTATTGAATGTAAGCCTGAAGTTTTTGCTCATCACAGAACGTCCATGTTCAGGGTTCAGAATCAAAACACTGGGAGAGAAATGCAGAAATGCCTCCAGTTCATCCTCTATTTTATTTGAATTAATCCCTTCTCATTGTATATTTAAATTGTTCATTTAGTGAGTTTCAACATTTTCATAACAACTTCTACAAGTTACATGATGTTGTGATTCATGCATTTAATCAGTTATGTATAGTTTAGTCCCCACAATGTAAAGACCACAAGAAAAGGTTAACAGGCAAATTGAAGTGTTCTGTTTTCTCTAAATGTCAGAGGAGGTCAAATTTTGTCTTTTGTTTCTTTGCTATCGTGTTTCTTTAAATTAGTACCATAATTTCTTCTCTTTGTAGAAATTTTATTTCAGTATATTATGATATGAGGGGCAAGTGAACCTTTCCACCGCACAAAAGAATTGGTAAGGTTGAGTAGACTCAAATCAAGGTGAATCTCAGAATTGAGAAGGCCCAGAGTGGAGCCAGCTCCATGTCAAACTACTTGATCTGAAACATGTTACTATGACACATCACTGAAGGGACCACGACAATGAATCATGGAGCATGAAAACCGGGAGTTCTCCATGCTACTGAGGTTTATAGATAGGCCTGGAGTGTTCAGCCACTGAGCTTTACTTCCTGGGAATTCCTTTCCACAAAATGTATTTAATCCTTGGCTCAACTTGAGTAAGGTGTATACATTCACATATACCATCAAATAAAAAACAGTTTGGACAAACAAGGTTCATCTTTTCCAGCCCCTCCATACTCCCGACACTCACTTGGAACCAAAACAGGTTCTACCCCTATCCAGGGCTCAGCTTTCCTCTTCCTTCCTGCCTGGCTCATAGATGCAGTGGCCTCCAGGTACACAGAAACCACTGCAACTATCACATATTTCCTGATTTCCACCTGAGAAACATGGAATGAGAACCCCATTATGGACTCTGTTCTTCCTCCAGAGTGGCTCATGAAAGCAGGCACACAACTTGATAATAATGCTTTATATTTTTCAATGATAAAAATTTTATTTCAGTCATTATATACTCTTGTAGCCTACTTTTTATTCATTCGGGCTGACTGCATATCTGATCCTCCTCCCTCCATCCTTTTTTCCCCCTGTTTAAAAATTGGATATTTTCTTTATTCACATTTCAAATGTTATTCCTTTTCCTGGTTTTCCCCCCACCAGATTTCCCCTATCTAATCCCCCATCCCTCTGTTTCTATGCTCCCTCCATCTTTTAATACTAAGATTACATGAAAGTGAAACCATACCACTTTCCTGCCATGGTCTTCAAGAAGTCTTTCTTAAAACTTTCTCTCACAGGCTTCAGTCCACCTTACTCAGGAACTGGTACCCTGCATACCTTTTCAGTCCCATCTTCGGGATTCCTTTTACATGTCCATTGGGTAAGATTTTGTGTTTGTTTCCTTGTTTGGAAAAACTATACCATAATACTAAAGGAGAGGACATGCTGGCAAGATGGCTCAGTATGTAAAGGCACTGGCTACAAAGCCTGTTGACCTGAGTTCTACTCCTGGGACCCACATGGTAGAAGGAAAGAACTGACTCAATCAAGTTGTCTTCTGGTCATCACACAAAAACATGGTGGCATAATCATGCTTGTATACACATAAGCAATCAAGCAAACAAACAATATGATTTTTTTAAAAAGATGTATGAAAAGAAAGCATTGTCATCTTACATGTTTAAATTATCTTTATTACAATTTCACTATTGAGTCTACGTATTATTAGTTGAAAATAAATTTATATCAGGACTTTGAAAGCAGCCCCCAGTTGTTTTAATTATCAACTATTTTCATTTTCCAGGGAGAAAGTGGTACTGCTATACTACCAATTCTCAGTGTAGTGATTCTTAACTGCTCTGTACTACTGTTTAGTACTCTACTTATACTCAATGTTCTGAAACTGCAATCTCTTTTGTCCAGAGGCATTACCATGACGTTTCCAGAACTTCCCATGAGGCACTTGTCAAGCAACTCCATTTCTTATGTTTGATACTTTTCCTACTTTTAGAGACTATTTGATCCTTGTTTCTATTTCTGTATTTATTTCATTTTGAAGTATGATATTTTGACTCTAGTTCTCATAGAAATGGCCTTCTGATTTATGAGTTTTTAACTTGCTGTTTTGTCTAGGTATTTATGACACCCTTTCTGAGAAATTCTCAGAATTTTATTTCAGTCTACTTAATTAGATTACATTTCCTCCATTGATATTTTCACTCTCTGAATTTAGCCTTTGTGAATGTTCATCGTTGATCATCCTCCTTATTTCAGGGTTATCTATCTCCCTGAGATCATTTGGAGGCTTAATTTCATCTTTCTCTCTTAGGACACTTAGGAGTCTTTTACACTTTACTTTTCTGCACAGTTTCCTTCCCACCTATGTGCTCTCATTTGTTTATTTGGGATGACTGCTCTCCTGGTTGTCATTTTCTGCCTGCTTATGTTTAGAAGCGCCTACTAAAACCTTTCCTGGAACTTCTGAGAAAGCATGGTGGGAGCCATCAAATGCAGGGTCAGTGATGCTAATCTGTTTAGCTGTTTCACTGAGGACTCTTCTAAGTCAGCACATTGAGATATTCCCCATGAGCTGCTTGTGTTTACCAAAGAAAACTCTTGATTTCTTTTACATGGAGGGCAGCAGCTCTGTTGAATTTCTGGGACTTCTATTGGAAAAGAAAGCTGGACATTTGATGGCTAGCCTCCCCGTGATTGAGCTTTGGAACAATTCCCAAACTGCACCTGACATCGTGTATCTCCATTAAAAAATCAAAGCTTAGGCTCTTTAGAGGTTAAATCTCAATCTTCTGGTGGAGTGACCAGGGTGGGTTACCTAATTATGCAATTTAGGAATAGAGTCTCAAATATTAAAAATTAGTTCCTAAATTGGAGACATTTGGCTTTGGTGTTAGATTTTGTTGTTTTTGTTGTTACTGTGTTGTTGTTGTTGTTGTTAGGGCTTAGCAAAAACAAGGCAGGAATGTCTTGCCTGTGATTCCAGACAACGAATGTGGATGTCTCCCATGACTGCTGTGAAAGCAGAAATTGTGCTGCCATCCTCTATCTCAGGAAGTCTCTGGAGATTAAACTACCTATGTTGAGAAATAATTTCCAAATACACACTGATTCATTTATATTTGCTCCTTTAAGTCCTGTTTAAATTCATTCACACAAACTCCACATCTCTCTCTCTCTCTCTCTCTCTCTCTCTCTCTCTCTCTCTCTCTCTCTCCTCTCTGTGTGTGTGTGTGTGTGTGTGTATGTGTGTGTGTGTGTGTATCCATGTATACATGGTTGGAGGCCAAAAGTTAAAATTGGATACGATTCTCTCGTGTCATTCACCTTGTTTTTGACACAGTCTCTCACTAAACCTGGATATCACTCATCATAGGTTGGCTGGTCAGTGAGCTATATTGTTTCCTTGCCTTTCCATAGCTGACATTACAGACCTGTACTGCCACACATGGCTTTTCCATGAGTGTTAGAAATCAAAAATCAAGTTTTCATGTTTGTTCACTGTGCAGTTTTCTTGCAGAATTATTGTCCATCCCAATTTCTGAGACTTCTTACCATTTCTGCCAGAATGCTACCAGTTCTTGAGATAGAAACTCTGCACTACAATGTGAATTACATTTTCAATTTGTTCAGTGCCAGATTTGGATTTAGCTGTTGGGGGTCAGTTAAATTATTCAGCATCCATTAACTTTGCAGTTTGGAAATGTCATCACTTGGTTTTCCTTTCTTATTTTTTTTCCTTTAAGAGTACCTGTTTTATGAAGAAATGGCTTCATTGTAATTTTTGTAGATTTTCTGCACAGTGTGAAGAAGCCTGAGTACATCTTACCTGTGAGCCTTAACTGCCATAAGTTTGTGTTTCTTACTATAGTAGTATCACTATTATAAAAGAAAATACTTTAAATGATTACTCTCACAAATTATAGCTCACTCTGAGACTTCTGCAAGTGTTTATTTCTGTTAAACTTTAGGTTTGAGTGAGGAAAGGGCAGGTGGCAAAGAGGAACTTTAAAAATTGAAGTATGAATTCTCTACAGAGACCTCATATGCACCATGAGTGGTTTCATTCTATTTTGTAATTTTTTTATTGGATATTTTATTTACATTTCAGATGTTCTTCCCTTACCCCATTCCCCCCACTCCCTCCCAGGAACCCCCTATCCCATCCCCCTGCTTCTATGAGGGTGTGCCCCCATCTCCCCCCTCCCCGCACTTCACCTCCCCACCCTTAAATTCCCCCCACACACACGTCCAGCCTTCATGGGACCAAGGATCTCTTCTCCCACCTATACCCCTCTTGCATATATAGCTGGAGCCATGTGTCCCTCCCTAAGTGCTCCCAGGCTTGTGGTTTAGACCCTGGGGGTTCTGGTTGGTTGGTATTGTTGTTCTCCTCATGGGGACCCGAATGATCCACACAAGCAGAGCCTTGGGTGACCTCCAAACTAAGCTCAAATTGAACTACTTCTGGGTCTTCCATATGAGACTCTCACCAATTAACTTCCCCATATTTAGACATTTAGCCCATATTTTACTTCTATAACAGAATGCCACAAGCTGGGTAGGTTATATACCACAGAAGGTTATTTGTTTCAGAATTCTAGAGGGTGAACCGTCCATGGGCCTGGGTGAATACCAGGCAAGTAACTTCATATAAGGAGAAAGAGCAGGTATGAGGAAGTGTTAGGATGCCCTCCTTTTCCCAGTATTTCCTTCTCCTTTTAACAATGTTGATACTCCAGTCAACTTGCAGAGTCAGGGTACAGAAGCAAGGGTTATAACGTAGGCTGAGCTATAGTATTTGACAGCAGATTAATTTTGAAAAGATACAACTCTTTACCAAATCTGATAAATGTATTGGATGATATCCTGAAGAGGATTCACAGACACACACAACACACACACACACATGCACAAACATGTGCACATCATACAAATCTGCATGCACTTTAGGAAAATTGAGTATAATCTGCGAATATATCATCCTCTATTATCATAAGAGCAGAAATATATTCTGAAAAACATTCTCCTCAAACTTTGCTCTTTTTTTTTTTTTTTGTTCCTTATGTATAAGCAATAGAATGATTCACCTTTCCCCTTAGAACTTTAAAATATGCTTTTGAAAAATATTCTTTGAAGCTCCTTCAGGCAAAAGTTATTTTAACTCTGCCACTGTGCTTCTTCCAGTTCTAATGAATTGTGAACTACTAAACATCTCAGTGAAAATGGCATTGACCATGTTCTACAAAGTCTCATCTACATTGCCAGTGCAGAATAATTTTGACATTGTCCAGCAGCTTTTAACTAGAAGTCATGGCCAAAGCCACCAATGTTCCCCAAGGTCCCTTTCAAGCATATTATGTAGTTTAATTTTATGTGTCAATGTAGCTATGCCTAAATAGCCTGCATATTTCAGGTAATATATATTCTCAGTATTTCTTTGAGGTCATCTTAGATGAGATATAACTCTTACTCTATAGAGTGATTCATGCAGATGAGCCTTATGAATTGGAGCAGGTCATATCCAGTGACTGAAAGGCCTGAATACATTGAAAATTGTTCCAAATAAGTATGAGTGCTTCATGCAGACTGTGGCAGCAAACAGTTCCCACAGTGGTCTAAGCCAGATGGCATCCTAAAGCAAAGATTAGAAGTAAGACACAAGCACTATTTCCTAACCCAGAAACTATGTCCAGTTGATAACTCCTCACAAACTAAAACTGGACGTTCACTGGCAATCATTTGTTTAGTTTGTCCTAGTCTCATTTGTTTATTTTTACTTTATTATTATTTGTACATGGCTTTTTTTTTTCTAATAAGAGAAAGAAAGAAAGGGTGTGGAGTTGGGTAGGTGGAAGGTTGAAGTAGAACTAAGAGGGGTTGACAGAAGGGAAACTATAATACAATATACTGTGTAAAAAAAAAAAACAAAAAACTATTATCAATGAAGTTTGTTCTTAATGTCCCTGGGACTTCCTTTTGGAGATCATTGCTTTTTTTTTTTCTATTTAGAATTACAATAGTCATTCCTGGTGCAGGTTTTCAGTGTTGTGCTCTAGGACGGGATCGATTTTATTGGCGGTTTTGGTCCTTAGGCTTTTGGATTCACACTGGATATTCACAGTAGTTCCTCTAGACTCCAATTTGTTCACTTAGTTTATAGAACTTTACAACCTTCATAACTGTATGAAAAATATAGTAAATCTCTTCATATGTAACACAATATGGACCTCAAATACATAGTAATATTCACACACACATATATTTATATATAATTAAACTATACATATTCAGACACACATTGACATATCACATATTCAGGTAAATAGACACAGATATGCAGACGTACACACAGACACACAGTGAAGTACACACAGTCAAGTATCACCTGTTTCAAAACTCTAGCATCTTGACAGTTTCATGTATACATGGGGTCAATATATACTTCTGGGTCAATATGATTCTGTGACTCTAAAGTTTCAGTAATGAAATCACAAATTTATATGAGTGGATCAAAGGTGCTTATGTAATTTCTCCAAACTGTTTTTGAATGGGGACTTCTATATTTCTGTAAGATTTACCCTTACTCCACCTGCATAGATGAAACTGAGTATAACAAGTTTATGGAATGAGGAGTTTATTTAACAATTGATTATAAAGAGTCACCAATACTCAGTTTAGTCCCTTGCACAGTTCTAAGAAGACTGTTTCCCTCAGTAGTATCCTCAGGCCCTCTCCTTATAGAAGGAGGATTGGACTGTGATAATTCCTCAATTTTTAAATAATCTGATTTGTAGTCATCTTCATGAGTAGTGCTGAATGTGGATGTCTCCAATTGGCATTGGCTTCCACAGTAATCACAATAGGGAAGGCAGTGAAGAATATGGCTGCCACCAATGTCAGCCTTTAAGCATCTTTCAAGCACTTTTGTGGAAAACAACAACAACAACAACAACACAGCAACAACATCAAAACACACGGAACTTCCACCCACAGTGGAGTTTTGCTAGCATCTTATTACTCTCTCATTCTGTTCATTCTGGCAGTTTTACTGATTCTCAAGATTTTTGCATATCTTTAATTTATCCTTAAAGGGTAAGAACAGGCTCTGATCTCCCTTGGTGCTTAGGGATGCACAGTAGTGATTTTCTAGATGTTTCTGCTTAATGGTGTTCAGGATGATGAGTAAGGATGGGGGTTCTGTTGAGGTATATAGAAATTATATTAATCACTAAGTTTTGTGCATCAATCCTTTGTAATCCCTGTTCATCTAAGGTTCATAATATTGACATCTTTATGACCCAAACTTTGGTCCTAGTAGTCCTAACAAACTAGCCTCAGATACTTTTTTCAAAATGCCAGTAAATGAGATAATGAGAGGGCAGACATTCATGTAAAGGCTACATAGGAAAGAGATGCAAACTAAGAAGCACAATTTCTCAAGTCTATCCCCAGGGTTAATTTTAAACCAGAGAAGAGGTATGCATGCCTATGAATTTATGGCTAAAGTGTGGTCCCACCCACTACTAATTCATAAATGTCTCTTCAGTCTCTCCTATAGTCATAGGGTTTGTCTTAATTCTGTGTATTTCTCTATACCTAGGATATAATTTTTTCCTGGTGCCAGGCTTTAGTGTTTTCCATCTTTCAGCATGACATTCTTAGCTAATCCTAATTCTATGTGTCCCTGCTTCACAAGTCATACAGCCAAACAGAGGAACACTCATGTCTCTCTTGAGAAGACCTTATCTCCTGCCAGGATGATAAAAACAGCTCAAAGGAGACCAGTATATTCCAAAAGCTATTTGCAATTTTGAGCCTTAGGATGTTTTCTGAGTTTGTAAATAATACTGCCTTCACTCCTGTGATATTCACTACTGTTACTACTACCACACACATGTGCTCAAAGTAGGTAAATACCGTGAAGAAAAACAGTAGTCTGCCTTTCCTTATTGAGCTAAATCTGAAAACAAATGAACTTAGATGATTGAATCACACCAGCTTCAGCTTGCTTCTCTTTTGTTTCTATTTACACATTGATGGGCTCTGTGCTTGTGCATGTTCTTGGCTATTTATTCAATGGGAACTAAAATCTTAGTTTCTATCTTCAACCTTTGCATAAGCATCTTTTGCCATGCAGCTTGAAAACCTTTTAACACTTAAGCATTAGCATGTAAGAGTAAGCATGTAAGCATGTAAGGCTTACAGAAGCTTTTCAGCTTCATGAGGTTCCATTTATCAATTGTTTGTGTGATCTTGAGGCCTGAGCCATTGCCTCCTGTACCAATTCTTTCAATGGCAATTTCACACTTTCTCTTCTATTAGGTTTAGTGTATCTGGATTAATGTTGAGGTCCCTGATCTTCTTGATCCTTGTGTTTTATGCAAAACAATAAATATAGACTTATTTGCCTCGTTCTACATGCAGACATCCAGTTAGAGCAGCACCATTTGTTCAAGATACATCTTTTTTTTCCATTGTATGATTTTAGCTTCTTTATCAAAAATCAAGTATACATATAGGTATATAGGTTTATTTCTGGATCTTCTATTCTATTCGATTGATCAACCTGTCTATTCCTGTACCAACACCATGTAATTTTTATCACTCTTGCTGTATAGTACAGCTTGAGGTCTGTGATGGCGATTCCTCCAGAGGTTCTTTTATTGTTTTGGATTATTTTCGCTAATAGCAGCCTATAGACTGGGGAAATACCTTCACTAACCTTACATCTGACCTAGGGTTAATATCTAAATTATATAAAGAACTCAAGAAGTTAAACTCCGACAAAACAAACTAAGCAATGAAAAATGAGGCACAGAACTAAACAAAGAATTCTCAAGAGAGGAACCTCAAGTGTCTTAGATGCACTTAAAGAAGTGCTTAGCATCCTCAGTCATCAGGGAAATGTAAATCAAAATAAGCCTGAGATTTCACCTCACACCAGTAAGAATGGCTAAGGTAAAAACCTCAAGAGATAGAACACGCTGGGAAGGATGTGGAGAAAGGGAAACACTCCTCCATGACTGATGGAAATGCACACTTGTACAATCACTCTGGAAATAGTCAGGCAGTTTCTCAGAAAATTCCAAATAGTTCTACCTGAAGACCCAGTTATATCACTCTGGGTTGTATACCCAAAAGATACCCACCACATATCCCATGGACATGTGATCCACTATGTTTATGGCAACTTTATTTGTCAAAGCCAGTGTCTTGGTTTGTGTTTTAATGCTGTGAACAAACACTCTGACCAAGGCAGCTCTTATAAAGGACAACATTTAACTGTGACTGGTTTGCAGGTTCAGAGGTTTAGTCCACTATTGTCAAGGTGAGAGCATGGAAGCATGAGGGAATACATGGTGCAGGAGGAACTGAGAGTTCTTCTACATCTTTATCCAGAGTCAGACAGGAGAAACATGGCTTGCAGGCATCTAGGACAAGGGTCTTAATACCCAAACCCATACTGACACACTTTCTCCAACAAGGCCACACCTACTCCAACATGACCACATCTCCTAATAATGCCACTCCCTGGGCCAAGCATATGCAAACCACCATAGCTAGAAACAAATAAAGATGTCCTTCACCTGAAGAATGGAGACAGAAAATGTGATTATTCACTTACATCATGTAAAACTAAAGAGCTATTAAAAACAAACACTTCATGAATGTTGCAGGCAAATGGATGGAATTAGAAAATATCATCCTTAGTGAAGTAACTCAGACCCAAAATGATAGGTTTGGCATGTACTCACTGAGAAGTGGATATTAGTCATAAAGTATAGAATACCCATAATATACCCCACCACAAACCCAAAGAAGTGAAATAAAAAGGAAGTCCTAAGTAGGGATACTTGAATTATACTTAGAATGGGAAACAAAGTAGTCATAGGAGGCAGAGGGAGGGAAGGAAGTTGGGGAAAAGAGAAGAGGAGTAGAAGCATGGGAAGGCAGGATTAGGTAAGGGGAGAAACATGAGAGAGTCACAGTGGGACAGAAGAATGAATGAGAATCTGCAGCTGTCTGGGGATGGGGGAGAAACTCTAGAAAGTCCCAGAGACTTGGGATCATGGAAACTCCCAAGAGTCAATGTGGATGACCTTAGAAGAAATGCCTAATAGGGGTATGGAACTTGAAGAGGCCACCTTCTGTAGCCAGGCTCAACCCCCAGTGAAAGGATAGGGGCACCAATATACCCACTAAACATTTAACTCGAAGAATTTTCCCATGTAAAATAAATGCAGAGACGGGGCATAGACCAAAGGAAAGGCCAACCAATAACCAGTCCAACTCAACACTCATCCCATGGACAAACACCAATCCCTGACATTATTAATGATACTTTGTTATGCTTACAGACAGGAGCCTAGCATAACTGACCTCTGAGAGGCTATACCCAGCAGTGGACAGAAATAGAAGCATATACCCACAGTCACATATTAGCCAGAGGTTGGGACAATTACAGAAAAGTTGGGGGAAGGATTGAAGGTCCAGAAGTAGATGGGAACTCCACAGAAACACCAACAGAGTCAACAAATCTGGACCCCTGGGAGATCTCAGAATCTGAGTCTCCAACCAAATAACATATACGAGCTGGAACAAAGTCCTCCCAGCACACATGTAGTAGAGAGACAGCTCAGTCTTCACAGTTGTCCTGTCTGACCTCAGTGGGAGTGGATGTGCCTTATCTGGCAGAGACTTTATGTGTCATGGAGGTAAGATACCCAGATGGTTCCCAACCTCTCAGAAGAGAAAAGGAGAGGGAATGGGTGCAAAGGGCTCAATGAGGGAAAGACCAAGATGAGGAGCAGAGTTTAGGATATAAACAAATAAATCAATTAAAAAATGAAAGATTTCCTGACTCTGCAGCAAATATGATGGTTACTTTACCAGATCTTAGATTTTGGTGTCATGACATTAATTCTCCTCTTGTCATGGAATATGTTAAACCTTACATAACACACTTAAAAACAACTTCTGCCTACTTAAAAAAAGAATGGCAGAAAGGAAGAAGGAAAGAAAGGAAGGAAGAAGAGAAGGAAGGAAGAAAGGGAGGAAGGAGGGATGGAGGTAGTAAAGAAGAAAAAGCAGAGATAACTGGTCTTGATTTTCTGCACCAAATGAATGAAAAAGAAATTAAAAAGGAAAGGACATATCAGGTCCTAAATATGGTAAAGAAGAAAGGTTATTATAGATAAAATAAGGAGCATATCCAGAGTCAGGGACATCAGGGTATAGATGTAGACTTGTCACTGACCCATGTAAGGAAAGGGGGTTATGAGGGGCGTAGATACAGCAGCAGAGGATCCAAAGAGAGTAGATGAAAGGGCCAGGTAACTGAAATAGTTGGATTATATAAAAAAGGGCAGCTGGAGGAGGGAAGGAAAATCCCATCTCTGGGCTGGAAAAATTTAGGCTACAGAGCCCGGTATGCTAGCCAGGAGGGCTCTGTAACAGGTAGGGACAGAGCGTTGCAGGGAGAACACGGAGGACAGTGTCTCCTTTGGTATGTTCAATAGGCAGCTCAGCCATGGTTTGAAACCTAACATCTGCCTTCTAGAGAACCTTCTTCCACACGTTTTTGCAGGTTGTCGCACATCATCAAGGCCATTCTACTCAAGCATCGGGAACACTTCCCATACTGTATGATTATCACTGATATTAAACAGGAGCTATGTGTTGGTTGGCAACTTTGAACAATTAATCTGTGAACAATTATTTCTAAAGTGCTATATAATGTAGAATTGCAATACAAGCTCAGATCCAAACTTACAAAAGAAAATTCTAAAAGGAACCATTCCATTTTTTTTTTTCTGAAACAAAGAATTGCTCCCTATGAGAAACATGCCCTGAGCTGTAGTCACATATGGTTCCTGCTTAAAGAGATGCTAGGTCAACACTAGAACAGCATGGTTCATATTTTCATGTCTGGAAATTCTCTCTGCTTTCCTGGTATTCTCACATAGCACCACATCATTCTGTTTCTTTCCTGGGTATCTCAGTTTAATGGTGATAACTGTAGACTTCATGAGCTCTTTCATCAAAAATGGTCTATGTCTAACCTATCTATCCTTCACTAAAGGATCACATTTCACCGTGGTTTTCATCCAAAAGCACAAACATATCACCTGATTTTCTTGATCAAGTTGCCTAAACAGCTTTTAAATGACTACCAAGAATCTGAGAGCGTGGCATTCTCAAGAAGTATATTTTAGCCTTGCCTTATAATTATGCTGTTCCTTCATGTGAATCTACTACATCAGGCTGACTAGTAAGTTTTCCATTCCAGCAAAAAAGTCCTGGAGACTTCCAGAGGCTTCATGTAACTCACAGACTTCAGCTTTCTCTGCCTGGAAAAGCTCTACTTTGTCCCAGCTTAGATCTCATACATCATCCATGTCTTAACTGAAATTTCAATTTTTCCTTTCTCTTTGAAGACTTCCCCTGCAATATCAAAGTATTTGCCTCTTCTTATCTTCAGCCACATTTATTACTTACATTAATCATGTTGGCACAATGTAATCATTAGTGATTCCACTGACTTCTTCATCTGCATTTCTTTTGTTTACCCAGCTGTGTAGTAAGTCTCACAGAGCAGTCACAGAACGCGCCTATAAGACATATCTATTTATATACATTTTGTGTCTGAAATTTAGCAGCAGTGCCTCCTGATACCCTGGATTAAGTCCAGATGTTTGTAAGACCCTCCATATGTGACCCAAGTCTACCTTTTGAGGTTTATTTATAACAGTGTTTGTTGCTTTTTTCTTTCAAATTTTAAGTGGCAGTCATTTTCTGTAGTACCTTAAGCTTTTGTTTCTTCCTACATTTAACCAGCCTTTAAAATTCATCATTGATTTTTGCTGCATATCTTTCAACATGCCCATTTTTATTTTGATGCTTCTAGTATTATAAATCTAGAGAAGTATTCAGCATGTTCTGAAAATTAGTCTTCTTTCCTGATTGATGTTTTAATGTACAATTCTTTCAGTAGATGTCCAGTATATGAATGTTAGGTTAAAAAGTTAATTTGGAGTCAACAGCAGCTTTTATTCACACAGATAGATGACAGTATCCTGCAAGAGACTATGGAAAGAACTGAGAGTGCCTGTGCATCAGAACTCCAAAGATAACTACTACTTAATCCTTTTTTTTTTGTTTGTTTATTTTTGTTTGGGTTTCAAATATCTGTCAAAGACCATGTGCTCAATGCATGGCTGCTAGTCCTTTTCACAGCTGGGAAGTGTGGTTTATCACAGTGGGAGAAGTTGTAAAGAAATTGAGATTCCCAATGGACATATTCTAAAATTGGTAACAAGACACCCCAGCCTCATTTCTCCTTGCTTGCATTGCCTCCCCTCTCCTCCTATCTCCTGCCCCCTCTCCCTTCTCCTCTCCTTCCCTTCCTCCCTCTCCTCCCTCTTTCCTTCTCTCCATCTTTCTCCTCCTGTTCCCTCTCCTCTTTTTAACTCCCCTATTTTGTTCTCATCTTGTTCTCTCTTTCCCCTCCTTCTATCCCTCACTACTTCCCACCTCTCTCTTCTTCTATTCTCTCTTTCTCTCTTTGTCTCTTTCTCTCTCATTCCTTATGTCTCCTTCCTCCCCTTCCTCCTTCCCTCCTCCCTGATAAGCATGACATAAACAAGTTTACATTAGACACTCTTCCCACCTCCATACTCTGAAGTCTTACCACAGGCCTATGGTGATATCCCTGTAGACATTTAAAGAAGCTGGTTCCCTTGTCTCTGCTTTGGAACAATTCTGAATCAGAAGTTTGCCTTTGAAAGGAAGTACGATTTTCGAAGACATTAGACTCGTTTTGAGCAGGGGCCCTGAATCTTCAGTAGAGCATCTTTAAAGATTAGGTTAAATGGTAAGGAGTGACTCTGAATGATTACAGTGCTTTGTGGGAAGTGTTAAAGTCTTTAGTGGACAGGATTTTGTGAGCAGTGATGGATAGTCATGGAGAACAATGGAGAAGCACAAACTCAGGTAAAACATTGCAATGCCTGAGTGAATTTCTAGAAAAGAAAACGTGGATCTTTTCCTGCTGTTCTCTTACCTCCTTAAATTCATGGGAATGGTTTTAATATATTGCCAACTTTCTTGCTTTTACAAACAGGACTTTTTCTCATCTGCTTTTGTAGTATAATTGTATGTGCCTTTAAATTGAGTCTTAGAAATCTCACTCTGTGAATCAGTACATAAAAGAAAGGATCTAAAGATACATGGGAAATTCAAATATTATTTTATAGATGAAAAAATCTTATGAGCCAAATTTAATATATTACCTTTCAGCTCTAATCAGCAACTATTGTAAAACATTTATTGATCCTTTATTATTATTGTAATTTCATGCTGAGCTACTTAAGAGTTACAAAAGAAATAAAGCAAAATGGCACCTGGCCTTTTGACCTTGCAATCTGTTTTCATAGAAAATCAGAGTCTAACTGTGTGCCTGACATAAAAGACAGCACAGGATAGCAGATATTTAACCATTAACCATACTTATTATTTTCATTCTCTTACATGGGTGATCTTTGCTGCAGGACTATCAACAAAGACCTGGTTGTTTCTGACTTCGCATGCCTGTTCAGTCAATTGTTCTTGTGCCTTTGTTACACACACACACATACACACACACACCACACACACACACAAGTTATACTCATTTCTTTGTCAGCTACATTGTTGTAAACCATGTTATGATATGCCCCTTATGTTCTTAGGGTCTTCACCATGACCTTGAAACATTTACTGATTGAGTCCTGACTTGACTCATAGAACGTTTGTTTAACCTCTCTCCAAAGGACACAGAATATAGATCCAGTTCCTTAAGGTTTTTTCTCTCCAGACCCTAGCCACCAGATTTCTTCAATATCAATGCTTTTGTAAGACTTCCTGCCCATCTATTATTTGCCCTTGGCCATGACCATTGCCATTTACTAAAATTGTTTTTTCCTTCTTCATCTTCTCTGTTCTCTCTGTACTTCTGTTCGAGAAGGACTCAGTGTGATATCTGTTATTTTATCACCTGAGTTCATGTAAGTATATGATATTAATCATATGATAGTAATTAGAAGGTCTTTGAATATTGTGAACTAAGTAGAGGAATACATAAATTGTATTAAAGAAGGTTAGATAGGACCTACAAACTGAAAGATATGTGACTGATAAAACTGGTTTCTCTTATAGAGCCAAATAAAACACTTAGAACTCACAAATAGACTTTTTCATGAAGTAAAACTGATATCAATATGAAAATAGAAAGTTCACCTACTGGGTGGAAGTTGTAGATTGATGAGAGAATTATTAAGAGATTGGCAATTGGTTTAATAGACCGTTTAGTTGACAGAAAAGAACATTTAGAGGATTCTTGATGTCAAAACATGGATTAGTTCAGATTTTCATCCCAGCATTTAGGCCCTTTCGTTTTAATCAACAGGAGCCTCTCCTCCAACAGCGCTTGACTTGAAAGGAACTTTTTAAATTCATTTATTTGCAACAAGATCTTGATATACAGCCCATATTGGCCTGAAACTTGTCCTGTGGCTCAGGAAAGTCCTACATATAATGCTATCCTCTTGATTCAGCCCCTTGAGTACTGGGATTGTACATGTATGCTAATTTGCCCAGCCTTGACAGAATTTGTTTTTAAACCATCATTGACAGACTGTATGTCAAGAGGGCATAAGCTAACAAACTCTATAATATGTTGGCTAAGACCAAAGCAATTGGCTCCTATGGTCCAGGCCTATAGTTCTAACAAAAGTTTTGAAACTCTCTAAAACTCAATTTTCTTCTCTGGAAAAAAAAATGGTTATGAAAACAGGCCTAGTTTCTAAAGAAACATCAGTAATGCCATTCCAGAGCCTAAGTAAAAACAAGCATTCACCAAATTGCCCAGCCATATCCAGACCTTTTTTTACATTTCTCAGCACTGCACTTCTCCGTATCACTTAGTATTCACACTTTTCATTCTCAGGTAGAAAGGTTCAGCCTGAGTTATGAGCAGTTGTTAAATTAGTTTCCTGATTGTGGTTTTTGATTAAATGTCATGTAAGATTCAAAGAAGAAATAAATAATCAGGCAGACAGGATGCTCTACCACAGAGAAACTTGGAACATGAATGGGGTTTAAGAGTTCTGGCACTGTCTCTTCCACATGAAGGACAGGCAGATGTTCAGAAACAACTCAATATTTTTCAAATCAAGGAGTGAGTTAACTCGTTTTATCAAATGTTTAGAGATGGTATGACAAGAAGTACTTGGTATTCATTCTTGACAAATGTGCTTCATGCAGCACAGAAGAGCTTCAATGACAGCCGTCTCACCGCATCTCTTGTTTCGGCCTCAGTACTGAGCTCTCTTGGAATAACCTGCAGATACACACTGGGATAAGACCATTGGGACATATGGAGAAGTGAAGGTCAGAACCCAGAAGAGAAGAAACAAAGAGTCCCCAGAACAGAGAGACCAACTTAGGAAATTGTAGGCATTTTTTTCAGAGGATAATATGAGCTCAGTGCTGTGAAGAGCAGAAGGAAAATCTCAGAGATCATACAAAGCAGAGCTCACCACACAGATGTGCACTGACACCATCAAAATAACATCTTGCTGTGGAGAAGGATAGCTCTTGATTGAAGATTTCCTGAGGATGTACTGGGCAGTATGAGACTAAATTTTGTCTAGTATAACAGACATTGCAGGAGGATAGGTAAGAATGTTGCCATCTTCATTGAGTAGGAGGATGAAAGACTACATAATTAATTTTTACCAGGTAAAATAGAACAAAAGAGAAAGATTTAAATATCCAATCTGACACAGTAAACTTAGAGAGCTCTCATTGAGTGCCTTGTCCATCCTCATGTCAATGACCATTACAAGCTCCTGTTAGCGAATGGGACAGATTGCTTAACTGTCATTCCTCAACTTTTAAACTTCCATTTGCTACAAAGATTAGCTCCAATTATAGTCATTGGTCTATTCTCCTTATGAGAAGGCTTGATTTGGGACCCTGAAAAACAATGGAACAACTAAAAGAAACTGAATCTAGACTAAAATTCTAATAGCATGTATTTTCGAAATTAAAATTCTCTGATATTTTTTATTACACAAGATAATGGTCAATTAATTAGCAAGGAGAGAGACAAATATGGACACATCTTAGTACTCTCAGCAACAAGGATGCATCTGGAAATTCATTGTTCAGATACACAGTGCACTGCTGTGTGTTGGCTTACCAATGGTCAAATTATTGTAATTTATGCACAGATTATACTCCCAAATAAAATTAATCATTTATTAAATATGATTTTAGTAGTTTTATTTCTCTGTATGTTTCTGTGTGAGGACAGATATGTACACGAGAGATCAGAATTGTCCAAATGCGGGTGGGAGTACATTCTCATAGAGGCAGGAGGAGGGGGGATGGGATGGGGGTTTCTGGGAGCTGGAGAAAGGTGATAACATCTGAAATGTAAATAAAATATCCAATAAATTGATAATGAACAAATGCTTTCTCTTTTGTTTTGAATTATACTTTCCTTTGGACATAATGTACACAAATAAGATCCTACTGCTTAAATGATTGGAGTGTATAACCTTGTACAATAGAAAACAAACCAAGGCAAGCTCTACAAACTTAACTCAGGTCCCATGTTCTTATTGTTCTGTGAGGAGAGTTTTACCCCTCCCCACAACAGAGTCTACATTCCTAAAAACAAAATGAGCAATTGAGATTCTCTTTTCAGTCCTTTAAAGAACAAGCCCTTTATTTTACTTTATTTTACTTTATTTTACTCTACCCGCTTTTCAATAATTGCCACATTCTAAGAATAGGAGCCCAGACTGACTGAAAGGGGTGAAGAGATTTCAGGAGCCTGCATAGCTTGTCTCCTTGGGCACATCCACAGCGGAATGCTTTAGCCTCCCTGCCAGGATGGTTAAGTTAACACTTAATTAGTATGTGTACCAAACAAAACGTGCTTCTGGGCAGCACTTTAAAAAAAAGAAGAAATTATTTCCCCCACTACCCCACAAATAAATAGACTGGTTTCTTCCCAAAATATTCAAAGAAAACACTGTGCTTGCCTGGGGCAGAGGCCAGATGCCTTGACTTCCAGCTTCCTGCCATCAAAGCTGTGCAGTTTGGAAATTAAAATCTACAGCAATAATGAAACATATTAAAATGCATGCAAAGTCTTGAGGGCTTATAATATGCTAAAAACTGGCAATGCATGTTTACATCCATATATCAACTTGGATGTGCTGAAAAGATTTAAAGTGTAAAATATGCAAATATGTGTCATATTGTCACACTTGGTCTCTCTAATGGAACTCCCTTTCATCTCCAGTCGTCTTAATTTCATGAATATTGCATGGCCCTCACACCTTTTACTCCTGCTGTTGCTAGGCTGAGAAGATTATGAAAATATGTTAATAGTAACTTTCATCAAATAAAAGTTGCAATATTACAAATAAAGCATTTTCCCTCCTCTTAAAATACAAATGGTGAAGGGTTTCATGCTATTTTGTTTCCCTATGGGAGACTCGATAACTATAGGCCAATTAAATTAATGAGCAAGGACATGCGGATGGCAATATTTGTGCATAACTCTAGCTGGCTACACGTAGAGAGAGGTACAGTATACAGTGCCTTTTTAAAAATGTTTAAGGAGTGAAAATATTCTTGTGTAAAATTATTTGAAATATAAGAGAATGATTTCTAGGTTATGGTGACATACAGAAGAATCTATAGTCCTATATACGGTTATTGAAACAAACAAGCAGATGGAAGAGTGAAGAATTCCTATTCAAGATCAAAGATGAAGACCAGTGATAATAGTAGGATCCTAGCAAACCATAATGAAGAAAGGGATACATTTTGTCCAACCTGGGCACATAGTTCTCAGTGTTCAGAATTACTGCCTGGATTCTCTCTCCGGATATGTACTGAAGGGCTAATTCGGATCTCCTGTTCAGGCATCATTAGCAATTGAGAGGATGACAAATCTATGAGAACCATTCTGTCTCAGATCTATTATACCAATGAGAGTGCAGTTTATGAGAAAGCAAAGAAAATCCAAAGTAACTAATATTTAGGTTTGTCTAAATAGATTTTATGTAACTAGGATGGATGGTAAGCTAAAAAATGTTTTATGTTGATAAAATCCAAGGCAAAAAAAAAATTAAACAAAATTAAACAACTCTTTGTAGAAGACACTTCTGTGGACTAAGCAACTTTGTTCTGGAAACTGAGAAACAAAAGAACTTTTATCAACAGTGGATCCTAGCATGCAGGAATGATATATGGGATGATGATGAGTTTCTGGGTCAGACTGGCACGTCTAATGAGACTCAGTCTTAAAACAACAAATTGTGTGTGTGGGCTGTTTGGTGAAACAGATAGAAAAGAAGGGCTCAAAAACAAGAAGGAGTGATGCCAGCATGATGTTTTCAAATAGTGAAACTCTTATTGACAAAACTGAAACTCAGGAGATCTAGGCTCTATAGAAGCAGGATATATTAGAGATTACTATGAAAGTAAAGCTCAGGGAAGCACACACTACAGTTGAAGATGGATAAACGCTCCCAGATAACACAAAGAATCTATGAATCCACAACTGGTTTTTAGTTACTGTTTTGTTATTTCTATGTTTTTATTTCCTGGTAGTTTTATTTTTCTCATTTCTCTAAAAAGGATTTAGTATTCTTAGATAAGAAAAGTAAAATGGAAAGTACACATTATGAAAAAAATAAAAAGGAGGTAGAACTAGAACATGGGCCTTTATATTGGTTTTGGTTATTTACCAATGATTTCTTTCTGTTACTAAAATAATACATGATCTTAGAAATTTCTTATATGACAGAGAAAATAACAACCTCTTCAAATCCAAGCTATGCATAATTTAGATGATACTGTTTAACCAATTCATATGCTTTTTTCCTAAACCAAATATCATTAATAGTTCCCTCCATTGTCGAGGATGCTTCCAAAATCATCATTTGTGCTTTCATTTTATCTCATATGTCTTCACCAACACTCAACATTTCATTTGTATCAATATTTCATAAAGCAATATAAACAAAGAATAAAATATCATTCATGTATTATCTTCACAATTTTAAAGAAACATTTAGATAAATTCATTGTAAGGGAAAATGACAGTACTCAGCACAGGTTATAAAAATAACACAGTCACTAAGTTTAAAGAGATAAAAAGAATAATAAAGCTTAGAATAATAAAGTGAGAAAAGAGAAATTATCTTATAATTCCATTACATTTCTCTTTTTGTACTCCATTTTTCTCTAAAATTGATTATATTCTAAAAGAACACAATATGAAAAAAATTTCTTCAATAAGGATATGTTTTTATTTAAAAATAATTATGTATAAAGAACTGGTTAATTTGACTTAAACATCACATAAGGAATACTTATCACATGGTACTTCCTTATCATGAACTAATTTTATGTTTTATACATCAGTTAAAACAATCTTAAATCACAATAGGAAATAAAGCGTATTTCAAAAATCAAAAGGCCTATTTGCATCTTTTCAAACAGGAAAAGACCAACATGAGTTAGGAAATGTCTATGTTTATTTTGTTTCATGCATGCTGCATAAAAAAATACCAGAAAAATAATTTTCAAAGAACAATACAGGACTCTAGAAATATAAATACATAAGGACAGAGTGGGAAATATTTCAGATATTGATACATTGTACTTGACAGTGCAAAAAGATGGGTAGATAAGAAGATGGTGTTCATAGCGAAAGCACGAAACCTGAAGGATAAGAACAAGAGCAGAGCTCTAAGAAACAGATGAGTACAAGAAGAAGCCTTGGGATAGGACTCTGTAGTTACAATATACACAAGATTAACGCAGAATTAGTCACAATTGAAAATATACCACTGTATAAACTATGACACAAGAATATAAACAAAATATAGAATAACATTTAGGTACAACCTAGAGAAATAAAAATCAGAAAAATAATCTCACCAGGGAATACTCCGGTTTTTATAGATTAGCATGCTAAAACCTCACCTTGATGGTGCTAGAGGTTAATGATACCAGTGATGTGTGGGATAGCATCATCAATATGTCAGAAGTAATCAGCTATACCTCAGTTCTACATTTGTGAATACCCATAAAAGCTAATGTAAAATTTGGGATATTTTAAGGCAGAAAATAAGACAAGGTATCTCTCAAAAGTCTTGGATAATAGACTATCTGAGTGTATATTCCAGGCCAAAAAATGAAACTTAAAATGTCTGTGGCAACTTCCAGTCACTAAAGAAGTGTTACAATTGTCACCATACATAGTTACTGATTATGAAAGCAAAGCTAACATTGTCTTCTTTCAGCTTTTTTTTTTTTTTAAATGGGAAGAATTGTACTGTGGCTCAGTGGAAGACCACTTGCCTGTATAAATTCTATAGTTTAAGTATTTAGCAACACAACAGAAAATAGAAAAATGTTTGAGAAGAGGTGTAGAGAGAATAAAAGAGGAGAGGAAATGGCAGGAGGAGCAGAGAAGGGAAAGAGAAAATGGGAAAGGGGAAGAGACAAATGCAATTCCAGGTTACTGAATTATATATCTCATGTAAGTATTGAGGGTCTAACAATAACACAGAAAGAAGATAAAATTTTTTATTAATTTTATACTTTTCTGAGTTATGTGTCTTTAATATTTCACCACAAAAGAAAGAGTACATAAATATAGGGCAAATAGATAAAAGTCTGAAATAGAATAATGGGAGCAAAACCAGATTCTATTAAATAGAAATGAACTCAATAATTCAAATATAAGACAGTCATGTTCATATCAGAATAAAATGCAACTGCTATTTATAAGAGACACATATAAAAAGACAAGGAAAGGTTGTGATTTAAGCACAAGTTGTCAAGCAATGCAGATCTTAAAGAAAAAAAATCTACTTGGGAGAACACAATACAGTAAATTCACAAATTAACAAATTATGAAATTGCCAAAAGATATAATTGTCTAATACAAAATGAAAATATTACAAAAAATAGTAGATATAAACTCAGTTGCTTTACAGAAGAAGCTAATAAAATAATAGGCAATTTCAAAATAAAATGAACATTTAATTTTACATAAAATTAAGTCTAAAATGTATATACTTAGTTATGTCACAAATCTGTAAATGTTTTAAAATTGTGTAGCATTGTTAAGGATAAAGGCAAGAATGCAACCTATAAATAAAAGGAACTAAAAAGAATATATTGGTAGATTTTCATACATTAATGTGTTGATGAATTAAACAAATATTAGGAATGTTTATGCAAAAATAGATGAAAATTATAAATTGCTACAAAGATATGTTATGAAAACAATAAAAATATTAAAATATTCACAAAAATGTGACCATAATTACATCTGTAATAAAAATTCTAACAAAATATTGTAAGTGTAATGAACTCATAGATTTTTAAACATTCTAAATACATCAGTATCCTTCTAGTTTCACAAAGACATATAAAGACAGCAAATTATTAAATTTCTTGTAACCAACAAAGATTTTTATAACAATCTCACTTAAACCAAGTGTGAAAATGACTATAACTGTGTAAATAAAAGTTGGCAATAAAATTATATCAAAGTTTATTCCATCCTGAGTTCATCTACATGGCTGTTGTCCTCTTCTCAGCTTCTTTCGTCCCTGTTCTCTTCATCCAGATAAAACATTCTCTCCTCCACCCTGACTCTTTGCCAACTGGAATTCCTGCCTTAGACTCGTGACTTAGTCTTTTGTCCATTAGTTATTTTTATTGAAAGGTTGAGAGGTAATGCTTCCTCACAGTACACAGGTGATTATCGATACATGTCTTCCTTTTAGTACAATAAGGGGCTCTTTTTCTAAAATTAATAAGCTACATACAACAAGAACAATTATAAAAACTATCATGTAAGAATTACATTTACAATGTCAGGTAAATGCATTTGACAGAGTTGGAGAAAGATTCTACTATTCTTCCTATCACGTTGAGACCAAAGTTCTATATTTAAATCATATTTTATTATAACTTGCATTTATCAAGCTCTGAATATCTTTTTAGACTTTAAAACATTTTCTTAAATCATAAACAACTTAAGTTTAAGTGTGAGACTGTAACTATCTCATCTTCAACCCCACCATAGACCTCAGAAGGATTAATGTTACTTGAGTAATAGGAAGTCCAGAGTAAGCAGCCTTCAAAACTATAGAAAGGACAGTGGTTGCTGGATACCTGGACAATTACCCAAGATATTTTTGCAGTACTGGAGTACCATCTTCAGCCTTCTGGCCCAAATATCTAACAGAAGTATTTGTGAAGAAGAAATTATAAATAGCTGCCTACTCTGTCTTGGTATAGTCAACATCTATGTATCTTATCTGTCCAGAGCTTGGGCAGCATTCTGTCTGTGGTTGAAGCAAAGGCAGTTTCTTGCCCAGTCACCAGCTTGTCATATTTGAAGCAGACTCCATATGGAGGCTCATTGACACATATAATCTTTTTTGAAGTGGTGTGGGTGTGCTACCAGAAACAGACATTTCTCAGCATCTAAAAGGTCATCTATTAATAAAACATCTTTAAATACCATATTCTGTAGATGCCTGAAGTTTGTGAAGACCATCTAGCTAATCTATAGGATATCTGCATAGGTAAGTATTGCTTGTTTCTAACAATTTACTATTTGATTAATTTTGAATACATCTCTTGGAGACTAATTATACTTTATTTCTGTAATTAACTAAAGTAGTAACTAACATGACCAGAAGTTTGATTGGCTAATGACTAACTTGTATTTCTTAATTACTAAACAATTTCCAATAACAGCTTTCAAAGTACTGGAACATCACATTTCATTAAGTGAGTTACATAGGTATAACACCTTACACAAGAGTTTAAACATTTATACATAGTATGTTGTAGCAAAACATAATCGCAAGGCTGTATCAATATACAACTTCCATATTGAATGCAAAATATTTGTCTTCTTGATTCACTTTCATCTAAAAAGAGATTCAATAATATACCCCTTTTTTCTATTCTTCTTATTATTTCCCCTTTTTTGTTTTCCTCCTCCTCCCGCTCTTTTCCAGCTAACACTAGATAGGAGAGACAGAAGTATAGGGGGAAGAAAAAGACAGACAAAAAACAATCACTGAATCCAACCTTTCTTGTTTTGTTTCCTACTGGACCAGGACCATTAAAATCTTGTAACCAACGGTCTTAAATGAAGACAAATTCACACACCAAATGACCCAAATCACTTATTCCATTTCTTGGGAATTCTCTAAAATTTCTTCCTGCTGCCTGCAGATAAAAGTCTCTTTTGTGGCCACAAAGAAATTTGGGATATTGTCCAGTCTTAAAAATGATAGAAGCAACATTTGCTGTCTAGTATCTGTGTGGTATGAAAATGTAGGACTAAACTGAAGTCCTGAATGGAACAGTCTGAGAGAGTAGAACAAATGAATTCAGTAATTTTGAAGCTGTCTTGAAAGCAAGTTTTGATGAAACTGCTATTGATGCAGTCTGAGTTTGAATCAAGCAGGATACTTAAATAAATGTGTTTCGTGTCGCAGTATCCTTAGCATCCTCAAGAGTCAGTCTTGTCACTGTTTCTTTAACTTCATTGATGTCTGGTTGTGTTGCTGCTGTTGTTGTTTCTGTGAACATATAATCATGAAAAGATAATATACATTTCTGTATTAACACCTGGATCGAATGTGAGATGTGCACAGTTCAACTAAAGATGATTCTGTTTTTGTTTGTTTGTTTGTTTGTTTGTTTGTTTGAGAGGGGAAAAGCATCTGTCTTTCTTTATAAGTTAGTTTGGATTATACAACCAAACTGTAATATAAATCTTTATCTATACTGTATGAAAGATAACATGATAAGTCCTGAGGACTCTATAGCCAAAAAGATGTATTGTCTAGGCTTAGCTGAAATCTATGTCTCACCCAGATTTGAGCTGTTACCATGTAAAGGGATTAGCATATAGTTTATGTGTTTTGTTGTTCTTGGTTTCTTCCTTGATGTCTGTAACCTAGATCAGTCAAATATCATCTTTATAAACTTTGATGGAACCTATAGTTGTTGTAGTTTTTCCTGCTGAAACAATAACATAACCTCTTCCCCAATGCAACACATTTCCTGCCTTCCAGTCTGAAGTTTCAACATCGTTAAAATAAATAGGGTGTTCTGGTTAAGAAAGTTCTTTTCACACCCAGAATTCAATCTCTCTGCAGCTGTTGGCTTTTGTTTATTAGCATTTTTAAAAATTTAAAGTCAATAAAATGCCATGTAATCTGTCTCTGGAAGTCTATGTTAAATTGTTTGATTGTTATGCATTTCTTTTAATGTATGGTTAGATTTCTCTACAATTGCTTGTCCTGTAGGATTGTGTGGTATACCTATAATCTGCTTTATATTATAATATACCAAAAACTGCTTCATGTTACTAGAGACATATGCTAGGGCATTGTCAGGCTTAATTCATATAAATATCCCCATAATAGCCATTATTTATGATAAATTTGTAATAGAGAATCAGCCTTTTCAAGACTTAAACCAATTAACCATTGTAATGGTGAATATTCATGTATGACATGGTGCACAGACTTTAATTTTCCAAATTCTGCAAAATGAAACACATCAATTTGCCAAATTTCATTTGTGTATAGATTTTAGTTATACAAAGAACAGGTAGGATATTTCTTGATAATTGGCTAGCTGTCAAGTGACAAAAATCCCTATTTCAAACCTTTGCTGTTAACATGATTATTTTAATGAAATTCTTAAGCTTCTAGCATATTTCCTAGTAATAGCTGATTAATTTTATCATCGCTTATACACCAGAAGGTATGTTATTAGACCCATAAGGCATGTGATATGTATTATTTACAATGGATAATTTCTCTTCCTGATTACATGTTATAGTTTAATAAATAGTGAAATTCATGCAGAATCATTATAAATAACTTCATCAATTTCTATAGGTAAAACAAATATTTCTGCATATTGAGAGTAATTATATTAAGAGATTCAGAAATATCTATAATATCATAAAAATGGCATACATCTCTGAATTTTAAACTGAATTTAAGAGCTCTGAGGCAGCATACTTATATTTTCTGACTTATAACCTGCCTGTCCTGACTTATTTCCATCAGTGTTTTATCTAGGGGCTCCAGGAACTTGTATCCAATTCACTATATCATGGAGAACCCAATTAGTTATTTTTACAAACTGAGGGCACTTGCCATGGGGTATTTTTTTGTTATAGTCTCACAAAAGATCACTGTAAGCTTTTTCTTAATGTTTATTTTCTGCCAATAATAAGGCAATCTTAGGATTAGTAAAAGGTGTTACATATTTTGCTGGATATATTCCTGCTAATTGATGAAGTCTCTGTTTTTTCTTTCAAAATCAATTCAAGAAACTTTCTCCCATGGGTCTTCAATTTTTTACTCCATGTGCTAAAAATATATTATCTTCATTCTGTATAAGAATTACTGTGAGAGAATGAATCAAAGGCAAAATACCAAAACATAAGCAATTGTTTTGCTACCAGAGTCAATTCTCCCTCAGCCTCAAATGATAATTTTCTTGAAATATTTAAGTTCTTATCAGCTTATAAGATTGATTTGAAATAAATGACTCAACTCTTGAGTAGTTAATCTAATTATGGACCTTAGCCAATTATAATATCCCAATAATTTTTGAAAATCATTTAGAGTTATTTATTGTTTTCCTCTGAATTGAAATTTCTGTGGTCAAATCTTTTGTAGATCTATCTTATATCCCAGATAATTACTAGAATTTTTGTATTTTTTTTCAGGAGCAATTTGCAATATCCAGAAAGGTAAAATTCTCTTTACTTCATTAAATATTTTTCCTGATGCATTTATAAGTAAGTGAATCAGTCAGTAAAATATGATCGTAAATATGATCGTAAATATGATCGTAAATATGATTAGGATCATTCCTAATGGTAAATTATGGACTGAAGAAACTATACAAGAATTACATATAATGTCTCTTTTATAAAATAGTGACCTAAGGTAAGACTGTTTAACATTCCTTGTGTCAATATTCTCCAATGCTATCTTGTCATTGTACACCTATCATTATAAGTAGGAGCTGAGAAAGCAAACCTTTCCCTATCATGCTCATACGAAGGGATTATGAAAAGCAAAGTTTTAAATTGATTACTATAATAGGCCATGCCTTAAATAGCAAGGCATGCAATGGTATTACAGGTTATACAAAAACCCATAGGCTGAATGATTTTTGTTTTTGATTGCTCTCAGAATTGTTAACATTTTCCTTTTTCAGGATTTCTTTTTAATGACAAATATAGGCAGATTCCAAGAGCTGGTGGACTCATATATGTTGCACATCCAGCTGCTCTTGGATAATCTAACCTTGTACCTGCAAGTTTTCCTTCATCATAGGCCACTGCTCTACCCAAATATGTTTATCATGTTGGTATTTTAGTGGCAGGGTAGCTGTGGTGTCTCAGCAGTTCTTCCTCATGTAAAGTTGAAGAGTAAGCTTCTGCTGTATCCTATTTATGGACAGCTTAGACAGTCTGTAACTATCTTCAAAAAAAATTTTTTTTGTTGTTGTTTTTAATTATTTTTTATTAGGAAATGTTCTCTCTTTACAGCCTGTCTTTAAAGCTTTAGGAATGCTAGCCTATCCTAGTCACTGTTGCAATAGTTTTCTTCCTCATATATTTATAGATATGTAAGAAACATATAGCCTTAATTTTCCTATTTTACATTCTGGTTCAGTGTATATAATCCATTTTAAACTTTGTTTTATCTGAGACAATGTTCTAATTCCTAAGATCTGTGCTGATACTCTTTGAAGTAGCTAATCATGATTCTCGGAATCTTGTGATATTATAGTTACATCTGCTCATTTATCCATTAATACTTCAATCTCAATTCCATCTAACTGAAGTTTTAACTTTATATTATCATTAATAGTATTTTGTCAAAATATCTGGTTTTGTTTGTTTGGTTTTCTTTTTCTTTTTCTTTTTTTTTTTTTTTGGTATCTTTAGAATCTCTTACTCTGTCCATAGGAAGTTCTCTATCTCTGTTAAATAGTTTATTTAGGTTTTGAGCAGCTCTGTTTGTCCTGTCGGACTTTGAATTTTTCAGAATAGTCATTCCTTGTTGTTCAGGAAACAAATGGCTGATGTTGATTTTTGTTGGGCTTTGAGTTGAAGTTCCTTAGTATATTTTCTGACATTAAGGAATTGTCTCAATTGCATTTAATGATTTACACTTACATAAAATGAGCTTTATGTCTGTTTCTTCCACATCTTCTATATTTACAGGAAACTTTTTCCATGAATTATTATAGAATTTATCCTTAGGAATTTTTTGTTTGCAGTCCTTTAGGGCATGCCCTTATAGGTCTGAATTAGCATTTTTAGAAGTGAAACATTCAATTAATTTTGTCTAGCAGTTAGATCTGATATTGCTCTTTTTTAAGGCTATAGTCAATCTTTTTACAAAGTTGGTGGATAATTCACTTGAGTATTCATTTATCTTTGTAAATGACTCAACTTCTCTCTGTTTTCAACTTGTCCAAAACATTTAAGGCTATAGCATGGCATTATTCTAGGATGGCATCATCAATTCTAATCTGCAATCTCTATGCAGAATATGGACCTTCACCTAATAACTGACCCTTGCCAATATCAATGTCTCTAGAGCTATTTCTTTGTTTTCAGATTGAAGTCTCATATTACCACTATGTTAGCCAATGAAATTGAGGGTCAAGCTCTAAGAAGGCTGTCATCGAATCTCTCCAATCTTTTGGAATTACATACTTTTGCATGACCCAATTACTATCTATTTTACATATGAACAGTATAACCCATAGGTCACTGCTACTTCTTTAAATCTTTTTTAAATCTTGTGCCTCTATAAGTTGCCATCCTAATTCTTGATAATCTCATGGATTCTTTCATCTCCATTTCATTACCTTAACAAGGCAAAATCATATTAGGTTTTATAAGACATATAGCTTGCATTTTGACAATCTTTTAACATAGTGGACTTTTAAGCTTTACATTGGATTCTTTTAAAAATTCTTTATAATTCAAATGATTATTTAATGTTTTTTTCTATTTTTTGTAACTTAGCAAGGATTTTTTTTCCAGTCCTTACCTCATCTAAATCTGCCTTCTTTAGATCTTAATCTAAATTATTATTTAATTTAATTATTACTGAAAAATTATTTGTATGCTGCTAAGTGAAACAAAATCATGAGATCCTGATGCATTGTGTAATTGTATTTCTCTCCATTTTTTTACTGTAGGAAATGATTCTAATTCTTTCCTTCCTTCAGAGACTTTCTTTCTATGACTGACTCCCTCTCCCTCTCCCTCTCCCTCTCCCTCTCCCTCTCCCTCTCCCTCTCCCTCTCCCTCTCCCTCTCCCTCTCCCTCTCCCTCTCTGTCTCTCCCTCTCTGTCTCTCTCTGTCTGTCTCTCTCTCTCTGTCTCTCTCTGTCTGTCTGTCTGTCTCTCTCTCTCTCTCTCTCTCTCTCTCTCTCTCTCTCTCTCACACACACACACACACACACACACAAACACACACATTTAGCACAATTTAAAAGACACTTACCTGATCAGTCCTGTGTCTGATACTTGATTTCTTTTACATGTTGTCTCTGTTGGTCCTTCTCTGGTTTAGCTAACAACTGGTGTTGGTGGCTGGCTCTGCCCCGTAAGCTTGGGTTTGCAGGTTGTTCCTCTTGCCCTGATCTAACTTCTCACTAGCTGCATTTCAGTGTGGCCTTAGGCCTTCACCACCAATCTCAAGCCCACTTGCTCTGTCATGCTGGATTTCTGGGAATTCAGTCAGCCCTGACTGGGATGCTCCTATTCCCAAGTCAACAGTGATAGCTTTGCCTCCAGTCAAGCAGTGCAGTGTCTTCCCAGATCAGCATGACTGTAATTATGGAAAATGCTCAATGTGGGCCTGACCCCCGAGGACTCCTGCTGGACAGATTGTTCATAAGCCTCTGCTTTCCCCAGTGACTGACCACTGGTAACTAGCCACAGTGTACTTTGTGTGTGTATGTGTGTGTGTGTGTACTCACACAAGCTTCAGGAATCATTTAAAGCTTTCTTTTTTTTTTTTTTCATTGCAAATAAAAAAAGTGTAATCTTGTTAATAAATGCCTAGTCCGTATTAAGCTGGTTTCCCCAAAAGTTCTTGATTTTTCTAAGTTCACCTACATGGCTGATTTCCTCTTGTCAGCTTCTTATTCCTATCTTCTCATCCTGGTTAAAAACAAGCAAACAAACGAACACACAAAGTCACCAATTCTTTTCTCCCACTTGACTCTTTTCCAACCAGAAGTACTGCCTTCTACTCCTTCTCACATAGGAGATTTTCCCAGCACTATCATTATTAAAAATTGTGTCAGTATTCTAAGACAATTTAATAAAGCAAGAAAAATGTTGTGAAGTGATAATGGTTGGTTGATGTTATTTATGTAAAATATAATAAATAAAGTAGTTTATGAAAAGAAAAATAAATTTAATAAATAGAAATTACCATTTCAAAAAAACTGGATTAAAATTTCATTTTTTGTTTCTTGAAAAAGAAAATCAAATATTCACAATACAGATATTTTTTTCAATCCTATTTCATATCTAAAATAGCACTAAGTCAGGGGCAGTGCCCATACACTGTATACAAATACTATCTCAATATGTAGCACTTTGATCAGATGTGCGATGGTTTGGTTCTTTTTCCTGTGAAAAGCATAGTAGTTTGACAGCCACTTAAGACAGTAGTCTGACATATTCTAGTAAACTGATGTATATATTTAAATTTTTATTAACTACATTTGTACTAGGTTTCATTATGGCATTTTAATATCTATATATTACTATGTTATCTTCACATCCACACTGCCTCGTCATTTTACATGCTTATTGCTTCCCTGTGGTTGGGTCTCTTTCTTATTTCAGAAATAATCCACCTTTCTGCTCTTCTGTCACATGTATATACCCACTATATTATCTACTTCTTTGAAGATCACAAGATTCTCTTTTTATAATACACATTCTTGTGTCTTAATGTATGCAGGTACATGCACAGATATATTTATTTATATATTTGTATATATATTTATATATGTGAGTTTTTGTGTGGTGTGCATACATGGTCTACATGAATAAAGTTTTCTGAGTATATTTGTATTTGTGTACATTTAAGTATGTGGAGAACACGAGGTTGATATCTGAATGCCTTCGTTGGTAACCGTTCTTCATATTCATTGAGAAAGTCTCATGCTTAATCTCAGAGTTTGAAGAAATGGCTTGTCTTTCTAGCTACCTTAAACATGACATTACTGCTTCTCTAAGACTGGAATTACAAGTATACCTTCAAAGCTACTCCTCTTTAACATGGATTCTGAGGATCTGATCTTCATTCTTAAATGTTAAGTGCTTTAACCATTGATTCATATTCCTAGTCTCTGTATTTTCAAACCTGGATATGAAATATTATGTGGTACATTTCTCTAGCTTTAAATAATTTCACTTTGCATAAGGTCCATCCATATTTCTTCAAGTGACATAATTCTATTCAACTTTATAGCTGAAGACAACTATCTCTCTCTCTCTGTCTCTCTTCTCTCTGTCTCTCTCTGTCTCTCTTGTCTCTCTCTCTCTCTCTCCTTCTCTCTCCTCTCTCATCTTCTCTCTCTCTCTGTGTTGCATTTTTATTTGTGGTGTGTGTGTGTGTGTGTACCCTTTGTTTTATAAACACTTCTGCTGATGGACATCATAATATGTTTTGTTATCTGGATATTGTGAATAGTGTAGCAATATACAGAATATATAAGTATTGAAACAGTGTGTTGGCTTAGAGGCTTTTGAGCATAAACTCATGAGTTGTATAGCTGAGTTATATGAAAATTTAATGTTCAGTTTTTTTTTTTTTTTAAGATCATTCTCTACAGTGATTTCCATAGTGGATGAAAATCTGACCATCATTTGACCCAATAGAAGAATCCTGGCTCACAACAGAGGGCCACTTGTTTTTTAAGAACAATTCTTCAAGCATCTTTAATTCTTGGAGTTATTCAGAGGAAACAGATGCAATAATCTATGTAAAACCAAATGGGTTTACAAGTGTGATATATTTATGTGATGAAATATTAAGAAGCAATAAAAATAAATGTCAGCTATATGAGACAACATGAATAGATATTTCAAATGAAAATTTGCATCTGTATGGGCTAGATGCATTGCTTTGTTCTTCGTGACTTTGTACTTTCTTCCAAGAGATATTTGCTCAGGACTGAAGTTTCAGATAAAAGTATTAAGAAAAAAATGTAAAATCAGAAAGGGGATTGTTTCACAAAGAATTTCTGGCTTCTTTGTTTACCACTGTATTGCATATGAATTCTCATGAATCTGATTTTGGAATTGTGGAAGGTGAAACACATGTATCTTGTTTTTGATTCTCTGATAGTCTTTGCTTATGAATTTTGATGGTATTAAGAATAACATACTCTACAGACAATAAACACCAATAACACAGTCAAACACATACACTACACAGATATATGCACAAAATTTCAAATGGAAGTTCTTGTATAGTTTGAAATTAAATGAAACATAATGAATGCTCATTTATTATTAAAATTTTTGGTAGTATAATAATGTGATTGAATAATCAGAAACTATAATAAAGTTACCCAGTCCTACAGGAATGTCCTCAACAGAAGCAGCAGCACTGATCTCAGGACAGGTGAATTGGTCCACATTATGTTGCTATTAAGAAAATACCCAAAGCTGAATTTTTATAAAGAAATATTTTTATTTGTTGTTGTTTGGTTTGTTTGTTTATTTGTTTTCAAAATGTCCACACCAATGTCCATTATCAATGAAGGATTCTTGATTAAATAACCCAAAAGAGCACTTTTGGTTCACAATCAAGTACCATTTTTTTCTGGAGTAAGTGGCAAATTCTGTAAACAATACTGAGTAGGTACTCTAAGTAACCCTATTTATTCAACTTCTCGTGGGGTCATGGCAAATGATATCCCTTTAGCAGAGCTATCTTTAGAAGATCACATGCATGATGCATGTCAAAGAACCAGTGATCAGGGTCTCTCAATATAACAGAATTACTTTTGTGGAAGCTAATTGGAGTTCCAGAAAAGTTTGGAAATTGATGTGTACAGGATTCAGTTACATAAATGTAGATCTCATATCCCAAATCTTCTATCACATCTCACATCTCCACACTGAAGATCAAGGTTCTAAAACAAAACATCACAGCAAGGGGTCAAGTAGTCATGATTTGTCCCACATTGGAAGTATAAAAACCAATAGCAGAAATGGGAGCCAAAAGCATTTCTTCAAGTTTTGATTTTGCATAACTCTTTTGACATAATAGTCAGATAAATATAACAATAATAATTAGGAGAATTAATTTTATTTCAGTTTAATTAAAAAAAATAAGCAGCTACTTACCTGAACTAGAAGTTATGGTACTGGCACTAATGCATTGACAGAAAGATATTTTGGTTTCTGATCCTCCTGACTACAGATAACATTGTGGTACTTATGTACCTCCTCAATTACCTAATAAAATGTTATTATTTCACCAAACTGTTGCAATGTAACTTCAAGCCACTTACCAATTAGTGGTTGCTAATTGTGTCATCTTACACCCTGAAACTAAGTTTTCAATATGAAGTATTATTGTGTCCCTCCCTTTAAGAGAAGAATTTCATCAGTGTTTGTTTGGATATTTCTTCCTCAATATTAGTTTTCTTTTGATCTTCATCTTCAAAAAAGAAACAGCAGAGCCAGTAATTAAGCTCACTCAAGCTCACCAGCATGAAAGCCTGAAGAACAGAGGACATTCCTTATAGCTTGTGTTTAATACTATCAATGAACTCAGTAGTATGCAATCATCAATGTCTTTTTGATTATTTACACACACACACACACACACACACACACACACACACACTCACACATCCCTGTGGCTTCGGTGTCAGTGTATGCAATCAACCATTCGTTGGAATTATTTGAAATAAAAAAAAAATGTGTCTTTATTAAACACTCACAGACTTCTTATGTTCCTGTACCTATTCCTTAACAAAATAGTATAGCTGCTATTTAGGTGGTGTTTACTTTGCATTGTGTGCTGTAAGAGATGATTTAAGCTACAGAGAAGGATATAAACACTTTATATTCAAATACAATCTCCTTTTATACAAGACAGTTACAGATTCTGGTTTCTAGAGAGGTTTCTAGAACCAATGAACTCCGTCTACTGAGGGATACTGAGTATGTAGACATCACTCTTTTGTTATTCTTTGAGAGAATACACAAACTGCCATGGTACACACTGTTAATTTACCATCACTGTAGAAGATAGAACAGAAAGGAGTAAAGTATGACGGACACAGACTCTGTCTCCTCTCCTGAGAGTGAGATGAGTAAAACTTAGTTTGAAAAGGAAAGTTGTTCTTTGTTTGTCAAGTTCATGAAGAATTTTGTCTCCATATGGAAATTAAGCAGAGCTTAGGGATATGTGCTTGAATGCCAGAATAAAAGGAGACAGGTGTGTCGTGGTTAATCTTACCTGCCTTCTTAACTGGCCCAGATGACATTCAAATAGCTGACTGAAAGCTGTCTACCTCTGAAGGTTTCTACGAGATTCACATTTTAGCTAGCAGCTGAGTGGGACAGACGATTCTGCTCAGTGTGGCTGGGCATTATAGAGTTTTTGAGAAACTTAATCCATTTTATAAAGAACTTGAATAAGCTTTGAGTGAGTAAGCTAAGCAACTGGTCTTCTATGACGCTCAGCAATCCTGGCTAATATCTCCACACCCAAGAAAGAAGTCATACCACTGGTTCTCAAGTCTTTACAGGATGTTCCTAGCTTTCCTGGGTCTCTTCCTTACAGATAACATTGTGGTGCTGACTTGCTTGCACAGCTCATTAATCTATACTGTACATAAAATTGCTTCATAAGTGAATAATATATATATATATATATATATATATATATTAATACACACACACACACACGACACACACACACACACACACAACCACACACACACACAATATATATAATATATATATATATAATATTTATTATATAATTACAATTCATTTGCAGAGATAGGTATGAAACAGCACTCAAAGGTTTTTGCTTTCTGGTCCTCTGCCTAGCACATTTGCAACAACAACAACAAAAAAAATTCACCCTCACTCACAGCCCTCCATTGGATAACCAGCTGTAGTGTTATGTCATTAGCAATTTTCTCTTTGAAAAATAATTTAAAAAATAAAGTAAGAATATAATTTTCTATATCATTTTACGTTGCAATGGTGAAACGAATCTATGAGCAGTTACTTTTGGGGTTGTAACACTGCAAACAAGGCTCCTAATAAAATGCTATGACAATGAATAGATGATAATCCTTTTTACCTTAGGTGCAGGGGTCCACTTTGCTTATTGAAGACATTCTTCATACGTGCTCATACCACTTTTTTTTTAAATATCATTGTGGCTGACTCCTTAATGTTCTTGTTTGGGCCAAATTAGCCTTCAGGACATAAATTCATTAGATTTTAAAGTCTACATGTGAATGTGTTCATGTCATACTGGAATTCTTATGTAAAATAGCACTCTAGAATTCAAGCAACAGTTTGAGACCAAGCCTTTGCTATCCTGGCTGCATAAGCTGTAAATATATGAACTTTGGGCTTAATTTTGATGTCTGCTCTTGGATCCTTCTGTCTTCTCTGTCTTTTGTCTGTCTAATGTTTCCCACTGCCTATCAAGTACTACATACATCACCATCCTAATCTATCCTGAGTATTGATAGGACAAGTGATGTACAAGACCACTGTTTAATGTCATTTTGTGAGTAGTAACCACCTTAAGTATATTTTGGAGTAGACAATAAGTTACATTCAGTCACTATGCTGGGAACATGACCTTCACTTTGCCTTGCCATTGCCCAGGTCTTCCTCAGTACTTGATCTGCAGTCATGGTATTGAATTTCTACATGCTGCTTGCAGACACCATCTGTTTCCCTTTCTCTAGGTTTTCAGTCCTGTCTCCTTACCTTTTCTTTCATACCCTTCACCTAAAATAACAAATTCCTATTTATTTTTTAATGTTGAACTTCTATTCCACCATAGATTATCCACAAGTTATTTAGGAATTACTAAATACCCTTAATGTTCTTCAATAACAAGTTACCCATACAATTTTCATAATGCCTTTGAATTCTCAAAAAGCAGGCTAAGTACATTCTCCCTAAGAGTAACTGGCTGAGTAACCTGTCTTTGGAATGGAACAAGACCTCCATGGCATGAGTACTTCTGCCCAAAAGTATATTGTTTACTAAGCTCCAGATCTGTGCCAGGTGAATGTTGCTTGTTTGAGGATGCTTTCAGTATCAGCTTACTTAGAACATTATTACAAAGAAGTAATATAATGATTAAAAAACACAAAAACCCTCTAATCTTCTGCTTATTTCTCACACATTTCATTTGTCAGAAAGAGTTGTTCAACTATGCTTCACCACTGATCATGTAGGGGAATATAGAAACCTCATATGAAAGAACAGCACATATTTTAACTACACTACAATCTAGGATGTGAGATGATATTATGGTTTTTATTAATTAACAAAAATCAATTTTGAGTGTCTATAACACATGAGCTCTTCCTTGTCTTTGGTCCCCAGCAAACTAGCAAATGGAATTTTCTTGGTTTGTGTTTCTAGTCAAGGCCCTGGAGAACTATTTATGTTCCTCCCAGGTATAAGTGGTTGACATACTGACTTAATTTCCTAGAATATATAGCTATGGTTGACTTGATAGCTTCTCCATCTATGGTTTTGGATGTTGTTGATATTTATGATCTAAATCGACATATTAGATGTGTTGTTTCACCTCAGTAGAAAGACTCAGTTCCAATTACAGAAGTGTTGCTGGCAGGGAGCCAAAGGCCACTGATGCAGGACCTGTTTGTAGCTCAACAACTAGAGCCATATGACAAATGAAGCCACATACAACTCAACTCTTTCACATGCCTAAAATACTATATAACGAACAGGCCTAGCTGGTCTGATCCATGTAAAGACAGCCAGAGACTAGAAGGGAGAGTGTTCAGTGGTGCCACGGATGGTTTCAGAGTGTCCTGTTTATCCTCTGTATTAACAAGCTGTTATTTCTAACCACCTGGATGTATTGCAAGTGGAGTAACCACTGATCACAGTTGTAAACAATTAACTTTGATCATTTTAACAAGATGTGTCATTTCTTGGTGCATTTTCTCTGATCTATCACCTTCCATTTTCTCTTCTTCTTCCCTCCTCTCCTTCCCTTCTCATTTTTACAAGTAATCTTGAGGAACAAAGTTGAGAATTTGGTCATTGATTCAAACATTCTTTGTCTGTTGTGTCCTGTCTAAGATTGTTTTTCTTGATTTCTACTTGCAAAATAGGAAAGCAAGAGAAGAGGTTCAGTGTTAAGAGTTCTTAGCACTCTTACAAAGGACTGGGGTTCAAATCCCAGCACCCCCAAAGTAGCTTACAACCATATGTTTTCCAGTTCTAGGGGTTCTTGTCCCTCTTTTGGTCATCCCAGGGTCCTACATGAACAAGGAATGAGACACACACACACTCAGGCACACAAATGGAAACATAAAATTAAGGAAATTGGTTTTTAAAAATGAGAACAATAGAGACAGGATAGCCCCAAATGGACAAAGGACTTGGAGTTTTCAGGATTACTAACCTTGCAGAATGTTCCATCATAATTATCCATAAACAAGAATGATGTCCCCAATGAGATTCTAATGAAGAACAAGTAGCTGCCTGATGAGGTGAGCAAACATTATTGGTAACAGTGCTACAGGCAGTTTTGGTGACATGTGAGAGGCTTATTCATGTTTTTTCCCAGAAAGCTTCAGTATATTTACTTCTTATTAACCCAAACAATTCATTGAACTATTTGGCAACAAACCATAGGCAAAAAAGAAAGAAAGAAAGGGCAAAAGAAAAAATGGAAAGCAAGCAAGCAATCCATAACTCCTTGAATTGTTTTTTATTATTTTCCAAACATCCAAACATAATGACAGATTACAGGACAGAAAGGGGATGTGTGTACTTCCATCCCAACAGCAGGTTATGTAGATGCCCATGAGACTCTGTGACCACAAAAGCATCTTGGTCAGTGTCTATAGTCAGTGTCTATAGTCAGTTTAAATATGTTTAGTTTCTGATTTTTCTTTTGTGTTCCTAAAACATGACATCAGAGACTTCACATTTTATTAAGTAAAGAGTTAAGTCACTGTACTGGTTATTAAATAGTGTCACATTGAGATTTGCCTGGATTTCTGGCGAGGGGTGATGATGAACTGGTTGAACTATCAGTGTGTACAAGAGATAGATGAAGGTCTTGTGTAGAGATGTGAAAGGAGGCACTGGAGAGAGCTCAGGCTTGCAGTTTTAGAAAAACCTATACAGTTACAGAAATCAATCCTCCTCCTGCCTCAGCATGACACATACACACACACACACACACACACACACACACACACACACACCACCCCACATGCTCCATTTCTTATAAGATTCACCACTGGACAGTACCATATATAGACCAGATCCCACTGAGGACAAAGCCTGTGGTGGTTTAAATAGGAATAGTCCCCATAGGCTTGTATAATTGAATGCTTAGTCATCAGGGAGCAACAGCATGAGAAGGAATAGGACCTTGTTGTAGTAGTTGTAGACTTGTTGGAGGAAGTGTCACTGGCAGGAAGATTTTGGAGTTTCAAATGTCCAAGCCAGGCCCGGTGTCTCTCTTCCTGATGCCTGTGGAGCTAGACATAGAACTCTCAGCCACATCTCTAGCATCATACCTACCTGCATGTCACTATGCTCCCTCACATTTTAATAATGCACTTAACTTCTGAAACTGTAAGCAAACCCCAGTTAAAGCTTTTATGTAACAGTTCCCCTGGTCATAATGTCTCTCACAGCAAGAGAACCCTGAGTAAGACATAGCCCTAGCTCATGAGCCTTCAACTTGTAAATTATAGGAAAAATACAGCCCTGAGGGGAAAAAATAATCCATGTTACTGTGCAGGCAGGAGGCTGTAGCCAAAGCTTCTGAACCTTAGTTCCAAGATTTTAGCATTCCAAAATAATGAGCTAAGGTATCATACTGACTGCTTGATGTACAGAAAATCAATGTTCACCCAGAGCAAGAGAAAACAGGCTAAGATGTTATTCCTCATCCTAGTATTGTCTCATTCAAAGCAAAAAAGTGTGTTCAATGGGGTTTTTAAGTTCTGTCTACTTGCACATCTTTTACTGTGAATTGTTGTAACTGGATGATAGTCTGAGCAGAATTAGGTGACCTTACTATAGCCACATAACACCAGTACAACTTCCATTCTGGACTCCAATTTTTAAAAAAGAAGCTATCCTTTAGACATCAGTTAGCATGCTATGTGTGTTGGTTGTAACTGGTCTAATAGCTGGTCTTATTTTTCACCCTTTGTTCTAAGAAGGCACAATCTGTGACACTTAGCTATTCCCAAGAATCTTAGAGGGCCAGTCATCTCAGAGCCATAGTGGAATAGCAAGTCATATTCAAGTGTCAGACAGCTACAGTGATGGAGTACCCTCTCCACTCACTGCTGGCTCATCTCTGTTTGCCTTAGCAGCTCGCTTCCTAGCCTCTCAGCTCTGTTTTGCAGAGCAGTGAGTCATATTTAATCAACATTTCCCTGAAGCATTTTTAGTCTGTTATACCATGCTCTCATCTTAAAGGTGTGAGTCACTCTCGGTGACTTGAGATTCATTGCTTGTAAAATAAGCTACAATCAGTGTACTTCCCCACTGATGCAGTTCAGCACGTCACTCCCCTCCAGTGAGAGAGTAACTTTGTAAAGGACAGCATCATTCATCCTCCTCCTCACATCCTTACTGCTCAGGTGCTCAAAACTCAAGTTTTGAGTTAGAAATCAGAGTCCCCAGATGATTCAGATGACTCACTGTAAGTCTCGGTAAGACTCTTAGAGATAAGGATACATAAGTAAGCAAGCAACTAATCAACCAATCAAAACAACTATGTCCACAGGAGCAGATAAGCCTATCTAATTCTGAGCTAGACAATTGAAATCAATGAGTCCCCACTCAGCATCACATGTTCTCTGGTCAGAGCACACTGAGCTAAATGGAGAAGTTCACCAAGTTTGAATACACACTAGGTCCTGATGAATGTGTGAATTAGTCTTTCTTCTAAGACCAATGTAATGATGTAATTGCTCCAAAAACCTATAAGACTGCACTTTTCCTATTTCCCACCTTCCCTATTTCAGGGTCATATTAAGACATCCAGACCTTCTCTGACATGTTACAACATACTTGTTTTCTACTCCAGAAGAGGAGAAGGGCAGGAGGACTGGGCAATATACAAAGATTTAAGCTAGCTGCATTATATGAACCTCAAAACAAATTAAAACAGTCATGTACACAAATAGACTTATGTTCTTTTAGCTGATAATAGAGGAAGGTTAAACAGGGAAAGGATTGTAGTTTTTTAAATAATAAAATATCAAAGAAAATAAAAATTCTATAAGCAAATATGTCAACCCCCTTTTATTTGATCATAAGAGGTAATTTCACCTTGAATTGATAGGTAAACAGAAATACACCATGATTTCATGGGGAATTGTACGCCACAGAAGCTGATGGCCTCTGATAGAAGGAAAGAAAATATCCCATTCCGTCATGGCATCAAAAATCAAATTAAAGATGGTGTATGGCTCTGTCCACCCTCAGTGCTTCTCCTGAAGGAAGCAGAATCTTAGGTTTTCTGTGAAAAGCCAGACTATTTTCATCTTTGCTCGAGAAGTCTAGGTGGGACTCTAGTACAAAGTCTGTAGTTTCTGGTTGGCGTTACATGCCGAATGTGCTAATATGCTTTTATAATAGTCCGCTGAATATTTAGAAGGATGCTCATAGACAATGATGTTCTAACCTGTAACTTACAACTCTGAAGTAAAAACAAAGCCTGAGAAATGAAAGTATACACAGAGAAAATACAAACACACAGAGATGGCTGGGAGAAGAAGGAAAAGATATTAGAGATGGAGAGAAAGAAAGAAACTAAGAAAAACAAACACAAAGAGAAAGAGAGAGAGAGCAAGAGAGAGGGAGGTACAGGTATAGATACAGATATTGAAACAGATATAGATAGACATTGAAGGAGGACTGACTGGTCTTGAATATACTTGACTAAATTTTAGTTGGGCTGCTTTCTTGCTCATTCTCCCAGTTCATATCTAGACCATTCTTTCAACCTGAAGACTTTAAAAATACAGATATGTGGTAATTTTGTCTAGCTTTGTTTTTCGCTCTTGTGATGAAAACCCTAAGTTTTCACCTAGTACTAGTACCTGAGTATACAAATTTAAAAGAAATATGGAACAATATTGCTTGAGAACACAAACAACAAGTTAATTTTCTGACAAGGCAGTAGAAAGATCAACTCATCAGCAATTTTGGTTTAACATTAGCATGTAGAATCATCAATATTTTCAGTCTTTTTTTTCCAGATTAGTAGTTATTCTAAAACTACTTACTATTTAATGATAAATTTAGAGAGAGCAGGTTCATACACTCCATACTTCTAGGTGACTTAATACTGGAGAAGTTAGTTGACTTAGGGTAAAAAAATCAAGGTATATCAATTGAATACGGGACATTGCTGATATTTATGGCCCTGATAATCAAGTTGCTGACTATGAGTATGTAATAAAGTCCAACATTTATTGCCAGTTGCATGAAAATGCCCTCTAATCAGACTGGTTAAATGGCAGGATCAAACCTAAATAAGAGTAATATGGTATACCTACAAACAAAACGTGGTGATTTTCTATTTATATGAAAGAAAATCTATTGAATCAGTGAGGAAAAAATTCTGAAATATAGTGCTTGATTCAAGGAGCAAATCTCATGTTATTTTAGTTAATATTTAAGTTAATCTATTTGCATACAACAATATCTTGACATATTTTCTCCTTCCTTGAATGTCTCCCAGGTCTTTCCTCCCTACCCACCCAAGTTTATGTTTGCCTCCACCCCACTTTCAACAATTGATTTGGTTAACTAACTACTGCTGGAGAGGACTTTATCTTAGACTGTGGTTGATATAATCAGTGACACACCATTGGAGAAAACTTATTTTCCATTTACTAGCAGTTATCAATTACAAATCACGTCTTAGGGGTTGGCAGTTTGTGCCCACTTTGGTTTTTCAGTGCAAGGATTTTGTCTGGTTTGAATCTGTACATGTCTTTTTCATGGTGTCACAGTTTCTGTGAGTTCACATCTCCATCAGCCTTATTGTGTCTGGATGATGCTTGAAGTCATCCGCCACGTGTTTCTCTTATATATTTGTGATTCCTTGTATACATATACATATACATATACATATACATATACATATACATATACATATACATATACATATACATATATATATATTATATAGAGAGAGAGAGAGAGAGAGAGATCCATGAGTCTTTAGAGAGGATTTTGATAAACATATCCCATTTGTGGCTAAGCATATCAAAGTCTCATTTTTTTTCAATGTCCAGTTGTGAATCTTTGTGTTTATTATCATATTCTGTAAGAGAAGTCTCTTATGAGGATTAAGTCATACATTAACATATATGTACAGAAATATACTATTAGTAGTCAGTTTATTACTGTGTTTCTTTAGGAGAAAATTAGTGTATGTTTTTCACTTGGGTCCCTGACTTATCTAGTCTCAAGTATTAGTCAATTTAGCAATGTAATCTCTGGTTTCCTTCTCATGAAGTGAGCACTAAATTTAATAATAAAAAAGTGGTTGTTTATTTCATTTGTGCCACTATGACACTGATAATGACAGATATTTCATGTTTCCTCTTCATGTCAGTGTTAGTTTTTACATTTTAGATATGTGTGTTTGAAGGTGAAAAAAATCAGAGTTTAGAAAATAATAGGGGACAAACTACTGTTGGGTATTATCCAAGGATGAGAAATAGAACTTGATGATGTGTTTATGCTTGGCTCAGGGAGTGGCACTATTAGAAGGTGTGACCCCGTTGGAGTAGGTATGGACTTGTTGGAGTAGGTGTGTTACTGTGAGTATGGACTTTAAGACTTTCAGCTTAGCTGCCTGGAAGCCAGTATTTTACTAGCCTTCAGATGATGATGGAGAACTCTCAGCTCCTCTTGTACCATGCCTACCTGGATATTGCTATGTTCCCACCTTGATGATACTGGACTGAACCTATGAACCAGTAGGCCAGCCCTGAAGACTTTCCTTGTTCATGGTGTCTGTTCATAGCAGTAAAACTCTAACTAAGACAAGAAAATAATGTTAAAAGATAAAGAGAAAATGAGAATGGGGAAGTACAATGAGCTGGGAAAACAGCATAAAGAAAGGAATATAATAAGAAATGGCTAACAGCTTTTGAAATACTGTACAGAAACCAACTAATGTAAAATCTTCATATATATATATATCCCATGTAGAATAGAAAATGACTTCTTTTTCTTGCATTAATAAATACATTACTTTTAAAAATCAAAACAAATCAAAGCAACAACCAAAATACAAAAATACCACAAGTTAGTTACTAATTCAGAAGAGTCTTGTGAGGTCTATAGTAGTTCATTATTTTTACCTTATCCATTCATTCTGATAAATAGTATATCATGATACATTACACATATTATATGATATATTTTGCAATGATAATGTGCATGTATCCCAATATCTCACATTCTTATCTTTCATTCTGTAAAAACATTTGTATTTACTTCTGATTTAGTACAAATTTGCACTTTCTTTTTTTTTTTAAATAAAAGTTTTATTTATTTATTTATTTTTATTTAAATCACATCATTATTTGCTTATTTACACAGAGGTTATAAACAAAAAAAGGCCGGATGTGGGGAAGGGATTGGCACCGGAGCATAGGTGTTCAGAGGGAGTACAGATACCTTTCAGAACAGGGTATCAGCTGGGTGTAGGTTCAGGGGACAGATCACTATGGCTCTGCCTATGATTCACTTGTCCTTATCTAAGTTGGTACTGTCCACCTAGGCTGCCTATTTATAAGACCTATGACTACTAGGTCCAGTAAACTTCCACAGAAGTTGCCTGTTTACAATAGCTTATAGCCTTCTGTTTTCATTGTTTTTCCACAGAGACCCAAGACTTTCTGTTAGCACGCATGTACATCAGGCCTATTGCTGACTTTAGGCCTATGGCTGATTTTAGGCCTTTAGTGTATATGCAGGGTTGCTCCTGATATCTCCTCCCTTCTCTAAGTATAGAAGGGCCTTGGCGATTCTATTCTTGCGAAGGAGGGGATAGAGACCTGACTTCCAATAATTGAAAGAGACCTTGTAATGGCTCTGGTCCTCCTGTCATTGTCCAGTGAGGCATGAGTGCCATACCCATCCCTTTGTCTTTTTCCTGGAGAGGGGATACTTTTAACATCAACCCCTATGCAGTCAGGCTTGTCCCTCAGGGAACCCAGAGAGATATTTTTAAGTTTGATTTATATTCCCTTGCAGTGCTTAGCCTTGCAGCCTAAGCAAGAATTCAGATCACCAGTCAGAGAGAGTTCTGGGTAGCCTCTCTCTGCTTGGCCTAGGGGCAGAAATCCCCTCTTTTACGTTGGGTGGAGATGGGTTTGAGGAACACCCTGGATAAAGTAACAACCTCATCTTGAGTCTCGTGGTCCTCCATAGCTAACTTATGATAATGTATCTGAATAGGTTTTGCTATCAAATTATCTATCCGATGTATCACAAAGTTAGTCAGCCTGTTTAAGGCCCGGGACCAAAAGAATCAGTAAAAATAACCCAATTAATGGTCCCAAGACGGGAGGAAGTGGGGTTGACCACCATGGAAAGGTTGAAAAACAGTCCTTGTAGCAGCTCTGATCTTTCTCTTTCTCTTTCTCTCTCTGTCTTTTCTCTGGGCCTTCTCTGACTTTTTTCATGTTCTCTTTAACCATCCCTGTCTTGTCTATGTAAGGGCAACATTCTTCTTTAAGGGCTGTACATAGTCAAGAGCTGTACACAGTCTTTTCTATTGTAGAAGAGTAAATCAAGTCCAATAAAGTGTTGGAGAATCTGAGAGCAGGGAGATAGGTTTGGGAGAAAGTTTGGAGCACACCCTTATAAGATTAGGAGGAGGGGGTATGGGATAAGAGGGTTAGGGGAAGAATGGGAGAGGAGATAACATTGAAAGGTAAATACACAAAATATCCAATAAAAGAAATATAATGGGTCTGACAAAAAAAAGATAGCTTACTTATTTTAAATTATTTTCAAAAGTTTATAGGAGATGCTAATTGGCTAGGATCTTATTTTAAGCTCTCCACAAAAGAATTTTGGTCTCTGGTTAATATTCTCGAGAGAGATGTAAATCCTAATCTCCCTCAACAACCAATTAACAAAAGAGGAGCAATTTTGCAAAAAGTAGAAGAATCTATTATTAATCGATACATTATAAAGATTGATTAGTTGTTGGCTATTCTATAACAGTCCTTTGATAAAAGATATTATTAAGGTAGATTTATATTTCTTTAAATATTGTCTTTATGACTCTCTGAGTGTGGAAGAAGTAGCTGCTGGTGCTTCTGCCCAGATCTTACAAGAACTCTGAAAAATGTGTTTTTAAAAATAAAAGAGGGGAACTGTTTCCCCCCAGAAGGAGTCTCCTAAAACACTCTCCATCATGCCTTGTTTACTTTTAACTCTCTAAAACTGAAAGCTCATGGCAATTCTGCTTCTGACTGTGTCTGGCATCGCTGAGACCACTAAAGACTATGCCATAGCTATGTGGAAGGTCCCTCTTACCCTTAAATAGAATGGCCCGGACCCAGTTCTCATATGGGGCTGAGGACTGATATGCCTGTTTGATACCACAGAAGGCACAGCTAAATGGCTGCCAAAAGTTTAATGGAATAAATAGATACCCCCACAAGGCCAGGCCCAACTATAAATAAGATGAATAACAATTGACCTCCAAGGAAGAAAAATCTCCCTGAGAATTCCCTTCTTTTTCCTTTCCAGGTAAAAATGAAACACCCGTGATGTCTGCTGGTAGAAGCTGCAATCCTGATGCTGGCCTCCAGACTTATAGTACTCAGATCTTTGATGGGCCATTGACAAGGACACCAAACAGCTAGAGATTGACATCACTAATCTGAAGAAATCCCTCGTTTCGATGTCTGAAATGATCTCCAAAAATTTGCACTTTCTTTGGATCTTTCTTTGTGCAGATCATAGTATCTAGCTGTTTTTCATATGAGGCATATCAAATATTTAATGTGTGCTCATCTTAACTGTAAGACAGTAAGTACTCTGCTTATCTTTTCCTGAAAATTATCTTTAAACATCATAAAAAGATTTCCAGCTGGATGACCAGTGGGTGTCCCCTACCAGAGTCAGAGATCCTTCATATCCCAAAATGTGTACAATGCTTTAAGCCCATGCATAACTTAGCTTCCAGGGTTGAATTTAAAGAGACAGCAGAGTTTACCCATTGATTAGTATATATACATCCTCAGTCACATCACTGTCAGGGAATTTTGATTTATGTAATAAATTTTTTCTGAGCTTTGTATGAGGATTGTTTAAAGGAATCTCTCTCTTTTCCATGACTCCAGAGACAGTAGAGAGTCTGGCTAAGAAAAAGGTTTTATGATGTAACTAAAGAGCTGCTTCCCTGTGGGAAGAGAGACTGGAAATTCTTGTTGTGAATCTTTTTGTTTGCTTGTTTTCTGCTAAAGTAACCCAAAATGTGAAGAATGATTGATTCATTGTTTGATACTGTAGTTATCTATGCAAGCTCCATCTTTGAGGAGAGTTCAGGACTGAATCTCCCCTTTTGTTTATGCCCATGAGTCTAAAACTATATAGTATGATTTCTAAAGAAAATCTTCATATAATATAGAAATTTGAAGAATTTGATACTGATTATTTAGAGTATAATTATAAAGACAATTTAGAAAATAAAATTTCCTCTAGGAATTTATTTTCATTGAGTTAAAGTTATACATATACACACATGAATGAAATGATTTTAAATTTATTAAAAAATAAGTAGATTGACCTTTAATACTGCAAGTATATGAGATGTATTTTACACAAATCAGTTTAGAAATGTATCCAGACTTCAAGATGAAAACCATAATCAATATTTAACAAATTATATTAGTCCATATTTTTGATTTTCTGAAATTATTGATTTATTTTCTGGTTTGTCAATATTATATATAATTATATTACATATAAATCAAGTTTCATTTTAATTCTTTGAGTAACCATTTTCCATAAACTTCTACAAAGTTTATCGCAGATGAGCTAACATTACATTTGCTTAGTGTTTAAGAGTATTAAAATTGTGAATTTCTATTTTTAATACTTGTCTTTAATAACATTAATTCAATAATAGTGGTCCTCATATCATGTCAGATTGTTACGCAGTATTTGTGTGACTTAAATCATTGGTGATACTAAATTGTTCTATTCAGAAGATATTCATTAAATACAAAGAAAATATTGAAGCACTGAAAACTAAGCATTATTTTAAGTTTATATTGCCTTATCTATAGTTTTATAATCTAAGGAGTGATTAAATCTTTTTGTCTGTTACATCTTGGCCATTTTGAACCTTTTCTTTGGAAAACTAGCTTCTTCCTGGTATTCAGGTTTCCCAGTTTTAGAAGTTTAATTAGGAAGTTCACTTTTGGGGAAATGTGGAAACATCAAAAGTGAGTACCAAAGATATAGGAGCTGTTCGCGAAATCTGGTGCAAACTGCTTTGTTTGTCTTCTTCTCTTCTTCTTCTTCTTCTTCTTCTTCTTCTTCTTCTTCTTCTTCTTCTTCTTCTTCTTCTTCTTCTTCTTCTTCCTCCTCCTCCTCCTCCTCCTCCTCCTCCTCCTCCTCCTCCTCCTCCTCCTCCTTCTCTCCTCTTCCTCCTTCTCCTCCTTTTATTCTTCAAGATTTTACTTATTTATTTTATGTATATGAGTACACTAGAGCTGTATTCAGACTCACCTTAAGAGGACATCACATCCCATTACAGATGGTTGTGAGCCACCATGTGGTTTCTGGGAATTGAACTCAGGACCACTGAAAGAGCAGACAGTGCTTTTAAACACTGAGCCATCTCTCCAGCCCCTTGGTTTGTCTTCGTAAACATCAAGAAGTATTTAAGCATCCTTCAGACTGACATTTCTTATGAAATTTACCGCAAAGAAAACTGGAAATTTCTATATTAAAAATCAACATCCTTCTTAATTCACACACACACACACACACACACACACACACACACACACACACACAATCTGGTAGCAACCTATGACATAAAGATTATATTGTGGTCCAGGGGTGGAAAATCTAAGCTAAATTATGGTCAAAAAGAAAAAACTGGAGATAAATACATATTGGTGGAAACAAACTAATTAGTAGCACAACCTTTTCAATTGATCCTATTCAAGCTCATTCAACATAACAACATGTGTCCTCTTTACTGCCTGTAGGGCACTGACAGGCAGAGTGCCTTGCTAAAACAGAGTCCATTTTCCATTTTCCCTCAATCTTCCTCCAGACATTGGCAGTATTTGGTACTGATTTTTAATTCAATTTTTGTATTTCATAAATTATGCATATTTTGAAGTTTTAGTCAAGCTTACAATAACATACATTATATTTCCTTACGTCACAACATCAAGATTTCATGTGTTTATTTTTATGTCTACATGAAAATCTTAATTTCAACGTTTTTTGGATACTGTTCAGCACAACACATATATCAATACAATTTCTGTTTTGGATCAGCCTTAAGCTCATTCTTAGCTACTAATCCAACAAACAACCCTACCTGTAAGGAAACTAATAAACGCAAGATATCTTATCATGGCAATTAGTTCACACAGCATGTATGACTCTGTTTTCTTGTAAGTGCATAGGAAGCATGACCTTTAGCAGGTGGAGGAGTGATTTAAGCACATACATGCATGCATGGAGAAGTTTTTAGGTCATATTCCAATTGTCTCCTTTATCTGATCTCTCCGGCTTTGGTGGTGACAATCCAACTCAAGACATTTGGACAAAAATCAGGTTCAAAGGCAGGGACCATCAAGAAACCTACATGGACATTTTATTTATGCTATAAGCTAAACAGTGTTCTCACTTCATTTTACATTTCACAAGCAAAAAAAAAAGTTTTTAAAAGCTAAAAATAGAAGGAGATACACTTTCGCACCAAAGGCAAGAGGGAAAGCAGAATGTCCAGAGGTTAGATCTGTAAGGACAACACCAGAGGGACTCGTTTTAACATATTCATTTCTGTCTTTATTACTAGTTTTAATCCTTCTTGTCTTCTCTGTCAAGTGAAGACCATCAAGAATAGATTGGGGAGGGCAGTAATCCCACATAAAGCAAACATTATTGGAGTGTGAAATACAAACACTGTGGTCCTCAGCAGTCCCTAGATATTTAACTCTAGGTCTGGCATTTATCATGTCTCTGAGCATGTGTTTAGAAACATACTAATACTTATTCACGTGTAAATTACTTTCAGACTTAAAAGAAATTACCTGTAAAGGGTTGATAGACTTTATGCTGTATTCTGGATTGCTGCATAGTCCTCTGCAGCATGCTGGCACAGAGGTGAAAAAGTGTCGCTCTACCACGTGTGACTTCAAGGCTTTACAGTAACGTATTTAAAATGGACATTTGACTTGGGCTATTACTAGGTATCAAAGATGAGATCTAAGAACACTGGAAGCACAATGCTTAAAGCATGACAAGCTCTGTTTCATGAGCATTGTTAATATTGCTTCACTAATGCTAACTGCAGCCTAATGAGATGAGTTGTTCTACTGACTCCATTTTACAGATGGTGAAATGGAGTCACCTATGCTTCAGGTGTCTGCCCACCGAGTGTCCAGGTCTAAACCTGCTTTTACCTTACCAGACTTCCTGGAATGGTTTTATGTCCCACACCAGTAGAATATGAAAAGTCATGGGCTCTCAAACTTTCATTTACACTATATACTGTGAATAATCAATTGCTTAGTTAAAATTGGTAATTTCATAATATCCAAATAAAAGATAAGGAAATGTTCTCAGGAACAATTATGCTTATGAAAAATATTGGTCTGTTGATGGTGGGGAGACAAAACAAGAGGCTCTCCACTTAATGTTGGTTACAAATAAAGGTGAAGTCTGTCTCAGAATATCTGGTTAAATCATAGGGATGAAATCACAATTATAAAACCATAAGAAAGGGATTTAATATACTTAAAAGCAAAAGTCATTCCTGAATATCTTTTCTGACTTGTGTGGACTCAAGGAGAAAGTAGTTTCCTCTAAAGGTGACTTATGCATCTCCTCTTCATGCATCCACTTTATGGTGCACATGAGATCCAAGCTAATGGTCAAGTTGCTATTGAGCGTTTTCTTGCTGTCTGTACTATATAGCCCTAGAAAGAATCTGTGTTCATATACTCTTGTATTTCTGTACCTTAGGGCACTGGCAGAACCTCTTAATTACAGTGCATTTATGAAACTTTTTGATAGTGACACAGACGTGGGGTCATCCAGGATTATTTGATTTTGAAAATGTGATTATCCCCAGACTTAATATTGAGGTATTTGAAGACTATTTATACCAGAAAATTTGTATGTGGAGGAACGTATGGCTGGAAATTTACTTTAACCAAGACACCAAAATGAAATCAGTGGCATGAAGTGTCATATTAAATGAAGTATCACAATAAAAAAAATAATATGTAAAAGTTGGCAAGCAGAGTGGAGCTTATAGAAGTCACTGAAGCTTCTACACATTTTACTGAGATTAATCCCTTCCTACAGGCTAGGACCGAATTATACACCACCCTAATTAGCCAGAAAGTAGGACTGTTCTTGTTTTTGCAGAAAAACAGCTTAGGAGGAGATACCACTATAGAATGAGAGCTTCAAGATGAAGCAGAAAGGAATAAGGTATCAATGCAAGACCATCTTCACCCCAGAAAGCTTATTAGTATATAGCATTTGACTGCCATCTTAGATTTTTATAGACCTTTCTCCATTTACTTTATTGCTTCAAGCCTACTATCATTTCAGTTTCATTGTAACAAAAACTTTCCACCTAAAAGGAGCATTATGTAAAACATTATTTTGACTTTACATTAAATGAATCTTCAGAACTTGAAGGGCTTTAGGGCAAAGAGAATAAAATCAAACATGGAAAAGCCTTAATATTCCAGATATAATGAGTTTGTTTTACATTAACTTGCTTATTTTTTGCCCTGGACTGTTTTCACTTGGGTTCCTTTCATATCCCAGTTAGTAAAGGAATTGACCAGAACTAAGAGTAGCCCTGGAGCACTAGATAAAATTCCGCTGTGCTTGTCAGATGCTGTGTGACCACTGATTACTGCCTGAGGGGACTTTGCTTTCTTTATAAACTTTTTGGTGGGCTCCTCTCACTAGGGAAATAGCTTCTTCCTCCTTTACACACTTCTCTCATAAAAACTTCAGGGTTGTGTTGAGGAGAGCGTGAGATATTTTTTTCTTTAGATCTCAGATTTTTCTGTTACTTTAAACCATGAAATAAAATCAGGTCTCTCACATAATTAAAATGAGAACATCATAGCAATGGATAATACAGATGTGATCGACCTGGAAATTTGCTTCAGGCAAAGTCTACATGAATCATGATTGCTAAATGCAACTGAAAGCCATCCTTTCCCATGTGGATACATGCAAATTTATTGGTTTTATACACTGGGGAAAGTGTCTGTTGAATAGGTTTCTTTTCAGTCTCATAAAGAAACACAATTCAATCCTTGTACAAAGACACCAATGAAGAGGCAGCTTGTAGAGGTTTGCCTCAGTGGATCAAGAGGACAAAATAGAAAACTGCCAATGATGGGAAGATTTTAACAACTTCTAAATAGGATTTTGGGGAAGGGAAAGTGAGCCTGGAATGAACAAAACAGAAGAGACACAGTAGAGTACAGGAAGGAAAGAAAGTGCTGTACAGGAGCTTGGGGTGTTATTGGAGAAACGTCAACATTAAAGCAGAAGATTTATGGGATAAGAATTGTATATCAATGTCAATAGTATATATGAGGGGAAAATTTATAAATAACATTATTCTTTTTTATTAATCATTTTATTCGTTTACATTTCAAATGATAGCCCCCTTCCCGGTTTGCCCTCCACAAACTCTCCATTTGATTCCTCCTCATCTTTCCCTCTATGATGGTGCTCCTCCACCCACTCACCCACTCCCAACTCACCACTCTTGCATCCCCATGACTGGGGAATCAAGCTTCCACAGGACTAAGGGACTCCAATCCCATTAATGTCAGACAAGTCCATTGTGTACTACATATATAGCTGGAGCCATGGATCCCTCCATCTATACTCTTTGGTTGGTGGTATAGTTCCTGGGAGCTCGAGGTGATCCAATTGATATTGTTCTTTCTATGGGGTTGTAATCCCCTTTTTTCTCCTTCAGTCCTTTCTCTAGCTCTTCCATTAGGGTCCCCGGCTCAGTCTGATGGCTGGCTGTATCTACATCTGTCTTAGTCAGGAGCTGTCAGAACCTCTCAGGGGACAGCCATACAAGGCTCCTGTCAGCAAGCTCTTCTTGGCATCAGCAATGATGTCTAGTTTTGGTGTCTGCAGATGAGATTGGTCCCTAGGTGGTGTGGTCTCTGAACAGCCTTTCCTTCAGTCTCTGCTCCATTTTATTTTGTCCCTGTTTTTCCCTTTCAACTGGAAAAATTCTGGGTTAAACATTTTGAATGGGTGGGTGGCCCCATTCCTCAAAGGGGGTCCATGCCTGTCTATTAGAGGTGGTCTCTATAGTTTCTATCTCCCCTTTGTTGGTTATTTTCTCTGAAGTCATTCCCATTGGGTCCTGAGAGTCTCTCGCCTCCCTGGAGTCTGGAACGTTCTAGTGGTTATCAAACCTCACTAATACATATTTCTGTTTAATTTCCTGACCCTCTGTGTTCTCTCCTGTCCTTTCCCATACTTGATACTACCCTCACTTTTCCCTCCTCTTCCTCTCCCCCCACCAGCTCCCTTACCCCCCTCCACCCCTGTGATTACATTATTCTCTCTTATATGTAAGACTGAAGATTTCACACTTTGGTCTTCCTTCTTCTTAAGCTTCATATGGCTTGTGGGTTGTATCATGGGTATTCTGAGATTTGGGGCTAATATCCACTTATCAATGAGTACATACCTCATGTTTTTCTTGTGTCTGGATTACCTCACTCAGAATATTTTCTAGTTCCATCCATTTGCCTGTGAATTTCATGAAGTCATTGTTTTTAATAGCTGAGTAGGCTCAGGCTCAAAGAACAATTGACAAATGGGACCTCATAAAATTGAAAACCTTCTATAAGGCAAAAGACTCTGTCAATAGGATTAAAAGGCAGTGTACAGACTGGGAAAAGATCTTTACCAACCCTACATCCGATCAAGGGCTAATATCCAAAATATACAAAGAACTCAAGAAATGAAACTCCAGAGAATCAAATAATCCTATTAAAAATGTGGTACAGAGCTAAACAACAAATTCTCAACTGAGGAATCTTGAATGGCTGAGAATCACCTAAAGAAATGGTCAACATCCTTAGTCATCAGGGAAATGCAAATCAAGGAAATGCCTTGAAATTTCACTTCACACCAGTCAGAATGGCTAAGATCAAAAACTCAGGTGACATCAGATGCTAGTAAGGATGTAGAGAAATAGGAACACTCCTCCATTGTTGGTAGGACGGCAGACTGGTAAAACAACTTTGGAAATCAATCTTGGGGTTCATCAGAAAATTAGAAATAGTTCTGCCTGAAGACACAGCTATACCACTACTGGGCATATACCCCCCCCCCAAAATGCTCCAACATATAACTAAGACACACAGACCTATATGTTTATAGCAGCCTTACTTATAATAGCCAGAAGCCAGTATTTTATTGGATATTTTCTTTATTTACATTTCAAATGTTATCCTCTTTCCCACCCACCCCCAAAAAAATCCTAGTACATCTCCCCTCCCACTGCTTCTATGAGGGTGTTCCCCCACCCACCAATCTACTCCTGCCTCTTTGTCCTTGCAATCCCCTAAACTCTGGTATCAAGTCTTCACAAGACCAAGGGCTTCTCCTCCCATTGATATATGACAAGGCCATCCTCTGCTACATATGAGGCTGGAGTCATGGGTCCCTCCATTTGTACTCCTTGTTGGTAGTTTAGTCTCTGGGAGCTCTGGGGCATATGGCTGGTTCATATTGTTTTTTCATCCTATGGGGTTGCAAACCCCTTCAGCTTTATCAGTCCTTTCTCTAACTCCTACATTGGGGACCCCGTGCTCAGTCCAATGATTGACTGTGAGCATCCATTTCTGTATTTGTCAGGCTCTAGCAGATCCTCTCAGGAGACAGCTATATTAGGCTCCTGTCAGCATGCACTTCTTGGCATCCACAATAGTGTCTGAATTTGGTGATTGTATATGGGATGGGTGCCAAGGAAGGAAAGACCAGTTTAATTTTTGATTATTTATTACTGCAATTCACCTACATATAAGTAATTACTTAATTTTAAAATAAATTCCCATGTACAATCGAGTGCTTTATATCTAGTTAGTAAAAAAGAAATGCCTCCAAATCAGTTTAATAGGATGTAAAATAGTGGCCATCAGACAAAAGAAAGGCAAACTTCAGAAGAGACCAATAAGAACGATATGCAGGTATGAGCAGAATAGCTATATTTTAGTGTGTATGTATAAAAATAAGAAGGTAGGAGCCCAGAAGAATTGTATTTGCTTTCATATATATATATATAAATTTTGGATAAAGATCTGTTCTGTCCTGGAAATATAAATGCGTAAGTAAAGCTAGGTCAGATTATCAAGTGAGCAGAGTTCATAAAATCCTGGTATCAAAGGATAGAGAAGATCTTGAAAGGTCACGGGGTTCAGTCCCCTCCTTTCAAGTAGGATCACACCAAAACCATCCTGGAAAAATGAGAAACTGTTCTATTTTTAAAACTGTCTATAGAGATTTTCTGCGGCCAGTGCTGATCTTCAGCAGGTGGTAAAATTTGTATTCTGAAATTCATGTCTTTGTCTCATTCAGAACAGAGTGCAGCATCCTACCACCCTAAGATGTCACTGGGTGCAATAAGGAATCATCAGGTGTCTGGAAAGAACAGCAGTTGACTCTGTTATGCAGCCAGAAGTCCAAAATTAAGGGAAAAGCAGAACCGTGCTCCCCTGAATGCTCTAAGCTTAAGCTATGCCCTTTCTTGCATCTTAGTATGTTCTGTTGATTCTTGCAACCTTTGGCTTCTTTGGCCTGTAGGCTTCTCACTCATCTCTTCCTCCATTATCACATGGTGTTCTGCCCTCTGTGGCATTCTGTGTGCCAGCTTCCCTTTTCATATGGACTTGAACCATTGAATTTAAGGCCAACCTAATCAAGTGTCACCTCACTCCATTTTTCCTTATTAAAGTTGCATCACAGGCATCTCACAAAATGTCATTTTTTCCAATAGATGGTAGAAGCTGTATAAAGCAAAGTAATGTAGATACACTGAAATAGTGTGTGGGAGTTTAGGGAGAAGAACAGGCCATAAAAGAGCAGAAAGAATTTTATGAAAAAGCACACGAATATATGTAGTAAAACAGTAGAATCTAACCAATAGAATTAATTGGCCACAGAGATCTTATATAGAAGGAAAGCCAAAAAGAGTAGACAGAGTTGGATTTACATAGGTAATCCAGGAATAGTTTAGATTTCTAATTCACTTTAAGCTTAAACTAGAGGTGTTGCAGAGGCCCTGATATATCAGCCCTATCCTCTATAGTCTTTATACAGAAGACACTCAAAGTAGTCTCAGGAACAGGATGAAGGAGCTGTAAACTTGCAGACTGGCTGCAAGGGCTTGTTCTATTGTTACTCTTCATGGTTAGTAACATGACTTTCATTGCATTAGAAAATACTGTGCTCACTATAGTGGAACCAAACATTCCAGAAGATATCCCACAGTGCTATGCCCTCTGCTCAGCCTTTCCTTACTTATGCCCTTCTGCTCTTAGGCACTCCAGGGCACTGTCATTGCTGTGGTGTATGAAATCTATCTCTTCAGCTGCTCTCCACATAACCTGAGTTTCATTAAAAATAACTTTAAAAAGTACATTCTTAACCTTCTCTTTTGGAAAAAAAAATCCCTTTATTCAGGAAAAGATAATATAAGGTTGCCCTGTTAACTCAGCCTTGCAGAAAATGCTCCTGTCTGTTGGCATGAGCTTTGTTCCTCCACCTCAGGCAGGTGGTAAAGGCAGTTTGCAAAAGAGGATGAAGGAGAATGCCAAATTAGGTTAAGCACCAAAATAGGGAAATGACCTGGCTTGCCCTGGTAGAAAGAGATTGGTCTGCTGAAGTACATCCAAGTTCATCTCTTTAACGCCCTGTTTAAGTGAAGCTCATGGGACAATGAAAGCAGAAAGAATGGTTGGCTATGATGCCTTTCCAACTCTCTGTTAATGGGCTCTTCTGTAATGGTCTGGGGATGAATACCCTAGAAAGTAATCATGTTATATCCTGGATTTATTCCAGTCAGATATGATTATCTCTAAAAATGCTGTTTCCAAATAAAGGTGTTGGATATTCTTTATTCTGTGGTCATATGCAGGTAAATAAGGCCTTTTGGAAATGGTAGCTTCCATCAGAAAAACACAGATGAGATACATTCCCAGAACTGTAAATGTGAGTGTGAGGGGCACCGTAGCAATTGTGTAAAGCAGCCAATCATGTAATGTTCTGCTTTAACTATTTCAGTTCAAAGAGGTTCTGCCTATAGATTCACAAATGAGTTCTCTACTAAATGGCTTCATTTCAGAAAGCCATACCCTTCTTACAGGTATATGGTGGTTGTAAAAGATCCACTCTGGACACATCATGTCCAGGGAAGGTCTCTGGGGATAGCTATCTTCCTTTGGTGAAAATGTCTTTTTCTACATATGCAGAGAGCCTGTCTGTTAAGTGAATTTGCTGTTTATCAATCTACTTTTAAAAACTTCTCTTCCAACTCTAGCCCTTACCAAACCTTGGTGAGTCTGAAAGTCTATGATCAAATAGGCCACTTGAATATGTGCCTCTGTTGAGGTAAATTTTATCATGAACCCAAAGTTTTGTAAATGGTGTTATAGGAGATAGTAATTTTCAGATAAAAAAATTTGAGAAAAATAAATATCCAGGTATGAAGATGAAAAGGTTGAATGCCTTTCTCTTCTGGATTACAGGGTTGAAAGGACGAATACATCTGCCTGCATGTTTTTTATCTTCTTATAAGAGATGGAACCATATTTATCTAGATATCTGGAAGTATTCATACTGGGGGAAAGAAGGGTACCTACTTCAAATGAACTAAAAACAATTAAGGAAGAGTTCATGATTCTGTTTTGCAGTCCTGGCTCCTTCACTGACACTTACCCTGGAGAATACAAAAAATTTCCCTGTCTATTGGGATCAGAAATGTATTTTTACTTCTCTTTCATATTATATCAAATGAAGGGACAGACTATTTTGGGAAGGTAAAAGGTATTTCTTGATAATTCACACAACTATTATTAATAACAAAAATTTTCCTACCTGTTTCATATTTGTACCACATGTACAACAAACTTCAGTACTGGAGATACGTTCATTCAGTTTCCTAGAATTTTCTTGATTTGATAAGGATATGATGTTTCATTCTAATTTTTGAAGAGAGAGAAAGAGGAGAGAGAGAGAGAGAGAGAGAGAGAGAGAATATGTTATATAGTCAAGGTTCTCTGCCTCTTGACCATTGATTTTCTTACCAAATTAGTGGACAGGGAGAAAGAGATTTCCATTAACTTAGACTCATCTAATTATCAAAACATGAAAGCCTTCCTATTCCAAAGCTTTTCAGAAGTGCGAGGGATGAGCTAACAGAGTAGAAAATGGTCTGACCTGAAATTAGACCAACTTTAATTTGGCTCTTTCACTGGTCCTTGGCTTTTGTCTTAGAAGGAATTGATTCACTACTTTATGCTCTTGCTATCTTCATTTGTAAGATCAAAGCTGGATCCTCTGAGTGTTTTAAACTGAAGTAAAAATTTTTTGAAATATACATAGTAATTTAAAATTATCTTCCAAGGTGTTGTGCCAGTGCATACTCTCAACACTAACATTCCCAAAACCAACAGGTGTTTTAACCCTTAGTTTCAGGATTAACTATTTTGCCAATAAAATTGTACTATGACCTTTGGAGGTGGCTTTATTCACAGCATTCTGATAACTAAATATATTGAGCAAACCCTTATGTATGCAATGGTTAAATATGACATGCTTATGAGTATATACTTTATGATTCTTTTTGAACTTTATAAGCTTTACTCTAAAAAACTAGTAGAAATTCAGAAAGTCTACTCTAAATTTACAGATGTTTATTGAAATATATACAGCTTGAATTTAGCTGAATCCATTATCTCAATTTTAATATATGGCAGGTTGATTTTAGGTCTAATTTTCTGGGCTTAAACTGGAAAATGTTTATTAATATTTATTTATTTATTTATTCACCCTTCTAAGGAGTGTCTATACAGTACATAGAAACATTTAAACATATTGTTTAAATACAATTGCTTTGTCCTACATATGATGAATGTTGCCTTTTGTTTCCTACATCTATCCAGTCAGAAATCTGTATGGAGGTTTAAAGTTTACATGCTCCTTTCTTCATAGAAGACAAAGATAAGCATACATTATTTGATCCCTCCTTGACAGGATTTCAAAATGATGAAGAGATCATTAAATTGAAATATCCTACTCTTTTTGCTGATTATTTAATTTTTCAATTCCAGTTTTTATTCTATTCTGATGTCAAGGTAGGTGTGCTTTTGTTTTCATTTATAAATCTTAATTTTAATCAAATACTTAATAAAAATATTGTTGTTTGATATTTTCAATAATAAAAATATGGAAACAATGACTTTGCCTGCTGACTTTCTCATCTCAAATAGCAAAGGTCAGTTTCCCCTTTGACTTGGTGTTTCAGAGGCAGCCTCTCTCTCTTAAACACTGTCTTCTAACAGCTCCCAGGGACATATAGCAATTCCCAGGATTCCTGAATTATACTTCAATTAGAGGCTTTACAGAATCTAACATCAAAGCTGTTCAGAAGATATTTGTGGGTTACCAAACATCAAAGTGTACTTGGGATTATTTGACATCATTAAACAGAGCAATCTAAGAGACAAAGATACTGCCTATATCAGAAATTCTGAAGCACCCTGCATCGCACCCCTTCCTATTCCATACCATCTCAATTCAGTAAAAACTGTCACTTTTTACCCATTCAAATTCATGTCCAAGGACTATGCTATAAGAAGCACTGTGTGTATGTGTGTGTGTCTATATGTGAGTGCACATGCGTGTATGTACATGTACTCAAGGAAGAGAATTGTGGACTCACAAAGAGGCTTAATAAGTTTCTTCTGCCTTAGAATGCTTATTGACACATGTGCCTTAGGTATGAAGATGAAGTATATGGATTCTTTCTTAAACAAATATAACAGCATATTTGAAAAGTTATAATATGAGACACAACTGTCACAACATCTGACAAATTTCCATAGCCAAGGATATGACCCAGCAAATCAGAATTCAGTCTCTCACTTTTCTCATATTGCAACATTTATCTCTCCTTCATTCTGTGGCATTTGTCAACCTGCCTCTGTCCATGGCAGCTCTTCTTATTTTAATGCTCTTACTCTTATCCACAAACTGAATTTACATTTCTTGCTGTTATAAATTTAAAATTCTGCTGAGAGACATTGCTTCAAGAAGAGTGGAGACCTGTGAACTTCTGCAGACAAGTCTTTGAGGAGAAAACACAAGCTTTTCCTCTATAGACTACCAAAGAGGAAGGTACACAAAAACAATAACACTTAAGGGCTTACATCAGACAGTGAAGTTGTGCTGTCTCTCCTCATCTGTTAGAGAGCACAGGTGAAGAATTGGGAAAGTCATTGAAGTTTCTAAGTTCATAATGGTAGTATGACTTCATTGTGATATATATATGTGACAAGTTTAACCTGTGTCTTATAATCTAACATATATATTAGGATTATTAATATTATTATATAATATATATAATTATTATATAATATATATAATCCATATTATATAAGGATTTACAGATTAGCAAATTTTCCATACATGGATTCTTTTTAAGAACTAGGTTCATGGTTAATTAAGGAGTGACAAGCATAAGACTTAAATAAGCTCTATGTGATAGGCTAAGAGATAGTGTCCACCATAGGTTCAGGAGCTATGGAAAAGTGGCTTGGTTAATCTCTTAAGTGTCCCTTTTAATGAAAGTAGATAGCTGTCACCTCAGATAAAATAAGATGCACTTTATTCTTTGATATATTTCAAATTGTTAACAGTTTCATAAATGTTTTATATTGACAGAAAAATAGAAACCATAACACAAAGTCAATGTACTTAAAGCACACACACACAGAAAGAGAACTCTCCCTCTTCCTCTCTCTGTCTCTCTCTCTCTCTCTCTCTCTCTCTCTCTCTCTCTCTCTGTCTCTCTCTCTCTGTCTCTCTCTCTCTCCTCTCCTTCTCCTTTATACACACACATGTAGGACAGTAAACCGTGAAAGGATCGAATTGTTTCTGGTCGAGCACTGGCTAGAGATGGCCAGAGACCCAACAGGTATCCATGCAAGAGACAGCATGCATTTCACCATGCTCTTAAACTCCAGACTCCTGACAAGAGGCCAAAGATCTCCATTGATCCACACCTTTCAGGCATGTAGGACAACACCCCTACAGCCCCTCCCATAGAGAGGTTTGTGTCTCATAGCATAGGTAGAGGGTGTGACTACAGGCTGTAGAGCCTCCAGACATCTCCATATTAATGAGATACTTAAAGATCAGAGGGCATAGCCAATTAAGCATTTCTTCCCAGACCCTCCTCCCTGCAAAAGGTATTTAACTTCAGGCCCACCATGAGGACTCGAGATACAACTTTATCCACTTTCCGCCTTGACAATAAACCTTTTAAAACCATGGACTTCCTCTTGTCTTTGAGGCCCACCATGGAGAACCTTAGAGGGGGCCTTCAACCAATAAGCCACCACCTAATCTCCCGCTGGAGGACTTCTCTACGTTCCACAGCCATGGAGGCCTCTCAACTCAAGCAAACTAGCTGAGGGAGCCATGACCCAGCCAAGCGAATTGCCTCAACCAAGAGTCTCATCTACCTATTGGGGCACCACCAGAGCTTTTCCCCTATGCCCCTTTTGGCTGTGGGCCTGTCCAGCCATTATGTCCCCCATCTCAGTCCTTCTGCCGTCCCCAGTGGTGCCTAGGTGCCCAAAGGCTGAGACCAGTCAGTCTCTGTCCAGCCCCCTTGGCCCAGAAACCCCCAATCCAAGAGCTCTGCCCCCACGGGAGACCTCAGACTGGGATTTCCCCACACTCGTAATGGAACTCAGTTGCTTCCCTTAGCCCAGAGTCTGCATGGTACCACATCAAGTGAACTCAGTCAAATTCCCATGCTTCTGTCCCCATGAGCTGCCTGGGATAGCAGACACATGGGACCCACAATTCAGCCCAATAGGACCCATGCCCATGTGTGAGCTACAGCCCCCCACCCCCACATAAACAGGAACACACACACACACACACAAGAGAGAAGAGAGAGAGAGAGAGAGAGAGAGAGAGAGAGAGAGAGAGAGAGAGAGAAATATAATAATCCAGGAGTCATCTTAGAAATTGGCTTTTTGAGCCATAGATCTCAGATTTTTTCTGATGACATCTGTAGTCTTTGGGTTGGTGGAAGCTATAACGCTATTTATATCTTCCAAAAAATTTTACCTGATTGCTATAAAAATGTTTGCAGATTGGAAAATGAATTGCTATTAAGACAACTAAGAAAAATGCAAGAAAATTTGACTTCTATCCTGCAACATTTTAGCTCTCCTCCATCACAGAAATGCTAATCCAGCAATCAGTCTTGAAGAGTCTTAAGCACAGGTATGTGTTTGTGTGTTTGTGTGCATGTGTACACACGTGTGTACGTGTGCATGTGTGTCTGTGTGTCTCTGTGTGTGTGTGTTTCTGATAACATCAGTTAACACCTATATTACGCAAAACTAGTCTCTTATTAAAAGTGCACTATAACAAATGTGTTAGCAGATAAAGGTCTTTTCCCATGAAAAGGCACCAAGTTACCATGCTTTCCCACATCGCTCTCCAGAGATTCTTCAGCCCAAGAACTTCTTGATAACCTGTACAGTCCAGGTTATCTTGTTATTACAACAAAATGATAAAGATAAAAATGTCACCATATTATTAGAATGTTCACTTCTAAAAAGAAATAAACACCAAAACCTCTGCTATACTGCAGTAATCCTATCTTAGAGCAGAGAAGACACACTCTGATATAGTCAGATATATTTTCTCAAGGAAAATTTGTAGAGAAAGAATTCAGAGTGAGTCTTTGGTTTATATTGACAAATATCTGTGGAAGAGTTGTATGGGTGGAGCCTTTCCCGTGTCTCAATAGATCTACTCGCCAAAAAGAAGATTAAAATCTGTGAGAAGGAATAACTCAAAGGCATAAAGGACTGTGCTGTAAAGATGAGTCAGGTTGTCGCATAATAAAATTCAAAGATTGCATTTCCAAAGCTTAAAGTAGCAGGAAGGCAGCAGAGATTTTTCACAGGAAAAAAAAAATGAGACTTATGGTGGGATTTGAAGAGATGGATAAAGTTCTAACTCAGAAAAGTAGAAGGCCAAAAATTTTCTGTCAGGAAAAAAAATAAAACCTGTGTTACAGCATGAGAAAGAAAAATAGATGTAGAATCGTGGGGAATCAGACACAAAGTATGCCTTAGCTGTTATTGATACATGAGGAGATTCAGGTCAGAGAAGTCTGGTTTTCCTCAGACCAAATCAAAAGATATATGCTAGGTAATTTTGTTAAAAATGGTAATTTAAATTAGAAAACAACTAAGAAATGAGCCTTTTTGAAAACTCTGTTGCACAATTAGTTCCTTTAATTTTAATAATGTGCATATTTAAATAAACTGTGTGTTTAACATTGCTAACCTAGTGGGCAGGGTAGGGCAATCTTGTCCTCTTCCTGGTATTGGAAGCCAAGTACTTGGTTAAAGTGCCAGGGAGGAGTTTTATTACTTTTTGTAGCCTCCTGTGACTTCTGAAAGTGGGACAGAGTTTTTGTCAGGAAGCTACAGCAGATGAAGCCACTCTTTCAACTCTGCTAATGAGACTGCAACTCTCAAACTGTGAACACATCCTGGCCAACTCCAGACTACAGCTTCTCAACCATCTCTTCTGTCCTCCTGCTGTGTAGCCAGGTCAACCAGCTTCCTTGGCTTCAGGCCTTGGCCTCCTAAAACCCAACACCACTGCCCAGTATCCTCTCTACCATCTCAGGCTCTGCTTCCAGAACCCCAGAGCCACAGACCAGTTTCTAGGATGGCAAGGACCATGTACAGATGGGGTCAGTGAGAAATCAAAGTGAATGCAGATGGGAACACAAGATGGAGCCCAGAAGCCTGATCCAAAAGGGCTTCAAAGAGATTAAACTTGTTTCACAGAGGCCTTGGAAGAATCTTCCTGGACTAAATAATAAATAAAAATTATCTGAGTTGGTTTTTACAAGGAAATCCAATGCAGGGATATGTGGAATTGCAAGGAATTTTGTCTAAGTTTGTAAAGCATATTTTAAATTAAAATTTTAACTAATATAATGACATCATTTTCCTACTTTTCTCCCTACAACCTCTTTTGTGTACCATACCCTTGCTACTTCTCTCAAATACATGATCTCCTTTCCTTTAAGTGTTATTGCCTAGTCATAAATTATAAATACACCACTTTCAGTTTATATAATATTGCTAGTGTTATGGATACAACTCTGGAAAATGGCAACAAATTAATATGGGGGGATAAATAGACTTCTTCAGGAAAGATCGCCTGCCCAGTTGTTTTTGCAATACTAGGTCGTCAGCCTTGAATTCGTCTTTACAAGTAGCATTATATAGACTTGCACTCATCTTAAGGGTTGAAATCGTTCCTTGACTACAGAGCAGAACTCACTCAGTTTGCTAAATGTGGGCTTAGCTTTCAGTTCCAGTACATGCTTTAGGCAAATTAATGTGTATTTCTGAGCAGTATCTACTCATGTTTATGAAATAAGGGAACATTATCAACTTGTAGTCTATACCTAATGACTCCTGGATTTGAATGAGAGTGAAAGTAGAAATGCCCTTGATGTCTTCTGAGGCTGTCTTTCATTTTTGACATTTTATTATAACATTTTACAGCTTGAAATATTGTTTTAAATATTTGTCTTAGCTGCTCAGGTTTTCCTGTCTCTCCCCTTTGTGTCTGTATCCAATGCTTGGCTACTTTGTGGGTTCTTCTTTCTTCTTCCCTTCTCTACATCTTCCCCACCCTCTCAAGCCCCTAACACTATATAAGAGAAAGAATGATAAAGGATTAAGGGGACAATGCTACTGCTAGCCTACTTCCTGCTGATTAGGAAAGTCAAGTTCCTTGAGGCAAGATTGATCGTTGCCTAATACTGATTTTTTTCTTCTTTCTTCATTTTGCACAACTACTTAGCAAATAGGGACCAACAGAAATGAATAGCCACCAACCAATAACTAATAAACCACCTTGACTCTTAGGGATATAGCATTTATACACCCTCTGGAAAGTCCTCATATTCAAAATGTCATACAGTTGCAGTAACTATCTGTAGCTAGCAAATTCATGCTCTTCCTAGAGCATGAGGCAAATCATAGTCAGCTGCTGTGGACTATCTGAAGCAGCTCTACGTCATCCACCTGGGATTACAATGATATCCTATCCCCATAATATTTATTTGTTTTTTCAACGACAGGAAAATTCTCCCTATATGTCTGTAGTTAATCTCTCTGGTATTACTTAACATTCTCAGTCTGATGGGAAGTACATAGTGCTAGAGGAGGAAAATACAATTAATTACCTTATTAATTAATATTTAAATTTTAAAGCACCTTTTCAGGTACTACAGAAGAGATCCACTGGATCACACTGTGTCTGTTGACTTGCTCAGTGAGAGCCAGAACTGTACACATATTTAGAAAGATTCACTCAAATATTATTGATGCTATCTTCTCGTTTACTGCTCACTCTGGCTCATACTAAACCTGAGAGGTCCCATTTGAACTCCTGATCATCTTCCAGAATTCCAACCTCCTTTGTGCCTGCTTAGTATTAATACCTAATCCTCTTTCTCCACTCCTTCCTCCTTCAGTTTCCCTTCTCAATCACTCAGACATCCCATTCACACTTCAGATTTGAGATCTTCATTACTGTTCTTTTTTTTTTTTTTATTTATATTTCAGATGTTCTCTCCTTACCCCATTTCCCCCCTCCCTCCCAGAAACTCACTATCCCTTCCTCCCCCCTGCCTCCACGTTGATGTACCCCCACCCACCCTCCCCGTACCTCACCTCCCCACCCTCGAATACACCCCCCATGACGCCCAGCCTTCATGGGACCAAGGATCTCTTCTCCCACTTATATATAGCTCCCTTGCATATATAGCTGGAGCCATGGGTCCCTCCCTAAGCGCTCCCAGGCTGGTGGTTTAGACCCTGGGGGCTCTGGTTGGTTGGTATTATTGCTTTCCTCATGGTTCTTTCTCCTCTCTGCTTTACTCTTCTCTTTTCCTTGGACTGATTTTTCCACTGAGCAGAGTAACATGAACTGGCAGGACAACTTCAGCGAAGTTGTAACTGCTGGGCTCTATCTCCCAAGAGGTTTGCAGGTGAAGAATGGGGCTGTTCCTCAAAGCAATATAAGCACTGATCATACCTGTGCATATTAACTTAACTATTCAATGAATTTAGTTTCTTCATTTTCTATGAATTTTGAGAGAAACTATGTCTTAAGTTTCAATATCCTCCATAAATTTTATTACTTTTATTTCTTATCCAAGAATACTAAATAAGATGGACCCCCAGTCAAATTATTTTTATGAAGAATTTCTATCCCACTGACACATTTCAAAACACAGAATTCATAACATCTAATTTCTTCCTTTTGCGTATTTATTTTAGGGTGTGGTTGCATCTTGTCCGAAAATAGTGCCAGAAGTTTCTTGGGAAGTACTTGAATTATTAACTAAATTGTTATCTCTTAATTAATTGTAAAGAAGTAGCATTTATAACAGTTTGTATCTCCAGGTAATGAGTGGTGGAGACCATTTACCAGTAACCACACAAGTCTGGCTGGTGCAGCACACAAAAGCAAACACAGCTGCTGTTATATTTTCAAAGGTAACACAGCCAGAACTGTTTCCAGTTTGATGATTCCTATCTTAGTTAAATGTGTTGTCATTTGATTCATTCAAAAGTCTCTGTAACTTTCCCTGAAAGAGGTAAGTAGTATTAAATTCAATATTATATGTTGATAAGATTTTCTGACACAGAGCCAACACATTGATGATAAACGTTTAAAATGGTTTTCTTTACATTCTGTTTTTTAAAGTATTTTTAATAGACTATAAAATCATAAGAACTGTTTTTATATTATTTCTATAGAACTCATAACCCAAGTTATCTCATTGGCTTTGTCTGTTTTTACAAAGTTTCCAAGAAATATAAGAGCAAGAGAATGTCATTAGTTGTGGGCAAAGTTCATCCGTAATTAAACCTTATACAATATGTCACATTTGAGCTGACAACACATATCAAAAGAAAATAAGTGTTGGAGATGGTAATGAGATCTACTTACTAAGGCACTCATTTCAGATAGTACTCATTTGAATCTTGTTTTTCTCTGAGTTACTTACAAATAATCTTTTTATGGCTTCATGGAGGGTGGCAAAATCATCCCTCCAGAATGAAAATGTGACTTTTTAAAGTTAATTGGTGACTACACTGTAATATCAAAAAATAAAATAAAATAAAATAAAAAAGACAAGAACTTGGAAAGCAGCTCTTATGGGAATCTGTGACTCTTAAGGTACTGTTCACCTTCCTATGTATCCATGTGGTTACTGAGGCATCCCATTTTTCCAGAGGAGGTCACCTTTCCTGAAAATGTCCTCTTCTTTCTTAGCATTTTTACCCAAAATCATAACTTTGTCTGTGCCAAGTAGAGTTTACTGTCCCCTGAATAACAACTTGTAAATTATAAAGTATGCTAAATACAGATATTTCCAAAATTGTGGTAAAAAACAAATATTAAAACTGAAACTCTTTTAAAATTCTTATATTAGATATGTCACATTACAAACAAAGAAATAAAAGCTTCCCCGAGCATCTTACAATCCCAGTACACCTCCACTTCCCCACCCCACCCCCCACCACTTCTCCAACTTTCATCAGACCAGTGGATCCTGAACCATACCTGAAAGCTTCCCTTTCACCAATCTTCCCTGCTTGCTGAGTCCTCTGGAGCAAGCAGAGCTTCCCTGAGCAGCCTGTTATCTCAGGGGACTTCCATTCTTCGTCCACCCTCTGACCAACTGAATCAGAACTCCATGAATCATAGACTAATAAAAACAATCAGTTCCAGGCATAAGAAACCTTATTTACAATGCTTAGACATGGTAATACAAACTCCCCAAGAAAATAGACTCTAGCCATTGCACTTTGTTGCTTATCAGAGGCTGAATATGATTCCTTCTTGCTGAAGACTTCACATACTTAGGACACTGGGATCAGATTGTTTGAGCCGAATCTGACCTAAAAGATTTCTTCTTACAAAGCCCTTTCCAGTGCCTCTTCAAATCTTGATTCCATGGTAACAGAAAATACTACGTAAACTGCCAAGGAAGTGAAATGATTAATAGTCCTACCCAGCTGCTATATCAATGAACCACAACAGAATATCTGTAAAAGTGCAAAAAGTGAGGTTTACAATTTAGTGTCAATCAACAGCTGTTTAATTAGAGTCAATGACTACTAAACAGGAGGGAAATCATCCTTGGCACTAAAATTTAGTCAACTTCCTGTGTCTAGTGTAGTAGTCATGGTTCCTAGAAGAAAATCTAATACCAGAATTTTTCTAGACCAATATAGTTCCTTACTACATTCTAAGTCATATAATTATACACACAGACAAAGGTAGCTCCCACTGCAAATCAAAGTAGTATCTCTTAAAACAAATGGAGATCATCACAAAAAAACCACAATGTAGGCACAATGGATTATGGGAAGTCCAGCCACATCTAATATATCTATATATCTATACCACAGATTGTACATCTCTGGTTTAGAGAATATCACTGAATACAGGGTGGGAAGATTGTTATTGCCAGAGTTAGGGGTCAGGAAGTCAGCTATAAAATAGTCTGCAGTGTAAATTTATGATTTCTGTGGAGACTCTGTTTTGTTATGTTAAGTTTTTCTGGAAATTGTCTTAAGAGAGAATGTTGTAGAATGTTATAGAAGCAGACACATGTGAGTATGTGTTACTGAAAACAGACACATGATGTTTTTGTGGAAGCTGACTGGGAAAAGGGCATGTGATAATTTGCTGGAGTGAACACTTGAAGGGATATATGGTGTTTGGAAAGTGTATAAGTATACCATAACAGACAAGCAACTATATTCTGACATTGGTTCATCTTGTTTCTTTCTGCTGGTCTTTCTTGAGTTTTGCTGATGGCTTGTGTTCACTGGCAATGCTGCTCTGGAATTAGTTTATCTTGCTTTCTTCTCATGACTTCATAGATAGAAATGCAACAAAGAACTTCTTGTCATATTCTTGTGGCTCCTTGGTTCAGATTGATTGGTAGAGCCTTTCAGTTTCTTCTGGATCAAATTGTTGTTGTTGATTCATGAATGGTGTTTACAAGGGATCAAGCTACTACTGATGATTCTTGTGAACTGAACTGCTAATATCCTGAATTCAAAGGTTGGAAATGTGCCAAAGAACTACTTCTAAATAGATCCAAATTCCCGTTTGCCCTATTAGCCCTTTCCAATGCCTCTGGAGCATGGTGCACTAAAAGAGAAGGTAAAGCATGTAAGAACTCTTACTAAAGTAGATTTTAAAAAATCTAAGCCTACGACAGTCTCTCTTAGAAATGGCTGAATGAACAATAACAAATTAATGTACGTATCAATGATTTGTCACCATCATGGGAGGAAAACTTCATGTGTCTCTCAGACAAGGAACTAATGACTACTGAGAAATGGAAAATTCATGTTTCCTAGGGAAGAACCCAATTATTGATTGTCTAAGACAGAATGTTCAAATCAACTCTTTAACTATATACACGAAGACAGCGAAAATAGGCTCAATAGGTTGTAAAATTTATATACTTATACATACATATATGCAGGTAACATTCCCAATCAAAGTAAAAGTGGATGGGCATTTGAAAGGGGTCCATGGAAGGAGTTAGATTATGACAATTTGTCTGAGACTACAGTGGTAAATACAAAGAGAAAACCAACATATTTATTTTAACTAAATGCATAAAACTAAATAAATGAATGCATAATTTTATCATCTAGACTTAGAGCTTATTATATTACTCAGGTGCTTCCTTGACATTTCTCTTTGGAATCTGAATACTGAAGTTTATATAGTTTATCTTTTCTTTGATTTTCATAGACTGGGGACTAGACTCAGTATAAATGGCACAAAAATTACTATTGCATGATATAACTTTATGTTTTCAAAGCTAGACAATAAATAACTTAGGGCAAGGTACAAAATTGTATTTTTCTTATGTGTTTTATCACAAAATAAAGTGTACTTTTTATAGGTAATAAGCCTTAAAACCTTAATAGTTGAATAAATTCATCAGAAAAAATGTGATTATCCCATTAATTTTTCTGTGTAGAAACAGCAAATAAACTTTTATTGATTTTGGCTAAATGCACAAGGCAATTTCCATATCTCTATTATAAGCTAATTTTAAGCTAAGCCCCCATCTGTACTCATCACAGTCATCTACCCTACAATGTGACAATGCAAATTCTCAAATCACAGTGGCATAAAACAACATAGGCCTATGCCATACTTACTATGCATGCTCCTTGTGTAGGGCTGAGTAGTTCTGCTGGAAGTTTATTGCCCACATGGAGTAGCAGCTCATGGAGAAGATACCTTGAAACATTTCCTATATCTACTTAAAATATATGAATGAATGATTTGGGGAAGATCTAATGTATCATTAAGTGATCAGGCTACTCCAACTGTGATAAATTCATGTCTTCACTAAATAATAAAGACAGAGTCGAAACCAACCATGTGTCAGGTAGGAAAGGTATAAACAGTTGGAACATTTTCTAATTATTACAAAACATCTGCTACTACAAAGCAGATACAATATGTAATTGCTTAAATTCCAAATGCAGATGAAAAATTTATGTCCACAAATATTCTAATGATGGGAGGCAAAATTTTTATGCATCTCACAAAACTAAATACATATATATTCTGTCTATTCAGTTAAAAAAGACAAGAATTTACATAAATAGGATATCTGCCTAATATGAATTGCTTTTCTTCCATTTTGGTGAAAGATTAATACAGAAAGACAACAGTGACAAAAGTTAGGTTCACTCAGTCATGTGCAATTCCATATTGGATCTGGCAACAGAAAAGAAAGGTAATAATTTATCTATGAATAAAATTTGAGAGTAAAGTTTTTAATAGTTAAATTTGTACATTATATATTTGCTCAGATATTCAGAGTATTCTCAATCAATGTCTGTAGTGAGTAGATATTTAAACACCTAATGGAAAATAATCATTATCCTCTATAATCAGGCTTCTACATATGTTAAGAGTTAGGGTCAACCATACTTTCTATCATAATTCTAATCAGCATTATCATAACTGAAGAAGGATGTCTATAGCTATGTAAATCAGCAGCACAATCTACTCCAATTCTTTATGGCTTGATATCCAATAAGGAAATAATAACTGGAAAATATTCCTATGACCTTTTATCAGCAAATAGCTCTTGACTGAGCCATTTCTTCTCCGTACTTACAATTCTTTCCATCAGACCCAACCAGCTTGACACCTGTCTTCTGCAGAAGAACAAGAAAGAGTGACAATTCAGGACAGCATGAGAGCCAAGTGCCATTGTTTTGTACTTTCTTGGTTTGTTATTTGACATATTGAGGAAGTCCAGTGCTCAATAAGAACATTATAACACTGAAGTTAAAGTAATAGTTGTCCTTAGACAAAAATCTATACATATGTGTGTTTTATAATCCCTTTCTTGCACCATATACAATAGTTTATTGAAAATGTTTATGGAGTCTAATCATTAAAAGGAAGAATTAAGGATTGAGGTAAATTATATTAGGAAGAAATCACAGTTAGGAAATTGCTTGTTCTTTAAGCATAAGGTCCTGGATGTAAGCTACATAATGCATATAAAACCTATTTAGTGTATAATGGCATGTACTTTTAACTCTTGCATGGGAATGAAGAATCGAGATGATCTGTGGTCTTTGATCACCAGCTATCCTAAAGGAATCTGTAAGCTCCAGGTTGAGTGAGAGGCTCTGTCACGAAAAAATAAGATAGAGAATGATTGAGGGAGCTACTCAAAGATGATCTTAGGCCTCCACAAACATATTCCCACATGCTCATGTACATGTACAAATGCACAGGAAACAAAGAATGAGAAAAGATAGAAAGATTATCTTCCTTTGATTTGGGGTACTTTTTAGTTAAACATTTAAAAGTAGCAATAATAGCAGATGACAACTTATAGAATTTACCAATATTTAGATGTTATAATCTGTCATCAAATGACACTGATAGATAAGGAATATTACATAAAGTAAAGGTTGGGGATAAATCTATATTGTAGATAGATAGCTGATAACCCACTATTATCCTAAATAACTAATGACCTCCTACAATTCAAAACTTGAGATGAATCTTTTGTCAAATAAATTACTGAGTACAGATTTTCACCTTAAAATAGATGTAAATTGCTGATATTCTTGTGAATTTTGTGATCACTACAATCTGTCATTAGAAAACATTGAAAATAAAACCAAAGTAGCAATGCCCATGCTCCAATATTAAAGAGATAGCCATTAATTCTGACTTAAGTAGGGTATCCTGAGTGTTTAATGGTAAAGGTGGTAGTGAGGACTGAAGAATTCCTAGACTGAGTGTGGATATATAGAAACTTCCTGGACAGGAGATCATGTTTCATTTTGGGATAGAAGTTTGTATTACGAATATTTATACCTGAATCAAAATCAAGTTGATGTACACTTATGGATCCTTTATGATGGGAATTTGAATTAAAAAGAAACAGTCCATATGTATCTAGAATAAAAATTAACCATTGTATGCTGAAGTATATAGAAATGGACAACAATGTCTTCAGCATTGTAGCAGGAGACTTAAGATGAGTATATATTCAACAGCGTACATAAGAACATGGAAATACAAAGAACAAAACATGTGTACATCAAAAATGCTTCTAAGATTTAAGTTTTGAGAATTTAATAATCAAATAATATATTATACACACACGTTTCTGTATATAGATGTGTATGGATATAAATATGTATATTGTACCTATTGTATATACATATGTATATATGTATGAACATATATATATGTGTGTATGTCTGTGTGTGTATACATGGCTGATCCTCTTTCATCAGTCATAATTTTCTGTAGCTCTTCATCTGTGGGTGGAGTCTTACAATGTTCCCCATCAGCTTTGGGATTTCAATTTGTATTGTCATTATGTAGGTCTTGTTTAGCTAGTTATAGTATTATGATTTCATCAGTAAAGCATCTGTGTCATACCTAGCAGATACTTAGAGAAGAAATCTTGGTCTTGTGATTATTACATTTGTTCTGCCCCTCTTCTGTGAGGTTCCCTGAAACTTGGGTATTATAGCTATATTATAGATTTCCCAGTTAGAGTTCAGCACCCCACCCCATATCATATATATCATATATATCATAGTCTATTTCTTTCTTAATTTTCCATATATGTATATATTTTTGACCATATAAAGACCAAATGGTCTTTAATTTTAGCTCTCTCTCCTTGCATTTTCTCTTAGGCGCTCATCTATCTCTTCCCTCCCCTTCTACATTTATCTTCCTATTACACATACACAGACACACACAGATACAAACACACACACACACACACACACACACACTCACACCAAATACATCCTTTCATTTATTTTCCAACTATTCATTGATCCATCCTTCCATCCATGCATCCATGCATCCATATCTCCATCCATCCATCCATACATACATACACATATCCATACATCTACTTATCCATCCATCCTTCCATCCTTCCATCTAACTATTCATCCATCAATCCATCTATAACTATCTATCCTATTTCACTTTCCCATTTAATTCTATCTCAATCCTACTCTCTTGATCTTCACATAATCTCCATAATTCTATGGATTGTAGTTTGTTTATCATTGACTTAACAATGACTGTGCATATTTAAATGACTATAGATCATACTTACCTTTCGCAGTTTGGGTTATCTCACTCAGTATGCTTTTCTTCCTGTTCCATTTATTTACTTATGATTGTCATGATTTTATGTCTTTAAACATCTGAGTAATATTCTGTTATATAAATAAACTATATTTTTATATACTCTCCTATTGAGGATCATTTAGTTTGTTTCAAATTTCTGGATATTATGAGAAAGTAGTGGTGAACATGGTTGAACAAGTATGTTTGTGGTAGAATGAAGCATCCCTTGCACAATAAATGTATAATTGGAGTTTGTGGTAAATTGATTCACATCTTCCTGCCATCTATTTTTATAGTGGATGTACAACATTGTACTTTGAACAGCAATAGACTGTTTCCTTCTTGCTCCACATTGTCACCAGCATAAATTGCCATTTTTTTTAATTGATCTTAGCCAGTCTGATGGCTGTAAAATGAAATTTTAAAGTAGCTTTGATTGCATTTCCCTTACATATACGGATGTGAACTTTTTTTTTTTTTTTTTTTTTTCCGAGACAGGGATTCTCTGTGTAGCCCTGGCTGTCCTGGAACTCACTCTGTAGACCAGGCTGGCCTCAAACTCAGAAATCCATCTGCCTCTGCCTCCCAAGTGCTGGGATTAAAGGCATGCGCCACCACTCCCCAGCCATTTCTTTCTTTCTTAGTGATGTGTTTCTTCTATTGAAAATTTTCCATTTAGATCTATGCCACATTTTTAATTGACTTATGTTTTCTTGATACTTAGTTTTCTGCATTTTGTATATATTTTACATATTAATTTAGATTTAGATACTTACATATCTAGTTGGTAAAAATGTTCCCCTTGGGAGCTGATTTGTCTAAATGGGAGTATCTTTTGTTGTGCAGAAGCTTCTCAATTTCTTGTGTTCCCATTTATTAATTGATGATGTCATTTCCTGTACTAATGGTATTCTGTTGAGAAAGTTGTTTCCTGTGTCAACAATTTTAAGGCTATTCCTCAATTTCACTTCTGTCACATTCAGTATATTTGCTTTTACGTTGAGGATTTTGATCCAGTAGGAATAGAGTTTTGTGCTTGGTGATAAATATGGATCTATTTGGATTCTTCTACCAGCTGCCATCAACTTTGACCAGGAACATTTGTTGAAGATGCTGGGTTTGTTTGTTTGTTTGGTTTTCCAATTAGTATTTCTGGCTTTTTTACAAACCAAGTGTCCATAGTTGTGTAGATTTCTGTCTGGTCTTCAGTTCAATTTCATGTCAATACCATGGTGTTTTTACTATTATATATCTGTAGTACAACTTGAAATTGGGGCAAACTCTACTTACACCAATTCTTTTATTATTCAGGATTGTTTTGGCTATCTTGTATTTTGTGCTGGGGGAGATGTACAAGAAGTTGAAAATTATTTTTCCAATCTCTGTAAATAATTATGTTGGTCATTTTATATAGATTACATTAAAACTGAAGATTGATTTTGGTAGGATGGCCATTTTTACTATGTTAATCCTACCAGTCCACAAGTAAAAGATATCATTGCATCTTTTTATATCATTTTAATTATTTCTCTGATTACTTAAAGTTTTTATTGTAGTATGGTTCACTTGTGTGATTAGAATTACTGCAATATATTTTATATTATTTGTGATTACTGTAAAATATGTGGTTTCCCAGATTTGTTTCTCAGTTGATTTGTCATTTGTATACAGGAGTGCTACTAATTTTGGGGGGATAATTTTGTATCCAGCTACTTTCCTAAGAGTGGTTATCAGCTATATGAGTTTCTCAGTGGAAAAATGTGTGATACTTATGCTTATTATCAATTCAACCACAAATAAAGATACTATAACTTTTTCCTTTGATCTAGGCTTTTCAATAAGTACTAGCTTCACATGAAAATCCAGTGGAAGCCTCTGTACATTGTTTTATTTGTCATTTGGATCTTGTTGAATGAGTTGTCCACATCTGTAAGAATGTAACTAAAGTCAATCAAGCCACAGAGCAGCTAATTCCTTATGGTCCTCTATTGCTTACTTCCTAATCTGTATCCATCTCAGAGTGTTAATATTGTCTTGTCTTCAGATGTCAGTTTTACATTCAAGACAATAAGCACCATAGTAACAGACCTAAAGCCCTAATCATTATTCTATCCTTCAAAGAACAACCTCAGCACTGGGTCATTAATAACTATCCATTCATAAATGATTGAATGATTTAAATCTTGAATAAATGAGTCAACCTGCATGTGAGTGAGGAATCTTCTCTGAACTATTTATCTTCTCAGGAAATATGACAAATCTCTTTTAGTGACAGAATCTGGTAGCCTATTGAAGGCAATCTCAGAACCTAGATATTCTTTGAATGACTGACTAGAAGAAACTGTGTGTGAGTGTGTGTGTTTCTGGGTGTGTGTGTGTGTGTGTGTGTGTATGTGTGTGTGTCACTCCATATGCCTGTCTGTTTGTGTTCATATATCGATGTGCATGGAACATAGATAAAGTTCATGTTAAGCCAGAAGCCAACTGGGATGTTGCATCTCAGGAACTATCTATGTGATATATTTAGGAAAGGATATCACATAAGTTATGAGTTCAGCATTACATTAAGGTAGTTAGCTAGGAGACATCAAGGATCCTCCTTTTTCACCTTCTTAGAAATTGGATTAATAGTGTGCATCACTTCATCCAGTTTTGTTATTTTATATGGGTATATGAGGATAAAACTCAGGTCCTTGTTGTAAGACATTTTGCTAATTCCTTAAACTTCCTTTCCTTCTAATAGCTACTCCTATAATAAGAACAGCTTGTATCTACAGAGGATAAATCAGAAAGCATACTCATGGTCTCTGCTCCCTCTTCTATCTCTAGACTGTGTTGTTTTCTGAAGAAAAAAAAAGCTTGACAAAGGAACTCTCTGACATGGAAAAGGTTGCCAAAATGGAGCTGTATTAGAGAACTCTATTTGTCAAGAAAAATGTTTTGTATAACTTTATTTTAGCAATGAAAATTTAAATGCATTATATAATGTAACTTATTGCAGAGACAAAGATACATTTTAAGAATCTAATGGATACTTTCAATAAAACAATATCTACTGGGATTTAAAAAGTAATATATTCATTTTTATTATAATTCATTTTCTCTAAATGTAGGAGAAAAAAATATTTCTATGAAAAATTTTATTTCTTAACCATAGTATTATATTTTATCTCAATCTGACTATACATGGGGTTCTTTATTCACTATTAGGAGGAATTTAATTGACTTGTCAAGATGTTTAAGGATGGAGAAAAGAATCACATTGTATTATCTATTCAAATCATAGCTAGGTTGTTCAATGAACACTGCTGTTTCTTTCTCATACACAAAAGGGAGGCGGTAAGGGAAGTAATCATATGACATACCTAATGCCTAAATTATAACAATAAATGCTGTGTTTGCTGATCCTTGGGTGGTTTTGCCATTATTTGTTCAGGTGTGTTGATCCTGACATAGCTGACATAACCTTAAACTCAAAAGCAGTAGGAAAGAATATCATATTTCTTAAAAAAGAAAATGAAGTTACCATTTAGTTCAGTACACAGTGTCATTAACTTCATTTAAATTCAATTAAAATTTTAATCGGATAATATTATTATCATGAATATTCACTAGTATATTTTGACTGATAGCTATTAAAATTATGTTCTTATAGTTCTTACAAATTGTTAGTTTTGAGTCAGCCTGAAAGTCATTCTGAAAGACTTCTCTACCAAAATAATGAGGATAGATATGTTTTCAAGCCTTTGTTTACATGTCAGCAGTAAAGGTGCTCAATTCCAGCCCACATTTCCATTGTGATATAACCAATGAATCGTGGCATCTTCTGGTGGACAGCAAGCAGTTGACTGGCTAGAAAGTCTACAGTAATCCTCTACTATAATTTTAAAGTAAAGCACTAGGGACATGTTTGCTGGAGTGCCTGACTCCATGTCAAATATTCTACCAGAACAGTTCAAAGGATGTGATTTTTATTTTGGTTCATAGTTTCACAGATTTCAGATTGTTGCATGCTGCTTGCTTTATTTTGAGTTCATAACAATGTAGAATTTTCAAACGTAAGTGTATGGTAGAGCAGAGGTCTGTATCTCCTAGTAACCAAGAAGCAGAGAAAGAAAAGGAAGAGTTGGGGGAACACACACCATAGTGACTGATTTTCCATCTAGACGCTATTCCTACGTTTAAGCATGTTTCAGTAGTACTACTGTGCTTTGGCTCTACTGAGGACTAATTCTTCATTCAAGTCAGAGCCCTCAGGAACTAATACCTTCCCCGCAGCTGCTAGGATGAACCAAAACTCATGGAAAACGGTGTAAGGGACATTTTACATTCCAAAAAATAGCAAAATAGCAAGAGTAGAGTTTCTTCATACATAGTAAGATAAATCAATTTTCTTCAAAGCTTCCATCTAAGATTTTTACATGTCTGGACTCCAAAAGGTGCATATCCCTCTACTGTAGAGATGAAGGCTGGCAAAATAAACATTGGTCACTAAGGTAGAATACTGACAAGGGCTGTTATTAGAATAAGGAGTAGATATAACTGGCTTGCAGTTCCAGACACATAGAGTATACCATGCCAGAGACACATGTCAACAAGGGGGGCAGGTATGGCAGTAGGAGCATGAAGCTAGATGATCACATCTTCAACCACAGACATGAAGATAAAAGGAACTGGAAAGAGGACAACGTTATACTATCAAAGCCTGACCACAGCTCTTCCTTCTGCAATGTCATACCTTCTTAGCCTCTCCAAGCAGCATGACTCGAATGGAGACAAGTATTTGAATGTCTGAGAAAATAGGAAGATTTTTTCCAATAATTTATTCTTTTTTATTCATTTTATATTTCAATCACATGCACACCCTTCTCCTCCTAGCCTCACTCTTTCAAATCTCTTTCCCATTGCCTGCTCCCTTTCTCCTCGGAGAAGGGGAATACCCTCTTGGGTACCATCCCACCTGGAGATACCTTGTCCCAGTAGAACTAGTCACATACTCTTTCACTGAGGCCCAACTGTACAGTTTTGTAGGAGGAAGTGGATCCAAAGGCAGGTAAAATACACAGAGAGAACCCTTGCTCCACTGGTTAGGAGTTCCACATGAAGACCAAGCTGCACATTTGCTACAAATGTATAGGGGTCATAGGTCCAATCCCTGCATATTCGCTAGTAGCACTTCCAGTCCCTATGGGTCCCCATGGACCCAGGTCAGTTGATTCTGTAGGTCTTCTTCTGTTGTTCTTGACCCTGACTCACTCAATTTTTATCTCTCATTCTTCCACAAACTTCCTGATCATAGCCTAATGTTTGGCTGTGGATGTCTACATCTCCCTCTGCCTCCATCCGCTGCTGGATGAATCCTCATGGGAGACAATTATGCAAAGTTCCTGTTTCCATGCCTAGTAGAGTGTCATTAATACTGTCAAGGGTTGGTTCATTCACATAGAATGGGTCTCAGGTTGGGGCAGTCATTGGTTGGCTGTTTCCTCAGTCTGTGCTTCATCTTAATTCTTCCACATCTTGAAGGCAAGATAATTTTTGGATTGAGAGTTTTGTGAGTGGATTGAGGGGACAAGCTTTTGAAAGCAACATAAGAAACATTTGGTATTTTCATATTCCATCATGGAGGAAAGGCTTTGAGTACAAGACAGAAAGGATTGATGTCTAAAACTATGGCTCATGGTAGAAAGGGGTAATTAATAAAAACAAAGATAAAATTAAAGTTCTACGACCTGCAAGAATTTTATTCAATAGAGTAAACTGCCTAGAAAGCATAATATTAGACATTATTTCAATTACTGATTTTTCCTACTGATTCTTAGGATTTTCCTTATCCCCTCCACAAACCTCCAGAGGTAGAAGATGCTGTACGATTACCAAAATGTAGCAGACAACTATAAGAAACACAGACTAAAAGAGAGCAAGTGTTTATCTTTGTCTGAAATATCAGTCAGTCTCTGATTAACATAAGATCAAGTTTAGGTAGTATAATATATTTTACAAATTAAACAATCCTTATAAATGTCCTTTCTTTGAGTGAATATATGAGCCTCAGCATTTGAAACTATTTAAGTATTCTGCTTTTCCATTGAAAAATAAGAAAAATTTAGACTATATGGATACATTCACACACACACACAGACACCCAGAAAAGAACACATACACTCATACACTCACACATGAACACACACACACACAGAAAAAAAGAAGAAACACAATCACTTGTACATATACCAACAAAACAAAAAGAAAAGAAAACAGCTAGAACAAAGAGTGTTACTCCCTTGATGGTAACTTGGTGAATATTTCTTTCCTTTAGCAAAATTCTGGTGAACTGACATTTGAGGTTCATGCAAACAAATCCCCCAAAGAACAGATTTATTATTTGTATCGTTATTAATATTACTCCAGACTCTGAGAAAGATGCCTTCAAAAGACTCCACTGCCCTTTGTTGTGTGCAACTGTGTGATTTTGATTAGCAAACCTGCACATCTCCTTTAAGTTTCCTTCTGAGCTTTTGCAGTTAAAATAATTATAATAAAATCTATTAACTGCTTGTAACTGCAGGCGGAAGACACTGCATCCAAGCATCCATCTGCAGTCATTGATTCTGAAGTGATGGGCAGCAGCTCCCCACTGCCTAAGTAGGTTATAACAAGCTAGCTTCAGGCTGGAAGAGCCAGTAGAGTGCAAAGGAGAAAAGACTGCCCTCCAAACTTGTCTTAAGCCTCTGGAAAGAAAAGGAGGGAGATTTCTGTTAGTAAGCATAGGGTCTGTTCTGCATTCAGCAGTGAAGCCTTTGTAATTCTCACTCATACCTTGAGGGGACGAGGCAAATAACTCTCTCTAACAGATAGTAATAAAACCATTATTCATCTAATCACTCACAAACACATGTAAACCAAAAGAATAGGTTGCTTTGCAGACATAAAAATGAAAAAATAATCCACCTCACATTCATCCCTTATGCATACAATTGCAAAGAATTCCTATCAAGTCCATGCACAATGGTTAAAGCCCTGCATGCCTTGATATGGAGAATCGAAACTATTGTTTATCTCTTTCAGATGAAATCACTTTTGTTGCCTCCATGATGGACCCAAATAAATCAGGTAAAACTCATTTCAGATTGGACTCTGGCTTCTCTTTACACTTTGATTTTGTATATGACTACACATTGTATCTATCAACTACATATTACGACTAATTTATCATTTCCTTTTCACATGTATGGTTCGCTGCTTTGTGTGTGTGTGTGTGTGTGTGTGTGCATGTGTGTGTGTATAGTACATGAGTGGGAGAGAGACAGAGAAAGACAGACAGAGAGAAGGAGAGAGGGGTGGGGGACAGAGAGCCCAAAGCAGATGATTACATATCTATTTTTAATATATACATACTCACACACATGTACTCATACTTTATTTTTCTGAGCTAATTCACAAGGACAGTCATCTCTCTCACCAGTACTGTGTATTAAGTCATTGTGGCTCAATACTCTTAAGTGTGAGTGATTATTAAATGATAAGTTTATAATAAAAGAAATGAAAGCAAAGAAAGGTCCAAATGTGAATGTGAATCTGTGTTACCATCTAGAAAATGACATAGAAAGGTCTGCTCCTACAACAAGAATCTAATTTGAAATGTGTGTCTCTTTGTAAAGAAAGTCTTTGTTTAGATCACAAGTTCAAGAAAACTGAAAAACTATATTATCAGTATAAATGGTACTCTTTTTAACCATAGAAAATGTACATTCTTTTTCACATCTGCATTCAAAATGTTTCAAAACAATGAGTTATCTCAGTAACGATTTTCAGCTACTTTTGCATACATCCACTAGTGTGGATTCTCATATTCCCTGGAACATATAGTCCCTGATATAATATTTTAAACCTGAACTTCAGTACAAGAGGAACTATGAGATATTTGAGCAATGGTCAAGATTACTCATAGAATCTACAACATTTACAACAGTTGAGGTATGGGTGTGTTTTTCCTTAGCATTTGAATACTTATTTTTGTATGTTTTTTATGTATTTTAACAGATAAATGTCACTTATATATCATTGAGTTATCTGTGGAGATTCCAAGTTTTAGGATTCCTCAACTGAATTAATCCCATTGTGTAGAAGGACTGGAGAGTAAAACAACTTGGTCAGCTGTGAGGCCCAAATTCTGGTTTCTTTATATCTAGGAAGCATAATCCATTTTTGTTTACTCTTACCTGGAAAGCTGTACTAGTGAGTCCCACGGACAAAGATCACAAATATAGTCCTGGACACACACACACACACACACGGACACACACTCACACCTACTATGCCAGTTCTATTCAGAAGTTTATGAAACATTTCTGTTGGAATGGAAGGATGTTATACATGTTCTTTTCTTCCTATGCAATGTTGGTAAAAGAGACAGCCTTCTGATAGTGTATCAATGCAGTTGAACATGAAAAAAAAATGCTCACTTGAAGCTTGGGTACATGTAAACATAGACAAGTACATATTCACTTGACAAAGAGAGGGAGAATGAAGAGAAGAGAGTGGCAACTCACATTTGAATAAGTGAAGTTTAAATTTACTTCTACATGATCTTTGCCCAGTTCTAACCATGAGAGATATACTACAATAAATTCTACCCATTGATATACACCACGGTCACCATGCATTTGCCATTTTGTCATTTCATAAGTCAGATACTTTTAATGTTCCTCAGTAACCATCATAGAATGTCTTTGAAATAGGTGTTATCATCACTCCTTTTCACAGTAAGCTCTATCTACCACCCTGATATGAATCTAGATGAAGAATGCTCCATCAGATTGGTCCTTTGGTATGTTTGTGAGGCATTTTTGTAATTGCCAATTGTGTAGGAAGGCTCAGCCTGCTCTGGACACTGCCATACCTTGGAAAATCAGCCTAAGCTTTATAAGAAATGTAGATGAGCAAGCATGAGAGATAAAACTATTAAGCAGTATTTCTTCCTGTACTGCTTTAAGCTCCTGCCTTGAGTTCCTGCCTTCATGTTCTTTGATGATGGATTGAAATCTATAAAGTGACATCAATTCTATCTTAGTTTTATATTGCTATGACAAAATATAATGATCAACAAAACTTATAAAAGAAAACATTTAATTGGGCTTCCAGGTTCATATAGTTACAGAGTATAAAGGTGAATCAAGGCCTGGTGGGAAGGACAAAACTTATCCCTTCACCAAGAAAAAGTACAAAGAAAGAAAGGATTCTGGGAATGGTGTAAGTCTTCTGGAAGATCAAAGCCCACCCCTAGTGACATACTTCCTCAAAAAGGTCTTACTTTTCTAGTCCTTCCCAAATATTTCCACAAATAGTAACTGAATATTCTGACATGTGCAATTATGGGGCTCATTCTCTTTCAAACCATGCATTCTACTCAAATGCTTTTAGTTCAACTAAAAGTATCTATAGTCTTTCAATCTGAACAGTGTTTAAAAGTTCAGTGTTTTCTGGGACTCAAACAATCTTTCAATTGTATCATCCTATAAAGTTGAAGAACAAATTACTTAAAAATTAAACATTATTCCAATAAAAATGGTACAGAATATACATTACCATTCAAAGGGGGAAAAATTAGGGAACAGTACAGAAATGCTAGAACAAAAAAAGACTGAAACCCAGCAGGACAAACTACAAATCCTGTAATTTCATTTCTGATGTCAAGATACTTAGATGGCACTGCCTTTTCAGGTCTTCTGCCTATAAGATCTCTCTCTCTCTCTCTCTCTCTCTCTCTCTCTCTCTCTCTCTCTCTCTCTGTCTCTCTGTCTTTCCTTCTCTTTCTCTCATTTTGCTCATTCTGGCTTTACTCCTCATATACAGAGATATAACCTTAGCAGATAGCCCACAGTCCTGCAACACTAACATCTGTGGTCTCCAATCTACTATTTTCATACACTTATGTAATAACCTCTAAAGGAATCTATTCAGGCACTCCTCTGTGAAATTTCTGGCTTCATCAGTTATTCTTAACCATTAATCCTGGGGGAAGATTTCGCAATCCCTTTAACTGTACTTCCCTCACATCTCTAAAACTAAAGCCATGGATGATGCTGCCATGATCAGCTGCCCACTTGGGATGGAGCCTTTTCCCCTTGAATCATATTTCTAGTACTGTTCCTTTGCTTTCACATTATTGAAGCCGAGAATGTATTAGGTGTCTTATTTATACTAGCTGGATGCTTAGCTAGGTGGGTATTTCCATGTGGAGACTCTTCCTTTATCTCATTTCAGATCAAGCCCCTCATTCATCTCCTTGTTTCTTTCAGCCTATGTCTTGGCTCCAAAACTACATTTTCTTAGGCTCTTGTTCTCTTCAAACTCTACATTTTTTTGCTTTATGTGCTATTTTGTAATGTAGATCTGCATAAGAGGGATTACAAATAACACAACAGAGACTATATTAGGCTGTCTCAGAAATCTTTACCAAACCCCCCCAAAAACAAAAACACAAAACAAAAACAAAAACATTCTATTAATTTTTAGTTTGCATCATACGAATTCTTGGGATAAGGGCAGAAGGTAGCCTCCCACTTTGCCAAAGTATGACAATAATGATCTCTAGTTCACATGTTAGTGTTGTTAGTGTTGTTTCCTCTTGAACTGGGCTTTTATAGTTCCCAATATTCTCATTACTGTCTTTCAAGCTCTAGATTAATCCATTAAGCCTCATTTACACTGTTCAACTGCTTTTCTAGTCTGAAGTCCCAAAGTCTTCTACATTTCTCTAAATATACAGCATGCTCATTAATTTATTTATTTATTTATTTATTTATTTATTTATTTATTTATTTTTTACAGAAATAGTCCTACTTCTAGTACCAACTTCTGTCTTAGGTACCTTTTTATTACTGTTACAAAGCACCATGATCAAGATGATTTATAAAATAAAGCAATTAATTGTGCATATGATTTAAGAAATTTAAGGTCCATGAGAATAGAGCTAAAGCAAAATGACAGGAACAGCTGAGAATGCCCAGGCAATGGGAAAAGAGAGACAGACACAATGAGAGACAGAGAGAGATAGACAGAGACACAGAAATATGAAGAGACAGAGAGGGTCAGAAAGAAACAGAGACAGAGACAAAAAGCACTACAAATCTCCAAACCTTAATGCACACTACCAGTGATAACTCCTTCAAAATAAAACATAGTTTCTAATCTTTCCTGGCCAATTCCACCAATTTTTAACCATGGGTGTATGAGAGTCCTTCCCATTGAAATCACCACAGACTCTTCCTCCAAAAGTTGCTTTTGATCACGATGTTTATTTCAACAGCAGAAAACAAGCTATCTTAGTCCCAATCTCAAGATAACAGAAGGAAAATGGAACAAAACAAAGCCACCATTATGCAGACTAGTCCTGGCAACTGGCAGCCTACTTGTGTTCCATTTCTGCAAAGTAATCCTGTTCTAAGATCTGGGGATATGTAGTCAGCTATGCCGTGAGCAAAGAACATAAGAAGTGGCTGGAGCTGATCACAGAAGGGGAGTGAGCAGCTTCATCAGCCATGTGAAGGTGGAGAGCACTGAGTTTAAATTGGACTTTATCTCACAAACTGCTCTCAGTGTCAGTGAGCTTTATCATGTGTGATGCAGAAAGGTTGAGATCTGAGATCCAGGCATTAACTCTGCTCAGTTATGAGTTGAAAGCTTCTGGAAGTATTGGAAATTATGTCCCTATATCTATACTTGTAGTTTCTGGGCTTGTTTTTATTTTCTTCTTGTTGTTCTTGTTCTTGTTGTTCTTGTTCTTGTGGTTCTTTCTTGTTCTTCTTGTTCTTCTTGTTCTTGTTCTTGTTCTTGTTCTTGTTCTTGTTCTTGTTCTTGTTCTTGTTCTTGTTCTTGTTCTTGTTCTTGTTCTTGTTCTTGTTCTTGTTCTTGTTCTTCTTGTTCTTTCTTGTTCTTGTTCTTCTTGTTGTTCTTCTTCTTCTGTTCTTGTTCTTGTTCTTCTTCTTGTTCTTGTTCTTGTTGTTGTTGTTCTTCTTCTTCTTCTTCTTCTTCTTCTTCTTCTTCTTCTTCTTCTTCTTTTTTCTTCTTCTTCTTCTCCTTCTCCTCCTCCTCCTCCTCCTTCTCCTCCTCCTCCTCCTCTTTCATTTTACATTTCAGACAGAACCCCCAGGTTCTGATTATCCCCTTAGAGGACAATGAGCTGACAGGCGATAAAGTATTAAGATTTCAGGCATATGCATAAGATGGCACCTTAACTCCTATTAAAATGCAGATTTAATCGTGGCTCTGTGATATCATATAGGACAGTTTACAGTACTACATTTGTGCATATGCTTTAAATGTTCATTTGAGTAACAATTCTACGTATTCTTCAAACCTTAGTTGATGTATACATTTGATGCTGATCTGGTTATGACTAAAAACTGTGCACTGTCAAAACCACAACCTCTTGACCCTTACAGTCTAGAGTATATCAAGATCTATCCACAAAACTTATGTGATTGGCTATTGCATAAATATCTCAGATAAAAGCATATCTCCCTACTAGGAAAAGTTGATGCCAGCCACCTTTCAGAGGTTCTCAGGCTTCTGAAAATCACTCTTTCCCATACACATTAAAGTTCCAGAACACTTTAGGCAGTCAATGTAGTAGCACATTACCCTTGTAATTTGATCTGTTGGCGAATGGGCCAATGACCCTAGCAGAAGATACTCCTTAGCTAAAATGTCCCCCACTGTTCTCACACAATGCTTGAAAATTCAACAGTTGTGCCTAGGTTCTCAGGAAGCTACCTGCTCTCCACAGACCTCCACTCAGTCTGTCTGGCAACACTTTGATGGTAACCATTTGCATGGGAGTTCATGTGGCTTTGCTCATACACTGAGTTTAGACTGGCAGTGTCCTAAAACTAATCGGATATCACAAAGTAAAACATGAGAAAATAATGTTGACTACCTAAGAGGGGACAACAACAACAAAAGCCTCTCAAAGTGATTGGCTGCTTCCTTACTTCTTAGGCAAGACGGTGGAGCAAAGACAGAGATTGCTTCTAAAATAAATTTCACCTGACTTAATTTTTGTTAAGGGCTAGCCCTTGAAAAAGTATCATAAAAAATAAGCAACAGAGACTAAGATAATTAAAGGTGACGATGATGGCAGAGTGAATAAGACGCAGGTGTAATTACAGAAGGTGTGGACAGTCTTTTAGGTAAGTTCACTGCACAGAGGTGTGGTCCAGCTTCAGATTCAGAGACACACTGGTCTCCTCCTCTCCTCCCAGTCATTTATTGTAATGACAAGGATTTTTTTTTTTTTTTCATGTTGTCATTTTAGATTGTGACCCACAGAATGAGAAGGAATAGAAAGCAAGGAAGAACAATAATTATGAGAATTGAAAAAAGTAGGATGCATAAAGAGAAAGAATGAAAAGCCGTGCAAGATCCCTGCTCTGTTTGTGATTAAGAATTGGAGACTAATGAATTCAGAAGAGTCTCTGATGAAAGTGGTCCCACATAAGCACCCTGTGATCATGATAGAGTGAATCAACAACTGAGTGCTTGCAAGAGCCCACGTCTCCTCTCAAGCTTTCAGCTGCAATCACAGTTGAAAGATCAGAGGCCACATATTAGGGAGAGGGTTATCATCAAAGATGCATTGAATAACTGGCTTCTACTGAAACATCATCTCAAAACAGCATCAGAGAAATAAAGGGGCACACTCACTGACTTCTGAAGCAGGCATGATGCAGAGGTCTGAGTTTAATGAGATTTCTCCACTTAACATAAAATATTTTCTTGCCCTGATATATTTACTGGCTATGGATTTCTCTAGGGACTTTGATTGTGTGGTAAAGACATCAATTCAAATATCCCTCTGAAAAATCTGCTGGAAATAAACAATATCACTTATATAAAAAAGGGCTACTTTAGTGCTTTTGTAGAATATAGAAAGCTTTTATAGAACCTGGAAGACAGAATCAAAAATATTAAAATTTTTAAATTCTCAATAGCTGGAAAGGAAGAAGAGAGATAGAGAAGGATAGAGAAAGAGACAGAGGCAAAAACACAGAGAATCTGGTCATGGTGTGCTTTTACTTGAACTCTTGAAGCAGAGACAAGGGTATCTGGAGTTTGAGAGCAGCCTGAACAATAAAGTAAGTTCTAAACCAGCTCAGTCTTCACAAAGAGACCTTGTCTCAAACAAGAAAAAGAAAAAAAGAGGACAATAACAACAACAAAGAAGAGGAAGCGAAGGAAAGGGAAGAAAGGGGGAGGAGGAGAAGGAAGAGTAGAAGGAAGAGGAGGAGAAGAAGGAGAAGGAGAAAGGAGAAGGAGAAGGAGAAGGAGAAGGAGAAGGAGAAGGAGAAGGAGAAGGAGAAGGAGAAGGAGAAGGAGAAGGAGAAGGAGAAGGAGAAGAAACAGTAACAGTTCAAGCAGCAAAACAACAAACTTGAGTGACAGGAAGTTTCCCAATGAAAAAGAGAAGTTGGAGTTAGGCTGCCATTGTGCCGACTTGAAAGTTTATTTCTGATAGAGATAATTCAGGGTTGTGAAGGGTCATGAACAATGGTCTGTGAACAAAAATTAAAGAAAAGAACAAGTCCAGAGGCAAGCTTGATGGTAAATACCCAGCCATGTTCTGGACCCTCTGTGCTCTGAAAGGAGGAGCAGCCAGAGTCAAGGCAAGTTCACATTGTATAAATAAACCTTGTCTCAGCTTGTTATAAAGAATGGTCTAGAAAAGACAAGAAGGGCTAAGAGAAGATAATGTGTGATGTTATTATAAAAATATATCATATGCAATGTATATATATCTAATGAACGTTTGAAAGTATTTAAAAATCAGAGCAGAGAAAGGAAAAACAAACAAAAAATCAAAAAGTGAGATATAGTGTACATGTATTCAGATTAATTTTAAATGCTGTGGTATATCATAACTGTATGGGTAACTGGCCAGGTAGAACACTGAAGATTCTAAAACCTATCCATGAGTTAGGAATATAGCATTTCAGCATGGATTGCCCTTTTGTGTTGTACAATTACCCTCGAGTGTTAGAGTCGCCTAATTTCAACTTTTCAAGGAAGTTTAGTATTTCTTGTTTTTAAGTACTACGTTCTTCAAAATAATTGATTGAGAATGGTTGATTTTCAGTTCAATTATTAGAAAACTATTATAATTTCAAAATCACCTTGTGTCAAGTAACAAAGGAAAACATGATCTTGGTTCAACATGGTAGAGAGGCTGAAGAACAGAACTTCTTGCACCCAAGACAAACTGTAAGACAAATTGGGCAACAAAGGGCCCAAGCTATAGACAAACAAATAAATGAGTGAATAAATTAACAAATAAATAAAAAACAAACCAGTAAACATAGGGATGAGGAGACAGTTTAGTAGGTAAAGGGCCTGCTCTACAAGCATGGAGAGCAAAGTTGTATTTAAAGTACCCATGTAAAAGCCAGGCACAGATGGCAGGCATTAAGCCTGTAGGTGGAGATAGGAAGAACTCCTTGCTTTGCTAACCAGTGGGCCTACCCAAATCACTGATAATCAGGTTTAGTGGTAAACCGTGTCTCAGACAATAAGGTAGAGAGCAACGGAGAAGCCAGCTGAGGTAGACCTGATGTATGCACATGTTTACAAACACACAAATAAACAAACAGATGTTAAATAGAAAATGCCATTGCTAGCTAAGGGAATAGCAGTAGTATTGAAATAAGTATGTTATCAAGGCCATTTGCAAACACAAAGTCATAACATATGTAAATGTAAAAGTTCTTACATGTTATAGTCATTTTATGCTAGCTGGATGTTATCAGTTAGGACCACTTAAAGCCTAAGCCAAGTCGGCTTACAGCTAAACAACCCTGGGCCCTTGTTAATTTTGTTTATTTACTTTCCATTTCTTGTCCTAAATTGTTTTGTTCTAATAGCATTAAAGAAATCGAAATTGGACGTTGTGATGGAAAACTAGCCTCCTGCCTTGAAAGTAAGTGAGGCTGCCTCGCCTTAATGCTTATTTTCAATGACCCTGGGAGGTCATTATCTGGTTGAAGCACTCAGTTCTATGTAACCACCACTATTTTGATCTTCAGGTTTAAGGGAAATTATTTATCAGAAAGTCAGTGTTAACCAGCTCTCAGCAGACCACTGACAGAGGATCAAACACCAGTGTACTTTAGAATCAAGCAGTAAGCTTTACACAAAGCCGACTTTATAGCTGCCTTCTAAATTCAATTAAATAGAGACAATGAAGATCTGTGGCCAGACCCTGTCTCTTTGATGAAACCTGTTGACAGGCTATATTGTATAACTCTATCCATTAACCACATTCTTCTAACTTTAATATTTATTTCTAGGTACCTGGAGTGGCCATTTTCCTTCTCTGTTGGAAAATATGATTAAATATATTGTACTTTTTTATTTTGCTTTTCTATAGTTTGACTCATATATTTCTCCTCTTGCAATGCCACTGTGAATAGTGTCTGGAGCTTGCTATGTAGATCAAGCCTATGTATATTTGATATCTTATGAAATAGTAAGTTTCCATGTGGATTCTCAAACATCCTTAGTGTTAAATATCACTCTCATATCCCATTCTTGGTCCTATCCTAACTTTCCATCCCTTCACTTAAACCTCTCACCAATTATTCCACTTTCCCATTCATTTGATCCTCAAATTATTTAATAGTCTAAAAGAACACAGATGGCCCATAATTTACATGCCACAGAAATACCTTCCTCCAGTTTCGTTTTTGTTTGTTTATTTGTTTGTTTTTAGTGAATGTTTTCAGATAAATAATATACATTTACTGTAACAAATAGTCAACTATCTTATCTATATTTTGTGAATTGGATGCTTATTTGTAGAGATTCTTTCTTATTAAGAAGTCATAAAGCTATGCTTTTATGACTTTATCCAAAGTTTATCATCTTTGATTCATGTGTGCAGAATTATAAAGTGCCTGGAAGTATATGCTTGTGATGGTTAATCTGGATCCTCAAGTGGACAATGTTCAGTTATCTCCCTGAATCTCAACAGGGAAACTGCCTTTATTTAACTGGCCCATGGGCATATCTATAAGATATTTACTTGATTGCAAGTTATTGTAAGAGGGCCCAGCATACTAAACATGGGCTCTATAAGAAAATGCCTGGCCATGAACTGAGAAGCAAATCAGTAAGCTGCATTCTCCTTGCTTCCTGCTTCTTCTCTTCTTGCCATCATTTCTTGTCTGACTTCAAAGAAGTCTTTGACCTGGAACCATAAGATGAAATTCATCTGTTATTTATCCAAATTGGTCATGGTCATGCGTGCGTGTGTGTGTGTGTGTGTGTGTGTGTGTGTGTGTGTGTGTGTGTTAAAACAAAATCTAGGATATTGTATTATTAATGATTTAATTGTTTTTCAAAATATTAAAATGTTGCACTAAGCTACATTTTGTCAGCTCAATATTCTTTGCTCATGACATATAATATCACCACTTATCATCAACATTCTACTTCCATGTGTGTACATTTCTAGTCTTTTGGTTCTATTACCTTAGGTGTGTCTACTTGTCATTTCATTCATTTAACATAAGAAAGGGTCTGTAGTCACTATGTCTTACTATAACTCTCCTGGGTAAAGTACATACCTTTGTTTTTCCACACATGTAGTCGGCAAACACATAAGAGAAACATCATGTTTTTCTATTCTATTGGACTATTTAACCAAATTGGAGAGGTGAAATGTTTTTGATTATATACTTCTTAAGCGTATGATGTATTTCCTTATATATTCTTTCATGAATTTACATCAAATCAGACATTTCCATTTCAAAGGCCATGCATTTCTTGTAGTAATGAATTTCTCTATTTTCTCTATTTTAAAAAATTCTTTTGCCAATGGCATTAATGTTTCAAATTGTATTATGACTGGTATATTACATTGCAGATAAATCATGCAATTGATTACTTAACTCAGTATTATGTTACATTCTCTTACTAATGCCATTTCTCTCTTCATATCATGTATAACAATTATGCGGATAATATTATTTTGATTTATAGCATACATTTTCTCTTTGTTAATTCTTATATCTGATTATTTTATTTTTCTGTCCAGGAGTTGCAACGCTATCACTACCTTGAATACAAATAATATCGTGAGAGTATTTTCATTTCATATATAATGAATTTACAGGTTTTTATAATAATCCCAATTGATGAAGCCATCAAGAGTGTTGGTTAGTTCCTTCTAATTTATTCTCACATGTAGTCTTGCTGCTGTTGACTTGCATCCTTATCTGCTTGAGAAACTGCTTTTGAAAAGGATTTTTTTTTTTATAATGAAAAAGCAGAATCCAGCTGGGCAGTGGTGGCACACGCCTTCAATTCCAGCACTTGGGAAACAGAGGTAGGTGGATTTCTAGTTCGAGGCCAGCCTGGTCTACAGAGTGAGTTCCAGGACAGCTGGGGCTACACATAAAAACCCTGTCTGAAAAAAAAAAAACACAAACAGAATCCAATCTGGCATAACCACTTGCATTTCACATCATTCTTCTTAGTTTAAGTTGCTCCTTACTTGTGCACATAAGAAGGTTAATCACTTAAAGGTTGCCTATGTAGAAATCAGCAGTGGTCCAACCAATCTCATTCTCTACCAAGGCAGAAGACTCAGGGATAAAAGGAACCAAGGCATTTTTCTATATTCTTTGGCAATGTATTGAGTCATACCATCTAAGGATCTTTGTTATTTTCCAAACCCATAGTTACCTTGAAATCTAGGAAGAGAGGAACTTAGTGAGCATCTCCATCTGAGCAGCTCCAGGTGAGGATAGGAATGGATCATTTTGGTTTGCCTCCATGAAGGAGAAATCATCTGACAAGCACCTTGTCTGCTCAAGTAATCAGGATGTCATTGAATAATATTGTTGAGCCATCATTAAGATAGTTATCAACACTACCACATCTTGATGAAGACTGTTTAATTATATATTCCTTCTGTCCATTACCCCAGCTTTTCCTCTATTTAAAAATATAGCACATGTCCGGAACTAGAAGATGATCATGAGTTACTGGAACCTTTAGCTGTTCCAATTTTGAATGCAGTGCTTAAAACCTCACTTGTTGTCTTTAACTATTATTCTTTTTACTTGATGTGTATTATGGACAAATATGGCTGCAAATCTCAGAATATTTGCCGTAAAAGTCTTTTCAGTTTGAGGATAGGAACGATATTTTATTGGAATACTGCTGGACCCCTTAATCTAGAGTTGTTTTGTCCTTGATTCTGTTGTTATCTAGGGTATAGCAATAATCTGATATTATTTTATTATTTTTATGTTTGTTGATTTGGATTGATTGATTGATTGCTTGCTTGTAGGTCCCTTCTTTATCTCATAGAAATTGTAATTGTCCCTTTGGGTCCCAACATTAGCTACTATCTGTTTTGTCTACAATTTCTCCTTGTTTCAATCACTAGCATTGACTTAAACATTTTGGTTTTGAATTTCTTTTTTCAGAGATTCATTTTGCTTTGTTGTGAGATCAGCAAAGGATTTAGAGCTATGCTTTCTGGGATTCTTCTACCAGCATATCCTTCCTAAATACTGTCTACTTCATATTCCCTCCATATATTACACAGGTCATCTTTCTTCCTAAAATATGCAAGCTTCCCATACTGTCTTTACAAAAATAAAAGTTGTAATCATTTGGTTTTTGAAAGATGTTGTGCACTTTTCTCTGGATGATTCCAGATGACACAGGAACATATTGTTTTTGTAGGCTTTGAATAAGATTTTATACAACAATGAGTTCTGTGGCTTGGGGGAAACCTTAAGCTTTTGTTTGCCTAAAAATAATGTGGAGTATGTCTTAAAATTTCTCATTTTAAGTGAAATATTAAGATTTAATAGGTTTAAGAATTACTGAACTACCTATAAATGTGTCTAAAGGTCCTAGCTGGAGAAAGATCACAGCACACACTTCTGACATGTGTACAGCTCTGACTTCTAAGAGTAAATGTATGATGACAGGGTATACTGCTTTGACTCCTGGCCTTCTCTTGCTACCTCTGTGTTCTTAGTTTTCTTCCTTTTATCCAGCATATTATGTCCAACTTATTACAGTTTTTTGTTTTCTATTTTTGACACATGATTTTATAGCCTAGGTTAACTTCAAACTCACTATGGACACAAAGGTAACACTGACTGCTGATCCTTTTTTATTTGCCTACAGAATATCCTTCTTCTTTTGTTATTAAGTTTATTTTTCTTATCCACGTATTCAAATGTGACCTCTTCTAGATCTTTTTAATCTCATTTTAGAATGAGATTAAAATGAATATGAATATGAATTTTAGAATGAGATATGCTGTGAAATCTCATATCATCATATTGCTGTAATTGTGGTGTGTTTTGTTTATGTTCATTAATTCAGGTAATCACCAGAACAAGAATTCACAGGTATGGATTTCCTTGCATTTAATTTCTTCACCTATGGCTTAATATGTTAGGATTTGTGGTAGGGATCTAGTAAACACATTCTTGTTAGGAATGAGAAGCAATACACATATTTGCTTAGGTAAAAGGTCAGAATCTGATGGTGATTAACTTGGTTAAATCAGTACTTAAAAATGATCAAAGACATAAAACTGAGAGACTGTAAGGTGAAAGGAACCCATTCCTAATGAAGTGAATGTGAGTGGCATTGATAGACAAGCAGCAGGTTTTAGAGAATGGAAGACATAAGACTTCAGAGAGAAATAAAGCTAAGACAGTTTCTGGAAGCTAAATTACCTGGAGTTCTGCTAAAGGTCAGATAAACAAATTGCAAGAGTGGACAAGATTTATCTGAACTGAGTCAGATGATTCTGTTAACTCTTCATATTATAGTTAGCAGTCCAAACATGAGGCCTTAAAAGAAGCCTAATCAAAATGATCTTCAAATTAGCATCACTAAAGTTTGGTCAAAAACAAACGTTGTTATTTCTACTGATTATTTTTGTTTTGTTTTTATTGTTGCTTTTCCTACATTTAAAATATTATAATGAGTCGTCATGACAATGTTTAGAGCTGAAACTTCCACATGGAATTAAAACAAAGCCAGCAAGTTGCACAGAAATGTGCTCCAAAGACAGTTTGGAAGGATGACACTCAGAAGTTAATATTCTGTCAAAGGTGAATGGTATCTTTTTAATTAAAAGACCGACAGTTATTCAGGTTGGGGGGGGGATTACTTTCATCTCTTGCCTGGTGCAGCATGAAGCAGCCTCGTTTGTGTGGAATGATGACTGTGTCACTTCAAAGGCTATGGATACCTAAGACTTCAAAGGTGGAATGGCAGATGGTGCGTGAGGAAGTATGGCCCAGTGCTGATTCTCACGTTAAAAGGTGCTTTATTTTTATCATGAACTCTGTTGACATTTACACATGGTAATGAGCTCAGCTTTAATCTGCCTTGCTTTTCTGCTGTCATGACACTCTCAGTAGCCATGGAACACCAGGAAACCCTGAAAGCCATCTTGAATATATGGAAATGCAAATAAAAGGGAATTCAGCAACGTCTCACTCCTAAGAGGGTCTTGTTAATAAAATCTGCATTTCCAGGGAAAGAAATGGTATTTTATGAGTGTTTGTTGTCTTAATTTTTAACGGATACAGCTCTACATGTTTTCTCTGAATTCTTCCAACAAGCATAGCATTAAAGGAACTACTTTAAAGAAGCCATCTCAGAGTTATTGCATAACTTTTGTCTAAGGAAACCCACATGAGGTTACAAACACATACACAGAAGCACTCAGAATAATGAACAAGGTGCTCAAAGTCATGGTGAACATTGAGATAAACTAAGGGAAAATATATGCAAAACATGTTTGTCAAAGCTTGCTCAGTGGATAACCCTTTCCAAAACACCAGTAGCTGGAAGCTGTTGAGTTACAGCTTGAGACTACATAGGAACTGTTCTTTAACAGCAATAAAAACTGGGGAAGAAGAGAGTGGAAAGCAGAGGCAACCACTGCAAGGGCTGCCAGATGGTTGCTTCTGCAAAGTACTTACCCTGAAAGCATTAGGAGAGTATAGAAGACTTGAATTCCATTCCAGAACTTATGTGATAAAGACAGGCATGGCTGGAAGATACACCAATAAAATGGTGGCACCCAGCTTGTGGTACTAACTAAATAATATGAAATTTGTTTTAAGGTCAACTCCTGGAGACAGAACTCTTGTTCCTAATACTCCTCTGATGTCCAGGATCTGAGGTTGGCTAGTCCACAGACTTAGAAGAAAACCAAATACTACCTTCCTACAAAAGGAATTTACAACAAAATGATTTCCAATGACTTTCTGCTATAGTCACAGACCAGTTTCTTGCAGAGCTATCATCTGCAACAAATGGGAGCTTGCTTCTGCAACAAATGAGAACAAATACTGAGATTCACAGTCAGAAAATAAGCAGAGAGTGAGAGATTTCAGAACACTCTGTCCTAAATGGGATGTCTCTATCAAAAATCTCTTCCCTTAGGTGTGGAGAACTTGAAAGAAAAAGGGCAAAAGACTGTTAGAGCCAGAGAGTATAGAGGATATCAAGAAGAAGAGGTCTTCTAAACCCAGCAAGAACACAGAATTGGTGTGCATATGACCTCATAGGGGAAGCATGTACAAAGTGTGCAGGGATCTGTTCCAGATAGGACCCTGAGGCTGAAAGCAGTGGACATGTGCCCCCACCTCTAACTAAGAAGCTATTTCAATCACTGACCACTTACAAATGGAGCATTCGTTTCTATAAGGGAGTCTCACTGGGAAGACTAACCATTCTTAAGGATAGACCATATGCCCTGCAAGAGATGGTTATCAGAAACAAACTAAATGGCATCTTTTGGAAGAGACTCTGCTTACTGGGTGATGCCAGAGCTACTTTATTTTATTTTATTTTTATTTATTTATTTTTTAGGGGGGAGACAAGGTTACTCTGTGCTTTGGATATTCTGCAATTTGCTCTGTTGATTAAACGTAACATACCCATCAATAGTCCTAGATCAAACAGTGGCTGTGAGTTCTTGCATGATAGTGATTTCTCTTGCATTTCTTCTGTACATAAAATCAGAGAACTAGTAACAAACAATTTCATCAGATTTTTAAGCATGAAATACAAAGATCACTCATGTCATAGAAGCATATGCGCATAGACTATTTTAATTGTGTTCTGTTGATATAAAATATCACTCTTAATTCATTTGGCATTTTGTTATTTTGATTCATCTAAACGAATTCTGAAAGGTTCCTATGGAGATGACAATCAAGCATCTTATCTGGCAATGAACAAAGGAAAAAAGATGGAGACTGTACATGGCACACTCTAATCTAAATGTGTCATTAGACTGAGAACAAGTTGTTAATGTCACACTTGAAGGTGACCTTGTCAGAAAGAGTTGTAGGCACTGCTGCGCAATCTCCAGTTGGACCTGTCTTCCAGAGCTCCCCACCATCCTTCTCCCAATGTGAACATACATCACTGCTCTGAGATAGTGATGAGAGCATTCCAAGAACACAGGAGTTTCCACAGCAATCTAGTCACACCAGGGGTGGAGGGGTGACATTAGTATTGGAAGAGTGCTTTGTTAATATGTATAATAAACAAACGTCTTGCAGGTATACAAAAATTATACAAATGAGTGTCTCATTATGTTCAAAGAATATATTCCAAGACTAATCAAAGATAACTGAAACCTCAAAGAGCTTCAAACCCTAGCACAGTATAGCTTTCCTACATGTACTAGCCCACGATAAAATTTGACTTCTATATATTAGAGACTAACAAGTAATTGGTAGTCAAATGTGCCAATCATGACACAGCACCACTAATCTTGGAGGTGGACCTGAAATGATCAAGTGTCTGCACGGCCATTCTCTCTCTCTCTCTCTCTCTCCTCTCTCTCTCTCTCTCTCTCTCTCTCCTTCTCTGTTTCTCTCTGTGTGTCTCTGCCCCTCTCTGCCATCTCCTCTTCTTCTCCTTCCATTGTCTCTCTGTACTTACTTTTCTTCCCATAGCAATACAAGATGACACACTAGTTACACAGTGAGATGAATACCTAACTGACTGTCTCAGGTGTTGTAACACTGTCAGGCCATCTTGTAAAGTTCCCAAAACACAAACATGGCTGCAGTCAGTCTGATAACTGAAACACTTAGGAGCATAGACAGCACTGACTCATTGGACAGTGGCAGATTTGTGTCCCACTTGGGATGGAAGAAAGGACGCAGGGTTGCCAGCATTACTCAGCACAGTTCATAGGTTACAATGTAGGAGTTGTTTATTTTTGGAATTTTCCTTTAAAAAGCTTTGGTCTGTAAATTCACGCAGTCACAGAAACTGCATACAGAAAACTACATATTACAAGTGTTTTTATGTTACAAGGTGATGCAAGCAAATAACCCCCATATAACACATAAAATTAATGTAGTATCAAAAGGAAGTGTTTCCTACCAACCCACCCCCCCAAAAAAAATTGAAAGATAGTTTTCACTCCTAAGCTGGAGCAGAAAAATGAGGGTGTTGCCATTTGTTATGACTAACCTTCAAGCATCTATGTAAGACACCATTATATGTACCAGAGGATATCTAATGGAGCAACATCCTATACACTGTGAACACAAAATATCTTCTAAATAGAGCTTGTGATTTTTTAAAAATATACAAACTTCATTTTAATGCAAGAAACAAAACACAGAGCTTTGCACATATGAGAAGAATATTATGCCACTGAGTTACATTCTCAACCATCATGTTCCCGTATTCCAGAATTTCCATGAATCTGGTTATATTTGCTATTTTAACCACTTGAACTTCTTAATCAATGTTGATATCCATCTCAAAAACAATGAACTTCTCTGTTCTTTATAATTAATAAAATGAGAAATTGAAAATACACTGTGGTCCTACCCTTTTCCCAAAACTAGTGTGGTCATAATCAATTGCTATAATTATTTTACTTATTTCTAACAAGCATCTTATTGGATACTAAGCTCTGAGAACAATTACTAAACAGATATGCATAAAATTGCTTTTTATAGACCTTATTACCTAGTTATGAAAATACTTAAGAGCCATATTAGTAAATATTAAGAATGTGAGTGCTATAGCTGAGAACCTGATTGCTCAGCAGTTTCTACTGTTCAACTAGAATAACCAATAGCTAGAATAACCCTGTTTTCCATATTCACTTAGAGTGGTTAGAAATGTACTGAGATGGCTAACAGAAAACACCTGAAATCATTGAGTATAACTTCTATGTCAAGGTAGTATAAGTCAACCCCCTGCAGGTGTAAATGACTTATAGTCTTTGCAGTTTTCATTCAGATACATGGGCAAACATTTCTTCTGTATTCCTCTGTGTCTTGGGAGAAGGATCAGGTAGTGGGAGGAATCTTGGTCTTCATCTATGAATAGGGAATTCAGAGGAGCTATGATGATGTCCATGAGATAATAATATTGTAAGTTTCTCCATTTGTTTGATACAGTAGTCATTATTACCTAGGAAACATAGAAATTTATAAATTCAGATGAAGGGCTACCATAAAATTATGTAAACATAGATAGTATATATAATTAAACATGCACACACAAACACACACAAGCAGACAGACAGACAGACACACACACACATTCATCTCACTTCCAGATTCTGCTCCCAAACTACAGGGGAACCAAAACTAAATGCTTGTGGATGTATCTGAATGACAACTGAATGAATCAGAGACTATAAGTGATTTACACCTCTGTTTGGGATGGGCTTTTTCTAGTCAGACATGAAAGTTATACTTAATGAGTGTGTATATGTATATGTGTATATGTACATGTATATATATATGTGTGTGTGTGTGTGTGTTATGCATGTGTGTGTTGTGTCTGTGTCTGTGTCAGGGTGTCTAAGTGTCTCTGTGTGTACATGTGTGTGTGTTTGTGTGTGTATTGACATGGGCTTAGCTGTTTAGTCATTGAATAGAAAATATGTAAATAGAAAATATGTATAACAATACTTAAAAGACAGAGACTTATTCTGTACAGTTGAATAATATTTGGTGGACTTGTCTTCAAATAACTAGTGGGGACACAGTGTGTGTTGTAAACTCTGACTCTGGGGCAATTGGTCAAATGGAGCTGGAGAGTCAGGAGGACATGGTAGTTATGGTAGTTTTTTGTTTTTGTTTTTGTTTTTTTTGGCTGTCACTGTGTAGATTTTCTAAACATGAAGAGTCTAAGAAAAAACTTAAGATTTTCAGATAGATTAAGTGTGGAAAAGTGACTAGGAACTTAAAATGTAGAAAAAGATCTTACTTCTACACTCAAGGAAGAAAATAAAAAAGGACTAAAATGTCAACCTTCAAAATATTTTCAATTTTAGCCAATGACTCAGTTTACCTCTAACACAAAATCTGGGTCGTGTTTTCATCACTTCAGGTGATCATTATTTAATTAAGAGAGAGAGACAGAGAGAGAGAGAGAGAGAGAGAGACAGAGAGAGAGAGAGACAGAGAGACAGAGAGACAGAGAGACAGAGAGAGACCAAGAATCTGAGGAGAATGAATGGGAAAAATAGATGGAGAGAGAACAAGAAATATATTATAGAAAAATATAGAGGTAGAGTCTGTGGAAAGTCAGAATAATCAGAATTTTCCACAAAAAACTATAGTATTGTCCTGCTAGCTCTATGAATGATACTCAAGGATCCAAGAGTCAATTTGGAAAGAATAGTATTCATAGTATTCAGAAGTAAATTTAAATGAAGTGTTGGCAGTATGAATGGTGTGTGTGTGTGTGTGTGTGTGTGTGTGTGTGTGTGTGTGTATGTAAGAGAGTATATTAGCATTAACTTGTATGTATCTGTGTGTGTAAGATAGTATATTAGTGATACTGTGTATGTGTGTGTGTGTGTGAGTGTATGTGTGTGTATATATACTTGTTCATAGTTTCCTCATTTCAGAGAACAATGTGAGGAAACCTCCACATTAGACACACAAGAGAAAATCTAAACTTTAAGATTCATTGTATATATCATGAAAAGCATGTGCCATGCTGCTGCTTGGGAAGAGATTTTATTTCTCTTGTAGCCAGTTAAATAAAACTGTTCTTTGTTTCAAACAAACTAATTCTAAATTCCATATCATCTTTCTATAGGCACATGTGGGAAAGACAGTTGTTTAAAGCAGACACCCGATGCCTCTGGTTATAAGATGCACAGATCTTCTGTCTTTTAAAGTATAAGGAAGTACACAAGCAACTCACAGAAACAAATAGGCTAGAAGAAAAACAACGTTTTAGGGGGATAGAATTATTGAAAAAATGCCAAAGTCTGGTCTAAATTTTATTTTGAGGTTTTGAATTATTAGTGAAAATTAACTGAAAGAAGCAAATAGCAAAAGAAGAAAACATGCTATGTCATTACATCTGTGAAGTTGGAACCTCTGCGTTCTCAGGGAGGACACCTGTTTCCCCATGTGCCTATGAAAGATAGAGAACAAATCCTTAGTGTCCCTGAGCAGAAAACTGAAAAGGACTAGAAAAATTATTTCCAGGAAAAAAAGCCAGTTTAATCAGTTTCTCACCTTCCTTCAAACCTATGACAAGTGGATATCCATATGCGTTCATTTATAGATATTAATCACAATGACAACAGAAATTAATGAATTAGTGAGGTAGAATTATTTTCTATCTTTGACATGTCTTCAGCTTCTGATAGGGTTATTCCACCAGAAAGTAATAAAGTGCATTTAAAGTAAAAAAAAATAATGTTCATTGCTTTCTCAGATAATTTAATTATTTATTTTTTAAATGAAAGTATGACTGTAAGTTATAATTATTAGACAAAAGACAAACTTCAGACAATTCTGGGATGGGAAACATTTAATTAAATTAACAGATGATGCAAGTTTAATTCCAAACTTGTACAGCAAAAAAGACACAAGGAAAAGGGATGTAGTTTAAAAATTAATTCATAAATATCAGGGTAAAAAAAGTGAAAATAATTCCCTATTTTTGTAGGACAGAGAAGGAGGAGGGTGATAGAGTCACAGCTCAATCTGCTGTGTTCCATGGCCTGGGAAACTTCAATTGAGCTGTTTATTAGTTTACACTGTGGTGGCTCTGCCCCCATTTAAAAGGACATAGAACTCATTGTGTAGGACGTCAGAAACATGAGAACACCAGGAGGAAGGCAGCCATCATCAAGAAAACACAAAGTGAAATGAAATGTTGCTGGTCACCTCTCTAGCTGTTCTGTTGACCCGTCATCCCAATCTTCTCTGAGTGGTTTTCTGCACAATTCTTAATAAGCTACAATTTTTTTTTTTAGAGTATGAAAACCATTGTCCAAAAGCCACCCCTTAAATGTAAAGAATTGTTCACTCTATAATCTTTGTGTTCAAATTCCATTTCCTCTCAGATCCAAATGAATATTCTTTTGACTATGATTTCTTTTCTTTCTCGTCAGTCATGAGTGAGGAAAGAAGGACATTAATAAGTAGAATTAGAGAATCTTCTGACTATTCGTAAATCAAAAGCCTGAGGAGCAAACCAATCCTGACATCCATTTTTCCCCACAAAGACAGAGCCAAACAGGATTGCATTAAGTTTAGCAAGCTCCCACCTCGGCGCTTTAGGACTAAGAATCATCAGCATCACCATCAGCAGTGGAGAAGGACACTGGAAGATTCCAGTACTCCTCCTTGCACACTACCCAGATAGTAAAACAATTTCATTAAGAAACTAAGGAACCGTAGTGCACACGCCATTAGTCCCAGCACTTGGGAGGCAGAGGCAGGTGGATTTCTGAGTTCGAATCCAGCCTTGTCTACAAAGTGAGTTCCAGGACGGCCAGGACTACACAAAGAAACCCTGTCTCAAAAAACCAAAAAAAAAAAAAAAAAAAAAAAAGAAAGAAACTAAGGAAAAGGGGCACTCCACTCCTTTGTATTATTACACTTTTCCTCCAAAGAACTAACACCTTAAGGCTTGTAAGGCTTGTGTGATTCATCAGCCATTTTCAGATGCTACTTGATATAATGGTAAACCATTTAGGATGCAAATGATGAATTTACAAATTGTGACACTTCTTTGTACTAGGCATGAAGCTATGCACAGCCTTTGAGATAAAAGCATTGTGAACTGACAGTGGGCAGGGATAGAAATCTTCCTAGCAACCCAGACATATTTTCCAGAGCACAGGACTGTAGTTAATTGTTCATCCATTCTTTTCCCATTTGTTAGATATTAATTTTTGCTTTGCTTTTAATTAACTGTGGTATGATAGACCTTCTGTTTCTATTCTCATTGATTAATCACACTGTCTGTGACACTTCTCTCTTCATCAGAGTACAGTTTCCTGAACTGCGTTTGTGTGTACACCTAGAACTATCTATTGGCTTAAACAAGAGCGTATAAACTTAACTCCTATAGGCAACACTGTTGTTAACTCTGAGAGTCATAGCCCACCCATGTTATACCACAATCACTCCAGATTACCTATCACAGGAAGTCACAAGATGCCCTGCCAGCTGACCCTTGTTCACTTCCTAAGGCCAATTTTGACTTTTCAAGTACATGAGTTTTCCTTCCTGTCTAACACCCTTCATATTGTTTCTTTGTCCCCCACTTTTTTCTTTACTTATTTGTTAACAACTTAATTACCAGGTTGATTTTCATAGACTCTTCTTTTCTTGTTTTCTTTCTTTTCTGCTACTAAATCATGCTTCAAGGTATGGTGCTTTTCTTTAAAGAAACCTAAGTAGAGGTTTTTATTGCTTTTTTGTTTTTTTCCCTATAGTTGGCCATGGAAGGTGTGGCATACGTTTTGAAGTTTGAGAGTTTCATGAGAGTTTTTTTTTTCTGTTGTTGTTGTTTTTTGTTTTCTTTTTTTTTTCATCTAAAAATTTTTGCTGGAATTAAAAAAACCTACTACATAACTGTAACATTTTCCTTTGAAAGGGCCATTTTATTACATTGGAGGTAAGAGGACAAGTGCAAGGAAGTGTTTTTATGATGAAATTATCTGTCTCTAGGAAACCTGTGTGATTTTACTCTAGTATGGGGGAAAATGGAATAAATACACCCTTCCAGAATCCTGGCATGGAGACACACAATAGAGAGCAGATGAGACTGAAACAGGGAGAAGAAAACATTTTCAGTAGCAACAGTTAACCTTTTGTTTCTCATGGAGTCATGTCAATAGAAAGTTCTAGAGAAGAGAGAATTCTGAATGAAAAAAAATTGAACAATGAATACTCTAATAATTCCCAGAACATTAACAAACAGACTTGCTTAGCTTATTATTTTTTTTCCCTTCTGAGTTCAAACTCACAATTTGTGCCACTGATCTAAACCATCAGACCCAACTATGTTTTAAATAGGTTTGTAATGCTTTCTCCTTCAGAACATTAGAATCAGAGACTCCTAATATGCTGTAAGGATTCTATGCTGTAATATTCAATTGTTCTACTGAATTGAGAGAACAAATTACAGATAAACATTTAAAGGAAAACTGTTACATCTGAGCAAACTTTACAGTATTTGTACATCCTCTTCTCAGGGGAAATATGAAAAAATGGTTGAGAGCAGAAAGTATAGAACGTAACATATAGACATATTTTGTTTTCTTCAAGTAAATGTAATATCACAGGAAATTGTTGAAGTTTAAAATTATATTCAATAAAAAGTTGTATGATCAGCTAACATCTAAGTTGAAAGCAATTTTTACAGCCTCCCAGGTGTTTGCTTATCTATTACGTGTTTTCAATCCCTATTCTTTAAAATAAGTGGTCCAAGGGGAAAAAAACAGAACTCTGGGCATGTATTTTGAAAATAGCATTTTAATTAAATGTACTACAAACTCAGATAAGCACAGTCCAGGAATTCTCCTAAAATAATGATATTTTCAAGATCAAACTAGTACCGATTAATTATTGTCAGACTATTTTATATATATATATATATATATATATATATATATATATATATACTCTCATAAGAATGAATTTCTCTGATCAGTTGCCCTAGCTGTAAGAAGTTTGCTTAAGAAGAAAGAAAAGGGGATGTAACAATATAAAAAGACAGAAGAGAGGAAGGAAGGAAGGAAGGAAGGGGAGAGAGAGAAAGAGAGAGAGAGAGAGAGAGAGAGAGAGAAGAGAGAGAGAGAGAGAGAGAAAGCAAGCAGGCAGGCTGCAGGCAGGTAGGTGTGCTGTTCACAAGCCTGGTTAAGTGTTGGTTCACAGACATTGTACCGGCTTAGCAGAAATGAAGATACTCTAAACTTCAATCTATCCTTATTGTCTAAAGAGACACAAGTGTTTCTTAATCTGACCATCAAGACTTTTATTGAAACCACAGGCCCCACAGAAATGGGATTCACTACAAAAATCATGCTAGGAGACAGAGAGGGAAATTTGTCTCCCTAAAAGAAGTTTCTAGAGGTTAACAACTTGTCATACCACCTTATAACAGGAGCTAATGATGGTCGGGGATGGACAGGAGTTTGACCAGGACTGCTTGGATGCATATATGTTTGGATCTCTGTTTAAAATTTTATCTCACTTCAGGACCTTGAAGGTGGACTTAAGATGTTTGCTAAGTCTCTTTCTACCACTAACCATGTAGCCACAATGAATAACAACCACCACCACACCTGCATTTTTGGTTTGAGTTTGAGTTTTGTTTGTTTTTGTTGTTTCTTATTTTCCAATGTGAATTTGGTCTTTTAATTACTGTATTGAGAATAGGTAGCCGCCAGGCCTAACTTGATGTACAAGTTGTAATACACTCCATCCTCAGCTCAAAAATATCTTCCTTTGTAAGTTTTACTTAGGAAAGATTGGTAAATTACATAGTTCAATTTCTATATTACAGTTACAAAAGATATGAAAATATATTACATGGTTACTTATATATTACTTAACATGAGAGGAATACATAGGAAAATTTAGTGTGATCCTTCTCCCATTTTTCTTGTCTAAAGGCCTTGTTCTTATGATATTTGTTGTTGAGACAGATCTATAATAATATTAAACTTGTTGCCACATTTTAAAGTGTCAAAAGGTGAAAATTAGACACTTTTACTTTACTTTTGACAGGAATCGATCTACATCCTGGGAAGTATATATTTTAAAAGCACAAAAAGAAAAAAGAAATTATTAACTAGCTGGGCTGGGCCAAAAACACATGCTGGCAGAATATCAATTTAATTCAATAACTAGTCAGAAATCCAAGGTCAATAAAAAGAGATGCATTTGTGTTTTTATTTCCTGTTAAAATTTTGATTAGGCAATTTTCAAACATGCATTAGAAATAATAGGCTGCATTAATATGTCACTCTTCACTTACACAGTAAAGCAGTTAAGTGAGTTTATGACAACTATATTTTGTGATTCTATTTGAGATCAGTTTTAAACTTTTTTTTAGCACAGCAACAAAACAAGAATTATCTGAGGCTGGAAGGATGGCTCAGAAGCGAAGACTACTGGGGTTCAACTCCCAGAACCCATGACTCCAGCTATCATGCCCTCTTCCAATCTCAGTAGGAAACAATGCAACACACATTATAAAATGAAAATAAACTTTAAGAATTAGAATTAAAAGATTGTATCCTAAGTGAGATGCACACTTACGTACATGCTACATGCATGTTTACACAAATGTCATTGTAGCACAGTCATAGATACTGACATACGTCAGTCATCCAAACATTTCTAACTTGACATGGAAAAAACCTGAGCCAAAGCTCTCTGAAATCAAATGTGAACTCATTTTGAAGCACCAGCAGTGTTTGAATTTTAAATTAACCTATTTACAATGAAACTCTGCTCCTGATTGCCGTCATCTTCAGGAAAATTAACAGTAATGATCATTGGTGTCATAATGCAATTTCCCCACAAAAATCACGCGGGCTTCATTACTGTTTACATAATATTGTCATAAATACCAATTATGGCTGAACATAGAACGTAATGCTCTTTTTTAAATCATAATCAGACGATTGTTCCTCTAATCCTATGCTAGGGCGATGAGGTTTAGATGCAACCTTTGTTGTGCAGGAAGTGTTTTCCTGGTAGTTAGCTTTGCTCTGAGTGCTTGTTGGCTTCTTGTCAAATTGCTCACTCTCCATTTGGATCATGTAGTCCTTGTACCTTCTCAGAGTGTCCTCTAACACACAGGGAAGAACAGGGAGCCATGAAAATGGCAGATGAGGGGGAATACAAGCTGGAAAGTGTCCTCCAGGCATCTGCTGAGAGATGGCTTCCAATGGGATTGATAACAACCTTTGGTGTAATTACAGCAATGGCCTCATAAAGGACTAACACAATTACAGGCCTGTTAGAAAAGGGTATTTGCTGTATCAATTCCAGCTTCCCCCACAGGTCAGTAGAATAAATAGCCAGTAAAGAGGATGCCCTGCTAAGTGGCTAGTTTTCAAAACAAAGAAGAGTTAAGGTGGCTGGCAGGGGAGGGAGAGAAAGGTTAGAATACAAAGATCCAGCATCTGTATCCTTTTGGGCTCTAAGAAGGGGATAAGTCAGCTAGCAGGGGTCATTCCCTCAGAGAGCAAGGACAGCTCTCCCAGATAACTGAGGAGAAAATACTTGGCTTTGCTTTCTGTACTATGAAAAATCAAAGCCAAGAGTTACGGTCTGCTTTATCTCTGCCTAGAATTCTTTGTATTAGCTCATTGGTCTCTTAGCTTTCTCTTAAAACTTAGCCATAAGGCTAACATAAGTTTCCCATTGTCTTCTGATTCAGACTTTTTGAATTCCTTAAAAATGACAGTCTGAAGACAATCAGCCCATGATCCCTTGAAGGGCTCCTTCTTTGTCTGCCTGGGACCTTGTATACTTACGTGGATCTAGGTGTGGTCTTAGGCCCTCTTCAGCTCTTCAGATTGAATGTGCACTGATACTGTAGCTTGCAGGAAAACCTGTGATGCATCTTAGTTCTTCTCACTCTGTTCGAGGCTTCAGTGACAGCTCCAGTGGGCTTTAATGAAAAAAACTACAATGCTAAGTTTAGGAAAATGATGAGTGAAACTAGAAAGGATTTCATCTGTGCAAACCATCACAGTAAAGTGAAAAGATGTCTCATAAAATCAACCATTGTTTAGATGTCCAAACCAGGCAATCACTCACAGCAAACTGCAAAAACAAAGAAGAGAAATGGAATTTTTCATATCTTCATCTTTCATAATCTCATGCATTATCAGTAACAGGGGAAGACTTTCGAATTAGTTGTGATTGTCATTAAAAGCCAGACATTTATCTTATCACACTGCATTAGATTCCCAGAAGAAAGTAGAAAACAAGAGAGTGCATGAGAGACTCATGAGCTATGTAATGAAACAAGAAAAATGCAATTTTCCCTGATTATCATTTCCAAAAAAATAATAGCTTAATATTGGACAAAAGTAGTCCCAAACACACCCAGCACGGACCCAGAGCCTTTGCATGTTGAGAAATCTCTACTGTGTTCTGATTTTGTTTAATAAATTTCTAATTATGCTCTACAACAGAAAATTAAATATTTCTGTCTCCATTGTGTGTGCTTATTCATGAGCTGGGCATTAATCGTAAAACAATGTTTCTTGTTGTTTATTTATACCAGATGTGAGTATTTATATTGCTAAGCTGAGTTCCCTGCTAGGTCTTTATTGGTATAGGAGCTGTCTATTTTTCCATGAAAATGGTTTTTGGGCTCTGGAGTTCATCTTTATCCTTGTGTTTAAAACAACAACTTTATTTTTTTTTTCTAAGAGAAGAATTTATGAATAGCTAAGAGATTACTGCTGTGGCTTCCCTGTCTCTCACCAGCAGGGCATCCAGAATATGTTTTTGGGGACCAAGAAAATTCAATTTGGGAATTTGCTTCACAGTTTATAATACTGGCTGCTTGCAAACAAAGGCAACAGATCCAGGGAGAGCCTGCTTCAGACACAAATTTGCATAGTGCTAATGTTCTACTTATTCATTGATTTTGAGAAACATAGAAACTTGGTCTGTGCAGGCAGGGTGATATCAGCTTACCCTCTAGGTTCTGTCTCCATGTTATGTCACTCAGTTTCTGATTATAGTAGGTGTATTTTAAAAAATATATATTCCTTTTTGCCATTTAATAAACATAATTAAAAATATAAGTGAGGGATTAAAATTTCTTTCTTCCATTCTGTTTTTTTTTATAATTCTCTCAATAATTTTGGTGTCATTGTTTTCAGATATTTTCATGTCTATATTAAAAATATATTGGGGTGAAGAGATAGATGAATTAATGACTGCACTTCCAGAGAACAGATTTTCATTTCAAGAACACATATCATTGGCTTACAATTATATGTAACTTTTGTTTCAGGGAATTGGATTCTTTTTATCTGACTTTCTCAAGTATGAGGCATGCAGTACAAGGCTACACATGATGATAACAATGACAATGATGATGACGATAAATTTCACTTTATTGTTACTTTCTATATTTAGCATTAATTTGCTTATAGATTTTCTTACATAAACATTTTCTTGTATTAGTTTTTGCAGTTATTAATCTATTATCTATACTACTTAGTAACCATTTATCATAAACTGGCTGTACAAACCAGAGTTATTGCTTCATACTACATTTTTAATAAATAATTGCTTATCTAAATAGAATAGGCAAATGGTTCATTTAAGGATCTAAAAGCATGTCTTTTCATCAATATGAGGTATAAAAAAAGACAGGCTATTAGGCACTGTATTTAAGGTAAATGATGTCAGTTTTAACTACCCTTAACATATAAAGTATAGGAAACAAACCTGGCAACTGGCAAGAACAACTGGCTCTTCTACCAAAGCACATATGTTTGATTCCCAGAACCTATGTTGGTGGCTTACAACTGTAACTTCTGTTCCACGACATTGGATTCCCTCTTTAGCTCTCCTTGGGCACCTGGCACATACATGCTACACAGATATGCAATCAGACAAACATAGATATACATAAAATTGATAATGATGATAGTATTAATAATAATAAATTTTAATAATTAACAGAGGTCTACATTCTTTATTTAAGAATATGGGTGCATGAAGAATCTTGTAATATAATGTGTAACATGTATGTTATTATCAGAGATGATCCACTATAGATCATTGTGAACTGTACAAAAGTTTAAATATAAACACCCAGAATGCTTTTGAAGCCACTAAAATTATCAACTGCTTTAGAAATTTAACATTGAATGAATCAATGTGTGCAACTTGTGTAAAAAAAAAAAAAAATCTGACGACCTCAACAACAATGAGCTTTCTTTTCTCATTGGGGTAGGCAATGACCTAAGTAGCTTTGTGGTATTTGTATAGTAACCTCTGTGGTAGGATCTCCATCCAAGGTAGCATGTGGCAGTGCCCAGACATTGAATTTTGACATATAGGCAAGCTACAGTCAAAGATATTCATCTATAGCAAGTGAAAATACTGACTCAGCAAAGATGAAGACTGAGATTAAGACAGAGCGCTAATATCGTACAAATATACTTGGTATCCCCTCTCCTCCAGTTCAGGCATTTGCAATTCTGTTCTGCATGACTTAGAGATAACTAACAGGTTATTGGGATTCGGTAAACATTTTTGAATAGTGGGAAATTTAACTTAGTGCACAAAGCCCTTAGAATTGCTATGCAAATCATAAGATTAAACTAGCCTGAGAACTTGAGGAGATTTTTTTATATTCAAACAACTCAAAAAATTTCAAAGCTGAACAACATAAACCAGAAAATGCTGTCACATCTTGGAGAGAATTGCTCTCTGGGGGGAAACTGAACACACCACCTCGCCAAAGCACATACAGATATGGAGTCATGATTCAGACACATAGACAACTTCACTGGAGCCAGAATCAGCAAAGGAAAACTTAAACCAATAGAAAAATCTGTGGACAATTCAGGAAGACAGATAAGACAGAAACTTCAGTGCAGGTGCCCTGAGTTGGTGGAAGGATCCATCAGTCATTGACACTAGAAGGGGCTGCCACAACACTAGCTGAGGAGGAACAGTCTTTTGTTCTCTTTCCACGAGAAGGCAAACGGTGCTGTTGGAAAATGAGATAGAGCACACTCCCCTTCTTAACAGGTGCCTCCAAATGGAATTCTTTCCAGAGTCAAGGAAATTAAGATTTTTATCAGAAGTTAAGTTACTGGGAAGAAGGGAAAGGTCCGACTCCAACCTACTTCAGACATCTGTTGCAGTTAGCTTTAAATGTAAACCTGGCATAATATACGCTAACTTGGAAAGACCCTCAGTGAAGGATTGTGGGCGTGACCCTGGGGATTGTCTTAGTTAAATCAATTGATACTTGAAGATGAAGCCCACTCTAAGCAGTGCTGTTCTCTAGGCAGGTGGATCTGAATTGTTGGTATGGAGACATCGATCTGAGCACCAGCCAGCAAGTGAACATGTATGCATTCATCACATTCTTCTCCCAGCTGTGGCATGAGGTGATTAGCTGTCTGAACTTCTTGCCTTGACTTCCCCAAAATTATGGATTATAAATTGAAATTAATAAATGGGAATAAACTCCTTTTTCTCCTAAGTTGCTTTTCATCAATTTATTTTATCATAGTAACAGGAATGAAACTAGGACTACCATACATCTCATCAAAGGACTTGAGGGGCAACAAAATGTAGAAGAAGAAGGAGGAGGAGGAGGAAGAAGAAAGCAGTTAAGGATTAAATCTTAGATACTGGAATGTGGAGTACTCTTGTGACCATCACAACACCAAATATACATTCCTCTCTCAGAGACTTTTTCCCATCCCACCCATTTCTTCTCATTTTGATGAAAAAATTATGGCATTCTAATAAGCAGCAAACATAGTTTCAAGGAAGAACATATATCACAAGCTGGCAGATGCGGCATAGATGTTTGCATGAACACATCACATATTTAAAGTAACTATAATGAATATGATAATAATCTTAATTAAGAGACTATTGCTTAAGAATTGGGAAATTTAATACAACAAGCAATTTGCATCCTGTTGTCTTATACACTGTGCATGTTTTCTTTGATAAAACATCTTACTTATTAGGGAGAGAAATAAAAGCATGAGAGAGATGAAGATGTACCATTTAAGATCATGTCCATGCCAGAATGTGAGGTGGGTCAGGGAGAACCTGGCTTCATATAGCAGGAATGGACTGACAAAGTCACACTGTGGATACTGGATGTCTGGATGTGGTGACACATGGCACCCAAGTACTATGACAGGGAATGTGGGAGTATAGAGTTCCAGTTTGCAGTCACAAGAACAGTGAGACACATCCCCTTCCCTTGGCAGTTCACTAGCTTTGACTGGTCTTAGGCTTTTCTGATCTGTATAAGATCTTCCACGAAGAACCCACATTATTTAACAGTCACAAAATATAGTCATTCTCTGCTTGGCATCCTTTGGTCTAGGATTCTAACTTAATTGTGTGATGAAAGGTTCACTCAGAGGAATGTGCACCTGAATTGTTGAGTTTTGATGTGTCCAAGCCAGTCATAGGCAGTGGCATCTCCTCTGTGACAGGGAAGGACTCTAAGGAGCCATGCTCTCAGACTCTCTGTGGAGCACTGCGCTGCTCAGTAATGACTTTCAACAAAAAATAGCTTTAAATACATTTTCAATTTACAGTGTTTTCAAGTTATAATGAGTTCATTGGGATGAGATTCAGCGTAAGATTACAATCTTGTATGTGTGTAGAGGTTCTAAATTTATATTAACATCTAATTACAGGTGGGATTTCAGTTTCCAGGTTGACAGATCACCAACTGGTTAGTTGCGGCCCCCTACCAACAACCTCTAACGGGGAAGGGCAGCATATGTTGACTTACCCATGTCTTCCTTGGGGGAAGAGAAAGCAAGAACAGTGATCATCTACTATTTAGCTCTGAGGTTGCTCAGGAAATGGACAAAGCAGAAAAAATATTTTCTAAAAGACTGATCTCCATGGAACAAGTGTCTTCACTTCTGGCATCTTTTTCTAGGAACAACTGAAATATCAGCACGTTTGACGGCCAGAGTTATCAAAACATCCCATTATGCACACAACACAAAGAACCGGTGAGTTCTGGAAAAATGAGGGTGCATATAGAATGGTTTCTCACTTCACATCTCTGGGTTGAGTCCAGATAGAATGAGTCTGACTAAATGTCACTCTAATTAGAAGGCAATAACATTGCATGGCAAAATGAATTCCACCCTTTGAACTTGCTTCAAGGCAACATTTGTCTTCATTATGTGACGTGCATCCACAGCTTGGCAGCTGTGTCTGTTTTAAAGAGAATTCTGCTGTAATAATGGGAAGGTGGGACCTTTTGCCTGACTGAGAGCCTGGGGTTTGCCTCAAACAAGGTGTACCTTAGCTAGGCCTGGACAACATTCATACTCCTTTCAGTAAGTGTTTTCTGCAGATTGGGAAGAGCATTCCTGACAGATTATGGAAGGACTGTTTATGAAAATGAGACCAGTGAATAGGATACATTCTGTGATTTCTCTCAATCCCCTAGAGTTCTACACTTTGCCCCTTTCCCCTCAGACTTTGATTGAAACATAGAACTCTGTTGGGGATATAGCCAAGTCAATACCAAGGTGAAGCTTCTATGTGTAGAACATTTTGGTCAAAAGCAATGGATTTATTTTCCTTTATCTTGTAGACTCCCTAAAGATATTTTTCCTCTGCTGGGACTGGTAGCTGTATGAAGTGGAATGTAAGACTTGGCCTTTCACAATTTTCAGGCCATTGAATGAACATCTAACAAGAGTTTTCTTCTACCTTACCTTTCTTCTGCCTTACTCAGAGGTAAATATCAATATATTTTTCACTATCCTGTCTACAGCAATGGCTTGGAAAGACACTACAGAAGCCAGTCCTGGAGAAGAAAAAGGGAATGAGATGTAACATGTCTTAGAAACCAACTTGCAGTGTGAAGAAGTGAAACACAGACAGCAAAATTGGTATAGTGAGAACTCTGGCTGTGAATAGGACTGTATCTGATTTGTAGGTGACATAGGATTCAAGTAAGAAATTTCTTATGAAAATTCCTGAGATGAAGCTGTGTCAACAAAGTCTGATTGATTAAAACTCTTTCCTATGAAGTCCTTTTTATCACATATCTCTAAAGCCAGACTGAGAAGTTAGATACTGTATGCATACAGAAATGCTTATACCCAGAACAATAAACTCTTTAGTGTATTTTTGCTCAATCATATATATTCAAAATATTCTCCTATTTATAAGCATTTCTTGGCTCCAATGCAGTATTATGAAGTAGAATCCATAAACATAATTTAGTTTTCTGTTTTGCAAAAAATCTGTAACATTACTACTTTAATAATGCTAGGAAAATATAAAGAATATAAAAAAAAATGAGAGAGTTTACATTTTAGTGTCAAAATGCTTACAAAGAATTATAGTAAAAAGGATGGTGCAATTATATATCTTCTATATCAAATTCTTCCAAAACCAATCCACTACAAATCAGATTAACTCATTTTAGGTTTTTGATGTCAAATAATGGATATTTTCATTGGTATGATTTTTTTAAAAATTAAAAAAACAATTTTGTAAATAAAACTGATTATGTTTTGATGTATGTGAATTGCATTAATAGAAAAATAGCATGAAATGGACTTTATGTTATCCAAGGAAGACTATTTTTTTTCCCATTCTCAGAATCCTATGAGGCCTCATTCCTACATCATGGATCACCTGTTAAAGGTCTTGCCTATGACTATGTTTCACTTGGGCTGGGGAACACTTGAGCTTGGAGGCAGCATCTAAACCACAGTGTCTTAGATAAATGAACAATGGCATGCACGTCTAATCACTGAACTATACTAACACTCTACTGAGTGTTTTTACAACAAGAAAAAAAAAAAAACTCTCCAAACCAAACAGACTTCCAGATTGTCCTATGTGGTTAAACTGTAATGACTGACAACAATGACTGTGTGAACTGAGGGACAACAGAAGTACAATGTGCCACTGTGTATCATGCTGGTGTTGTCACACTTTATCACCATACTTGCCCCTCAGAGTTGCATGACCAAGGATGCCAAATGAATTCAATCCAGCAGAGACAACTTCTCAAGAGAATGGGTACTACTACTCTCCAAATTCATTTCCTATATTCACTCAATGTGATAGAAGTCTACACGGAATCACATGGACATCACAAATCCTCACTTGATAAATTCCAGTTGATCAACTAGTATACATGAAACCCAAAAGAAAGCATCCATATTGGACTTTCACAGGCATTGGATTTTAGTTTGGATTAAATTTTATGAGTTAATTGCATCAGTTTTCTGTTACCTATGCTAAATATGCATAATTTATTCCACAACAATCAGTCTACAGTGATCAGAAAAATCCAAAGCACTCCTTCTTTTAATTTTGGTTGTGAGCCTAGCATTTAACAGCTGAGCCATCTCTCTAGCCCTAAAGCATCCCTTCTTAACTCTTTTATTCAACCTACAAAAAACATTATCAGCTTACTTCCCTGGAGCAGGATTTCCTTTCTGCCAACATCTTCTGAGTATCTAAGCTAAACTTTCAAATAGAAACCTGTCTTGTTAGTTCAGAGCAATACCACAAACACAGGAGATGACAGCTTAATCTTTGAGAAATCAGTTTATTAGCTCACATGAGCTCTTCTGTTAGGAATTTAATCAGTAGTATTTTTGTGTAAAACTCTGATACTACCTAAGATAATAATACTGTTGACTGTTTGCTATTCCATCCATACTCTTCAAGAGTCTGCATTTGCAGGAGAAAACAAATATAAGTCAAGCTACACTTTTGCCTTGATGTTCTGTCTTTATAAGTCACCACAGCAAAGTACCAACCAAAACCTGTGATCCCCATAATAAATCAAGGTCTTCCTTATTTTTTAATTTTAAATTCCCTGGCAAACAAAGACAGAGGTGGATTCTATGTGGAACAATTCTCTCAAGTGTTATAACTGTTCCCTCTCCTTTTTCTATTCTTTATGTCATATAGGAAACCTTTAAAAAGTCAATGATGCCTTGATGAATAGCCTTCTTGTAGAATCAGCAAAGCAGAAGAAATGATAAAGAAACAGAAGTGGGTCTGGAAGTTAACAAAATCCATCACCCAAATACACATGTGCTTTTCAAACACACACAAATACACAAACACATCCACATAACCAAACACATACAACAAACACAAGAGAACAAAGACACAAAAAGACAAACATACATAAACATATAGGCTACATACCTATACATACAGATTTAGAAATTTCAGAAAAACTTTAGCAAATGTTCAAGGTCACACCACCCTGTGATGGATACACAGGACGATGCCTCAAGAGATCTACGTTTCAATCTCTGAAGCTTCATCTTGTCATGAGCTGTCCCACAGACCCTAACAAACTGGCTTTTGGAATATTATGCTTCATATGGTCATCATTTTTCTTTTAAAATTGGCACACAATTTTTGTTCATTGGACCATCTAAACTTCTACCTCTCATTGTTCAGGGGAATTGTCCCTACAACTGTCAACAAAAATGACAGTGCCATCTATCTATTTGCTCACTCATCTGTCACGTTCTCCAAAGCTGATATTTACATACAACAACACTGTGAGCACACACATGAGGAAAAAAGAAAAGTGGGCCACAAAGACATCTAGAGATTCTACAAGCAATTTTCTTTTCTTTTCTTTTGGTTTTGTTTTTGTTTTTTGTTTTTTGTTTTTTGTTTTTTGTTTTTTTGAGACAGGGTTTCTCTGTGTAGCCCTGGCTGTCCTGGAACTCACTCTATAAACCAGGCTGGCCTCAAACTCAGAAATCCATCTGCCTCTGCCTCCCAAGTGCTGGGGTTAAAGGCGTGCGCCACCACTGCCCGGCCTTGCAATTTTCTTTATAGTACAGTACATCTAATAAACATTATGGAGACAGGTGGTATATCTATCACAGCCCAGGTTATACATTGATAATACAATGTCAGCTATATTGAAGAAACACATTACAAATGTCAACATCACAATTACACACTATACTGATATATGACCAGTTGTTTGATGGAGATATAGAAATCTACAACTATTCATAGAAAATGCAAGAAACTTTTTTCCAGGTAGATCAATAGATTTCTGAAGCCCTCTGTGCCATTCATAGAAACCCTTGAACTGATATTGTGGATCAAATATTTAATAAAAGGAAACATGTAGTGAATCCACCTTCATTAAACTGGCATTTTTCACCTGCACAAACATATATCAAATACCAAGCCACATATAGACATCTGCAAAGAATGGTCACTTTTAAAGCTTTAGAAACATTTCCAGACAAGTAGCTAGTTTGAACTCAAGATATAGCATCAAAAGGCCAAATCTTTCCTCTCTTCTATTCTCTCAGAACACCAATGAAATGGCTGGGCCTACAGTCAGTGCTCAGCAAATTGACTGAAGTATTGATTGATTTTTTTTACCTGTCACCAGCTCTGCAGATTCTGTTTTATAGCCAGGGAGAAATTCTATGGTCATCAAACAATGATCAATTTCTTCAAGGAAGTGACTTAGATCCTGAAAGAAAGAAGGGTGATTTGGCAGTTACAGGAGTTTAGATTGCTATTTCGTCCTTTTTCTTCTCTCTCTGGCAGTATATAAGGGGCTAGAGTCGACGGGATGGCATTCTATTTCCTTAGTGATAACTGTCTTTTTGCCTCATAAATTTTGAGGAAATAAGCCAGTTTTCGCTCACATGCCTCTCTGTGTCAGCCACTGCATCACTTCCATCATTGGGGCAGATATACAAGAGGGCTCAAGCTGAACCCTGAATAGTATAAAAGACCCAAAGTAAAGGTTTTCTGGAACTCCCAACTTGTAACTACTGCGTGATGAACATGGTGTCAGCTTTACCTCCAAAACAGCATCTGGACATTTTACCTTCCAAGTATTCCTTCTCCTTGATAGAAAGGAGAAAAGTGAAAGAATGAATGTGAGCATCACATGGCTCATCTGATGAGAAAATTTCTATGAATAAGAGAATATTTGAATGTCCTTGGAGTACAGAGATACTGAAGAGAAAGAGTGTTTTATCAAGCTGTTCAATGGGTCATAAATTTCAACACCTCACTCATGGTTAGTGGCGAAATGATAGAATTAATTAAGTTAGTTGTTTGAGTCTGAGGTACCGTCTGTGTATTGCTGTATGATACTCTTACTGTGTTGCCAACATAACAAAATATGGAGTCACCTGTGAGATGGTCCTCTGATCATGTATTAAAGACATTATCTTGATTACCTTAAGGATGTGGGAAGAATAAGTCCACCTTGAGTGGCATTATTCCTTAGGTAGGGGATCTTACACTTTATAAACTGGAGAAAGCCAGCAAAGCCTTCAAATGTATGAATGCATTGTGTTTCTTCTGACTGCAGATATGATGTGCCCAGCTATTTCAAGCTCTAGGTGCCTTGACATTTCTGCCATGATGGAATAAACATTGAAATGTAAGCTAAAATAAACTCCTTGTCTGATAAGTTGTTTTTGTCAGTAACATAAAGGGAATTAAGTAAAGATACCTAGAGTTGGGTCCTTAACAGGTCATCCAACCCTACCTATCACATTAGGCTAGCATCCCAACTAAAAAAGGAGCTCAAGTTAGTGGAATGGATTCCAATTCAGAAACTTGAATGCACATGATTTGTGTTTACATGAACCAGGTTTTTTTTTTTTTTTGGCATAGCTTCTATCTGAGAATGCTGATGATCTTTTCAGGAGATGCACAGAACTATCACAGTTCCTCTTCTTTATTTCCCCCCTAATAGAATTCTTTACTAGGAATCATCTTCATGTTGAATATCAATGGCTCATTTAAAGGCTCCCATGACATATTTCATACAGTTTAAAACAAGTTTCATCTCATATGATCATTTGTGTATTGTCACCAGCATGCCTGCACTGTAACTGCAAATAAATACATAAATAATCAACCAATCTAGCATGCCATGAACACTCTTGCATGTTTGTTCAAGAGAAAAATATGTCTGTCTTTTTCTCTTTATTCTTTTTTTTTCTTGGAAATGACTTAAGTTCCATTCTCACATGCTTTTGGGCTTGGTTAAATAACCCTTAATGGGCTTGCATGAATCTATACCTTATACCATGTGACTAAAAATAGTTTGTGTGATAATGATTTTGGCAGCCAAAACTAAATGGATTTGAGCCCAGTTTAATGTTTCCCAGATAAGAGATTTCAAGAATGTTTATTAATAGGGCTGGAGAGATGGCTCAGCAGTTAAGAGCACTGACTGCTCTTATAGCAGTCCTGAGTTCAATTCCCAGCAACTACATGGTGGCTCACAACAATCTGTAATGAGATCTGATGCCCTCTTCTGGTATGTATGAAGACAGTGACAGGGTACTCATATACATAAAATAAATAAATCTTTAAAAAAAGAAAATGAAAGAATGTTTATTAATTTGTAATATTATTTTTGTTTATGTATTATTAGTCAATTAGAAGTTTCCTTGAATATTCTTTTTCTTGTGTAATCCTTTTGATATCATTCATGTATTTTTATTGTTATTATTTTATTTATTTACATTCCAATCGTCTCCCCCTTATTCCTGCCTTCCAGAGTTCCTCATCCCATTCTTCCTCCCCTTGCCTCTGAGAGGGTGAAACCCCACAAGACTTCACCCTTCCTCAGGGATCTCAAGTCTCTCCAGGATTAAACTCATTTTTTCCCACTGAGGCCTGATCAGTCAGACCTCGGGTATATTTGTGCCAGGGACTTTGGTAGGCCATACTTGGAGTTTTTAATGAAAGAACAATTTTTTTTTGAGTTATTCTCTAAGCCACACAAATATAAGTTCCTATCAGTGGGGATCTTGAGTAGTTGGACTGCAATTTTCAGAAAAATCTTAACCTAGGTGACAAATCAAAATGGGGGAATAGGGATGAAGTCACCTATGGAAACCACAGCTGAATCTTAGGTTTTGTGTCTGCTGATTGAGGCGTGAGATCATATTCTTTCTTCTGTATCTGAATCTAAGATATTAGGGCATATTGTAGTTGACATATGGGATCACTGGAAGGAATTCCATAAAAGTTGACCTATTCCATCATAATATGAAAGAATGGGGAAGGGCTGCCTTTAAAGTGCAAGATTATTTCACATTTTCCATAAACTTTTGTTAACATGTTTAAATCTACAAATCTTAAACATGGTTGGTGGTACACATTTGAAATCTTAGCACTAGGAAGCCAGAGGCAGAAAGATCTGATGTTCAAGTCATTCAAAAAACAAAGATGAGTACAATACCAACTTGGGTTTGGGATAAATGAAACTGTCATACTGTCATACTCATGAGCACACACACACACGTACTTTTCTTAATACACAATCTACCATGTTTCTTCTACTTGGGTTTGCCAAAGCCCATTGAACTCTGTAGTGTGCTCTGGTATGTTTTGCTAGATAAACTTCTTAAACTGTCTTTGTCACTTGACTAAATTCTTTTTCTTTTTTTATTGGATAATTTATTTTTATACATTTCAGATATTATCCACTTCCCCCATTTCCTCCCCAGAACCCTCCTATCCCATCCCCCTTCTCCTGCTTCTATTGGTGTGCCCCACACACCAACCCACTCCCACCTCCCTGCTCTCAAATTACCCCACACTGGGGCATCTAGCCTTCATGGGACCAAGGACCTCCTCTCCCACCAATGCCAGACAAGGCCATCCTTCACTACATATACAGCTGGAATCATGGGTCCCTCTCTATCTGACCCCAAGCTGGTAGTTTAGACCCTGGGAGCTCTGATTGGTTGTTATTTGAAGACAAAAAATGAGGTTACACACTCATCTGCAAACCCAATGACCACCCAAGGGATATCTAGATATAAATTGGTCTTACTATAATTAATAATAGGAGTAACACTGCAGTCACCAGTCATCATTTGAATGGGATACCTACTGCCTGGAAAACTTCTTGCTCTCATTTGAAATGAATCCTATGTTTAATATAATTAGTGTTCTTTGTAGCATTGTGAAGTTAGGGGTTAGAAGAAGGTAAGATTAAAATTTAGTGCTCCAGTGACTTTGTGCATTCTATTGATGTGGTTTCATATATATTCTGGCTGTACCTGATTTTCCACAGTGTCTCTGAGATATACAGTAAAAGATATTTGCATATAAAGACAATACGCTGATATGGAATTAAAAGTCACACATATGAATCTCAGCATTTGTAACTGCAAATTTTTGATTATTTAATATAAATCATGTGGGCGTTTGCTTATTTGTTCATAATAAAAGAGGAAGGAAATGTTAGCAAGGTATCGAAAACAAAAACTCTATTAGAAATGTCTTTGTAAAATAATCTTACATCACAAGTACAAAAACATGAAAAAAAAGGTAGATAATAAAAGTATTTTCTACAGTTTGACTTTGGTGTCTACTCTTGTGAAGATACTTAGTGATATATATGTTTGGATTTGTGTTATAATTTTTTCATGAAAATCCCTGGAGGGGAATTAGAAGTAACTAGTGAGATTGATTTCTGTCATTGTTACAATTACTATTTATTTCCACCACTGACTCTTCATGCAGACTGCCTTATGACACCATGAATGTTAACAGCCATCCTTAAGTAACTTCCCTATTGGCATCCTATGGGGTTAAGTTGCTGTAATGGTCTCATTCCTTTAGGGCTTCTACTGGAGCCATCATTCCTCTTTTTTTTTTTACCTCTGATCTGGGTCACGGTTAATGTGTTATCCTAGGAGGGTTCATATATTAACTAGTTAACATATTAGCAGGGGTTATTGTATCTGATTAAGCCATTACTTCCCACTATGATGTAGCAGTGAAAAGAACCCTGAGGATGAAGCACATGATGGACATGTTTGGATGAAAGAGAAACAAAATAAAGAGAATGGAAATGAGTTTGGCTCTGGTTAAACTTTTGGTCCTATGGCTTCTAGGCACTAAGGGCTAAGATTGGCACTCTAGAGATGCTTCTCCCAAAGTAAATGACATATGCCTTTTTCAAGGGCCAGTCTTTTTTCACATATTCAATTCCCCATAAAACTCAACATGTTTTTAAAACATTATTAATATTAAAACTCTGAGGCCAGTGTGATAGCTCAGTGTGAAGAAGCACTTGACATACAAGCCTAAAAACCTGATTTCAGTCCCTGAAATTCTGAGTGCAAAGTGTATACCACACACATGCATGTACATGCATATGCACACAATAATAAAAAACAATTAAAATGAATTAAAGCCCTTAATTTAGATTTTGTCATAAGATTAATGTGTTAAATGTCTTTCTTGTATAGAACTCTGACTTATGATAAGCATATTAAATATATGCTGGGCAATTTGTTTCAAGCTTCACCTAATTTCATACATACATATACATTCATCTGCACATTTATCTATTTTGGAATAATTTTTATTTAAAATAAAACATCACTTCTTCAACTTGTCTAATATTTTGGTCCCTGGAAAAAACTCATCTCAGAGACCTCAAGCAGTAAGATGATAATATTGAAATGCAAGTCACAAGCCTCAATTAGGTACAATCAGAAATCATGCAGTGACTTCATTAAGTATCATTAAGAATGATCAAAATATTGCTCTTAGGAAAAATACATCAAAAGCCTTGCATTTACACATTGATTAAACAGGATCTGCGATTTCTAAAATCTGGTATGAGAAAAAAGAATGGAGTAAATTAAGTGCTCATATCCCACTTAGCAACAAGGGAGTGCTTAGCAACGGTAGCAACGGGTGAAGGATAGAATAAAGAGAGATGGTGAAAAACAAAATATGATCAGCTTAGAAAGGGAGGAAGTTAAGAAATGACAATGTAAGTAATTAGAGATGCGGTAAGACTGCTGCTTTCAAACAGTAGGCAAATTTATATCCTACATTGTAGAAGGTTGAAATAGATAGATAGATAGATAGATAGATAGATAGATAGATAGATAGATAGATAGACAGATATAGAGAGAGTCATATAGTCATATAGTTATATATATAGTCATAGATAAAGAACAAGTCACGAAGAAGATGTTCTTAGTTCTTAGCCAGGAAGCTTTTCATAAGCACTTTTTCTTTCTCCCCCAAGCAATTTGGGTGTGTGGTCTACTCTTGAGCTTTGCAAGGTGTTTAAAACTTAAAGAGGCTTAGAAAAGATTTGATGTTGTATCCCTTTGATGGCTCTGTAAGAGATCATTGTTCTTCTAATCACTCTACAATCCCCCTTACTTTGCACTTGATCTCCTTCCCTTGCCTTCCAAGTTGCTTCTGGCCGAATTGTGGCCATCTTTATCGGATGCCATTCACAGTCTTCTTCAGGCTCTCAGAGATAATTCCATCACATACTTCTGCCTGTGTTCAATGATCTCCCACAGGGGACTCTCACCTGCCTGCATGTCTTAGGACACATTCTTTTACTTATTCCTTCATTCACCATCATGGAATATCTACACACACACACACACACACACACACACCAGCACACTGTCCCAGAAGTACCACGTTTGTAAACTGCACCTGCCAATTGCACCTGAATTCACAGACTACACCTTTGAAATCTATGAAATACACTTTAGAATCATATTTTGTAATAAATCTAAGATCAATAATTCATGATCTAGCCAAAGAAAAGATAAAAATCTCAACATCAAGTGAGGAATTTTCCTTGTCTAAGCCAAATTAATGTCTTTCTTAAAAAAATGATTCTGTGAGAGGTTTAACCCACCCAGCCACCCACTCCCACCTCCCCACCCTGGCATTCTCCTATACTGGGGCATAGAGGCTTCACCAAGGGCCTCTTCTCTCACTGATGCCCGACAAGTCCATCCTCTGCTACATATGTGGCTGGAGCCATGGGTCCATCAATGTGTACTCCTTGGTTGGTGGTTAAATTCCTGGGAGCTTTGGGGGAGGGTCTGGTTGGTAGATATTCTCGTTCTTTCAGTGGGGTTGCAAACCTCTTCTGCTCCTTCAGTCCTTTTTCTAACTCCTCTATTGGGGTCCCTGAGCTCAGCCCAATGGTTGGCTGCAAACATCTGCCTCTGTATTTCTCAGACTCTGGCTGAGCCTCTCAGGAAACTGCTACATCAGGCTCCTGTCAGCATGCACTTCTTGGCATCTGCAATAGTGTCTGGGTTTGGTCTCTGTATATGGGATGAATGCCCAGGTGGGGCAGTCTCTGGATGGCCTTTCCTTCAGTCTCTGCTTCACACTTTGTCTCCATATTTGTTCCAGTATTTTGTTCCCCTTTCTAAGAAGGACCGAAGCATCGACACTTTGGTCTTTCTTCTTCTTGAGCTTCATGTGGTCTGTAATTTGTATCTTGGTGTTTCCTGGAGGCAAACTGGGAAAGGGGATAATATTTGAAATTTAAATAAAGAAAATATCCAATAAAAAGGTGATTCTACTACCTGGATGCAGCCATCAAGCCCATCCTTAGTCCTGGCATATGTTGCCTGAAGTTTCTTTGGGAAACTTGTGTTGTGCACTCCTTTTGGGGTTTCTGTTCTTCTTTAAGAACCAGGAAGTATCCCAGGAGTTCTTCATGTTTCCTTTTTCATGGAATGTTTGCTTATTTGTGGAACAAAGTAATGGATGTTTACAATAAAATTTAAAATACTATAAGAAGCAACATTAGACCTAGAACCTATTCAGCCAATACCTGGTCTTGTAATAAATACACAGCCAAGAATGAAATTTCTCTAAATTGGGAACTCACAAACCAAGAGCTCAAAAAGGCTTCTGTATGGCTTTGCCAATAGTGGTGTATCTTCCATGGCACCATGAGTGCAGCGATAGGAAAAAGACTAACTGAGGAATTATCTAAACAAACCTACATTTATTATATTGAAATTTGCATCACATATTGTTTTAGTTATCAAAACTGTGTTATGATTATTCTCAGATATTAAAATGTTAACATTTACTTCATGTTATATGTATTTGTGCATACACATACATGTATACATACATACATACACATGGAAAGGATATAATGAGAGACAGGAGGCTATCAGTTTGATAGGAGACTTGGAAGAGGATTGAGGAATGGCAGGTCAGAAGGGCTGAAGTGAAAATAGTGATATAATTCTTCTATTTTCATTAAAAACATATTTTTGTACACTTTTTAATTTACTTATTTTTTATTGGATAATTTACTTATTTACATTTCAAATATTATCGCCTTTCCCAGTTTCCCATCTGGAATTCCCCTATCCCAGCCCTTCTACCCCTGCTTCTATCAGGGTGCTCACCCACCCACTCACCCACTCCCACCTCCTTGCCCTGGAATTTCCTTACACTGTGGCATCAAGCCTTCACAGAATCAAGGGCCTTTCCTCTCAATGATGTCCAACAAGGCCATCCTCTGCTACATATATCGCTGAAGCCATTGGTCCCTCTTTGGTTGGTGATTTAGTCCCTGGGAGATCTGGGATGTCTGGCTGGTTGATATTGTTGTTCTTCCTATGGGGTTGCAAACCCCTTCAACACTTTCACTCCTTTCTCTAACTCCTTCATTGGTGACCCCGTGCTCAGTCCAATGGTTGGCTGCAAGCATCCGCCTCTGCATTTGACAGACTCTGGCTGAGCCTCTCAGGAAATAGCTATATCAGTCACCTGTCAGCGAGCAATTCTTGGCATCCAAAATAGTGTCTGGGTTTGGTGTCTGTACATAGAATGGATCCCCAGGTGGGGCATTCCCTGGACGGCCTTTCCTTCAGTCTCTGTTCCACACCTTGTCTCCGTATTTCCTCCTGTGAGCATTTTGTTCCCCCTTCTAAGAAGGACCAAAGGTCCTCCCTTTGGTCTTCCTTCTTCTTGAGCTTCATGTGTTCTGTGAATTTTATCTTGGGTATTCCGAGATTTTGCGGTAATATTCACTTATCAGTGAGTACATGCCATGTGTGTTCTTTTGTGACCAGGTTACCTAACTCAGGATGATACTTTCTAGTTCCATCCATTTGCCTAAGACTTTCATGAATTAATTATTTCTAATAGCTGAGTAGTGTTCCATTGTTTTAATGTACCACGTTTTCTGTATCCATTCCTCTGTTGAAAGACATCTGGGTTCTTTCTACCTTCTGGCTATTATGAATAAGGCTTCCATGAACATAGTGGAGCATGTGTCCTTGTTATATGTTGGAGCATCTTTTGGGTATATGCCCAGGAGTGATATAGTTGGGTTTTCAGGTAGTTTTCTGAGGAACCACCAGACTGAGGGTTGTACCAGCTTGCAATCCCACCAACAATGGAGAAGTGTTCCTCTTCTCCACATCCTTCCCAGCATTTGGTGTCACCTGAGTTTTTGATCTTAGCCATTCTGACTGGTGTGAGGTGGCATCTCAGGGTTGTTTTGATATGCATTTCCTTGATGTCTAAGGATGTTGAATATTTTTTCAGTTGCTTTTTTTGGCCACCTATTCGATATTCTTCAGTTGAGAATTATTTGTTTAGCTCTATACACCATTTTTAATAGGGTTATTAAACTATTAATTGTCTGGAGTCTAACTTGTTGAATTCTTTGTATATATTGGATATTAGCTCTCTATGGGATGTAGAATTGCTAAAGATCTTTTCCCTATCTGTTGGTTGCCACTTTGTCTATTGATAGTGTCCTTTGCCTTACAGAAGCTTTGGAATTTTATGAGGTCCCTTTGTCTAATTTTGATCTTAGAGCATAAGCCAGTGGTGTTCTGTTCAGGAAATGTTTCCTTGTGCCTATGTGTTGGAGGATCTTTCACACTTTCTCTTCTATTAGTTTCAGTGTATCTGGTTTTATGTGGAGGTCCTTGATCCACATGGTCTTGAGCTTTGTACAAGGAGATAAGAAAGGACTGATTTGCATTCTTCTACATGCTGACCACCAGTTGAACTAGCACCATTTATTGAAAAAGATATTTTAAACAAAACACTCAGCTGCTAGATTTTGCCCATGAGCCAAGTTGATTGTTTTAATTGCATTTATTTATTTAGTGTATGAATGTGTGTGTGAGTATATTTGTGTGTGTGTGTGTGTGTCTGTCTGTGTGTGTGTGTGTGTGTGTGTGTGTGTGTGTGTACACATTCAGGAATGTATGTCATGGCCTGAATATCATTAGGAGATACAAAGACACATCCGAAAAATCCTTGTTCTTCTCCTACCACTCTCAAGTCAATTGGCTTAGTGACAAGTGCTTTTATCTAGTATGCCATCTTGCTGTTCCCCAGTGAGTGTCTGGAACATGGCTTTGAAGCTCATCACTGCTTTGTTGTTTCGTTTGGCCAATTCTTTTTGTGGACTGTGTTTGGAATACTGTAGAGTTTTGAACTTCTGTATCTATTAGTTAAAAACTATTCCTTTCAATTATTTTATTAAACTATATTAAAAAATCCCACAGGTCATGGGCTTAGATATACTGATGATACACAGTGAGAGATCCCTTCTCCTTGTTGGTTCTACATTAGACTTTTTCTATGTTGTCCGCCTTTACCAGGCACATCAGGAGCATTCCAGTGATTTTTAAATAACCATCAACTGGTTTCTTGAGGATCAAGTATTTCTCCTGAATTTTCATCTTCTCATCTGTCAAAGCCATTTCTCTTATTATCTAAATCTTATACATTTTTAATAGGGCATCACTTCTAATCTCTCCAAACCTAAATTAATCTTAATAAAATTTCATTCTATCTTTCCCTGTTATGAAAGCTCATAAAACTCAATAGTAGCCCTCACATTTTCAGAATTTACTAATTACTGAGACATCTTAGAATATAATTATGTTTAAAATAAGTTGAAGATCAGAAAGAAGTTAGAAAAGCAAGAGGCTGTGGAAGAAAAAGCAAAGCAAAGCAAAACAAAAAAGAAGAAGAAGAAGAAGAAGAAGAAGAAGAAGAAGAAGAAGAAGAAGAAGAAGAAGAAGAAGAAAAAGAAGAAGAAGAAGAATACAGAGCTGTATCCACAAGGAAAATAATGAGCAAACATGGGGTACACAATTGTGTATAGCACATATCTAAACAGAATTCTAGAATCCTTTCCCTGGGGCCAGCAAAGGAATTGGAAAAAAACTGGAGTATTAAATCTGTAAAAAACAAAGAGAAGGAGTAAATGGGCTGTGTTTAACCCTTTCTGCTGACTACTCTCCAAACATTGAAGAGGAAATATTTCTGGCTGACAGATTCACTACTCACACTCTCTCTTTTGCGTCTTAAAGATGTTTTTATATGGATAAAAACCACATAATACCTGAGCATCTGAGTGTTATAGCCTCTCAGTGTGGCATTCAGAATTCTTTGTTGCTATTGCAAAAGGAGCCTGAACATATGAATATTAAGCTTCATTGTGGGCCCCTAATATTAAGATATCTATCAGTTAATGTCACTAAGGTAAGAGAATAACACAGGGTAGTCAAGGAAAGCACCCAAAACACAAATGTCAAATCTGATTGATTAAAAACAAGGTAGACAAATCAGCAAGGGCTTATCCAGCATGGCTAGAGAGTAAGGTCAGACAGGGCTGTTTTTGAAAAATATTTGGTATTTTCAGAAATTGATTACTTAGAGCATTAAGAAGTAGCTGTGTGCATTCATTTAATGGGCCAATGCCTCTTGTACAGGGATGGAGTCACCACATTCAATCTCATCTACTCCTTGTTAAGCTGTGCTTCTCCTGAAGCATGTTTATTTATTATAGATGCTATAAGCAGAAACTAGAAACTGGAATAATAAATAACTCCCTAAATTGGCTCTTGTGTTCCCTACCACCTGTCTTTCTACTTCCCAGCCCCCATTGTGATAAATTCTATGCACAGTCCTGTGTGCCTGCAGATCTGAACAAGTTCCTTTTAGCATGAGAGTATATAGTTTAGTGAATAGCTGCTTAGCAGGAGGTATCTGACATACACTGGGATGTGGGGTGTTCTCTTGTTCCCAAACCTGCCAAGAAGCTGTACACTACAATGTGCTCCAATGATACCATTTGGATGGGATGTATACTTCTAAGAGATAAACAGTCTTGGCAGAACTTGCACTCAGAATGACTGAAGTCATGAGAACAAAAGTTGTGTGTGTTGCTAGTTCTCTTACTGGAAACAAGTTCCAAAGAATGTATGAGGTATATTTTGGAATGTAAATCATAAAACAATGGACTGAATTTAATTGCAGTCCCTCAAGGAGATATGTCAGACAGCAAAGTGTTTATTGACATTCTTTCAAAATATTTGTGATCTCGTGAAAGTCACTTGTAAGGCTATTTGGTCACTACTGCATGCAATTTGTATATAACTCCTTAGGGCCAACCACACTGCCTATCTAGACTTAAAACTCTATACAAGTCTCTCTCTCCTTCCCTCCCTTCTTGCTTTCTTTCCCCATCCTCTTCCTTTACTGTATGATTGCTATTGGTGCCATTGTTAGGAAATGAACACGAAACTTTAAAAATGTTATTCAAGGAGGTTTTCCTTTGAAAGAGCATTAATTTGATGCAACTCATCTCCCTCCATTGGTTTGCTCTGATATACAAGTATGCTGAATATGACTTTATTACTTACAAACAGTATATATTCTTTTATGAATACTCACAAATAGTATATATTCTGTCTGAAATTTATTGTAGGTCACCTAATGTCAGATAGAAGATGATGAAATCCTTGACTCCTTATATTTTGTATCTATGTACCATATATATTAAAATTTAAATCTATATTATTTAGTAGCATGGAAATTTGCACAATTCTGTCATATTCTGGTGTCAACATGCATCAAACTCTTGTTTTCAAGAACACGACTTCATAAATTTATATAAGTGTAAATGAATTTCTTTATGTAAATGTGGCAAGTCACATTATATTTTCTAGAATTAGACTTTTTTCTACCATTTCACAGTGACTTTATTATATAATTAAACATTCTAAACATGCAAAGTAACACTTTGTTTACCCCACTTTGTTTACACACATTTTGTCTGTGGCCCACACACTACAAAATGTATCCCAGACCTGATGACTCTATGGTCAAGGCAATAACATGAGAGCATGCCAGTTACAATAAAGGGGGCACTAAGGTCATATTTTATATTCCCAGATTGCAGGGTGGATAATTAAAACTTATGACATTGTCTATTTTAATAAGCCTGATGAAAGTTAAGCTAATTTGATATGAAAGTCAAACATACTTGAGATCCCACCAGTTCATTTTTTAAATTAAGACTTTACCAGGTGATTAGCAGGAATGTAATCTCTTCAAAGGGAAGCAGGCCCTTGCTCTCCCTGTTTCACAGGCACCCAGCACTCCCCTTAGTACAGATGGAGGCTTTGTTCTCCTGAAGGTGTTCAGGTGCTGAGCCTGTCCAAAGGAAGGGAAATCAGCTCAGCTTTAGGAGTCCACACCTGTTTTTAAAAAGCAATGCCGCTCCATCCACTCCAAAGCCAGGAACATCAAATACCTCCCTCTGCCAGGCAGCTTGGCTATTCCCCAGGCGTTTTCAATCTAGTTGAGTAAAACAAAAATTGCATAATTTGTCATTATTTCCAAGGAATGAGATGTGCCTTCTACAATCCCTTTCGAGTTAAATACAATGGTGCTGAGCTTCCCGTGAATGCCAATGTATTTTTTCTCTGAAAGAACAGAAATAAAGAACGGCAAAAAGAAACACTCCATTGATTGCCTGTATCTCTCTGCTTTAGGCTTTGTTCCTGGGGTATTTTTGTCTGTTTCTTAAGAGTAGGTAGAAAGAAAATGGTTTTCCCAGGTGTTCACCAAAGAGAATCCACATCCTCGGAAAATCTGGGACTGGAAGTCAGGACCCAATAGCCAAATCTAAGATATACAACAACAACCACAAGAATTATATCTGTTCAGGCAAGCCGTGTCTTACAGCATCATTCAGCATCCTAAGTGCGAGTTGGATTTTCTTAATGTGTACTATATAATTATGGACAAAAAAGGATAAGAAACTGTTTTACAATTTTATGTATTTCCATAAATGGGAAGTGGTGTGGGTTGAAAGAGAAATATGAGGAATCCTGTCACTCCTTCTACAGTGTAAAGCTTGAAATCTGTGCAGAAAGAAGAGCAAAGAGTAAAGAGAACACAAGCCTAAACATTGGAAACTAAGAGCATCTTAAATCTTATCTATGGATGGCACAAGAAACCACCAAAGCCCCTACCATCTCTTTTGTGTGTGGTGCCCCTCTGCTGACAGTTGCTTACAACAACAGAGAAGAGTGGGCTCATAAAGTAAGGAGTGATGGCTGCAAGGATGATCAACGACTGCACAGAAAGGGGAGAAACTGATCAAGGTTTTTTCCTCTTTTCACAACCTTTTGCTAAAGCTGTGCAAAATGTGTCATGCATAAAAAGTATGCAATTTTCATGTAATTAGAGAAACACAAGATGAAAATGAGTTCCATCAGAGCAATCAAGGATGGTAACGTGGCGGCTGTTTGTCAGTGTCGATTTGTCATGAAGGCAAAACCTAGCAAGATATATTATATATATATATATAAATTTGTTTTCATTCTAAAATATATACAGGCCATTTTGCGATGTCCAAATTAATACATTTCAATAATTCTTCTGTTTTTGAGAAATATGAAATTTAGGAAGTGAAGATTAGATCATTTTTTTCTTTTTGTTCTTTCAAAGGCTAGAATATAAGTTTATGAAAAACACAGATCATACAGGATATATTTATTCCTTGGAGGGTCAGATTTACAGCAGGAGGTGATGGGTTTACAGTTTTGTATAAAAGAAACACTATAATTTATTGCTTCTAAAAACACAATTCCTTCAAACATTGACACCTGTTTCTGGTCACATCACTAATTCCTGAAAACCAACACTGTTGCACCATTGTTTCTAAATCCTGATTACACCATTATTTCTAAATCTCTCTCTCTCTCTCTCTCTCTCTCTCTCTCTCTCTCTCTCTCTCTTCTCTCTCTCTCTCTCTCTCTCTCTCTTCTCTCTCTCTCTCTCTCTCTCTCTCTTCTCTCTTTGGCAAGATAGCACGCATTTTTCTTCATTACATATTGGTCTTTTCTTCTTTACTTCTTTCATTAATTTCTTTCATCTTATTCATTTATCATGCTACTTGAAGCAGTTTATTGAGCATCAAATTGTGTCAGGCATGCTGAATTCTCTAGTGACAGAAAAGTAATGAAGTCATGACTGATGTACCCAGACTGATTCTACTTTCAGGGTACAGAGACAATTAACAGAATGTGATAGGAATTAATCAGGATGGATTTGGGAATTCAAGGAATCGTTGAGATTGCTTCCTCTGATAGAGTCATGGAAAGATTTCTATGGAGCTCCGTCTTCCCACTTAGGAGTTAGAGCTGATATGGTAAAAGGACATCCTATCAGAGAAACAGTCAACAGCGATGGACTGAAAGACACAGGAGCTTGATCCATCAGTGCAAGCTCAATGTTACAAGTCCTTACAGATCAGGCTAAACAGCTATAGTGCCGTCCTGGGGCTAACAAAAAGGCTTTTCATTATTTTGTGCAGTATTAAGAAGTGATCAAGCCAAACAGTGGATGGAGCTTGAGGACTCTTAAATAAGAATAGGTGGAAGGATTGTGGGCCCTAAGGAGATAGGAACTGCACAGGAAGATCAACAGAGTAAATGAACCTGAACCCTTGGAGCTCTCAGAGACTGAATCACCAACCGTGGAGCATACCTAGTCTACACAGATCTACCTCCATGGGCTGAACCTAGGCCTCCCTGCACATATGTTGTAAATGTGCAGCTTGGTTTTCATGTAGGTCTCAAACATCTGGAGTGGGGGCTATCCCAAAACATGCAGCCTGTATGTGGAGTATGGTCTTCTAAAACAAACAAACAAACAAACAAACAAAAAACAGTTGTTCAGTTATTCATGGAATATTATTTTTTTATATCTCTTGTATTCAGTTTGCAACTACTTCATTGAGAATTTTTGTATGTATATTCATGAGGGATACTGGACTATAACTTATATATTTTTGTTGGGTTTACACTTGATTTCACTATTTCACTATTATTTGCTTTGTGAAGGAGCTTATTGTGGTTCTGAATTTTTTAAACATAACTCAAAAAGTATTGCTTGTTTGAAGGCTCTATAGAATTCTTGTATAAGTATATATGACCCTTGGTATTTTGCTTGTTTGTTTCTTTTCATTTTATTCTGTTTGAATGCTTTTTAAATTTTTTTGATTTGCTGAAAATAAAAATTATAAAAAAAAAAAAAAGAAGTGATCAAGTTGATACATAGAAAGTTGTGTGTGCAGTGTGTAGACCGGGTATGAATTATTCCATCCGTTGGAAATCTGTTTGCAAAATTTAGATGAGGCACAGAATGACTCAGCTGTACTAGTTATCAGAGCTGTGAGTATGTGTGTGTGTGTCTGTGTGTATGTGTGTGTGTGTGTGTGTGTGTGTGTGTGTGTGTGTATACCACACAGGAATTTACAAAACATTAAGATGACCGATAGCTGAAAGTGAAGTGGGAGTGTACTTTATATATTTATTCAAGCAGTGGTGTGAGTAGTACTATTTTGTCCATGAACTATACAACACAGAAAGGGGAAGAAATGTGCTAGAAAATAGTGGGCTACAATTTTAGTGTGAGATAAAAGTAGAAATTTAAGTTAGCAACAACTGGACAAAAATAAAACAAACAAAAACAAAACAAAATTACAGCATCAACAAACCAAAAAACAATAACAACAACAATAAAAAGCAACAAGAACAAACCCCCTAAATATCAGGAATTCCGATATTTTCTGAAGAGGTTTTTGTTTTGTTGTTGTTGTTGTTTATATTTTGTTACTTCTATTTTAAATTTTTTATTGTATAATTTATTTATTTACATTTCAGTTGTTATCCCCTTTCTCATTTGGAGAGATGGCCCATCCATTAAAGGTTAGGCTCACAACCAAATTTATGCCAAGTGTTTTAAAGTCATGAGTTCAGAGAAACATTCATTCATTTATTAAAATATATTTGTTAATGATCTACATATTGAAATGTGTTTATTGAGTATCTATATCTGATTTATTTAATGTGGGGGTAAAGCAAAATTTGAATCTGGATTTTTAGATTAGTGGGTTTTTTTTTTGTTTTTTGTTTTTGTTTTTTTTTTTTTATTTAACAAACATTATTTTGGCCGCTTGTGATTTCTTATATGCCTATAAAGTCAAGAGCTTCCTGTCCTGCCAATCTCCTTTTCTTCCTTTCTCTCTTCACTTTCTCCCATAAGCTTCTAGCCCCACAGCATCACCCCCTGCATGCCTCAGGCTTGTCACCTTTCTAATTCTGAACATCCCGAGAAAGAAATCAGAATATCACTTTTTTAATTATCAAAATTCAAAACTTAGTCTATGCTCATTGAACTGATGAGTCATCTCCATTCTGAAGAACAAGGTACCAAGATACCTGCTATGAAGAGCCCGTAGTTGGAAGTACGACTTAGCAATACTTTCTTTTCCCCTTCTTTGTGTGTAACACTCATGTGCTCACACACATGGATGAAATTTTCTTCACTCTGAAGATAAAATGTCTTTATTTAAGAACTTTCTTGCTCTTCCTTTAATGTGGAGTTTCATTTTCTTTTATGTCAAGTGACACATTCAAGATTGTGAAGGCACATTCTCTCTTCTGACAGAATAGTGTTGGATTTCTCTTAAGCTAGGAAGATTTCTTGGTGAATATATTATGAACCTAAATTATTGGTAGCTATTTTTGATAGATATTTGATCTCAATACTCTTAGTCCTTAAAACATTCATACATGAGATAGTATAATGCTCATTTCATCTAATCGGAACATGGCATCAAACAAATCTTGAGGCTAAATGTCAAATTGTGTGGAATTAGCAAAGTGTGTTATCACTGCTCAGGTTCTCCATTGTAACCTAGAAACAGCTATAGACAATACAGAAAACAGTAAGCTGTACTTTGTTCTTGTTTTCTTTAAAATCATAGGTTGCTGCCTGGATTTGGTGCCTAGGATAAAATTTGAAACTCTGTTAAACCTACTTGTCTATTTCTGCATTCTGTGTGGACAAGATCCCAATGTGGTTTTGGAATGAGGCACCCTGCAGTTCTAACAGCTTGGAAAGATGACTTTGAAGTTCTGAGTAACTCCGGTCCAGAGCTTGTATATGCATGCCTTCTGCTCATTCCTCAGATGTTCTACCACAGGGACTATTTCACGTGAACTTATAATCTTTATGTTTACACTAATCAACCATTCATTTTTGAAATGCAATTTTACACATATATCTATATCTTTTTGCTCTTTTCATATTGGATATGAGTTTTTCAATTATTCTTGTTTGGCCCCCACAAATGTATAAAGTATATGAACTTATCATCATGGTTTGGTTTCCTTTTGGAAGAAAATATTAAGAGGTGGTGAGCAAATTTTATATAAAATGGGGATGTAATCTTAGAAGGTTATGTCACACTAGGCCATGCTCTGGTATCTTATGTGTCAATTCAAAGTAACAAGAAAAGAAATTAGCTAGTTCCTGAAGAGCTAATTATCTAAAGCCTCAGTTGGACTGAGGAACACTGGATAGGAAAATGGAATTGACTGAAGACTCCTTTGGAAAATTCTAATGAGAAGATCCATATATCGAAATTGCCAGCATCTACCAACACTTCCAGACCACAGGAAAACTGTGTGCTGATGGACTTTTCCATCCCCAAAGTTCCCTCCTTTCTATCCCATAAAGATGCAAGACCTTCCCATACCACATCCCCACAATCTCCCTTCTGCAGACAGACTGTGGCCCTTCTGTAGTTCTTAGTGAAGAACAATTCTGATTTCTGGAGGTGATAGTTCTCTTCCCCCTCTTTCCCCTCATCGCCCTCCATCAAATACTATCAGTTCCCACAGGTACATCACTTTTCATAAACCCAGACTTCAGGGACTTGAGGCCTGTAATAAAAGACTCTGACATTCTCAGCCATCTCATCAGCCCCTTCCCCCAAATTTGACACCACTGTCACAGGAAGTGAAGTGAAAACGGACCTCTGTCCTCATGTTTTTCTAAAACAAAAAACTGTTGCTTCTTGGAAACCACCAGGTCATGTATCATTTGACCAGTGGCATCTGGTAGTTTTTCAAGCTTTTCTTACTTGTAGTTGCTGTTCTCCTCTATGTAACAAAAATGCATATTAAAAGACATATTAATAGAGCATGTTAATAGCACATTAATATGTAACATATTAATAGAGACGTTGCATGTGTTTTGGCTCAAAGTACATGGGTAATGGTCCATCAGTGGAGGTAAAGAAATGGTAGCTTAAAATCAGCCTCATGTGGGAGTTTTGTCCTGTGAAGATTGCCAGGAAGCATACCTAGGACAGGAAGCACATCCAACTCCAGTATGACTCCATCTGTCAGTCAAGTTTCCTTTCCTAATGAATCTAAAATCAGCAGAAAGTTCTCAAAGATTCTAAAGCATTATATGAATTGAACATCAAGTATCCAGATGCAGGAATGAGAGGGGAACATCACACTCACCTGAAGTGATTACCTCCATCCTCTAGCAAAGAATACGTTCCTCAAGATCAGCTTGTACAGTGAAGCTCCAAATGACCAAAGCCCAAACTTTGCCTGGATTTCTCATGTGGATAGGACTGCAGACCTACTGTGTGGCAAACAGAATGCTTGTGGACTATTCACGATCCTCTTCTGTAAGGAAGGAGAATGTGTGGGAATGCAGCTGGAGTTTAAAATCAGGGAGTGACTCAAAAAGCAAAGTAAGGTATCATCCGATATAATGAAGCTTAGATTCTGCACGTGAGTGCCTCACATATTTACTTAGGAATATTTATAATGTATATTCTTGATTAGAAAGGAAGTATACCTAACTGTAATGATAATAGTGAGTCATTTGTGAATAATTGCTCTTGAGTCTTGAAAACGGCATTTTCTCCAAAGGAAGTATGGAAGCTTGTAAAGGAACTGAAAACTACACAGGAGATGGTAAGTAAAACTGAGCCTTCAACCAAAACTCTTGATTAAAATAAGGCCAAGTATTGAGAGTGAATGACAACTAATCACATACCCGGCACTTCTGTTTAACACTTGGCACAAACTGGATAGATTGGGGTTTGATTTGAATTGGAGATTAAACGGAGTAAGGAACGGACTCATCTGGGATGTAAATCATCTAATTCCACCCAGAGATATGATATTAACTCAGAGTAAGTGTGCTAGTCTCTGGTCTTGAGGCCAAGCAATGATCCCTAGGCCATGAAGTACATATGTTAAAGGCAAATATTCTAAACTTGAGGTAGCATGGGTATATTACCCAAGACCCAGATGGAAGATGTCAAGAAAATAAACTTGTCACCTACCTCTCCCCACTACCCCCTGCTGATAAACAAAGCTGCGCCGCTGGGTTTGTTTATCCTGAAGTGGGAGAGCATGTGCTCACTACCAGCCAAACACTGCCAGTGTCACACCCCAGTGACACAAGGCCATCTGTCCAGGTATTATGCATTTTGATTCTTTCTGAATGTATAAAACTGTGATTAAGGATGATCACTTGCAGTCTCCCCTCTCAGACCTCTGCCTGAGAGGGTGAACAAAACCTCAGAACTTTCTAGAAGAGAGAAAATTGACCGCATTTCTCTAGTGGAGAAATGAGAAGCTGTGAGGAAATTTGCTACTTAAAAGTAAATGGGTCCAGAAACCATGGTTATGGGTAGACTCGTACTCCCAAGTATGTCAACTAACGGATTCTTTTAATTCCTGTTAAAGAAGGGTATTTGATATATATGACTGAGATTTCATCTCTACTAATATCTATGGCGGAAAACAAACGAATTGAGTTTGTCTATTTAGCGGGCAGGAAAATCAGTAGAAGAATTATACTATCTACAGTGCAAACTAAGTCACCACCCAATAGTAGCTATGCAGCCTGCCCATAGAGGTGTTTTTGGTGTTGTTGCTGTGTCACATGTGCATTTGTATGTGGCAGAGAGGAGGAAGACTATGTCTACACTGAGTGTTCTGACCTATGAACAGCTGAATCATTAGTAGCCTAACATTCCCTGAAAAAAAAAAAAAGGTGGTGAGCCTGAGATGACTAGTTTGGAATCACATAGGACAGACAGGGATCTAGCCTGAGATAACTACCAATCCAGCGACAGGCAGGTCTGAAGGAGTAGATCATGCCCACAATGTCCCCTGCCTGGTGCCATAAGGAATGAGTGGGGCATAACACTCTGGTGACCAGACCTGAGCTGAGCCCAGACATTTAGAAGCCCTGGGGAACCACTAAGATGAGAAAGCAAATGGTAGAGAAATAGAAGAGAAAAAACATACAGAAGGGTGTGAGCTCAATGAAGTGGGACAAAACTGGAGAATCGAAGGTGTTGGTATAATGTTATTTTTCATTGTAGAAAAGCATTCACCTGTCAATAAAATGCTGATGGCCTATCAGCATAGGCAGGAAATAGGACTGTGGATGTTCCAGTATAGAGAAGTTTTGGGATTGGGTAAGGTGTAGGAAGATTGTCCCCAGATGCAGAAGAAAAATGATTGTATGAAACAGAGGACAGGCAACCAGCCATATGACAGAAGTTAGAATAGAGTTAATGAGATACTAAGTTATGAGTTAGTCAGAGAATGAACCAAAGCTCATGGTAAAGATGTTTGTAAATATAATAAAGACTCAGAGTCGTTGTTTCTGAGATCAGGAGGCCAGATTACAGTAAACATGTAATAAAACAATGGCATCCACCATCTGGCACATAATCCAAGATTAGGACACTAGATTTAGACTTTATGTAAAATTTTGAGAGATAGGAATCAGATCAGAAAGCCAGGCTAGCAACGTTGAGGTGAGCAGTTTAGCAGAGGCCAGTAAATAGCAGCTAGAGGAGAGGAACTGTAGTCTGAGACAATCTGCTGATGGGACATGAAGGATGGTCTCTTTAAAAGAAAGTGAAAGCAGACTGGAGCCTCAGGCATGCCCCAAGGTGAAAAGCTTCCCAGAACAGCAGTAGAATGACAGACACATAGCCTGCTGGCCAGCAGGGACTCAGATGCTCACTGTGGCCCATACTAGAGCCAGAGCAGCTTTAGCAATTGTGCCAGGAGAGCTAACCCAGATGGCAGGTGCCAGAACTTCAAGGCAGTTTCTCTCAGGTTTTCCCCAAAGCACTGTCACCTCTGGTGAGGCACATAGGCCCAGAACCTCTGGCCTCTTCCATCCCTTCCCTTGTGATCAGAATAATTGGGATGGGACAGTAGTCCACTCCATGAGCTAGCTAAATAGCCAAGGTTACATTAAAACAATATGGGATGAAAGTTGAGAAGCCAGCCATCTGTGCACGTAAGTTAACAATAAAAAAGTTTTAAAAATAATAAAAGAGAAGGCATACTGAGCATATAAATAATAAGAAGAAATATTTAGTTTAAAAATAAGAAAGTAAAGCCCTTAAGAAGAGATTTACAGATTAAAAGGAAAAATATAATTTTTAAAATAGAAAGTAACACAATGATGCAATGTCTCTAGATTCCATATAATTTTGTTTTGCTTGTCAGCATACAAATGGATTATTTTTTCAATAATGATTACAGTTTTGTATATTCTGTTTAGGAGAGATGAGAATAAGGCAGATTGGGAGATAGAAGAGACTGAAAAATTCAATGCTAGATTAGAGGCTATGGAACAGAGGTTAGAGGATCTCGAACCTACAGCAAAAGTAGAAAATGATGTTCTCAATTAAAAACAAAAAACACAATGGCTTGAAGAATTAGAATGGAAGCCCATAGAGATATAATATTCTGAGATAAGAATAGAGAATCTGTTTAATGATGCTACCTTAGAGCAGTGTCATATCATAGATTATATGTTTAATTTTGTAGAGTTTAGAGAATTAAAATATGTACATAGTCAGAATTCTGAAGGATTTCTGACTTAAGTTCTGAAAGGGATGATTGTACATTTTGTAGAGATAATGGCTATCATGGAGATGCCTTTACAAATTGAAGCTGAGGGCTCTTCAACATGTGTAACCATTAGAACAAAACATGATTTTTTATATTGTTGGATAGAAAATATTACAGATACATCTTGCACTCTTACAGGACAAGCAATTAGGGAGAAATCTAACAGGCCATTATGGAAATGCTTGTTAAACAGAAAGGGGTAACAAAAATCCCCAGAGATAGATTATAAAACATCTTATTGACTTTAAATTTCTTGAATATAAAGAACAAAACAACAACTGCTGAAAATCATTAGATTATGGAAAAAACCTGCTAAACTAAATTGGCCTGTATATATTAGGTATAAATTAACTTCTGAATGGAGGGAAGGAAATGTGTTACTATAAGGGAGAGTTTATAATATATTTCCACAAGAAAAGAAAAGTTCTAGATTCCTTCCAGTTGTGTGACTTGGAAAGACCCCCTTAAAGATCTTGACTGCAGACAGGTAGAAAGAAATCAAGAAGACCAAACTGGCCAGGGAACATGATTTGCTGATCCTTCCACCTAGAAACAGCTCTGAGATTGAATGAGATATAAAATGTCTCCAGCCAGAACCATAGCTATGTATGGCTGATAAATCTTTGGCTACAAAAATCTTCAAAACTTGTCATGCCATCTTTCTATTTATTGTGGATAAAAATCTATATTATAGTTTGTTTATACAATCTAAACTAACTTATAAAGACAGATGCTTTACGTGTTGGAACAGAGAATCATCTTTAACTGAATCGTGGGAACTTCACATAATATTCTAACATTAATGTAGAAATTTATAAGATCTTTGAAAGCTTATATCTTCACAGAGCAAAACAACCAGAAAACTATCCCTGGAAACATTGGGGATGCTGAGGCATATTATTCTGGCATCCTGCCTGATCCTCCCTCAGATTATCTTAATAGTTATTTCACCAAAACCTGCTTCCAGGGAACCTTCAAACAAAGACACTGACCCCAGCTGATCCAAATTCATACAGTTTCATATACTGTTCTAGTTAGGGCTTCAGTTAAGCCTGGAACTGTCTCAGCACTCAGAGACTGGACAGCAAATGTTATAGCTACCCTTTCTTATTATTTGAACATTTCCCACATTTCTTGGGTCCACAAAAGGAAAACTACATACAAAATCAGTAAGAAACGATTTGTTTACATTTATTCTTTTATTTATTCACTTTACATCTCAATATCCATCTTCCTTCTGCCCCAGACAACCTTTCAATAGCTCTTTGCCCCAATGCCTCCTCCCTTTCTTTAGGAAGTGGGAGTCCCCGCCACTGAATATCATCCAACCTTGTCATATGAAATCTCTGTAACACTAGGCTCATCCTCTCACACTGAAGCCACACAAGGAAGGCCAGTTAGGATAATGGGATCCATAGACAGACAATAGTTTCAGGGACAGCCCCCACTGTTCTTGGATGATCTACATGAAGACCTAGCTGCACATCTACTACATATGCTCCAGGGCCCTATGTCTAGCCCATGTTAGCTCTTTGGTTGGTGGTTCATTCACTGGGAGACTTCAAGATTTCTGGTTAGTTGACACTGTGGGTCTTTCTGTAGAATCCCTATCGTCTTCCAGTTTCTCATTCCTTCCCTCAACTATTACACAAGACTCCCCAAGTCCATTTAATATTTGGCTGTGGGTCTCTGCATCAGTTTCCATCTGCTACTAGGTGAAACACCTCAGAGTACAGTTATTCTAGTATGCCCTCTAAAAGCATAGCAGAATATCATTAAAAGTGTCAGGGATTGGTTCTTACCCCATGGAAAGGGTCTTAATCTGGACCCTGGACCAGTCATTGATTGTTCATTTCCTCCATCTCTATTTCATCTTTGTCCCAGCCCATCTTGTAGGCAGGACACATATTGAGTTCAAAGATTTGTGGTTGAATTGTTTGTTTTTTCATCCACTGGGAGTGCTGCCTGGCTATAGGAGGTGACCATTTTGGACTTCATATCCCCCAATGCTAAAAGTTTCACGTAGGATCACCCCTCAAGACTCCCTGAGGCCTCCCCCTCCCAATTATCTGAAAAGCCCCATGCCCACTGCAGATTTAGATTCTCTCTCCCCTGTTCTCCTTATACCTAATACCTCCTCAACATTCCCTTCCCCATCTCTTCTCCCACTCAGTTCCCTCCCTCAATCAAACTCTGATATTTATTTTAATTGTTTTTTATTATTCACTTTATATCCCACTCACTACCCCTCCCAGTAACCCCCTTTTATAAGTCTTCCCCACATCCTACCTCCTTTTCTCCTCTGCACAAGTCAGACCACCACTGGTTATCCTCACACCTTGGATACATCAAATCTTGGCAAAGCTAGGTGAATCTTTTCCCAGTAAAGCCAGACAAGGCAACCCAGCTAGATGAACATATCCTACATAAATAAATAGTTTTGGGTATAACTCCAGCTCCAGATTTTTGGGATACACCTGAAGACCAAGTTGCACATTTGCTATATATGTACTGCAAGGCCTAGGTCCAACTCATTTATGCTCTTTGGTTGGTTGCTTAGTTTCTGAGATACCCAAGGGTCCAGGTTAGCTGACTATGTTGATCTTCCTGTGGAGTTCCTTTCCCCTTCTAGGCCCATAATCCTTCCTCCTATTCTTCCATTAGAGTCCCCAAGCTCCATCCAATGTTTGGTTGTGGTAGCTGTATCTGTCTGAGTCAGCTGCTGGGTGGAGCCTCTAAGAGAACAGCCATGCTAGACTCCTGTCGCAAGCAAATAATATCATTAAGTGACAGGAATTGGTGCTTGCCCATGGGATGGGTCTTAAATTTGGCCATATTTTGGTTGGCCATTACCTCAGTCTCTACTGTCCCTGCATTTCTAGTACACAGGATGAATTTTTTTTTTTAATGTGCCAGGAGGGGATAATGTCACTATCACTCCACTGGAGTTCCACCTGGCTTCAGGAGGTGACCTCTTCAAGTTCCATATGCCCAATGCTGTGAGTCATGGCTAAGATAACCCCTGTTGATTCTTGTGTGTCTTCCTTTTCCCAAGGCACTATCCAGTCCAGGAGATAGTAGACTATCTCCCAACCCCTATTAGTTGCTGATTTCTGCTCATTCTCATGTGCAACTTGCCATCTCTCCTGTCTCTCTACACCCCTGATCCTGAATATCCCCCATTCCCCATCCAAACTCCTCTCCTACCCAGTTCCCTTCCTCCATCTGTCTCTTGTGACTATTTTATTCCCCTTTCAAAGTGAAATTCAAGCATGCTTACTCGCATCTTTCTTTTTGATTAGCTTCTTTGAGTCTGTGGAGTACAGCATGGGTATCCTGTATTTTATGGCTAATTTTCACTTATAAGTGAGTACATACTATGTATATCCTTTTGGGACTGGATTGCTATAGAACCATGAAAGGACAACATGGTTTCTAGTCAAGCACTGTCTAGAAATTACCAGAGACCCCTAAGGGATGGCATGCATTTCACCACACTCCCAGACTCCAGGCTCCTGACACAGACTCCTGACACAAGACCAAAGACCTCAACAGAGTAGGGTCCTCTGGTTACGTAGGACAACGTCCCTACTAGCCCCTCCATAGGTAGAGGGTGTGACTACAGGCCAGAGCCTCAAAAAAGATCTCTATGTTAATGAGATACCTAAAGGCCAGAGGGGCATAGCCAATTAAACATTCCTTCCCAGACCTTCCTTCTTGAAAACAGTAACCTCAGGCCCACCCTGAAAAACCAGGGTATAGTTTCATCTATTTTCTGCCATGATAATAAATATCTTAAGATAATAGCCTATTTCTTTTCCTTGAGACCTGCCATGGGGAACAATGGAGGAGGTTTTCAACTACCTAGTCGTTGTCTAATCTCCCACTGATGATCTCTCTACATTCTCAGCCATGGAGGTCACCAATTCAAGCAGGCAAGCTGAGCCCCTGTGATCCAGCCAAGTGAGTTGCTGTGACCAAGACTCTCATCCTGCAGAATGCAGCCAGAGCTCATTCTTCTACCTCTCCTCTTTGGCTAAGGTCCACCAGCCTGTATGCCCCCAACTTTGGTCTTGGCCTTTCTGCAGCTCCAGAGTGGAGCCTGAGAGCCCAAGGACCTGAGAACCAACTGGTTCCCGGTGACTTTTGTCTCAGAGACTTCAGACTGTGCTCTTCCACCCTGAGCAGATTCCTGTGGCTTCACATAGCCTGAGTCCCACCCACCAGCGCCAACATGGAGTGAACACAGTCAAATTCCCGTGCCTCTGCCTCTCTGTGCTGCAACCCTAGCCCCTTGGAGGGGAGAGGGCAGATGTTGGACCCACAGTTCAACACAACAGAACCCATGTGCACACTACAATCCAACAGATTGCCTCGCTCAGCATGGTATTCTGAAGTTCCATCTATCTGCCAGCAAAATTAATGATGTCTTTATTTTTAATAGCTAAATAGTAGTCCATTGTGTAGATGTACTACATTTTCTTTTCCCATTCTTCAGTTGAGGGATATATAGGCTATTTCCAGGTTTTGGCTATTATGCACAAAGTTGCTGTGAACATAGTTGTGCAAGTGTCTTTGTGAGATGGTGGAGCATCTTTCAGGTATATGCATGCCAGTGGTATAGCTGGATCTTGAGGTAGAACTATTCCCAGTTTTCTGAGAAATCACCAAACTTATTTTCTCATCAGTTGCAAAGTTTGCACTCCAACCAACAATGGAGGAATTTCTCCTTGTTCCACATCCTCATCATCATGTGCTATCTCCTGAGTTTTTTAACTTAGACATTCTGATGGGTATAAGATGGAACCTCAGACTTGTTTTGATTTTCATTTCCCTGATAAAAACTATGAACATTTTTTAAGGGCTTCTGGGCTATTCAAGATTTCTTTGTTGAGAATTCTCTCCTTAGCTCTGTATCCCAATTTTTAAATTGGGTTATTTGGATTGTTGGTGTCTAACTTCTTGAGTTCTCTAGAAAGTTTGGATATTAGCCCTCTGTCATATGTAGAGTTGGTGAAGATCCTTTCCCAATCTGTATGCTACCATTTTGTCTTATTGACAGTGTTGTTTTTTTTTTTTTTTTTTGTCTTACAGAAGCTTTGCAGTTTCATGAGACCTCATTTATCAATTGTTGATCTTAGTACCTGAGACATTGGTGTTCTCTTCATGAACTTGTCTTCTGTACCAATGTGTTCAAGGGTATTTCCCACTTTCTCTTCTATGAAATTTAGTGTATCTGGTTCTTTGTGAGGTCCTTGATCCATGTGGACTTGAGGTGTTTTGCAGGGGGATAAATATGGGTATATTTTCATTCTTCTACATATAGAAATACAGTTAGATTATCACCATTAGTTGAAGATGCTTTCCTTTTTTCTATTGTATGGTTTTGGCTTCTTCATCAAAATTCAAGTGTCCATACATATGTGGGTTTATTTCTGGGTCTCTAATTTGATTTCACTGATCAGTATGTCTGTTTACATACCAAAATATGCAGATTTTATCATTATTGCTCTATAGTACAGATTTAGATCAGGGATGGTGATTCTTCCCAAAGTTTTTTCATTGTTCAGGATTGTTTTGACTATCTTGGGTTTGTTGTTCAGAGTTGCAATTTCATGGCTTACAAAAATATGTATTGGAATTTTGATGTGGATTGCATTGAATCTATAGATTGCTCTTGGTAAGATAGCCATTTTTACTATGTTAATCCTACATATTCACGAGCATGAGAGAGCCTTCCATCTCCTGATACCTTCTTCAATTTCTTTCTTTAGGTACTTGAAGTTTTGCCATACAGATCTTTCACTTGCTTGGTTAGAGTTACACCAAGATATTTTATAGTCTTCATGGCTATTGTAAAGGGTGTTGTTTCTTAATTTCTTTATGAAACAGATTATCATTTGTATGAAGGAAGGCTACTGATTTCCTTAATTTAATATTGTATCCAGCCACTTTGCTGAAGCTGTTTATCAGAATTAGAAGTTGTCTTGTAGAACTTCTGGGGTCAACTATGTATACTATCATGTCGTCTTCAAATAGCAATATTTTGGTTTTTCTTTTCTGATTTGTATCCCATTTTAGTTGTCATATTGCTTTGGATAGACCTTCATGTACTATAATTAATAGATGGAGAAAGAGTGGGAAGCCTTGTATTGTCCCTGGATTTAGTTAAATCACTTCAAGTTTCTCTCCATTTAAGTTGATGTTGACTGTTGGTTTGCAGTATATTGCTCTTATTATGTTTAGATATGTGCTATGAATTCCTGATCTCTACGAGACTTTTAACATGAAGAAGTGTTTGATTTTTTCAAAGCCTTTTCAGCATCTAATGAGATAATAATATTTTTTCTTTTAGTTTGTTTATATGGGGTATCGTGTTGATGGACTTTTTTATATTGAACCATCACTGAATTGCTGAGATGAAGCCTACTTGATTATTATGGATAATGGTTTTGATGTGTCCTGGATTCAGCTTCAGCGTACTTTATTGAATATTATTGCATCAATGTTCATAAGAGATACCATTCTGATGTTTTCTTTCTTTGTTGAGTCTTTGTGTTGTTTAGGTATCAGGGTGACTGTGGCTTCATAAAATGAGCTTGGCAGTGGTTTTTGTATTTTCTAATTTGTAGAATAGGTTGAGAGGTGTTGGTATTAGTTCTTCTTTGAAAGTCTGGTAGAATTCTTCACTAAAACCATCTGATCCTGGGATTTTATGTTTGAGAGACTTTTAATCACTGCTTCTATTTCTTTATGGGTTATAAAAATGTTTAAAGAGTTTACCTAATCTTGACAAGTTTGGTAAGTGGTATTGATCTAGAAAAATCATCCATTTCATTGAGATTTTTCCAATTTTGTGAAATACAAGCTTTGAAAGTAAGACCTAATTTTTCTCTGAATTTCTTCAGTGTCTGCTTTTATGTCTTCCGTTTCATTTCTGACTTTGTTTATTTTTCAATATGGTCTCTCTGTCTTTTGGTTAGTTTGGCTAAAGGTTTGTTTATTTTGTTGATTTTCTCAAAGAACTAACTCTTGGTTTCACTGATTCATTGTTTTGTTTTCTTTATTTTTAACTGATTGATTTTAGCACTGATTTTGATTATTTCCTGCCTTCTACTCATCTTTGGTGCGCTTGCTTCTTTTATTTCTAGAGCTTTCAGGTGTCCCTTTAAATTGCTGATATGAGAACTTTCAAATTTTTTTATGGAGGCACTTAGTTCTATGCACTTTCTTATTAGTACTGCTTTCATTGCATCCCAAATATTTTGGTATGTTGTGCCTTCATTTTCAGCAAATTCTAGAACAATTTTAATTTTTTCTTTCTTTCTTCCCTGACTCAGAGATCACCGAGTAAAGAATTCTTCAATTTCCATGAGATTATTTCTTCTGTTGTTGAAGGCAGCTTTAATCCTGGATGGTATAAGACACAAGGAGTTAAATCATTTTTCTTGTATCTGTTAAGGCTTGCTTTGTTACCAACTATTTAGTCAATTTTGGAGAAGGATCCATGAGGTGATGAGAAGAAGATATATTCTTTTGTGTTTGGGTGAAATATATTACTGATGTCGATTAGGACCAGTTGATTCGTAATGTCTGTTATTTTTATTATTTCTATGTTTAGTTTTTTATCTGTGTGACCTGTCACTTGGTGAGAGTGGAGTGTTGAAGTCTCCCACTTCCCTTGGTGTGTGTTGTTCTTTCCCACTATTAATGTACGAATTACACATTAGTAATGTTTCTTTTACAAATGTGGGTGCCCTTCTGTTTAGGGCATAGATATTCAGAATTAAGATATCACCTTGGTATATTTTTCCTTTGATGAGTATGAAGTGTCCTCTCCTGTCTCTCCTTTGATTCATTTTGATTGAAAGTCTATTTTATTAGATATTACAATGGATAGCCCAGCTTATTTCTTGGTTTAATTCCTTGGAAAATTTTTTTCTAGCTCTTTGCTCACAGGAAATGTTGTCTTTGTTCCTGAGGTAGGTTTCTTGTATGTATCAAAATGATGGGTCCTGTTTTCACATTCATTCTTTTAGACTATGTCTTTTTGTTGGGGAATTGAATTCATTGGTGTTGAGAGGTAATAATGACCAGTGGCTTCTATTTCCTGTCATTTAGATGTTGGTGGTATTTGTGAGTTTGAGTGAGTGTGTGTGTGTGTGTTTATTTGTGCTTCTCTTGTCTTTGCTGGAATGGAATTGCTCATTTCCTATGTTTTCTTAGAAGTAATTATCCTTCTTTGGTTGGAGTTTTACTTCTAGCCTTTTCTGTATGGCTTGATTTGTGGACAGATATTGTTTAAATTTGTAATTGTCTTGAAATATCTTGTTTTCTCTATGTATTGAGAGTTTTACTAAGTATAGTAGTCTAAGCTGGCATGTGTGGTTTATCAGAGGTTGCAAGATATCTGTGCAGACCCTTCTAGCTTTTAGAGTCTCTGTTGAGAAATCAAGTGTAATTCTGATAGGTCTGCTTTTTTATGTCACCTGTTCATTTTCCCTTGTAGCTTTTAATATTCTTTCTTTTTGTTTTGATTACTATGTGTCAAGAGTAGTTTCTTTTCTGGTCCAGTCTAGTTGATGTTCTGTAAGCTTTCTCTATGTATCTATGCATCTCTTATTTTAGGTTGGAAATGTTTTCTTCTGTAATTTTGTTGAAAATATTTTCTGGGCCCTGGTGGTTGGACTCTTCACACCTTTCTATTACTTTTATTCTTAGGTTAGGTCTTTCCATGGTATCCCAGATTTTATCGATGTTTTATTGTGGTTCTGAATTTCTACTTTATGGCTGTGTCAAAACACAGCTTATGGAGGTAAAACACAGAGGCACTAGGTTACAATCCTTTCTACCTGTCAGAGTGCCTTGCTTGTGGATAAGTGACAGGAAGAGGAACAACAGGGGATGAGGAACTGAGATGAGCTAGGGTCAGGAGAATCCAGCATAGCTCAGGATGAGTTCCAGGAGTGGACAGTCCTTCTATGGCAGACTTAGAAGCGGCTCTTTATGAGGTTGCCTCTCCTATGGCTGTCCTTGATGAGAAAAAAAAAAGTCCTTGTTTGTCCAAATTGCTATTTCATAGTTAAAAAATGATACACTGGACTTATTCAGGGTGAACCAGAGATTAAAATATTTTTTGCAGGAAAAAATGCCGGGAAGGGAAGCTTATTGGCCAAACTGTTAGGGTCCATCTAGATAGCTCATTAGCATGGAGAACTCTAAGATCTATGCTCTGTGACTTGTTGTCATGGTCCTCATAGTGGGTTATCATGGTCAGTTGCATCAGGACAGGAATCCAGTCTGGAGCTAGTGAACTCCTACCATATTATTAAATATGGCTTAGGCAGTACAATAGCTGAACAATTGTCTACCCTCCATATTGTTAGAATCTGCCTTTCTATCTATAACTCGAGTTATTACTTACTGTGTTTCATCTGGACTGCTCTTAGTTTCAATTAGCCAGTATATATAGTTAGTATTTAGGAATTTTTAAAGATTACTAGATTTACTCTTAAACAAAGCATTTTATAGCCATAGATTTACATTAATAAACATCTTTATTTTAATGAAAAAAAATTAAATTAATCCTTTATTATATTGGTACAAAATATATATATTGACCCAGGTTCAAAATTGTTATTGATATAGATCTTTATATGTTAAAACAAAATTTAAAATTAGTTTTGTTACTTAGATAGGCATTATGCATACAACTTATTTAAAAATACAAAGTTTCTACACATTTCTTTTAATAGCTACTATTACATATTATTTAAGATGGTTAAATAATGCAAACTAATAGTGAAACAATAAAATTCTTCATCATATGAGATTCTAATTTAATTACAATAAATTGTTTTCAAGGTTATTCAAATAATAAATAACTAAAATAATCAATGTTTAACAGTTCAGTTATACTATAGATGAATAAGTGGTCTTCAAAAATGTCAGAGATTCACCAAATAGGACATTTAATGTTGTTTCATTAATAATAAATCTTTTAATTACAAAACAGGTCTACTCCTCATATTACCTCCATTTAATTAAAAACTATTAAATATCAATATCTTCATATAAAGTTACTACCTTTGTGACAAGCTAGCCATTGTACAAGAAATGCCCTAATTTAATCTCAGACAAAATGCTGTCCAAAAAGGAGCAACAGATGCAAGATAGTACACCACTAATCTCGGCCAATAGACAGTAAGCTAGTCCTTCACAATTCCTACTTTAATAAATCACTAGAAACAAGCAACATTTATCTATTCAGATACATTATAGATGGGCATATGGTCTTAAAAACCTCAAAGACCTACAGAATGTGGCACTTAGAAATGTTTTATTGATAAAAGACCTTTTTGTCAGTGAGATAGGTTTGCTCCTTGAATCACCAGCATTATACTTCAAATAAATGATGAACATCAAAGAATTTCCATATGGACTTTGCTGTATCTTGTCTGGGCAGCACACTCTGGCAGGAATGCAGGTGAGCCATCTCTGAGGTCCTGAGCTAGCCTGGAGGACACAAGTACAGGAGAGCTGGCAAAACACTTTTCTGTCATGCAAAGAGATTGGGAAGGGAGAGATCTGCCATTCTCACCCCTTGCCATCAATTACAGGCAGGAAATCTGGACATGAGGCCATCAATGTACAAGAGCTGGTCATACCCTTTCCCAACTGAAGCACTTGGAAAAAACAGGCTCTGCGCATCACATGACAATTCAGTAGAGCTGGCTGTGGACGTAAATGTTGTAGGTAAGCCAGCCCCAAAAGACTGAGTATAGGAGATCTGGCCCTGTATCCTGTTTGCTAGTCAGTAGTTGAGATGAGGGAAAGATACCATCTGCCCATCCTTCATCCTTCAGTATCTATGTCAGGCCAGATATCTGTCCCTAAAATCATGATAGTAAAAGGAGTGGCCATGTCCCTCACTGGTTGCAACACTCAGGGATGTGAGCCCTGAACCTCACCTGGGCAGCAGGGTAGAGCTTGTCCTGGTTACAAGAGTTGGGTGTTCTGGCCCTGAAAATAGGAGATCTATAGAGCCTGCAAGCTGAACATCTCAGATACATCTCAGGCCTAGGTCTAGGGCTGTGAATTGGGCCAGACCAACATCTATCCCATCAATGAACTGCTAGAGTACATGAAGTAGCCAGTCCTACAGAATCAAATTACAGGATCTCCATGGCACAGGGCAACAACAGGATATCTGATAAGAGTTCCAGTGAAGATCTAGTACTGATAGAGTAGCAAAAACCAGAGGCTTCATTCATACCAGACCAAGGAGTTATTGAAATGTATATTTACAAACAAAGACATGTGGACAAAAGAGAATATTAAAAAATAAATTGTGACATATTATGGCTTCCACAATGAGTTTTTTTCCCCTCTGTTGGGTGAAAGGTTGCAGAGGTGGAGAGTTGGTAAGACAGAGTGGCACATAAGTGAGTTTGGGGTACATGATATGAAGTTCAAAAATTATCAATGAAAAGTCTAAAAATGTATGCAGAAGAATTGTGAGAGAAAGCATGGAAAATAAATTTCCTGATTGGTAGGGGAGATACTAAGTGTGCTTGCTAAGTTGATTGGAAGTTCTTCAAACACAGAAGTCCCAAGTGTATTCCATACTCATAGATCATGATTCGGTTGGAATGGTGAGACTTTGCCTGGAGGTCAAAATTTCCATGAGTGAACCTTCTTGTTTTATCCAAAATTCACATGACAATTACATTCAGGGAAATTATATTCAAAGATGTGTTCACTTGAATCAGTGTGAAGATACTGCAAGAAAGAAAAATGATTTAAATTTTATATTTTTACTTTAGTTTTTTGTTGTTTGAATGGGAATTACAGTTTATAGAATAACATTGTGTTGAAAATAGTTCTGAGGAGTTTATAAATATAAAAATACAAATAAAATTGATAAAGCTCTGATGTAATTAGGAGTTAGTATTATCAAGCAAATAATAAGCAGAAGATAAAATCTGTAATAATATTTAGAAATTGATTACACAATGTATATTTGTTGTCTATATAAAATGTAAACTTCAATTCTGAGTGTATGAATAGATTGGCTATATAGTGAAATACACAGATTGGAGTATTGTGGAAGAGATTTCATATCAATATTTACTCTTTTCTATCATCTTTATCTTCTTCATGGCATTACCTTGGCAGGACATGAGTAAAACAGAAAACAAGCAAATTCATGGTCATTGTTGGCCATTAGACCTTCAGATACTTGGAATCCTGACTTGAATAGATGGAGTATTTTGAGATTCTGTTGACTGAGTCTTACTTGTCTCTCCTAATATGTCCTAGGTGCCTAGGAAGCAATGTGAAGTAAGGCAAAGAACATTAACAGTTTAACTTTGAATTTTTTATTAATTATTTTATTTATTTACATTATAAATGTTACCCCTTGCTGGTACTCCTCCAGAATTCATCAAGCCACCCTCTCCCTTCTGTCACTGAGAGAATGCTCCTCTACCCACCCACACTCCATTCCCCACCCTAGCATTCCCTTTCCTGGAGTATAAAGTCTCTACAGGATTTGGTGCATCCTCTCCCACTGAGGCAAGACAAGGCAGTCCTCTGCTACATATGTGCCAGGCATCGTGGTTCTGTAAGGGACATTCATTGTTGAGGCAAAGAGACATCTGCTTCTGGAATCATTTTGATTATAAGAAAGTCTTAGCAGTCTTTCCTGAGAGTAGCACACACTATTCTTGAATTTGCCCTAGGTGTTCATCATCATTGCAACCAGACAATGTAGTCTGGGAATTAAACGAATCAATTCACAAATGCCTATGTAATAAACATGTTATAATGCTTTATTAGTTGCCTTTGTTTTTACCCTGTTCAGTATTACATGTTATGTTACTGCTAGAGAGCTACAGCATTGATGCAGAAGAGACACTTACTGTCCATGGCTGGAATGTGTAGCCTTATTTCATGATCACTGTGTCTAGGTGACAAAAAGAAATATTGATATTTACTTCTTTACTTTCTTTCCAATGCACTTTACACACCGTCACTGGTGCACTTCATGATAAACAGCACACAACACCCGTTGCAGATAAATAAAACAGGTAAATAAATAAATAAATAAAGTCCCAGAGCAAGCTTGGAGGAAAGTTCGATAATCTGAACCATTACAGAGGTGAAATTTCATTACACAGATGGTGACATCCCGATGTCTATCATCAAAACACAGCAGGTAGAAACTATCAGCCAGCAACATTCCTATGTATAAAATTACACTTTTATTAATGTCACTACAGATTTCATTATACGGAAAATGATATTGTACAGGTCCCCAGCACTAAGGGGGAGACAAGCAGAAGGTGAGGAGATGGTAAGGAGAGACAAGGGTATAGGTGTTGGGAAGGTAGGATGAGGAAGGAGGAAACCATCTGTGAAGAGACCACACAAATAACTCAGGTGGACTACCTGTGACTTAGCGTAGCGAGCTGATGTGTGTGTGTGTGTGTATGCATGCATGCTTGTGAGCAAGTGTGTGTGTGTGTGTATGTGTGTGTGTCCTCACAGATTCTGCTGACAACTCCTGCTGATTTTTCATTGAGTCCTTGCCAGACATCCTTCTCAGGTTCTGACAGAAGGTTTTAAAGGCCCTCCAGTGAGGAACAGGGGGACATATAACTAATTTTTATTAATGAAAGATGACGGGCATCTCCATTGTTTCAACAAGATTTTACACAAATCCAAGTAAATGTCTCTGTATTTAAAATACCTATCTCCATCCCCACCCACATTGGCTGATACGTAAGAAACAGAGAGATCTTAAAAGGAGACACAGTGGAAGAGAGAAAGAGAGAGAGAGACAGACACACAATAAGACAGAGGGATTTATATACACACATACATGCACACACACTGATACAACTAATTACATGGGCATAAGGGACATATCATAAACAAATCAGTAAACAAATTATATTTACTTCTATGTGTATGGTTACTGCACTACACTAGGGAAAAGAAAGAAGGAGGGACCGAGAAGATGGCTCAGTGGGTAAGACTGCTGTGCAACAGGAGCAATTAAATTTAGATTCCTAAAGTTAGCTCATGTTAAAAACAAAACAAACAACATCAAAAAAACAAAAAGCAATACAAACAAACAAAATAACACATGCGGTGGAAAATATCTCTAATACCAGTTCGAGGGTGATAAATACTTGCAGACCATCTAGTGTAAGAAAAATTTGGAGTCCTAGATTCATTGTGACTTCCTAGTCCAAAACTAGGGTAGAGAACAATTAACAATGAAATTTGTCATGTATCTCCAGCTAGACTTTACATGTATGTGTACAGGTCCATACACACACACACAAAACACACACACACACACACACACAACACAAGAGAAGAGAGGAGAGAGAGAGAGAGAGAGAGAGAGAGAGAGAGAATGAAGCTTATATTATAGAATGAGAGGTAGATGACAGAAAATTTCATTCATCTCTTTCTTACCCCACCCCCACCCCCAAGTCACACAGTTACGGAAAAGAGGAGAATCCCACCTACATTTCTTACTGGATCTCTCATATTGTGTCCCCAAAAGTGTAAAAAAACAAAAAAAAGTAGGGTTTCATAATTTGTGCTGTTTGCATCCCAGTGCAGAGAAACAAGTCCAGATCCTCTAGTGACATAGCAGTAATCCTAACAATTGAGCCATACCTCTAGCTTTCAAGAGCCACCTATTACTAAGACTTCATCAAAAGAAGTACAATTTCTATTGTTTTTGATAAATGTAATGTGTTTTATATACATATATGAATACATATATTGTTGATATCATATGTGTAAATATTCCAATCTTAGAACAAGTAGTAATAAATTAGAAATTGTTAAACAAAACACATTAACCAATAGCTTTGCTCTACAACTGACATTAGGTGTTTTGCTTTTAATTTTTCCTTTTTTATGTATAAGCCATAAGCAATAAGTTCCATTTCATATTGATTTACAATGTCAGGAGCTGTAACTCTCACAGAGTTGCTTTCTTTCACATTTCTTTTATGTGGAAGAGGAAGATTTTGATCACTGAAACTGGGATAAATGAGAGAACACTAAACATAAAGAAAAAATGACTAAGAAATTATGTAAAGGAAAGGACATACTAGAATTAGACCTGATTCTCAATAGAGATTAAAAACCAAAAGAGCTTGGAGAGATGTGCTGCAAACGCTTAAGAAACCACAGATGCCAACACAGATTATGATAGCCAACAAAACTTTCAATCATTATGGTGGGGAAAATAAGATATTCAATGATAAATTCAAATTTAAAGAATGCCTATCTGCAAATCCAGTCCAATAGAAGGTGCTAGAAGGAAAAATATAAACTAAGGATTTTAACTACTTTCTTTCCCTGTCCCTGTCCCTGTCCCTGTCCCTCTCCCTCTCCCTGTCCCTGTCCCTGTCCCTCTCCTGCTTGCTCTTGTTCTCTCTCTCTCTCTCTCTCTCTGTCTCTCTCTCTTCTCTCTTTCTTACACACACACACACACACACACACACACACACACACACACTCCATCACCACCACCAAAAACACCACCACCAGCACCAGCAGCAGCAACAGCAGGAGCAGCACCATCACCAGCAAAACAATATGAATTAATATACATCGGTCACCAAAATATCTCAATATCAGTGTTCTCAACTCCCCACAAAGTGTTGATTAATGGAACCAAACTGAAGACCTAGATACATTTTCATACACCTGTAGACACCTGATTTTTTTTTATTTAAAAATTAAAGCCAGAAATACACAATAGTAAAAAGAAAGCATTCTCAACAAATGAAGGTGTATATCTGCATGTAGAAAAATGAAAATAGACTCACTCTTATCACCCTGCTCAAAACTCAACTCCAGGTAGATCAAAGATATCAGCACAAAACAGACACAGTGAACCTAACAGAAAAGAAAGTGGGGGACAGCCTTGCATGCATTGGGACAGGAGACAACTTTCTCAAGAGAACTCTAATATTATATACAATATGTTCAATATTTAATAAATGGAATCTCATGAAATTGAAAAGCTTCTATAAGGCAAAGGATATCATCAACTGTACGAAGAAGCAGACTATAGAACAGGATTTTTTCTTTTAACAAATACTATATCCAATATAGGTATAATATCCAAATACATAAAGAAGTTATGAAATTAGGTATCAAAAAACCCCAAATAATTCAATTCTAAAATGTGGCATAGAGCTGAACAGAGAATTCTCAATAGAGGAATTGCAAAAGGCTGAGAAACACTTAAAGAAATGTTCAACATTTGTTTCCATAAGGGAAATGCAAATTAAAATCACTCTGAGATTCCATCTTCTACCTGTCATAATGGCTAAGATCAAAAACACAAGTGACAGCTCATACTGACAAGAATATAGAGTAAAGGAAACACTCCTTCATTGATAGTGGGAGTGCATATTATACAGCCACTATGGAAATCAATATGGCAGTTCCTTGGAAAAATTGGGAATTGATCTATCTCAAGACCGAGCTATACAACTCTTGAGAATATACCCAAATACACTCCATCCTAGTACAAGGACACTTCCTCTACTACATTCTTTTCATCTTTATTCAGAATAGCTAGAAACTGGAAACAACCTAGACATAGTTTTTAAAATGTGGTATATTTGCACAATGGAGCATTCCTCAGCCCTTTAAAACTATAACGTCATGAAATTTGCAGGCAAATGGATGATGCTAGATGAAAACGTTAGATTACCTGAGTTAGATTACCCAGACCCAGAAAGACAAATATTGTATATATTCACTTTTAAGTATATACTAGCTGTTAAGTAAATGAAAATTATGCTACAATGTATAGACCAAGAGAAGTTAGGTAAAGAGGAGGGCTCTAGGGGAGATGCATGGATCTCCCTGGTAAAAGTAAAACAAACAGATTTTGTGGGTGAACTGGACTGGTAGGGACTGTAGTGGGCCCTGGACTGGAGGTGAATTTGAGCATGTGTGGGATGGGTGATGGAGTGAAAGAGTACTGAGAGGGACAGCTGTAACTGGGGGGGGGGGCATTAGTATGGCGAGGTGGAAACACTAGAGTAAAAAAGTCCTAAAATCTGTGGGAGAGAAGACTCTAGTAATGGAGGATACTTAGTCTGAACTGACCATCTTTTCTAGCCAAGCAAGGGTTCCATGGGTGGGACTGAGGTGCATTCAATTGAGTTAATGTCTAATGGGGTTCTATGTAAATCTCTTAACAACCCACACTGATGTGAAGACAGAAGGTTACTCTCTGAAAACTGACAGTGGGACCCCATTGCTAAGAACAACATCCATACTCTCATTGAATACGGAGAGGTTGAGCTGGTGCCCGAATGGAACCTTCATCCCTAAGTTATAGTCTCTTTGATGCAAGACTGTACTGTTCTAACGATAGAAAGAAGAGCATGGACAGCAATCTACCCATAAAATCAAAGTACAATCTATTCTGCCTGAAAGATGTATGTGTGTGTGGGGGGTGGTGGGGGGATTGAGGCACAGAACTCATGGGATTGGCCAACCAAAGTTTGGTTTAACTTGAGGAAGAGTCCATGTCCTACACTGCCCGCCCAGCAACTTAAGTCGTAGAGTGGAATGAAACTCTAATAGCAAAAAAAAAAAAAAAAAATCTAAACAAAAAACAAAACAAAAAAACGACTAATGCCTTGTTGCCCACTAACCATCTTAGAGACTTCCTCTGTAAGAATATCAGAAAAGGTACAGCGACCCACAGCCACATATTATGCTGAGAGAGTGTATAAATTGGAGGACTCCCTTAGCTCCTTCACCTTGGAGATTGGTTAATCCTATAAAAGAGGGGGTAAAATGATTGTAGGAGTCAGAGAAGATTGAAGACACTGGGAGAACATGGCCCCCTGAATCAAAGAAGCAGGACTCACATGGGCTCCCAAAGACTGAAGGACAAGGACAAGCGGTGTGTACAAGTTACTCTGAGTATATATCTGTTAGCCTGGTATTTAGCTGGACATGTAATAGTGGGAGCAGGTGTATCTCTGACTCTTAAAAGAGTCATCTTTTTGGTTCATCATCTTGATTCTTTTCACTGTTGGGATACCTTGTACAGCCTCGGTATGGGGGTTTTCCATTGTCTTATTGTAGCTTGTTTTGTATTGTTTTGCAGTCATCTCTTAAAAGCCATGTCTTTTCTGTAGGGGAAGCACATGGGTACTGAATCTGGGGTAAGAAGGGAGGTACAGGGTAGCTAGGAGGAGTGGAGGGAAAACACTATTTGGACATATTGTATTAAATAAGAATTTATTTTCAATTAAAAATTGCTGATTTAAAATAACAGTAAACTAATTAGCAGAATTTCACCTATACTCTTCAATCTTTGTAAGGCCTTTAATTTATATTAGGCAAAATATAAATAGAATTAAATGAAGTCATTTCACCTGGAAACTTGGGAGGATTTGACTATAGAAAAATTCATTCTAAAAATATTTTCCCCAAACTACAAATATTCTTTCTGTATCTTCCCAGTAACTCAGTTTATTTCTTGTGCAATTTACACATGGGTACATATCAAAAACCCAATTCAAATTTTTATATTCTTCTCATTTTTAAATTACATATTTAGTAGTAGGATGATATTATTTTATGAGAGTGTTTTACTGTTTTGATAATTATTCTTTCATTAGATTTTATCATTTATCTGTTCATTAATATTAATTTTAAAATATAAATAAAAGGAATATCACTATTTTAATGTATGCAGTAATTAGTAGATTGGTATACTCTTCTAAGATAAATAGCAAAGAAACTTTTGAATTGTATGTTGAATAATTTTACAGTGATTGCTAAAAATTTTTCTTGAGTTGCTGTGCAATTTGCACTTTTCTTTAGTAAATAAATATCCTTTCCTTATAACATACTTCTTACGGATAGATCTTCTAAAATTTAGCAATTATACTAATTGTCCAGTAGCAACCAATGAATGTGTGTTACTGTGAGCCTCCTCACACTTATGTAGCAAATGTGCAGCTTAGTCTTCACGTGGGTCCCAAACAATTTGAGTGGAGGCTATTCCAAAAGCTGTTGACTGCACATGGGATATGTTCTTCTCTGTGGGCTGCCTTGTCTGGCCTTAGTGGGAAAGGAGAGGCATAGCTTCAATGCCAGACTTGAAATACCAGAGTGGGGGGGAATACCCAAGGGACCCCCACCTGCTCAAAGGAGAAGAGGATGGAAGAAGGGGTAAGGATTGTGTGAGGGGGTGACTGGGAGGGAACAGTGAGCCAGAATAAAGAGAATAAATAAAAAATTGAATTAAATTTAAAAAATTGTGTTAGCTTAGTGTATCAATTGTTCAAATATCTTTTCTTATGAAGTACTTGTCCAAACTTTTGCATCTTATAGATTTGTGGTCTTTGTTTTGGACTGAAGACTGCCTTTATTACAATGTGTCTGAATATTTATTTTAAGTAACCTAAATTCTACAAGAGAGAAATATTTCAAATATATTCAAAATAACTTGGATGAAAACTAATTTATCAGTTTCTTTTTATGGCTTTGGAGTTCTCAGAAATATTTTCATATACCAAAGATGATATAGATATCTCTGATTTGAACTGACTCCCAAGACACTGTGCTGAGCTGGATCTACCCCTCACCTGAGCAACACAGTAGATCTGACCCTGACTTCAAGACACTAGGTGAGGTTGCCCTTTACAACCTGTGTGGGAGGGGATCTGGGCCCAGGGTCATGAGAGAAGGAAAGCTGATGCTACTCCTCACTGGTTGCAATACTTGGAAGGGCAGACCCTGCACTTCTTCTGGGCAGTGTTAGAGCTTTCCCTGGTAGCAAAAACTGAACTTGCCCTGAAGACCTAAAAGGAGGAAAGCTGCCCCTGCCCCTTGCTGGGGCAGCATTGAATGAGCTGCTATGGTAGTGCTTGGAGAGCACACACTGGTAATATAGGCACAGAGAGTTGGCAAACTGGCCATCTCAGGTACCTACCAGGCCCAGATACAGGGCTTTGCGTTGGCTCACCTCAAGATCTGCCTCATCTATGATCTGTCTGCTGGAGTATGTGAAAGGACACGTCATTCACATTGAATGCTTCAGGATTTCCACAACACAGGTAACCAGTACATCCAAAAGGAATCCCAGTCAAGATCCATTATAGATACTTTACAGAAGCCAGAGGTTTTGAAACAGACCAATGACTCATTGCAATGAATATTTCCAAGTAAATACATATGGACAATCAGGCATACTGTGAGACATGCTGAGGTACTCTAAATGACCACATGTTTTTATCTTTTGTGTGTTTGTATTTTTATTTTTGTGTTTAATTTTCATTTTGGGCAGAAGGTTTCAAGAGAAAATGGTAGATAGGAATGGATCAGAAATGGGTAATTTTGGGATTCATAATGTGAGTTTCACAAAGAATCAATAAAAAGTTAAAAGAAAAAGAAATATTTGCTTATCCAAAGATAGCATTGAGTTGCCTGAAAATAGTTTTCCTCTTCACTCAGAACTTGAACTTCAAGAGTTTTATTTAGTATAATTTGGTTTTCTTTGTGGCTAACTCTTATCTGGTAACTCGAAAACTGAATATTCTAGAAATCAACACTTCATAGATAAAATTCTGTTACTTTCTGAGTAGTATGATGGTTCATCCCTTTTCTGTCCTGTATTTGATATGAAGTCACCTATGACTTATATGAACCCCATCCATATGCCAGTTGAGATATCTAGGCTGACAGATACACAAAGTTCAAAACTATCTGCAGATTCAGGAGATTCCCGAATCTCAAAATAGATCCACAGTGAATAGGAGGAGACTGACTTCTTAGTCTTAATCTTCACCCCTTCTATTTGTGTCAAGTTTTGGCTGTCATGTAAGTTGCACTTTAAGTATAACTGTCATTAGGTTTCCATTTTTTCTTTATTGATAATCAAAGTCTCCTACAATTTTACTTGAAAACAACTATTGTATACAAATAAATTACCTAGTCAAATTTGTCATTTGAATATACTAGTCTGCTTTCAGACCCTTCATCATTTGCTGATCAGTTTATGTGCCATTATATCAGTCATATAACTATATTCATAATTTGCCACAACCAAAATCCAAACAATATCTTTTAATAGTTAATTGGGGTTTTATTTCACCTTTGCGGCTATTTATATTATTATTTAATGTTAGTGAATTTGGTCATTTTATACTACATACTATGTAAAAATGAACTAAATGAAGACATCATTAAAAGATAATTTCAATTTGTTGATTACTATATTTGCTATGTGGTTCTATGATAATGTTCAATTTATTGTTATAAATAATATCAGAAGAGAACATAATGGACTATATCTGTGATATACCACTGGGGTGTAGAGCCAGGAGTATAAGCAGTTCAAGAATATTTTTGTTTATAAAGTAAGTTTATACATTACAGGGAGAGAAGAGAATGATAGAGGAGAAGGAGGAGGAGGAGGAGGAAGAGGAGGAAGCAGAGGACAAAGAGGATAAAAAGCAGATGGTAGAGAAGGAGGGATGGAAGTGGAACAGGAAGTGAAGAAGGAAAAGAAGAAGTAATAATGGAAATTAAATTAAAATTTTTCCTTTGGACTGAAAAAAAGGACTCAGTTGAATATTTTAATTGGAAAGTTTATAATTATTTTATCTTTGGAATCCTGAAAATATAACTTATTTAGAATTATCAGATTAATTACTTGTGGGGCTGTGGTTCACATGTGGCTTTGGGTTCCCTTGGGCTGACTTGTGGATCCAGCATGTCTGTTCCCCAGGCAGATGGAAGCATTCCTTAGGGAGTAGAAACATGGGAATTTGACTGAGTTCACTCCAGATGCACCAGGCAGACATCTGGCTATGAGAAGTCGCAGAACTCTGCTTCAGGCATGGGAAGATCTCAGTCTGAGGTCACACTGGGGCAGAGCTCTTGGGTCAGGGTGGGGGTCTCCTGGTTGAGCGGCTGGCAAAAGACCAGCTGGGAGGAGCAAGGGAGAGAAGCTCTGGTGCATCACAGGGTAGAGACTCACTTGGCTGGGTTACAGCTGGCTTGGCTAGCCTGCTTGAGTTGGTGGGCTCCTTGGCTAGAACACAGAGAGGTCCTCAGGTGGGAGATTAGGTGGCAGCTCATTAATTGAAGGCCCCCTCTACAGTTCTTCATGGTGGGCCCCAAGTACAAGAGGAAGTCCATGGTTTTAAAAGGTTTATTGTCATGGTGGAAAGTGGATAAGCTGTACGTCAGGTTGAGCCTGAGGTTAAATATCTATTGCAAGGAGGAGGGTCTGGGAAGGAATGCTTAATTGGCTATGCCCTCTGGCCTTTAGGTATCTCATGAATATAGAGATCTTTGGAGGCTATGAAGCCTGTAGTCATGCCCTCTACCTGTGCTATGTGACCGAAGGCCACAAACCTTTCTTTGGGAGGGGCTGTGGATGGCTGATGCTAAGTGAAAAGAACCAGGGCCCAGGAACAAGACTGAACTCCTACTGTTCCATTAGGGTCAGCAGGGTTCAAAGTAGACTCAACTGGGTACTCCACTGTCTCTCACGGCCCACTGCCCCACAATTACTGATAGAATGAAACTCACCCTGATTGTCAGGCAAATGAAAGCCACCTTAATGTGGCAGTCTTGATAATTGATTCTGAGAACCTGAGCCACAGTTGTACGTATGTAGCTAGTTCAGAGACAGTTTTATTATTGCTTGTTCCAGTATTACATTTCTCTGAAGTTGATCATTTAAGCATTTTCCTTCTTTAACCATTTGTCAGTCCAATGCTTAAAGAATTGGCCCTAGTGTGACTCAAGGTTGATTGTGGAAATACTCAGGAGCCCTAATAGGAACAATGAATTTGCATTAATTATAGTTCAGTGTCACCGGATAAATCTCATCCATTTCATACACTACCAATTACACTGTTTTCCACACCCAGTGTAAAACTCTTTTAGTTGAAAATATTAATAACTTCAGGACAACAAATTAAAATATTTAATCAGTTAAGAGACTTCCTCATCAGAAACGTTGAGCCTGCATAGTTAGATAACCCCAAATAAATATGGCAAATAAAACTGTCTCCATTTTAAACAGAAGATACTTGTAACAGAAGAGTATGTTGACTTTTAAATTATTTGAAAAGTAATTATTGAAACTAGAGAAAAAGATTTTTGCCTCTTAATAATGGCAGACAACGCTGTTATGTTTACCTTCTTGGTAGCGCATAAAACAAGCTGTGTCATTCAAGGAGAGCACAGGGAAAGCAAGTGGACAAATAACTCTAACACATGACTACCAATAGCTAGGTATTCCTTGAATATTGGTAATTAACTGTGCACTTGACAAACATGTAAAGAGCTTTGAGTAATTCACTAAGAAATCTGGCCAGCATTCATCATGATAACAGATTATCTACATTAACATCAGCGTGACATTGGATACAGGCTAAAATATGAATACTGAGCTCCCATGCAGGCAAGTATCATCAGTGACACATGACATAGATGTTTGTGGGAATGTGCCCACTTAAGCTGCATGAAAGATCATGCTATTGCTTACCCATGGCTGTTGAATCTGGGCTCATAGTTTATCTCTACTGTGAAATATGGAGTCCAACTTCATTTCAAAGACCTGTATTTAGCCCCTTAAAGAAAATAATGGAAAATTACTCTAAGATTTGATAAATAGTTTCCTATTTATAACAGATGAATGATGATGCCTTGTAGGTAACAAGTAGAAAAATTGAAAATGATATATAAATCAATAAAAGGGAACTCAGATTGTCTAGGTACATTTACTTAATGATCAACAGTCACTGAAAAGAAGTGAAGAGGACTCTTCACAATGCTCTACTGTGAGCAGGGTGAATGGCTGAAAAGATTTGAAGAATTCCCTCCAGAGCAGTGCTCCAAGCTCCCACTGTTCTTTCATCAGCACATGATCACTTATTAGATGTTTTCATAAAGGAAAATAAAAGCAGAAAATAAAACAAACGAATAAATAAACAAAACAAGGGAATAAAAATCAGCTCACTGTTTTTCTACCTTTGTTGAAAAATCCTTTGCACCATTGTGTGGCTCTCTCTGGAGTCTACCTCATTACTAGGGAGAAGCCAGGGCACATGTTTGTCAGCACAACATGGAATCAAACACATTATTTCTCCTCAGAGAGCTTTGTTGGAAGTCACAGGAGGATCTGCTCCATGACTAGCAGGTCTCAGACCCCTTAAAATGCCAGGTTTAGAAAGGGCAGGGAAGAATGGCACTAGCATTGACTTTGATATTGTATAGTTGTGAATTTTTGAAGCCTAGGAATGCACAGAAAGGTTTGTTTTTTGTTTTGTTTTGTTTTTTTTATAACTGTGCTTCCTGAGAGGTGTGTAGAGAAATTGTGCATACACACCCAGAAATCAATACAAAGCTGACTTAGCACACTTTTTTGAGTGCACTTACAGCTTCTGCAGTTGTGATTCTTTAACTTCTTGCCAGTTCTTTACTACCTTTGTATGGAATTCAGGTGGTATCTTGGGCAGCTAGCACTATTACCCACTGAGCCAACTCCTTGGACCTAGGAAGGAATTAAAAGTGTGCTTGAAGAAAAGAATTAGAATAGAACTCTCTGATTTTTTTGTAAGTCCAATGACTTGGCTCATGAAGTACTACAGATGATAGATTTAAGAATAATATTCAGTTAAAGAAATATTTTGTTAAGAATTAGTAAATTTTGTAAAGTCATTTTCTAAGGTAAAATTACATTTTGCTGTGGTTGAGCTTTATAGAAAGTTTCTTCACTTGCCATATTTATACTTTGATATTTTATTTATTTGTTTTGACATTTGACTGTAACTCATAATCATTGAAGGGGTTCTGATATTGCCATCCTCCAAACGACTGAACTTTATCTCCAGGCTAAATTGCTCAGTCTCTTCTGCAGAAATTGGAAATGAGACTACTATTCATTTACCATATTATTTTAGAATTTTTTCTAGGTACGTGCTCCTAACATTTGTGCTTAACTTGTGTTTATTTCATAATGTGAAAACATATAGTTTCTACTAGTATATGTATATAGTAGATGTTCAGAGCTTTGGCTTCAGAGATGTGGGTTCATGTTTTCTTTCTGAGGACAGGACACATGATTAGAATTACAACAATGAACATTCTCCCTGGTACTTTGTTTAGCAACATCTTTTATTCAACTCTCAACCATATACTCCAGATCATATGTTTCTTCTGTACACTATCAGGGCTCATTTGAAAACCATTAAGCCATTTCCTGCATTATTCTTACTAACATAGGAAACAGAAATTTTACTTAACCTTTGGAAAATTGTGAAATTATAATGAAGTATATTTTCCCTAGTGAAATTCTGTTTTGTGGTAAGCTTCTAATATTTATTATGTAGTAATCTCTCTCTCTCTCTCTCTCTCTCTCTCTCTCTCTCTCTCTCTCTCTCCCTGTCTGTCTCTAAATATATATATATATATATATATATATATATATATATTATACAATATACATATATATTGAACTATAATATTTACTACTACATATTACCTCATTTTAAATCATTTGTGTTAGATAAGCCATAGCCTTAATAAATATTAGGAGAATGCTGTTTATTTCTCAACTATTCAACAGAAATTCTGTGCTAAAAATCTTTTGGTTGTGTAAAAAATGGTAAAACTGCTTAGCGTTCGTTCCAAACACCACCATTTGACATGGAGGGTCTAACTAGGTGATCTCTTCAATATTATTTCTGATACTTCTGACGGAGATTCACATGGTTCCTTCTTTCTTTAAACCATAGCTACCGACACCTCAGTCATTGGTTTGTGGTGCTTCTTGTTGCTGCACACACACACTACTTCTACCATGATTAGAATTCCAAGAAGAGCTTTCTCATACATACACATGCACACTGCATTAGTAACCTCATCATGTACAAGACATTTCACTTTATGGAGCCCTTTCACATCCATTATTATTCAAGTTTCCCAGGAAAAATGAAAGATAATAAAAAGTAAAGAAAGGAAGTCAAAATCACAGGTCAAACAAACCAAGGCTACCCTAAGAAAGGAGACTTCAGTAAATATTATTTTCACATAGAAGTCAGAGGAGGGAATTTTTCGAGTCCAGGCATCCAGGCATGGCAGCTATGGAATGAAGGGCCAGAACTCTTGGTTTATCCATGTTACTTTGCTATGACTCTGTAAAAAACCTTTCACCTGGACAGGGATGACAATATGTAATGACACACAAGTCACAGAACCCAAAAGGCAGCAATGGTAAATGAGGTGCTCCTGATCTTAAAAATCTGTTGGGAAATGAATAGTTTACATATGTAGCTCAGTATACTATGGATAGGTGTTCTGTGTGATTTCTTTGCAATCACCCTCTCCATGCTGTCCTAATATTCCTGAGTTTTCATAGATTTTCATCTTCTATTTTTTAAAACTTCTCCAAAGATGTCATCTGGAAAGAGCTTATATGCCAATACCTTAGAAATGATGACCTCAACATTTCTATTAGGAATCAATGACAGACTGAAGAATACCTTCATAGAACAGGGTAGCTATCTGCAAGCTTTAAAAAGATGCTTCAGATGAAGTTCTGAGGACAAGAAGATAAATGGAGAGCTTCTTACTCTGTGTAAATGTCTAATTTTTAATAAATTAAGCTAATGAAGCATAATTGCATCTGATCTTCCATCTTGGGTCTTTTACCTTCAAAACAACTCAGACATCTGGCAATATTTGCTAGAGTGCTTTGCTTAGTATGTTTCAAGTCCTGGATTCATTTACTAGCACAGAATAAACAATAAATAATTGTACCACAGTAAGCTAAGCACTAGAGAAGTGGAGGCAAGATCATAAAGTCAAAGTCATCTTCATCTATAGTCTCAGGAAAGTTTGAGGACATCTAGGGCTATTTGAAACCCTATGTCTACAAAATAATAAAGTTGAAAAGCTACGTTTAAACTTATACTTCATTGAACATTCAAGATTCTCCAAAAACATTGCAATGTATATATTAGGTAGCTGGTCACCTTGTCAAAATTTAGTAAGCTTGTTGCACATTGGGACTTGACATCCCTTTATATTCAACAGCCTATATAAGCAGAAACTGGGACTTTAGGATTCCAACTTCGGCTCAGAGTAATATGACCTGAGTCCCATCTCCAGGATAAAAGAGCATGTAATATAATGAGCTGCTGATAGTGGAGGACTATCTAAATCTGGCAACAAATAAAATTACTGTCAAGTTGAAGTTTTTCTGATAAACATTCAAGACATATCATTGACATTGTTATCCACATTCAAACCACTAGAAACAGTTGACCTAAATAGGCCTGTAAAAAGCCTGAGTGAGACATAGTCCTACAGGAAGAACTACTTTTTCTAGACCTGTCTGAAAAGTGCAGAAGAGTAGCCTCTCGCACTTTGTGGTGGGTATATTTTCCTAGTCTCAAAAGACAAATTTTGCATATATACTAGACTATGTACTCTGTGTCTCCTGGAGTTATGTTATTATCATAATGTTGTTGTTGTTGTTTTCTATAAACCTACCTGAAGTGTGCATGAAAGTGGCCTCTCAAATATTTGGTCATTTTCCCTATTCTGAGATAACACATTTTCTTATCTCCAAAAGCATATGCTCTGTGTCTCCTGAATTTTCTCTATGGTGATGACAATAATATATGGAACAACGAAAGTCTGAACACACACTGGAAGCATATGACCATCATACTTCATCTAGTCCCCTTATAAGGAATTGATACTTTGACAGCATAAATCAAGCTCCATCAAGCTTCAGAGATACATGGGTATAAAGAGAAGTCCCTGACAGCTACCAGTCCTAAATTGTGTCTTCACTTAGGAGAATCTGACTAGAAAAGATGGGGATGAATTTGAAAATATCTTGAAGACTCTATTGGTGAATTTGAGGCAATACTGACTGTTGGAAAAATAGAAAAATGTGTTAACATCCTTCAGTGAAGTTGGTACATTAAAATTAGACTGGCAATGGAATATCGTGTCCATGATGATTTTATGTTTTGGCAGAATATTGTAATGCAATTTAGGGGAATGGAAAAAAAGCAGCATAAACGATCTGTTCTTTTTGTGAAGATTAATTGTATTAATTTTTATTTATGGTTTTGTTTGTAAGTTAAAGCTTGCAGGTTGACAGGCATATATACAGAGACCCAAACTCTGGTTTTCTGTAAGAGCAGCAAGTGCCCTTAAATGGCAATCCTTCTCTCAAGCCCCTACATTGTTCCCTAATAGAAAGGGACACAAAAATTTAGAATTGTCAGTGATTCAAAGTTAAAGTCAGGACATATTTGTTGAAATGTTATAAAGCAAGACTGGGAATCCAATTTGAGCAAACTGCAAGTCACAAAAGTCTTGAAAAGAATGGGCCATTAAATCATCCAAGCCAAATATCCTTTGATGCCCTCTCACCGTTATCACATATTTTACTGTGTTGCTTGCCAGTGCTTCATAAGTATACACTCTATTTTCCACTTTCTTTCATACCTTCCTAGAAATGAGGCTGTGTATGTAACCTTGAGTCCCAACTGTATTACAAGTGCTTCAGAACTACACCCCTTAAAACAATGCCAGCCAAGTCCCTCAAGATTAAGCCTTTATACATTTCTCTCAACACTATTCCTCCAATTAATCTACTAATTTCTCTGTAGTATACAGCTTTTTGTATGTCTTCATTTCTGTATGTTCTGTTCCTTCTGCCTTATGCTGGTTATTTTCTATTTTATTATTAGTTTGATATTGTCATATCTTGAACCCATATAATCTAATAAGGAGGTTTAGCTTTATAAAACTTATAAGTTCCCAAAAAACACTTCTTATTACAATGTGGGCTCACTTGTACCTTTCCCCTGTCACTTGAATCTTGATGCCATTTTTGGAAATGAGAGATTATATCATTAATGGGTATTCTTAGTGGATATCTGTCAAATTTTTTATTTTTGCTTATGTTTCATGAAAAGAAGCAAAAGAAAAATAATTTTACCCATAGAAAATACCTTAATCTTATTAAGTTGGAAAGTGGACCTACAACTCAAAGCTGTTTCATTATGTAGGCTCTGGTAAAAGGAAAAAGAATAAAGCTATGCAGAAATAGTAGTAAATTCTATTAGCAGGTGAATTTTCAGCTAGAGAATCTCCTGTTCGTTTCTCCCAAACAATCATCCATTATCATTGACTACGTTTTTATATTTTATCAATCCTTTGCATGCAAAATATATACAATCATATCTTTCTGAAATCTAGGAATCTATCTTGTACCCTTATTCAAAAGATTCTGGTGTATTGACATTGTAAAGAACTAAGATTTTATACTATGTACTGAGAAAAAATGCCAGAAATGATATTGCATGCTGTAGAAATGAGTGTTGTAACAGTTCTTCCTGTCCAGTGTTTTACTTCTATTGATCTGCATGTGTTCTGATTAGTCTTTCTTTACTCAATTAAAGGTGTTGTATTGTGTTGGTAGCTATAATTACTTTGTAGTCCACAGCTTATAAATGATCTGGTAACATCTGGGTGGGATTATGATAGAATTAGCAGAGAAACACACAACATATGGAGATTGTGAAGACAAAGAAAAACTTCATTTAAAGGAGATTCCGGTACTCTCTGTGGATCAAGCAGCCAGAGATAGCTTTGAAATTTTCCCAGTTGGAAAGTAATAATTGTGTTTAGGTTTGTTCTCATGGATCATTTAGACAGGTGTACCCTTGAAACAATAACTGAAGGAAAATGGCAACCAATGACAAAAAAGAGAAAGCATATATAATCACACCTTAGTGGTACCTAAGCATATAGAAGAAACACCAGATGATACAAGCTCCTGCATGATCAAATAAATAACTAAGGTGAAACAAGTTACATATCCTCATTTAAAAAACTTGCTCCAACACTTTTAGACCAGTGCTTATGAAGTAAACAGTAACATATTCTTCAAGTGCAAGCAAACACCAGCAGAATTAAGATTAAGTGCCTTAGTAATTTAAATGTATCTTGGCCTGTATATGACCATGATATAGATAAGTATGTCAAATGTAATTGACTCTATGATCCACAAAATTAGTGACAACTGGATATCTTCTGTAACTTGGGCCAGAAATAAATGGAATTCTGATTAATCAACGAATTAATCCAAGAATACAAGTGAACATATATGTCTTTACTATTTTATCCCAAGAAAGGAAACTGATTTGAATACATAATCCAATCTCTGATTACACAAATTTTTCCTTCCACTTCCTAATGATATGACAAAATACCAGACACAGCAATTAAAGGAAAGAAAGTGGTTAGTTACTCACATGATGGTCATGGCACTATTGAACCAATAGGCATGTTCCGCCAAGCCAATCATTATTGTTACTTAGAGGGTTTATTGCTGAGTAAGACTGATGACAACTTTATCTGCTAGTAGTTGCATAGTACCTTTCTGCACTACAAAATCTAGTCAATAGAGATGAAGTTTCATGGTAAGTAACAGCTTTATTTATCACATTTTATGAATCAGGTTTATGTCTGCAGGATTATGGTCTTACATTCAAGTTTTGGTGGATACCAAAGAACAGTGGCAATAGCCTGTCCAGTCCAGCACAATCAAGTGGGACCTCTAGACCCTGTGAAGAAGACTGAGATGCATGAGAAAATAAAAAGGCAAAGCAAGTCAAGAAGGTGGATCAAGCTGGCAAAGATTTTATTGTTCACACTGGTTATATACTCTAAAAACAGGATATGGGGAGGGGCAGGAAGGGAAAGGGGGCTTTGTAGGTAGAGGAAACTAGCTGTAGCTTTGGGGTGTAACTAGGTTATACCTCTTGTTCTGAATCGTGGAAAGGAAACAGATAGGAGAGCCAAGGGTGAGTGTTTGCCAAGAGTAAGGCCTTGCCATGGCTTCCCACAATAGCCTGTAATTCTTGGTGATCTATGAAATAAAGAACTATATTTTAAAACTTATTTTTTATTACAGGTTATTCTACACTCATCATAAGCTTTTGTCATATGGGTATTGTAAGGGAAATGCTGCTCAATGTATGGAAAATTGTGTCTCTACCCAGATCTGTATATTGAGTTCCAAACTTGATTGGCTGTATTGAAACTCATCCTGGACATCTTCAGGATCCTTGTTCAGAATGTCCAGGTTTTAGCTAAACTAATTTATCATAAATTGTTGGGCCTCATTTCCGTCCTGGTTTGCGTCTTGTGAACAAACCCGAGCCTGGTTCGAGTTTCTGCAGCATTATGGGAAAGCTAAGCCTGGCTCGAGTTTTAGATCTGCCTCAGTCATTTCCTTACAGAGGTGACTCAGGAAGACCTGTTTGGCCCTGTCTCTGTCCCTCTGTTGCTAATGTAGAGCTTTGCCATTGGCCCTGTCAGTCACCCCATACTCTCTGTTACCCTTCCCCACATCCTATGTCATCTCACACCACAAAAATCCCCCTCCCTATGCTCCGAGTTTATATAAGCAAGAGGCTGAAGAAATATAAAGTTGAGTTCATGCTCTGACAAGACTCCTGGCCCAGTGTGTTTCTTTTGGGCAGTCACCACTCAACATCCTACTCAGCCCCGGGGAGACCCAGCGGGACCAGGACTGCTCTCCTCTTGCCTGGACCTGCCAGCAAGGAGCAGACAATAAGTAAGCCTTTTTCTCTTCAATATAAACCAAACATTTCCTATCATTGCAAATTAGATTTTGGAATGTTGAAAATTTATATCAATTTGCATAACTTCCCAGATCAAAAACCTTTTTAGTAAGCCTCTTCATTAACCAGACTTTCCCAGAAGAAGGCAGGACAAAGAGTCTCTGAACACTAAGATCTCCACAGATGAGTTCTAGTTCCTTGTTGCCACATTGAAAATCACAATAACACAGTGCTTCCCCTTTCTTTTCCCCTTCCTTCCTTCCTTCCTTCCTTCCTTCCTTCCTTCCTTCCTTCCTTCCTTCCTCCCGTCACCTTTTACATAACGCACTACCCTTTAGAATTCTAGTTGGAAACAGTTTTAACTAATCTGGAGAAATTTTAACATTTCAAGAAAGAAGCATTTCAAGTATTTTTCTAAAATAATATAAAACAGCAGAAGATAGTTTTAGGCATACTGAAAAAGAAATAGATAAGACAAAAAATGCCACTCACCCCTCTAAAGATATGTCATGATAGCTCCAGATTTACCTTACCTTTGAGGACTGCCTGTTGCCCTTAGCAATCCCTAAAGCAAATACAAACAAAACAAATCCTTTCAGCATATCTTCATGAAGCTGTCTGGGATGTGACAAAACTTTGAGGAACTGTTTTGTGATAATAGTTTTTTACTTTATTGGTACTTCTCCAGAGAAGGTAGTGAATGGCTGCTTTCAAATACATAGAACTAGCAAAGACTGAAGTCAATAAAACCTTGCAGAATAATTGGAAAGGAAAGAAAAAGAGGGGCAAAAGAACATAAAAGGAATGAAAAGGAAAGTGGGACCTATAAACATAAAAGCCTGAGGAGGATATTTTGGGGGAATAGACAATGCAAATCAAAATAGGGAATAGTTATTGAAGGAGCAGGAGAGCAAATAAAGCAAGGAGATATACAATGCCTGTCATCAGTTTGCACATCCAGCTTAACACATCACACACCTTTTCAGCGTTCTTTGTGTATGAGTTCCTCCTGGTTACTGCTATGTTTATATTTTTTTGATAAAAATTCTCCCTGTCAGAAGAAATAATGGGTTGGTGGGCCTAAGTAGCAATGGGCAGTACATTCTATTTAAGAATGTGAAAAATAAGGATTGAGTTGTGTCAGTAAATAAAGCAATTTTATGTTGGGTATGCTTGGAAATAATTACTTAATGATGATAAATGACAAAAGACAATAAAATATCCTTCCAAAAGAGGAAAAATTGACAAGGTATCAGAGGTTAGAATTTGTTGAAGAAATTTGCACTTAATTTCAGGGCTTAATCCATGTACGGTGAGTATGCAATTAAGATGAATGAGAAATCATCTCCAAGCTCCTGGGATAACTCATTGTTGGAATGAAAGTGAACATCCAAAGGTTGGAAACAGCTACAGGCAGCGGAGAGCTTGACAGCTGCAGGCATCAAGCATTACTTCTGCTTTTCAAATGTACAAACATCTTAGAGGCATCTAGATATAATGTCTGTGAAATAGATGAGTGGATTATAAAACAAGAAAAACAAAAATGACTATTATTGCTAAGGTAGTTTAGTACAGCTAGGTCAACACAGGAAAATGGCCACTGACATCTATACAGACTCACTAAGATAGCTACTTAGAACTTAAATTGCAGTCCCTGGGGAGGCTACAACATGCTGACCGGTTCCAGTTACCATGGAAGAGTCATAATATGTAACAGAAAGAGAATTGGAATACAAAAGAAGAAAAATAATTTAGCTATTCATGTAGGCCATATGGTTCGGGATGCATATTGGAATACAGAATTGTAAGAGCTGGAACCAGTAGACTCAGTTCTTGAGTGTGGCGGCTTCAGCCCGTTTTATGACTTTGACTAAGTTTTATAACCTTCTAGTACATAGCACCCTCATCAGTAACACGAACAGCATCACTAAATGCTTTCTGAGGACTGCTCAGAGACACTATTATTTTCTATTCATGATAGCAGTCCCAATTATATGGTGCTGTGCACCTCCAAAATGTATTTATGTGATAATGTTTGTTCTTTCAAACAATCCGGTGTGGTAGCTTATATAGAAAGCACTATAGCTCATTTTAAAGATAAGGAAATGAAGGCTTAGGAAGGTAGGATGCCATTCTCAAGGTTGCTTAGCTAATTAGTATTAGAGCAAAGACAAGAAACATGAGTCGGCTATGCTTGTAAAGATATCACCTTATTCCTTTGAGACAAAAAAATGAGAAAAACATTTCTTTATGTGAATTTTCTTCAGTTGTTGTATATCAACAGAGAAGAGAGTTTATTTTAAAACATCATATTTCTTAAATGAGAAACTCATGAATGTACAAGAAAATATAGATAGAATTTTAAAAGAATGTTTAATACAATTTAAATATTTGTTTTTATATTTCAGATACTATTTACATACTATTATACTATTATACTATTTACATGATTTTCAACCCTCCTTCTCCCCTCCCATTTCTCTCATGTCCTTCAGACTCCCTCTTAAATTCATTACTTCTTAATAATTATTACCATATATAGGCATACAGTCATATACAATAATTATATATTTTATTTATGTGATATAGAATACATATGTGCCATATATGACATATACATACATGTATGTGTATATATCCAATGCATATAGGAATATATATACATATATAAATATAAATATAAACATATACACACACATATATATATATATAACACACACACACAAACACACACACATATATGTATAAAAAGCACTATATTTTTCAGCATATTTATGTTGAAGATGAATCTTGATAATGGAGTCTTCCTCTATTTATTGTGAGAGACACAGAGATAAGTCAAAGAAAATACTTACCAAATAGGGATTCTATAGTTCAATGAAATATAAGATACATCTAAAGGAAAATTTGTTACAACTCATGGCATTACAAAAAAAAAAAAAAAAAAAAAAACAACAACAACAAAAAAACAGCCAATAAAAATGCTAGTGTAGAGCCCAAGTTCAAGTGATACATCCAGAATACAACTCTTGCACCTAGAACAATGTATCATTGCAGGGAAGGTACAAAAAGATTGTTAAATCCATAGGAACAGGGAAAATTCTGTAAGATTATCTCCTAGGTAATGCCAGAGACAGAACACCCCTGAAGTCTCATTAACATGGCTATCTAAACTGACCTAAACAAGCACAACACCAACAGTCACCCTTATATGTAAGAGCTAAATACCTAGAAAGAGAACTACAAGAACCTAAAGAATAATGACAGCTGGGAAATAGTTTTCCTGAGAGTAGAGCAATTGTTTGTGCATTAATAGTAGTAATAAATAGTCAGCCCTGAAAACATACATGTAAGTAAGATTACATACATGGATTAAGTTACACTTATATATCTAGGTATATAATATTTAAAAGCTCTGGTGAATTTGAATGAAAACAAGGGACGGTACATGAAATATTTTGGGAAGAAGGAATGAAGGGTTAAATGATGTAATTACTTCAAAATATAAAATGGAATATAACAAATAATTTTACATATATATATATATGTCAGATATAAAAATTTCTGACAAAGGTTAAACTGAGTTTTTCTAGGTAGTCATCAAATGTTTTAGGATCTGATACTTGGTATTGGAAATAAAGTAGAATGTCTTGAAATTTGTTTGAACATATTAGAAAGATGATCAATTAGCAACATATACTTGTAAATATAGAAAATTAGACATCTCCAAAACAATGCATATCCTGGCCATCTCAAACTCAGCCTTGTTGTCCACATTTCCTTGCCATTCTTTTTTCATTTCCCCATTTTTATTTCTTGTCTCAATTTCTGCTTTCAACAGATCCAAGATAAGACACTAAATAGCTTGTGTTTAATGATCCATAACATCATATAGGAAAAACTATGAGAACAGAAGTATTTTAGTGAAATAAGGTATATTCTACCATAAAAGAATCCCCAAGAATTCTTATAGGGACATAAAATATAGTAGGTTCATAAAACTAGGTAATTCCATAAACATAATTCCCCTTCAGTTAATAATGTGAAAAACTACTGATGTGTTGGACAAGCCTATATTTGCTGACAAACATCTGTAACCCTAGCTATAAAACTCAGCATTATACAAGAAAAAAATTACTAAAGAGACCTGCATATGCCAACTCTGACACATACTGCATGCTAGAGTAGAGTTCATACTAGCAGCCAGAAATGCAGACCACAAAGACCAGAAGACCAAAGAGGAAACAGAAACTGAGGAGCAAAACACTTATCCAACAAAAACCAACCAAAAAAATCAGCACTTAGAACTATAGTCATCCCAAATCCAGATGCCTAGAACACAATTAACAACATTCAATGTTTTAAGACAGCATCAAAACCCAGCTATCTTACTACAAAAACTTCTGAATATTTTAAACACAGCTGAAGCAAAAGAAACTAAATTAAAACCAACTTTATAAAAATGATGGAGTTCTTAAGGATGAAATAAATAAATTCCTTAAGGAAATGAAGGAATACAGTGTGAGAAAACACATAAATCCCTTAAGAGAGCCAAGAAAAAAACAACAAGTTAAAGAAATGGATAAAACTGTTTAAAACCTGAAAATGGAAATAGGAAAAATAAAGTATTACTCATATAATTTTTAATAGTATGATGAGAATTGCAGGTAAATGGATAGGACTAAAAGAAATCATCTGAGTAAGGTAACCCAGACCCAGAAACAGAAGCATGGTATATACTTACATATAAGTAAATATCAACCATAAAGTAAAGGAAAATCATGCTATAATCCAGAGACCCAGGGAGGGAAAGTAACAAGGACAGTCAAGAGAGACCAATGGATTTCCCTGGGAAGTGTAAATAGAATAGATATCATGGGTGGACGAAGGGTGAGTCAAGGCAGGAGCAGGAGGGATCAGGTGAGGAAGAGTGTAAGAAGAGGGTACTGAGAGAGACAACTGGTATTGGGAGGCATTTCAGGGGCAAGGTAGAAACCTAGTGCAGTAGAAATTGCCAGGAATCTACAAAGGTGACCCTAGTGATGACTCCTAGTAATAGAGGATACAGAGAATGAACTGGTCATCTTCTAACTGGGAAAGGCTTCCAGAAGAGGGATTGGGACAGCAAACCAGTCACAGAACCTTTGGCCTTCAATGTGTTCTGCCTGCAAGATGTACTGGGGTAAATTTGACATAGAGCTTATGACAGTGTCCCAATAGGACAAAACAGCGACCAACAGATTGGGAAAGGATCTTTACCAATCCCACATCCGATAGAGGACTAATATCCAATATATACAAAGAACTCAAGATATTAGACTTTAGACAACCAAATAACCCTATTAAAAAATGGGGTACGGAGCTAAGCAAAGAATTCTCAATTGAGGAAATGCGAATGACTGAGAAGCACCTAAAAAAATGTTCAGCATCCTTGGTCATCAGGGAAATGCAAATCAAAACAACCCTGAGATTCCACCTCACACCAGTCAGAATGGCTAAAATCAAAAACTCAGGTGATAGCAGATGCTAGTGAGGATATGGAGAAAGAGGAACACTCCTCCTTGTTGGTCGGATTGCAAGATGGTGCAACCACTATGGAAAACAGTGTGGCGGTTCCTCAGAAAATTGGACATATCACTACCTAAGGACCCAGCTATACCACTCCTGGGAATATACACAGAAGATGCTCTAAGACATAACAAGGACATATGCTCCACTATGTTCATAGCAGCTTTATTTATAATAGCCAGAAACTGGAAAGAACCCAGATGCCCTTCAACAGAGGAATGGATACAAGAAATATGGTACATTTATACAATGGAATATTATTCAGCTATTAAAAATAATGAGTTTAATAAATTCTTATGTAAATGGATGGAACTAGAAAATATCATCCTGAGTGAAGTAACCCAATCACAAAAGAACATACATGGTATTCACTCACTGATTATTGGATTTTAGCCCAGAAGCTTGAAATACCCAAGATTCAACTCACAGACCACATAAAGCTCATGAAGAATGACGACCAAGTAGGGAGGGCTTCAGTCCTTCTTAGAAGGAGTAACAAAATACTCAAGGGAGCAAATATGGAGACACAGTGCAGGACAGAAACTGAAGGAGGGGCTGTCTACAGACCATTCCACCTGGATATCCATCCCATGTGCAGTTACCAAAGGTAGACGTTGATGTGAATGTCAGGATGTACATGCTGACAGGAGCCTGATATAGCTGTCTCCTTAGAGGTCTGCAAGAGTCTGACATACTCAGAGGCAGATGCTCACAGCTAACCATCAAACTGATCATGGGGTTCCCAATGGAGAAGATAGAGTGAAGGCTGAAGGAGTTGAAAGGATTCGTGACACCATGAGGAAAGCAACAATACCAACCAATCAGAGCCCCCAGAGTCTAGACCACCAGCCTGGGAGCACTTAGGGAGGGACCCATGGCTCCAGCTATATATGCAAGGGAGCTATATATAAGTAGGAGAAGAGATCCTTGGTCCCATGAAGGCTGGGCGTCGTGGGGGGATATTCGAAGGTAGGGAGGTGAGATACGGGGGAAGGTGGGTGGGGGTAAACCAACGTGGAGGCAGGAGGAGGGAGGAAGGGATAGTGAGTTTCTGGGAGGGAGGGGGGAAATGGGGTAAGGAGAGAACATCTGAAATGTAAATAGAATTTCCAATAAAAAAAAAGAACTTATACAAGTGGGATCAAGAGCTATCTATGATTTTTTGTGTGTGTGTTTTTGAAACCATTTTTCTCCTAATGGTTTGTTTCCTCCAGTCTTGATGTGAGGAGACATATCTAGTCTTACTGTAACTTGATATTCCTTATTTAGTTCAAATACTGGAAGGGGGAGGTCTGATGTTTTGGGAAGGAAAGCAGAAGTGCATCTTGGAGAGAGAGGAGGTAGGGAGGGGAAGGTCTAGGTGAAGAGGAAGTAAGGAAAATTGGGATGTAACATATGAAAAATGAACAAATAAAAAAGAAAGAAAAGAACTCATGAAAGAAACCACAACAAAAAGAGTGATTAACATGTGATATAACAATGTACTATTAATATTTATGTCAATGTGTACAAATCAAAATTTAAAACTACAGTCGAAACACTTGAAACACAACTAACGCAAAACTGGTATGGAGCCAATAGTTCATGTTGTTACACAAAATACAATAAGAAGGACAGTGAGCTAGGTTTAGAGTGCTCCTTGTCTGACTCTTACTATCATAAGAGTTATAATATGTTTTCCTTCTCTGAACAAAAACAACTTCCACATGATGATATTGGAGAAGATGTTTCTAGAAAGAAACAACTTTGAAAATTCTTTAGAAATAACAAATATTGTGTCAATGTGGATCAGGAAATTTCACAAAGTCCTACCCTTAGAGAAAAGTTCCCTCACTGCATAGTTATGCAATGCCAAGTTATTTTCTCTAAACACATGCACATGCAGCAACCTTAAGTGCACTATGTAGTTTGTGTTTCTAAATTTGTGTGCATACAAGAAAAATAATAATTAAAGTGTAACAGGTCATCAATTTGAGAAGTAGGAGACATACAGGAGGCATTTGGAAGTACACAGTACACAGAAGAAAGTTTCAAAAGTGTGTGTGTGTGTGTGTTTAGTATCCCTCTTTCTCACTTTTCTCCCTTGACAGAGGTTGGCTTTTATTGTCTGTACAAGGACTTCTTCTTTCCTGGCTTAGAACTCATCCTGCAAGCAAGTCTAGTTTAATAAGGTACCCAAGAGATATTCCTGCATCCCTGTCTCTATCACTGGGATTATAAATCATCCAATCATGTCTTGTTTTTACTTATTTTTTTTAAATGAGGCTTCTGAAGTTAGAACTCAAATCCTCTTGCTTTCAAGGCAAATACCTTACTGACTAAGCTACTTCTCTAGTCCAATGTTGACATTTGAGGCTACACAGCATTTGTGAGAAAACTGTCAATAACAAGCATCAGTTGCTTCTACCTCCAATATGTATGTAGCCACTTTTCAGTTACATGTCTTCAAACCTATTGCAATGTTGCATTAGAGACAGCTCCATTATTTAAAATTAGGGTAAACCCTTCTCAAAAAGTGTTACATAATACCACTTTGGGTGAATTAATATGATGATTGCTTCTGCAAATGAATGACTTTATCCTTTCTATATTAAAATCTGTTCTGAGGGTGATGTTAACTTGTAGGAAAAGGACTCATGCTTAAATTGTAGGGGGTTGTTCAGACAAAAGAGACACTGAAATCAGAATTCAGGGTAAAGGTTAGAGTGGGTGCCTACATTTCCTTTTAGTATCTTAGAAACAGAGTTCATTTTCAGGGCCAACTGTGCTGTAGATAAAGATACAGGAAGCATCAGACAGAGGAGCCTTCTGTAAAGATCTTATATCTCCTCTCCACCTGATCTAAACTTCATCAGTATATATTCACACAGATAAGTAACTAGTGGAAATCTTTGCTTTCACACAGCATCCTGACTGATGGGGAAGACCTAACAAACTCTTCTAAGTCAGAAAAATGAGAAAAACACATAAAATACCTTATGGCCCTTGATGATGTCATGTCAGCCAGGTATCAGTTTTCCTCTCCATATATCTTGCTCTTTGACTTTTTCTTCCAGGAATAGTACTATAACAGCAAGGCCCTTGATGCCCAGCACCATTGCATTTTATCATTATAGTGATCTTGCAAATTATTTCCATTTTCTCCATTTTATAGCCGGAAAAACTTAAGACTTATGTAAAGTGACTTGAACATATTTCTAACATATGGCTCAATTGGAATTTAACCTAAGTGTCTCCGAAATTTAGGTTAGGATTGATTGCACAAGCATCTTGAAAATTAATTAATTTCCATGTTCACCATATGTGGTATTATGCACTTTGAAGATACATTGTCAAACTACAGTTGTGCCTTATAGAAAGATTTTCCACGGAAATTATCTTTTTAAATAGCAAGATCCTATAATAATTACAGTGGAGGCTATCTTAACATTTTTTTCAAAATCTAGACATTTATTTCACTTGGAGGGAATTTGCCTAATGCATAGAAGGATCAAGGTTCTATCCCACGGACAATAAAATGAGAATAATGACATGATTCTCTGGTAAATTGATGAAACCAGGTGTCTGATATAGAAAAAAAAAAAAAAAAAGCTAAGGCAATATCATGGACCTGATGTACATGTGTGTTAGAGCCTTCTGCACTGAAAGCACCGGCATATCTACTCAGAGTCTTAGAACAATATTCTTTCAGAAGATGGTACCCGTGGTGAAAAGCTCCTCATATTTTTGTAAGAAATGAGTTGGGTGGGAAGAGAAAAGCTCTTAGAAATGAAGTGTGTTTTCTAGGTTTCTGCTGTTGGTGATGTTTGGTTGGTTTGGTTTGGACTGCATAATGTTTGTATTCCTAGATTATATTACAGCCTAAATGCTGTAGAAAAAGACATGATTGTCCTTGTCATTTTTCTGTCTTCCTTATAGGATCTTGGTTGAACTCCAAATTGTGTGTTAAAATGTGCACTGCAGTTTGTTGGATTTATTTTCACTGTTGTGTAAGATGTGCTAACAAATGGAAGTCTCATTTTTAATGTTAGTTCTCATAGGGACTTCCTCTTATCTCTTGGTTTTATGTTAATCTATTACATCGGTCTTTTTACTCCTATGCCTATGATACTTTTGTTTCTATTTGCTGTCTCTGTCCTCTGTTGTGTTTTGTTACTGAAGTAAAGATCCCAAGTACCTAAATTATATTGAACTTCAGACACTCTCAGTCTCCCCACCTCACTTTCTTTCTGTGTGTGCACACGGTTGTGTGTGGGGGTGGGGGTGCACATGTACAATGTAGGTAACCTCTGATCCTTCGTATACTGGCACATGTAAAAGTCTGATACAACCCTTCATATTGTTCTGCCACATTCTATGTTTTGATTGAGATTGAGCCTTTCATTAGACTAGAACTGTGTCAAGCTGGTTAAGCTAGCTGGCCAATGAGCTCTCATGGGTGTGCTTGTCTCTGCTTCCCATTTCGGGATGATGGACAGATTCTACCAACTCAGCCTTTCATATTGTTTTCTAGGTATCTAAACTCAAGTGTTCACATTTTGTTTTTCCAACTGAACACTGTCCACAGGTCATTATATTTTGAGTAATCTCCCTAATGTATTGTTTATGCCTTCAAGGCCCAGACTTATGGAGGTCCTCCATCATTTGATCTTAAATTCGTACCATGGAAGAAAATGTGCCTGGTATTAACCCAAAAGAACCAACATGCTTTGCTCTTGTTCAATTTGTGGCTAAAACAAGACACATGGGCCAATCCTATTTCATGTTGGCAAAGAAACACCTAGAACATAAAAACTGCCCAGTGCATGCCAGAGCTGCTTACCTCCTCAGCAAAGTCTTTTCACCAACATACTGGTGGTATCTTGCTCATAACAGTGCTGAATGCAGGCAGAGAAGTGAGCAATGTCTTCATAGATGCTCATGCAGTCTCTAAGTATCTACTGTTGTCAGAACATCTTCCAAGGATTGAGTCATAGGGTATGCTACCTTGCCAGGCCCTCAGCACTTTGCACAGTGCTCTGCATGTCTATTTATTCAATAAATATTTGTTGAATTGAATTGAATAGCATGGCAGCAGCATGGCTAAGACCAGCCCCCAGTAGCATCCCAAGCTCATGTAGGTTTATCAGTTCTCTTTCTCTTTCCAAACACCAATGCACTCCACTAAGCATCCCTCAGCTGTGAGTCTCTATTTTGGTAAACTGATTGACCTTAATGTAAATGTTTCCAGCCACATGAAATACATTGTGGAATGCACACCAGCAGTCACAGCTGACTGCTAACTGCCATCACAGAATGGCATGCAATTTATCCCTCCACAGCCCCCCCTGAACACACACAAACACACATACACACACACACCCACACCCACACACACACACAAATAATGATTTTATAAGAAACCTTCTGTCAAAATACAGGGCATCAAATTTTAATAACTTATACAAAATAGAAGAGAAGGGTATGACAAATATTTCAGCAAGGATGTGCTTTCCTCTAGGAAGTAGCTCACATGAGATTATCAGATATCATGCTTGATGTCACTTACTTATTAAAGCGTGTGACCAACTGGTGGGGAACTCAATTAGGCAAAGGGCACTGGATTGGGGTATTTTCCTCTCTACTAGTGTTACACTTAAAGACTTTCAACACCTGACCTACTTTTCTGGGCATTCGTTTTGTATCTCTTAAATGGAGAGAATAATGTCAGTATATTCTCTTTCCAGAAGCTGGTGAGAGGACTAACCTGTGTAAAAAGCACAAAGTTTCTATGAACTAGGTTGTTTTACAAATATCAAGGAACACATGTAAAAATATTTTATTTTCATCCTCCACACAGTCTTTGCTTGCTTTTCAGTATTTACTCGGAGCCATGGTTCTGCCATGATTTTGTCAATTTAATGACCAAAGGTCATGTTTAAGGAATGACTAAGAAGGACAGGAAAGTTATTGGCTGTCTGCAGCCAGATTCTGGTTAACATTTATGCTATGCTTAACCACAAAGGTTTTAAAACTTAGTTAGGTTCTTCTTATTCCACAAAATAACTGTAACTTAGAATGTATAGAGATGAGAAGGTATTAATGAAGAGCTATTGTATCCAGAAACAGAGATCTTAATTAAACAACAAAGCAAGATATTGTGTTCCAATTTCCAGAGGTCTGCAGAACAGTGACAAAAAGTGCTAGAAATATTTATTGGAGCTCGTGGAGAAGCGGACTGCTAACTGCCATTTTCGATGTTACAGCCCAATCCTTTCCAACAGAGATGAGCCTCTGAAGCTCATCCATGTTGTACCTTGCTTTCCTGTCATGCTATCCTGCAAGGTGAAGCCATTCTTCTGTTAACATCATTACGCATCTCCAAGTGAACACTTTGCTTCTATATAAAGACGCAGTTGTTCAAAGTGTCATATCCACATGTGTTACCAATTCACTTATTGTGAATCCTCACTTCATTTCCTATGCTGACATTCCTTCTGACTCTCTATAGTTAGATCAACTGAATTCAAGTCCAATAAATTACTTCAGGTCTCAAAATTTGCACACAATATATTTTTTTCAGTCATTTGTGGTGACATAGACCAAAGCTTTTTTAGTGGGTGAGTATTATTATCAGTAGTAGTAATAGTACTACTAGTAGTAGTACTACTACTAGTAGTAGTAGTAGTATCATCATTCTTCTTCTTTGTCTTCATCATCATCACCATCATTGTCTTCATCATCATCATCATCACCATTATCATCATCATCCTTATTTTGAGGCAGGGTTACTCTACTATATAGCCCTGGATAACCTGCTATTCAAGCCAAGTTAACCTCAAATTCTCTGATATTTGCCTGTTTTCTTATTCAGAGTACTGGAAATAAAGATGTATGCTTCCATATCTAGCTTTCTAGTGGCTTTAGTTGCTTGACTGTTTTTTGATAACATCCTATGCATTCATGTTGAAAGTGTCAACTTCATGGGCAAGCTGAATATTTACAGTTCTCTGAACACAGGCCAAAAACTAAAGAGGAGCTAAATTATGCAGATTAAAGCCAGAGAGAATTTAGGAGAAAACAGAGACATCAAAAATGAAATCAACAGAGAAAAAGTTATATTGCGAGGTGATTTTAAACAGAGACCAAGACAGCATAAGAAGGAAGATGGCAGGGCAGAAGTGACTACATCAAAGATGCCTGAAAATGTTTAGAATCCTCTTGAGTTATGCGATTAATATTTATGATTGAGTTATTATAGGAGACATTTCATAAAGCCATACCACAAGTGTCTCCTGCAACAGTCAAAAAACAGTTGCTTTTAAATTTCTCTTCCTTATATATGTACTTTATGACAAGCTCAAATATTCCAAAATGGTCTCAAACGCAATATGTACCTAGGCAAACTTGAACTTCTAATTCTCCTCCCTGCATTTTCGGAATGCTTGGATTACATGCATGTGCCAAATCACCTGGTATCTTTGTTGCTAGGGATAGAACTTGGGGCCTTATGCATTCTAGGTCAGCACTCTACAGCTAAGGTACATCCACATCTATTTTTTTAAATCGCAGTTTTATAGGCATAAATTTCTTTAACTTGAAATACTAAATTACTAAACACTGGCTATTAAGCTTTTTATGTTAAAGACTGAATATTTGTAATACAGAATACAATTTCAACTTTCACCCCTTCTTCATCATGCATTTCTTTGCCTTTCCAGTTCCTTTCACCCCTTTCCTTCCCCACCCCCGTCTTTGCTCTCCTCCTTCCCATTTCCTTAATCTTCTCCTTTTCCTTATGTTTCTCCTTTCTTCATCATCCTTTCCACTTCTCTGATTTTGTTTAATCCTGACAAGTCATTATTATTTTTTTTCCAGTCAGTCCAAGTAACTATCATTTTTTTCCTCAATAAGGCTTCTAATAATTTATTCTTATCCAATTTTAACAAATGTACTAACAACAAGATAAATTCCTATTCTTCCATTGGTTGTCCTGCCATTACTTCCTATCTGTTGCCTATGTGTTAAACTACATTGTGGTAACATCCTAATTTAGAATGCTTCATGTTTTGAAGAGGTGGCAGAGGATTCATTGATAATTTCATAATTCCTTTTGCTTCATCATTCCTATATAAAAGTAGAAGGCAGAAAAAAATAACAAAATGAAAATGGGAAGAGGAGAGTAAAGATAGAAATAAAGTGCAGAAGCAATGTTTATGGATATGCATTGCTTAAGGAAAAGATTAGACCATTTAACCACAAGGAACATTTCACCATTTGACAATACTTAAAAATAAAGACAATCATTAACATTTGTAAATCAAAACTGTGGGCTGGAAAAGTGATTACAGGATAAAGATGCATAACAGTCAAGAAGCCTTGAGACTGTCATTATTGATTTATTATATATGAATGTCATGGTGACCAACTCTTCTACTCAAAATAGTTATTGGAGCACATTAAGTTGAAACTAGAGAAAATTAAATGAATCAAGGATAGGATACCTTAGTCCCACTACCAATGTTTTAAATGTTTTTCACCAAAGAGAAGAAATACACAGAGCACCATCATGACATACAGCCCACTGGGTAGGGCCACTATAATGCACAGGGTTTTACTGTCAAAGATTATGTTTTTTTCTGTGTTTTCTGAATGCTACCACTGTATATTTGCTATGATTTTCTGTCATTATTCAAAGAAAACAATTTTGTAGACAAAATATGCCAATCAGTATTTGACTGTTTTAACTATAAGGGTAACAGATTTCACGCCATCCAGGTCCAAGTCTTGGTAGACCTCTGAAGTAATTGGTGAAATTTATGGACACAGCTGGTTTGCAGCTGTAAAATCCTGTATTTTTTAATGCATAATGGCATCTGTGCCTGCTAATTGGATACTTAGGCATACACACATAAATTTCCAGGGAATTAGAAAGGTGTATTTCTTGGATGCTGTCCACAGCCTGCCATTTTGAGAATCATGGCTCAGATTCACTTCTCTTCCTTGTTATTCTTGCAGAGAGGGTGGAAACTAAGCCCTCACCTTGGCATAAATACTGCCTGTTGGGGAACATCTTTCTTTCAGTTTTGATTCTTTCATTCTCTGTGCTGAGAAAATCTCTGTGTGTTGTGGGAGCTGATTGCCTAAGTAAGTGTGGGCTCTGTGACCAACGTGCAGGGCTTGTAAGAACAAGAATCTGGAAAATACAGCTCTGTTTCTTAGTTCTGAGACCACAAAGAAGTAGTTGGGATTAGGCCTGGTCCAGCTAGCATCTCTGTACTCTGATGGTGCAGTCTGATTTTCAAAGCCATTCCAATAATACTATAAAGTTTTGTTATGCTTCAAGTATATGGAACCTTTATTAAATTTGTTCTCATAAGTATTGTGAGCCCTAGAAAGGGTGATTTGGGCCCCAGAGGTTAGCCCTTTCTCCTTGGGGCAGATTGCATTCTGATTCTTCCATACACTAGTAATTTCCACCAGAAAGGCTGCTAACATCAAGTTGATGATTACAGGCCACAGTCACAAGTTAAAAAGGGCCCAATCACTCTGATCTGCTCTAAAGTCTATACCAGCTATTTGAGAAGAAAAGGAACACGAGAAATTAAAATACCTAGCTGTAGGTGTATTCATTTTAATGTAAGTACTACATGAAACATGAGTGGAAAGAGAGAAAATGGTCTTGGTTTTTAACACATTTAGAAGGGAAATATCTGGCTGTAACTTAAGGGGACTTTTCACCTCAAGGGTGAGGCTTAACCTACATCTGGACTTATGTACAATGTTCATATTCAGTTATTTATAGGTTTTATTTTGTTTCTTTCACAGTACTGTCTCCCAGATGGCAGACACGGTTTATGCCCATCTAGTCTATTGCTCGCTTGTACTGCTCTTTTCTCTTCTCCAGTTCATATGGTCTGATCATTTAATTTGGCTGATGGGTTGCCATGAATAGGGTCATGATACTTTCTACTGGCACTCCCTTAAAAGATTCAAGTTGGAATCAATGTTTTTGGCCTTTGTTATTCAACAGAGAAAAGGAGAAAGGATCATTTTTGTAACAAGGGATTGCTTGGTAGTCCTTGGAAACATTGACTCTGGCTTTGACCTAATCTAGAATTGACAACATAAATCAGCTCAGTTTGTTATCCTAATATTGAATATGTAAAATACAAACTTCTGGAAGAATTATCTGGAGCCTACACAAACCAACACATATTTTAAAACTGTAGAATCATAATGCTTACTGTGAGGATAAAAATAATCTTATTAATAAATACTATCTCTGAACTGGCACAAATACATTTCAAAAGCCTATAGGTGATAAATTCTTTTCTTACCCATAATTAACACATTCAGTAGAAAACTATAGTTTATTTATACCAAACAAAATTAAAATGCAGAGTAAGATATCAAGCTAACAATATATAATAAATACTATGGAAACTCAGTAGCTAGTTTGGGTTCTATCCAGAATGTTTGTTACAGGAAGCAAAAACCAAAAAGTTTGCAGAGTGCAAGAAGGAGGTCTGGAAACAATACAATGAGAAGATCATTCCAGAAAAGTAGAAGTTGAACATAATTACAAGACATACTGTGGAGCTGAAGTGATTGACAGTATACCTCCCTTTCAGATGATGCAGAGAACATTTGAGAGCTTGCACACAGCATCCGTCCTGTTTTCTTTCCTAAATCAATTCTTCAGCTTTTGTAACTACCTATCTTCCCAGGCTCCTCGTAAATATGAACATTGACATCTGCTGCGGTCATGACCCATGTAACCCCAAATCCCATGGCCTTTAGTGCTGAGGTTGTCTTTTATAGCTAAGAGGTGAGAGAAAAATAGCTGTTGATTTCAAGGAGAGGAATTCTGCCTTATAGTGTTCAGACTGTTGTTTGGGAATTTAACATTTTCTTTTCATTCTCTTTCAGAGCCATCAATTGCCTTATACAGACATTGAATTCACTTACAAAGTTAAAACAGAAAAATAAAATGGAATGCAATGATCAGGAAATTCCATTTTTCCTCTCTCCCTTTCATCATTTTGTTGAATGTGTGCAAAGCTATATGAAGTTATTCATTTGTACCCAAACAGGAATATAGGATTTGCCATATTGGATCAGTCCATTGGTCTATCAATGTTGTATTCGTACTGCCTCTGGCACCAGATGATACATGGTGCACCAGAGGAGAGTGAGCTCCTCGAATACCCACAAGGCAGCAAGTCAATTGTGCAGTGCAATATATGGGGTGAAAGTTTTTACTACTTGGGATAGGGCTACATGAATGAGAGGAAATTTGAAGATGTCTGAATAAGACAAGGACTGCATCATTTGGGGACAGAATCAGATTGCTCTTACCTATAGAAATTGTGCCCAGTGAATTCCTCCTCACTTTCAATTATCAGAACTATCATTTGTCTCACAATAATAAACTTCAGTAGTCGTGCTAAAAAGCCACATTCTGGAAAGATAAAGATAGGGCTGTATGATAGCAGACATATAGCTGTTTATCTCTGGTAAATGCAAGTAAGCAGCTAGAGATGAAATTTAAGGGAATTCTTCACCATTTGACCATGGTAATTCTATATAAGACCCACAGTCTGCTCAGTTCTGTGGGTTATTTGCTCCTTCCCTAAATTATTTGGAGCATAGTGTTCTCAGTGGATGCCCACTTAGTCTAAGCATGACTGTAGAATTGAGGCACCATGCATAATCACTGGGCAAGGGATGAGAGAATTGTGTTACAGTTGACACTGAGGTGATGGACACAATTTGTTAAGTCAGAAACAAGTCTAACTGATAGGAAATGGAACAGACACGGTGCTGATATTTTCTTCCTAGAGGACAAATGAACAAATTACAAAATAAGTAATATAGCAATCCTCAGAATCTTACAATTGTGTTATGTAAAACATAGTTTGTGGTTTAAGAGATGGTTCAGTGGTCAGACTTGTTGTGTAAACATGAGGATTGAGGTTTGTGTTCTAGTATCATTGTAAAAGCTAGACGTGGTAGTAAGCACTACTGTGAACCAAGCACAGAAAATGATAAAGACTGAAGGATTGGGGGCTGGAGAGATGTCTCAGTGGTTAAGAGCACTGACTGTTCTTCCAGGGGTCCTGAGTTCAATCCCCAGCAACCACATGGGGGCTCACAACCATCTGCAATGGTATCCAATGCCCTCTTCTGGTGTGTGTGAAGATAGCGACAGTGTACTCACATATATAAAATAAATAATTCTTAAAAAATACTAAAGGATTGCTGGGATATGCTGGTTACTAGTATAACTGAAAAAATATAAGCTCTGGATTCAGTGAGAGAATCTGCCTAAAAAGAGGTAGGCAGAGACTAATAGAGAAGGACACTAAGCATCCACATCTGGCCTTCACAAATGTTTGGTATGCACTTGTGCCTATACACCACACACACGCACACACATAACACAATAAATGAAGTAAAAGATATTCTTAATATTAGCAGTCAAATTGCATAATGGGGACAGTGTTTAATACAGAAGGTAGTGTTCTGATCAAAATAGTAATTTTGCCTTTTTATTTCTGGTTTGAGTAGTGATTCTTAACTATAACACTTGTACTATAAAGTGCTAAATATGTCTATTGTACTGATGGCTAGACAATCTACACACTCATTCAGGGTCAAAGAAACATGGACCTGCAAGGTCTTTGTTTGAAAACCAGTGAAGTGTTACTGCTAAAGACATTGAAATATAGAAGTTTAAAAGTTTTGTTTAAGGGTCTATGTTTTTTAAGGGTCTATGTTGTTTAAGGGTCTAGTTTTGTTTAAGGGTTGATGTTGTGATTTTTAAATTTATTTTTAAATGACATTCTTGAATGATAATTTTAAACATTATAATGTGTTTTATTGTTCACCTTAGTATTCTATAGTTCAAGGTTTAAGCACTAGTAAAGAAACATTTAAGTTGCATCTGGAACTAACAACCCTGGACCTTCTATACTCCAAACTCATTTGTTCACACAAACGTGGTTCTCATCAGTGGTGGAGACACCATCAAATGAAACTATCAACTATTTGTAGTTCAACAAGTAGGATACTTGTATGTCTGCTCTGGCTTGATGAGAAATGGAAGGGATAAGTACTGTGTGTGACCTTGACTTCTCTTTCTTCTACAGTATCAGTTTTAAGGTAACTGTTTAGATAATTTACAAGTTATTACCTTGAATAATGAAGGATATTTGAGAGGCCTTTAATTGTCTAACACTACTACATAGAAATAAAGTTCATTCAAGGTAGAGCCATTCCTTGTTCAGAAGACAGTGTGGCCTTTCCCATTAGGTCATTGTTCTAGCACCAAAACCATGATTTTTTTTTTATTCTAGTAAATATCATATTACCTTGGGTTTTTAAAAATAGTACGCTCTTAGTAAATTATGCATTTTATTTTATTTTACCTTTTGGGGAGGCATTTCATACATGAGTGCTGTATTTAGATCATTTCTGTCCGACCTCTGCTCTTCTTATTCCTCCAATGTCCCACCTACTGCTTATCAAATTGGTAAGATTTTATTTATGTATATGGTATAGAGGCATACCATTTGTTGAATGTATTTAGTGTTGTTCCCATGTACTTGTTCAAGGATGACCATCAGGGTAAGACTGATTGCTCCTTTTTCATCAGCCAAAACTTCACTGCGGGTCTTCATCTAGGAGGAGGGCCCTTTAAGATTTCCTATGTCTACTCCGGGCTGCCATGACAACTAGTAGCACGGTACTCTGGTACTCTGACTTGGCATGACAACTGGTTTAGGTAATGATACTATTGAGATTTCATGAGTGCAGCTTCTCTGTGATATCTAAAAGGTACAATGTCATAACAGAATTACTGATCAACTAGTTGGTACAACCATTCTGTCTCATTTTCTTTGATGTACCCTGAGCTTATATTTAGGGGTTGTGGTGGTGAGTACCAGTTGAGAGTGGGCACCCATTTTGAGTGCTTTAATTGTAAACAATTCTTAGCAGCTTTGGAAACAATACATACTGAGAATGTGTGAATCACTTGTATCCTTTTTGTGTTGCTCATTTGAGTTACTGTTATAAAACACAAGTCCAAAGGAACATCTTTAGGATTCAGGATAACACTAGAACATTAATTCAAATATTGGGCAACCTTTTAAGAAAAAAAAAAATCTGTTAAACTTAGCTAGCTGTATCCACATAGCCCTAGGTATAGCCATGGCATTGTAGAATCCTGATATTTATGAGATTCAGTTTGTGTTTGACTATGTGATATAAGACACCCTTTGTATCTATTATTTATTTAATTTCTATAATGTTCTGAATTTATATCTAAGTCATTTAAATATAAAATTTCCTTTCCTATGAGTCTAGACTATATCTGAAAGTTATTTTTGTATTATGAGATAATATTAAATTAACAGCAAAGGGAAAAGTTTAATAAAATATAAGTAGCCTGTTTGAATATTCTCCTGTAATAATAATCTTGATATATAAACATAAGAGAGTAAGTCTTCAGTCTACTTGGGCAGGTAAGTATATCTGTTTGGAACAGTAAGCATTTTCTACAGACCAAGTCACAAAGATACAAAGAATGGGAGTGCATCCACACACTTCCTTGATTTGTAATTTAATATATATGCCATTGCATTTTACTACCAATTATAAAAGTTGTATCTACTATTTTCAGCTAACATGACTCATCAATTTCTAAGTCTTTAGTAGAAACTTCAGAGGTCAACTTAGGCAAGAGGTATTTACTTTTTACCTTTTTCAATTTTTTCCAATGTTTTTGATTTTGTTTTGCTTTGTTTGCAGAAATGTTCTATCCAGTTAAGTGAGTCAAGAGCATTAAGTCAAATCCAGAGTATTTTGTTAGCAAAATCCTTGATCCCCATTGTGCAACTCTACACACTGGCTGATAGTGATCAGCTGGTGACCTGCTAGTAAATATACAATGACTTTGTTTTACATAAAATCAAAATAACCATTAGATGGACTGGGGATGGATCATTTAATGATGCCATTTTGCTTCAGCTTAATATTGAAGTAGAAGGACACACTTCAATATCTGTTATGGGAAGAATAGTGACCAAGATTGTTTAAGGTCATTAAAGAGTCAGTATAAAATGTTATGTGGTAAGAGGTCCTTATATATATAAATATTTAAATGAAATTATACTGTCTAGTTTAGACCTAAATCCAAAATTAATAAGCAATTAAGTTGGTTACACATGTATATGGGAAGAAAAAATAAAAGTAGATAGACATTGTGTTATCACATCTACAATCAAGACATCTAAGGATTGCCAGTGGCCAGAAAGAGGAGAAATCAATGGGGTAGAAGCTTCTCTCAGTAATTGAAAATAATGAAGCTTGATGATACTTTTAGTTCAACTTTACTATTAATAAAGAAAATGCTTCTATTGTTTTAATTACGTGTCTCAGTTTCTGCTGATTTCTTTGTTGGCTCTGGGAGTTACTACAGTGCCTTGACGAAAATTTAATGAAGGATCTTTTTTTCTTTTTGCATGAAGTATGTTTCACAAAGTCAGTCAATATTTTTGTAGCCTTTGATCTATTTATATAAGAAAATACCATGTTTCTAGTTAGAATTTTAAAGACAAAATAACAAAGAGAACAAAATTCTAAAAGGTGAGTTGATTGATTTATTCATTGATTTGTGGAGTCCAGAGTAAGTAAATGTTTATGAGAAAGTCCAGTTATTCAATTAGGACCATGACCTACCTTATATTAATGATATGCAAGATGATGTTTCCAAATTGGATAGATTTCAGAGTTTATAAAATGCACACTAGAGAAGTTGATCATACATAAATTCTAAAGTGTCTATAAGAACTTGGAAATTATTATTGCTAATATATATCAATGTCCTATTATAATCAGCACTGAAATTAACAAAATATGAACAACTACATGTTTACCTCCAAAATAATATGGAAAAGGTTAGAAATGGAGAAAATAGCTTTAGGAACTGCTTCAAACCCCTCTGTTTTCTCATTGAGATTATTAGGATTTTTTTCTGACCATCATATGTGACACAATATAATCTGTTAGTGTACATAAGATGGCATTGTTCATCAGAAAAGCAAAATAATCAGTAAGTAGGTAGGGAATGTGCTATTTGTTGACGGCATTTGATTCTTCTTGCCTTTCTGCTAAGCAGAATACACACTTCACTATCTATGGCATAATGAATAGTGTAAGATGTCTAATACAAGTAACTAATGTCACGAAAGAAGTGACAAAGACTCTCTCTGTCTCTCTGTCTCTGTCTCTCGGTCTCTGTCTCTGTGTCTGTGTGTAGGGGTGTGTACTGGTGCTCTGGTTAGGGTTTCTTGTTTGTTTTTCTCAATAGGATCTACAGTCATCTGTGAAGAGGGAAGCTAAATGAGATAATATCTCCATTAGATTTGTTCTGTAGGCAACCCTGTGGGATTTGGTTGATGTGGTACAGGAGTGGAGCATATGGTCCTGGGATGTAAAAGAAGGAAATCTGAACAAATGACTTGGAAAAAATCAGTAAGCAGTCCATCTCCATGGAGACTGCTTCAGTTTCTGCTTCCAGGCTCCTGCCTTGAGTTCTTACACTGGCTTCTTTCAGTGATGGACTATAAAATGAAAGTATGAGCCAAATATCTCAGTGTCTATTCAGTTTGCTTTTGGGCTTGGTCTTTACCACAGCAACAGAAATCATACAAGGACAATACATATGTGTTCATGCCCGTGCAAGCATGTGTCTGTGTACATATCTGTATGTGAGTTTGCATGCATGCATACATTAATGTGCATTGAGTGTGATAAAAGGTAAATTCTTTATTATTATTATTTATTACTATTAATAATTTTTACAATCCAGTCCCCCCTCAGTCTGTGTTCTGACTGTTCCTCATCCTATTCCTCCTTCCCCTGCTACCACCCCACACCCCCACCACATCAGTACTCCTTGATAAAAAGCAAAGTCTTAATATTGTCATTTTATAGTGATCTTCTTTAAAATACAGGGAATAAGATAGTATATTTCTGGATATGACAATTATTCTCTTCTTTCAAACTTATATCTGTCTTCTGTGCTCTTTTTTGCAAGGTCTGGCTTGACTGCAGGTAAGTTTAATAAATTGTTTCCTGGAAGGAAATAATAAAGAGAAAAAAATAAAAGAAGGGAAATGGAAAAACATAAAAGCATTCTGCATTGAAAGCTTCAGAGCAGGGAACAAGCAGATTGCTAAGTTAGTATTGTAAAGAGAAGGTCTAGATTTATTTTGTTTATATGGCAACATTCACCTTCATTGTGTGTGAGAGAGAAAGGGGAGATGGAGAGGAAGAGAGAGATGGAGAGAGAAGAAAGGGAGATGGAGAGGGAGAGAGGGGAGAGACAGAAGGGGAGAGACAGAAAGGGAGAGAGAGAAGGGAAGAGTGAGAGAAAGGGAGGGAGGGAGAAATGGAGGGAGGGAGAGAGAAGAAGAGAGGGAGGGAAAAGGAGATGGATAAAGAGAAGGAGAGAAAGCACTAGAAGCATGGCTAGAGTAGACAAAGAAAGAGGGGAGGAGGGAAGCAGTTGAACAAGAGAGAAAGATAGAGTGCATCCCTTCTTCTAGGAGCAGAAAACAGGTTAGATGATGCCTAGAGGCCTCTTCCTAAATGCCTTTATTATACAGAGGACAGTCATCTTCTTTAAACCGGTCAGCAGAAATGATTACATCTCCATATGCCTATGAAGTAAAGAAAATAAACTAAATCATTAAAAGTGTGGTGTATATCTTTAAAAAAATGGTCTAAAGTGCAAAATAACATATCAAATCATTCTGGAAAAGTCATGAGACCTCATAATGAAACAGAAAATCTCTCTAGTTACAGAGGCCTCCAGTCAGCCTCCCAGTTGTAATTCTCTCCGACAGCTGGATATTAAGAATGTGAAGAATATTCTTGAGTAGATTATAAATAATAGTGTGAGACAGAGTGAATTATATTTTCCAATAATTGTCATTACATTATAGGACTGGAGGGAGGATGAGCACAATGACTCTGAATGCAAGGAATGAAGTCTGTCTCTTCTCCAGAGAAAATAAAGAGATAAAGCAGATAAAAAGAGACGGGGGATAAGGTTATTGGGAGAAGAATAGGACAGAGACTGGACAGACAGAAAGACATCATAGGAAAGAAAGAAGGATATTAGAGAGAGAGACAGAGACAGAGACAGAGACAGAGAACAATATTTGTTTCTAGATAAGTGTAGATATAAGTTTCACAAACCTGAGTAAAATGAAGTAAGGTAAGATGCTGGCTTGACCTGTTCAGAGAAGAGTATCTGGCAGCAGCATCTACAACCCCAATTTTCATTGAGTGAGCTACTCACAGGTTTTTCTACTGGAAAACATGAAGAAAGAAAATCACTTATGGTTATTTCTTATATTTTCACCATCTTTGTATCTACATAGCTTGTATAAAATTAGTCTAATGCAAACTCACAGGTAGCAGCATTACAAAGACTAAGAGATTAGCATCTTTTATAATTAGTTTCTACTATCTGATAACACCCTGGAGCAGTTTCCCATCCTTGCCCATTTCACATGAACTGGGGTACCCTAAAAAGTTAGGTCTAAGATGTTCAACATATTTTATGTAAATCAACAAATCTCAGTCTCTCTGTCTCCCCATCTCCCTGTTTCTCCCTTTCCCCAACTTCCCATTGTCTCCCCATCTCTCCCTCTCCCCATCTCTCCTTCTCCTCCTTCTCCCTCCCTCTCTTCCTTTTCCCTCTCTCCTCTCTCGCTCTTTCTCTCTCTATCTCTGTCTCTCTCTCTCTCTCTCTCTCCCTCTGCATCTTGACAGCTTCTTGGGACATACTCTTCCTTTAACCAAAGAGAAAAGCCATTACATTTTAATGGCAATATTTTGAAGAGAGGTGTCAAGGCAGGAGCATAAATAATTTAAGACCTGAAAATATATTACAAAGGAGGAAAAAGGGAGTTTTTGAGTAATTGAGTAATTGAGTAATTTTTGAGTAATTGGGTTTTTTGGTAATTTTTTTTTTTTTTTTTTGATTTTTCAAGACAGGGTTTCTCTGTGTAGTCCTGGCTGTTCTGGAACTCACTCTGTAGACCAGGCTGGCCTCGAACTCAGAAATCCTCCTGCCTCCGCCTCCCAAGTGCTGGGATTAAAGGCGTGCGCCACCACCTAGACAGTTGGTCTATGTAGTCAAACATGTCCAAACAAGGACCCTGATTATTGGAGTGGATCCTGATATCTAAAGGAGCTGAGATAAGGACAAAGCTAGTGTGAACCCAAAACTTGTCCAGTCTGAACCAACATAGGCCAGTAAACTCATGGGTAATGGATGATAAAGAAAGAGAATTCAGAACAAGGCATGGCAGAATAAAAAAAGGAGGTTCATAGGTATGATAATAAAGAATAAAGATGAAGAAAGGAAATCCAGTGTAAGAGGTGAAGTGTTGAAGTAATTATTTAAAACGGCCTCAGGTCAAGCCAACTATCTAAGCTGCAGCAGCTCTGCCTAGCTCAGCCGCCATGTTCCATGGCCAGAGGCCACGTAAGAACAGCAGCTAGAACTGGTCAGCCAGAAACACCAACCCTGCCACCCATGAGATGCCAGCGTGGGAAATGGCTCTGCCAATCTTCCATGTTGTCTCCACAAGGCTGGGCATTGCCCAGACCATCCTGCCATCCACATGGTCCCAGTAGAAAGATGAGACTCTAATGCTTAAAGATTAATCAAAGGCTTATATATTTAGTAATGATCAGTAACAAGATACCCATAAAATCAGAAGTGTAACCCAATACGCAACCTAGATATACCAACTACCTTTGACTGCTACAGACATGTGAACATCTTCCTCCATCTCCTCTCTCTCTCTGTCCTCTCCTAGCTCCTTCTCTTCCTTTTCCTCTTCTTCTCCTAACTCCTCCCACCTTAGCTCCTCCTACAGGGAAGGTGTACACCACTGTTATGGAGATTGGCTCTATATGAGATTCTTTCTTCAGTATTCCAGCAGACCAGATTACCATGGAAACACCGCTGTATTCCTCATTCACTGCAACAGCTTGAGTATGGCTATGAGTAGCAGTGTCTTGGGAAAACCCTTCTTTTCCAGTCACCAAAGAGTGTGACGTGATGGAGTGGACTTTAAAGAATGCAAAGTGCTTACTCGAAACCAAATTCCAGTTAGATAAATTGTTTAGAGTTTTTTTGGTTTTGTTAGTTAGTTTGTTTGTTCATTCTTCTCTCCTCTAAGACAAAAGACCTACGGATGTTTAAATGCTATATTTTCAACATGAGTTTGATGCAATCAAGTGTTGTGTAATAAAAGATTAAGAATTCTGTCCAGTAACGTATTCATTAATTTAAAATTCTTACTGGTTTTGTTTTTCTATTGTTCTCTCTCCTTACTTTTGAACTCATACGTGTATCTACACTAGTACAGACCTGACCTACACCTTCTTTTAATCTTAGGGTTAACAAACAAGATGTATCACCATCCCAATAAAATGGCACAACAAAGCTATGAAAAACAGAAGTGCACAGGGAGGGAAAATCATCAAAATAAATTTCTACATTGCCATTTTTTTTCCTTCGAACTTATTCCAAAGAGCAGATCATGGTGTCAGGTTCCAGATATTTTAGGGACTCTGACCTCCTTAGTCTCAAAACATGAATCTCAAAACATGAAACAAGAACAAACACAGGACAAACATGACATTGGACATTGATATGGTTGTTTTTAGTTTTTTATATTTATTTATTTGTGTATTTGTGACTGTGAGGGTACAGACAAAGGTCAGAAAGGGTTTTGGATACTATGAAACTGGAGTTTCAAAAAGTTATTAGCTGCCCAAATTGGGTACTAGGATCTGAATTTGGGTCCTCTGGAAGGATATTACAAGCTCTTAATAGTACCACCTTTTTAGCTCCTGTAAAAAGCTTTTTAACAAAGGATAAAGGACCAGGTGCTTTTCATTATTCACAGCCTACTGATGTAATTAGTAAAAAGAACTATAGAGCAAAAGTAAGGATGGTATTTGACATCCAAGAATGGAAGAAAAATCATTGAACTCTGAGGTTAGCTCTAAAGATTCCAGCCTCAAAGCTTCCAGAATATTTCAATCCAGTATGCTGAATGGCTTTTTTTCTATTCTTAATTTTGCTTCCATTAATTCAACCCAGGATACTTGAATTGATATAAATAACTACCTTCTATTCTATGGTGGAATATTACACAAGTACAAATACACACACACCAATACACACACACAAAGGAAAGGAGATAGGGAAAGGAGGGAAAGACAAGGGAGAGGGAGATAGTGTTGAGTGTATAATCAGATAAGCGAAAGCTCAGATGCAAACAAGAACTTGTCTGGTTAAGTCTTTGGATTGATTTCTGAAGATGTGATTAAAAACACACAGAGGAAATGGAAACAAGGAAGAGGAAGGATGACTTACATTTTAATTCAAATGATTGTAGGTTATATTTCTCTATTAATCTTTATCAGCAACAGCAATGATGAAAATTCCATTGGTTGCCATGAATAATCAATTGAGTTTTCCTGTTCAAATAAAAAAAAGGATACTGTTATTAAAAAAAGAAAAGAAAAACAAGTGTCAGATTTTGTGGGTCCATGTTCTGTGATTGGAGATCCCGTTGAGTTTTTCAAAACTCCTATTTTATTGCTGAAAACATTTTGATCAGCAATAGGGAGAAAGGAGAGGGAAATGGTCAAAAGTAGTTACTATTGCGAGTTGAAAAAAATGAAGTTCTTTTATATTAACATACTCAGAGCTCAGTTCTGAAACGCCTCAGAAGCAACACATTTGTCAGAATAGAGAAGCTGAGAAGTTGGCCACCATATGGTATTTTATTTATCAACACTGTTGATAAAAGTTTTGGGAGGAGGTGGAAAAACTCTGGTCTGCCTCCTGATGTTCTTGGCCTTAAATAGGTCAAAAAGCACAAGAAAATAGCTATGTCAAAATATTTAGTCTCATAAATCCTGGCTTAGAGCAGAAAAACTGAATTGGAATCTTTAGAAGTCACTTAGTTCATCTATCTCTTTATAAAGTACAAAAGAAGTCTCCCTTACATAAACTTGTAGATTCCTTTTTTTTTTTTTTTTTGAGTTTTTGTTATAGAGAAATACTCTGTATAGATGTATATTGCTGTGATAAAACATTATCCCCCAAAGCAACTTTAAGATGAAAGGGTTTATTTGACTTATTTGTCCTAATTACTGTCCATCATTCAAGTAATCCAAGGAAGAAACTGAAGCAGAGGCGATAGAAAAAATTACCATGCACTAACTTGCTGCCAGTGGCTATCTCAGCCTCCTTTTTTTATACAACCTAGGACTATCTACTAGGGATGGTACTACTGTACCTGTAATCTGGGCTTTCCACCAACATTCATTAATCAAGAAACAGATTCAGAAATTGTCCATAGGGTAATCTGGTGTAGATGTTTCTGAATTGAGGATCCATCTTCTCAAATGACTCTAACTTGTGTCAAGTTGAGAAAAAGAAACAAAAAGCAAACAAAAGCTAACCGACACAAGAAAAGAACATTTTTAAGGGAAGGAAAATTATAAAATGTGCAATTATCCAAAACAAAAGATGAAGTATAAGAATATCACCCATCCTGTCTGCAAATAATTTCTGTTTATTTTTGGTTTGACCCCAGGCAGTTCAACTGAACACTAGTAATTCAATAAATACTGTTTTTAATGAAATTATGAATTAAAATATCATTTCTTTAGTTACACTATCAACTTAATAAGATAATGTATATTGAGTTCAGTCTTCTAAATGAAATTGATGATCACTTACTAATTTTGAGTCACTTTTAACAACTCTATTCTGTAATTCAGCATTATTTCTTGCCATGCTCGATAGGTCAATGTGGTACCAACGTTACAGGCACTTCTTGCACCTAATCACATTTTGTATTTCTATTGCATGTCTCAAAACTGTCAACAGCTATCTGAATGTGAGGCAAAAACTGCACTCCTGCTATCTTCATCCATCAACCTCCCTAAGACCTTAAGCTGACTTCATGTCTGCTTAGACTTCATGTCTGTACTTAGAGAGAATTGTCTTCATCTAGACAGTGGCTGATATGCCTTCCTCGAACACAGTCTCAAAGAAAAACATGATATACTGTTGTTCCTTCATGAAAGTCCTGACATCCAAGAAAAGAATTCTACCCTGGTACTCCTAAAGAGAGGAGATAGTACAGACAAATAGATATTCTATGGATAAGAGAGGAAGGAATCTCTTACAGATTATACCATTAGTTCTTAATAATAAAAGCAGTAGTAGTGCCTCAGGAAAGGTAGGCAGTTTTCCTGCCCATGTGAAATATGGCTGGCTTGGGTGGCTGAAGATTTAACTGGTCCTCAGTTCAATGTTACTAGTCTCAAGGTCAGCCATATCCAGAGAATGACATGACTGGTGAGGGCATTTAAGTAAGGATGCGCAGCATGGCTGTCAAGCTCACCTGGACAACAGTTTTCTATTTAATGAAATCCATGGAGATGGCATGATGGAAGGGATTTTGAGAGTGCAGCCTTTCTGTGGTTGTAATTTGGAAGAAATACCTCTCAAGTGGCTTTCCTTTATATCCCAACGTTCCATAAAAGGGGACTGAAACCAATTGTGTCATTATTCTCTGACTTTTGGGTCTTCTGTAGTTTTGCATTGAGGTCAATTCTCTACTTCTGTTTCCTCCCAGGCTCTAAAATTGATCCAGCTCTAAGGCCAGGGGAATCTACAAAGCTTACAAGTTTCACCCCTTACAACCAAGTGCAAAATGATATTTAATAATCTTTTCCACCCACAAGAACAAAATGATAACTAAACTGTGACATTACATGCTAGTGTCATGGCAAAAGCCTCGCTTCCTCCCAAAGAGATTCCACTTATGAATCTCAGCATTCTTATTTGGGAAGGAGTCATTTGCAAAGACTTTTCCTATTTGTAAATGTCAGCTGCTATAACAACTTCCTATCACCTTTTGCCCATATCATTCGTTCACAGCTTTCCAATGAATCTGTACTCCATGTACTATGCTATACATACCACACATATCTGAGGCAGTGGAGAAAATATGCGGTAAAATAAAAATGAACTTTTTTTTTTCATATTGATAGCACTCACTTATCTTTTGAGTTCTCTTGACCTTCAGCCCTGACACCTTAATTCCAGACAGGTGGGAGATTTTTTTGCTTTTTGTTATATATATATATTATATATATATATAATACCAATATATATATATATATTGGTAGTATGTCTCCATGTAGGTCTAATGACACTCTCACCTGACCCTGACCTAGTTTTCCAAAATGCTGCACTGATCTTAGATGACAGCCCTGGTCTTATTGGCAGGGCATCATCCCACCCACCTTGCTTCTCAGCTCTCCCCCCCTCAACACACTTGCTTATTCAGTCAGCTTCAGAGTCATTTCTCCCACTTACCTTAAGTCATTTGGATTTGGTTGTCTCCTGGGAAAAAAAAAGTAAAACTCTACCTTCTTCACAGCAAGTCATTTGTGAGGGAGCCTTTACTAAAGCATTTTCCATCATTTTCCTTACACATTCTTAGCATTTAACTGAGGCTAGATATAAAAACTTTGTTACTAGGCAGTAAAACTCTCCACAACTGAATCTTCACTTTGTTCATGGATCAGCAAACACCCTGGTTCATGTGTAATTGAAAAAATATTGCCACATTTCTATTAAAAAAAAAAAAACCTTCCACTTCATGAATGTTTAAATAAATTAACTTGTGCAGGAAGAAGTGATACGCATATCAAAACAATTCTTCAACCTGAAGTCAACCAGAGCTGCAGAAACCTGCATGCTGGGAGGTATTCCTTTAGAATTTCACAGTAGCAATTTCCAAGGCACCCTTTCTTCTCTTCAAGCAAGTGCTTCTGTTTTGATCTTCAATGCCCTTAGAGGATGGATCCTTGCTAAAACATTATTGGTTTTCTGTGAACCAAGATGGCTTTACATGACCACATTAAGATGAAACTGAGACCATCTCTTATACTGACAGGCTCGGATCTCACACTCAAGATATATCTCTTAACTTCCATTAAAAGCCAATCCTAAAAATCCATGTCACACTCAGATATGTAGGCTTTTTGGTCATTGTTGGTGTTGGTCGGGTTTTGTTGTGTTTGTTTGTTGTTTGTTTGTTTGTTTTGCCTGTTGGTATCCTCCTCATATTTTCTGGTTTCCCATATGAGAAGCCAAAGGTGATGATTTTTATATCCAGAGAGATATTTCTGTATCCAGAGAGGGAAAGGAGTGATGAACTCTTTGTTTACATACCAGGTAACTACACTGTCTATGGACTCAGTTTTCATACAGTGAGGTATGTGTATAGAATACAAGATTTCTTTGATTGTCTACTGATATATGAAATTATGTACTTCCAGTTTCTGAGAGAGCACATCCACTGAAATGGTCCACAGCTATTCTTTCCACACATATTGTCTTCAGAAGGAAGGAAAGGTGTGAATAAACTTTGCTTTTGGCATCCTGGATTTTGAGAAACTCTACTCAGCTAACAAAAGAATCCCTTGGTGGCCCATAGCTGTTTTTAATGATTGTCCTCCTGTTCAGTCTTGAAGAAAAAGAACTTCATGACACTGTGGATTTGAAATGTGCACAAGTAAAGACATCTCTTCCTGCTACACAAGGAATTAAATGGAGATATCACTAGTTGTTAATGGATTCGGTGAACTATATTGAGGGGATCTCAATGAAGAAGGAGTTACAAAGAAGGAAAGAAGAAGAATATAAAAAAAAAAGATATAGTAACATAGACAGAAAAACTCAGATAAAGAGAAGGCAAACAAATGAGGTAGAATGTTGGAAAGGAATGAAATATAAAAAATTCTGACTTTGCAGTTTTGTGACCTGTCAGTCCTTTGAAAGCTTAGGAAAACAATTCAGATAGATAGATAAATAGATAGATAGATAGATAGATAGATAGATAGATAGATAGATAGATAGATAGATAGATAGATGGATAGATAGATTTATAGATAGATACATGTATAGCTACATACATACATGCATATATATATATGTATATATGCATATATATATATGCATAGATACTAGATAGATACATAGATAGACTAATTTAGATGCCATTTTCCTACTTAATAAGCTTCTCCTCCCCATTATGTTCATTGCTTGTGTCTCAGAAGTAAGGAAAACTCCTATCTCCTAACATAACTTAGCACCTTCTCAACCAGAGAGACTTCTTACTTATGGAGATATCATGAGTTTCAGTCTAGCTGCCAGAGATAGATGACAGAAACAAAGCAATGGCACCAGTTCTCAGGTTTGTAGCAATTCTCAGTAGATATCTGCACCACAGTTGCCTCAACGAACACCACCCATGACCTTTACTCCTTTTTCAGTGTAAAGAAACTGAAGTACAAAAAGGCGAGTCATGGGCACTCTCAAAGACAAAAATATGTAATCCAGCTAAGTGGAGGAGTGGTGTATTCTACTGATACTTTAAATGTGTTACCCTCCTAACATAGATTATAGGTATGGCACAAAGGTTTGGAAACAGTAATAAAGAAGATTTTTGTTGGTGGTTATGATGGTGATATGATTGTTTTGTTACACATTCAATTGCTTTAAGGCACTTGACTACAACAGCTTTTGTATTTGTGCTGGAACTTTTACATAAAGTAACCCCAAGAGCCTTCCTTTACTTCCTTTACTTTATTTCCTTTATATTTGTTCTAGCTCACTCTTGTGCTTTCTTTCCTTGTGTTTTTCCTCTTTCTCTTCTTTGCTCCCTTCTTCCATCTATCTTTCTTCATACTTCCAAGTAATACAATTTCATGAGAATTTACTCAATGTCCCTTAATTCCATTGAGGTTAAAAGAATGAAGAAACATTCTGGGTAAAGTTTAAAGTCTCACAGAGATTGACTACTTTTCTTTTCATTTCTGTATGGTTTCCTCTCCATCATCCAAGAGACAAGTATTATAAATACAGATTTAATCTCCTGAACCCACCACCAAAGGGAAATGTGTAGTTCAGGTGAATGGTAGAAAAGATAAACCTAGAAAAATAACTTCTCTGCTCATCAAACCTTTCATTTTCTAACAGAAATAATTACAATGATGGTCAGTGGGGAGATAGGAGCAATTTATAAACCTGTAACTCAGGTTCCTATGAACACATTTTTATATTCAGAGCAAGGCAGGGGACCCTCAGGTCCTGCACCATTGCCTATAATCTTTATTTCATTTTTAGAAGTTATGCTGTAATAGAATGTAAAAAAGGGAATACATAAAAAGTTATAGAGGTGGGAGAAAGCATGGTTTGAAGCAGTCTGCCATTTCCTGACAGGGTGTGTTCTATGGATAGGCAGAGAATAATAAAAGCCACTGAAATAAGAACACTAGGACTCTGAAAGTAGACAGAACACCTAAGTCAATCATCCAAAGTGCCACCAGGTTATGTTTTTATACAGACAGGATGTTGGAGCAATGCTGGCATTCTGAGTATAGAGAGGCTTAGAAGACATAAGATGGGGTCCTCCCACCAATTTCATTCCACTGGCTTTACAGTCTTGTCTCCTCACATTCTTCTTACATCTTCCCAATAATCCATAAATGAAGCAATACCAGAACCTGTAAGATTGACTGTAGTGTCACATGTATGTGCGCTCATGTGAACGAACTTATTTTTCTATACCTTGAGATGCTCCAGGAAAACCCTGCACCCCAGCAATTGGTTTTAGTAAGAAGATGAAACTGAATTCTCAAACTCCAGTGCAAACCATGGCATAGGTGATCAACCACACTTGGGCCTGTGGATGTTTTCGGGAGAACTCCCATTTTTACCAAGATGTTTATTCTAGTTTCTTGAGAGAAACTGAAAAGGACAGCTATCTAGCATCTGAGAAACATGTTTAGTAGTGATTCCGTGTCAGTCTCCATCTATTCTGGTTCAGCTGAGCAGAAAGGGTGTCTATTATTGTAAGATCACTAATTTCTATTGCAAGGGCACTTAATCACCAAATTAGAGCTAGATATAATGAATACTTTATTGCCTTTTACCTATTCTGTTTTTAATCATTGGTTCTCAACCTTCCTAATGCTACAACCCTCTAATACAGTTCCTCATATTGTGGTGACTCACAACCACAAAATCATTTTGCCGTTACGTTAAAACTATAATTTTGCTAATGTAAACATCTGATATGTGTACCCTAGAGAGGTTGTGACCCACAGGCTGAGATTCACTGTGTTATATCTTAATTCATTTAAGCCCACTGAAATATGGATTAGGCTTAAGTTCAAGGGATCTTTGCAATTGCACTGCCTACTAAAATGTGTCCAGGAAAGCCTAAAAATTTCAAGTATAGGTTCAGATCACTTAGACAGTACACATTTAATGATCTCTCTCTCTCTCTCTCTCTCTCTCTCTCTCTCTCTCTCTCTCCTCTCTCATTCCCTTCCTTATTCCCTCCCTTCTTCACCTTTCTTTGTGCATAATAGAAGGCAATTTTATAAAGAAAATCCTACTGATATTCTTGATCCACATGAAGAACTACAGTAACAATAAATAGACCTGACAAGGAGTGAAGAAGTACGTTCATCTAGCTTCAGATGTGGAAACCAAGAAAGTCATAGTAACAGGAAAGTACTTATTTGAAAAAGATTGAGCTAAACATTCAGACAAAGACAAGGGATAAGGAAAGGGGGATTCATGAAGGTAAAGTGGCAAACAGAAGCAAGCAGATAATAAGATATTTAGATTATTTGGAGAGGAAAGTACCACAGCAAATGTAATTTATTTAATGAATTTGGCTATTTCTACTGAGTGAATTCCAAAATAATCTTTCAATTTTCTATTTTAGTTTGATTTTATATAAAATCAAAATGTAATGAGAGGGCATTCATCCAGCTATCCAGTACAGTTGCCATGAATATTTTTCTTAATTAATGCAGCCTGCTTTATTTATATTTGCCCACTCCGTGAGTCCAGGCAAATCCTACAGATAACACAACCATGCTCCTTGCCTATGAATACATTTGGAAATTCCTCACTGACTTTATTTTTTAATAAAGGGTCTGCATCTCCTTGGGCTTTTGTTTATTTGTTTGTTTGGTTGGTTTGGTTTGGCTTTTTGGCACCTGACTTATCTAATTGATATTTTTTCATGGATTAATGATTTTATTGCCTGTCACTGATAATGACTTAAGAGAGAGTGAACACACCCATCTCTGCTATGTGCATGTTGCTCTAACATCCACAAAAAGAATTACACCTTGAGAGAATCCTCTACAGAACCTCAGCCTCACATACTTAATCTCTTGCAGCCAAAACCTAAGAGACTACCCTCCAATACATTAAAACCCATGTAAAAAAAATACTGCTGAAATTATGAGATCTCAGGAGTATGGTTAAGGTGTGGTCAAATAATGCAAAGATTATTCTTTTTTTTTGTTTTTTGCTTTTTTGGTTTTTGTTTTTTGAGACAGAGTTTCTCTGTATAGCCCTGGCTGTCCTGGAACTCACTCTGTAGACCAGGCTGGCCTCTAACTCAGAAATTCGCCTGCCCCTGCCTCCCAAGTGCTGAGATTAAAGGTGTGCACCACCACTGCCCAGCTTCAAAGATTATTCTTAAACTTATAGAAAAGTCACTTTGATATTTTTTTTTCTGTTTTGGTCATCACAAAATGTTGACACCTATTCTATTCTTTTACTCACAAACAAAAGAGGTATTGATGAGTCCTTCACTGATCACTTGTCCTGAAACAGAACAAAGAATATTTTTTTCTGCTGTGTAGAGAGCATGGGGTGGACACTGACCCACTGCCTAAGGGTGTACAATGAAGCCAGATTCAGAGACAATGTGGGATGGCAACTTGAAAGGAAAAAACGACATATCTAATAACCACCAGGAATGACTACTAATTAGCTGAAATGACAATAATTAACAGAGATGACAAGTCTAATAAATTTTTACTTCAGCATTATCATGTAGCACTGTGAAATTTTCGCTTTCATTTTAAATGTTAATGCCAGTAGAGTTTTCTTTAGACAAGAGGTCTTAGAAGTGCACAGATGGAAGTGAATTCATACACATACTCCATCAAAGTGTGTTTTGCTAATTTTATGAATGCAATGATCAGTAAGGAATGGGTTAAGACCTTATAGTGCCTTCCTGAAAATGTATGTGTGTGTGTATGTGCATGTGTGCACATGCATGTGCTTTTGTGTGTGTGTACCATATTTATGCAGCTCATCAATACCCAGCCATGGAGATCAGAAGCAAAGTAGTTGTTTTTAATTGTCTTTGATATCTTCAAAGACAAGAAGATCTCACTCCTCCTTTTTCTCCCTCTTCAGCAACAGACAAAGAAGGTTAAATCTTATTAGCATGTCCTATATAGCTAGTTGCAACCTAAGTGACCTGTCATGGCACTAAATGCTACAGAACTTTATCTGTACTTGCAAGATGGAAATTTTATGCATCAATGCTTTTATGCATGCATCTGATTTGGGAAGTTCACTGCTTCATGGATAGGAGCATTGTGATCATGTAAATTGATCTACATAATGGGATTTGTGTGTGTGTATGCATATATTTCTATGGATGTAGATGTATGCAAGCATATTTGAAAACGAAATATAATACATGAAATGTTAACTTTAATGATCTGAAATGCATTAAATTCAAACTATCTTGTATATGTATGTAGGCATTACATCTCTATCATTGTGCTCTGCAGGAATTTAAAGGAGAAAAATGTCATCACATACTCCAATGTGCCATTCTAAATATGACTACAACGTGGCAATAAATAAGACCCAAGGAGCCTAAGATATATGGGTTTTTAAAGACGGTATCAGCACAACTGTAATAAAAGTACAATATTTTCTGGACATATATAGCTCTCCCTTTCAGGAGCCTTGACAAAGCTCTTTGTCTCTAAACTAACTACTGCTAAATACCACAAGTTTAAGTTGCATAATCCTAAAGTCTGAAAAGTGATTGGTGTTCTCAGTATCCTCCTTTCCCGAGTTCATTCACTATTATGCCTCATTGCTCCATGATCTAATAGTCAGCTTGCTCAAATAAGCTAAATTAGCTACAGCATTAATTCCATAAGACTTATCTTACTCAAACAACACACACACCTTAACCAAGGTCCACTTAAAGCTATCTATAATAAAGTCTGTTGGGTAACCTTAATCCTTTAAATTAATTCCAGGCAAATGATATCCTAGGAGGGTTGCAGCCTGTATATTAATCACTTTCAAAAGTATGCCTTGTGTTAATGACCTATAGCAATCTAGTTGTTAATTTTCTCAAACTGGATTCAATTGCTTGCTTTCATATGTATCATTGTCAACAATGAGTAGACACGCTACACCAATGAGGACACAGTACAGATGGACAATCCATCACAAGGAATGCCAAACAACATTCTTCCTGATACCTTAAAAACATGCATGCAGTGGGGGAAGAAACGAGACAAATTAAATGAGACTAAATGGAGTAGCCTTTGGTTTCAGTTGCAATCCCATTAGTTATTAATTCAGTCCTGAAATCATAGATACACTAATTCTACAGATTTTATAGTGAAGATTAGTCACTTTTTAAATGTTCTATATGTTTAATCAGTATAATCACCTGGCAAGTATTAATTTCATGACTGTTAAATTGCAGAAAACCAAGGATGGATAATCATCATTTTGATAGTTATATTTTGGGGGTTTTAGAAAATATCAGAAGTACAACTGAGCAGACATAGATATGAAAGCTTGAAGCCTTGTGTATGTAACACGGACTCTCAGTATATGAAGAGTATTGATGCATCATACACTCTTGTTTTTTATGATTAAATATGATTTTATTTATTTATGTTTGTTTGTTTGCTGCCCCTTTGAAGCCCACCTCACTGAGGCCCTCCCTTGTCCTCCACCCCTTCTCCTTTGAGAGGGGTCCCCTGTTATCCCCCACCGTTCTTTGGCGCACTGGTAGTGTATTAGTTTGGGGACTGTCTCTCCCAATCCATAAGCACTTAGAAACCTGAATGTACTTCTCCCTAAATATAATATGTGACCCTTATGAAAAAAGCTAAACAGAGATGTGAAGATAAGGGGTTGGAAACACCTTTTAAAGGGAACACCAAAGCTGCTGGGAAACAATGACATTCAGAAGGCAGGGAAGGGTTAGAGAACAGGCTTTCTTCTCAGAATAGCCAGATGAGTTTCCCTTGTGGCAGCTTTGTACTACTGGCATCCACAACTGAGGGAGAACACAGTTTTCTCATCTAAATCTACATATACAAAAGAGATAAGATTGGAAAAAAATCATTTTAAAAATTATTATACTGAAATTTGGTTTTTCTAAATGAATAACATTTCATCTTTTCCAATAAGACATGGACTAGGAATGTGGTATCCTGATTCATTCAAAGATTAACAAATGTTAGCTTAGTAGGCATACATGTAATGATATATGCTGTGTATTTGATGCAAATGTATTTGTTTTCTGCAGAAGTGCTAGATGTAGTATACCACTTTTCCCAGGCAAATTTATGCTGCACTTAGGAACATTGGTGTTTGTGTGGGAACAAACTACTTCTATATTTTGGGAATAGGAGTCTTCTCCATTTACCACCTCAACCTAGAGCCTTACCCCAATAAACCCTTGTCTAAGAGACTGTCCATTTTTGGTATGATGGACATTGTCTCCAGAGTCTAGAATAAGCAGTGAGATACCTTGCTTTTTGATGAAAGCCTTTTGGAGAGACCTAGATTACCCTATCCCTATCCCACAAGAAGCCAACAAGAAAAACTTCACCTTGTACACATGGGGAGATGGAAAAGAATATAAGGAACACCCCAGGCCTTAGTGCAGGGCTAGGGAAGTCTGAGACACTCTTTACTTCTTTACATCCACATGCTTTAGCATAGTGGTTACTCAATAAATTTTATTAGTTGATGGATTGATGGATTGTATTTGTCAAGCTGACTAATCACAAAGCATATTTTAAATCTTTAGATGAGACAGTGTTTTATTGTTCATTTGTCTTCTGATTCCAGCTGCCCTCAAGATGAATTATACTGGGTAATATAGTGCCATTATGAGAAATATCAACAAGAATTCAGAATATCATAAAGAAATGTGATATAAAATGTCATAAGCCAGTATTTTTCCATTTTCTGCATTTATTATCTCACATTTGGAAATTCAGAAAATATGAGAAAATTAGATGTGTTTCTAAAAACAGAAATAATATTAGTATAGCACACATGAGAAAATTAAATTGAATTTCTATCATCAAAACCAAAGTGTCCTAAGATTTCCCTCTTCAGCTGCATGGATACCTCTTAGCAGAGCTCAGGTAAAAATCATGAGTTCTGCTGACTTTTGTTTTAATTCTTTTTTATCACTGTTTTATTCTGTTTAACTACAAGCCCCATTAGAGAAATATCTTTAAATGTCTACTCTACCTCTTCACTGTCCTACCTTGCACAGGAGTCTTCATCTTCCTTTATTCATCCAACTGAGGCACCACCATTCTTTTTATTCATGAATTATGACTTGGGTTCAAGGTGGTCAGGGCTCATGCAAATTCTGAGTTTTAAAAAAGCGGGGATTTTCTAAAATGATGACAAGGAAAAACAAACTGTTAAGTTTATAGGATAAACATCATAAGAAAATAGAGATTTTTCAGGCTTTAAAAAAGAGAAGTACAGCCTCAAAACTATCAGTAAAGATTTGTCAGATTTGTGTGAAGTATCCTTACAGGACAGCCCACTGGATAGTCACCCCTCTCTTATTTAGCTAGTTTTCTGGACTTTTGTTTCTTTTACTAAGTGTGCCTTAAGCACCACAAAATTTTATCTTCTGGTATTCATAATTTCTGCTAGGAAGTGAGTGATCATATTGGTGTGTATAGAATAATTTGTATACTGTGCTTTAACTAGGAAATAAATTTATTCTAAACAACTTCCTTTTTTTCTTCTAACTTTCCCCCCTCTTTCTTTTTGCCTTTTGCCTTGTTTCCCTTCTCTCTCTCCCTCCCTCTTTTCCTCTCTGTTTCTCTATCTATCACTCTCTCTCCCCATCTCTCTCTTTTCCCTTCTTTCCCTATTTTTATACACCATTTAGACAAGAAATCTCTATTAAGTACAAAGATCCAAGATACCAAGTATTAAACAACAAATTAATGGCATAAGTTTTAGGCTATTCTGTGAGTTTCTAAAGAATATTTGTAACCTCTAAGATCCTAATATTTCCCTCTGAAAATTAGAATGTTTTTAAACAATGAGGTAAGAATTGAGGAGAGAGAGAGAGAGAGAGAGAGAGAGAGAGAGAGAGAGAGAGAGAGAGAGGGAGAGAGAGAGAGAGAGAAGAGAGAGAGAGAGAGGAGAGAGAGGCGGGGGGGAACAATTTGCAGTGTTTTTTCATCGAAATCATATAACCACTTCTTTCAATGTCAGACAAAATGGATAGAGAGGCTGGAACAGAAATCCTCCCTTGAATCTACGCTTTTATGTAATTTGTGCCAACAATAACCTTGGTCTAGCATCTCCTTGTCCCTAGTTCTTCTAACTAAGTCTGGATATAATGAAACTTTTAAAAAGAACTCAACTGAATATCATTGCACAATACATCACAATTCTCACTTGTTCTTATATGAGACTATGAAAAAAGGAAAATCACTTGCACAATCTTTTTTCTTTCTTTGTGCTGAAAGCATTGATTAGTAAATGGAGAATATACAACCCTACATTCCTCCTGCAATTCCTATATTCCATTTCCTCCCTCCATTGCTTGCACTGCTCTCCCTATCTCCTTTCTTTCTTCTTCTTTCTTCTTATACACAAGAGAGAGGGGGAGTAGTGCTTTGAACCAAACTAAAGTCTTAGTTTGTACTCATCCAGTAGAGTGAAGTTCCAGCCCAAGTTTTTGTTCAAATTTAGATAGTGAAGAGACTTTTTTCCTCTTTTGTTTTAAGACTATTGTTTGCCTATGCATTTATATTGAAATAAAGTCTATCAGAGGAAATTACAATTGACTTCTTCAAGCAAGACACAAAAGAGGAGAACAAAAAGAAAGAAAGAAAAGGAAAGAAAGAAAAAAAGAAGAAAGAGAGAGAGAGAAAGAAAGACAGAGAAAGAAAAGGGGGAATGAAGGAAGTGAAAAAGAAAAACAGGAAAAAATACCAATGTAACACTGACACTGAAAGAAATTTCAAAATCTAATAGTCAAATAAAAGAATAATGCTTGTAACCATATAGCAGATTCCATAAAAGCAGAGTTTCTTGTTCAAATAAGCAAACCTAACTTTGATTCTTTGCTTTCGTATTTCAGAGTACATGACATGCGTGGTCAGTAGCAGCAAAGGACAAGCAGCCAATCCTCTTGTGTGGACAGGTCATATGAAGCTTTTCTGAGAGCTCTAGGAAACCCATTGATGGAAACTTCCACTCTCTGCTTTGGATATATGAGCTTAAAGGATGTAAGAGGTGGTGCAAGCTCTTGCTTCTTCAGTGGAGTGTTTCCAAGGACTTATCTCTGCATTCCAGGGAATGTGTCTGCTCTCTGTTGACTTTCTGCTTTCCTGGTCAGGAAGAATTCATGTATGAATGGTATTTGTAAAAGAGGAATGGCAACTGAAAAGGCCAACTGAACAAACATTGTGTGTCCATTTCCCAAGTAAGGTTCTAATGAAAAAAAAAAGTTTTCCAGTATATTTTCCATTATATTTAATCTCACTATACAGTGGCTTAATGGCAATGTGGACCTTAAAGTCATGATCATGCCAAGTTGAATTGAATAACAGCAGTAACAAAAGGCTTCCATGAGAAGTTTTTTTTACTTAGATCAGATATCTACTACCTTGTCCTCTGAAATAGAAAGCTCCATGGCATCACAAGTATTTATCATATAAGAAAAAATACAGAACATGGAACATTGAATCTGCTTTTCCTAATGTCTAGAGCTTGCTTGTTCCATAAAGATCAATAGTGACAGGTCAAATAGGAAATCATTAAGAGAATGTGCGGTAATGAGAGAAGGTAGCACTGGATCAATGGGTACCAAAGCACATATGAACTTACAGAATATGTTCCTGTAGAAGGCATTTCATGATTAAAATATAAAACTATGATCCATCAAAGGAACCCAAACAGAAAAAGAAAACTAAGAATTGAGAAAATAGTTTGCAATCCTCTTTCTAAGACTAACAAAGCATTTCTAGCACTAACAAGTTAAGTTATATCTTAGGAATATAATAATCTCATTCTTCTTATCTTCAGGAAAAGAGATACTATAATTTTGAGCCATCAGGCTCCTTGTACAATGAGCACCTCAAAAAATCAGGCACTAAAATAATAAATAAGGGAGACAAATATCTTGTATTATATGTACATAAAATTACTGGCCATTGCAGTGGAGAACCTTCACAATCCTGGCTAAAGTTCTTTCAACAAAAGGAGATTGTGCCTCCCATTTTCTTGTATTGTCTTGTGTGAGCACATATGCATGAATGCATGCACATCCATAAGGCTCTTGTATTATTATTAAGAGTGTTTGTTATTGGGCAGTTCTGAAACTTGCCTTAGCTTCTGTGATGATGTACTCTAGAGACCATGTAGCCAATAAAATCTAACACATAGTTGGTAAGATTAATCATTCTTTTTTTACAACAGGTATTTCCAACTCCTAAAAGCCTAGGTTTCTGAGTAGGGAAGACATGGGTAATATGTGATTGCTTAATCAGCATCAGGTTAAACAGCGCTCTCCTGAATGCTCACTTAGAATTCCTCCCAATCTTTTCACTTATAATGGAATGTGAGTGACTGTTTATTTCTGTTCATCCAATTTTCACAAGGGAAGAGAACAAAGTGTTTTCTTAGCTCGCCTTTGTTTCTTGTTTTCATTGAATCTGTTGTTTGCTTCATAAGAAGCTGTGTGTGTGAGAGATGAAATTGAGTGAGACCCGACAGTCCAGAAGTACAGAATTTGAGTGGCAGGCTAGCCTCATTCACCAGATGAATCACTCACTCCAAGCACAAGTGGTTCAATTTTGTGCCTCAGCAAAACTGCAGATTACTACATGCCATACATCAGTGGGTCGCAACCCCAGCTCAGAATTAGAATTCCACTGGGAGCTAATTTTAAATAACCAATATTCATTCCTTTACCCAGAGTGTGAATGTTTCCAGGTATGTGAGTGTGCATGTGTGTGTGTGTGTGTGTTTGTGTGTGTGTGTGTGTGTGCTGTTTGACATCCAGGTGCTTCCAGTGCACAAAACGGAACTGGATGGGAGTCAATCATGGACCTAGACATTTTCACTGGTGCTTGCTGAATATAGAGTAAGATGGTAGAGTTCATGAATAAGAAATATACTATACTTAACTAGCAAAAAACAAAAATATGGAATTAGATATTTTCATAAATAAACTTGTATGCTTAGTATTCCTTAGAGATTAATTGCTTTTTATTAAGACATCAAAATGTACTTGGTGGCCTTAAAGTTGATATTTTTGTTCTAAAATTTGTCAGGAGTTTATCAGAATACTTCCTTGAATTGTTTTTAAATCAGAGACTACACTGATATTTTTTTCTTTTTGTTTTTTAATCACAGAACATTCTAAACTGGGGCCAATAAGATGGCTCAATAGCTAAGAACATTTTCTGCTCTCCCAGAGGATATTTGTTTGGTTCCCAGCACACACATGTCAGTACAAAACTGCCTGTAAATCCAGCTCCAAGGAATTGTTTGCCCTTTATAGGACCAAGCACACTCATGGTGCTTTTTCATGCAGGTAAAGGAAACACTCATATTCATAAAATGAAAATAAACAATCTTGTAAAAATGTTCAAAATTGGAATTTCAAGTTGTCTTTCTTATGCAAAGAAATGTTTTGTGATAGATCTATAATCATATATATTTGCCATATTATTTCCACATACTATTAACATTTTAGTTTAGATTTATCTTGTGCTGATACCTAGTCATAAAACACAAAATATACACAATGCTTCTGTGAGAATTTTGTTTGTTAGACCCTTGAAGTGCTTTCTTTAATTCAATATCAGAAAATCTACCTCGACAAAACCTTGTTATCTTGTTGTTACTAAAGGCTTTCTTGGGCAGACATTTCGCTTCAAGTATTACCTCTGTGATGAGTTCTAACTCTCAACTTGTAGGACAGCATTGTGCACCTTGAGATGCCTTCTGAATTTGTCTACCTACAGGCAGCAACTCTCTCTAACCCCTAAGACCTGATACAAACCTTTCTATCATGTCTGATGGTCTCTGTTGTATTATAATCAAGAATAGCACTTGTTGAAGGGAATCCTCACTTAATATTGTCCCTCATAAACAGATTCTGCCATGCCATCTAGCATGCCATATCAAATTCCACATCAAGCCTTTGTGACACCACTGTGACTGACTCATCATTTTCTTACTTAGAAGCTGGAATTTTTATTAGTGGAGATGTTCACAGAGGCAAAGCCAATCGATAAATAGCAAATAGTATGCTCATTAAACCTTAGGTTCTTTTGCCTTAGGCACAAATAACCTTGAACAACTGAACCTTAGGAAGAAAGTCACCTTTATCTCTATCATCTCCATCATTGTTCCTCCCAAAGAGCAAAATTTGAGACAAGGTGCAGCTGCCAGATGGCCACTTCCATTACTGTCTCTTCAAGCCATGGGCACAATATATCTATCTAACCAGTTCCTATGTTTGTATAAACACTTCTAAACACCCAATCAATCACATCTTTCTAGCTAGCACTTTTCTCCGAGGCATATATCCCTTGACCTAGTAGAGAGTAGATGGGACTCTTTTCTTTCATGAGCTGTGGATTTAATGGACCAGACACAACAATGGCACAGGCGAGTGATTTCGAGGAACTCTCATTATAACCAGGATCTATGTTGAAGTGATTCACAGGACGCAGGTACTGCCTTTAGAGACACATTGCCTTATAGAGAGTGCTGCAAACAACCAGGCTGACAGCTTTTTCTAAAGGTCAAAAAAGGTTATGTGAGTCTCTTAACTGTAAAACTCTGGCTGAGAAGAAATTTATAAGTTTCTGTCTTCCAGAAAGTTGACTTTGGTAATAGTGTATCTATTAAAATTTGTGCAGTAAGGTAGCCTATTGTGGATAGTGAAGGAGAAAATGATAAACGACTTTTTTAAGTTAAGGGGTGTGTGTATGTGTGTGTATGTGTGTGTGTGTGTGTGTGTGTGTGTGTGTGTGTGTGTAAGTATAAACTGAATTGATACTTAAGAACTATCTTGCTCTTCTGTTTTCTTTCCTTAGTTGTTTTCTGTAAGTATACCATTTCCTGCTTATTTTTATTTCTTGTAAATTCTTTTATAATCAGGTTCCTCAGTTTATGCTAAAAGACACAAACAAGAGCTAAGATTAGTGAAGTCTGCTTTAGGAGCAAAGGGGTTGATGAGAGCCCATCAGTCTTCCACAGACAGAATATTTGTACAGATGGAACACAAAATTGTTCTGAAGGAACACTAAGGCAGTCTAGCCTGCATGGGGACACAGTGTGCTCTACAGCAGAGGTTGAGGAGCATAAAATCACCAAACTTCAATGGCTGCAACATCCCTATTTGTGTTTGAAGAACATTTAATAGAACAGATTTTCAATACTTCAGTTCAAAAGACCTGAGTATAAGGAAGTGAATAGTCTTACTGCAAAACATGAGAAGTCATGGTGCCTGACAGAGCAGATGATGTCCTCACCACTTTAGGATCTGAACTTCAAAATAACTTCTCTCTGTTTTCAAATTCTGACTGTTGATAAGGGCATAAAGCAAGTGGTTATTCATATTCAAAAGGACTTGTGGCTTTAAAATAAATATGGGGCTCTGCTAGGAGCCTAAAGGTGAACTCCTGTCAGCTCATTCCCACTGTAGACAAAAGGTTTGCTCCACACTGGTTCTGTTGAAAGTGTTGGAGGACACTGGGGGGTGTCCTTTTTCACATCTACTTTCACAAGGAGTTGAGCAAAAATTCAAATTTTTTGTGTATAAAAAAGGCACTGACTTTATTCCTCTATGCTATACTTTGAAAAAAAAAACAACAGGTGATTCTGTTTAATATGTAATTCCTGTGTGACTGAAATTATCACCATTAGATAGAGTTAGGCTTTAAATGTTTCTTCCTTTTAACACATCCTCAACTTCTTCAAAACATTCCTTTGTATCATATTCCAGAGATTTTTGATGAAATGTTCTTGATATATATAGGAGAAGACATAGACATTGTCTGGCCCTTAATGAACCAGAAAATGACCTAGGTAGCATGAGTTATGATGTTCTGGATCTGAGACAGAAACATGTTCAGTTTCCCTCTTTCACTCTAAAAGGCAAAGAATGACATATTTTGTACTTGGTACTCAAATCAGACAGATGGAGAGAGGAAACAGTGATTTTTAGAACAAGCACAGACGTCATGTTCAATATGAGGTTGACTTCATACAACTCTAGACTTCCTCTTTATCTCAGAAGAACTTCCCACGGTTCTGTGGGTTTAGTCACAAAAACTACATTGACTGTGAGAAATATTTTTCAAGACAGACTGCTCTGTTTAGGTAAAGAAACTCACCATCCTTCTAGATTTCCTCTCTGTCTCAGTATACACAGCACTGCTGGGATCATAGTGTTTGCTTGTGGTAAAAAGGGCTGAGGAAAAAGTAATAATTAAGGTTTTGTTTTACTTTTAACTCTGTTTTGCTTCCATTTATTATTATATAGAAGGCAAGGCTTGATATCACCTAGGAGGATCTTCTAATTCATGAGGGAGAATGAGATATGGAAACTTTTAGATCAATGATCCACCATAACTGGTGCATGTAGGAGGTTCTAGGGACTCTTGAAGCCCGGGTTTGGAAAAAAATAAAATGTTTGGCTGTGGAGATAGCTTAGCTGATGAAGTGTTTGCCTTATTTCAGCCCCAAAACTCATGTACGGTGTGATTATTTGTTTGTTTTGTTTTTTGTTTTTTAAATCCAGGCCTGGTAATATATACTTCTATTCCCAGCCCTGGGGAAGTGGGAAGAGATGGGTCTCTAGACCCATTGGACTGAAAGGCTAGCCTACTAGATAAGCTCCAGACAATGATCTATCTTGTCTAAAATAAACTATCCTTTTTTCTCAACTGAAGAATGGAGCCCAAGATGTTCTATTTATTGAGTTAATTCTTAGCTGAGCTGTATGACTGAGCATTTGTTTTTATACCTTAAGAAGATTGTTTATTTTCTTGTCTCACATGCTGTACATGAAAGATGAATTCAAAGCTCAACTGTCTTTAGAAAAGAAATTGACATCAGAGATATATCAAGGGGTCAGAAGGAGGTAGAAGGAATCTGACTTAAGCAGACTAGGCAGAAGAAACAGCCAGTTAAATCCAGATCATTTGGCAGAGTATCTCTCTTCCCTGGGATGTAAAATGTAGCAGTTTGAGAGCTTCACACTGTTCTTTGCTGAACCATAGCTTCCTCTTGTCCCAAAACAACATTCTGGCAAGACTATAACTTCCCAGTTGTTTTACAAGTCAGCAGTGGTGAATATACTTGGAAAACTACACCTTTTGTGTAATGGATAATGATCTCCCGAGCCATAGCTATGTCAAGTGCAAGGGGTTTTGCCACAGCCTTCTAGTTGCCCCTTTTGGATAAGCACTAGTTTATTAAGAACAAATATATAAAGTGGCAGAAGAGTGTTTCCTCACCTCACTTGGAGATCATCTTCATCCTTTTTCTTTACTCTTGTACCTTATAAGCATCCTCACACTGCTATGTTCTGTTGAGTGGATTTCAGGCATCATATCTCAAACCTATCTTGTATAAGCTTCCGTAGTGTCCACATGACCAGACCATTTTGATCAAGAAAACTATTGTAAGCAATGATCACACCTTTCTTATTTTTCTACTTGCCTCCTTACACCATTATTATTTTAAATTTTCTTGTAGTAGTTAATGTAGTTGTATTCCAAATCTGTACAGAGTTATTTTATTGAGAGTTCCATATAATTATATAATGGATTGTAGTTGTCTTTCCCTAATGCCTTCTCTTACATACCCACCCCCCTTTTCCTGATGTGCCTTTTCAACTCAATAAGTCTGCCTCCAACATTCATGGCCTTTTTTACTATTTGATACAAAGAAATTAACTGCAATGTCTTGACTGGACATAGAAAGTGAGCTTCTTTACCATAGCAATGGTAACATGTCAGTGGCTGAAGAAAATGAAACCCCTTCCCTAACTATGCTTAAATAATCCTTCAAGGAAATGGAACAATATGGATTCTTCTCCCACCCAGAATGTAGCTTTTTCTTCTGGGATAGAAAAATCATTTTCTTCACTCAGTGTATATATCCAACCAAATAAATTGTTGTCCCTTTATTAGCTCCTCTTCTCTATACAGACGACTTTTGATATCCATACTTACATTTGAAAAAGGAGACATTATTTTCTATCTGTGGAGCCCTGTCACATTACAAAACTATGGTCCATATAGGATGCAACATTGTCACAGGTAGTCACAAGATTTGAGTAGTTTATGCTAAGGGTTAATAAATCTTTTACAGAAACAAACTTCATATGCTATGATTTCCTTTACTTTTGAAATTGTTTACACATTTTTCATCACACCCATATAAGACATATGATATCAATTCTTTGAGTCTTGTATGCTTTTTTTCTTTATTATTGTGAGTTCCACCCAACCCAGGATTTCCCAATCAATTTTACCCTAAAACCCCCTAAGCTTGGAGAACTCCAGCAAATGCCACTTCAGTCATCTAATTGTCTTTATGCTCAGATAGATAGGCTTGGGACTTACAGTTGGATTATGTCTTCTATTGTGCTTTCTTAGCTCAAGTCATTTATCATAACACACACCACTCCCAGAACACCATCTACCATGATTACCATGACACTACAAACTTAACTGCAGCCACAGTTAGGTGCAATAGCTGGACTCTCTGGCTTATATTTCATGCTTCTACTCACTTGGAAGCTCTCAGGTTAAAGGACATTTTATAAAGGATGTGTATTAAGGCATTTCTCTATCTTTTTGATTAAGTTTTTTGCCCCTTTGCCCTTCCATAACTCTCATTATATCTGAAATTAGTTGCTCACTGGCTGTGTTCTCTGTTCAATTATATGGTTCTTGAGGACAGGGGTCAACCTTATGATCTATCTACTCCACTGTTACATCTTTAGTACCTAACACATTTCCCTAACAGCCACTTATTTATTAAGTGGATTGATAAATGGACAGAGAATGAAAATACTGTCATTACTTTTTATTAGATTTAGCAAATGATTGTTCAACCTTTCATTTGAATCTGCCCTTGGGACTCTCAAGAACTTCACTGACTCTGTCCCTCTCCATTACTATTGATTGTCTTCGAGGTCTCCATTCCTATCCATGTCAGAGTTGCTTTGAGAAAGACTTTAAAACACCAGGTCTCTTTACATTAGAGATGTTGGTAAAGGGGTTTGTATGTATGTGTGTCTGTGTGTGTGTGTAAAAAATCAACAAAACTGGCCTCAACATAACTTAAATTTTAAATATGTTTGGTTTTTTTCTTTCTTCAGACATGGTCTCAATATTCTAGGCTGACATATAATTCAATATGTAGCCTAGGTCAGCCTTGAATATGCAGTAAATTTTTTGCCAGAGTCTGCAATTGGTAATTCATGTATGCCAATATGCATAGTTAAAAATCTAAAATAATCTTTGTAGAAAAAAATAAAGAAAGAAAGGAAGGAAGAAAGAAAGAATGAAAGAAAGAAAGAAAGAAAGAAAGAAAGAAAGAAAGAAAGAAAGAAAGAAAGAAAGAAAGAAAGAAATGCTGCTTTTGGATTCCAATATTTTCATCTTAATTATATAAATTTTCTAATTTTGCCTTCCTAAGTGGTTTTTACAGGACAATATAGAAGGCCATATCTAAAATAGGTTAAAGCTACTATTATTTCTGCTACTACTACTACTACTAAAAATAGTAAGCATTAAGATATCTTCCTATGTATGCTCATATTTTGGTGGGGGTATGGTTGTAATAGGTCTTTTTGCTTAAAACAATAAGATTGCAGCAAGTGCTGCTGGCCCTAACATAGTTATGCTAGGACAGCATGAGCAGCGGGGCATCATCCCTCATCTGGTTTCTATCAAGCAAAGCTTACATTGACTCTGCATCTTTTGGACTTGGTGCTTTCTGCTTTTCACCATCCTCCATGTACTAACTTGAACAATTTTGTAAATCTTTGTGATTGTGGTAAAGGACCAAATTCTACTACTGGTGGAAGTTTTGTAGTCTAATTCATCAGCACATTCAGTAACAAGAAGTGAGAAGGCAGTAAATTCCATGGATTGGGCACAATTGGGGATGCAGGAGACTAATACTAATTTTCTTGATAAGCCCTGCATTCTAGAAATGATCTACTATATTAGCTCAACAAATTGCCTATTAACCCCAAATGGTTTATACTACTTTAAAATGATTACTCAAAATTCACAAAGCAGTCGATTTTACAAAATAAGGAAATTAAGAACCCCAAATAAATGTATTACATACTGCAAAAAAGTTTTGTAAACAATGCAATGCAAATTTCAGGTAAAATATGAGAAAATAGTTATAGAAAACACCATGTCTCATCTGTCTAATTGCCCTGTGGTCCTTAGTAATGATGGTAGTTGGTATAGTTGCAGCCAGCTCAAAATCCTATCATTCCCTTGCATTCAGGGAGATGCTCCCAAAGTCTCTTTACTGCCTCCCAGAAGAGTCATTCCCAAACTGTTGGAGAAATCCCTTCTGTCAGTCTGGGAGTCTGGGTACACTCCTCTAGAGCTTTGTGGAAGTGGTCAGCCTATGTCAGCTATGACTACCTGGTCTCTGAATAGCCAGGAAATTAAGTCAGGGGGGAGGTAGACCAGACACAAAGGAGATGTGTGTCAGCCACTTCCACTCATGGAGAGTCAGCAGCAACAGCACAGCCATCTTCAAAGGAGAGGACACCAAAGCAAGAGGAGAAAAAATGTCTTAATGACTAATTGGCAAGCCATCTGTCTATGTGTATTATCTCCCTATGTTACCTTCACAATTTTCCTTTTTAAGTTCTGATTGATCTAAGCCCGAAGACTTTAAAGAGTATAATATATTCCAGTCTGCTCCTCAGCAAAACTGCCCTCACAGATCAGGGTTGGCTGTCTTGTAGACTTTCTCATTATTTTATCAGTTAAGAAGCAGAGATCCACAAGTTAAGACAATTTGGCCTGCACTGTCCAACTGCATGGAATCAGTAGCATTAGAAACGCAATACTCTTGCCCCATTCACATCTTGCTAGAATACAATCTCACTAATAGGAGTGTCTTTGATTTACAGTGTGCTGCTTTAAGTATTTTATAACCACCTTCCTTGATAGGAAATATCTTGAATCCAGAAGCCTTGAATTTTGTTTCCTTTCATCAAAACTTATAACTAGAAAATAGATCATAGTTTCATTTATAACTAAAGATGAATGAGAATCTGTGCTCTACCCTGTCTGAGCGTGGGCTTCTCTTTGGATATACATCTTAAGTTTTGGAATGGAAGAACGCTGTGTATTAAAGTTCTCTAGAGACTGAAGCTGACAGAATGCTTATGTTTTGGATTTACTAGAAAGCAATGGACAGAGGCTGGCTAGTTTGGCAACAGATTTCTGTACTATGTACTGCGCAAAAGGTAAGAACCCAGTAGCTATTCAGTCCACAGATCTGAATGCCTGGGCAATCACAAACTGTTGTGAAAGGCCTGCAGAATCACAGTTTATTGAATCAGTTGTAACCTGAAGAAACTTGAGTTTAACAACAATGAAGAAAGGCAATGATGGCTGAGATGTACCCAGTCAACAGCAGGGAGTGAAGGCAAAAGAAAGCTCTGTGTTTCCCTAGTCTTATTTACATCTGGACTGCTGAGAAGTACTGCTAGGTGCTCTAGAGAATAGACAGTCTGGTCCTCACAGTAAAGCTTTCCAGAAAATACCCACAAAGAAATGGGTCTCAGTTTATCTGATCCTACTAAGTTACAGGCAAGATCAGCAATCACAGTATGCCTAAGTACCTGGCACTTGACTGGCCTGAGTGGAGAAGTAGGCTAGTAGGTGATTCCAGTTGCTAAGCCGTTATTAGCAATAGAAAATGCACCCAGTACCTGACTCAGAAATCTATGCGGGAGAAGTAAGTGCCTGAGATGAGTCTACTCATTTTCTACAGAGCCTCTCCAGCCAAAACACACAAAACACTAATGATAGAGTGGCCCTGAGTGTCCAAAGAGGACAGTGAATAGGTCTATTATTTCTTTTTCTTTTCATAGCTGAACAAATCTGTCTTCAGTGTCATTGCTGTCTCCATTTTGGGGTTTCTCTATCTTGCCTCAGACCTCCTGGGGACTCTGAAGGGGGAACATCTGTGTGTCTGTTTTGCTCCCTTTTGCAAAACCTGCTAAATAGCCAAGACGCTAAATTTTTAATGTTCCGGAAGCTCTGTGTGTGAAGCGATGATATTGGTTGCAATTGAAGAAGAGTTTTAAGACGGGCAATTTTATAGCAACTTACATAATGCATGCCAAAGTGTGAGGCTGTTATGGAATCGCATCTGCGATTGAGAGCTGCATAATACAGCAATAGTATTTGAATATTATCAGATTGTAAATGGTGGAAATGTGGTATTAAGTGTTTGTGAGGAGTGAATTATGCCCTATTATACTGCAGACACCCTGGGAGCAGTGGAAGCAGCCGGTGAATGGCGGGCTTCTTTGATTTATTAACAGGGCTAGTTGACTGGGATTATGCTTATTTTTATGTGTGGAACCATTATAAGTTCTGAGGCTGTACTCTACAGAGGACTCATGCGGTGAGGAGGGATGACAGTCATAGGCAGCCCCTCTGCATGCTACTGATCCTGGGCAAATTGTTTTTATTTGGAAATGATAAATTTCTATCTATCTATCTATCTATCTATCTATCTATCTATCTATCTATCTCTCTTTCTCTTTATCTATCTTCACCCACCTACCTACCTACCTATATCGTAAGCATTTCTCCATGGTTGAGGAGAGTTTACAAGAAAATAGAGGTGTGGACTGGAAAGCCAAGGAGAACATGATCAGAGATTACAAACATCATGATGGGAGGTCTATAAATGAAGGATAGAAATTATGCAGTCTCATAGGATAGCCAGATGTGGCATAATGGCCTGGAACTGAGGGAAAAACATGGTCCATACTATAGGCAAGGTTTATAGTTTTAAGAATGGTACTGCAGAGAATCCATCCTCAAAGGTCACAAAACAGCACAGGTAAATTAAGAGCAGCAGGAATGCCATGGAGAAGGGGACTGGGCAGTGAGCAAGCCTAGTGCCCCCATCACTGGGTTTGAAGGTATGCCCTGTGCTCACCACACTAAATGAGGTTGTGCAAATATTCACTGTAAAAATCTTTTTTTTTTTGTTATTGGAAATTTTATTTACATTTCAGATGTTTTCTCCCTACACCATTTCCCCCCCTCCCTCCCAGGAACTCACTATCCCTTTCCCCTTCCTCCTGCCTCCACGTTGGTGTATCCCCACCCACCCTCCCTCGTATCTCACCTCCCTACCCTAGAATACCGCCCCCCACGACGCCCAGCCTTCATGGGACCAAGGATCTCTTCTCCCACTTATATATAGCTCCCTTGCATATACAGCTGTAGCCATGGGTCCCTCCCTAAGCACTCCCAGGCTGGTGGTTTAGACCCTGGGGGCTCTGGTTGGTTGGTATTGTTGCTTTCCTCATGGTGTCACGAATCCTTTCAACTCCTTCAGCCTTCACTCTATCTTCTCCATTGGGAATCCCATGATCAGTTTGATGGTTAGCTGTGAGCATCTGCCTCTGAGTATGTCAGACTCTTGCAGACTTCTAGGGAGACAGCTATATCAGGCTCCTGTCAGCATGTACATCCTGACATCCACATCAACGTCTACCTTTGGTAACTGCACATTGGATGGATATCCAGGTGGAATGGTCTGTAGACAGTCCCTCCTTCAGTTTCTGTCCTGCACTGTGTCTCCATATTTGCTCCTTTGAGTATTTTGTTACTTCTTCTAAGAAGGACTGAAGCCCCCCTACTTGGTCGTCATTCTTCATGAGCTTTATGTGGTCTGTGAGTTGAATCTTGGGTATTTCAAGCTTCTGGGTAAAAATCTTTAAGAAACAAACCCCACAATTACTTCACAATCTAAAATGCAACCAACTTTAAGACTGATGGCCTGTCTGCTGCAGAAAACATCCTCAGTCTGATTCTGAAGAACTGATCAGGGGAACGGATGTGTTGTCTCTCCTTATCCATTATGATACAGTTCTAAATGGGATTTGGATCAGTCACTTAGGAGGTAAAAATGAGGTCAGGAAGCATAATGCTACTAGCTACAGCTGAACAGAACTCCTGCATGGTTTCCACAGTAAAAATAGTAATCTGGGAAGTCCACCAGTTCTTATAGTGGAGGTCAGAGGCTTGATACTTTTTCTCAGATAGTAAGTATATGGAATCATTACACTTAAAATTGGTATTGAAAAGAAAGTATCAAAAAGAAAAAAAAATCACCCAGCAGTACCATGCAGAGTCTTTAGTTCCTACTCTGGAAAATCAAGAAAGCAGATAGCCCAAAATATGGACCTCCCATTCAGAGAGCAAGCATAAGTGATGGGAAGAGTTGGAGTCAAGGGCAAGGCAATGGCTCTAAAAGTCACAGGGGATGCAACAGAAAATAAAAATTCAGGACTATGAAATCCTCCCTTCCCTTCCCTGTAGCTCTACCTACATATCAGTACAGACTGCTGGGATATGACCTGGCCTATAGCCCATGGAATCTGTGCAAACAGATATAACATTGCCAGAAAGGTAACAGAGGTTCTCAAATACAAAGACAAACACACAACCAAGCATAACCGAATATCTGGGGAGAGCCACACCATGAAGGAGAAAAGGGAAGCTAGGCAAATAGAACACTGAACTCACAGAAACAGAGAATAAAGCAAGCGGGGTATTTGAGTAAATATCATACACTTCCACTGAGAGTGACAGAAGACATCCTGATCATTTAAAAAGATTCAGTTTCATACTCGGAATCTGAAACTTTAATCCTCTAAATGACAATGGAAATGTTAAATAGTGGACTATTCAAATGCCCCCCAAAATAAAAGAGAATTTAGAAGTATGGTATGGTAGTGATGAATTAGTTTTATAGCATCCTTGTAATATAAATGAACAAACATGTAAAATAGCTTTTAGATACATACGAAAAAATGATCTCTTAAATAGTCATTGGAATATGCAAGGTAAAGTGGGCTGTTCAAATATAAGATTTCAAAATCTACTAGGATTGAGAAAATTTTAATTTTTAAAATAAAAGATCTTAGATCATAATTTTAAAAATGAAAAAGTACACACTGAATCATCATATTACATTTAAAAATTCCAAAGCTGATAGGAATGTTCTGGAAGTGTCCAGGGAGAATAAATTGTTGTAAAGGGATTTTTATGTCTTAACAGCACTGAAGTGAACCCTTGCCTCAGTAAGTCTGGGTGTAGAAAATTCATCTCCCTAAGGATCTTCGGCGTAAAATGTTGAATAACATTGTTAGTTTTTGTAAGAAAATGAAAACATTTAATATTTTATATACTGGTCATGGATTTTTTTGTAAGTCTGAAGGAATAAGTAGAACCTGTATTACAGAATTAAAAATTAATCTTCTAGAAAACAAACGAGATTAAGAAATGGTAGTGAGGAGAGAAGATTTGTGTGTATCAATAAATCTCAGTGCACACTATTCACCAGTTTTCAGCCTGAAGCCAAAATTTCAAATGACTATAAAAAGTAACAGAATGACACACTAATGAGCTATTTTTTTTAGTAGTTTTTGCATTTTTCTTTAATCATGGTCTTAAACACTACCTTGTGTCTGGTAAGCATTGATTGATAAGGAGATATTTTTTTTTTTTCTGACAGCCCACTGTTTGAGTCATTCTTGTCTTAGTCTGAGATGTTGAACTTACTTCTGTTTAACTGTGTTTTAATAGCAAATAGATTAGAAACCTGATCAGTTATATAAATGACTTAATCAATTTATTAACATAATAAATAGGTAATAATAAACATTTCAAAAGTGCTAGTTAGATAGCACACAGAAACTAGTTTCTGATGATACACTGTGAGACAGACGTTATGAGGTTAACTAGAAAGAAGAGACAATGAGACTAAATGAAGGAACACAAGGATTAGGACGGTTATAAAACAATGTATGTGGTACTAAGAAAAAGAGAAGCCTTAAAGTGACAACAATTAACAAAAGACAAACTTCCAGCATCTCTGATTAATGAACTCACTGCTGAAACAGACAGTCTTTGTAGAAAGTTATGCAGAAGACCCGATTTTGAGAAAAATTCTCAGTTGCATCAAGTAAAGACTGTGTACTCAAAAGCATGAAAGTCAAATGAAACACAGGATCAATTAACCTCTTGACCTTTCCACAAATGTACTATAAGGAGGAAAGGCAAGAAGAATAGAAGACAAGAAAAAAGAAAAAATAGCAGAAAAACAAATATTTCCAAGATGTAAATGATCATGTAGAACAAGTTCTTTTGATCCCCAAAGAAAAATACTATGTTCAGCTATGCTATGAAGCAATGCAGCAGGCATAAATACATGAACAAAATTGATTATAGAATAAAAATTTGAGGATGATCATTAGGTGAAACAACATACTCCAGAAGAAAATGGAATATGTAATATAAATCTCCACAGAAATGGAAGTGGCATAGAAGGGACCATGAATAATATTTATTCAGGTCAATGGGACATATAATGAAAACACAACATAAAACTGAAATAAAAGCAAGTATTTAAAAGGATGAAAAGGAGTAGAAATTAAGGTTTATTCTGTATAGAATCAAAGTCTATAAAATAACAAATCATAGAAATACATTATTTAAAGTAGTAACTAAAAAATACTCATTTAAGATTTCTAAAGGAAATTATTTTTCACCATTAATCTGTACCCTGTAAGACAAAGGATGAGTAATTCCAAAATGATATGTAATAAATGTATTGTGCTTAACAGTAAAAAATTTCCTTAGGGAACTATGAAAAATAAACAATTCACTTATAAAAGGAAATAGAAATAGCCAAAACGCAAGGCCAGCTGCATCATCTCCATGGCAACATTTAACAGCAAGGACAGCTGGGCAACACCTACAAATTACTTGAGGAAAGAAACTGACCTATGTATTTTATCTCTGGATCATGTGTCAATCAATTATTATAGCAACTGACAAGTGGTTTTCAGCATGCAAGAACTGAGGGACGATTTTCTCATGTGAACTTGTGAAAATTGGACTTCTCATCAGAGTTAATCAAAATAAGAGTCAGGGCTCTCCAGCAAAGACATTGGCAGGTGCTGTGTCTAGATTAAACTGTGACAAGAGCAGATATGACCCAAAATCATAGGTCAAGGTAGGATCAGTAAATCTGCAAGTAACTAGGAAAAGAAATGCAACCAAAGATAAATTTCTAATGACTTGACATAATCCTATTCAAAGTATAAAGCAAGACATTAATGAAAATATAAACAAGACAAATTTGAGGAGGAAGTGCAATGCAAATTCTAGACTACCAACAACCATCTAAATGTTGTTTAGTTTGTGTGTGTGTGTGTGTATGTGTGTGTGCATGCACCCACATGTGTGTCCATGTATAAGTGTGGATGTCCTATCTGCTCATGCACTCCTGGCATCAGAAGTTGAGTTTGACTGTCTTGCTTTATAACACTCTACCTCATTTCTTTGAGACAGGGTTGTTCACTCAACCTGGAGCTCAGTTTTAGCAAGACTACCTGACAATCAAGTTTCCAGAATGACACATGCAAGATGCCACATTAGGCTTTTGGTGTTGGGCAGAGAATGGAAATCACAACCTCATCATTGAAGAGCAAGCATTTTATGCTCTGAGCCATCTCTAAAGCCTGAACAGCCATCTAAATCACTGATACTAATATTATAAATAAAAAGGGACAGAAATACTCTAGAATTATGAACCAATTATAAAAAACACATAGCTATCTTAAAAGGTTAAAAATACTCATCTTTACTCCATGTGCATATGCCATGTCAGTAACTTAAAGTAGTCAACTTTATTTTTTAAGGGAAAATGCATTTCACAAGTGACTTAAATTGAAGCCAAACCCCAGTACAGTAATACCATATTTAATACACTGGGGTGGATATAAACAATTTAAAATAACTCAAAAATATCAAAATGTTTTATATTGGAAAAAATTTTCAGAAAACTCAGGGAAGATGAAGCAATAATCATGATCCTAGTATTAGAAACATTTAAAATATGGGCTAACAGTCCCAAAATACAATACCTTGTCTCTTTTAGAGTCTCATAAGTAAAATCCCAAACAAAATTATAACTAATAAATGTCTGGGTACTGCACAGCAGGGATCTAACTCTGTTAAGGGAATAAACAAGTAAAAGCACATAGATCTAATACATAGATCTTATGCTTTGTCACCTGGTTGTAGACATTAAAATTGAGTAACTTGAAATTTGTTTCTTAAAAGTATGTTCAGAAAATAGAAAGTCCAAGAAATCATGAGTCTGGTTTCATGGACACAATCCTAAGTTTAAAGCTGTAGTCATCTGAAGCTTTTGAGGACACTCTGCCTGGCATAGAATCTCCATAGAACTACAGTAGTAACAATCACCTAAGGGTCTGACATACTGAGTCACAAATCACACTTTTGACAGACTGCCCAAATTTCATAATTACTGTGGATGATAGGAAAACCATCCAACTCCAGTGTGTGATACATAAAGGACCCTTCTTTGTAAACAGGTGAAACCGAAAACTAAAAGTTTACAAAGCCAGAGATCAATGTACGATCTGGACACTCTGGTCCTAAAAACCAGTTCAGTAAGATTAGAACTTTAGATGGTGAAAATGGATGTGAGTTAGAAACACACAGAGTAAAGAGAGGAAACTGTACAGGCTATGAAATGGACTGGGAGCAGGTGTGGGTATGGTTTACAAGGAAGAAGAAATAGAAATATAGAATTAAGGAAATATTCTTGGACAAGTGTGATAGAACGAGAAGACAGAGCTGGGTGCAGCATTAAAAGATATAAGATGCATAAGAGAGAGAGACAGAAAGATCAAAGAAAAAAACAACAATGCATTACTAGTATGCTTGGACACTTTATTGTGAACTCTTCCAAGTTTAAACAGAGAGACAGACAGACAGACAGAAAGACAGACAGACAGACAAGAGACAACTAATCTTTTGGACCCATTTCTAATGTTTTGTGTTATTTAAAAAAAACAAAACTTAAATATACAAATTCTGCAAACAAAGGCGAAAAGACAAATTCTAACAGAGATACCACAGAAAAATAGAAGGACATATGTCAAAAAAGATAGTTCTCATCCAACAAAACAGCAAGAGAACAAGAAGAGATGAGAAATTACCATTCAAAAGAAAATGATGGTCTCTGACCAAGACCAAAGAGAAGGCAAAATCTGCATGTGTTAGAAAAGTAAAAATTGACATAAAATGTGTAAAAAACAAAGTAAGATTTAAACTCACTAGATAGGCAATAAAATAGAAATAAGCAATAAGTTGCAGATACTCATCAAGTGCAAATATGATAAAATCCTATAACAAATGTTCAAAACAGCAACTAAAGGAGAGAAAAATTCATTAATAAAAAAGAAAAATACTAGAAAATGAACAGTAGAATATGTGTAATCATTAAATTCCCTGAATAATGAAACCTATAGTGGCATAGCATGTTTAATATGTAAAAGTGCAACCAAAGAAAACTTCTAGAAATGGAAAAAATATAAACTCACACTATGCATATGAATGAAGAAACATAGAATGCCAAACTTTGAGGCTGATCCTAGAAGCCTTAGCTCACAAGTTTTAATAGATAAATATTGGAATCCTCCCAAACTATAAGCAAATGATCAAAGACCTGACAATGATCACTTAATCCCATTAACTATGAAGATATTATGAAGATATATATATGAAAAAATGCAGCAGAATTTTCGAAGAAATAATTCAATGTAAAGAGGATGAAGTTAGAAATGTTTTACCCTGTGAATCTCATATCCTGATGTCAAAGCACAGCAGAGTGTAAAATCTGCTAGGGACCATGGAACTGCATCCATCAGCTCTTAATGCAGAATCTCCTGTCAAATGAAAATCATCTGCAAAGAAATGATAGGAAGACTTCAGAAAAAAGATGACAAAGACTACTTTACAATACACAAATGCATTCTGGGACTTAAAATGATGATGGGAAGTGGGGATCAGGGAAATAGCTCAGCTGCTGACATGCTTCCTGTAAAAGCTTGAAAAGTTTGATTCCAGACACTTAAATCTCAAAAAAATTTGAGCTGGATGTTGATGCTGTGCAGTCAAAGGATGAAGCTCCAAGGAAATTGACAAGCACCTGATTCTAGTGAATAATCCTATCTCAGAAGAAAAGGTATATGCCAAGGAGTCAGGGACACAGGCATGTAAAGGTGATGTTTGGAAACAATTTTGTTTTGTATTATGCAAATCTTTGGAACACTGTCAAAACTTAAAAAATGAAGAAATTAAAATAACAAGAAGAGATAGTACAGGAAAAAGAAAAAAACTCTTCATTATTGGGGAGGCAATGAGTAGACATTTATGGGAATAATAAGGGAGGGAAAATTTAAACCAGACTTTTAAAAGTTTAGAAAACAGGAGTTGAAGCACCCCAAGTAAAGATAAAAGTACAACAGTTATCACTAGAAGGAAAGTGGAAACAGGAGCAGGGAGATGGCTCTGTACGGGAGGGCAACTTCCAAGGCTGACAACCTAAGGATGGGGCTAATTCATCAAGTTGCCATCTGACCTCTACATGTGTACATGCATTCTCGATAAATAAATTTAATTAAATAATTAATTAATTGGAAAGAAAACCTACTCTAAATATCACATAAGATCTTAAATTGAAGACAGTCTAGTTCTGACCACTTTGGTGCTCAGTGGGAAAGGTACCTGCTGCTAAGCCCAAAGACCTGAGTCCACTGGGAAGTCCATTGGAAAGAAAGAACTGCAAGTTTTTCTCTAAAATCCTCATGCTATAGTACTTGTGCACCCACTCATGTATACACACACACACACACACTAAATAAAAATGTATAGCTTAAAAATATATGTACATTATATAAAGAAACAAGGAATCATGCCTTTTTGGTCCTTTGCCTAAAATCATGTATAAGAAATAAGTACATAAAATGGAAAATACTGTAAAGGTAAGATATTATGACATAGCTAATCTGATTAAATTAAATTATCATTTCAATCAACAAACATGAGAAGATTTAAGTTTTCTATTAAAATACAAAAGCATCAAATTCTTCACAGAATATCTACTCATGTGCTTTACAAGAAGAAGATAAGAAAAGAAATTCAGAAACATAAAATAATAATTAGATAGAAGCATGGAGTGGGATAGAAACCCAAGCAATGCTAGCACCTGCCAAAGAAGCACCCGAATGCAGTACCACTGAGCGCTCAGCAGAGAATGCTTCTCAACACTGAACCAACCCCACAGCTCATATGTCAGGAGTCCAGTCACTACATGGTGCAAAGCAAGAGAATCAGGTGGACGTTCAAAATACACTAGGATGTGGTTCATTTGGTAGAGCACTAGACTAGCAGTCATGAAGCCATGAGTTTGATACCCAGCACAGCATGAACCAGGTGTGGATCAGGGCTCAGAAATTTAAAGTTATCCTTGACAGTACAGAGAACTGAAGGCTACTATTAAATACTTAATAGTAAGAGATACCATGTCAAATGATTAAAACAAGAGATTTGATTTGTACAAGAATTTATGACCAACTAAACACACTGACAACACAAATTAAACCATTTTTTCCCCTGTATGGTCTCATCCCTAAAACTGAGTATAGTCTGGGTTATAAAGAAAACATTTGTAATTTTAAACAATTAGAATTATAAAAGTCACTTTGATTAAAATGAAGAAATTTATCAACAATGAAGAGCAAACCAAGAACAGGCTACTTGGTGTAAAAATTCAAGTCTTCTATTAACCTGTAACAAAGGGAAAGCAATAATGTAAAATGACAGACTTTCCTAAAAGACAAGAGGAACAGAAGTCAGAGCATGTGGCACATACTGAAATCATGAGAAAGTGAACAGCAGTGATAACTTATTACTAAGCATAAGAATAAAGAGTATGTCAAAGTTTTCCAGCTCAGTAAAGCACACATACAACACACCACACACACATACACACACACACACACACACACACACACACACACACAACACACAATTAGAAGAGACTAGAAATGAGAGAATTAAAAAATAGAAACAGAGGTAAAAAATAAATCAAAATCCTATTCAAGCTTATAAAAAATATTAAAAAGAGAAAGCTCAGTTAATTTAATCAAGAAACAAACAAAAACATACAAAAGAGACATAAGGAAAATTGATTTTATAATAAGTAGATTTTTATTTAAATTAGAATATATTATAAATACTTTGCCCTAAACTTGAAAACCCAGATGTAATGATGGGATGGAAAAATACAACTATCAAACAACAAAGAAATATTATAGGCAAGGACGAACATATTAACTACTACAAATACTTAGGACAAATATCCTGAGATCATTGAGTGTCAGTGTTTCAGGATGCTTATAAAATAAATGTGTAAATTTACATTAGTCATGTCTAACACATATGCAGGGGAGTACTCTCATCAATAGCATCCTACTCCAGCATGAACATATACTTAGTGTTTTTGTTGTTAATGTCCATCATTATGTCCTCTCTTTGATAGCTGCACAGGGAGCTCAGAGACACGTCATACAGTGACAATTCTTGGAAGAATGAACAGATACATCAAGAAAGCACACATAGCAAGACCGTTCAGCTTGCTGAGCCCAATCCAGACTTCCTGTTATTGCTCTCAAAGTGGTGACAGTCAAATGTGTCCTGGAAAAGGGATTTGCGCTGATAAGGAAGGACATTCAAATCAACCCTGTGCCCTCAGGTAAGTGTCCCATGAACGGCCCAAGAGGTGACATGACTTTCAAATCTCTAGTATTAGTGTCCACTTGCCCACAGTGGATCAATTATAGTTTTTAATGCCACTGTGTTATGCAGAATGTCATTAATATTTGGTGAAAAGTTGTTGGCCAAAATGTAGTGAACGTTTGAATATAGTTAATAACTATCAGAACATTGCTAATATTTACTGAACACTTTTGAGTGCTAGACACTATAAAGTATATATTTGTGTCATTCACTCTTTCCAACAGCTTTATTAAAAAACTAAAGCATAATGCATTTATTTTATGATTTTAAGTTTCTGGTATGATGTTATCTTAAATGATATTCAGCAGTAGTATATTGGGTTTTCTGATTCATCTCTCTGACTAGTGGATCCTCAAAAAATTCATATTACCATATTTTTATTAAGTCCATGGAGTTCAGGAAGAATTTGGCTAGAAAATTGTTCACAATGACTAAACACTCTTACCCTGGAGTCCCTGATAGTCCAGAAGATTCCTATTTGGCAAGGAACAACCTAATGGCCAACAGCCCAATCCTGATATGACTGTCTTCAGGTATGAAAGCCATCAGATATCTTTTCCTAAAAACAATTTTAAATAAAACAAAAGCACTTAAATTACTTTATTATTTGAGAGTTTCTTAAGTTCATAATAACTATTTGGAACAAATCTACCAATCCTCTTTTCTCTCCTCTGATCCCTTACTTTGGCTCATGTTTTTCAAAACCTACTTGTTTAACCTCCAGTCTAGCCCACCGCCCACCAGAGGTAGTGGGAAAGAAAGGATAATAAGGTAAAGGAGGATGTGGACTTGCTTAGAAAGAGTTGTTTGCAATGATTCCATTCTACTTCAACAGGATATCAACAGCTTAGTTCACACAAATTAGCAGCGGTAGCTTGATCCACTTGCAAACACCATTCACAAATAAGCAATGGCAGTTCAATCCAGAAGAAACCACAAGGCTCTTCCAATAAGCCTGATGCAGGAAAGCTGCAAGAAGCTGCAAGAATCAGAAGTTCTTTTGTGGCATTTCTTTCTATCTAGTCACAAAAAAAGATGACCTCAAAGAATGGCAAGGTTAACCAATGCCACATAGTTTTGTCCACTGTCTGTTGCGTTATACTTATACCCTTCCCAAACATCATATTTTCTCTCAAGTGTCTTCTCTAGGAAAATATCACATGACCTTTTTCCAGGAAGCTTTGAAAAACACCATGTATCTGTTCTTATCAAAACATTTTCCAGTGAGTCTGCTTCATCAAAGCATCCTCTTATAAGAGTTTCCAGAAAAATATCACATGACACAAGTGAGTTGTCAAAGAAACCAGAAATTTTCACTTCATCTTCCCACCCCCACTCCATCCCCCTTCTTTCTCCCAACTTGATGTGATCTTATTTTCATTTAAACTTACTTCACCCACCTAGCACAGTCTGTATAGGACCATTGCTGCAGTGTTTGTAGTTCATCAGGGCCCAAAACTCTGAAGAAAACTGACTCTTACTACCCAGTTAGGAATGAATCTAAGGGTATGAAGAGAATCAAAGCTCTCAGCCACAGATTTATTTATGTTTATGATTCTGGGTAAGAGATCAGCTTTCAAGAGAAGGCTATATGCCTTAGTAGGTATCCTAGAAAAGACAGGAAAGATGTGTAAATTTCATAGTGTGTCGAACAGTCTTTTACCAATTCTTTCTAATTTTTATTTTTTATAGACAGCCATCATACACAGATTTACTTTATATTTCCACATATATCACTATATTTCATTACTATCTTGTTTGTTCAGCAAATCTCTGTTACTAAGTTTCTCTATAGTCACACATTCCATTTTGAGGTTTTCACCCACATCTTCACATTTTATGAATTTGTATGTAAGCACATAAGGCATTGCTTTATATAAAGAATACTCATGTGTTTATATGCATATCATTTGTAAGACACATTTTCTGCTCATCATCTGTAAGGAGGACAAAACCATACACACTTAATTGAAACACACAAGTAAAGCAGCAGAAACGTTTCACGGGTGCTTTGGTCTTAATACACTGGTAGACAATAAAGTGTAGCCATCACTAGAGAACATGTACACTAGAGAATGGTTGCACTAGAAAAAGCCTAACCATCACTATCGCTCAAGACTGAGTGCAAGTTGAATGAAAGGTGAACCACATATGGAAATCAGATGTCTTGATTTTGCAGTGATGTCTTTGGGTAAAGACACAAAAGTAAGCAATAAACTAAAGAAAAATATTAGAGGAGCAAAGTCTGCATGTTTATGTGATGCAGTCTATTTATAATATCTTTCTGAGACTCACTTATTTTCTCTCTATCAGAGAAATCTCCATAATGCCTGGCACTGAATTGTAGTATTTAAAATGAAACAAAACAAACCAAAATAAACAGTGTCAATAATGTACGTCACAGTCCTCAATGTAAGAGTAAGTTTAAATAGGTCTACATCTAAAATCAATAGCATATGTTACCAGATTCTTTAAAATCCTAGCAAAGCCGAGTAAAATGCAAGAATCCTAACTATCATGAGCCTTTGCTGTGAGTCTGAAAGCTTCCCATGGAATTATGGTACTACTTGGGTTCCGCCAGGTTCAACCGTTCACAAATACTCCACTCCATGTATTTGTTCATTTTCAGCCATAAGTTCATGAGTGTGGCTGGTGTACAGCTATACATCCAGCAGCATAACCTCTGTGGGTATAAACCCTCTCCTTTATCTCTTTCATCCAGGAATATTCATTTCTACAGGTGCAGTAAAAGAAGCTATTGGAAAGCCCACAATTTTTAATTTCTTTCTTACAGGCTCTATTCAATGATTAGTGGTACAGGGTGTTAAACTTCTGGCTCAGAAGAAACTTGGTAGATTCTGCAAGGTCAAAAAGCTCCATGTGCCAATACTGCTGGCTTGAAATCACAAGACCATACTGTAAGGGATGAAAATCCAACCACTGGTGACAAACCTTTCTGGGACGGATCAAAAAGCAGTTTTTCCAAAACTGATGAATCACCCCTGCTAAGGTACAATGGCATTCACAGCAGGTAAACACACACACAGGCCTGTATTTCATGGGAACTAAACATTCTGTTGGATTTTCATAATTTTATGTAACAACATGTAATATCAGCTGTGTTTGCATTCTACAAAAATGAACAGTGAGCTCTATATGGTCTGAACGTTGAGTGTGTCAATATTTCCTCTAGGCTGAAGTGTTACCTATTACCAGGATATAAAACATTATCTTATCTTTTTCAGTGAGAGAAAGAGGGGGGAGAGGGAGAGAGAGAGACAGAGAAATAAACAGAGGTAGAAACAAGGACAAAAAATGAGGGAGACAGAGACAGAGACACCGACATACATAGCAGACATAGACACAGACTGTCTATATAGCCTTCTTTAGAAAATAAAATTTTGTAAGGGAGATCCAGACAATATTTTGTAAACTCTGCCCCCAGTTGACTACCTCAGAGCTGGGATAGCTCTCATTGTAGGACAGGGGCAGATTTACAGGAGTCAGGTAGGTTTGGATGCTCTTGGTTTCTTGTGTTTTGTTAGCTCTCAACCATGTGAGGACTTATACTACAATCATGAGGAAGATGCTGCAATGAGATACCTATTATTCATCTTCAGCATCATCTCAGCCTGGCTTTATTGTTCATCTAATTAAGTCATTCTTCTCAATGGTGCAATTAAACTTACTTCCATCCAAATGTAAATTGGACTAGAAAATACACCAATCAAGTTCTATTTTGGAAGAAGTTTTCTTCAATGTTGTCAGTTATTTTCTCCCCTCTATCAATTGAGAGGAAAAATCTTTGTGTGCCCAGGGCTCTGTGATCTAGACTTAACTGGCCCATAGCAAGTGTGAAATTTCTTTGAAGTCTTACATTTTATCTCAAAAATTCATGCATATCTTGCATTCTATTCCATAAAATACTGATATTTGTTGTAATATAAAAAATGTTTAAATTACTTCTCAGTTCACTTTCTCAAATTTTTATGCTGAAAATTGAAAGCTCCAGGAAGCTGGCCTTTGTTTATTCTTCTAGTTCATGGATTGAGAGGGACTGAAATGCATGTCTGCTCACAAGATTTGAGAAGTTTAAACGTAGCAGAAGTTGGCTTTCTTGCTAGCAGGACATGTGCAACAAAGCCCAGACTTTATGTGTCCCTTACCTCTTCAGACTGCCTATTGCCATGTGGTATACCTATGTAAGCAACACAAAATTCAGTTATGAATTTCTTAGGTTATTGTTATATGATTTTCCCTTGAACCTCATCTTCCCTGTTCATTTACACACTGGATGGTCCTCCGTGTTAAAATCAAATTGGCGATAAGTGATATATTTTTAATTTTACCAATAAGCCATTAGATATAATGCCATGGATTGGAAGAGCTTTTACGAGCAACCTTACCCAATCCATACACAACGATGTAGCGCTCTCACTTCTTGTGTTTAGACATAATTGGAAACTTACACTAAGGTGTGTAAGTGGCTGTTACCACCTAATGTTTATATTAATTAACACATTTGATTAATCATCTAAGGTAGAAATGAGAAGTTTCTTGTTTTCAATTGTGCTGTATTCTTTCTTGGGAGTAATCCTCAATTATAAGTCAATGGAGTCCAGTACTTGAAAAAAATCACTTAATTCCATCACTACTGTAATTTTCACAGATTGATGTTTTCATTCTTCTCTCTCTCTCCTCTCTCTCTCTCTCTCTCTCTCTCTCTCTCTCTCTCTCTCTCTCTTCTCTCTCTCTCTCCCTCTGTGTGTGTGTATAAACTTATGTGTGTATAATCATGTGTAAATGTCTGTGTGTGTCTGTAGTTTTGTGTGTGTATGTGTATGTATGTGTGTGTATAAACTTACATGTGTAAGCATGTGTAAGTATCTGTATGTGTATACTTTTGTGTGTGTATGTGTGTGTAAGTGTGTGTGTGTGTGTTGTGTGTGTGTGTGTGTGTGTGTGGAAAACCTGTGGATGTCTACTACAAGACATTAAAAGTTTGGAAGACTTGTGTTTTCTCTAAGCACATTGATTTAAACTGTTTGTACAAACGTTTCATCTGTAATTGATATAAAAGTCTGTCATTTCTGTAACAGGCTAGCTTGGGCTATATTATATGAACATCATTTTCGATGACTACTGGAAAGGGTAACAAAGACAGGAGAAGCTGACTGTGAGAAAGCTCTCTATTACCCATGTGGGATATCTATATACATACCAGTGATGTACACTCTGTGGTGGCAAACTCCCTACTTCCGTCTGTCTAAGCTGTCTATTGACTATTGCCTTTTTAGATGGAGTAGAGTTTAGGGGTAGGAGGAGTCTGTATATCATTAGTTGGATAGACTCTCATTCTGAACAAGATGAAAACAACCAAAAATATGTAAATTGTAGCACCAACTTTAAATGTTATATTTTGTATAGTATGTGGTTTTTCTACCTTTCATAGGTCAAACCTGTCAGTAAGGGTAAGATACAAAAAAAAAAAAAGAGAGAGAAATTACATATTCCAGTTTCTTTATCTGTTGTTCTGGAACTCTCAATACAACTGAAGTTTATTGACCTGATTGTTCAATCAGATAAAGGGATACTTTAGAAATATTTTGTGATATTTTTGTTTCTTATCATTTGCTCTTTGTGAGCTTTGACTTTGTTTAATCATTGTCACTCTTTTCATTCATGATACCAACATCTTCAACTCCAACTTGTCACTTCCTTGGTTTCCATAGATGCTGGACACCGTATTGTGCATAAGCTTCCTCCATTCTACTTTTTAGATTTGTTCTTCTTGGGCTAGGGAGATGGATGAGCTGTTAAAGACTGGGCCCATAACCAAAGTAGCAACATATGTTGGTTTTGCTGAAGTAAAAGTTGATAACTTTTGACATTTATAGAAATTTTCTTCACCATACACAGCTATCTTACTAAAACTCTCATTTTGCTCCAAGGATATCATGCATACCAAAATGGGTTATTGTGAAATTTAAGACTGTGGACCTCTTAGATGGCTCATTTTCTCTTCAAACATTCTTGTAAAATAATACAGTTTATCCTTTTGACCAGCCCTGCCACTGTACCATCTCACAAATGATGGTTAGGAAAATGTTCATTTAAAAGTCCCACATGCAAGATTTTCCTCCAGAAGACTTCATCCTAAGCATTCCTCACCCACTAATTAAACTTGTCTAATTTCTTATTATCCTTTCCAGAATCCTCCATGTGTTTATCTTGGTGAATAAAACTGGATTCACAGAGACTCAGGCTTCTGCTGCCCACTGTTCCAATGTCTGTGAATCATGAATTAGAAAATTGGAGATGGAATTGTCTAGCTTCTCATAGTTTTGTCTTGTTTTGTTTTATAGAGCTAATAAAGGAATGTAGAGGAAAATGTGAACTATGGTGTTCTATCTGTGATAGGAGTGTAGGATGTGTATGAGCCTCCTTTTAGAGAGGAACACAGCAGTTCATGGCAATATGTGTGTGTGCGTGTGTGTGTGTGTGTGTGTGTGTGGATACACACATGCACAAACAAATGCTACATCAACATATTATCACATTGGAGAATAGAATTTATTCAGTACATGGTTGTCAGCTACTATTGTATGAGATCCTTCTGACTTCTACAGGAGACAATCTGTATAATCTATTGATATTTTGGGAACTGTCCCTTTGCATTCTTTAATCTTTAAGAATGATATCAATCTTTTATACAAAGCTTCGTTACTTTTTGTCTAGGGAGATACAACATTGGAGGTGGTCACTTGGATGTAACTGTTAAAATACCTTATATACGACAAGCTAAATTTCACTGTGATAGTCTGCTGGAAGATATTTGCATTAAAAAAAATTTAAGAATAATTCTCCCCACCACCAAAAAAAGACTAAAACAGCTAGGCAGTGGTGGCACATGCCTTTAATCCCAGCACTTTGGAGGCAAAGGCAGGCTGATTTCTGAGTTCAAGGCCAGCCTGGTCTACAGAGTGAGTTCCAGGACAGCCAGGGCTACACAGAGAAACTCTGTCTCAAAAAACAAAACAAAACAAAAAAACGATGATTAATCATCACTGTACAGGTCCTAGAACCCTGTGAACCTGTCAAGTATCAAATATCTATTATTCTAGAGACTTTCTGAGTAACACAGCTCTACTGCTTCAATGTGCTATGATAGAACTGAGAACTTCAAAATGTCTGGGATTTTTTCACTTCAGCATATGTATGCTGCTATAAACTCCCGTAGACCCATTTGAATTAAGAGCAGATAAAATCATAACACATACCTAGAATTCTTGAAACATAGGCTCTCCATCAATTGAAATTTAGGACTTAAAAAATTGTGACCATTTAAAAATGTAGCTGTCCTGTACTTTCAGATAATCCAATATAGATTCTTTGTTTCATAAATTGAAAATAATACTTCTTAGTAGCCTATACACTATTATATGTTTCTGGTTGACTGGTGGGTACCTCACGTACTTTGCTTTTCTTAAAGGAATACCATTCTTTGTGAATTCTGTGACCATACAAGTGCATTTTTTTTTCCCTTAGAAAGCATCAAAACACTGGCATATGCCTCAGTTTCATTTATGAGACCACTTTAATATATTATCAATTTTATCAAACCAAGATTGCATCTACTTAGATGTTTTCCCAGACCAACTTTTATGATAATACTGGTATTATTCCTTTGATTTACTTCAGACCAACACTGCTTTACTACTGACATGCAAATTATATGTTAATTTTATTCTTGCCGTTAGATCTGACACGAAGAGCTTGAATGTTTTATGGACTATGTTTGTTCTTCCAAATGCCCATCTGTACCTGTGCATGGTTTTTCATAACAGGTGAGGCAATGCCCTCAGAATTAGACATTTCTAATAAATAATTTATCACTCAGAACTTGATCGTCTTGGCCATGGTCCTAATTATAAGCATTTTTCTGACAATTTATAGAGGGTTGAAAACAATCAAAATTCTCTTCAGTTACTCTTGGTGGTGCTTATAACTGTTTCTACTTCGTTGATGAAAAACTTGTGTGTAATTTTACCTTTTAGCTTTGCAAGAAATTAATTAAAACTTAGACCTAAGAACGGTTCCATTGGATGGAATGGATGGAACTTCTAACAATTCTTGGAGAAATAATATTACATCATACTCTCTTCTGGCTGTTCAAATTTTTTTGCCTCCTTGTCTGCAGGCTTTCCTCAGTCTTTGGTGCAAAAGAGTTTTGTAGATGTATCCATTTTGACTAGGCTCTACAACTCTGTGTTTTGATTGGTTATAGTTTCTATAGTGGTCTCTATCTATTGCAAGAAGTAATTTTCTTAGTGAGTTGTAAAGACTACACTTGTGGGTACAAGGACAAACATGGTTATATTATTGTTAGGGATTATGCTGGCTTACTAGTGGTTGTAGGTTCTCCTTTAATGACCATGACTTCTTCAGCCTTCACTCTATCTTCTCCATTGGGAATCCCATGATCAGTTTAACGGTTGGCTGTGAGCATCTGCCTCTGAGTATGAGCATCTGCCTCTGAGTATGTCAGACTCTTGCAGACTTCTAAGGAGACAGCTATATCAGGATCCTGTCAGCATGTACATCCTGACATCCACATCAACCTCTACCTTTGGTGACTGCACATAGAATGGATATCCAGGTGGAATGGTCTGTAGACGGCCCTTCCTTCAGTTTCTGTCCTGCACTGTGTCTCCATATTTGCTCCCTTGAGTGTTTTTTTACTCCTTCTAAGAAGGACTGAAGCCCCCCCCCCTACTTGGAGTGAAGGCTGAAGGAGTTGAGAGGATTCGCGACACCATGAGGAAAGCAACAATACCAACCAACCAGAGCCCCCAGGGTCTAAACCACCAGCCTGGGAGCGCTTAAGGAGGGACCCATGGTTCCAGCTATATATGCAAGGGAGCTATATATAAGTGGGAGAAGAGATCCTTGGTCCCATAAAGGCTGGACATCGTGTGGGGGGGATACTCAAGGGTGGGGAGGTGAGGTATGGGGGAGGGTGGGTGGGGGTACACCAACGTGGAGGCAGGAGGAGCGGGGAAGGGATAGTGAGTTCCTGGGCGGGAGGGGAGGAAATGGGGTAAGGAGAGAACTTCTGAAATGTAAATAAAATTTCCAATAAAAAAAAATGACCCTGACTTCACTCATACTGAGTAGTTAGCTGGTTTCTGGTACCAACCATAGTTTTCTCTTGTTAAGTGGGTCTTGATTCCAAATAGAAAGCTGTTGATTGATCCCAGGTATCCATACCACTACTATACCCCTAGGGGTAGTGTGTCATCCTAGCCTTTCATATGTTTCATAACATCTTAGCTAGCTTAGCTATGTAGAGATGTTGGTGGCCTCCATTCTATGCAAACTAACATGGTGCCTTCTTATACCACAAAAGAGAATCCTTGAGGAGAGACATATACCTGAATTCAAGCTCAGAGGCTCCTTGAGCCATGTGACTGAAATATGTGATATGTTTTCCAATAGAAATTTACTTTCCTATCTTGAGAAGCAATCAAGATTGGCAAGAATAGACTTAAATTTTGGTAGTTTTTGTACAACCATGCCCAGGAATTCAAAAGAGAACTTCTCATGTCTGGTACTGGGTTGTTTTTGAAGTGGTTTTTGCCTCACAGAGGGAATATCATCTGTCCAGATGGAATAAGTTCATTAAAACTGTATTTTTATATATTTTTTTCTTTTTTTTTTAATTTTTATTTTTAATTTTTTTTTCAGCAAATCAAAAAAATTTAAAAAGCATTCAAACAGAATAAAATGAAAAGAAACAAACAAGCAAAATACCAAGGGTCAGATATACTTATACAAAAATTCTATAGAGCCTTCAAACAAGCAATATTTTTAGAGTTATGTTTAAAAAAATTCAGAACCACAATAAGCTCCTTCACAAAGCAAATAATATTGAAATAGTGAAATCAAGTGTAAACCCAACAAAAATATATAAATTATAGTCCAGTATCCCTCATGAGTATACATACAAAAATTCTCAATGAAGTAGTTGCAAACTGAATACAAGAGATATAAAAAAATAATATTCCATGAATAACTGAACAACTGTTTTTTTTTTTTTAGAAGACCATACTCCATATACAGGCTGCATGTTTTGGGATAGCCCCCACTCCAGATGTTTGAGACCTACATGAAAACCAAGCTGCACATTTACAACATATGTGCAGGGAGGCCTAGGTTCAGCCCATGGAGGTAGATCTGTGTAGACTAGGTATGCTCTACGGTTGGTGATTCAGTCTCTGAGAGCTCCAAGGGTTCAGGTTCGTTTACTCTGTTGGTCTTCCTGTGCAGTTCCTATCTCCTTAGGGCCCACATAAAATGTGTTGTAGTATATTTTAGGATAAATAGTTCTTAGTATCATTTCTAATGGCTTTCTCAGACATTTATATTATTACTTTTCTCTCTTCCTCCCTTATTCTGTATTTACCACACTTCCCAAATAAAGATTCTCTTTTATTATCATGTCCCCTACCAAGTAGTTGTATCTTGCTATACTCCTTTACTCTATTCCTTCTTTCTTCTATATTTACATCCATCTCCCTCCATAAAGCACACTCTCATACGCATTTATCTCATCTAGAGTCTCCATTGTCTTCTAGTCCTGATATTGTGTCTTCTTGATTCATTGCACTTGTAAGGTTCTCCTTTAAGTTTCCTTATTAGGCTACTGGGGTTTTCAAAACCACCTTCATTTCAGTTGATCCCTCTTCAGTGTTTCTAGATGACAGAATTCTGACCTCTAGCCTTGGATCCTTGCTCATTTCCATGAGCATTTCTTTTCTGTCTTCTTGGGCATCATTCAAGTGTTTAATTTCAGGTTATTTCTCCTTTATGTCACAGAACTGTTATGGGCTTTTGTTTGTTTGATTGATTGTTTTTATTCATTAAGATCCTTTAATTCTTGATGAAGTTTATTATTGTTCTTTTAAAGTAATTGTCTTAGGATTCATCTAAGTAATTCCCAATGGCAAGCATTTATACAGGCTTGGTAGGACTTGAAGAGAAGATACTAGCATGATCTTTTATAGTGTTTGTATTCTTGCCATGAGATATGGACATGTGGATTTTTAATGTTTCTTCTGGGTTTGTTATGCACAGAACAGGCTGAGGATAGGGAGAAAATTTTGGGGTTCCTTGGGTCTAAAAGTTGGAAATGGCTTGGGTGGAATTAAGGAATTCAGCTGATATTCAGGCTATTTACTGTTTCAAGCCTAGAGTGTGGTGGTAGATCTGTCTAGGTACAGACTGGATATCACATGGCATAGGCTTGTGGTATGTGGAATAGGCAGGCAGGATGCTGTACCAGGCCCAAAACTCATTTGCACCGAAAATAGGAAAGGCCAACCAGGCTGGTACACTGGTTGTGGGACTCAGATTAAATTTGGATTGTGGAAAACAAATGGAGAGTAGGTCAGGGAACTTCATGAGGTAAGACCCTGGTGGAAGATGTGAGAAGTTTGAGTATCTAGTACAGTGATAAAAGTGGTCTAGAATGTTGGCTACAAATAGGATGGGTTTTAGAGAAAGCCTAGAATTATACTGCCACACATGGGTATTGGTCACATAAAAGGAATAACAGGTATGGGACTCAGGCTAAAGCTTTCATAAATGAGGATGGAATAGTCTTAGGTACTTACATTTTAATAATACTAGCATTTACTTTTTTCCCCATTCTTTTTTTTATTGTATACATCCTGTTATTATATAAGATATACATCTATGGGAAAAATATCAAGACTACTGTGAGATTTCTATGAAACTTCTAGATCATATTTGTGCCTTTTGGCATTTTGGACTTCATCCAAACAAAATTAAAATGTCAGTCATTTTCAAGGTTACCCTTCATTGTAGATATTTGTCATTGTTGTGAACTCTTTAACCTGGAGAAGACTCTAGTACTGAAATATAAAGCAATTTTCAAAAATAGGTATCTGAGACTAAATTGAAAGAACTTAAGACAAGGTGAGGGAGGACTCCAGCTAATGAACTATAAAACCATCAGCAACATGGCAACACTGGCAGACTGACACTGAAGGAAGAAAAATACATGTGCTCCTTTCCAGTTACTTTGGTTCAACAGAGGACAACCTGATACTGCATGAGAATACTGGCAAATCTGAAACAATCCATTTACTTAATAGGTCTTTGGGACTCACTACTGTATAATTCCTTTAAATCAAATACTAATGTTAAACAATAGTGGGACTAATTTAATGGCCAATGATCATGCTAGTGTTTGCTCTGAAGAAGATGTCTAGTATCTCATAGCCTTTGTCAATAAATTCAAGAGTAAGCAGATTCCAATATTTTCATAATGATTCATCATTGGTATCATGGCTCATCTTCTCCTATTACCAGGATATATCTTCAGGCCACAACCCTATCTCATGCACTAAGCATTGCTTTGCAGTGAGCCCAATAGTAAGGTAGTAGAATAATCTACCATAAAAGATAATGCTAACGTTCTTATCCAAATGTGTGTAGGGAGGGTAAATTATATTGAATCACTGTAAAAATCATTTTCATTTAAGAAATTTGACTAAATAACATGAGACACTAACTAAAAGAACAGAAACCAATGTGATTATTTTGCATAGTAAAAAGTATGTCTATGAAATAAGATGTGTCTATAAACATAGTCCATCATTCCCAATACTCAATATGTGTTATGAATTCTGCCAATTCAATGTGGAAAACTCATACATTTTTAGCCTACATAGTATTTCACAATGTAAAGGAAATATTTGAATTATGTGTAGCTCATAAATGTGGCAAACTCAACAGAAATAATGTCACATTCACATCTGTAGCCATTGACAATGAGCATTATATATATATACTTGGACATCACTACAGTCCCACCTCTGCGACTAATTTCTGTGTGAATTTCTAAATCAGTATTTATATTCTTTTTTCTGTCCTAAAAGAGTCTCCATCTTCTTCAGCCCAGAGTTTGTAACTTGTGTACCTATCAATGAGAGTGAAAAATGTTCAGGAGTCTCTACCACTAGATGACCTTTGTGATTGCAGAAGCTCTAATTAGCATACATTTGAAGGTTTTATGTATCTCTTTTACTAGTGTTGAAGAGTTCCAGAATCAGAATACATTTACAAATGTTTAATGTTATGTTTCTGTTAAATTTCCTTTCTAATTTGTTTAGTCTCTGTTATAAAACATTTCTCTATGAATTTTTAAGGGATTGCCAAGCAGTCTTCCTTTAGCCTGTTAGATACATATATGTTAGATTGTATACTTCTCTGTGTGTGTGTGTATGTGTAGGGGTGTGTGTGTGTGTGTGTGTGTGTGTGTGTATAATCTAAATCTCAATAAATTGACTCTCCCACTAAAAAGATATCAAAGGTCATAGAGTTAAATGAACCAGTTGAGTAGTATGTATCTTTCTTTACTATAAATTACCTTGATGACACAAAGGTCAGAGATTACATAGTCAAACACTTGGGAAATTAAAGATGAAATTAATCATACTCATGAATTGAGTGGATCAGAAGGATTATAAGTGCTATGTTTTCACTGTTCTGTTCTGTTGTTGTTAGTTTGGTTTTGCCTATCTACAGGTTTACAAACATGTGGGACTTTTCTATCAATTATGCCCACTCTTTGAAGAAAGGCTTTATATACTGGCTCTTAAAAATAGGTTGGTTAAAAATAACGTGATTTTTTTCCATCTATATATTTTTGTGGTCAATAAAAAGTCCATGTTTAGTGTACCTATCTCTCAATCTCTTACCAAAATTTTGTTTGGGCCCAAATTCCCAGCCCAACATTTTTCATAGTGAGAATGCTCCTCCCCCTAAAGTTTTTCCATCCACAATGGCTAGCTATTAGCATAAAGCTTGTGATGGAACTGAATTTTCATTTTTTTTTAACAGACTGATTTCCACTGGGTTTTATTTTCTGTTTTGGTTGTTAATAGAAATGCCCATTGGCAGTGGCCTGAGATCAAAAGTTTGACCTAACAGAATCTAAAAGTTCATGTTTAATTTTAAAATCAAACTCCCTTTAGATTCCTACTATTGCCAAAATTCATCTGAGAAGCAGGAAATGTCATTTTCTTTCCACCTTCAAAAGCAGCTGAACAAAATTTAAATACATCTGGTTATAACAAACAAGCTAAAAAGTGCACCACAATTGGGACAAGCTTGTGCCCAGATCCAATTTCTATGACTGAGTTAGAAAGCCCTTGAAAAATGGGGCTCATGGCATAGTCCCTGCTGGGGCATTTTCTGTATGTTCTTTGGCAAGAAAGACTGAAGAAGTAAGCAAGAATGACATTTTCCCAAAGCAAGTTAAATACCCCAATAGAGGCTGAGAGAAATTGCACTTATAGCTCTCTCTGGCAGCTGGAGTTGATCTAACAAACTGCTCTTTGTGTGTGACTTCCCTCGTTGACAAATCCCATGGTGTAATCTTTGGGAAGAATGAGAGGTTTTATGGGCATTAATGCCATAGTTCTTGGAGGCAACTCATTGTGACTGTAATAATGTAATTTTATATTTTCCTTATTTAGAATTTCCCCTCTACTCAGTAAATAGTTATGTGAAGGGCAGACTCACACTGTTTGGTTGGTCTTGTTTTATTTTCTGAGATAGTGTCTAACACTGGATTCCTGGCAGATTTGGAACTCTCTATGTAGATAGGCTGAATCTGACCTTAGAGTATTTTATCTATTTCTGCCTCTTGAGTTTTGGGATTAGAGGTGTAGTCCACCATGCCTACATATGTGTGTATGTGTGTGTGTATACAAAAGAATATATATATGTATATATTCTTGAGACTATTGTACAACTACATCATTTTTCTTTCTATCATATTCTCCTGCCAAACACTCTCATCATCCACATTTTGATTATATATCGAATTTATAACCTTTCTTTTTTTAACTGTGTATGTGTGTATGTGCACATGCACACGTCTATGTATACATGTAACTAAAATTTGCTAATTATGTATGTATGTATGTAGGTAGGTAGGTAGGTATGTATGTATATGTTTTCATGCTGACCATTTGGTTTTGGTTATTTACTGGTCACTCTTGTTTTCAGGAGAATGTATTGGTAATGGATAATTACCAATCACAAGGAGATGGGTTGAATGTTATACCTGGTAAATATATGGGTTTACCTGTTACTTTGTCAGTGGGTCCAGTCTTATCAGAGCTTCATCTCACAGTCTACAAGACTGGCTAACAGTAAAGCAAAGCTTTGTACAGGAAGAATATATATTCTTTTGTTCACATATAATTTATCTGTATTCCATATTGGTATGCAAATTCTTTAAAGGTAGATTGTGTACTTGACATCTCATGCACAAAAAAGAAGCGGTGACATAGTTTAGTTTTTAAGAAATGATGTGTGAAGTAAAGATATGGTTCAGCAGTTAAAAGCCTATACTACTCTTCCAGAGACCCAGGTAAAGCTCTCAGCACATCTAATGATAATTCAGATTCCATGGGAATCCTACATATCTAGCCTTCATGGAGACACATGCATATGCACACAGATAAACAATATTGAAAACAAATTATATTGTAAGAAAGAATATTAAAATCATTTTAGTGGGCACAGAAATGAGCTAAGGATGTGAAATTCTTGTTTGTATCCATATTTAGTTCAAGTATGAGAAGCCCACCTCTTTTTGCCCTGAGTATAGTGAATCACTTATACTAATCTCCTATTTGTCTCAATACTAGGTCCCTTTCTGTTCTAACTCCATCTATAACCTTGCATAGTGGCTCCATCTATTTCTCATCAGTGCTGGGCTGGAGACCTTTGACTAAACCATTGTCACTAATACATGGTCTGCCTGGTCCAACACATGCTGCACAGAGGTCCCAAGATTACCCACAATGCTATATTTTTTATTCTTTTTATTTTTCTCTCACAAATATTAAATTCTAATCAGTTTCCATTCCCTCTTCTCCTACCAGTCTGTCCTGCTATCCCTTTTTATCCACTTCTTCTCCATTTTCCTTCAGAAAAGGGCAGACATACCAGGGATATTAAAAAAAAAAAAAAAAAAAAAAAAAACATAAAACAAAAGAACGTGGCATATCAATTTGCAATAAGAACCTCCACTTTTAATAAGGATGGGCAAGGCAGCCCATGTGAAGGGAAAAATAACCTAAAAACAGCCAAAAGAGACAGAAACAGCACCCACTCCCACTGTTACGAGTCACATAAAGTGACTCGTTATAAAACTGTAACATATATGTAGAACACATAGCTCAGATCTATGCAGGCACCCTGATTGCTGCTTCAGTCTCAGTTAGCCCATGTTATGCCAGGTTAGTTAACTTTGTGGTTTTCCTGTGATCCTCTTGTACCCTCTGGCCCCCAAAATCCTTTCCCTCCATTCTCCACAAGATTTTCTGAGCTCCAACTTATATTTGCCTGTAGGTTTCCGCATCTGCTTCTATCAATTGTTGGATAACGCCTCTCAGAAGACAGTTATGCCAAACACCAATCTATGAGTTTAGCAGAATATCATTAGAAATCAGAATTAGAATATCAACGAAATATAATTTCGTTGACTATTGTTGCAGTGAGTTGTGCTTCCTTCTATCCTAAGTTTCTGGGCTATCTGGCATCTGGTTCCTGAGAGTCCAGGTAGTGTCAGGACTGGGCTCCTTCTCGTGGCATGGTTCTCAAGCTGGACAGGCCATTGGTTGGCAACTCCACTCTAATTTTGTGCCAACTTTACCACAGCATATCTCATAGGCAGAACAAATTGCCCAGCAAAGGTATTGAGGCTGTTTTTGTATCTCAGTCTGTGATATGACAACTACTGAAAATGACAACTCCATTGACTTGTCTATTGCTGAGGGCCAGTCAAAGCAAGGTCAGTCTCACAAGTTCCTTCTCCACTGGAAAGCCTTTAAGACATGCTGGGCCCAGAAGCCAAAGATTGATTGATCCTGCCTGGAGATCTGTGTCTCTAAAAAGCCATGGACATATCAAGAACTGAGTTGGGTGACTGAGCAATGGTAATTGTAAGTCTGTCATTTTAATTGACACATAGAACATTTAGATATATCCTTCAATGGTTGCCGAGGGCTTTGAACTCAGTTATTAATCAGAATCCACCTGAAGATGAATGGGATAAACCGAGGATGGCAGGTAAGTTAGCTTGGCCCTGGAAAAGAACTTGAACCAGACCCTCTTGGGTCTTCATTCCCTTGATTCTGCCCTTATTGCCCCTTGTCTCTGTAACTTCTTGAAAAGACACTTCATGAATGAGAAGGTGAAGCTCATCTAGAAGATGGGCACCCACCTGCCTAAGCTCTATAGGGTGGCAGAGTCACAGCCAGCTCAGACTGGCGTGCTCCAGTCATCTCTGGGTGAGTACCTTTTTTTAGAGGTTCAACTCTCACTAACGAGAAACCTCCACACCTTCTAAGGAGCTCCTTCTTCTGCTCTGCACCAGCCAGCCTCAGGACCTTACCTTGATGTAACCTCTCAAGCCACTAGGCATCTTTTTAACCATCCGGGAGCCTGCCACACAGTCAAATGGATTCAAGATAAATACTTTCAATTAATAGCCTGCTCCCTCCCCACCTGCCCATTCCTGAGTGTGGGAGCCAGAGGCTCATGCTTTCTATTGGCTCAGTCCGAGATGTTAGTGATGCCCTCGTCTGCATGAGGAAGAAATTCAGATGTTGTCCTTACATGACTGATTGTTACAATCCTCCCAATGGAGTGTGGTAGTCACATGTTCCAGGACAAACCCCTGGTAGGGAGTAGATTTAGATCCCTAATGTTCTCAATTATGAGAATTGCCAGGGCTCCTGAATCTGCTTGACTTTACAAGTTTTCTGTCTGGTGGCAGGATCCATTGACCCACACCAGTCTATCCACCTGGTTTCAAAAGATGTGTGGCTCAGGGTTCATATCCCTACTATCAAGGAGTCTTCACTGGGTCATGATCATTGATCTCAGGAAGTTTCCACTCCACAAGATTTCAATCTCACATCTGAAATGCTGCTCAATGCCAGGTGTCTCTCCTAGTACTCTTTTCCTTTATCTTCCCAACATCTGATCTCTCCTATTCCTGTTCCCAGTCCACTCATGATATCTATTCTATTCCCCGTCACAGGGACATCCATCCATGCCCCCTTAAGGCTATTATGCTACTTAGACTCTCTGGGTCTGTGGACTGTAGTACTGTTAACCTTCACTTTACAGCTAATATCCACTTGTAAGTGAATACACACCATATTTGTCTTTCTGGATCTGGTTTATCTCAGACAATGGTTTTTCTATTTCCATCTATTTGCCTACAAATTTCATGATGGTGTTGTTTTTATCAGCTGAGTAATACTCCATCTTGTACATGTATCACATTTTATTGAACAGTTCTTTGTTTCAGGGACATGTAGGTTGTTTCTAGTTTCCGGCTATTACAAACAAAGGTGTTATGAACTAGTTGAACAAGTATTCCTGTGGTATGACAGAGAGTACTTTGGGTATATCTTCAGGAATTATATACTTGAGTCTTGAAGTAGGTCAATTCTCCATTTTAGGAGAAACCACCATATTGATTTTCAAAATAGCTGTATAAGTTTGCATTCAAGCTAGCAATAGAAGAGTGTTCCCCTTGCTCTACATCCTTGCCACCAAAAGCTGTCTTGTATGCCTTTGATCCTAGACATTCTGACAAGTTTAAGATGCAATCTCAGACTATTTTGATTACATTTCCCTGATGGCTAAGGATGTTGAACATTTCTTTATATTTTATTGATTGAGTGAGTGATTGATTGATTTAGTCACATTAAGTCCAGATTTCTGCAACCCCTCCTCCTAGTCTCACCCTTAGAAGTCCCTTTCTCTTTACCTCCTTCTATTCCTCAGAAAAGGGAACCCACCCATTGGTTACTGCCCCACCCTGCAACATCCAGTCACAGTAGGACTAGGTATATTGTCTCCCACTGAAGCCCATCCAGGCTGTCCATTAAGGGCAAGGGTGTGTAATGGCAGGCAACAGAGTCAGATACAGCCTCCACTCTAATTGCTAAGGGACCCACATGAAGACCAAGTTGTACATCTGCTACAAATGTGTAGAAAGCCTAGGCCCAGCCCTTGCATGTTCTTTGGTTGTTGGTTCAGTGTCTAGGAGCCCCCTTGTATTGATGGTTAGAATCTGTGGAAGCACTGGATATTGAACATTTCTTTAAATGCTTCTCAACCATTTGATATTCCTCTGTTGAGAATTCTTTGTTAAGGGCTGTACCTCATTTTTAGTTACATTGTTTGGTTTGCTGATGTCTAGTTTCTTAAGTTCTTTATTTAGTTTGGAAATTAGCCCTCTGTCAGATTTGCAGTTGGTGAAAACTTTTCCTATTCTGTATGTTACTGTTTTGTAGTTTTGGTACCGTTTGCCTTACAAAAGCTTTCTAGTTTTATAAATTCCTATTTATTACTTTTGATCTTAGTATCTCTATTGATCATTTTTTTTGAAGGGGCCTGAATTTATTTGCTCCAACCCTATTTGTATTTCTAGGTTGATTCATTTTCCTCCTTTCATGTTGAGTGACTTTCCTCTCATCAAAGATATTCTGGTCCTTGGTAATGACACTAGCTTCTTTATATTCTTTTCTCCTTTTCACCATTCCCATTCCTGAGTGGTTATCATGATAGTGTAGAAAGTGTTCTAGTCCATGCAGGGAACCAATATCATTTAGCACAAGACAGTAAATACTTTGCATGCTCATTAGGTCTTTTTGAGAAAATGAATAGACCAGTTTTTCAGTTGCTTGACATTGCATTAGCTAAACCTGTTTATTAAATGGGCTTCTGCACTGCCCAGAAAATTATGTATATAGTCCTTAGTGATGTCTTGTTATTTAGATTTTATGTATGCATTTGGAATAAATAAAGGCAAGTATTATTTTCAGGACGTTTTTTTCCAGTAACTATATACTGACCCTTAATGAGAGGATATTCAACTCAGGTATATGAAAAACATCCTAAATATGAAGAGTGTAAAACTAGTATGCACTGTGAACAAATTGCTCATATTTCACAATTCATAGCATGCATCTGAGGCTTACACTTACAGACACTACAAGATATTTTGTATGTCAGAATTATTTATCCTACTTTTAAAATGCATTTAGAAATTAAAGCAGATAAAAAAGAGAATGCAAAGGAATAGTGGGATTCATTTTCTAACAGGACGCGTCTGTATTCTCTTACCATGAACCTATATGAAAAGGCCATTAATGTCTCAAAACAGAGTTTACATGAGCAGAAATAAAAGAATGGTTACTAGTGAGAATGACATATTTTCCAGACTAATGGTCTAATGTACACTTCTTGTAGTTCACCGTCCTGTCCTTTTGACCCTCCAGGGAAATCCTAATTCATCATGTTTTCTCATAGTTTTCACGTTTTCTTCTCCTCTTATTTCTCATGTTTTAAGTATATTTAACTATATATGCATAGCTTTATATTTACAGAAGAAAGGATCACAAATAGTATGATCATCCACTCAGCATGTGAAGTGGTAAGAGGCTGAAGTAGAGAAGAACAGGGGTTTCTTATGAACAAAAAAAGTGAACTCTGAGAACATTTGAGTAACAAGTGGAACATATGAGAACATAAATAATAATAGACAAAGAAGACAACATGGGAAAGACATGAGTTGAAAAATGAGAGAAAAAAAGAAACTTTTCATCTTGTCTAAAAGAAGAGATATGTCCTTTCACTGGAATTTAAAATAGAAAAGAAAGAATGTCTGCATGTATTCAGATCAAGAAACAAAGGCAGGTGAGATTTTGTGGAGCAGTTCCCTATTTAAAAGTTCAATTGGCGTGAGTCACTGGCACAGTCACAATGAGCCTTTGTACTTAACGAATGGCTTTTGTTCAAAGATCTCACAAGGCAAAGAGCTGCAAAGAATGCCTGTTCTCATTGCAGATGGAGGACAACTAAATCAGAACAACGGAGGCAGAATAGAGGTAGGCTTCTGAATACTTCATTATTTCATCTCTGTAACTTTTCTTTACATACTATTTAAATTCAAAGAATTGAGGTGCACAGTTCAATGAGGTTTGTTAAAATGATCCCATCCCTGCACCCTCATGCTATCAAGATAGAGAACATTGTTCTCATTCCAGGAACTTCCTGCCTGGGGTTAAGCTGTGCTCTTCTCAAGAGGCAATAGATAACTGGATTTTTCCTTTCATTATACATTAATAAGAATGGGTGTGAATTTGGGTGAGTGGAAAGAGAAACTGTAATTGGAACATACGATATAAAATGTCTATTTTTCAATGACAATTATAAATTAGTGTAGTCTGCTTTGGAGCTTAGTATAAATTTACGGTGTACAATATGCACATGTTTATGGCTTTTCCACCCAGCTTCATTTTTATTTGTCCTTTCTTTCAAAGAAAATTTAAATTTTACACATTCACCAATACCTCCATCAACATGAAGCCCATTGAGATATAAACAATAAGGCTGAAGATACCTTAGTATGTAGTAAATATCCTTTGACTATTCTGGGAGCACATCCAAGATACCATGTAACATGGAGTCATGATGTCACCAGCCTGCATAGACTGCACTGACTCTTGATGGTTGTCTTTCCTTTTATGACCTTGATGATTGTGAAGATTTCTATATAGATAACTGTTAGAGCATCGTTCAAGCAAGATTTATAGTTTTTATTAATTTCTTATGATTAGTCTAGAATTGTAGATTTAGAATATGCCCTTAACAGGGCTCTAAACTGCCATGCCATCTTATAGCATCAATGAGTGCAAACGATCTGAGTTACCATTGTTGTTGACCTTGATCACCTGACAGATGTAGTTGGTATGAAATCTCTCCTGCTGGATTACTCCTGTCCCATTTCAGACTAATAGCTTGAGATTCCTCCACTATTTTGGGTACATACTATTTTTTTTCTTTACTGTATGCCAAAGCAGAATTTCAGCATGGGTTTGCACAAAGATTTACATAACCACTCTATAATCAGAGAACAGTTTTGTTGTTCCAAGTGGTACCTTGTCACAAATCTTTAAGTCTATTCCACAATTTCTTCACCTCTAATTTTTCTGCTGCTCATGCTTATCCCTTGTGGTTTATTTACACGTCAATGTCTTGGTTTCAGGTTTCTTAGTTCATTCTTTCAAAAGTTGTGTCAGAGCTTTGGTTAGGATTTCTGAATACATCATTCAGTTCTATAAAATAAAAAGCAATAAAAACAAAACAACACACAAAAACAAACACAACAAACAAAACATAGCTGAATATATCAGATGTTCCAAAAACATAGCAGGACACAACTTTCCCTTTTATTAGGTAGCTTTTAAACAATTTCTAGGTGTTTTGGGTTAATGTAAGGAAGGCAATTGTTCTTTTAAAATTACCTGTGTTTTTCTGAATTCACATTAGAGTAGTAAAATCCTTAGACTGTTAAACATAAATATTCCTCTTCTGTTGAAAGGATCCTTTTCCCTCATTTCCTGTGTGCATCATTCTTCATCTTACTCCTTGTGTGCGCCACTACATTATAGAGATCTTACTGGACCTAACCTTATTTTTCCCAAAGTTTGGAGAAAAATATTTTTCAACATTAAGTGAGATGCTAAGTATAAGTTATTTGGAACTACTTGGTCAGATTGCTGAGTTACTTTCTATTCCTTGTTCAGAAACTGCACTGCAATGTGTGGTAAACTGGGCCAAGTAAGATTTCTCCACATACAGGCACAGTGATGTTCTTATAGTTGTTTTGTTCATGGTTTATTATACTCTTCAACATTTGAGCAGTTAAACCAACTTTGCATTTGTATGACAAATTTAATTTAGGCATAATGAATATTCATCTATATGCCTAAATAGTCTCATGTTTATATAAACATACATGTTAATATAGGTTACATATAGTATATATATATATATATATATATATATATATATATATATATATATATAGAGAGAGAGAGAGAGAGAGAGAGAGAGAGAGAGAGAGAGAGAAAGAGAGAGTGATGGAGTAATGTAATTGTTTAATGGCAGATGTAAGGCTGGGTTAGCATCAACAAATGAAGGGGAACAATTTCTTGCCTTTTTTCTGAAATAACTAATTTGAAGATAGCTTTTTCTTCCATATGAATCTCTTACAATTCAACAGACAGGATATAAAATGCCACAATTTTTGTTTACTTGTTTGCTTGCTTTTTGGGAGGCTGTGTGTATGTGTGTGTGTAATGTAATCTACTAGGTGTAATGTAATCTACTAGGTGTATTTTTTTTTAACAAATTAAAGATCATTCAAGTTTTCTTTATTTTATTTATGACTTTAAAATATTAAAGTATTTTTATCAACACTGTAGAAATTTTGGCATAAAATCAATGTCAAAGGTGCCATATCTAAAGAGAAAAATGTTCCTTTTATAATAGATATACAAGCTGGATGGCTCTTCTATGGATATTACTCTCACAAAGTGACTATTTGTCCTTCACTTTTTATATTAAACATGTCTTGAATCATTTCCCTAATACTTCCATGTCACCAGAATTATGCTAATAAATAATATATTATAAAGACCTTATTAGACAATACTAAGCTGTATTATTAGACAGGACTAAAGACTGTAATTGTCTTTCCTGATATTTGATACCTGTTTGAAGCATACATACTGTTTTTTAAAGGCTTTGGTATTCTGAAAGTCACTTTTTTTATTTTAAACTGTAGGTTTAGGTTAAAAGAAATATTTCTACAAGCCATAATTTTAGAATTTCTTCTGATGACAACTATTGAGCCTACTTGTAAGTCAAAAGAGTTGACAAGAGAACCATATCAGGTGCTATGCTGTTTTTGACTTAAATTACTTCATAAGTGAAACTTCACTGAACCTCAGCTATTTCTGCAAGTTATGTATACATGCCACCCTGTTGCATATGATTATCATCTACTATTTGGCAATCACTTTAACAAGACTGTCTTAGTTTGTTCGTTTTACAAAACAGAATTTGTATTGAGGATGCTGTGCCAAATGGTCATTTAAGGGTACTTAGGGAGTAAGAAATGTGATGAGAACTGGAGAATGGGGTAAGCTTCTTTTGGGGTGATTTGGAACAAAGGATTGAAGACACAGGTCTCATATGTGCTATGCATGCCAACTACCTCCAGTTTCTTAAATGAGAAACTAGAGCTTTTGTATATACTCTAGACATCTATTCAGGAAGTAGACCCTTACATTTCTACATTCAGTCATCGTACAAACTATCAAGATGCACAAAGCATAGACAGAATCTGAGGTGGAACAAAGGCCTTGGACATAAACATTTACAACATATGCAATTCTGGGCAGGGAGTTTAGTTGACAGAATATTGTCCAGCTCTTACAAAGCCTAAGTTCAGTCTCTAACACTACATAAACAGGGCATGGTAATACATGACAATTGGGAGGTAGAATGAAGAGGATTGGCAGTTCAGGATAATCCTTGGCTAGACACAGAATTATACACTAACCAGGGCTGTTATATCTTGACTCAAAAAAATGGCCCAATTAGGACTGATACTAGAAATAGGACAAGAAATCTAGATAAGGAAACTCATATAACTAAAGTAAAAATTTTATACACAATGTTCGAACAATATCTGTGTAAATACATGCACACAGTGTACGTGTGTATATATGTGTATATATATATATATATATATATATATATTATGTATGTATGTATGTGTGTGTATTATATAAATATTTGTATACTTATATATACCTGCCATTAGTAATATCCTAATAAACTTAGGATTTCTCTATAAAACTGAGGTTAGACAAAGAGAGTAAACCTCTCTGTGAGGAGGTGAGGACTGCCAAGGCAGAGTCTTCACCTGTCTAACAGAGAAACTGTCTAGGACCAGGCATACTGTGAACAAGCATCAGGACACTGTGTTGATGAAATTCTAGAGAAAGATAGTGTGAATAAGGAAAGCAAGTCAAATGAAATGATAAATTTTAAATTAGAATAGAATAGAATGCAATGAAAGAAGAACAAGAAAAGTTGAAACGCATGGATAAAATTTTAAAAACAGTAAGTAGGTTCAAGCAGATGACACCATGGTTTTCAAGGGTTTCATATTGCAATAAAAAATGAAATAAGTTTGAGGATTTAAGTAATAAAAAGATTAGGAAAGAGAAGGAGAGCGTAGAGTGCTGGGCAGTAGAGGAGTCAGTTCTAGATGAAGCTTAACAATACTGTGCCTGATTAAACACCTTGGTATGTACTCAGCAGTAGACATGGAGAAACAGTCAGACACTTCACACAACTTTATTGTATATTGAGAATAAAAGTTTTTTATTTTTGTTGTAAAGTAAGTACTTACTCCACTTAAAATACACACTGTATGTGTACACTACATTTAAATGTATGTTACTTTAGTGACAAATAAGATGACCTTTAAGTGGTTTATTAATAATTATTAAATTATATTTAAGGGTAGATGTGTTATATGCAATCAATTAATAATTTCCAAGAGACAATGTTCATATTATATTGGGCTACTGTTATATATTGATAAAGCAAGCCACTTGTTAAATAAAATTGATCTCAGTTTTTGTATGTAACTGGGTTTGTAAGAAGGTAATTATCAATGAAAACTTCAAGCAAAAGTGGTTCATTTTCTTGTTGATTTTGAGAACCATTGTCTGTGAGAGACAGTCCTTTGTCTGTGGTGTCATTGATTGAAATTAGGGACACTCTTCACTCTGTCCTGACAACATTTAAATCCACTTTCCATGGTCTGAGTCATAGATAGTTATCAGGACACATTGCAAATTCACAGATTCTCAAGAAATATTTTAACTAGAACACACTAATAATATGAAGCATACCTCCCTGACTCTAGAGGTAAATACTATCTCAGTATAAAAACATGGTGACCAAGGTCACTAAGTTGGCTGTTCTTTGGTCCAGTTCTTTGGTTCTGTTCTCCAGTGAGCACAGCCCAGTTTTACTCCTGGACAATTTAATGTCATACTAGTACTCCAATGCCCTGTGCAATACATAGATATAGGTTCTTTTATGTGCAGATTTTCCTTCTTGTTTACAATGTTTAAATGCACATCACATATAAGGATAAAGAGCTTAAGATCCCTTAATACAGTGAATGACTGTAGTTTAAACTGAGTTTTTGTAAACTAAAAGATTTTCAGTGACACATTCAACACAGCAAGATTGCCCCAAACTGAAAATCAAAGAACAATAAAAATGCCACAAAATGCTAAGGTGGCAGCATCATATGAGAAGATTTATGAAAGAATCAGATCAGAAAAAGAATTATTGATTGGAAAGAGGAGAGAGATATTAGTGTAAATATTACCCGCTTTCCCTCACTTATTGTTTGCTTAATTTCACTTGATTTCTTCTGTGAAATATGTTTGTAAAGTGAAGTATTAATTACAAAAATGCAGTCCTCTTTTGCCTTTTACAATGAAACAATTATTCTTACCAGACCCCATCCATTTCCTTCACTGTGAACTAAAATGGGTTTTGAAAGTCATTTCCATAATAGCTAACAAAAATGTAGTTGGCGAAACACCGGGCTTTCTAAACACAGAAGATAATTACATTGGAAGAATGATATTCCATTGCCTTCTTCATTCTTGAGATACATTTTTTTCTTCTTGCATGCAGTGTAGAACAGACAAATGGCGATTAACATGTACTGGGAAGTGTGCTCACAGTGACAAGGGCTCGGTAGTTTGTGCAGATGGGGTCGAGGTAAAGCAAAAGCCAGAAAAGACAGAAATACTGCATTCCACTGCTGGCATGAACATACCACCTGAATGGTATTTTTCATTATCTCCTGCACTGGGAACATTCTATTAGTCCACTGGGAAGTCACAGCGGAAGAGACATAATTATCAGCAGAGTAATGGAGAAGCTCTCACTAATGGCCAGCTATTCAAATATCTCAATATAATCATCGTGCCCAATCTCTCCCTGTTGCATACTCTCTGGAGAAACTCATCATTTTTTCCACTTACTCCAGCATAATGAATTCATTTTGCATTTTCTTTGTGAGAAATTAAGAGGAATCACAATATAATGTGTTGACATTTGAAATTCTGTACAGAAAAGTTTAGGCTGGCAATTTAGTTTAATCACAAGCTAACAGGAAAAGACTGTTTATTAAATTAGTTTCTTGTTCATGAAATGTGCATTCTATTTGTAAATCTTTGCCTCTGCACCTAGGTTTAGATTTTTTTAACCGCAGTCTTTATATATCTCAAAAGATTAAAAGTATGTTTTCACAGAAAGTACTTCCTTCCCAGACCTCTATTTTAAACATCAAAACTGTCAATACTAACGATAATGGTGAAGATATCCCTTTTAAGAAGAGAAAAATAAAGCAAGTGCCAAGTTACCACTAAGAAAATCCACCAAGGTGTATATTTCTTTCCCTGACATTAAACCACTATATCAGCAGCATGAAAAGATTCTTCTTATTAAATTAACGATTTTTTTTTTTTGCTTATTTGCTCAGCTCTAAGACTGTGTAACCTTTTCTGTCTCTATTCCTCTCTTTATTTCACATTCATTTGCTTTTGTGAAACTGGTAAAGAGTTAAGAAAACTGCATTGCCTCTTTCTTTGGGGCATGTCAGGTATCCAGGCATGGGATAGAGCTTCACACTGTACAACACTGAGCAGGACGTGAAGACTTGGAAGCTGCTCTGGCTTTCTTCTCACCCTGTGCAGTTAGGTGGCTGGGTTTCAACATTTTCAAAGGATAGTGACAAGGGAGAAATGCAGGCACAGGTCCTGGGTTATCACTTCACAGGGGAAAGAGGGAGAAGGGGGCACTGTGTTCTACTTACCTTCCTATTGTCTCTTGATCTTTCCTTTATTTGCTTATAACTTTCATATACACACAAATCTCTTGTGTATCATAGCACTCTGATATTTATGAAGAAGGCATCATTTTCAGAAGACACCCAGCAGTGGCTTCTGCACCTGTGCATCTGTGATTTTCTCTTGTGTTCAAATCAACTCCCAGATAAAAACTGCTGTTTCTTACACCGACTTTATCTGAGGCTTCTGGGAACAGAGATATGGAAAGTAAGTATGGCATTGATTTCAGCAAGGGCAATGAATTCAAGACCATGATTTCAAGACCAGCACTCAGGAGACCTAGTTGGGAGGGCTGACCAATTGAAAGCCTGGCTAAACTTCCAAATGAGAACTTACTTGAAAGAAAGAGAGAGAGAGAGAGAGAGAGAGAGAGAGAGAGAGAGAGAGAGAAGAGAGAGAGAAAAAAGAAAGAAGGAAGGAAAGAAAGAAAGAAGGAAGGAAAGAAAGAAGGAAGGAAAGAAAGAAGGAAGGAAAGAGGAGAAAGCTGACCTCAGATTGAGTCAAACTCTTGTACCCTGCTCTCTGCACTGCACCTACCATGCTTCTGTTTTTCTGAAGATAGATTCTTTTCACTTCTTGTCCTGCTGTGATTGCTCTAACTTGTCCTGTGTTTAATCTCATCATTCTTATTTTCTTCTCACTCTGAATAATACTATCAACAACAAAATCCACTCCTGTAACTATCAACTAAATCTATTGTCATAATCATTAAACATCTGATTGTCCACATGGTTGACATGAGATTGTATGTCTAAAATATTAAGATTCTTATAGTAAGATGACTATCTTTTATGATGTAAGAAAGTTGTTTAGCAAACACAAGTGAATCCACTAGGATATCTTCTGGGAGATGTAAGTACTTAAAAGGTCTGCATGTATACTTTTAATAAATGCAAAATACTGATATTTTAACTTTCAATCCTTTATCCCTTTTATTTTACCAAAAAAGAAACTACAGTTAGCAAGATATAAGCTATAGCAAAGGTGAATGCCACACAGCATCCGTACAAAAAGTAAGCTACTCTTGTTTCTAATATGCTGATATTGGATCACAAAGCAGGGCCCCTGAATCTCATCTAACCAACTTGCTATGTGATATTGGGGAGAACATCCCACTTCCTTATAAAAAAAGGTCTTCAAATTCATTTTTCACAATGCCATTTTTAAATTGAAGCAGTTCTACTCTCTATACGTTTCTTAAAATGTCCTTCTGTAAGACAGACCTTCAACGTGTGGTAGACAAAAATTATCAAAAAACATTTTAATTTCAAAATGCAACATTTTATGAAACATTTTGATAGCAAGTGATGAGGAGCCTATACAATCTCTTAATAGGCTATTAGTGAGAATCAGTGAGGTCAGTCCTGCATTAGGATTTAGGAGATATCTAATGCCCTCAAGGTTATGAATATTAAAGCACATGAAGAAGCATACTTCTCATAGGTTCCACATTCTGTAGTCCTTTTCATAGAGAAAGGCACATGTATGATCCTCTATAAAAATATATTACAACTTAGTACAATAGACTTCCAAAGAATGAGATAAAGACACAAATGTGAATAGTTATGGTCTGAGCAAAGTCACATAAATATAGGCTGTATTAGAAGTAACATAAAAAGGGAAATTGTTTTATTTTGAAGTTTGAAATAGTGGTATATATGCCATACTAGAATTTTCTGGAGCTTGCATACTGGCCAGCAAATAGCACCTTCAGTGGCAATGCATTTGTGAACAACAAACCTGAGATACAACTGGACACATTACAGGTTCCCTAGAAGCCTGGAAAAGCTGAGAGCTGCTGTTACCAGCTTGAGTTTGCAGTGCATCATAGAGAAAAGGTCAGTCTTGAACTCTCTTTCCAATCTTTATTGCTTGACTCATGTTTGATATCCCATGGAGTCTTCTCCTTCTATGTACATGCATAGGCACAAATTCCTAGCCAGGGTAGCTATATAGGAATACAAAGGTGGATTAGAATTTGTGGTTCTTCTTAGCTACCAGACTAAAGTTTCAAAGAGTAAGAATCATTTAGTTTTCATTGCTATAGAAAATCCATCAGCTTGCATTTTTCAGTTGTGAAATAATGAGTAGAATATGTATAAAGAGATCCATAGACCATGTTTAAAGAGATACATCGACTGTGTTTTGTCCCACCGAAAAAAGTAGAAAGACAACTGAGAACGGTCTGTGAGTGTTCAGAATTCCAAGAGACAACTATTGGCTAGTGTCTGTAATCATCTTTCCCCAATTACCACCAAAAGGCTTTTGAAAAGCTGATATGCTGACATACTTTTAAGTTGACATCTAAAAGTTTCTGTCATAAATTTATACTAATGGTACAAAGATACAAAGTCAATGCATTATAAATGTTGACATTTAAATATAATTTTTGACTCATCACATTAGGTACATCTAGTAGAATCTAAATGCTTTGATTTGAAAACTGCCATCATTATTGGAAAAGATTACATGAATTTCCTTAATAATTTATTTTTTATATTTTTCTAGTTTCTATAACGTTTGTTAACATTCTACATTACTGTGGAATTCTATCTTTTATGATTCACTGATCAGGTGCTTATGACTCTGCAAAACACCATGTGAAATATAACTTAATATTTTTGATTGCTCTTACTATGTAACAAAATAATAAAAATATTTCTTTAGTATGACATCAGGAGAGGAATTGGAAAGATTGGGAAATTTGGATGAAGATAGAAGAAGAATATAATAAAAAACACATTGTGCATTTATGACATTTTTAAAAAATTAAGATTATCATACATAACTGAAATAGCCCCTGTGTAATTATTATAATTGTCAATAACAATGGATCCAAATTAGAATAAAGGGTGAGAATGTGACTTGGTGGGCAGAGCCCTTGGTTACCAAGTACTAAGCCCTGGGTTCAGTCCCCAACACCACACAAACTGGTTGTCATAGTACACTTCTTCAGGCTCAATGTTAAGGAGATAAAGTTACCAAGTTGGATGTTTAAGGTCATTCTTGGTCATGTCGCAAGGTGATGTCCAATTTAAGTTACATGAGACTATTCTAGGTGTAGGAGATACAAGACAGGGCCATCTAAAGTCTTTCATTAAGTGTTACTAACTGTAAACTGCAAAGGCTTGTTGTATACTTCTTCCTAGCATAGATGGACTCTCTTTTTTTAGTTATGCATTCACAGATGAATCTCATCACTATGAAACATTGATGTACTATCAATATTTTCTCTTGTTACCTATTTAAAGGTGTCTGAGTGACATATAAGCTAATGAGACGAGTGGTACTTCCATTTGTATGACAAGAAGCATTAATGTGATAAAGCAATCATTCATTTTTTGTATGAAAAAATATAAATTTAATTTTAAATATGTATGAAAGTGGTCCTTGACTCTTCTACCTCACATTTCTGAACTTTATTAAAGGAGGGGAAGCTAATAAACATGTTACAATTGATCATAATAGATAGCACAGACACATATATAATTGAAATATCCACAGTGAAGATAATACCAATTGGTTTTCCAGTACTATATAGTCAACCCTGAAAACATAGATATAAGTAACATCATATGTGTATGTCTCCATTTATACAGCTTTAGTCAAGTGGCACACCATCCAAAACTACTGAACAAAACTGTCTTCCTTAATTGCTATTATGAAAACCGAGACTGCAGAAGTTTAGTGGTTAAGAGGGAAAACCTGTAATGAAACCAAAGCCATCAAGTATCCAAAGTCCTGTGGTACTTTAAACAGTTCTGAACAGTCTACAGCTATAATGGTACAAGATTTAAAGCTCATAGTGATCAAATATTTTTATTTATTTTTTCTATTAACTTAAAAAGTATGTGCTTCTGTCTGTGGATATCTGTGTGACTGTGTGCATGTGAGTGCAGCTGACTACAGAGGCCAGAATAGAGTGACATATCCCCCAGATCTGGAGTCACCTGATAGTCACCTAACATGGACACTCATCACTGAACATGGGTATTCTGTAAGAACAACAAGTATTCTTAACATCAGATCATTTTCTAGCCCTCAGTGTTTTAGAGCTATAGAAATTTTAGCTAGAAAATAAAGTCAATACTCAGCTGAATTTATAATCATGACTAGGTTTTTCTGAAGTTCTTTCTCAGAACTCACCATCAAATTCTTGGCTGTATTATAGTTTTTGAATTTCAGAATGCAAGGAAGTACACACACTGACCTCAGATCTCTTCCCCCTAGAGTACTAGGATTTAATGTTTTACTATCCTATAATTGTCATAGCCATGGATTTCTTAGAATATTACGTTATTTGTTGATAGAATAGTCTTCCAATTTTGTGTGGGTAAGTATGCATATATATTGTTTGAACTTGGGAAATAAGAAGACAGAGTTTGTTCTTTTTGTCCTCACACATCAAAAATGTATTTTGCCTTGAGAGATTGCTATAATATGGTAGTAAAATGTGTGTCTGCTCTCTCCAGAAAGAATGACACACTAATTTCTACTTCAAAGCTTGACAGTTTGTAAACTTGACTTATACTATTAATTTTAGAAGATTTTCTCTCAATGTTTTCTAAGGATGTATCATCAATCGACTGTCTTTGGTTTAAGAGTACAGAAAAAAAAAAACACTTCTAAAAACTAAAAAATTAAATATTGAAGTTTAAGTGATAAAACCTCAAAACCCTTTATTTTTTTTTAAGTAACATGTCAACAACAACAATGAAAGAACAGTACTCAATTTGATGAGAAATAGACTCAAAACTTTGTTTTAATTTAAAATTGATAACAGAGTTTCCAAATAGAAGTGGAGCTTTGCCAATCTCTTTCTCTCTCTCTCTCTCTCTCTCTCTCTCTCTCTCTCTCTCTCTCTCTCTCTCTCACACACACACACACACACACACACACACACACACACACACACATACACACACACCATTCATATAAATGGATACTTAGTTCTAATTTTTCAGAGATCTTCTTTTGTGTCTTGGAATATTTACTGTATAAACGTTCTTAGTTTGAATCATTTTCCAAATATAAGCATAAACACATTTAAAGGTAAGAAGAACACAGTCCCAAGCATGACCATATAAAGGCTTCCTTGCTGCTATTTTCTGACATTGTTCTTCCTCCATTTGTTGCACAATATGCACTGCTACTCTGTGGAAAGCAGTACTGTCCTCCCTCTGCTAACTTTGACTAATCTCTTTCTGTTGTGACTTGACACTTGTTTTGTGAATATGTTCTGTAGAACACCAGCTCTTCTTGTGAGCTGCACACTCATAAGCAATAGGTTAGAGATTTGAACAAAACAGACACATTGGATACAGGCTTGAAGTCTGTTTGTTTCAGAGTAAGTTTTGTTTTTTGCACTTGATTCATTTTCAAGGTAATCCCAATGGTTATCTGACCAGAAGATCTCAAGCTGGAGATTGTCCAGCTGGAGCAAATTAGTTCTAGTTTCAGATCTGTTGAAGCTTTCTCTTGGCAAGAACTAATTCTGTAAGTCTGAAGGTTGGTAGTTAAAGACTCTGAACTGATGAAGTATCTGAATTGTGTCTTCATGGCAAACAGTACTAATTGTTGGTGTATATTACAAGTTGACGATTACTGTTCTCTTCGAATAATTCTGTTGAGATGATGAGATCAGTAGAATTACATAAGGAGAAGAAGCATTGTGAGATGATCAAGTCCCTTCTTCCTGGATCAAACAAGTGTAGGGGGAGAAGGCTGATATTGAAATCTGGTCCCCTAGTTTCTTGATTATGTCAACAAAGACGGCAAGAGCCAATCACTGGGTGACGAGAAAAAGGTGGAATTTCCGAGTCCCAAGAAGAAAAGGGGACACAGAAGACTGGGAATTCTGACCAGCCTGTGTAGCAGAGAGAAAGTGGCAGGCATGTGGGTCTTGGGCACTGATAATATGTATATGTAGAGTCCACCACCAGCAGAGACCAAAGAAGATGGAAAAGTTTACTGTTAGATTACGACAGGAAATTCTTTGCCCAGCCATTATCTGGTTTCATTTAATAAAATAAAAGTCTCTAGTGTTCTTCCTTGGGGCTAAAGGGGACAGGAGAAGAATGTAGGCAGCTGGGGTGGTTAGCCAATAGCATGCAAACAGCAGCTCCCAGAGTTTTTGGGAAGGGTGGTTGTTGACAACTTGGCCAAGCCAGCCTGAGGAACTGGGACAGCATTCTAGGGAAACACCAGGTGGCAACTGTTGGGGCTGAGTAAGACAGTGGCCTGGCCTAGGCTGTTCTAGGAACAAGCCGGGAGCTCAGGGAGAGCTTCCAAGAAAGAAATATGTGTTTTTAAAACTACACGCAACAAATAAGTGCACCTATACCAGAGATCTAATGCTATTTCCTCTTATGATGCGTGGACACAAAGAGAAGATTGACATTTTATTTATTTTATAAAAGATTTATAATTAATTTATTATAATTATGTGTATGTATTAATAAGAGGGTGGTGTTATATACCCATGAGTACGGATACCTCCAGAATTCAGAAAACAATATCAGATCTCATGGCCTGGAGTTTCAGATGATTGTAAGTTGTATGAGTGACATTGTAGGAACTGAACTTGGGTCTTTGGTATGTACCCTTTATCAGTGAACTGTCTCTGCATCTCAAAGAAGAGGCATGTATGACGCAGAGGGAAAGGCACATCTTTTTCGGTCATCAGCCACAATCTTTTATAACTCAGCCCACAAATCTGTGAGATTATTTGTTGTTTATGATAATTATTCTATGGAAGTTCCCTTATAAGAATGCATTTTATATTGTTTACATTGGTTAAAATTCAAGTGACCTTGTACATATGTCTTCAGGGCTGATCACTTAAAAGTGTGTGTGTGTGTGTGTGTGTATGTACATGCATGTGCCTATGTGTGTATACACAAGTAAACATATATGTAATACATATATATATGCAACAAGAATTCATGAAAAAGAAGCTATCAATCATCAATTTGATTGAGAGCAAGTATACATACGTAAGAGGGTTTGTAGGGCGAAAATGAAAGAAGGAAATGATGTTATTGTATTATCGTGTCCAAAAATAAATAATTTATAAGAATAACATGACATTTAAAATAGTCTGTGAGCAGAATCTTAATCTCCACTATTTTACTTTGAGGAATTGACAGTTTTAGGCACACACTTGTCTTTATGTTTTGCTGGTGTTGGGAAATTGCTAAAATTTAACCAATGGCTAAAATTTAACTGAGTTTTGACTAGGTTACATCAGAAGATTCTTTCTTCAACCTTCCCTCTATGATTTCTAGTTCAGGAGGTAAAAGGTTTTGAAATGTTCCCAGAATCCCATTTCAATGGCTTGATGATAAGTTGTCTGAACCAACATGAAAGTCAAGGGAAGCTAGTTATAATTAACACTCACAAACACTCTACTATGTAAAAAGGGAAAGTTAGAGTGATTACATTGGGAGTGGGAGAATATGCAATGTAAATTCAAACTGCTAACATTTCTCTTCTCTAAGTTACTCCTAATCAAAGTACATGTAGAAAAAGATGGCATAGCATCCATCTCCATACCTAGTATCAGGAACAACTAGAAAATTACAACAAAACCTTTTGAAATATTTAGAGATAGAAGATCTAGCATTCAGATACAGAGAAAAGGAGTGAGACCCAGAGAAGGAGAGTCATAGCACACCATAAGAAAGGAAAATGGAATTGTAGGAAATTATGCAGTCTGATCTCAAAGAACAAAGGTTTTATTTACAGAAGCAAGACTTCAGCAGAAAGAGAAACTTGGAAATAGAAAGCATGTGTTAAGTGAGTGGTAAGTGTGGCCTAGGAAGAAAAGAAGAAAGAAAGAAAGAAAGAAAAGAAAGAAAAAGAAAGAAAGAGAAAGAAAGAAGAAAGAAAAGAAAAAGAAAGAAGAGAAAGAAGAAAGAATAGAAAAGAAAGAAAGAAAGAAAGAAAGAAAGAAAGAAAAGAAAGAAAGAAAGAAAGAAAGAAAGAAAAGAAAGAAAGAAAAGAAAAAGAAGAAAGAAAGAAAGAGAGGGAGGGAGGCAGGGAGGCAGGGAGGAAGGAAGGAAGAAAGGAAGGAAAGAAAGATAAAAGGAAGAAAAAAGTCATTCGCATAGCTTAAAGGTTTAGAAAATTCTGCTAAGGTCTGAAATAAAATACATCAAGGGCTGTTTTAGTGCTCTCTTTATTTGGAGGAGTGCAGCAGGGATTGATTGGAAGTGAACTGTGTGTAAAAGCTTTGCTGTTCCTGGATTATCAGCCCTCTTGATTCAGCACTCACTGCCTTCCCTTTCCTTCTGCTGTCCCATCAGTCAGCAGCATGTTGTGTCAGCGAACTTTGGAAATCACATCTTATTTTCTCAATTCAACCCAGTAGAAGCATCCGGCTCCGACTTATGTAGTCCTCCCACTATTCTTGAGGTTTCTGCTTTCTACAGTCTTTTCTACTCAGGTGTATGGTGAACCTGAGAATAAGGGTGTCATTCAAAGTGAGAAACTGTTAAATCATAAGGTGTCATGAATGTAACACCACCTATATTCATGATTAAAATCTGCTCTGATAGAAAATTCCGAAGGCCTTAGTCTCATATATGTTTTGAAACTATCTTAGTTGCTTTTCTATTGTATTCAGCGTCACCATGTCCAAGGAACTTGTAAAAGAAAGTATTTAAGTTTAGAGTTTCAAAGGGTGAGCCCATTAGCATCATTGCAGTAGCATGTTAGGAGGCAGACAGGCATTGCACAGGAAGAGGAGTGAGAGCTTACATGTTGAAACAACAGCAACATGGAGGAGAGAAGTATAAACAGGGAAGGGGGAGTGAAAAAGAGCTGGTTAAAGGATGTAGTATAATGAGATGTAGTCATGGATGCAGCATAATAAGACTACTGCCCTGCATTTGTACATAGTTGCCTATACCTCCAGCCTTCTGATTTTATTCATGATCATGGTGTGTTGGAATGACTGCCTATTCTGTGTCATTCTAGCATCCTGATGTGCTGAATGGGTTTTTCTCCATCCTTTTTCTTCCCTTCTACCTGTACAAACATCTGCTGCTCATTGATTTTGAAATTCAACCACTGGCTTGGTTAACTAAATGAATGCATTTTAAGTTTCATTTTCGTAAAAGCTATCATTTTGTCAGAGAGCAGATTCATATTCTCTCTCTCTCTCTCTCTCTCTCTCTCTCTCTCTCTCTCTCTCTCTCTCTCTCTCTCTCTCTCTCTCCATCTCACTGATGATATCTCTCCTGTGTGTATAAATGTATTTGTGATGGTTTGAACAAAAATTTATCTTTAAGCTCATAAGTTATATATTGGTCCACAGCTTGTGGAACTGTTGGGGAAGGATTAAGAGGTATGGTCTTGTTGAAAGAAGTGTGGCATTGTTGAAGGAGGTGTGGCCTTGCTGAAGGCCTTGATGAGACTGAAGAATCCCATACCTTTCCCAGGGTGTGCTCTCTCTCAGAAGCTGAACTTTTCCAAGCAAAAAATCTAAAGAAGTCAGCAACCTCAATGAATTACTTAAGTACTCTTACAGCTATTGTCAAAATGGGTAAAACATCTTCAAACTATAGAACCTGATGTTTGAGTCTAATTTTAAGATTCATTAAAATGTCCATTTTTTTCTCCTGCCTTAAAATTTGAATGGAGGTAGGTGGAGAAAGACACAGCAGGCATTAAGATTCTGATTCAGCCAATTATTGAAGAATTGTGATTTGGTGCTTCAGAAAAATCAGTACAAGTGAGGCAAGGTCTTTAAAAGAAAAGTCATATGGCAGCAATTTGCATTCTATTAATCCTGCTTTAAAAGTTACTTTTCCTCTCTTTCCAAACTGTCATATCATATCACCATGTTAGAAAAATGTTATTTCTTATTAAGCACTTCAGAACTCTAGTAATGGAAGGAAAATTACAGCTCTTCAGATATTTTCCATATGTGAGTGCACCGTCTTCGGAGGTTCCATGGTTGTCAGTTCCTTATTGCATGTCAGCAATGTCTCTTATGCTCCTCTGGAAACGGGCCAGGGGCCATAAGGACTGCACTAACCTCTCCTATGGAGAGTGCATTATACATTCCTAGTGTTACGGTCTATGATTATCATATGTCCATATCTTTGAGCTGTTTGGAAAAAATCAAATGTAATCTGTAAATGAATGGGCTCTGCTGCATAGGAGTCCAACTTGAGGAGGATCATAATTTGCCAATTATCAGGTAAGGGTCAGCTCCTGTGGAAGTGATGTTGTAAAGCAACCTGAAGAAGATTGACATTGTTGCAACCTCAAATAGGTGGTTCCATTTTATTTTCCTTTCAAGCTGATTCATTTCAGTTCAGAGAAGATGTATTGTACATCCTCAAATTTCCCATTTGTCTCGAAATATGTTTTTCTCCATTCTTTCCCCTCTTCTAATTGTGTACTTTATTATCATTCAAAAGCAAGAGACAGTTGCAGGGAAAGTGATTATATATGTAGCAATCTTTTTTTTTATCATTGTGATGAATAACTTAGAAACAAATGAAAAAAGAAAGATAGATTTGGTTCACAGCTTCAGAGAATTGGGTTCATAGTGACTTGGTCCTATCTCCTGGAAACTGAGGTCAGACTAGACTTCATGGAATAATGGTCACAGTGGGGCAGAGCTCTTTACATTATGGCAGTAGGGATGAGTACAGGACAGGCAGAGCTGAGAGAAAAACACTCTTTAAAGGCATGTCCTTGGAGATCTCCTTTCTCTACACTGTGGCTATTGACAGTACCACAGCTTCTCAGTATTCCACGCAAATTTTACATTACTCTGAGTGTTAGATTGGTGTTTAGATCAAGATGCTCAGGACAAAACACCTTGCAGTGATGGAATCTTCCAGAAGAGACCCAAGATTTAAAACATAATTTTAGGGGCTTACATACAATTCATGATAACATATATGTTACACAACAAGGACAGATTTAAAGAATAACTTCAAATTCATTAGAAGTTCTCCATCTGTTTTCCCAGGATACTTACAGGGCATCTTTAAGGAAAAGGTTTGTTCAAGGATACAGCTCATTGGGACAATATACTTAGCACATATGAAGCTCGGGGTTCAAGTGAAGCCTCAAGCACTGCCACAGAGGCACATGTCTGCAGTCCTAGCACTTGGCAGTTGAATGCATTGAATGCAGAAAAAGGAGGAACTTAAGGCCAGCATACAATGCACAGAAATAAAAGATTAAAGATTGAACCAAGGGAGGGGAGATGAGAGAGAGGGACAGAGAGAGAGAGAGAGAGACAGAGAGAGAGAGAGAGAGAGAGAGAGAGAGAGAGAGGGAGGAGGGAGGGAGGGAGGGGAGAGAGAGAGAGAGAGAGAGAGAGAGAGAGAGAGAGAGAGAGAGAGAGGATGTGAGCAAGAAGGCTGAATCTAAGGATCTGGTTTTGATTTCCTTTATCTGGTATGCATCTTATTTTGATCAGCTTCTTGTATACATTCTGTCCTCAAAATGAGCCACTTCTGAGCCATCAACTAAGATATTTCTCTAAGCCATCACTTCACAGCCAACTTCTTGTCAAGGATTATACATAGCAGGACTTGGTCTCTAGGGGCTGGTATAACAAAGCACCCTCAATTGTGTATCTTTTGAACAGAAGTCAACTACTTCTGAGGGCTCGGAAATCTAACAGCAAGGTTTAATTGGTATCTAATAAAGGCCTAATTTCTGGTCATATATGGCGGGCTGGGTGACATGTTCTCTTGGGATAGGTTAAGCTGCCAATACCTCATTAGCACAAGCTCGCTTGGGAGGGGCACGAGGCCAACGCATGCACAAAGGACTTGTTTACCAGTTTAGCTGAGGTGGCCACGCTGGAAGCCAGCTGCCTACATCATCAGGTGCTAGTCATAAGACTTTGCAACCATCCCAGGTGCTATCTTAAACACGGCTGCCTACAACCAACTCCTGGTTTTGTTGATATTTTGTATAGTTCTTTCTGTTTCTACTCGTTTGATTTCAGCCCTGAGTTAGATTATTTCCTGATGCCTACTCCTCTTGGGTGTATTTGCTTCTTTTTGTTCTAGAGCTTTCAGGTTGTGCTGTCAAGTTGTTTATGTGTGCTCTCTCCAATTTCTTTTTTAGGCACTTAGAGCTATGAGTTTTCCTCTTAGCACTGCTTTCATGGAGTCCCACAAGTTCTGGTATGATGTTTCCTCATTTTTGTTAAATTCTAGAAAGTCTTTAATTTCTTTCTTTATTTCTTCCTTGACAAAGTCATCATTGAGTAGATCATTGTTCAGTTTCCACATGGATGTGGGTTTTCCCTTGGTTCTGTCATTATTAAAGACCAGCCTTAGTCTGTGGTTGTCTGATAGGATGCAAGGGATTATTTCAATCTTTTTGAATCTGTTGAGGACTGTTTTGTGACCAATTATATGGTCTATTTTGGAGAAGGTACCATGAGGTGCTGAGAAGAAGGTATATTCTTTTGCTTTAGGATGAAATGTTCTATAGATATATGTTAAATTTATTTGGTTCATAACTTCTGTTAATTTCAATGTGTCTTTGTTTAGTTTCTGTTTCCATGATCTGTCCATTGGAGAGAGCAGGGTGTTAAAATCCCCCACTATTATTGTGTGAGGTGCAATGTGTGCTTTGAGCTTTAGTAAAGTTTCTTTTATGTATGTGGGTGCCCTTGCATTTAGAGCATAGATGTTCAGAATTGAGAGTTCATCTTGGTAGATTTTTCCTTCGATGAGTATGAAGTGTCCTTCCTTATCTTTTTTGATTACTTTTGGTTGAAAGTCAATTTTATTTGATATTAGAATGGCTACTCCAGCTTGTTTCTTGGGATCATTTTCTTGGAAAATTGTTTTCCAGCCTTTTACTCTGAGGTAATGTCTGTCTTTGTCACTAAGGTGCCTTTGTTGTATGCAGCAAAATTCTGGGTCCTGTTTATGTATCCAGTCTGATAGTCTACGTCTTTTTACTGGAAAATTGACTCCATTGATGTTAAGAGATATTAAGGAAAATGATTGTTGTTTCCTATTATTTTTGTTATTAGAGGTGGAATTACGTTTGTGTAGCTATCTTTTTTGGGGGTTGTTGGAAGATTACTTCCATGCTTTTTCTAGGTTGTAGTTTCCTTCCTTGTGTTGGCGTTTTCCATCAATTATCCTTTGAAGTGCTGGGATTGTGGGAAGATATTGTGCAAATTTGGTTTTTTCATGGAATATCTTGGTTTCTCCATCTATAGTGATTGAAGTTTTGCTGGGTATAGTAGTCTGGGTTGACATTTGTGTTCCCTTAGGGTCCGTATGATATCAGACCAGGATCTTATGGCTTTTATAGTCTATGGTGAAAAGTCTTGTGTAATTCTTATAGGTCACCTTTATATGTTACTTGACTTTTTTCCCTACTGCTTTTAGTATTTTTTCTTTGTTTTGTGCATTTGGTGTTTTGATTATTATGTGTCGGGGGTTATTTCTTTCTGGTCTAGTCTGTTTGGTGTTCTGTAAGCTTATTGTATGTTTATGGCATTCGTTCTTTAGGTTGGAGAAATTTTCCTCTATAATTTTGTTGAAGATATTTACTGGCCCTTTAATTTTGGGAATCTTCACTCTCATCTATACCTATTATCCTTAGGTTTTGTCTTCTCATTGTGTCTTGGATTTCCTGGATGTTCTGGGTTAGGAGCTTTTTGCATTTTGCATTTTCTTTGACAGTTGTGTCAATGTTTTCCATGGTATCTTCTGCACATGAGATTCTCTCTTCTATCTCTTGTATTCTGTTGGTGATGCTTGCATCTATGACTCCTCATCTCTTTCCTACATTTTCTATCTCCAGAGTAGTCTCCCTTTGAGATTGCTTTATTGTTTCTATTTCCATTTTTAGATCCTGGATGTTTTTCTTCAATCCCTTCACCTGTTTGGTTGTGTTTTCTTGCAATTTTTTAAGTGATTTTTGTGTTTCCTCTTTAAGGGCTTTTACCTGTTTACCTGTGTTCTCTTTCAATTCTTTAAAGGATTTTTTTGTTTCCTCTTTAAGGGTTTCTACCTGTTTACCTGTGTTCTCCTGTATTTCTTTAAGGGAGTTACTTATGTCCTTCTTAAAATCCTTTATCATCATCATGAGAAGTGATTTTAATTCTGAATCCTGTTTTTCCTGTGTGATTGGGTATGCAGGGCTTGCTATGTTCGGAGAACTGGGTTCTGATGATGTCAGGTAACTTTGGTTTCTGTTGCTTGTGTTCTTGAGCTTGCCTTTCGCCATCTGGTTGACTCTAGTCTTACCTGTGCTCACTGTGTCTGACTGGAGTCTGTCTTTCCAGTTATCTTGCTTGTCTCACAACTCCTCAGATTCCAGATGTCTCTGTGTTCCTGTGATCCTAAGCTCCTTCTGCTCTGGATTCAGTAGGTCCTCTAGGATGTCTCAGAATCCCTCTGCTCTGAATGCATTAAGTCCTCTAGGATGTCTCAAGATCGGGTGTTTCCACAGGAGCAGATCAGCTAAGTGTCTGCCCCAGGCAATAGGACCAGGCTCCGGGTGGAAAGGAGGTGGTATTCCAGAGGGGCGGGCTTTGGGTGTCTGCTAGTTCCTTAACCCCCACCTGGCTCCCAGTTGTAACTCTGGGGCGTGGGGTAGTGGGCAAGATGTCTTACTCTCTGCTCTGAATGCAGTAGGTCTTCTAGGATGTCTCAGGATAGGATGTTTCTACAGGAGCAGACCAGCTGAGTGTCTGCCCCAGGCAAAAGGCGATTTCATCATTTTCTACTGTCTGAATATTCTCCATATCACCTAGGTTAGTTTTAAGCATGTATCCATAGTGCTTCAATAAAGACTTCTAGTCAGTCTTCACAATTAAAACAAAACAAAATGAAACAAATCATTCAGGCTTAAAGTGATTTAGGGCAGAAGCAGACTGCCTCATTTTATTTATGGATAGGAAAGTAGTAAGCACAGTTGTTAAGAAAGCTTCAGAGTGCTGATGTTTTGGGGTACACATTAGGGATTAAAATTCAGTCTCCAGAAAAGTGGGCCAAAATTTTTTTTACCTTATAGTGTCTCAGTCACAGTAGATCATTAGGAGAAGAAGAAAGAGCAACATGCCTTGAAAAGTTGACACATACTGCTGTCTGGATGCAAGGCTCCAAAGCTCCTCATCGAGAATGTCAGCTCTGAGCTCCTTCAAAACAATACCACCTGAAATAAAGCAACAGGCGGTGAGAAAAGCTGTCAAGTCCCAATTTGCAGTTTCTAGCAAAGATCACAGCAAAACCAGACTCCAGATCAACTTGTCTTTATTTCAACTCCTCCAGGGCTGGCATCAGCTAACTGCTGGAATTCCATACAAGCCTGCTGACCAGCTTTGTGCTTGCCTCTCCTCCTGCCTGGTTCCCCAATTAGCTCCTTGTTAACCACACACCTGCAGTGTCTTTCCCCCCAGGCTCTACTCCTCTCGGTGCAGCTTTTAACCCCTTCTGTACACATATTTAAAACACTACTAAGGTGCCACTATGGATGCCTGGCAGAATTGCTGGGGCCTCTTTTGTCACAAAAGTAATTAGCTTACAGGGACATCTCACATAATATGACTACAAAGCCAAGGATAGATCAAGCTTGTCTGCCTGTGAAATGCACAGGGATGCTGTGAATGTAAATAGGATTCTTCCAGGTCATCAGGCAACATGGCATCACCCAGAAACTCAGGCCATGTGTCCAGAGGGATCAGTCAAAGCAGAGGTGGGAAAACAGGTATTTTATCAAAACATTCTGAGATCAATCACCTTCTATGCTCGATGGAGACTTAAGACCTAAGAAAAGGAGCTGATATGTGATCCAGAGGACAATCTCTCAGCTGCCCTGCCTTCTAGCATTGCAGAAGCTATGCTAGGACAAGAGTAGTGACTGAACGTACTGTTACCCATAGGAAGTTCCTATCCTTCCTAAAAGTCCCCCCCCCAGGTTTATGTTTTTTATTTTGTTTTGTGGCTCAATGGTGTAAGCGAGGATTTTGTTTTAAATATCCACATATAAGTAGGTGTTATTAAAAGAGATGGGCCTGTCTAAGCATCAAAGTAACTAAGCTTTAAGTATAGCCATTGGATGTGATTTCCACCCCTTTGTCTTATTTATCTATGCCCAGGGTGGAGAATGATATGGCTTTTGGGAAAGATATCATATTTGAAAGGAGGTCTGTCCACAGGGTCCATCACTCAACACATTTTTGGTAACTGTTCTGTCTAGATTTTTGATAAATTTGACACAGATTTATCTAAGAAGGGGAACCTCAGTTAAGACAATAGCTCCATGAGACTGTTCTTTAATGACTGATATGGGAATGTATCCAAGATGATACAAGAAAACAAGATATAATAATAGTATTCTGCATTCTATAATGAGCTAGGATGAAGTTAATACATTTATATTTCGAAAGACTATTTGGCTGTCGGGTATGATAGCACTGATTAATAACAACAGGAAAAGAATATTTGGAGGTTTATTTTGGTTCTTCTTGAATATAGCTAAAATCTCAGGTTATGTGTTGAAGAGACGGGTTCCTATCTCAGTTCCAATACTTTCTATATGACTTTGAAGGTAGCATTAGACCCTTTAAGTCAGTTTATGCATCTATAAAGATTATTACCTATCTCGGATCATTAGAATTCAATGATAAGAATGCTCAGCCAAAGGGCTTGTACTAGTAAAAGTTCAATCTCTTAAATATTCCTTACCCTTTTGCCAGGCACTTCTATCATCATTTTTCCTTGGAAGTTTGTTATTTGGTAAATAATATTTCACTTTATAATTATATTAAAGAAGATGTATTGCACTCCTTGGTTATTCAATTATTGCTGTTAATTAGTATATAACAAGAGAACTTAATGTTTCCTTGTTTCAAATGTAAAGGGAATAAAATATGATTATTTTGGTGAGGTTAAAATTATGTTTATTTGCTGATTTACAATTCTATCCTTCTTTCTAATGAGAAGACAAATTAGGAAAAATGGAAACCTTCTGGTTCAGATTTTTTGAGATTCATATGTGGTCTGTATAAACATACTAAGCTGCCAAAATGATCGATATGGTGGTGTTGATGAAGGTCAGGGGATGTGTTGGAGCATATTCTTTTCTCTTAGAATGCTGACACCTGTGAACTCTCTGAGGTCTTACAGAAAAACATAGTAATGGCAGATTGTGCATAAATGAGCCAAGTGAGGCCTAAAGAAATATTCGTATGTCTAATCTATTTAGTGGAAATTCTTTTCAAATAACTATCTAATAGAAATATAATGTGAGCCCCATGCATAATTTCAACTTTTATGGTAGGTACATTTATGAAAGCAAAATGAAACATAAAAATATTTCAGATAATGTTTGCTAACTCAAAACTAATCCAAACATTATAATTTTAATTTTTATCAATGTAAAAATTATTTAATTTATATTTTATATATTTATACTATCATACATTTCATACTGCATCTTAATGTAAATAGTAAATTGCACTGAAAATTTTGACCTAAATAGATTTTATGAAATTTATAGCTAAACAAGTAACTCATAAGATAGTCTTCAACACACAACTGGAAAATATACTGAGAGTAATATACTTTCTAGAGCACTCAGTCCTAAATGGGATATCTTCATCAAACCTCTCCCCTTGGGAATCAAAAATCTATGAGGAAGAAGGAGGAAAGATAGTAAGAGGCAGAATTAATGGATGACTCCAAAAGAATAAAGCCTTTTGGAAACAATGGAACAGATACACACATGAACCCACAGAAACTGTTATAACATGCATAAGGCCTATACAGTCTCAAGCCAGATAGAGGCCAGTGTGGAAATGATAGCGTCCTACCCCTAACCAAATATCTATCTGCAATTGGTGTTCAATTGCAAAGGAAAAGTTAATTTTCTCCAGTGGATTTTCTACATAAGGATAAGTCTCACACCCAGCAAGAGATGGCCAATACAAAATGAACCCAATGGCACTTTTGTAGATTTGCTTTGCATCTTATTGCTCTGTTTGAGCACCTTTTTTCTTATTCATGTTTTACATGTATATTATGTCTTCTAATCTTGTATTTTCATGGATTGTGTGTGAGTGAGTGTAATTGTGTGTTTCTTGGGTTTTAGTTCTTTAAATTCTGGGGTTTTTTTGGTTCTTTGGTTGGTTGGGTTTTTTTGGTTGGTTGGTTAGTTGGCTGCCAATTTGTTTTCTAAAGAGAAAGGGGCATGGAGTTGGTTGGGTGGGGAGGTAAAAATAATCTGAGAGAAGTTAGAGGAGAGTAAACAGTAATCAGAATATATTTTATGAAAAAAATAAACAATGTCATTCCAAAAAAAGGAAGGAAGGAAGGAAGGAAGGAAGGAAGGAAGGAAGGAAGGAAGGGAGAGAGGGAGGGAGAGAGGGAAGAATAGAGGGAGGAAGCAGAAAAAAGAAAGAATGAAAGAGAGGAAAAGAAAGAAAGAAAAGAGAAGAAAGAAAGAAAGAAAGAAAGAAAGAAAGAAAAAGAAGAAAGAAAGAAGAAAGAAAGAAAAAAGGAAAGAGAGGAAGGAAGGAAGAAAGAGAAAGGAAGGGAAAGGAAGAAAAGAAGGGAAAGGAAGAAAAAGAGGAAGGAAGAGAGAAGGAAAGAGAGAGTGAGAAGAAGAGAGAGGGAGAGAGAGAGAGAGAAAGAGAGAGAGAGAGAGAATAAATTGCTGTTCGAAGGAGGACATAGCCTTCAAAGGAAGCCAACTGGCCATCCAACCTCTGGTGGTTCCAGGCAGAATTCCACCCTCAGTAGCAGAACCTGACATACAAAGGCAGTCCTTTTCCACATCTTTCAAATGATAAAAGGGGCAGTATATAAGCTCCTTTGGTGACATATTTTCACCTGAGTAACAAGAAACAGCTATTCTCCCATCAATGTTACTAAAAGGCAAAAAAAAAAAAAGTCATTGAAACTGAAAAGGGAAAAATATACTGCTTTAAAAATTACAGCATTATAAAGCCAAGGTTTGTGGTACTTGCCTTTAATTACAGAATTCTGGAGTCAGTGGCAAATGAATCTCTGTGATATAGAGGCCAGCCTGGTCTACACAGCAAGTTTAGAACAGCAGAGCTTTTACACAGAGAAACCCTGTCTTTTAAAGTAATAGTGAGAGAATGAGAGAGAGAAGAAATAAAAAAGAAAATTACAGGGTAATAAAGACCAAGTTGTGTTACAAAGAAAAAGGTTTTGGTTTTTGTTTCTTTGGATTTTTAAGTTTTGTTTTGTTTTTTGCTTTTTTTGTTAGTTTGTTTTCAATTTTCTTAAAAATATCATTTCAGCATCATATAGCAACTATAAATAACCAGTGAAAATGTAGCTGAAAAGGATTAAGATGCTAAAAAAAAGAAGATCACCATGTTGTTGTTGCTTGGTTTGTGTCCCTTGTTTTGAGTTTTTATATACTGTATGTGAATGATTTAGTCGACTCTGTTGAGTCAAGCATACCTTTGAGGAAAAGGTTTATTTGGTTTACAGGGTTACAGTCTGTCATCAGGAGAAGCCAAATTAGGAACCTGAAGAAAGCAATAGAAGCAGAGGATATGGATGAATGCTGCTTACTGGTTTGGTTATTCAGGCTTTCTCAGGTACCTTCCTTGTACAATCCAGGACCAACTCCTAACCAGTGGCACCATCCATTGTAGGTTGAGCCTTCCCAATTTAATTAGCAAGAAATCTAATGCCCCATTGACTCTTACAATCTTCCTGCTGCCTCTCTACACTGATCCCTGAACCTTAGGTTCTGTTGTAGATTTGTTCACTGGGACTGTGCTCCAGAACTCTGCATTTTGATTGGTGGCAATTTTCTGTAATGATCTCTGTGTGTAGCAAAGAAATTTTTCTTCAATGATGGGTATGGCTTGCACTTATCTGTAGGTATTGGAATATATGTATTAAGAAGGTAGAAATCATATATTTTAAAGAAGTTTGGGGTGGGCTTTGGAAAAGTTTGGAGAGAGAAAACAGAGGGGAATGAAAAACTCACACTATAATCTAAAAAAAACTAAAAATGTTAAAAAGTCCCATTGACATTGCCACAGGCCAGTCAGACGGAGGCAATTCCTCAGTTGTAGTTACTTCTTTTAAGTGTGTCAATTTGACAAGTGAAACTAATGAAACATGCATTCACAGAGAAAACAGTATATGCTGAAAACTATGACTCCAGTGTTTAGCCCTGATTACCATTAAAATTGGAAATTAATTATTAAGTAATCCCTTTGAACATAGTCAAAGAAAGACGACATGATAGATATGAAAAAGGAAATGCTACAAACTAATTTATTAAACAATTCTGAAAATTCACTAAAATCCTCTAAACTTTATTTACAATATTACTGTACTGTATCCAAGATCTTCAATAAAATCCATTGAAGGTGAAGGGAAAAGCACATGCTGGACATTTGAAGAGTCATGGCTATTGGATACGTACTTATTAAAGCGTGATTCTGAGAACCTGGAGGGAGCCTAAGGCTGTGTTGTATCTTTACACAGAAATCAGATGCTTCTGTATTGTCCCTAGTTGGGAATGTAAACTGGCAACAAATCAGAATTAGAACAGAGCTTTCCTGTATCACAAAGTTTATTATAAAAATTGGTAGGGAATAAATTATCATTGATTCTTTAAAAGATATTTTTGGTAGTCAGATGATAAGCTTGATCATTATGTCAGAGATATCTTGAAAGTAAAAGAGTCTTGAATGATGTCCCACACTGGCAGGTAAGTTAATGACCATAAGTTTAACCTTGAACATTGAACTTAAATTAAGAGGTATTTCTTAAAATTTTGAAATGTTCCATGACTCCAAGTTTACAAGAGCTTTTACGTGATTTGACTTTCAAAATAGCTCATCAGAAGTTTGATTGTATGAATAAAGATAAAGTTTAGTGTCCAAACTTTGGAGGGACTGACATTAGTTTGATCATTTGGACAGGTCTTTTTTGTTTGTTTATTATTTGTTTCTTTGTTTGCTTTTTCTGTGTAGGGACATGGACTTTTTTTAAAGGAAAATTAAATCAATTCAGGGAAGTTGAAAAAGGGTAGTAGGTTTAAGGTTAACATTCTGTTATGTGATAACTCATCATATTTGAATATTTAAGTCAAAATCTAAGAAAAAGTGCTACATCTTGGCTACAAATTTGATATAATTGTTTTAAATAGGTTCTTAGTATAGAACCAACATTACTGAGAATGACAATGTAGTTGCTAATCAGGATATACATTATTTATACACATACACACAAACAACACACACACACACACACACACACACACACACACACACACACATATATATATATTATATATATATATATATATATATATATATATATACATATATATATATCCAACAACACAAAATATTAGGTGTTGACATTTTATATAGCAGATACTCAAAATGACCAAGTATACACTGAAAGGTAAGCCATCAGGAGTATTTTATAAATAGCTTCTCCATTTGATATGATGCTGGCCTAAGTGATATCTAAGGTTCTTTCTAGTTTTCTCATCTAAATCGATGAGGCTGTGGAATAGAGACATTTTCATCTGAGCACATGACTCTGGTTGAAAGCTTTCCTCTGAATTACTATTCTATAACCACCAGAGATGAGCAGTTATTAAGCAGGAATGGTTTCTCCAATTCCTCTTGCCTTGATCTATGGGTGTTATCATCATAGCACTCAAATTCAATACTGAGTGAGCCTAGCATCTCAATCAAGTCACTTTTTATCTTTCTGATTGCATGTTGTACAAGCAAAAATACAAACTCAGTCCTCATATTTTGATGATGCCTTTGACTCGATTGTCTTCTAGAAACAAGCAATTTTTCCCTTCCAGACATGTTTTAAATTGCAGGTCAATTAAACTAGCAATTTATTTTAATTTTTAACATATATTCAGTCTACTTCCAAATGTTACATGCTTTATAATCCATATTAAGGCTGAAATAAGGATGTTATAATACTAATTCTCAGCTCTGATGATGTTAGAGTTCTGTCATCAAGGGGGCTGACTTCTTGTAGTCTCTATAGGAGAAAAGAGGTAAGTTGAGGCTCCTGATGGGCATTCCATCACATTCAGACATCCTGGTTTCCTTGCATCTGTGTGTTCTTTCACACTCATGAGTTATAAATGGACTTAGTCTAGGTTTCCCCAAAGAAATGTGAATTTTTGGGTATGTCCTCTTCTCTTCTTTCAATATTGCCCTCTGTATTTTATCCCCTAATGTTTTCTGTACCAAACGTTTTGTTGATATGTCTTTGCCAATCACTTCATCTCTAAATCTTCTGCTCCTAGGTTACACCTCTAATGTATGGTAATATGCTTAGAAGTAAATATATAAGCACATTATATGCAAGATAAAACAGTAATATTAATTCTGGGCATTTCAAATATTTTTACTGTTCTTGTTCACATTTGTAAACATACCTATATACATCTAACCACATTTTGCATACATGTTTTAATCTTAAAACAGATGAAATATGACTGAGGATGTAACTCAATGGCAGAGCACTATTTAATAATGTAAAGCCCGTGGTTCAAAAACCACATAAACCAAACAAAAGAATAATAACATCTGAAAGTGATAGGGAAATATCAGATTTCCAGGGACGTATGTTTCTATTCAGGAGAAATAATATATAGTAGAATTTTTTTTTCTTCTTTTAATTTTCTCTATAAATCATAAATATGTCATTATCTCAGAAATATTCCTAAATAACACAAATAAGTGTACTCTATATATTTTCAAATTTCCTATGTTATTTTATTGTTTATGAACTTATGATATAAAAATATATTATCAAGAAAGGGAAGAATGATAAGGTTTTCTCCTACTTATATTGTTATTGCCTTTACCTGTCCACTTAAAATAGCTCCTTTCACCATCTGGAATAGTGCAGGTTTTGAAACTCCATCTGCATTCTTGTACTTTAATTTGCATTACTTTCTGCCAATCTTAATCTTTTTATACAAATGTTGGTTAGGTTTTGCCAACTTGATGTAAGTGGAGTCATTTGAATCTCAACTGATGACTTGCCTCCATGGAGTTGGATTCTAGGCATCACTATGGGCATTTTCTTGATCATTGATTGATGCAAAAAGGAAGCAGCCCACAGTGGGTTATAGTATCCATGTTCAGAGTTGTATGTTAATGGAACCCAAGCAAGCCATTAGAGGAAATGCCAGGAAGTCATATTCAACTACAGTTTTTGCTTCAGTTATTGCCAGTAGGTTACTGCCCTAAATTCATGCCCTGATATCCATCAGTGATTGACTGTGACAGTAAAGTGTAAGCCAAATGAAAATTTCCTTTTCAAGTAGTTGTTAGCATTGTTATTTGTCATAACACAGGAAGCAACTAGGACACTACGATAAAAAATAATGTTCATCTCCTATTCTCCAAGAGCATCCCACAGGACCTATGGCAATAGGAGGTAGTAGAGACTTGTGCTATGATAATGTATCACCATGGTAATTACAAATTTATGAGGATATGGGTGGAAATGTAGAAGCACTTCTTCCCATCAATATGTGATGGATCTATTAGACAAAGACTTTCAAACTATGGACTTAAAGTTAGTAAAATAAATGAAGTCTATGTGAAGAACATAGAATAAGTAATGGAAGTCACATGAAAATAATCTTGATACATAACAGAAAACTGAAAAAAGAGTTCTAGAGATGCAAGGTTTTGTAATGGAGACAATAAATGTATGTTGTGAATTTAGAATTAGAATTGAATAGATAAAAAGATATCAACCAGTTAGTTCATTTCTACCAATCTGGAAAACAGAAAGGAAAAGGATTGAAGAGAAATGAATAGTCTAAATACATGTCACCAAAAAGGAGACCAGCATGAGCATCACAGAACCCAAAGGAGATCATGCAAACAGAATATAGAAAAGAATGGAGAATGGATTTTCATGATATGGTAAAGAGATCAACAAACTGAAAGGAAATTGAATTCAGAGAACCACACAGATACATTTCAGTCAAGTTTTGAAAGGCCAAGGACAAAGAGAGAATTTCAAAATTTGTAGAATAAAGACTATTCATTTATAAGAGATCATTAGCAGACCTTTTAGAGAGTTCCATCAGAAAACTGGAGTCCAGAAGCCTGTTGCATTCTAAAAGTGAATCCCAAAATTCAAAACAAAACAAGATTGTTAATCAAGAACCCACACTGAGGGACAATATCCTTTAGTCATAAAGTGGGCATTAAGACACACTCAGATAAAAGTAAAGTTCATGATCGCTAAACCTTCAGTGTAAATGTCAAAGGATATCCCACTGCATGAAAGGAAAGGTCATTTGGTAGTAGCATGATGATGCTGGGTGTCTATAGTACTGCAAATATAAGAGCAAATTTAAAAACTTGTGTTATCTTAGGGCTGTGTGTAACCACAATTGAGGCTCCCTCTGTGGCTTGAAGGGCTAGTCATGAGATATCCATTTCACTATAGTCCAATGCCTACTCCATGGGACTTTAGTTCCGAGAGGCATATGGACAGCCAAAAGGAAATGTAGGCTTTCATAAAAGGAAACCAGAAAAGACAGTAAACTTTTCACTATAAATGAACTTTTCACTAGAATAAAAGAAGGCAGGAAAGGAAAGAAGGAAGGAAGGAAGGAAGGAAGGAAGGAAGGAAGGAAGGAAGAGGAAGGAAGGAAGGAAGGAAACAAAGAAAGGGAGGGAGTGTTGTGGTGGCACATACCCTTAATCCCAACATGAGGAGGCAAAGGTAAATATATCTCTGTGAGTTTCAGTCCAACTAAGGCTACACAGTGAGACCTTGCCTTAATTGATTGATTAATTAAGTGTGTAATAATATTTAAAAATAATTGTAGAAAAGAAATAAATACAATACAGAAAAGGAAGAATAAAGACTATAGGACATAGAGAAATTAAGTATATAAATCAAATAAGTCCTATTCAAATGAATGCACTAAGTTTTTAAATCAGAAGAATTGCTAGAATAGATTTATTAAGGAAAAAATATTATTGTATGTTGTCAACAAGTGAACATATTGACACCTAAAGACCCAAACTGTTACAAACTGAAATGATAGAAATAGAGAGCGCATGCAGTGAGTAAGCAAGAAGTTACGTTTCTATCAAATAACAAGGCCAAAAATTTACAGGAGTCAGAAAGAAGTTCCAAGTTAATGAACCATTCACTGTTGGAAGAAGGCACAACTAGAAATATCCACTGTAAGAAACTGAAAAAATATTGCCAGAACCTGACGGAACTAAAGGTATCAGTAGTGTTCCAGAGAGAGTGAGAAACTCAACACTTCACTTTAATGTAAAGAAATGTGGGGTATTAAAGAAAAAATAATATAACGAAACCATCTATGTTTAGCAGACACATGAAATGCATTCCACAACTAAAAAAACTACATATGCAAAATTGATGTGTCTTTCACACCACCTCCCAAAAAATAAAGTTAAATTTCATATGATTTTGTAAATTTTCTGATTATATCCCAAGATAAGAATTTGAGATCCTGAAGAGATATTCATCAATTTTGATAGCTCTATTAACTCCAAGATCTTACAAATATTTTTCTTAATTCTTTGAGAATTTCATACTTTGTTAATCATACTCAATGCCCTTTTATTCCTGCCTCCCAACTTCTTTACCCAATAGGAACTGGGTGAACTATCAACAGCAACATCCATATAGAAAACTGACTATGACTATTGTTCTGGAATAAATCTTGAATTTAATAAAAAATTTGTTGGTTACTTTCTTTACCTTTGGGTCATTATAGCACCATTTTCTACACCTTACCAGAATTGTCATTAGTTTGTGATTTTCACAACTGCATAAGATTGAAGGTCACTAGCCTTTGATTGTATCCATAGCATCTTGACACTATGAAAATGAACCACTCATGAGTCTACTAACATAAATATAAAGGCACTACAATATTATCAAGCCTTAAAAAATAGCAGGCAATGTTGCCATGTTCTAAACATACACACATAGAGAGAATGGAACAAAAATGAAATATGTCTGTCACTAAATATCACTTGAATCTGGATACGGGCTGTTTGGAGTATACAAAATTATAGCCACAAAGCAGAAAAGTAGTTTAAGGATAAAAGGTAGGGTAGTTGAGTAAGTTCTTTTGTTTTGTTTTGTTTTGTTTTTTTGTTTTTTTTTTTGTTTTTTGTTTTTTGTTTTTTTTTTTTTGCTTTGTTTTGTTTTTGTTTTTGGTGAGTGGATTGTGTCTGTATTGTGTAGCCGTGATGTTTAAAACGGGTTACAACATATAATACAAATTCTATCACAATTAAAGAAAACGGAAAAGGAAGAATTCTTTTAAAATCTAACAAAATCCACTTCAATTTCACATCAACGATTTAATAGCACTCAATATCTAAGTTTTGAGAAGAATGAAGTATATACTATAGCAGCATTGCAAGTTAAAAAAATATCTTGGGAATAACATGTTTAATATGAAACTGAACTTTGAGGAGATGGGCACCTAGAGGCTCACTGCTTCCTCTGGGGTTATTTGGTCTCAGTTGAGGTGCTGTGATAATATAAACATGAAGGTTGGAAGAGAAAGCTGAGGAAGTCTGTAAATTATTCAGAGCAGAGAGAGTTAACATTTGCATTGCACCCTCCAGATTTTGAGGCTGGCATCTCCCTGTATGGTGCTCCACAGTGTTTAAATGTTCTCCATTATAATCCCAGGATTTGTCCTTGGTGGAGGCTGGAGGCAGGGGCATCCCAGGGGAGGATTATTGCTTGCATTGTTATTTAAAAACACAGTAAACAAATGACAAGGTATTCACCATAGGGAACTTGAGCCTTGAGCTTTGAGATAGTGGGGGATTCAAATGGGATTTTCAAAATTGTATTGCTGCATTTGCTAAGAGAACAGATGTGGAATATACATCTATCCCTATGTATACATTGATATATTCACAGGCACGCACACTTGCACACACAGCATGATTTTTTTTCTACAGCAGCCTGCTCTGCTCATCACTCTCAGTGCATTGAGGTGTTCAGTATCCAGTGTTTGTGCTTGTAATATATGTTGTTCAGTGTCATCTAAAAGGATTCAGCCTTTCATCTTATGCTCTTTATCACTTAAGATGCCTTATTTGATCAAAATAGTTAACATACTTGAATAAGTGAACTGAATGTTCACAGTGAAGTGATTCTGCTGTTATATTACAAACAGCCTTACTATTTACTCTCTTCATCTCCATAAAGACATGTCTGAGATTTCATTAAACACAATACAATACAAATTAAAAGAAATACTTTATATATACAAAAACTTCATATATAAATAGAATAAAATAGGATAGGAAAATGTAGTTTTAACACATGAAATAAGAGATATGATTTATCACTGCCAAAAAATAATCATGTTGACTATGTTTGTATTTCTTTGGTCTTTTATTTCATAAAATAACTTACTATTTCTGTTTTTGGAAAATATGTTTTGATGCTATATACCTTTGTGTTGTAGGTTTTAATTATATATCTACATGCTCTTTTAGAAAATATGTAAGAGTAGAGACACATGTCACTAAAACAAAATGCTTGCTTTCCTGGAAGAAGATCTGGGTTTGCTTCCTAGTACCCACATCAGGTAGCTCAAAATCATCTCTGACTCCAGCTTTGGGGAACTGGTGCTTTCCTTTAGCCACTGAGAGCACCTACACATGCACTCACATAGATATATAACCTATTGCACATACTGTCACCACAATAAATAAAATCTTAGGAAAACTAACAAATACATTGTTCATTATTTTTGGAAGGACTTCTTTTCTTCTCAGACTTAGATCACAATTTTCATGCAAGTATTTGACTATTCATTCTGTATGTTTTGTGGTTTATGAAAACATCTTCTTCTTTTCCAAAAATATATTTCTGCTTATTTTTTTTTATGATTCATAGGATCCCTTCTAAGGGTTAATCAAGAAATGATTGCTGAAGGAAAGGATATTCCTACATAAAACCAAAGGCAAGTCTTTGGAGGAACTATAGAATTGGAGCTTTCGTGTGCCTTCATCTGCTAGGTGTGCTTATCAGTGAGGACGCTATCTTTGGGTGCAAGCAGCTCCACTAAATTTATTGACTCCACATGGGGGACGTGAGTGGGTCATTGGTGCCCTGTCAGGTAATGAACAGGATTAGCAGACAGTTTTTTCATTCTCTCCAATAGTCCCAACATAATGGTTATTGTAGACAAGTGATTGGATTTCCAAACAGGAAACAGGCTGTGGAAGACAGTTTAATATTTTTATGTGATTTGATTATTGACTCCACACAAACTTTTATTGTACACAATATTTTTAAATGGTTCAAATACACGGGGGATGCTTTTGTTTGTGGGTTTATAACTCAGAGCTATTTGCATATTAGTCAGGTATTCTACCACTCAATCACATCCTTAGCCTTATATTGAAGGGTTTGAGTAAATTAATTATATCATAGGCCATCTTGAAATACCAATGATTTGTAGTAATAAAACAGAGGTATCATCAAATGGCTGAAATAATCACAGTGCATTTAATTACAAACCAGAATGGAAATTGACATAAAAAGCAAAAAACATGAGAAGATAAGAAATAAGAAGGAATTGAAGGATGTGGAGTAGAGTTTAATTTTAAAAGAAAAGAAAAATTTAAAAGATAACTGTCATCCCAATAAAAGGCTACATATTCCATACATTTAAAAAGTAATTAACAGTCTGGAAGGGGTCCAATCCAAATGGAAAATTCAGTAATTTATATACATGGAAGGATTTCTTATCAAAAACATGGAAGACAGAAAAAACAGAACTTGAGTCTATACTTGCTTTTAAATTTTGCTGTTACAAGGCATCCCTTTGTGTAAAAGCTTTAGTAGAAGATGATGTCCATTCAGTTTTCAAGCTTGAAGTTCTTGACTATACTTTTGTGAATATTCATGTCCATGTGGGAAAGTTATTTCCTTTACAACTCTTCCATCATAAAAAATAAAAATTATTCTCTTTCAGCCTATTATGTATTTACTTGTTTGTTTTCCAGTTCCTTGCCTAGTAAGTAGGGATGGAATTTGACTCAGTGATAGATTCTTTTGGACAATATTTTTTAGACATCCTTTGGATAAACATTTTTCTGGTGGTGGGGGAAATAGGATGAAGTTGAGGGGTGAAATTCAGTTGTGCTGCTTTCCAAAATGCAAAACTTGGGTCCATACTGCTGTTGAATGAAAATTTTCAGTCTTCATTTCTCTGCCTTTCCAAGTATTAGAGGTTTGTCAGCATGATGTGTGCCATGTGGAAAGCCGCTAGTATTTCATCTCTCAGTGTGTTTCTCGGTGCAGTGGCAGGTATATTTTGTTTTTTACATTAGTTTCTCATCCATGCCTTGTTCCTTTTGTTCTTAGGTTCTGTGGTTGTGGGTTTTGTCTTACTTTTAGTGGTGTTTGAGATATTGGTATTTTCCTCCTTAAATTTATTAAGGCTCCATACTGGTGACATGTAACTGGCTATCAAACACCTTTCTTGTCAATCATATCTGTGCTACAAATGTTTACAAAAGTCTGCCTCTGTGAGCCGTCAGCTCTGGAGGTTTTCTTCTTCCTCCCGTCTGACAATTAGCAAGGATGTTCTTCCCCATTTCTAGCTCACCCATCTGACCAGGCCCCTAGTCTCTAATTTATTCTTTGCAGCTTGCTGTATTGTGCAGATACACTCTTCTGTTGATCCTCACCTGGAAATCTGTTTGTTTTTTCCATCACTGGGACACTGCAAATTAGCTTCAACCTCTATTCTGCAGCCTTGGGGTAAATCCTGTTTTAAGCCTTGTATTCCCCGTAGGTACAATAGCCTTGGGTTTTCCTTGAAGGGAAATTTTGACAAGCAGAAGTTACATTTGTACAGATACAGATTGTGGAAACAGATATTCTTTCTACAACCATGAATACTTCATTCTAAGTATTTCCCATTGTGACCTGGGGGTTGATAGGGTTTGCAAGAGCATGCAAGGTGCACAGCCATATCAAAAGTATTTTCATGCAAAAAGGAATTCATAGGCTTTTGTTTTGTTCTCATCCTTTGGTATGTATGATTTGCAATTCTTCAAGGCAGAATGATTCATAATATTACAGCAGAGCGAGGGCAGAAACTCATGGAAGGATTCAGCAGACTTCTGTTTATTCAGGTATCAAAGAGATTTGCAAAAATGTAAATAATGCAATTCTCAATGCAGTTGGTTACTTAGAGAAATAATGATCATTTATTTAAATATGCCATACATATTTATTTTTAAATGAATTAATAAATATTTGAATTTCATCTCAAATACAGCTTACTGCATGGTAATATCTCTAGATAAGAAATATATGAACAAAAGCAGTCGGAAGCCTCAACTTTAAATTAAAAAACTGAAGTATTGATTCTGTTTTTGAAGACAATGAAAGACAGCACTGTGATTAATAGTTCTTTACAATAGTCAGAATTTCTGTCTCCTGGACTGTACTCTGTTTGAATGACCAACCTTCATCAGATCATTTTCAATCTATAGGTAAGGTTTATTCCTTGAAACCATCAGTGTTTAACTTGATCAGAAGGGCACTCTGTCTTTTTCCATCTAAGAATTAGTGATTTAATAAGCATAGCAGAAAGAATAAGGGGTTAAACCATAAGTGCTCAGCTACGCCAGTTTCTCCCCAGAATAGTCAATGCAGAGTCCACTTCCTCTCTGTTTTCTACCCCTCCCCCAATACATGGATGCCAATTCTCACATCCATTCTATGGTGAGTTCAGATTTTCATATTTTAAATGTATTTCTAATAGAACAGTTGCTTTTACTGGGGGAATTCTTAAATTCTATGATAGTTGTTGGCACCTGTGCAGGGTTTCCAAGCACAGTACATTTTTATAACTATACTCTTAAGCATTATAATTAGGGCGAGGCCAAGAGAAGTGCCTCAGTGGGTAAAGACTCTTGCTGTCAAGCCTGACGACCTGAGCTGAAGCTCTGAAACCCATATGATTGAAGACAAGAACTGATATTCACAGACATCCCTGACAAACATTTGGTATTCACCCTGTGCAGAATGGCACAGAGATTGTAATGTAACATTCAGCACGATAGTCTTTCCGGTTCTGAAGTGTAAGATGTTCCCGATTATTATGATCGCTGCTAAAGAGAAAGGTCTGTAATAGGAAGCTGGGAAAGCTTTGCTTGCATTCTGACTTCATTTTTTAATCATCGCTCTGTGTCTTTCTAGTGCATCCGCCCATCTCCGAAGCCAGGCTGGTGATTCTGATATGCCATCGTGGCTAAACACAGTCCATCATTTCAGCAGGCTCTTCACTTTGTGTTGTTGTTAATGATGCCTTTTATTTACCAGAACCATAGGCGATATGATATTACTCTCATTCAGAGAGCCAGCAGGAGACTTTTAAAAAGTGTAATGCATTGGCTCTAATGTCTCTGATCAGGTGGATCCGGCCTGGAAAAACTCCAAGTGGATAATTACATTTTGCTACCTATAATTTCCACCACTCCTTTGAGAGCAAATAGCATTCTTCTCTTTTTAAACTCAACACTGTGCAATGTTTTTGAATGATTTCTTTAAAGGAGAAGAAAATTAGTCAGGCTTAACCTCAGGGAGGCAGAAAAAAAAAAAAAAAGAATAACAACAAAACAACAACAACAACAAAACTATTCTAGAATCGTGGGGCACTGAAGTCTGTATTTTTCTCCTTCTTTTCAAAATCTGTGTCCTCCTTTACTTGAATCTTCCTTCCTCACTTACAAATAAGCAGTACTCTCAGGCCAAATATTTCACCCACAAAGAAGAACCAATTTAATGAAATCACTCTTATTAAGGAATACACATTGTATTTGTAAATTGGGCTTAGATATTTGAATTTTAACAAGGATAGCCAGTGGAAGGGGCAAAGCACAACACAAGGCAGCTTTTCAGAGCAAAATTCAGAGCACACATGTGTGACAGTCTCGAGGAGTGAATGTAGTCTTGCTAATTTCAAATGAACTCTCCAGTCCCATCAAAGCTGTAGTAGTTTTTAAGGTAAAAATAAATAGCAGATTTTATATTCTTGTATGAGTCTGTGCATATAAACATGGCTGGATCACAGATTTGAAACCGTCCCTATACCACACTGCTTTGAATATAGAAGGCCCCATCTCCAGACAGCATCAGCCACATCTTTAAGGAAAAAGCACACCTAGAGTCTGATGAGGTGAAGGGGAAAGGTGAGTGATTGACTCAGAGGAGGCATATCATCTATTGCAAGAATGTGGAACCATGAATGTGGAAGCATGAAGTCTATGAGATAACCAGACCAGTTGACAGTCTCCAGGGTACAATCAGTAGGAATGCCGTGTCTGCTTATGTATCCTCTGCCATGATAGCTGAAGAGAAGACTCCTCCTCCTCCAGGGACACTTCCTTTCTCTACTCCTGCATGGACTCTCCATATTGCTTCATTGACTTTCCTCTTCCCACTCTTCTTGGCCATTTTTAAGAGGCATACACATTGCAGTCATCCTCCTGCAGCTTCTTCACACTGACTGACTTTGAATGTCAGAGTTTTTCTATATTATCCTCACTGCCTTGACTATGTTCAGTTTGGGCTAAATGGCAGTATCCTTTCATGTAGGATCCACACCTCTGGAGCTTTGACTACTGCTTTACCTTCAAAACTCAATGCTTATAGAAATAGCCACACTTATTAGCAACAGTATTTGCTAATATGGCCTAGAAATAGCTGGATAATAAATACTTAGAATTTTATGATTATGAGTGATTTTTTGCATTCGTATTTATTTTTCAGTAACTCATGATTATATCATTTAAAAAGCTGAAATACTTATGTTCAGCTTATGGTTTATAAACACTCTGCTCACCGCTGTTGCAAACCTAGCATGAAAATCTCAACTTGTTCTGTAAAGATACTACAGTGGAAGATACATAATGAACCCTTGGTGCTAAAGATCATATGGATTCTTTGTTGGACTGGCGAAATGGCTCATTAGTAAACATACTCTTCCTGTAGTTTAATTATTTCTATTCAAGCACCTATTTGGGCATATCACAACCACCTTTTATTCTATGTCTTATTTTTATCTTTGGGGACTCTCATATTCATGTACACACACACAAACACAAGAGCAGGAGGGGAAGAGGAAGATAAACATATACATTTTTTTTCTAAATGTATTTGATTATTTTTTAATCCATGTATATGATTGTTTTGTCTGCATATGTGTCTGTGCATCAAACCTTGCTTGATATCACAACATCCAGAAAAGGCAAGAGTTGTTCTAGAACTGGATTTGTGGACTGCCACATGCTTGCTGGGAACGGAGCCCAGGTCCTCTGTAGGAGCAGAAGGTGCTTTTAACTGTTGAGCCACTTCAGCTTTCGGATGACCTAGAATCTTTCCATGTTGATCTAGAAAATGTCAAATTTCAGTTGACTACTGCTTTTTTGGGCATACTCATTTGAAAACTATTCTGGTTTACAAATGTTACTTACATTACAACAAAGTAATGTGTATCTCTGCCATTATATAAACACTTTAATTAGCCCCTCCTAATGTCTTTTATTTTCTTTCATAGGTATTAAGAGTGTGATTTTCATTCCTCCATCAAGAATAAAACCAGTTTGCATTAATTTAGGATTGGGCATAGCTTCCCTAGGTATTTAAGTACTCCTCTAAATTGAGCAAAACAAGCGATCCTTTACGTTTCTGCCTTCTGATGCTCATATGGTTCTTGGATGGCTTTATTTGGAACTCACTCATATTAAAATAGTGATGTCTTTCTCATATGAAGTCAGGTGGCTTTTGTTTCATTGTATAGTGTAGAGGGGATTTCAGTGGCAGCAACCATCAAATAACAAACAAGCAGAGGCATCAGAGATGCCAAACCAGAGTTGAGAAAGATTCTCAACGACAAAATATATCTTGCTTGTGTTCATTTAACGAGATTTTCTAAGGAACCATATTGCTTACAGTTCTTGTCTCCTGAATTCAGAGAGGTCAAGACCAAAGTTGCTGAAATGCTTGAGAGGCAGTCTCTGTTTGATAGCAACTGGAGTAGACAGGGCAGTGATTGCTCTACTAACCAGGAAACTCCTGCTGTTTAGTAGTAAAATCAGAAAGATTGAAAAACAAAAAGCGAAACGAACAAACAAAAACAAAACAACAACAACATTAGGGATGGGATATTGAAAGATAACTTAGGTAGTCAAACATTTGCTCTGAAAGTGTGAAGACAAACACAAATCTCAAGGCTCAAGTTAAAATCAGGGTATTGTTGTATATACATGTGATCTCAGTATTAGGGAGGCTGAGATGGAAGGATCTCTGGGGCTCATCAGTCAGTTAAAAGGTAAGCTCCAGGGTCAGGGAGAGACTCTGCCTCAAATAACTAGGTGGAGACTGATTACAGAAAATACCTCATGTCAATCTCTGACCTCCACATACATGCATATATGTATACATACTCTACCTATACATGTTTACACATACTAAGAGGTACACACAGACATGAGTAAATGGTCTGCTAAGAGCATTTTTTTCTTTCTACTTTAACCAAGTAAACAAGCCAAAGAAAGAATACAGATTTGCCACACAGAACGCCCAGTCCCATTGTGGAGTGGGTCATCTGAAACCAGAGCTCATCCTAGGTTTCTGATCCTGTGCCTCCACTGCTTCATCAGAACTGGGGGCTGGTTGTAATCACTTTAAAGATCCAAAGTGCTCTTTGTTCTCCAGCATTTTTTTGGAGTTGAACGTGGGGCTTTCAAATTAGGGGACTAAGGAAAAACATGTTGACCAGCTGATTACATTTTGTCCCAAACTACATTTGAACTCCATTTTTCGCTTCCCTCTCAAACTTGTCTTTCTGAATATATAAACAGCAAAGTTGTGCGAAGATCTGGGTCTTGTTGGCCAATCACTGTCTTTACACTAAATTATAAAGGGTTACTCTAACCAGTTACACTTTCAGGTTGTTTTGGTTGGGTTTGGTTTGGTTTTTATTTTCCTTCTTTTGTTTCTTTGTTTTATTTCATTTTGCTTTTCTTTTTAACTTTAAAACAGAAAAATTGTCTTTTGCTGTCTTCTACACAGCTCTTTAGAGAGCTGATGGGACAATGAAGAAAATTTTAGTGCACAAAATTAGTTCATTGCTAGGAGTGGGGAGGTGTGGTGTGACAACCACTTTTCACAACACCATAGAGGCTGTATTAGTGCAAATAGACACATCATACACTGCCTTCCATGTGACAGGATAGAACTGTAAACTTCAGTGCCCACAACCAAGTCCTAGTCACTTCATTCCTAAGAGAGTCATTGTCAGAGAAATAGAAACTGACATCAGAATAACTACAGAGATTGGTCATGAAGTGAGTGCACAGAATTAAAATGGTGGGAGAAAATTCTCACCTTCCATCCTCTATGATTAAACGCATACTAAAAATACTATATTTTATTTCAACTCCTGAATTTCAACTATCAAAATACTATAAATTTTGGGAGGGGGTTTATCTAACATGACTGTTGTTAAATTGCAGGTGTCAGATAATTTAAAATAAATGCCAACCAAGGCAAATGGATGCTTCAGAGTTCCATTGTTTTAGGTCCTCACATTCCTAAAGGAAAGAATTCAGTTAAAAGACACAGTTTCATTAGAAATTTGTTTATCAAAGATATGCAAAGTGCACCCTTCACAAAGAGACATGTGTGAGGAAGAGGCTTACTGTGTTCTGTGTCTCAGATTTTCAAAGATGTTTTAGTAAATGTTTTGAGGTGTTCAGCAGATTTATGGAGTAAGGTAACCCCCTTTTTCCTCTTAACTCATGGTGGCCTCACCCTTCATTTTAGGCTATTTTTTTACCATGATTATTTTCACAAAACAGAAGTGTCAAAACCATGATGCACATGATGTTACCATGTTATCATATCTTCTGGGGAAACAGACCTTCCTTGGTGCACTCTGTGAGAAAAGGCCCCAATGTCTAATTTCTGATATAGCCAGGGCAACTTAACTGCAGCTTCAAGGATGTTAAATCACAAAGTGTCATTCCGCTTGTCAGGAGACACAGCTACAGTGTTCCTGAGGTATCTTGTACCTAACATCTTGCCTAACCAGTATCATAAGTAAACTTTCTGTTTTCATTGATGTTTTGATAGCGATATATGGCCCTTTAAAGGCCCAATACAATGGCATTTCTCTGAATGTGAACTGTATTAGGTCACTTAATGTTCATTTAAAAGTCTGGATTTAAATTATCTGACACATACAATTTAACAACAGAGACACAGAACACAGTACATTTTCTAAACATGTGAGTTCTAGTTTATGTTGACAATCCCACTGCTCTGCAGGAGTTCCTGCCTACCTTTTCTTCATTTTAAGATCATATTTTCAGCAGGCATGCTGCTCCCTTGGGGAGTATAAGACTAAGAAACTGTGGAAACCTGGCTCCTTTTACAAAACTGTGCCACCTCAAGGAGATGCTCATCAAAGAATGGAGAGGCCTGAAATCATCCAGAAGGCATTGTCTCCTGTGATGTGGAGATTAATTACATGCAGCATCTGCATGACAGCATTCGTCGACAATTTCCAGCCATAAAATGCCATTCTTTTTCATTAATGTGAGGGTCGTTGTGGCGTGGGGGCGGGGGGTTGGGGTTGTCTCCGTTTCACCAGACAGAGTACAAAGCAATGTGACATGCTTAATATTTCTTCCGCCAAGATGTCCACTCTGATTCCTCACCCTTTACAGACTTGTTGATTTCATCTTGCACTTAGCTGCCAGAAAAGCGATTGCATGTGCAAGACCAGTCACAAAGCAAAAATGAATTATACATCAGAAGTGACTGCATTTGAGTCAAAAAACTTAGACTTCAGCATCTTCAAATTACTATATGATTTAAGAAGGAATACATTTAAGGAGATAGCGATGGACTGGGGTGAAGGGGTCAGCACTGTCCCAGTTTAATATAATTTAGCTTTCAATTATTTATTTTTTAAAGAGCTCCTAAGCATACTGAATCTCTTTAATGGCAATGTCAGAAGTCTGAAGACTGGAGAAAAGGCATGAATATGGCAGGTCGTTATGCATGTAATGTTACAAGCCTGCTGAAATCTGAAGTGCTCACTAGAGCAGGAGGAGCCAATGGGAGCAGTCAGTGGTAAAATGAAGGACAGGTCCCCTCCCTGCACTTTTTCAACAACTGGCTCCTTTTTCTTACAGATCTAACTGGCTTTAGAAGCCACTAACTATGCAAAGCCTGTATGTGTGGTTCCAAACTCTAAACATGTACAACCTTGGCTAAATTGCCATCCTTTACTTTCACTAACAGTAAATATAATTCAACAAAAGTTTTCCCTACATTTTCAAACAACTGTGTGATTCTTCAAACAGTGAACATTCCTGGGAGGATACATGTAAATCATATTACTTTCCTCAGGTTCATTGTAAAGTGATGAACTTGAGTCACTGAAGAAATGCCATCTTTTTGACAGGAACAATTCTGTGTCAGAGTTTCTGACTGTGAGATGGCAACCCCATCCCTCCATTTGATGCCCTGTCTTTCTACTAGAAGTGGATTCTGCAAGTTCCCTCTCCTCACCATTGGAAATTTTATCTAAAGTCCTTACTGTTGAGTCTTGAGATTCTCTCACCTCTCAAAAGTCTCTGGTACATTCTAGATGGTTCCCCCACCTCCCATCTCTCAAGGTTGTATATTTCTGTTCATTCTGCTGGTCCTTGGGACTTCACTCTTGCCCACCCACCCCCACCAAATACCTGATCATGTTCCCTTTTTCCCTGCCACTCTCACTTCCCCCTCCCAGTTCTCTCTCTTCCTCTGCCTCTGTTTTCTTCTCCCTCCCAAGTAAGCTTGAACCATCCTCACTTGGGTCCTTGGGATTGTTAACTTTCTTGTGTCCTGTGTGTTGTATGCTGAGTATTATGCACATTTTTGATTAATATAGATTTATTAGTGAGTACATGCCATACATGTCCTTTTGAGTCTGAGATACCTCACTCAGGATACTATTTTCTAGTTCTATTCATTTGCCTGAAAAACTCATGATATCCTCATTCTTTATAGCTGAATAATATCCCATTGTATAAATGAACCAAATTGGGACCCACCTCAAGGGGAAGCTCCAAGGCTTCCCCTGTTACTGATGCTAACCCACCAGCTGACTGAGACAGAAGCTAATACTTACACCCAGCCAATGGTCTGAAGTTGTGCATTCTTGTTCTTGAATTAGGGAAAGTATGGAAGAAGTTGAGGAGGAGGGTGACCTCATAAGAAGACCAGCCGTCTCAACAAACCTGGACCCCCAGGATCTCTCAAACACTGAGGTGCCAGCTAGGCAGCATACATTAGCTGGTCTGAGGACCCAGACACATATACACCAGAGGATTCCCTGATCTCGCTTCAGTGAGAGAAGATGCACCTAACCCTTGAGATAATTGATGTCCCAAGGAATGGAGAGGCCTGGCAGGGTGTCTGAGGGTGTGGAGACATCTTGTTGGAGACTGGGGAGGAGAAATGCAATGAGGAACTGTTGTAGGGGAGAACAGGAGCAGGATAATGACCGAACTGTAAAAAAAGATATAAAGACAATAATAATAAAATAATAGATGCAGTCTACATCAGGATGTACACAGGATAAACAAGTGTCACTTTCTGTATGACAGCTGATGACTGCTGGGGTAGAGAGAAAAAATCAATTTTCTTCAATGGTACAGCCTCTAGCATGACTAGCATGTTCTAAATAGGAGGATATTGTCTGCAGAAATTGAACTCTAAATAATTTTAAAAACAGTTTTAAAGGACCCAAAGTTGGGAAGTAAGGAGAGGGGGTGGATCTGAGGATAGGGCAAGTAGTGTCTAGTAAAATCACTTAAAATTTCCTGGCTCTGGGTCCCTTCCTACCTTTATTCTTTGTTCCTGGATAAACACACACACAGCCATTACATTTTTAAAATGCCTTAGGTAGCATAATAGCTGGGCGACTGCCTAATCTCCATGCTGTTAGAATCCACTTTCCCATCAATATCCCAAGTTATTACTTACTATGCTTCATCTGGGCTGCTCTTAGTTCCAAACAGTCAACCCTCTGGGCCATGTTCTCTTGGCCTAGAGGCTATGGTGCCCTCTAACTAGTCTCTCCCATGGCCACTCTGTCTCTCTCCTTCCTTGTGGTCTCTAGACCAAAAAACCCAAACCCTGCGTATGTCTTTTCTCCCTAGCTATTGGCTGCTGGCATCTTTAATCAACAATAAGAAATAACTTGCTTGTCAGGTCCCAAAAGCTATGTGCTGGCCTCCAAGATCTGGAGCACTACAATAACATTATTACTGTTGTAATAGCATTACAATAAACAGCAAAAGATAAACACAACAGTAGTGGGTAGTGAATGTGATCAAGATAGATTCTTTGGAATTCCCAAGGAATTGGGGAAAATATTATGTTGAACCTGGATTGTCAGGGTTACGGTTTCATTGTACTGGGACTTCCAGGTCCAGCACTGTCTGTCTAGACAACAAGCTCTTAGTGTTAAACACCTATTGTCCATCCAGCTGGTCCTGAACAGGGCAATGATTAGTGTTCACAGAGACAATGCTTCTTCATCATCGATTCAAAGCTCTTGAGATGATTGCTTTGTTTCTTTCAGTCATTCCTTTTCCAGGTGCTGGAATCTCTTCCTCTCATCTAGATTACTAGGGCACAGCCAAGATGACAGCAATCATGGGTGAGATTCTATGACTAGAGGGTTAAAAAAGAATCCGGTGTCACTTCCTATTGAAGGATGACTCTCATGCTACCATCTCAGCAGCAACTACTAAATCTATAACTTTGAACAGGTTGTAAAGGAAGTGTCAAAATAAGTAGCAATCAAAGCCTCCTGTTCTCTCATCTTGTATCTTATTAGGCTATTCATACCTTGTTTATTCACTGAGTGGAAATTTTTTTAGTTTTTAATGCCCATAGTTTTAACTTTTACATTTTTAGCTTGCCTTTAAGAATACACTATGAAAATCAATAATTTATTTCTTCACTTCTTTGCTCTTATTAAACTTTGACATACATTCAGTACTCAAATTTCCATCTTCAAATATTTTTGGTGGTCTTTTCCCCGTGTTGCATTGTATGTCCCTCAGACTGGCCATAGATGTCTCCACTTTATATCACCAAACTAAACACAGATCTCTTCCTCAGTCAAACTAACAGACAATCCATCATAGATATTTGTAGAATCTTGTTTCCTAGTTGTTTCTAGATTCTGTGAATTTGATAACACTTACCTCCATAGTTACTATGTTGTACTTGTTTCCTATAATCATGTTAAAGTATGTTATTTTTCAATAAAAATATAATTGACAAAACTACCCATTATCTTGGGAATCGGAACCTAAATTTGCATGTTTTAGTAGGCACTATGTATCAGGAGTAAAAAACACTGAGATATATGAATTAAACTAAACCAAGCAGGTGGGTGGCTCCTGAACGCAGGACACATTATTTCCCAAGAATACATGGAAATGGCACAAGATAGCAGAGCTGCTGATACCTCAACCTCAAATAGTCTTCTTGTTGGAAACACAAAGGTTCTCCTCTGCCCATTAATGGTTGTTGTAGTCAACAGTGTCTACAGAGTACTTATTATGTTTTCTTATAACTGGAGTTCTGAAATGTTTGTCAACTCTCTCATTGATCTGAAACCAAAATCTAACTCATCTATCACTGGCTCTGCTTTTCTGAAACTAGAGACATGTCAAGATGGCTTTCCATTGCTGTGTTGTGCCACCTGGTTCACAGGACCACGTGGCCTGTCAGCCTAGTGTTTTCCAGCTTTATGAAGAGGTCAATGGAAATATACAGCAACACAATCGAAAAATGAGTAAATAATCAGGATAACTAAATTGGGGTCTAAAAAGAAAAACTTGGCATTTATTTTCAGTTGGTTTTGACTCTTTCTTGTAAGACAATGTTGGCGCTATGCCTTCTCAACTTTGAAGTTCAGAGATTGTAACCACATGCACGTAGAGCTTATCCTTTTAGGAATGGGATTTTGCTTTTCAAAAAGAGTTTCTTTCACAGACCCTCAAGCCTGAAGCAGATTGAGCCCAGTCCTGCTGTTTGGGTCAAGGTTGAGCAGATCACAGAGGCTTCCTCCTTACACTCCAGCTGTGTTCCATGAAAGCTCTGCAGAGCCCAGTGCTCGCATCTACAGGGTAGCACAAGGCCTCAGGTTCTTTTAAGTTCTAAGAAATATCTTAGTTTTTCCTCCATTATATAACACATTTCATTCTAAATAGTTGCTACCTTAAAATTCTTCATTTTATCAGATCTCTTCAACATATCAGGAAGGGAATATTTAAGGCTACAGCATCTGAAAAAGGAGTTGTTCCCAAGCACACATTTTAACGTGTTAAGTGATTTCTTAGCATGTAAAGGGAGTGAGTTTTAAGCTCTACAGTAACTTCTGAAAAGAAAGGAAGGGCCACCGCACCCAGAAGGCACACTAATGGGAAGACTCAGTTTCCACATACAGACACTGGGTCATAAACAGTTTTTAGTTTATTCTGCACACTGGTGTCTAAGAGGAGGATGGTTTTATGACTTTACTGTCTGTACATGTCTGTCCTTTTAGGAGAGTATAGAATACATAATGCTGAGTAGCTATTATTTCTTAGTTAATAAAATAATTGCTATCAATAGCAAGATGCCAAGGCAACTATATGTCAAAGGAAGCTAATTTCTTTAAAACTAAACTAAGTGGAATTTAGAAAGTACATAAGAAAGAGAGAGAGAGAGAGAGAGAGAGAGAGAGAGAGAGAGAGAGAGGAAGGAAGGAACAAAGGAAAAGAGAAAGAAAGAAAGAAAGAAAGAAAAGAAAGAAAGAAAGAAAAGAAAGGAAGGAAGGAAGAAAGAAAGGTAGAAGGAAGAAAGAAAGGAAAAAAGGAAAGGAGGAAGGAAGGAAAGAAAGAAAAAATATCAAAGCATGGATAAATCAGTTCTTATGTATACCTCACAAAGGCAAAGTATCACCTCTACTATTTATCTTTTCTGATTCAAAATCCAGGCCATGGAGCTCTCCAATGTAAACTAAAGTTAAACTGAGAAGAACTAAGCTGTGAAATTAAGAGAGTGGAGAAAGTATAATAATCCTAAGCCAACATATTTTGTGAAATAATATATGGAAAGGGGACCAAAATGAAATAGGTAGAATATGTGTTAGAGAATAAAAGGGATCTGCTGATTTCAAGACATGGTATTTATCTCTTTCTTGACAGTTTTGGGGCTTGATATTGATATTTTGTTTTCTTTACCACCTTCTGCCCATCATTAAGACTATATTTTATGAGTCATTCTTCCTTGTTTAAGAAAGAAAAGCAAATGTGAATGGCATCACTAGCTAAAAGATAGCATCATCCCTCTGATATTCAGTGATAGCTCTAACTTCTGGGGAAAAAAATACATGCTTCTCTTTTGGTTAGTAACCCAAGAGTGAAGTCACTGTTACAATGCAACCTCCCATTGTATATTGTATGACTGAAAGAATAAAAAAAGAAATCACTGCAATGCATAAATGAATTATGCTGCACATACATAAATGAGGTTGGTGAGATAATACCTTTATAACTCTAATTTACTGATTTTCTGGAATCATTGTAACTTGTTAAAGGCAGCTTTAACATTATGATCCTTGCCTCCTGGGTGTAAACTAGGCATTTCTGCACAATTCTCATGAAGCTCACACATTGCTTCTGCTATTAAAAATTACAATACTCTCTATGACTCTGACAGTTTCTAGATTGACATTCACATATGATAAGAATTCACATGATCACAGGACGGATACCAGAAGACATAATATGAATTACAGACAACGCAGTCTCTATTAGTAACATGGCTTCCATTTTTTAGACTTACTATATTAAAGTGAAACTATGGAAGGCTGGAGGAGAGATGAAACCAATGTTTTTTTGCTTTTTGTCAAAATAAAATAATATTCTTTTCCTCCTGAGCCAATCAGGTTATGACTGGTTATCCATTACAAACACAGGAATAGATAACATGAACATTTATCACATTTCTGCATGATCTAGGAGTTTGGATGCCAAGCCTCAAAGATTCTGCCTATGCTAAACTCTCAGAAGTTTTTACTCCCTTTAATAGCAGTACTGTGTCTCATGTTGTTAAACACATATGCTGGATAGGCATTTTTATAGGTCTAATGATATGGGGTGCTCCTGTAGTCAAAGAAAGCACAGTTAGTGATTAACGTGGACAACGTATTGGACCAAGAATGTCTTTACCATCAGAGGCATTCCTTGAGTTTCTGCAGTAATTCATCTCTCTAGTATTAGCTTCTCATCTCTAGGCAGCTTTTCCATATTATCTTATGACTGAATTGACCTCAGCACAATTTGAATTACAAATTTGAAAACCATACCCCAAAGCAACTGTATAATTCCCTAAACAACAATTAATGTGTTTCACAATGTTTTTTAAAAAGTAAAAGAAAACATGCTCATATAAGAGGAGGGACCCTTGATAAGGGCTCAGGATTACTTTTATGAAGGACACAGCACTTGTGTTCGGTTTTGCTTCTGTTGCACTCTTACGAAAGCAAGAGATTTATTCACATTTTCAACTGGCCGAGCTTCGCCTTTCCTCTATACACATAATCTCCCATCAACAGATTAAGGATTAGTTTCCACTCCCCAACAGTTCATTTTCCACAAGTACTTGGACAGAATCAGGCTATTGGCTATCTGTATGATACACATTTCATATGTAAATCGAGTCCATCTACATCAGAGTGGACAATGATTAGATACATGAAATGCTAATCCAAATGACTTTAAACAATGCAGAACAGAAAATATCCTTGTTAGTCTCCTAAGGATTCCAGAGAGAGTCACACTCAATATTCTCAGAATAGGCTTCTCCAGGATGGAGACATTCACCCTTCAGATTTGACTCAGGAATAGCAGCCCTAAAATCTCATCACTGGAAATGGATCATCATATGAGGACACTGATGAATTTTTGCTGTTGCTGTTACTGTTGCTGGTTTTGTTGATGTTGTTTGTTTTTGTTTTGTTGTTTTGGTTCTTGGAAAGCTGTAAGGAGAGGGAGGAGCAATAAGTGTTCATTTTCCTTTTATGCTCTGCTCTACCTTTCCAGGCTGTTTCATCAGCAAGTTTTTTAAAGTGCCTTCCCTGTAAATAGTCCCTTCCTGCTGAGCTAGCCAGAGTGCTTTCCATACATTATCTCTTGTTTGTCCTCACCTAATCCTCAGAATTTGATAGGTGTCAAGGGATTTGTAATTTTTTTTTAACTTGAAGGGGAAACTTGGATTACTAGGTTGAAAGAATAAATAAGTTATATATTTGGAATATGGTATGTAGAGATAGAATCCCATTATAACAATAAGTGTGTGAGAAAGAAGGGAGAGAAGACAGGAAGATAGGAAGGGAGGGAGGGAAGGATGGAGACAGAAAGACAGAGCCAGAGAGCCAGAAAGAAAGCTGGAACAATTATCTAGAATACTAAAAAGCAATTCCTAGTTTATGTTTTTACTTGTTTTGGCTATGAGTTGACTATGTAACTTTTCTGGCCTGTGGAACTAGTGAGAAGTGGTTATTCAACAACGAAAGCCAGAATTCATATATGTGTCATACTAGTCTGCTGTGAACTGAAGTTCCAGGCAAAAAGTCACTCATAGCTGTTTGACTAGAATTTCCTGATTGTTGAGAGTTGGGTTACTGCAGATATAAAGCCAAGTTACCCCTGGCTGCCCTTAGTCCCCTCAATCTTGTGATCCCCCTGTCTCTGCATCTTGACCATATCCTACAAGGACATTCCATCAAACTTGCTGTTCCCTCCACCTCATTCATTGCCCTTTTCAGTGCCAGACATAATGACCTTGTGACTTTCTGATAAAATTTCTTGGAAAGTACTAGCTAAATAGACCCCTAGCTTCCATTAACACCACAGCTAAATATGCTAAATAGACCCCTAGCTTCCATTAACACCACAGCTAAATAGCATCCAGGACATACAGCAAACATTCCCATACTTCACTGAAAACTCCTTACCTGATATTCTCAAACTTCATTTGAAAAATGCCCAATTATATGACTTTAAATTCTTCTGTGAACACAAGTCTTTTTGAAACCTTTTCTATGTTAAAACATTCCAGGTGTTCCAGGGCTATGGATGTTCTTATTTGACTCAACAATGAACTCTCTCCACTCTTCCCTTCTCTCTCTCTCTTCTCTCTTCTCTTTCTCTCTTCTCTCTTCTCTTCACTTCTCTTTCTCGTCTCTTCTCTCCTCGTCATCCTTGTCCTTGTCCTCCTCGTCCTCGTCTTCCTCTTCCTTCTCTTCTTCTTCTTCTTCTTCTTCTTCTTCTTCTTCTTCTTCTTCTTCTTCTTCTTCTTCTTCTTCTCCTCCTCCTCCTCCTCCTCCTCCTCCTCCTCCTCCTCCTCCTCTCTCTTCTCCTCTCCTTCTTCTCTCTCTCTCTCTCTCTCTCTCTCTCTCTCTCTCTCTCTCTCTCTCTATCTCTATCTCTACCTCTATCTCTTTGTTTCACTAAAGTCATAGTTTTAATTTGCATCATCAATGGGGAGTGTTTGGATCTCAATGATTCTGGAAGTCCTCAGAAAGTGTCTTCTTGGATCCTCTTCTCCCTGGCCTGACCTGCATTCCCCACTCTGTAGTACCAGGTAAATGTTAGTGATCCTCCCAAAACCAGACAGAAGCCAATCTGAAAAAACTCACAGCAGGGCCTTTATTCTACTCAAGCTAGCTTGCCCCCTCCCCCAGATACTGCTGTCATGCAGGGCAGTTTTGGTGGGGGGGAGCTTTAAATATCTATCAAGCCAAGGCTTTATAGCAAGCAGCAAGCAGGAAGAATGTGAGTGATCCTCTAACTGGAAAGCTACTATGGCCTTTAACATAATTGGCTGGTCCTAGGAGTCATATCATAAACTTAATTTCTGCTCCCCTCTGCACTGGTGGTCATTAGGCAGGGCATAAACTTGTAACCTGAGGGTACAGGTTTGTTGGGCAAATAAGCTGGAGACACTGGTCTTGTTGAGGGTGTAACCTTGAAATGTTAGTCTTGTTGGGGATTAGCCTAGAGACTGGAGCTAGGCTTCGATCTTGTTGGGAGATGGGTAATTTGAAAACTAACACTAGGTATCAACCTGTTAGTTTACCTCAGTTCAAACTTAGGTCAGGTTCTCTAAAATGGAATCTGAACTTAAAAGATTTGGCATCTCAACTCAGACTCACAACTGCTGCTCTCTCCAGACTGATGTGCATCCTCTGTCTCCCACTCCCATCTAACCTCTGTTCCTGACTGACCTAAGTTATATCAGAGAAACTAGAATCATCTCTTTTTCCAAAATGTTCCAGATACCAAATATAAGTTCTGCCCAGACTCATTTGTAATACTAAGAACTTCACTTCTATATCTCTGAAGATATTTTCTAGCCTGGCTTATGTTTGATCTAATGCATCCTTAAAATTGTCATTTCAGAAGGGGCCCAGCTATACATCTAGATGAAAAAATTTCCACACAGAGACTGATGGTACATGAACAGAAAGACTTGTTGGCCTTCCCCTCATGGGTCTTTATCGGGATATAAATGGTCTGCTTATTCCCTTCTGCTTGTCTAGTTCCTACTGATCCTAAGTACACTAAGTCTTTCAGTGCTCATGCTGAAGGCTCTATTTAGATAACATCCATTTTTTTTTATAAAATTTTTAATTTTTATTGAACATGTTCATGTACACACATGACACATTGTGAAAGAGGATGTCAGGGGATATCAGATGAGGAGCATACACATGCCAGTGTGTGAAAGAGGATGTCAGGGGACACCAGGTGAGGAGCCACTGTCTACTCTAACAGTCTAACTAAGGCATCAAACTTAGGTTGCCAGGCTTGACAGGAGATGTCTTTACATAGCAAGCCAACCACTAGCACTCACATAAAATTGTAATTAAATAAAAATGTTATGCTGTCCTCTAAACCCCAAGTCAGTTGTTACAGCAGTTTCAGACATGACCTTTATGACACAAAAAGACCATGTCTCAGGTTTGAATGAGACTGAAGTTCTCTTTCTAAAGCCCACTTTCAGTCAGTGGCTCTCTTTCTCTCTTCTTTATCAATGAGTTCACAGCCCCAGCCCCATCCCTTACTTCTAGTTCCCCCCAACACAGCTGACAATCAATATGCTGCCATTTCTGCTTTTATAATTTCTAATATCACATTCATAAAATTTCATAATATCCTAACATGATGTCTGTACTACTCTTTCTTAATTATTTTCTGTCTTGTTTGTCAACACTTTTCACTATGAGAGTAACTGGGGCTTTTACTTATGTAACCCTCCCATTGACTTGTTTTAGATTACATGTAGTGTGTTTCAAATTTGTGGCTTTAATAAACTGTAGGGGATACATTATCTTCTTCGCTTTCTCAGGACTTAAACATTAAAGCTTTGTATGTTAGACCTTCATGTAGCTCTTCTCCAGGTCTCTTCATGAGAATCATAAATACAGGAGCCAATAATACAAGAATAATTTTTATCCCACAGTTTCTTTAAAAAATTGAGAAAACTCTTAACCACATAAGAGTTAACATTTAAGGAGAATAAATTCTAAATTCAATGTTATTCAATTAGCTTAGAAATTTACACTTGAATAGTTTATTATATAGTCATTCTTATATTTCAAAATTCCAAGTTATAATACCTTAAAAATTAAAGAACATTTAAATATAATTGTAATATATATGAATTTTATTCTATATTAATTCACTATTAAAACATAATTTAATGTGGATTATAATGCTTAGAAAAATAGTTCTTAAGCTAATTGTCTATTTGAATAGCTGGAGAATAAAATCTAAAGAAAATGTTTACTCTTTAAATATTTTAAAATAATTCAAAAACTCTAAAGTAATAATTATTATTTCAAATAACCTAAGTGGAAAGCTAAGGTCCTAATTAAGAAACCATTTTATGCACTTTATTACTACATTCTAGGTTGTTTAATGAAGATTTATTAGTTTTCAGATTTTTTCTCTAGTTCTTAAAACAGTTTACTTAACTCTCTTTGATATTTAGTGCAACTGGATTTTATCATCATTAGACTAAATTGGAATTATTATAAAATTTTTGGAATGATGATTAAAATCATCAGCACCTTGAATGTTGATTTGATGGATTCTCTGCTGGATTACTTCATTTCCTAATTTCCCAGTTCTCAACATCTGTCAAACTAAATTTACTAGCAAATGGCCAAGACCCAAACAAGAAAATGAGAAACAGCAGCTGCAGCATAAGGACCCAAGAGGACAAGATCTGTTCTGTCCCCTTTCTATTCATAGATAGAAGGATCACTTTGACAATGTGTCATTTTATAAATTTCATTTATTCCTTAGCAATTTTACCATTTCGTATAATGTTCTTGATAAAATCCCCCTGCCTCCTATGCCTATTTACCTCCTACCAGATTTCCCTTTCTTCTATCACTTTCTCCTACTTTGCTCATGGATCATGGAGGTGCTCTCTATCCATAATAACTTGTCCTTGTACAATCTTAAAGATTTGATGCTATTATTAGTAAAAAGACGTGTGTGTGTGTGTGTTGTGTGTGTGTGTGTGAAGGTGTGTGTTCCTTCTATGAAGTTTTTCTCAGTGAGAAGGGTGCTCTGGGACTAGAGATGAAGCCAAGATAAGGAACATGATAACAAAAAACAATGCTGTAGAAGGTGTCTTCTCCCTCTTAAAACATTGCTGACAAATTGTCCCAGCTATAGCAAAGAAAGCATTTTTCTGTCCAACAAACCTATCCCCTATTCATCCTACACAGCATTACAGACTTTGAGCTCCCAGCTCTAACACCCTGGCTGTTGGATCCTCCACCTCTTTCCAGTGTAGTTGGACTTCTCCTTGACCTTTTGTTTGTTTTGAATGCAACTCTCTGTTACTCTTCAGATATAAGGATTAGCCATGACACTATATAGAAATTGTCGTCAATATTGTCCCTGAAATTAACAAGATTACACTCTACTGCAAGACTATCACATCTCCATAGTTATCCCTTGTTATCATACACATGAGTTGAATATCTCCTACCTGAAACACTAGGATCAAAAGTGTTTAAAATATGCATCATTTTCTCCTGTATTTTAAACATCCGCATATGCAAACAGGGATTTGATCTCAAATCACAGTATAAAATGCATTTTAACTTTACAGAATCTTTCTAGATCCGTTTGTGTGTCTTTTCATTTGTCTCTTTATTCAACAAATATTCATCAAGCACCTATTTTATTTTGGTGTTTTCTTCTTTTTTCCTTTTCCTTCTTTTTTCTTTCTTTCTTCTTTCTTTCTCTCTTTTTTCTTCTTCTTCTTCTTCTTCTTCTTCTTCTTCTTCTTCTTCTTCTTCTTTCTTTTGGGGGGGCTGGAAATTTTGGTGTACAAAAGGCCAGAGGTCTACTCTCATAAACCTTTTGGTCTAGCAATGAAGACACATATAAATGTATATAAGCAACAACATGAATACAGTCCTCAGTGCTGTGTGGGTGGCTGCTCTGCTCTGTACATTAAAGGGTAATTGGTAGGAAAGCATGTCTGTTCAGAATTCTAAAAGAAAAGTTGCATCAACTGAGACTCCAGCAGATAATCAGTCCAGATTTAAAATAGTTATTTAGTAGCATCACATGCACTCTACACTCTGCACTCAGTCTTGGGTAGCCCTTGTTCTTTCTATGTTCCTGATTGTATGATGTAGAATTTTTGAAGCTGCACCTTCAACTCCCTACATCTGAACCACCATCCCTGAATTATGAAAGTCTGCATCTTCTGTATCCAAGAAAGATACTCTAATAATTAAATTTCATGTTCATCTAAGGTCTGAGAATATTTTGTGGGAAGATACAATTTAGGAGAAATGAGAAAACCAAAATATGAAGTAGACAGTTGTATACATCAGAACTGACACCAGGCCGGAGAGATAGCTCTGTGGGTGATAGTGCTAGAATTGCAAGAACCTAAATTTAAATGACTTAGCCCTGTATAAAAAGCCAGATATAACACTGGCCTTGAGACACAGAAGACAAATGAATCTCTGGATGAAACCAGTAAGCTTCTAGTCTAGAAAGACTGTCTCAGAGGAGTAAAGCAAATAGCAATAGAAGAAGAAAAGCATTGCTCCATCACCTGCTTGTGTGACCAAATGTGCTGTACTTGAAATGCATGGGTTACACACAGCACATGTACACATAAATAATCAATTACGTAAAGAAATAAATAATGGGGATTTCACTGGGACTGAACAACATGAATCAGTGTTAGGAGAATTGGGGAGAATACACATCAACAAGCTCAATGGAGAGAAAGAGAAGGAGGGAAGTGTGGGGATTTGGGATAGCTCCTGATTTAGGATCTCATGTCCTTGAAGGATGGGTTACTGTGTGGAGTGATGGGAATGTCAGAATGGTGGTATAAACAATAACTGGTAATTCAGTTGGAGTAGACTGAATTCAAAATGCCTATGAAACTTCTGAGGAGAAGTGTCAATGTGTATTTGAAGAAAAATTGAAATTTATTCATATGTGTGTGTGTGTGTGTGTATGTGTTGTTATTTATACATGAATGGTTAATATACACTTTAATGAGATGGATTCCTCAACAATGGCATTTGTATTCTGAAGATATGTGGCATCAGGAATTGCTTCCTGCTCACAGGCTTCCAGATCTACTGCAGGACCAAATCCCCAGTGCTTTTGAGACACAGACTGGACATGTTCTCTTCTATGAGAAGTCCTTGGGGCAGCTTTAGGGCTAGATAAATATCAATTTTCAGCTTTGCTTTGACTAATGGGAGGTTCCTGTGAATTTATGGACTGTGTGTCTTCTGTAGTCTGCTGTAGTCCAAGTATCTTGATTGTATCTTTTCCCCAGTGTTGATATCTTTTTGTACTTCTTATTCTTGTAACAGTGTACAGTTTATGAGGTTATGGGTATACCCAAATATATTTTTTCATGATCTTCAGGTCTAGCATGTAACACTTTATCTGGGATTCTTGATATGATAAATTTGTGAAGAATCTAATCTGTATCAATTAGAAATTCCACACCTTTCTTCACAGTTTATACTCCCCCTGGAGGCCTCTAAAATACTAAGCACAAAACCCAAGCAATAAGTGTAGTAATTTTTCCCTTTAGAGGTGGTATGAGGCTGTTCTGCCCATTCTGAACATCCCTCCCTGCATCTGGAAGAAGGATAACCATAAGTATATATTGATTGTAAATATTATTTCTGGAAAATATGGTACATGTTCCAAACACAAATTAAAAAGAACACAAATCTGTCATTTAGTATATTTCAACGTAAGAGAAAAGGTGGTAAGGGTAGGTCTGCTGCTTTCTGTACAAATGATAAATTCTGAACCCCAAGATGTAGTTTCCTCCTGACAAGTGAATTCTCATGAACGCAGTTTGACCTTTGTTATGTAAACATTACTCCCCAATTTGAAGCTATTTTTTAATACAAGGCTAGAGCTTCTGATTGGGCAGTAAAGAAAGAAAGGTAGAACCTGAAAATTGAGTAAGAGTTCTCAAGAGAGACCACAGGGAGAGGTATAAAGAAGACAGAGAGAGGGGTCTCCATTAAATGGGATGAATCAGGAGCACATGACTTAGAGAAATGCATCCTGAAGACAGACTGATGAAGCAAAAACAACCCAGGAGAGACTCAAACAGCAAGTAACAAGGGACTTATGGCTAGAATATAGGTGAGCATAACATATAATTTTCCCAATCTAGGTTACAGCTTATAAACAAAATAGAAGTCTTTTGTGACTTTTATACAGCCTGACTACAATATAATTCCTTTACAAAAAAAAAAGAAATTCAGACATTTTCCCCTTAAAATAGCAGCATAGGAGAAAAACATTTTCTTAGTTCTTTCCCTATTCCAATACCAGTTTCAAGGCTGAAACCATTGTAATAAAGATTAATAAAAAGAAAGAATATTCCTTTGTTTTTTTATTTTTTTCATTCTTGAGATAATTTTAAGGTACAGAAATCTTGCCTCAACCTCTTGAGTGGCAGCCAGGCCATCTCCATGTTTATTCACTTAAATATTACTTACATAGATTCTCAAGATTTAAGAACCCTTGCAAGCAAGGGAAAACAAGCAGGGAGGAAATCTATGTTCACAGAAAAAGCACGCACTAGTTTTTTGTTATTATTTCCTAAAACATATAGCATAAAACTTTTGTTAATAGAACTAGTGTAGTTTTAGTTAGAGGTAAATTCAGATTATTTGACATGCAGAAAGAACTAATATGGGTTATGTGCAGGCAGTCATCGGTTTATATAGGGGCTTAGAGAATTCATTCATTCCTGTGAATGATTCTGGATACACATCTTTATAGGCACTAAGAAAGACTAATTTCATTTTTTCTTTATTTCTTCTTCCTGTCTTCCTTCTCCTTTTCCTTTTCTTTCTCTAAATTAGGCCAATGCAATGCCTATTTACTTTTCTATAGTCTTAAGAATTATTCAGTAAACATGATGGTATAATATTTATTTATTTTCACAGAACAGAATATGGACACTAAAACCATATCTTCTTTCCTACCTCCATCAGACAACATATAAACTCACATCACTGTCATCTTTATTCTTGAAATAATGTAAAACAAAGGAAAAATGGATATAATGGCAGTTTCATTTCTAAAGAAAGGAAAGACATTCATATATGTCAATGACAAAAAATATATTTATACAAAAGCTTTGATAGACATTTTGGCTTTATGACTTCCAAAATATATAACATCATTAAACTGGATAGTGTGAATGCTGTGTTATGCTCAGATACTCTTTGTCTCGCATGACCCCTATTTTCCCCAATGCCTAGAATATTTTCTCATCGGAAACTTCTGATGGAGCTTATCTTCCTATATTAGTATCGTGTGGTGTGTGTGTGTGTGTGTGTGTGTGTGTGTGTGTGTGTGTATGCACACATATATATGACTGTTCAACAGCAAGGGACAAAATCCTATCTTTGTATCAAAAGTCGCTCCATCTCAGTAGATTCCCATCTATTTTATAGGATTCTCCAAAATGTTGATGAAGACCTGGCTGAAAGGGTTTCACGTTCCAGTCTTATTTTAGGCCAGGTCAGATACATTTCTGTAAATGTTCTGTGAGTAGCTTTCTAGTTCAGAGTTTATTGCTGGTGAATAAGTTGTGTTGTATACAGTCATTTTTGCAGCCTGCAATAGACTTTCTCAGGAAGCAATATGCTTATTGCCTGTTCAGAAATAAGAATGCGCTGTTTGCTGCTATACTTTTAAAATTTGCACTTAAGTCAGTATGAATATCTTTCATCCTTAAGTTATGACAAGCTTCTGTCAAACTTCTCTCATGGGTTATTGTCCACATGCCCTACTTTTGAGTTCATCTCTCTGGTGTGTACCACTGAGTGAATGAATGTCTGACTATGTGAAGGAATAGTGATGGACAGAAGTATCTGTTGGGAGGTTTGGCAAATATTATCTTTGTTCATCTCTTTTGAATTTATAAAACAGCAAACGGTTTGGATTTCTTCTTTAAGAGAGGACTCCAGGAATTTGATAAAGTTGAAATATTTTGGGGGAGGGTCAAGCAGCCAATCTGACATCCGTAAGACACTTATTAAAAGACAGGGTTTACTGAAGACAAGGTTAACACAGGGAAACAGAAGTAATGTTGGATTTAGGTCTTCTCTTTAGCAATAGTGCTGACTCATAATTATGAAAGAATGTGCTCTGAGGTCCTAGAAGCAGCAACAGAAAAAAACAGAGGCCGAGTCCAGGATTACTTATGAAGATCCTCACTAGAAATTGAGGATAAAACTGGTTAGCAAGAAACTGCTTTGATTTTGTGATGTTGTAGCTATAGACAAGGGTTGCTTTCTAACTGAAGTTCCTATATACAAGATACAGTGATCCATGTACACAAAAAGATAAACACATGATATTCATGATAGATAAGTGAGCACATGGACATGCATAGTAATAAGGAGAGACATGGGTGGTGATGCTCTATCCTGATGAAATTGCACTGTAGCTCTGGTTCATTTATTTTCATTGTTTTAGAATATTATATTTGATGCATATAAGATAATGTTTTTATCATTTCTCTTTAAAGACAAATGCAGTGTCTCGATGGGTATATGTTGCTGTTGTTGATATAAATTCTATTTGTATGAAAATTCTCGAATGTGTCCTTCTGTGATCATATACACATGTGAGAACTTTTTTATAAAATTCACAGGTAAAAATGACAGGACTTGGTCTTAGGTATAAAAAAATTACCTCGTAATAAAAATTAGGCAAAAGTATTTGTCAAGGACTTTGTGCTAATAGTCACCCTTACCAGGGCTACACAAACATATAGCTGTATTTATTTATTATGGGCTTTATTTCAGAAAAAAAAAGACACTATTTTTATTCCAATTTGGGTGGCATCTTTTTTGTTTACTTAATAACATTCTGAATATGTGTCTTTTTACCATTTTATATATTCTCATGCAATGGTTCCTTATGGTTTTAGTTTGTGTTTTCTGTGGTATTTAAGATTGTCTTCTGGCCATGTGCATGCTAATAAAACAGTCTTCTATAGAATGGTAGCTCTTATCTATTTGCCTGACATTTGTCTATTTATAGTTAGGAGATTAATTTTTATGTCATGGTTCCCAAAGTCTTTCAAATCTTTTGTAGATTCTTTTCATTTTCCTTATAATCTAGAAATGTGAAATTGTAAGCAAATTTAAACAAAGAACAATATGAGGTAGAGATCCAAATAAGTTTTTATAGTATAAAAATGTAATTGCTCTTGCAATCCATTTACACTGTATTCCCCCTCCTCTATCATCAAGGATCTTAACTGGTCACTAATATATGTCTCTGGAAAACTGATTCTGTCTGGCTCTTTAAAGTTTCCTCCTTGTATTTTATAAGGTCTGGATATCTGAGAGTGTTGTCACATTTTTGTGTTGTCACTTTTTGTTTTTGCTTAGAGCTCATTATTTCTTATTGAACTTTGCTTTAGATCACATAATTTAAAATATAATTGTAATTAAAAAATGTTTTGGGATTTTGTTACTGAACCTATGAGTGTTTTGTGGAAGTTGCCTATTTTAACATTGCCTTTTCCTATATGTAGGAGTTATGAATTCATTTTATCAAATATATTTTCCACTTATGATTTATAAATTTGTCCATAAGATGCTTGCTGATTCTCTATTTCAAAAGATTAATGTTCAACTTTTGGAGAATCATAGTATATTAATTTTTTTTACATTTTCCAATTATACACACACTGAAGAAATGCAATTTATTGCATATACTCATTTATATCTAGCAATTTGCTAAATTATCATAATATTTTTCAATCCAAATGTCCTTAGGATGGATAATCTGACTATTTAAAAGGAAAGTTCAGAAGTCTTTGAAAAAGGAAGGCAAAAAGAGACAAGCTGGAAAATCTATAAGCCTTCCAGCCCACACCAGCCTAGTGATGGAAAAATTTACAATAAATGCCTCATGAATGGATTTTCACAAATCCAGCTTTTGTGTTTGTCCTTGGAATGTGTCTACTGCTAAGAAATAGTGTTCTGCTGTGTTCAGATTCCAGGTGCCATTCTTGTTGGAATAAGGCTTTGGGGTTTACGATAGATAGAAAAGTAAAATACAACACCTTTGCCCATACCTCTATCCATACTTCAAAAGAAGCAGCTCTGTTTGATCCTCTTCCTCGAGTCCCTATTGACAGGGCATCAATCATTTTATTTGTATACCACTTTTCAGAGCCTTACTGTTTTTTCATGGGGCTGGTCACATCCTAGTGCCTAACTCAGACTAACAAAGTCTTTGTTCAAAGGGCAGGCTTATCAAGTTTGCACTGCTTACCTTTCTCATGCAGACTGGTACTTACTGAATGGGAAATAAGGTGGAAGCTTGGTACCCATGTTGTCAGGCATCAAATAGGCTGCAGGCTGCTGGGAGACTGCCAGCAACAGGTAAGTAGGTGTGCCGTGTTTTCCATCAGCCTTTAGTAAGGAAATCAGTTGCAAAATATACAGATTTTCAGGATGAAAAGTATTATTGAGGACAAACCACCTAAGAGGCAACACATAAAAAAGAAGACTCAAACAAGTTAGGTGTGTTTACATAAAATTAGACGCAAATATCAATAACTGCAAAGTATACAAATATTCTATTAAAAAGTCATGCACCCCACCCCCAAACAAATGAGGGAGCCATTGAGAGATAAATGGGTCAGGTATTCCCTTCTGTGTAAACAATTCATGAATCCCATGATACTTCTCTCAAGCTATCAAGAATGCATTCCTTGTCTATTCAATAGTCTCATTATACTTACCTGCCTCCTCCTTATCCTTGGCTGAATGATGCAAGCTCAATTTAAGCTTGTAGCTTAAATAATATCTGGGATATTTTCATATATGTATTTATGCCACAAGTGATACACATGTTATATAAAATATACTCATATATGAGCACCAGTATTTTTGTTCTGAGGCATGGCATCATGTGGATTTCTGTTTGAGTTCAAATGACCAGCTATACAACCATGGTGCAATTGTTATCACACACGTGGAAATATTAAACAGCAACATTATTATTCCCATGTTACTTTGAAAATTTGCCTAATATACATTTCTATGTGTGTATAGCACTAAACTATTGTTACAAACTTGAACAGAGTGTAAACCTAACTTTTTAAAATTATTTACAAATACATGTAAATTAGAACATACCTAACAATTAATACTTAACAGTTACATGATTTGAAACTAAGAATTACAATGCTTCTGATCCATAGTAACAGAATATGGCAACATAAAGATTGTGTGTACTTTCATTCACATTTTAATTATTATTTAACTAACTGTAAATATAATTACATGTGTGATCAAATATCGATCTATGTGTAAATATTTTAAAGTATTCAAGAAATTAGGCATTTTTACTATAAAATATTTATGTATTATACATTAAAATTTTGGTTCAAAGTTAAATAAATGTAATTGCAAGATGAAGTATTTATTTCAATAACTCTGCAGAAAAATTGAATGTCTGATGTCTAATTTTTATTTGATATCAGTGGATTAACTCTTAAGGAAGGCAAAATCTAATTGTTTTCATTAAATAAACAAGTTATGGCCTGGAAAATATAAATATGGAGCATCTAACTTGTGTAAATATTTCCCTCTCAACAAATTCCTCTATTAACAAGTACATGCAGAGACATAAAGCAACCTTTAAGCTACATTTTACTAAGCCCTACAGCAGATGAAAGTCAAATGCAGATGTGGAATGAGAGCCTAACAGATGCTGAAAACACCATCAGTACCCTAGAGGAATGCATTCCCTATCAAAAAGAAACTTAATTTCAACTATAAAGAATTTGATTATGTATTGTTATACAAAATGTGATTAATGTTTTGTACTGATTAATCAACTACAAAATATATAATTATGCCATCTGTAGTTCCAAGCTTCTTGTCACTTACACATTCCGTGGGGAAGCTGGGAGATGGTTTCTGGAACTTGTGGCATTTGAAGAGCTTTTAAACTCTGAGGACTAGTGAGTGGAACAAGAGCATCTTAAAGACTCATTCTAATGGAAAACAACTGAAGATAATAAACAAAGAGAAGCCCAAAGACACATGCCCTTTATGGACTAGAAGACTAGCAAGAGAGGCTGCCAGCCTCCAATCATTGCAAGAAGAGCTGTTTAAGATAAACCATATTTTTTCTACACCTCACGCCAGGCTTCTTGTCTTTTTGAAAGTTAACATTTTAGTGCCAGGCAAGGTTTACTATATATTTCAGAATGCCAACACAATGACTCTGCCCACATCAGTCAAAGATACAAATCTAGGATTAAAGTTTATGTCATGACTCATATTTATGATTTTCTCAAAAGTGAACATGGTGCTATATTTACACCTGGGTCCTAGCTGGAAAAGTTTCAATATACTTGAAAGTTGCTTATTAATGTGTATTGTACAGAGTACCTGGGGTTTTAATACATGATTTTGACCTAGATAATGCAGGATAATGTACTTCATTGATTTTTCTCATTGCACTGTTGTTTGGAGGGTCACGATAGGTAGAAACAGCTTCAAATGTGTTCTGCTTAAAGCTACTAGTGGTTTTCATGAAAGTAATGCCCTTCTCACAGTACAAAAGAGTTGCTCTTGAACTGGCTTCTTTTCTCAAAGTGTACTTAACCTTGAATATACACAAGGAGCATATGGAATCCATTCTTTATATGCAATAATTAAGCATAACCATTCCAGGACAGATTCCAAATGCCAGGTTTTAGAAGTTCCAGATAACTTTCATGTGATAGTCACTGCAATGAGCATCAAGGAAACAAAGGTTCGCCAAGTGTATCTTCAGGTCTCTATCATCAGCATCACTGGGAAGCTGTGCCAGAATTCATGAAGTCAGTCAGGCTCAGAGGCAGCTTCACACCTGCTGTTACACAATAGATCCAAGTTCAGAAAGCACCTGCTGAAATTTCCAGGTTCTTTTGTGTTGTAACAAATAATTAAACCAGAGACACAAGGAGAGTGGGAAAACTAGAGTTTATTAAGAAAAAGCAAGGTATTCTTGAGTGTGTAAAGACTAGTAACCTGGGAAGTAGTACAAACCTTAATTCTGTAGCCATGACAGAAGTGAGCTTTGTGAGTTGTTTACATAGTGGCTGGCCTCTTGCAATATCTTGTTCTTGTTCTCACACACGTCTCCTTGGTATATATAGCCCTGGCTTGGAGTTTCCTGGTCTCCCTCGGCCACTAGCTTATTTCATGTGTTACACCCAATCCTGCCTTCCTGACACACTACAAAATGTGATACACCAGGTAAGTGGTCATTGTGGTACAATGCAATGATCAGAAAGGGGATGTCACTGTACAGGTGATCCTGAAAACTTCATCCTGTATCATCATAACTGATACAGTTACTATGTGGCACATAAGCACTTAGCTTTGTAAATGGAAATAGCTCTCAAGTGAGTGACTGTGGCCCGGGAACATAGATTCTTGTGCTTTTAAATAGGAGTTTCAATGCAGTAACAATTTCCTAAACTTTCAATAGTACCAGGACAAAGAAAGAATTTCAAATGCATTGATGGATACATTGGTGGTGTGGGGGCTGGTGTCATAGTTAAACTGTCTGTTTGCTTGGAACTAGGGTACTGTTCATACATTTGGAAGAAAATGCCTAATGGTCTCTCTCTCTCTCTCTCTCTCTCTCTCTCTTCTCTCCACACACCCCCACACAGAGTGAGAGAGAGAGAGAGAGAGAGAGAGAGAGAGAGAGAGAAAAGTTAGTTCAAACACAAATAGCTACTACCAAACTCAAGTTTCCCTGCATAATCTGGTTCTGGACATGTAACATTGAGGAGGTCAGCTTAGAGACTTTGGAAAATTCCACCAGGCCCCCTCCCCTCCCAGAAGGGCGAAGTCCTTAGAGCATGTGGGCACCACTCCCCTCCAGAAGGGAGAGGCTGAATTACATCCTTCAGGAAGAGCACATTGTGTGTGTGTGTGTGTGTGTGTGTGTGTGTGTGTGTGTGGGGGCAACCGTTGGCCAAATGCAGATAAGGGAAGCCCCAGAGCAGTAGACATATTCTGCAAGGCTGACCTACCTAAGGGCCAATCAATTTAAAAGTCACACTGTTCTGTCTATCATATTGTGCCTAATAGCTGCTGCTCTGAAAACTGTATGAAAAACTCACCCACTGGGCTTCATGGGGTTGCCACCTCTCGTTCTGGTGCAGGAGGACCCCAACACATTTGGAACAAAAATTCTTCTTGCTTTTGCATCAATCCTCAACTCTGCGTTGTTCATTCATGGGGTCCCCATAAGCTAAGACTCATCAGAATCTTAAAACATCCTTAAGTCTACATATCATTGAAGCTCTAATCAGTTACTCATTCTTTCAGCCAATGCTTCTTTCTAGGAATTTCCCTTCACAGCTTTATTCTAAACTGACCCATGGATTCTCTCTGATGCTGTGGGCTCATGGCCCTTGCTTTGGGTGTTCTTAGACTAAAGTATTCCTGCAAAGGCAATGTGGTAACTATGAAAATGTTCTTAAAAATTGTTTAAGTCTATTAAGACTGTATTCTTTTGCTAAATATGTTCTTTTGTCAAAAGCAGCCTTTATTTTCAGACCCCACCAAGCACCTTTGGTGAATTGCAATCCTTCTTCTATAACAAAAGTCACTAGTAAAGCAGAACCTATCAGCATTGAATCCTGAGAATACAGAGACTTGCTCTCAATATAAAAAAAAAAATAAACAAATAAATAAATAAAGCAGAGAAATGAAGGAATTATTGAAGATATACTTTCCACTGAATTCAGTAGTAAACAATGTGTACTAAAGTTCTATGTTATCATTTCCATATTTGTTTTATTTCTTTGCAGTCTGCTTGGAACAATATCAGTCAAATACATTTCGGTTAGAAGGCTTATTTATTTATATTTTTTCTAGTTCGGAAACCACAATGAAGACTAGCTAGGCTTGTATTGGTTGAATTGTAGTTGGAGCCAAGATTTTTCCCCAAAGTTATTCAAATTTGGATGCTGTGGCCTCAGTTACTTACTATTAATATGGCTTTAAAGTCATATGAATAAAGATAAGCCTTTACTCTACTGTTGGGCTCTGCTAATTAAGGAACAAGTTTATCATTATCCAGGTAGACTTCTACTCTCAGACAAAAGATAGGGACTCATTTTAGATCAGGACTTCTCTTTCTCTGACCTTGTCAGGTGATCTCAACCTCCCCCACACACACACACACACACTACCTGCTGAGTGTCACATAGCTAGCTTTGGTGAGATTACAGGTTTAGCTTCCTTTCTCCATCTCAGCAAGTACCTGAGATTCTTGGAATTCCTCTAAATACAAAGGAGGCATCTATAGAACTTTAAACTTAGCTAATGATTTTTCATTTTCCCTGGAAATTTTTTCCCCTCACTTCAAAGTCCATGGATAACCCTGGTTCACTCTGTATAAAGTGTATGCATCCAAGCCCACCATGAATAAAGGCATATGCACAAGCTAAGACTCAGAGAGGTGTTTCATTGAAGATCTTCTAAGAATGACTTCTCCCCCTTTCACCTCTGGCACTCACTCCCAGAAGGACCTGGATCCTGTAGAATCCCACTTGCTCTCATCTCTGTTTCGTCTTTCAAGGTTGGTATGTAGCTTTGATGCCTGAGAGGGAAAAAAGTGGTGGACCACACCAAAACCACAACTAGATAACAAAATGTGTACCAGAATCTTCTAGCCATAAAATTATTAATTTGCCTTCACCAGTTAGCATAGAACAAGGGCTGTAGAGGGCCGAAGGCACAATTGCAGCATTCACCATTACAAGATGGCGCTGACATCGTGTGCCCCTACTTCATAAACAAGTTATGTGCGCATGCGCTGAGGTAAAGTGCGCGTCAAATCACGGCCCAGCCTGGGGCGTCATCTAGGGCAATGAGCTAGCAACCAATCAGGTATGGACATGCCGCTCTGGGGTGTATATAAGTGCCAGTCCTTTGGAGCTCGGGGTCTTCCTCATTTCATGGTAATAAAGCTTGCTGCAGAAGGATCCTGTGTGCCCGTGTGCGTTCTTGCGCGGGTTACAAAGGGCAGCCACCAACTATGGGGAAAACATATGTGCAGTAAAATAGGAATTCAATGAGGAATTAGAACATAGAGTCCTTCCTGTCAGTAATCTTCACAAGCACTGAATCCTAAACTTCTATTAGAAATGCTGTTGCCTGGCTCTATGTGGTTGCAGTCCAGGCTCATTGCTCTGACCCCTTCACCTGGCCTGAACTTGATCAAATAGGACTGCTTTCATTTATGTTATATTTTCAAGACAGTACAATGCCAAAATGAATGTGTTGTGACTCTTACTGATACCAGTGAGTCAGTCGTCTTCATGACATGAGTTACATGACAGGAACCCACACTTAGGCACTCAGGAAATCCAGAGTAATTATGCATGGATTTTGTACAAATGAGGGATTCCACTTGGTGATTTGAATGGGAAAGATCTGCCGTAGACTCATATATTAAACTCTTGTTCCTCAGGCATCCCGGTGTTGGTGCTTTTCTGAAAGGTCCTGGAATGTTTGGGTAGTGCAGCCTTGCTGGAGGAAATATGTGATTCAGGCAGGACTTGTGAGTTTATAGCCTTGTCCCATTTCTATTCACTCTCCCTGGTTCCTGTGTGTGGATGAGATGTGCTCCTCTAGCTTCTGGCTCCTGTTGATTCTCCCTGGTGCCATGCCTTCTCCACCATTATAAGCTTTAACTTCCTAGAGCCTTAGCCAAAAACAAGCCTTTTCTACCATCATTTGCCTTGCTTATGGTAGCTTGTCACTGCAATCTGAAAGTAACTAAATCAGCCCCTGCAGCTGGTTTGCCCTCTGCTCTCTCAATGCTCTAGTTACTGCCCTGACTGCTGTTCTCCTGAGTGTACTCAATAAGGCATTTCTGTTCTGGTCTAAAGGACAGAATAATTTACTACTTGACAGCACTTTCCCTGCTGCCACAGTGGTGGCGGGCATCCAGAATTACACAACTCTTTTCTCATTCCTTACCCATAGCTGATAGCTACGGAATATGAATGACCATACATATGTGAGAAACTCCATTGCATTGGAATTAGGTTGGGAGAAAATCTTACAATTTTGGAGACAATGTATAGATTGTGATAGGACAGAAAAAAATGGAAAGGAACATTTAGGGGGCATTGGCTTTTAGAAGGGCAGTGGCTTTTCTTCCCTTTTACTAGGAGAAAAGAAAAATGATCTGATCAGTTAAACTTTAGGACAGAAAGAAAATCACTCATGGAAAGGAGTGACATGGATAGTATTGGCATTTAGTCTAGCTCTGTCCCTCGAGTACCTGGCAATAGCCAAGTGTGCCTGACACACTATAAAAGGGGTTGCTTGCCCCTCCTCACTCTCATGCCCTTTTCTCCTCTTGCTCCTTTACCATCTTCCCCTCTCTCCATTCCCCTCCCCATCTTTCCAGTGTTCATGGCCAGCCTCTATCTCTCCTCTCTCTCTCTCTTTTCCTCTCTCTCTCTCTCTCTCTCTCTCTCTCTCTCTTTCTCTCCTCTCTCTCTCTGCCTTTCTCTGGCTGGTAACTCATGGTGAAAGGATGCCTCAACATGGGCCCTCAGAGGAACTCCCTTCCAGTACACCATAAGGCGCCAACACCAAACATATCCCTGGCTTTCTTTTCTTTTTATAAAACACAACAGATAAGGTTGTAAAATTTTTATGATGAATGGGATTTTGACATATTTATCTTGTTTTTATGGAAATTTGGGTACAAACCTCAACCCTTCTATGTCAGAGACTTGAAGCTGGGAGTAGATTTTCTACTACTATATCTCCGTGTACATCAAAACATTGTATTTAGCATATTTATCTGTATCACAAATATACCACAATCTAATTAAGCATATTTGATGAAAAAATTAAAGAAGACATTTATAACTGGTTAATTCATTTAAGTTAGGACATGTGACTTGAACCACACTTATCAGTTGGCCACTCAACCCCTAAAAAACAAAATAAATCACAAAGTCTGCAAAGAGCAATGATGCCAAAGGCTCAAGCAGCTTTGTCACTCATCCAGATAGTAAAGTTGACTGCAATCTTGGTCACTTAAAATTTGGAGTGGGTCATCATAAAGAAAGGAGAGAAAGAGAAAAGCATAACTCGATGACCTGATGAATTTACATTTTAAGTTAGAAGAATAGAACAGAAGCATGTATGTATGTATGTAACCTAAATGCATAGTAAGTTATGCCACTGGTATTATGATAAATATAATAAAATAAACTATTATCTTTGTTTGTTTAAGACAATCTTCTCATTTGTCCCAGGTACCTTCCAAATACATGACTCTCCTGCCTTACCCTCTAGGGGGTTTGTGGTGAGATTGAAGGCACATCATATACCATGATATCTAGCCAAAAATTTAAAGAGTTGTCTAGATAGGAAAAAATAGTGAATCAATATGAAATATATGATGACATCTAGGACAACATGAAGACAGGAATATAATTCACAATTTAAAAATAAATTGAAAACAAGCTATAACACTCACAAATTGTGATCAACTTGAGTCTGGGGCTAAATCTATTCCTTGACACTTAAAAGGGCAAGGCAAGGTACAAAAATCAGCAGCTGTCACACATTCTTGGTGTTCAATGTCCTCATTTAGAAGATTAAATCTTTTTATAATGCCCCAAATTTACAAATTTCCAGTAAAAGAAAAACTCATCATTTGAATACCATTATAATAATATTGTGTTTGAATAATAAAGTTAACTAGATTAAGGAATGAATGGGATTATCTATACACATGTGATGTATACTTAAAATTTTATTGCCAAGTGAAAGAGGAATCAGAAACACAATGAGAATGAAGCTATAGAACAAGACACAAAGCTGTACATGGTTATGCATGATCTCTAAGAGTGGTTCCCCCACGTCAGGGCAAAGATGACCTAAGCAGGAGAATATTCAAACAACATCTGCAGTCTGATAAGACAAGAAAATACAGATACTTCAATGGTTTTCTCCAAAGTTCATTAGCTGTCTTTCTTTTTCTTTTAAGAAGTGCAAAAAATACACATAAAAGACACCACATAATTCAGCCACTGTGAGAAGCAAAAAAAGTACCAGGGCAGAGAAGTAGCTCAGAGGTAAAGCATTTGTCCAGCATGTACCAGTCCCTGGACTCAGTTATTAGCACTGAAGGAAGGAAAGGAAGGAGGGAGGCAAGGGAGAAAGGAAGGAATGAGAGGGAAGAACTGAGTGAAGGAAGGAGAGGGAGGGGAGAGGTAGGGTGAATTGCTGGAAGGATCTTGTGTAATTTATTCCCACTGTAAACAGTTCAGGATTGAATAGACATGATGATTAAAAAGATACTCCCCTACAAACAAACATAAAAAGTGTTTAAAAGATCTGATTTCCCTTCCTTCCTCTCCCTCCCTTCATTCCTTTTTCTTCCATCCTGTCACTCCCACTCTCCCCTCCTCTCTATTTCTCCATTTTCCCTGGTCCCTTCCTCAGGCCCTCCCTACATCTCTTTGTACCCCTCTTTCCTTCCCTCCCTCCCTCCCTCCCTCCCTCCCTCCCTCTCCCTCCCTTTTCCTTCCTCCTTCCCTCCCTCCCTTCCGTCTTTCCTTCTTTTTCCTCTGTAAGTTTGCTGTGGACAGTTATCATTCTGTAGCACAGGCTGGAGCTCACCATTTAGCCTAGGATGCCTCAACATATGGCATTCCTCCTGTTTCAACCTCCAAGCAGTGGCACTACAGGTGTAAGCCACCACACTAGGATTGTGTGATTTTAAAGGCTCCTCCATGACAATGAAAGAAAATGAAAGGAACTTGAAATTTTAAGAAACAGTTCCGTTTGTTGTGAAGTTTTAGTAAATCGATCTTGCTTGTCAGTATATTCTCTGTGTTAAACATTCATATGGTTTACAATAAACTCAATCAAAGGAAATTGAACTATAACTGTTTTCATTAAATCACCTAATTTGAAAAATCATTATTTCCACATGTTTGTATCAATTAAAGCTTTTAGGGAAAAACAAGCACAAATTTGCCTTTTTCAGCCCTTCAAAGAATTATCATATCAGACTAACCAATTTAACAGAACCATTAAGGAAATGCATTGGCAATTAAGTTTACGTTCACCAGAAAAGGCTTGTTGGTAGATAAGAAGAATCATTACTCGTAGGACATTTATTTATTTTTACATTCTATAATCTTGATTACCATTATCTTTTTAGATTGACAACATTATGAAAAAAACCCCAAAAAGCCAAAATGAAAAATTAAAGGTAACACTTTTCACCTCTACTCATAAAAGAAAATAAACAGGTAAGACAAGAACACACATCCACTAGGCTCTGAGTTCTTGCTTCTGTGACAGCTTAAGCAATATGTAAGCTTGAGTTGCTGAGAAGAAATTTGCCATCTCTCTCCAGGAAGGGAGTAGAGTTTGACTGAGTCAGCCTGGAATGGGCATTCCCCATCTTGAAGAGAAATGTTTCTTGTTCACAGGTAGGGTATGTGTTTTTAATAGATAGCACCTGATGTAACTGCATCTCTGTGTATCCTTTCTCTAAAAATACGTCTTCCATGCCAGTCAGAATCTTGTAAGTTTGTAATGTGAGGCAGCACACACATAAACAACACCAATATATATGACGATGACAGAAAAGCCTGAAAACATGAAGTACTAATTAAGGGTTTTTCTACTACAGGTTTCTGTCACCTTGTTTAAAACAAACAAGCTAACCAAAGGAAACAACAACATCAATAGGACATGTATTTTCTTGGACCAAGAAATAGAAGAGAGAGAGAAGAGCTACAGAGAAGAGTGAGTGCAGTTCTGATGATCGCCCAGCCACTCTCCTGACTCCAGCAGAAAATTATAGTAGCATCCAGTTTGAGGAGCCCAGCAGAGCTGATGGGAGTGTTCTTCTTCGAAACTGGCTTTAAAAATGAGAGATGAGAGATTTAATGCAAGAAATCTATGCATGAGGATGAGGTGATGTGAACAGAAGACTCAAGGAAGTAACATGGCTACACAAGGTTAGTCCTGAAGTACTTGAAGAGAGAGAAAACAGCTTGGGGTGGGAGCTGAGAGAAGAACAAATAAAAGTCAGAAGTGAGAAGGAGATGGACAGCTGGGAACTGTATACGGACACCCAACTGCTCATGCGAACTAACATATGGATGAAAATTACAAAATAGATAATGACATTCAGAAAAATATTTATTTTACACAGTAGGTACAAATTTTGTGATATATATTAATATAAATTGAGCTACTACAGACAAAATTAATTTTATGTTAATATCTTAGAATAGTTTTAAACATATTTAATTAAAATAAAATGAAATCTAAATTTCTCTTGAGAAAGGCACAATAAACAAAGTTAGTGAATAACAAATATTAAGAAAATATTTACACGATCCTAAGTGACAAGACTATTCTCTGGAACACATAAAGAACTTAACAAATTAGCGGAAAAAGACAACTCAAAAATTTATGGGCAGAAGACATAAAAGGACAAATGTACATTACTGATATGAAGAGACATTTAATAAAAATCATTACACACTGGAAATTCAGATATTTCTCCTGCAACTCACTACAACACATAACATATTGACAATGGGCAAATGATTCAATTTATTATATTAATAAAATTTAAAGACAATATTAGTTTTTAAACATATAACTTAAAAATCAGCAGTATAATATGATAATGTTGTAATTTGTGTTATCAATTAAAGTGGGAAAGGATAAAGACAGGAAAGTCTGTCATAGTGATACACTTTATTCATAAATACTTGCGCCTAATAGTTTATGTTAGGGTTTTGTATGTTTGTCACTAAGAAAGAACAGCTTGGATGCAAACTAATATAACATTTATAACTGAGGGGTTAATGAAGTAAGTATTAGTTCTTTGAATGATGTGATTATTCACAGTAATGACTGATATATAATGTAAAAATATAGCATTATATAATATGCATCATGTTATATATTTTATATAAAAACAACTATATATTAATAAACGTCTGTAAAATAACAACAATGCCTACATAGATCTTCCTACACATTCTGAGATGGTCTCAACCGCTGAAGACTCAGTTCAGGTTGAATCTGAATTTTTATGAATGCCCACTTTCAGTGTGACAGGTAACTGCACACAAGCTTTGTTTATGACATTTGTGGACATTCTGCCTTACATTTAATTTGTTGGTGTACAAGGATTTCTTTCTGAGTGCAGTTTGTCAGATAGATTTCTGATCTCACCAATCTTTTGGTATTAATTACAATTTGAAGTTATCATAAGCAATCACAAACAGAATCAGGAAGGTCCAGTTGTCACTAGATGAGAGTCTGTCCTCTGCCCAGTACTGATTTGTGTGGAGCAACATCAGGGCATTGACTCTGTTAGGGAGGGACCCATGACTCCAGCTATATATGCAAGGAACTATAAATAAGTGGGAGAAGAGATCCTTGGTCCCATGAAGGCTGGGCGTCGTGTGTGTGGGGATATTTGAGGGTGGGGAGGTGAGATACGGGGGAGGGTGGGTAGGGATACACCAGCGTGGAGGCAGGAGGAGGGGGAAGGGATAGGAAGTTCCTGGGAGGGAGGGGGGAAATGGGGTAAGGAGAGAACATCTGAAATGTAAATAAAATTTCCAATAAAAAAAAAAAAAAAAAGACACTGGCTCTGTGAGGACAGTATGCTAACTAGTGACTTAAAGTCATCATTGTCTAGTAGCCAGAGATTGTAGTCACTAACAAATATCACTAGGAAAAAAAAACAGAGCTCAGGACTGTGCAAGACTGTATTTGATTATTGTATTAATACGACTGTAACCATCAAGTGCCTATGTACAGTAGGGAACATAACATATACTTACAAAGACAACAATTAACAGAAAGATGTATTGAAGTCATGTATGTCAAAATGAATTAATTTCAAACAATAAACTATTGTGAGAAATTTGAAAAGTCTGATTACTGTTGTGGGCTTTTTAAGTCATGTGAAGTCTACACCTCATTTAAAATCCATTCATAGCTAGTAGACAGAAAATGTTTCACACATAATTTTGATACTCTTTTTCCCTTTAAAGGGAAGTGTTTTTTGTTTTGTTTTTTTTTTGTTTTTACTTAACAAAGTGTTCAAAGTAGAGATGTCAAAATGTTTATATTTTTAGCCTGGCTTATAATTAATTTTTATATTCTTTTTAAAAATTATTTGAATTTTGTTTATATTTTTACTTAGGGCAAATAGAAGTTGTTATCTTTCCCAGTATATCAGATTTATTTATTAATGTTAGAGAGAAAAGATAGCCTTGTGCATTTATCTCATGATTGAAATGCAACCTCAAAGACAAATTAATGAAAATGCAGGGTTTTTCAATATTCATGTCCAAAATTTAATTACAATTCTTTTGCGTATCATATCGGAGGTGTTTCTGGTAGTGCTCACCTGTGTGAATCATTCAACTTCCCTGGAGCCTTGACTCTGAATATGAGATATATGCACTTCTCCATTTTAGCACACAATACCAATGAATGTTCCATAATATCTCTGCTTAGATTCAAGATTATCCTGTTATGAATATTGATATTTTAAGAAACATACTAATTTTGTTTCTTATAAAAACATAATGGCTTTATCATAGAAAACAAAGATTTAATGCATTTTCTTAGGATCATTCTACAGCACATATGCATCTAATTAGCGTAAATTGGATCTTCCTGCACCAGAACTTGGGACTGTGAGCTCCTATTGGAATTCCTGACCTGGCATCCATTAAAAATCATTAAAAAATGTTGGCTTGGGATTTATACAAAATTCACTTGGTCATTTCTGAAATGGCCCCAAATATATTTCTGTCATTTTGTAATATATTTTCATGAACTGATATTCTCAGTATTGACAAACATGAAAACAAGATATAGGTCAACTTTGATGAGCACTGAAGATGCTCCACACGAACACGGAACAAAGACTTAATTTGTTATAAACATAAGTAAAGTAAATCCTTTGATATTTACACCAGCTTTTATTGTTAATTAATAAAAAATCCTCTGATTTGTTACACAAAAGAATTATAATTAAATTTTAGACACTGAACATTGAAAAACCATCTATATCAAAGAGCACTTATACTGTTACAGAATGTACATCCGTATGATTTGTTCTCAGTAAGTGGTCGATTTGTATAGACATTTTGTTAGTCAAAGATAGTATAAAACTTTCTTGAACAAAAAGAGGTCATTAGTGGAAAAACTGTAACCAGTCATGATTTGGATAACTTGAATTCCCTCCTAGTATAAGGGCAAAATAAAGAATGTGTAATTTATATTTTTTCATTTATATTCTAAAATAAATATAGTATGTTTATTTCTTGTGGGAAATACTTAAATGTCTTGAGTGTGGAGGAGATTATGTGCAAAAATAAAAACAGATGGAAAGAGTGCCCTATACCAGGTAGCACATATTACTCCCTCTGGTAAGATGGTTCATGAAGTCTCACAAGTCTAAAATGTCAAAATTATTTCTTAGACTAGATTTATGTAGTGAAAACACCATGCACCATATTAGAAGAATATAACCTACTTTTATTTATGTTTATTTCTCTGTCATTTTTTTAATTCGAAAAATATGTACACAAAATTTACCATCAGTAGTACATGAAGCTATGCTAAAAAAAGGTAGAAAGAAGCTCATGTCTCCCAGGAGATTTATTTCATTTTCTGGTGTTCAATGCTTTTTTGTGGTGTTACTGTCAAATAAAAAGACATGTATTTAGGAGCTAGGGAATGGATCAGTCTTCGTGATGTGCATCTGTAACTCTATGTCAAGAGGGACAAAGACAGAGGAAGCCCACATAGTGATCAAGACTGGGAACTGGTAGGCTTAGGTTCAATAAGAGATCCTGTCTCAAGAATAATGTGAATACGAATGGAGAAAAATACCTAAGTTAGACCTTTGGCAATCAAGAATTTGGCAAAAGTATGAGCAAGTGAATGAATAAATAAATATTGAAGAATAAGATAATCTGTACTATATATATATATATATATATATATATATATATATATATATATATGTGTCAGGTTTGTGTGTGTGATGCAGTATATACTTTAAACATTGATTTTCCATGAACATTATGGGTGATTAATGTCTGGACTACTCTGAATAATCTACATATAAGTCAGTTTATTCTTTTTGGATATATACCAAGAATTAAGATTCCTGAATTAATTTCATATATATATATATATATATATATATATATATAATATATATATTTATATAATATATATATATTATATAATCTTATAATTATTACTCTTAAATATTTCTTTTTTCTTTTTTTTTTTTTGTTTGAAATTTTATTCTATAGTATCTAATAGAAATCTTGTTCCCAAGTTATTAATCTATAATATTTCATATGAAATATTATAAGATCATTTTGTTCAGATACATACTTAGAAGAAAGATTCCTGAATATTTTTAATTTTTTGAAGAATTCTGATATTTATTTCCAATATGATTATATCAAATCATATCACCAGCAGCAGTGATATGATAAGGGCTCCATACTCTAAACAAGTTCTTTGTTTTCACTAATAGTACTTCTTTTTTTTTTTTTCATATAACACAGGTGAGTCTATTGCTTGAATATAACCTTATGATTATCTTTTATGACTTTGATATTGAGCATTGTTTTCCTAACGTTTGAAGTTTTCATACATGAATATACTATTGTATTTGCCCCATTTAGAACCCATCTTCTCAACTATACCATATCCTGGTTCTCAAACTCATAACCTTTCTATATTATAATTATTGTTGTCTTGTATATGCATATATAGATCCTACTGAGTTCAATTACTGTTATCTAATATGCATGAATTTAGGGCTGACAACTTTGGATTTGAAGCTTATTCTTAAGGAAAACTGGATCTTCTTTTGGGCTGTGGCGTGCAAGTTTCCCTTGTTGGTTTGAATTTGATTCCTCGCCTGCTCCTCTAAGGGCTAGGGCTGCAGCTCATAGAGGAGAGGCACAGGAAGTTGACTATGTTCACTCCATGAGGTGCTGTGCAGACTGGCTGTGAGAAGCCCTGGGACTCTGTTCCGGGTGGAGAGAACACAGTCTGGGGTCTTGCAGGGACTAGAGCACTTGAGTTGGGTGTGGTTCCCAGGTCAGGAGGCTGCCAGAACCGACTAGTCTCAGGCCTTTGGGCTCTCAGGCACAGGCGCTGCTGAGAGGCCTCGGAAGAGCAGAGATGCCCATAGCCAAAAGGAGGAAGGGGAGAGACTCTAGCTCCATCCCATGGAGATGAGACTCTTGGTTGCTACTTGCTGGGTCAGGGCTACTGGACTTGCCTGGTTGAGTTGGTGGCCTCATGGCTAGAACTTAGAGAGGTCTTCGGCAGGAGATTAGATGATGGCTCAGTAGTTGAAGAGCTTCTCCATGTTTCCCCACTGCGCCCCCAAGAAGAGAGATATTCCATGGTCTTAAGCTATGGTGGTAAGATATTTATTGTGATGGCAGAAAATGGATGACGCTATACCCCGAATTCTCAGGGTGGGCCTGAGGTTAAATACCTTTTGCAAGGAGGAGGGTCTGGGAAGAAGTGCTTAATTTGGTATGCCCTCTGGCTTTTAGATGTCTCATTAATAAGGAGATCTGTCTTGAGGCTCTGTGGCCTGTTGTCATGCCCTCTACCTGTGCTATGTGACCAATGGCCACAAACCTCTCTTTGGGAGTGGCTATAGGTATGTGAAAGGAGCCAGGGGCCAGGAGCAAGGCTGAACTTCTACTATCCCTTAGGGTATCCAGGGTTCAAAGCCTGTGTTCAACCAGGTACCCAGCTGCCTCTCACAGCCCCACATTTTTTCATTAGTAGTCATTAACTGCTATACCAAAACTCTCTCTCTCTCTCTCTCTCTCTCTCTCTCTCTCTCTCTCTCTCTCTCTCTCTCATCTGTCTGCCTTTCTATCTGTCTCTGTCTCTGCCTGTCTCTCATCTCTCTGTGTGTGTGTGAGAGGGAGAGAGAAGAAAAATAAGAGAGAGAGAGAGAGAGAGAGAGAGAGAGAGAGAGAGAGAGAGAGAGAGAGAGAGAGAATTGATTCAGAATTTCACAGGTATCTCTGACTGGGCTGGGTCTCACTAAGTAGACCAGACTTAGCTCAAGTTTTACTTGCTTCTGACTTGCAAATGATGGGATTAAAGGTATAGTCTCTCACTAAGAAGAAAAAGGGGCACAAAATTAACTTTTAACACATCACATAAATCTTTCAAAATATATACGTCTTATCTACTATGCAAATTATTTCTCCAAATAATCTCTAATTACTGGGAACTTGTCTCTCAGCAAGCACATATATATTATGGATATGTGTCTTGGTGATAGACCCCTTTTGTGATAGAAGACAAGCTTTTAATTTGTTTTATCCTGAACAAACTATAGAATCTCCCAAACTAATTCCAAGATTGTATCCGGACATTGTTATCTGTAAGATGTTCATGTTCATTCAATTACTTATGAAAACTCTGCTTTCACCCCATTCATATGGTGTTCAAATACTAAGAGCTACTGTGAATGTGAACTGTTTTTTGTCTTGCTGAAATTTCTGACAATGAATATCAATCAAATGTAATGATGAGCCTTGATGAATGCTGAGGCATGGTACTTCAGGTGTGCTCTCTCTTCAGATTTGTCATTTCTCTACTGTCTTCACAGTAACTATTCCATTTATATTTTTTACACGTTAGCTTACTTTCTCCCATTGAAATAAAATTACAATATATGGAAAAATTTATTATAGTAAAATGATAAGGATAAAATGAGCTTTAAGAAATGATTGAAACTGATTCATATGTCAATCTTTATAAAATAACATGTACTTTGCCAAACTGGAAAAGAGAAAGTGTCATTTAAAATCAGAAATGTAGAAAGTCAATAGTTATTATAAAATGAAAATTAGACATTGAGAATCAAGTTAAAAATAATAAATGAAACTAATGATTAAATAACACAGGATGAAAGGAAACAGGATATTTTACTTTTTGAAATTGTCAAAGATTTGGTTTTTTTTATAACCAATGGGTAAAGGAAATTCAGAAGCCAAAATTTAACAATTAGGGAGTATTTTATCTCTGACACATTTTAAAGTCAATGGTCTAGTTACTTGCTGTGTATTTCCATCTACACCAGGGAAACAGGAGGCTGTATTACAAGTAGAGCAAACACTGAAATGGAAACTGATCAAGGTTAACATTATGAAGCACAATTATATTATGATTTTATATCCATAATAAACTTAACAAAGATACATCAAGAGAGAAAAAAACTGCATGTTGATGAATATACTTGGCAATTTCAGTGCTACTCGAGAATACCAGATCATAATAGGGTTGGAAAAATGTATTTCTGTCTTCTAGGATTATAATCTGACATTCTTCTCCATGGAGTTTGCAAATAATATTAAGTTTATCTGGTCAAAATTTAGATTTGATTAGTGTCAGAATAATGAAGACTTATAGGTATGTATACAATTTACATTAATTGCATCTATAAAGTATGAACAGGTTACAGATTGTAGTTTAGAGGATTTTGGTATACTAATTCTATTCTTTCCAGTGTCCTTTGTTAATAGAAAACATCATTTTACCTATTAAAATACTTGGGGATGATATTAATTGAAAATCAGTGTATCCAGGCATAATGGTGAATGCTTGTAATCCCAGAACTGGGAAGAAGAGACAGGAGAGCGTCTTACATGTTCCAGGTTGGTCTGAGCTACAGAGCAAGCTCAACTCTGATTCAAAATGCCATTAAAATTAAATAGCATATGTGATGTTTTATTACATAGTCACAAGCAACTGCTCCTATGCTAGGCCTGCACATGATTGGTTCTGTCCATGAGCAATGAAGAACGGTGGAAGAACACACTGAGACCACTCCCTCCTACTGATGCACTGACTCCTGATAGATTCCAACAGGAAGAAAGACATCTTCATTTATGAACCCACTGACGAGCCTACCAAGCTTCAAATTTTAGTTCCAAACCCATGGATAAAATCAGAGTGTTACACATATCAAAAAAACAAAACAAAAACCAACAAACAAACATACAAACAAAAAATCCAAAGGGACATTAATGTGGAAAATGGCCTTGTGAGGAGGAGCAGTGATTGACAAACTGTGTTATGTGGATGTAGGAAATTGTCAAAGAGCAAATTTAACTAATGAAACATTAAAACTTAAAAAGCAGTACAAATACACAAAGTGCCCAGATAGCCAGAGGGTGAGTACCTTTGGCTACAACCTCCTCAGAGTCTGCATGGCTCTGACCTGGTCTATGAAAAGTTTTGGGAGGGTAGTCTGGCTAGATACATACATTGGGAGTCTAGAAGTTCAGATAAGAAAGAGTACACACAGGCTTTTCAGTACAAGCTCAACTTCTCATTTGTATTAAAAAGGAACAGTGATAGTTAAGTGTTTGTGAAAATACTGTGCAAACAAAACTCTAGGCACCAATGTGACTATCAGTGTAGCTAGGACACATTAGAAAAATACTAGACACAGAGTTATCATAGGATCTAGAAATGAACTTAAAATATGTATGCATATAAAATTGCTCATGTAAATGTTCCTGTTACCAAAACAAAGTCAAATAATTAGTGGTTAAGGAAAAATGTTATATATGCATAATACACCCAAATTTGGCTATTTAAAGGGAGAAAGGAAATATTGATACAAATTGTTTTACAGAAGATCTCAAAACATGTTTAGGAGACAATACCAGATAAAAAATGCCATGTGCTATGTTCTTTCCCTTATACAAAGAGTCATGAATGAAAACAAGTATTGATACAAAAGCCAAGAGTTTCTTCTCAGATCAGGAAGGAGTGAAACATAAAGAAGCTATTAAAATGTCTGAGATTTAGGTATGGGATTTGGAATTTTGCTAAAAAAGAAGATAACAATGGCTCCTGCACAGTTCTTTCTAGTAAAAGTAAATGAATCCAATGCATACCTCAAAATGGTAAAATTTATTTTACGTGAGTGATAACTTGATAAAAAGTATGGAAACAGATGTTACCAGATTCAGGATAAGTGAAACAACTGTGTACATGTACAACTTAAATTTGTTTCATTAAAGCTTTTAAGTCTCAGTCTTTATGTCACAAGATTACTGGCAAACCATGGACACAAGGATAAATTTGAAATTAGACTCAGGTGGAAGGAGAGCAAAATTAGACAGGATCACATAACAGAGAAAAATAACATGTTTCACAAGGGGGAGGGGCTCTAAAGGTTGACTGGACCTGAGAGGGGAATGTGTACTGAGGAATATGTGAAACGTGCAAAAGATTCATGTGGGACAAGCTGTAATTAAACCTACATGCTAGGCTGGCATCAGCCCTGCACTAAGAGGAGGGAAGAAGCTTTGCAGGGGTGCTGGTGGAGCCCCTCGGAGAATGCAGCCTTTTATGGAACTTAAAAGACTTTACCATATCATATGTGTTTTGTGTTTGCTCAGAATGGGAACATCTTTCATTTTTATTAGAGAGTTGAGGGAATTCTCAGACTCTAAAGATGCATAAAAGACATTCATAGAGAAAAGAAGATGGCTTTCTTGAAAATTGCTGCTTAAGCACTAAGCTGGCTGTCCGGAGAACACTCGTGTACAGAGGGAGCAGTTTGCTTCAGGAGCGTGCTCCATCCAGGTGGTGAGCTCTGCTCCAGCCTGCTCATTGTTCTCTGTGACTGATGCTCAGGTCCTTCCTGAACAACACAGAAAACTATATACATACGTGAGTCTTTGCAGCCAAAATAATAGCGACATGACCTTTATCTTTAGTGAAGTCAGGGTTGGGGATCAGTTAATAGATTGGCTATCATACACAAGACCCTGGTTTGGTTGTCCACTACACCATCAACCCTACAAGGTGAGAAACTCCTATAATCCCAGGCTTTGGAACGTGGAGACAGGATGATCAGAAATTCAAAGTCATCCTCACCCTCATACAAAGCTTGTGGCCAGCCTGGACTGCATGAAAAACCTATCTTAAAATCAATTAAAAAATAAATTAAAAGAAAAAACTCAAAATGCCTTAAAATAATTTAATTTGGAAGACAGAAAAGCTAATAGAAAAAGAAGGAACTATTATTGAAGTGTGCATACAGCAGGGACTCCTATTGAGTCTATAGGAACTGCAAAAGGAGGTCACTTGAAAATGCTAAGACACAGTGCTAGGAGATGGCTCGGTGGACAAAGTGCTTGCTGTCCAAGCATACAATCCTTAGTATGGATTCCCACGTCCAAAGAAAGCCATGAGCATACAAATTTATACGTAGTAACTCTCTACAAAATTGATATGTCTGTAATTCAATCCCTTGTGCAAAGACTGGCAAATCACTAGGACAGACTAGGTTGCCAGTATATTCTCAAAATAGATTAAGTTTCAGGTTTCGTGAAATACTGGGTCTCTAAAAGCACAGTAGAGAAAAGTTGAAAGAGAACACCCTGAGGCCAGCCTTTGGTACTTTAACACATTGTACACACATACACACACACACACACACACAACACACACACACATACACACACACACACACACACACTCACACAGCAAGAGAGTGAGAGAGTGAAAGAGAATAGAAAATGAAAGTTTAAAGTGCTAGATATGTGTGTCTAAGATCTCTGACACAGATATGTGGGGTAGAGTGTGCTAGACCCATGGGTGGGTACTAGTGAAGCTTTACAGAAACAGTTGCTACCTTGAACATTGTACTTCTAAAATACACATCTGATGGAAATGAAGGAAACATATCAGAGGGGCAAAAGTGTAAGCAAGGAGAAGGTATCTGGAGGTGTGTGAAGGAGACGGGAACCCCAGTTACACAGGTATCACAATTAGGAAGAATGGTCTTGCTCTCTCTTAGAATACAACCAAACAGACAAACAAAAACACAAAACAAACAAATCAGAAAACAATTAAAAACAAAAAGAGGAAACGTACATACACTCACCCATGGGCACACAGGTGTCTGAGCGAACGCACACACAACTAGACACACACACACATACTAGACACAGACATACACACACTCACGCACACACACCACACATACAGACACATAACATAGAATAGTAAAAGTGAGAACAATATTGTATAAGCAAAAGACTAGTAAGAAAAAATGCTCACGTGAGGCAACGAGACAAAAGTCTACAGAATATCACTGAGTTTATTTTGACCAGATATTGCTTATCATAAAGTTTGGTTAATATAACAAGAGAAAGTCCATTGGAGAAAACTAATTTTTTTATTTGCAAGCCTATGTGAAATGTAGATAGGTTTTGTTTGATGTATAAGCTGGTGTGCACCTCCCCTCTCAGCATTGAGAACCTATCTTTTTGAAACTGCAAAGCCTATGCATGGTCCCACGGTATCTGGGAGTTTGTACATGTCTTAGTCCTATTGAGTATGGAAGACAGTGGTTTACTTGGAGTCATCCATGGCTTTCTGCTCTTACCAATTTTCTGCCTTCTTCTCCTCATAGAGCCCTGGGCAGAGATTCAGAAAACTGGTCACTGCCATCTATGAATAATAGTAATACAACTCGAGGATATTGCCTGTAATTCTCCAGAAGAGGACGAGAGTGTGCCATAGCCATTAGTTTCAGTAGAATAAAAATTGCTCATTCATAATTTCGTGTGTGTGGTCTATGAGCTGTAAAGACCACTTAAGGTCACTGCTTCATACAGTATTAGGTAAACATTTAAGAGGTAAATACTTTTATCCATCTTTGCTTCCAGCAAAGAAGTAGACCATGAAAACTCCAGAGGGCTGGCTTGATAGATGCTTTTGCTTCTATTATTTTCCCTGAGCTGAGTATTCACTAATGCTTTGTGTAAATGCAGGTAACTGGACCATGTTCACTGTGAAGGAAGAAAAGTAGATGCATCTGTTAAGCATACATCATATATATGTGACTATATGCACACAATGTGATAAATATGAGCAGGAGACAGAAGGCAGAGGGTGTTTCTCTCCCTGCCCATGAGAACTGCTCTAATTCAGGGCAAATAAACACATCTACAAAGCCGTGAGGTCACCAGCAGTTTGCACTAAGAGGGAAAAGTAGTAGTTACTGCATTAATATGTGGCTGCAAACACTGATTGCTACCCAATATCTATGATAGCTGTGTTTATTTGCTGATAATAGATAACTATCAAGTTTTTTCTTATGTTCATTCCTATGTTAGTTGTGCCATGTGACTACTGTCACCTCTGAGCTATGTTAACAGAGGCCAATGTAAGTAGACAAATTAAAATGACACTTTATTTGTGGTAAGGAAGATGTTTTCATGCTTTTGAGAAAAAAAAAAAAAGTCCTCATGTTATACTAGCTCATGTCTTAGTTGTGTTAATAAGTCATGTGAGCTCATATGTTAAGAGGATCAAATCATAACTTCCTTGATGTCTTTATCTCACTAGCTTTCTGTTATTTTTGATTTGACACACAATTCTTACATATATGTTTTGTCAATATAAAGCAGTTCAGTTGTCATGTGTCTTCATTTCTGTTTCTTCCTTCTTCTTGCTTCCAAACTGAACAATAAAGATGCAGTGGTTGTAAATGTCTTGCCTCCCGTCCACTAAGTTCTCTTGGTTAAAAAAAAAAAAAAAAAAAAAAAAAAAAAGGGATCACAGTGACAGTGGATTTTCAAACTTTCAAAAGGGTTATTTCAAACTTTCAAAAGGGTTATTTTAATGAAGGTAGATTTGCCACAGTCAACATCATTTCTCTCTATGGGTCCTTGACCACTTAGGAAGCAGAGAACTTAAATTCTCATAGGGCTTTGGGGAATTGGTTTTGGGTGAAGACACAGACAAACATACAGAACACAAATCAGGCCAGTGGACCTGTCTCTTCTCCCATCTCAAATATTGACAGTAGACTGGCACTGAGCAAAAAAAATATTGACTGCTAAGTATGGAATCTTAATGCAGAATTGATACCAGAAACCTCAGCCTGTTTCCTTGTTTGCATGGGCATACACATTGTCACACACATATAAACATTATATCTTCCCACTGCCAGGGAAGTGTTGAAGGTGAAAAAGGAAGAAAGCCAGGACACGTCTCTGCCCATTAAGGGAATTAAAGGCTTTGCTGTCCCTGGGCGAGTGTGATTTAAGGGCTAATCAGCACTATGGTCCTTGCACATTATCTAAGAAAGTGAAAATCACTGGCAACTGTGTCTGTGCTTGGCAGCTCCAGGGGAATCTCTGCAGGCCCTCTGATAACTTTTCATGCAGCGCTTGAATATTCCTCCCCGTGTAATTGGGTTTGTTTGCAATATATAAAAAGCAGCCCGTGGCTAATGGTCTGATGCATTCTGTACGTGTTTGATTAGGACAGTTTACTTGGGCAGAGGGAGCATTGTGTGCCCCTTCTGCAGTGAGGACATGAACTGCTCTGCGTGCTCTGCACATTCCCATTAGATCACTCAATGGCATGCAATTCACATGTCTTTAGAACATTGGCTCCAAATGAGTCATATTCAAAAAAGGGCTTTATTTTTAGCCATTGAAATCAGAAACAGTATCATCGAGCTGATGATTTTAAAAGTAGATTTAGTTCATTCATGTGGGGCTCATAGACTCTTTCTGGAAATTTGAATGTTGATTGCTCTTCAATGCAAGGCAATGATTTCTGTTGGAAAAAAAATTTATCTGTGAATTAGTTTAGAAGAATTCAGGCAAGAGAAGACAAAAGTTGGAGAAAGCCCAGATAATTCCTTTCCTTTGAAATAGCTTTATGAAATTAGAGTGATATTTCTGTCCCTCCTGAGGTTGTCACCAAGCGTTCAGAACAAGAATATTACAAAGTACCACTCATTCAAAAGTGTTATACCGGTGAGAGTCATAATGGTATGCTACACTAGGAGAATGGGTACTGACACTGTGTAGGAATATGAATGAAAAATTAAATTTATGTCATATGAAATGCCTCCTACCCTACTGCACTCCACCAGCCACTGACTTGAATATCACGGTAGATGTGGGAACCTATGTCGTTATCTGGTCTTTGTGCTGGTGCTGTAGTGTTGTAGTGTTGACTATGACAGCATTATCATGCTATTTGAGTGTTGTGAGAACATAAAAAAAATTTTCCAGTCAGTTGTCAAGAGTGTGGTTACATTCTGGTAGCCAAAGTAATTAGGATTCCTGTCTAACTTTGTTATTACTTTATTCCTTCTGCTCAAATGACTTCCTGTAGCCATACATCTTTTCTGCTCTCAAAAAGATGTCAAAAATATCCAAAGAATATTCAGATAACACAAACACACACACAAAAAATTTCTTAATTATGAAAGGGAATCTTAGATTACATTCCCACCAAGACATCCTCCCTTGCTCCCTCTTGGGGAATTTTTATCCACTTCCACTTTCTTCCAGGAGCATTCACCATCTATTACTTACCTCTTTTCCAGGCAATTATGAGACTTTAGAAAGTATTAAGAAATTGTGTGTCAGAGTATGGTTGCTTTCCAGGCTCAGTGACAGGAAATCAATTGTGTTTGCCCTTTAACCTGATGTTATTGTCACCTGCCACTCATAACGACATGAACAGTGTAAAGAATGGTTGCTTAGAAGCAAGGAAGATGGAGTATGATTAAAAATTCAAGGATATTTTGGATTCAAAAGTATAATTTTTACTTTCAGAGGAGTGATTAGTGGGTTAATTATGCCCAAACTATCTAAATATCCATTTTTCTTTGTATCAAATGATCTGCTGTTATTTGTAGTCATATTGTGTTTGATAAATGAACACCATCAGATAATTTTTAAAACAGCCACCATGTAACTCCTCAATAGGGTTACAATTCTATTGAGTTGAGTGAAAACTAAAACTAGCTCTGACATTCATGTGAGCACCACTACTAGACAACAAGACATGTCGAAGGCCTTCACGGTGGCTGAACAGAAAGAGGTTGATGTGGAACAGTGTTGGTCATTGATAACAGAAAGAAACAGGAGTTGCTTATCAGACACTTGCTTGTGATTCTTCCTTGCAAAAGATTAGCATCACATTAGAAGCAAATAGGTGAGTCCATTCACCATTATGGTTTCTCATCAGAATTGTCCTGAAATGCCTCTTATCTTACACAGGCACACATGCATTTAGTACAGGATGGGAAATATGAATTATTTTTAATGAATTATTCAAAAATTTTATTAAGAAATTTCCAAATTAAAAACCAAAAACTAACATATGAAAACATCAAAAATTCAATAGACTCTACAACTTCAGATGAGAAAGAAATTTTAAAAAGGTGTAATATTTAGCCCAGTCCAGCTAAATGCAGTGGGTTTGGATTATCTAAATTATTTTCTTAATTCTGAATTTGAAAGTAACAGGGATGAAGAAAACTGCATGTATCTTCTCTGTAAATTTCTTTCTTGATTATACTGAGCTATAGCCATTACCCTTTATTTAAACCACATTTTTAAACAGATAGAAAGTGAATGAGTTAATATCCTAGAAGGTGATTAAAACTCAAGAGACTCTAAAGACATCAGATAATACCAATAGTGGAGTGCCTGTAATACTATTCTGGGGGTGGGGGGAGTGTTTGTGGGAAGATAAGCACACAGATGAGGTCAAAGAGTTCCTCTAGTCTATGAGAAAAGAGAAATAAAGAAATGAGATTTTCCTTTTTGGTAGGTTTATAGTAATTCCATTCCATTTTACCATCAAGGATATTGAAATGGAGATGGCATATGCCTTTACAATAGTCTTTATTTTCAGAATAGATTCTAAAATTTATGGCACTGAGAAGGATATATAAATTGTAACACTAAGGTAAAATCATTCAATAGGAGTGTTTTATGTATGTACATTTGCATTTGTGAGCATATATGTGTGTAGGTATTTGTGTCTAGGTGTACATGAGTATGTTCATGTATGTGTGTCTCTTCCATATATTTGTGTATGTATGTGAATTTGTTGGATGTGTGTGTGTCACTATGTATATGTATGTATATTCATGAATGTATATGTGTGCATTTGTATGTACATTTATATATGTTATGGTATGGGACATATTACTGGATGAATTCTTTGTATCCTCTACTTTATTTTTGGTTTCCTCTTAGCCACACATCGCCATCACTGATATCAAAGTGTTTAGAAGTCCATTAACACTCTGCTGTTCTTTGAAGCTCAGAAGCATTTAGACAGTTTTAAAGCTTTTGAGTGATGAAGATTGTAATTTCTAATATAAATAGACACATTAACCAGTCTGTCTGTCGTCAACAAACTCTATCTGGAATTTGCTCTTAGATTTTCTTAAGACTGTTATTAAATTCAGTGTCATGTGCACATCCTGTTCCACAATGGGGAGCAGGTGAAGGGGCTTATAGTACAAGAAAGAAATACTGGTTAGATTTTAGAAGAACAACATTAGGAAGATGCATAGAGAAGTCAATATATAATTTCATGACTCAGGAGTGACTTGCCAAGATTCTAGGATACTAAGAGTAGCTAACAATTAAGGGAGAAAACAACTTAATGTTGGACATTGTGAATTTGTTCTTTTCCTAGCCCTGTTTTAAAGTTATTTTGATATACTTGAGTTCTTTGCTGAAAATACTATAAAAAGAGGTCACTTCTGATAGAACATTTAATTACCACTGTGACATACCCCTGGGTTCTCTTTCCTATTACAGAATCAAGCAGTGAGATGATGGAGCCTCTATCACATGTTCATAGATTGAAAAATTATCAGATCCTTAGACTTTCTGCTGAAAAAAAAATAGCCATTGTTGGACTAGCCTGACCACAAGACATAAGCCCTCCAATACATTCCCTTTTAACATATGTTCATATTCATCCCATTTTGACATAATTATATTCAGTTGTATTATGTGTCTAAATGGGCCATTTCAAGAGAAGCACATTAAATTGAAAGAATAAAACTCACAATAGAAATTGAGAGAAAGCTGTACTTTATAAATAGAAAGCATAGAATAATGCCAATGCCTATGTTACTTTAGGACACAATGGTCTCTGGGTCACATAATATAAAGTCTAGGTGTATTGTTGTATGTGGAATAGAGTGCTGGCCTAGCATGCATCAGACCCAGCACAAGGAAAACAAAATAAAACAAACAAAACAAACAAACAAAGAAGCAGAGAGAGAAATTATGCTAATAGCAAGTATAATAACGAAACAGAGTGATATAAAAGAATTATATAAAATTTTACATGTCTGCCTCTACCAAACCTGAGTGTATTTAAACAAAATTAATAAAACTTAACAATGGAAATAAGCTATTAAAAAGATACTTAATGTTTTAAACATTTATCTTTTAAAGATATCTTGTTCTGATCAATATACTATACCTGTCTTCTATTGCCCACTCCATGCCTGAACATGGCAGGTTCTCAGGCACACTCTTGACATTTGAGACTAGATCTTGCCCCAGTCAAACCTTAGAAAAGATAAGAGAATCACACTACAACAAACAAAGCATTAAATTAAAATGCTTAGAGAGAAGCGATCTGGAGAAATCTTAAATAATTACATTTTAAAGAAAAAAATGCAAAATTCAAAAAAAAATATATCATAGTCAGGGTTTCTATTCCTGCACAAACATCATGACCAAGAAGCAAGTTGTGGAGGAAAGGGTTTATTCATCTTACAGTTCTACATTGCTCTTCATCACCACAGAAAGTCAGGATGGGAACTCAAGCAAGGCAGGAAGCAGGAGCAGATGCAGAGACCATGGAGGGATGTTACTTACAGGGTTGCTACGCTTGTTCCAAGTGCTCTCCATGAGACTTAAACAGAGAACAAAGTCTCTGTTAGGCTTTTTTGAGACTTGCTTTGTCAATGCAATAAATCTTTTTACTTAGACTCAGGTAGATCTTCAGACAAGGGTAAATACTTGCCACATTCTTCACCAAAATACCACAAAACAGTCTCTAAGTCACATTCTGAAATTCTTCTCCACTGAAACCTCTAGGGCAAGTCTGCACAGCTCAAATTATACTTAGCAGCAAAGTCTTCCATATTCCTATTAGGATAGTTCATTAAGCATTCCACTGCTTTCCAAAGTCCCCAAATCCACATTCCTCTAAACAAAAGCATGGTCAGTCCTATCACAGCAATACCCCATACTGGTACCAACTTCTGTCTTAGGGTTTTACTCCTGTGAACAGACACCATAACCAAGGCAACTCTTATCAGATCAACATTTAATTGGGGCTGACTTACAGGTTCAAAGGCTCAGTTCATTATCATCAAGATGGGAACATGGCAGAATCCAGGCAGGTATGGCGTCAGAGAAGCAGAGAGTTATACATCTTCATCTGAAGGCTGCTAGCATTATACTGGCTTCCAGGCAATTAGGATGAGTGTCTTAAAGCCCACACCCACAGTGACACACCTACTCTAACAAGGCCACACCTTCTAATAGTGCCACTTCCTGGGCCAAGCATATACAAAACATAACAAAAAAGATATTGAAAAAACACCACTTTACTGCTTTAAACCAACATAAAGCAATCCTTTGAAGTTTGAGCCTGATACAGATGCATGGATGTAATTTTAGCCCCAGTAAAACACTCACACAGTGTAAACTACAAGCCTCACCAAGAGGAATGAGACAGAAGATAAGTAACTTCCATGGAGTGGAAGACAAAATACTGTGAGAATGGTTATTCACTTCAAGTTAATCAATTATATTCATCACAAGTTCAACAGAGTTTTTCTTATAAAAATTTTTAAAATGTGCTATTAAAGTTAATATGTGGATACAAAGAACACAGACTATGCAGAAAAACTTAGCGCTATACATGGTAGTCTACACAAGCTTTCCCAGTACTTGTGTGAATGCAAGAGGATCCCAACGTTAATGTAGTTGAGACCAGCTCCCAATACACATACAAAGATGTGAGTGTATGAGTGCGTGTTCCTACACACACATATACACACACACACACACACACTCACACACACACCATACACTCACATGTGAATAAAACATGAGTTCTGATAAAAAAAAAAATCTTGCTCTAATGGTATAAAACTCAGGGCACAGTGCTATTGGCATGAAGACAGATTTCATAAGGAAAATAATGAAATATGAGACTAAAGATAAAGTATGCATTAAAATTGATTGAATGTTTTTCAAACTTCAATTTAAAACAGTTTTTTAAAAGTTTTTATAACTGAGAGTCTACATATAAAAAGATTAATGTGAGGCTTTTCTATCACAAATAAAAGTTAATTCAAAATGAATCACAGACCTAAATGAATAATTTAAACAATATTATGTTTAAAGAAATACATGGGCAAAAATTTCAAGAAATTTAAGATTTTTGCATTCTTTTGGAGTACAGTTATAATGGTTAAATTCAAACATGAAAAATTTAATAAATATTCTTTAATATAAAAAGACATCATTAAAAGTTATAAGTCAAAAATCAGGAAAATTGTTTGCAAAATCTGTAACTGTTAAAAGACTCACTTATAAAATACAAAAACGTATATATTTGTTTGGTCAACATTAGGGTAGAAATCCATGTAAAATGGACAGGCACCTGTCACATCATTCCATCTGAAGAATTATGTGAATGACTATAACGTAAACATTTTAAAATGTGATCCTAATCTAGACAAAGCAAAATAAAATAACAAGATGCAGAAGTCCTCCCACCAAGAGAAGCTACAATGACAGAACTCAGCAAGAGGCACACAATATGATTGATTTTTTTTTCTTTTTACTGTAATGCATGTACAACTATATTTATAAAAAAATTTATAAAAAGAAAAAATATATGAAGTAGAGACAGATAGAAAGAGACAGAGAGAGTGGGGAAGGCAGAAAAGTGGGGAGAATATTGTCATTTACTAGAAAGGATACAGACAAGAGCTACAGATGGATGCTAGGGGTATGGTGTTCTGTCAGCCACATTCATTTGAGTGAGGACTGGCAGAATAAGGCTGGGTGTTTTCCCTTTCCTCTACAGATGATATGAATCAATTGAAATACATCTTTTTTGTTTTTAATTTCAAGAAATTAATACTCTGTTTTTAGAACATGATCTTCTTACTTTCCAGGCCAGGAATCATAAGAAGGGTGTGTGTGTGTGTGTGTGTGTGTGGTGTGTTGTGTGTGTGTGTGTGTCTTGTCTTTCTGTTTCCTTCGAGATTGTTCTTTCATGGTGAAATTATTTTAAAAGCCTCCAGAGTTACAATCATTACAACATATACCAATAAGAGGTCATTTGCATTTTTCAAAAGCATCTTACTCCTGAAGTGGGATTCTTTCGACATATCAAAATGTATCCTCTCACTGTCTCACAGGGACCATCTCCACTCATTCAGAGCTGTCCTTCTAAGAGAGGTACTTTCATTAAAACTCCAACCATTTCTGTCCCCAAGTTAACATTTGTGTTGTGATGAAGCCTTAGAAGATACAAACTCAGATGGGAAAAAATCCAGTGAGATTAGTGAGGGAAAGTCAGGATGATGAAATGACAATGTACTTTCAGATATGTGCTCTGACATGTGGTGTTACTACCCATAGCTGAGGGGAGATACTAAAGCCTTTACGGAAGCAAAAGAAGAGATGGTTTTTATTTATTAAGTTATGAAAATTTAAACAGACTGATTTTTTTTCTTACAAAACTCATCATTTAACTGATTCAAAAGAAATGCACTTGATTTTCTTTCTTTTTTTAATTTAATTTTGTTACTTATTCACTTTATTTCTCACACACTGCCCCTCTCCCAATCACCCTCTCTCACAAGTTTTCCTCCTTCCCCCATCCCCTCATCCTCTGGTGGTTGGGGGTCCCTGGGTATCCTCCCACCCTGGACTCTCTGAAAAGCTAGTGCTTTCTCTCACTTGAGGCCAGACAAGGCAGCCCAGAGAGAAGAACATATTCCATGTACAGGCAACAGCTTTTGGAGTAGCCCCTGATACAGTTGTTTTGGGATCCACATGAAGACCAAGCTGCACTTCTGCTACATATGTGTGGTGGAGGCCTAGGTCCAGCCCATGTATGTTCTTTTGTGGTTCAGACTCTCAGAGCCCCAGGAGCCCAGGTTAGTTGACTGTTTCTCTTCCTGTAGAGTTTCCTATCCCCTTCAGGGCCTGTAATTATTTCTCCTATTCTTCCACAAGAGTCCCCAAACTCCATCTACTGTTTGGATGTGGGTGTCTCTATCTATCTATGTCAGTTGCTGAGTAGAGCCTCTAAGAGAACAACATACTTTGGTCTGCAAGCATATCAGAATATTATTACTAGTGTCAGGACTGGTGCTTGCCCATGGAATAAGTCTCAAGTTAGGCTGATTATCAATTGGTCTTTCCCTCAGTAGCTGTTCCATTTCCCATGACTGCATTTCTTGTAGATTGGATGAATTTGGGGTTGAAAGTTTTGTGGATGGGTTGGTGTCTCTCACTCCACTAGTGTTCCTGCCTTACTACAGGAGGTAGGCTCCTCAAGTTCTATATCGCCAATGTAGTGATTCACAGCTTAGGTTAGCCTCATTGATTCTTGGGTGTATCAATTATCCCAGGTCTCTGTCTTGTCCTACCGATGCCCACCCCCACCTCCTCACCCGTGTCAGTTGCAGATTTCCATTCATTTTCATGGCCTCCTAGCCATCTCTTTTGTCCTTCCTCACACCTGAATTTGAATCTCCCTATTTCCCTCCCCATCCCCTCACCTTCGAGTTCCCTCCCATCATCTATTTGTTATGAATATTTTATTTCCCCTTCTAAGTGAGATTCAAACTTCCCCGCTTAGAACTCCCTTCTTGTTTTGCTTCTTTGGGTCTGTGGAGTGTAGCATGGCACCTAAATCAAGTAGGCTTCATCCCAGGAATGCAGGGATGGTTCACTATATGAAAATTCATCAATGTAATTCACCATATAAACAAACAGAAAGGAAACAATCAAATGATTATCTCATTAGACACTGATAAAGCATTTGATAGAGATCAGGATACAAGACACAAATATAAGCATAACTAAAGCAATATAAATATAGCAAGCCAAAAACTAACTTCAAACTAAATGGAAAGATATTAAAGCTATTCCACTAAATCAGGAACATGACAAGGCTGCCTAATCTCTCCCTATCTATTCAAGATAGTACTTGAAGTTCTAGCTAGAGCAATAAGACACCTAAAGGAGATCAAGGGATATAAACTGAAAAGGAAGAAGTTAGTATACTTAAGTGATTCCAAAAATTCTACCAGAGAACTCCCAAAGTTGATTTTATTTCTAGGAAGAAAAAAATGCGTTTCTGTTTCAATTTTGGCCCCTTTTGTGATCCTGCTCCTGTTTACAGCATGTTATTAGGAAGGTCATGTTCTCTAATATTTCTATCATTCTCCTTGATAGATAGCAAGGTGTGAAACTAGATTTTATTTTTAAGCTTTGTAAATGCTTCTTCAAGTATGCTTTCAAGCCTAGACAAAGAAAATAAGTCATGTCAGAAAAGACAATTATCTACCATTTTATATAAGATTGACCAGAGCCAAGGGCTAAGAATGAACAAGGTTAAAGTAGAGCAACAAATTTTGAGAGACCAGATCTTAAGACTGGGATAGCATGATGGTATGGTTCAGGACATGGTGTCCCAAACAGCCCTCTTGATCTTCGTGCTGAATCAATTGAAGAAAATAGAAAAGACAGGTGCTTCTTTGGCTCTTTCTATACTCCTATGGCAGGACATAGCTCATAAAAGCCTACAAGGCTCTCAAGCTTCCCCATAAATATACACAAGGCCTTGTAAAAGCATCGCCTGCTCCTATACTCAGAGGAAAGGTATACTGTTGTATGTGAAGGGACACAGAAATATATATATGCAAAGTTGCCTCAAATCTTACCCTATATTCCTACTCATAATTTCTAAAAATAAGTTTTTGCAGGACTCTGTCCAAATTATTTTCCCATTTTAAAATAGGTAAGACCATTTGGTCTTGATTACCTATTAAGATGAATATGCATCATAAAACTTAAATATAAAAATGATATATGGTACTGCTTATTGCTCATCTTTCTTTTCACAGATACATAGACCTCAGACATGAACGTAAGGGGCAGAAAATTTTCCCACTAAAGGACACATTATTTGAATACTAATGGAAGTATCTGAGACATTAGGTCATAATGTGTATACATAAGTGTATACATAATGGTTATAATCACTGTTGCAATGTCACTCTCATGATTGTTGCTGATTTGTCTTCCCAAGTGCTGTGGAGATCCAGGATTCTTTTTTTTTTTTTTTTTTTTTTTTTTTGGTTTTTCGAGACAGGTTCTCTGTGTAGCCCGGCTGTCCTGGAACTCACTCTGTAGACCAGGCTGGCCTCGAACTCAGAATTCGCCTGCCTCTGCTCCCAAGTGCTGGATTAAAGCGTGCGCCACACTGCCCGGCTAAGATCCAGGATTCTTTAAAGTGTAGTTATGGGATGAGAATGGAAGTACAGTAATAAATAACATGTAGAAAACCCAAGAGAACAGGTTTCAATCTATAGAAAACCAGTAAAATTTGATTAGAATTACAAAAATAAATATGTAAAATATTTATTTTGGAACTCTTTCTAGAGTTAGTTGAACAATAAATCATTGTTAATTGTAGTCAGTGAACATTTAAGTTTTAGTGTTTTGGTATGAATTTCAAAATAATTTCATTTTGAAAACATTTTGCCAACTCGAAAGAAACTTTTATCAGTTCATTTTAGGGTGATGAAAGTAGACAAATACACACACACACACACACACACACACATCTAAACATTTTCAGTCCCTTTAGTACTACTTGTATGTATATGATTTTAGGGTTGAAAACTCAGTATTGGATAACCAGTTAAGGGTCACTTCCCTGGAGACTATTTCTCCTGTTCTCAAGAGAACATATTTTGAGAGATTACTTTGAGAGAAAGAGAGAATGAGTTGCATGAAATAGATTTGAAGGATAGGAAAGGAGAAAATGATGTAATGGGCTTTCACACCTCACGACAAATAAGACCATCCCACACATGATGCACAGTGACCTGCCTATCTAGATAATTCTTCCCTAGACTTCCTTCACAGGTGATTGAAGATTTTCTTAACTTGACAACACAAATCACAGGTTGTAGCTCCGTTGATAGGTTGCCTGCCTAGCATGAATCAAGGCCTGTGTTAAATCCTAATACCAAAGAAACTGTTCACTGATGCACCTGTAATCTCATCAAGAGTCAATCAAGGCAGAAGAAACTAAAATTCTGATCAAAGCCAAGCATGTCAGCACTTACACACCATACATACATACATGTGTGAGACTTATCTTACAGTTATGGACTTTAGATGAAGAAATCTTCCTTTTCTATATCTACCAAAAACAGAGTTTTCCAGAGCCCAGAAAATGGTGTAAAACACAATCACCTAAAAAGAGATGAGAATACAAAAACAAGGTTCCCTTTTCTTGGAGCCTCATGAGCCAGCCTCATTAACTGTAGTGTGAACTTCTTTTGTCAGGCCAGTTTTGTTGTATCTTGACAAATCAGAATACAGCTACAATTTTCATTTTTCCTTTGTCAGTTTTAAACCCTTTTCTGATGACAATTTAAGATGTCAGCGATCCATGAAGAATTAAAAATCTCATTTATCGAGCTAAGAATATTCCTCGGCCCTTCATATTTTGGATGGACCAGTAACTTTCTCTGAAGATAAAACCATAATCTGAGTTCCTGAGATTGCTAAATTAATGATAGCTCTGAGGTTTGAGTTCATTCTTAGTGAGTGTCTGTGAGAGACAAACCACCACTTTTCTCCAGTTTCACTTTTCACTTAGAAGTTTCAGACAGACAGAATTGTAAAAATGTATAACAAGCTCAAGTAACATTGGCACAGGCCATAGCATAGTAAAAACATGAACATGAGCAATAACATGTTATTATTCACCACCATAGCCTTTATTTATATCTCTCTAGTTCTGCTATTGTTTTTCCTTCTGTTCTAGGATGGAAAATAGGATCCTAGTCAACATCTAGTTGTTATGATTTCAACTAAGACAGTGTCTCAATATTTTCTTATCTTTTATAACCTTGACATTGGTATTGGTTGATACTTGTGTTCAGTGGGTGCTTACCTAAAACAAAGAAATCAGAGATGTGTGTATAGTAGTAAAGGCAGAGTATGTATTTTTATATCACATATAGATGCCATTGACATCCTGGAGAGGGTTTTTGATAGAATCACAATCTTACTTTTCCCTCAGAACACAGATCATACTAGTGTTATGGCAAACAAGATAGAATGTATAGAACTTTTTGAGGTCAGTACCTTATTTCAGATTCCAAACCCGGACAAAGAAAGCAAGAGATTATATTGTCCAGCTGAGCAGGTCACGGCTTCTTTTGCTCCTAGTGGGGTCATCACTGACTTCTGAGATCTCATTTATTGAAAGCCTGGTTTGATTTCTCTGATCAAGTGTCCAAAACTTGATGTGAAGTCTTAAAAGAAATAGGAAGAAAGAATTCATGAAAATGGACATGTTTTGTGAACTACTTCTACATAGAATATCATAAAAGACTATAGCTGAATTATGCTGGAACATCCCATATCTGTGAAAAGACCTGCAGAAATTTGTAGCCTGAATCTTTGGGGCATTATTTCTGTTAGAGACATGTACTGTTTATATAATTTTACAAAATTAATTATAGATGGATAATGAGAAAAAACATAGGCTGAAGCAGCCCTCAAAATTGTGAAATGAACTATGTGTTTGGAGACCTACAGTAAACATATAATTCAGAGCAGAGAGCATGTCAGTGGTACTTCAATAAAATCATGGGGAATATTGGCTGTATTGTGCCTGTCAGTAGCATAGTCACATTCATCAGAAGATGGTTTATTTGTTTGAAGCTTCTACGTGGAGATGTGATTTCATCTCATTCATTACCACACTGCCCCATGCACTACTTTGGTTTTGTTTCCCCTAATAAATGTCAGAGAGCACTGAAACTGGGAGAAACATACGATAGGCACAAACAGAGTGGAGCATGAATCAACATGATGGATTTCATTAATTAGAAATTGAAATTAAAAACACCAACTTGTGAAAAATTATGCCTCTTGAGGTAGTTCTAGGACAATGCCTGTTCTAATTTTGGTAGTCAATTTGACAGAATGTTTAAAGTATGAAACGCTATGTAAGAGAAATATGGTGACCCAGAATAAAAACCACAGTGCGGGGGAAAGATGCCTTGCGTCATTTTCCTTTCTTGTAGATGCTTTGATTAGATAGAACTCAGAAAGCCATCTTTGATGAAGTGCCACAATTCTTGACATATGAAAATATTTAAGACCTTTTGGTCTATTGTTCAAACTAAGAGGTATTTAAATAGATGTCCAGCCAATATTTAATTATAGGAAATGTGTTTTGAAGCAGGTAATTTATATTATAATATACTTTGATGAGTAAACAAGACACAAGAATGTGGTGTTAAAGAGATGGGAATGCGGAACCAAGGGGAAAGTGATCTTCATTACATTCTAAGTGGATTTAAAAAAAAAATGTGTTCAGGTCAAATTACTACAACCTCCATGAACCAGAGTTCCTGTGTCTAGACAGTCAAGTTCAAAGTATTGTTTCTTGTTTAAAGGGAGGAAATGAGGGGATAATGATGGCAATGTTCATGGAAGTAGAAATCTAATTGAACAGCAATGAGTGATGGACATAGATTAGTCTTTTTCTGGAACCTTTGTCTCCACCTCCCTTATTTTGGTAAGTTTCTTCTCTAGAAGGTTGACCAGAAGACAATCTTGAATATGGGGTGTGTTCAGTAATAGAAGATGATATCAGGGTACCAGCTTGCAGAAGGTTTAGGAAGGCTAGTTCCAGCTGGTAAATCATACTTAGTGATCTTAACCATGGATCTGTCTCTATAGGTCCCATTATGAATTCTCAAGAAGATAAAACAATGTAGTAGGAAAATATATGAATATAAAATTTAATACATATATTAACTGTTGAAATTAGGAAGAAAATGAACAACTAATTTATAAAAATAATAATTCTCCTGAATTGTACATATCACTAACATTGCTAATTCTTTCCATTTGTGAAATTAAATTAGTTTTTCCTGGGGGCTTATCCCATAAGATGAGTACCAGAATAAACGATTTTTGTTTAGGAGAAAAACAGTATAATCCTAGATCAAAAGTAACTTTTAAAACAGTTTTCACATAAAATGCCTTAAAATATTAAAAATAATATAGGAAGACAGGAAACAAGGTAAAAGATATGGGGAGAAGCAAAAGATAGGAAACAAGGTAAAAGATAAGCGAGAACAGATATCTAATACAAAAACAGTTTCAGAAAGAAAACACAGAAAATCTTCACTGCTAAAAGCCATTCAGTTCATGAAGAGCAGTCTTCAGTTTGAGTCAGGTCTGAAATCCTTCTCTGAGGGATTCATTGAAGTTATGAAAACTCTGGAATTTGCTTTGACACCCATGGCTGAAACTTACCATTTTTGAAAGCAGAGACTACTATCATGATAAGGAAGAAACATCTAGAAAGGTTATGTGAACTGTGCAAAGCACCTTCAAAAGGCAGCTGTTGTTTTTCCAAAGCCATGTTAATTTCCATTCAAACTAAAACCCATAAATAGCAATTACCTATAGGAATTAAGGAAACCATCACTCTCATCTTTAGCTAGGGTCCTGTAATTCCTCATCTCATGGAATGCAATGAAAACCTTTTGCCTCTCTAGCAACATCCCAAACTCATTTTCAGTGCCACTGCTGTCCAAGTATTAATGTTGAGTGGCTTGGTAGTGTCAGGGCTCACTGAAGTGCATTTACACATCATAAATCATCTAATTAATAAAAATGGAAACAATATAAAGCTAGTACTCAGAAGAAGTACACATGACAAACAAATACATGGAAAAGTAATCAACACCCTTAACTATCAGGACAACCAGAAGATCAATCATCAAGAAAATGACAACAAATGCTGGCAAGGATTCAAGACAAATCAAATGTTTATTTATTCATAGTGTGAGGATAAACCGATGGGCTATTAAAAAGCTAACTATATAGTCTTAACTGCTAAGCCATCACTCAGTCCCTTCTCACCTACTCTTAATCTTAATTTAAATATATGTATACATAACATGTACATATCTATATTGACATTAAAGTTTTAGAAAGACTATTTTGAGACAAAAGTGGGGTTGTAAGAAGGAGAGGAGATCCACTCCCTAGCTTCAATTTCCAAAGACAAATTCTACCATCCTTCCACCCCACTAGGCTACTGCCCTTAATTTGTGTACACTTCTTCTGCTCAAGTGCAGGCCACACTAGTAAGAACAGATGAATTGCCTGATTGCCAGCTGAACTGCCCCACTCCCTAGATTTGGTTTGAAAAAATGAATTTACTATACAGCCTCCAACCATCTTGAACCTCAATTGTGTTTGCACTTGAACAAGGAATAGTTTGGAATTTTAATCTTGAATGAACTACTTTCTAGAAATAGAAGCCACACTTGTGATCCAGATCTTGAGACTGGAAGAAATAGGCTTTTCATCTGACCTTGAGGCACAGTGGCCATGGAAAGCATAGATACAGACAAGGTGGTACACATCTTTAATTCTAGGAGACAGAAGCAAGCAGGTCTCTGAGTTAAAGGCCAGCCTGTTATAGAGTAAGTTCTAAGTAGAGAAAAGTTTAAATCAAGGTGTGCTCCACCACACCTTTAATCCCAGCACATATAAGACAGGCCTGCAGATCTCTGAGGTCAAGGTTAATTTACAGAGCAATTTTCAGGACAGCCAAGCTTAGGCAGTGATAAGGTTGGAAAACAGAAGGTGTTCATGTAATTGAATGGGAGGGAGCCATGTCCTAGCTCTAGCAATCAGCAAGATTCATAAGCTTTGGCCATTTTGCTCTGGCTTTATAGTCAAGAGGAGAAAGAGACTACTGGGACAATTGATGCTGATTAGCTGGAGTTCATAAATTAGCAGTGATTAATAGACCAGCATTACTGAGTTGAAATCTGGAAGTATTTTCTGAGAGCACAAAGAAGCTGTGTTCCAAAGATAGACAAGGTTGTACCTTGTGCTGCTGTACTTGGTAATCTGTAAAAGTCACCCAGTTGGTACTAGTTTTAAAGGCATGAAAGGGTCAGACTAGCAGCTGAGGCTTGGCACTATGAGAGGTCATGGAAGGCCATTGGTGAAGGCAGAGCCTCAGTTGCATTTGACAGCCAGAGATGAAGGGACTATGCAAAGAAATTGAGGCTTGGCACCTGAAGAGAGTCTATGAGTAGCTATTGGTGAAGCCTAGTTGCAGCAGAAGATCCCAGCATATTGGAGATTCCAGTACCATGAGATGACCACCAAGAACAGCAACAGCAGTGCAGTGGAGTCAACCAGAGCTTAGTGTGCTTCAGAGAGCAGAGCTAGAAGAGTGATATAGGCCCTTTGGAGGAGCCTAGAAGATCATGTGTAGATCTCAGATATTGGAACAAATAACTATAATGTTGAAGTTGCCATAAAAACCCTAAGATATTTTTAGATGCCAGAACCACGGGATATCTGGAAGGAAAGCTGCTAATGGAGAGAAAACATCCCAGGAGGAAGAAGTTTGTTGCAGTCAACAAAGATGAAAAAGGAGGTGGAGATCTGAAGACCACTTTGACATCAGACATGGAGACACAACGTTTGGACTTTGCCTAGGTGGTTTCCTGTCTTGCTTTTGATATTAAGTTAAGTGATTTGATGAATCTAGAAGAGACTTTAAACTTTGGACTTTTAAAATTGTTGAGACTACTATAAACTATGGGTCTCTGGAGGTTGAACTAAATGTATTTTTTCATTACGCTGTGGGTAGGTATGACCCCATAGACTCATATGTTTGAACAACTTATAGGGGCCAGGGATTGGGATGTGATGGTTGTATATGTTTGGCCCCGGGAATGGCACTATAGGAGGTGTGGCCCTGTTAGAGTAGGTGTGTCATTGTAGGCAAGAGGTTTAAAACCTTCATCCCAGCTGCCTGGAAGCCAGTCTTCTCTAGCATTCTTCAGATGAAGATGAAGATCTTGCAGTTCTGCTTGAACCATGCCTGCCTGGATGCTGCCATGTTCCTGCCTTGATGATAATGGACCGACTGAACCTCTGAAGCTGCAAGCCAGCCCCAGTTAAATGTTGTCCTTATAAGAGCTGCCTTAGACATGGGGTCTGTTCATAGCTGTTTTTAAAACCATAACTAAGGCATATCAATTTTTAACATCTATGTGTCAAATGCAAGGACATTCACATTTATAAAAGAAGCATTACTGAAGCTTAATTAAACATTGGACTCAGACATTCATAGTACAAGACTTCAATATCTCACTCTCAGAAGTAAACAGTCATTCAGACCAAAACTAAACAGTGAAGTAATTGAGCTGATAAACATTATGCATCAAACAACCTATCAGATATCTATAGAACATTTCACCCCAACACAAAAGAATATACAATCTTCTCAGTACCTCATGGAACATTTTCAAAAACTGACTGAATGATTGGCCACAAAGCAACTCTCAACAGATACAAGAAAATTAAAGTATCCCCTTTCACCTTATCAGAACACCAGAGCACAAAGCTGGATATTAACAACAACAGAAATAGAAAGCATGTAAAGTCATGGAAACTGAATAGCTTCAGGGTCAAGATAAGGGTCAGTGACAAGAGAAAAGTTTCTAGCACTGAGTGCCTTAAAAAGACATTGGAGAGATCTCATACTAACAACTTAACAGCATATTTAAAAGCTCTAGGCCAATAAAAAGGAAACCCAAGAGGAGTAGAAGGTAGGAAGTAATAAAGCTGATGTCAGAAATCAATAAAATAATAACAAAAAGAATAATACAAAAAATCAATGAAACAAAGAGTTGGTTAATTGAGAAAATCAACAAACCACAGAAATCTTTAGCCAAACCAACTAAAAGACACAAGAGAATATCCAAATTAACAAAATAAAAAATGAAACAGGGGCAGAGCAAGAGACACTGAGAAAATCCAAATATTCTTTGTATGCCACAAAATTATAAAGTCTAAAAGAAATGGAAAATTTTCCCAATACACTCCACTTACTAAACTTAAGTCAAGATCAGATAAATGATTTAAATTGACCTATAGTCCTTAAGCAATCATTAAATGTTTCTCTTAACAAACAAAGGGAGCCCAGGGCCAGGTAGTTTCAGTGTAGAATTTTAGCAGACTTTCAAGGAAGTACTAAGATCAATAAAAATCAAGTTATTCCACAAAATTAAATTAAAACAATTAAAACAGAAGGAGCAATACCAAATTCATTTAATGTTGCTACAGTCACCCTGATAACCAACACACCAAAGATTCAACAAGGAAATGGAACTACTGTCCAAATTCCTTCATTAATATTGATGTAAAAAATCAATAAAATACTTTCAAACTGAATCAAAACACATCAAAAAGATTATCCACTATGATCAAGTAGGTGTCAAGACATGTTTATCAGTGTTATCAAATTAAAAACCTAGATGTAAATTCACATATGAATGGATACCTGATTTCTGATAAAGAAGTCATAATTATTGAATGGACAAAAGAAGTTATCTTTAACAAATGGTGTGGGTCCAACTGGATATCAGTATGTAGAAGAATACAAATAGATCCATATCTATTACCCCACATAAACTGTAAAAGATAACACATTGGCACAGAAGAGAGATTCTTAAATAACATACCAATAGTATAGGCACTAATTTCAACAATGAGTAAATGGGACCTATTGAAACCAAAAAGCTTCTGCAAAGCAAAGGATACCATCAATCATACAAAATGGCAGCCCACAAAAAGGGAAAATATTTTTACCAATTCTATGTCTGACAGATGGTTAATATGCAAAATACCTAGAGAACTCAAGAAACTAGACAGCAACAAACTAATCAGTTCAATTAAATATGTCAAACAGATCTAAACAGAAAATTATGAACAGAGGAAATTCAAATGACTAAAAAACCCTTAAAGAAATGTACAATATCTTTAGCCATCTGGGAAATGCAAATCACAATGACTTTGAGATTCCATCATACACTTGTCAGAATAGCTATGATCAAAAACACAGTGCTAGCTCATACCGTGAATGATGTGGAACATGGAGAACACTCCTCCAGTGCTGGGGAGTGCAAACTTGTACAACCACTTTGAAAGACAATATAACAGTTTCTTAGAAAACTGGACATCAATCTATCTCCAGACCTAACTATACCACTCTTGGACATATGCCTAGTGAATGCTATATCCTATCACAAGGACATTTGCTCAACTGTATTTATACTAACTTGATTCAGAATAGCCAGGAACTGGAAACAACCTAGATGCCTCTCAACTGAAGAATGGATAAAGAAAATGTAGTACATTTAAATAATGGAGTACTACTCAGCTATTAAAAATGACATCATGAAATCTGAAAACATATGTGTAGAACTAGAAAAGAAATAATGCCTAAGATATAACCCAGACCCAGAAAGAGAAACATTTATGCACAATCCACTTATAAGTGATAATAGCTAAAAGTAAAAGATAATCATGTTAAAAATCTACAGACTCAGGGAGTCTAAATAACAAGGACAGCTTAAGGAAGATCCAAGAATTTTCCTGGATAGGGTAAATAAAGAAAATTTCACAAGTAGAATGGGGGGGGGGTAGTGGATTCCAGGGTGGTGTTGGAAGAGAAGGTCCAGGATATGGAGGGAGTAAAAAAAATACTGGAAGTGCAGGCAATTTGGAGGCAATAGGGGAAACCTAATGCAATCAAATGCACCATGGAATTACCAGAGGGTAGCGAGCAAAGACTCATAGAACACTGACCTGGAGCGTGAGTAGTCAGTCTTTGTAACCAGGCAAAGCCTGGAGGAGAGATTGGGACACCAATTCATCCACTAAAATCGTTCACTTACCCACAGAGTGTTCTGGAACCAAAAGCCTAGCAGAATTGTCATCAAAGAGTCCAGAGAATTCTTTATCCTGAAACTGATGGGAAGAGATGAAGAATACCATAGCCAAACATTAGACAGAGTTTAGGGAAGAAGAATCAAAGGAATCAGAGGTGTCAGGTGTCAGGCCTGAATTAACTGAGTGGGACTCATGGGGGACTGGCAAAAATGGCAGAGTAGCCTTTGGGGTCTGCCTAGTTCTTGAATTAATATGGCAGTCCCTTGTCAGGTTTTGATTTTATGTAATCCTTTTGGTGAGCATGGGGCCTCTATTTTTTTTAAGGGAGGCAGATTTTTACTGTATGTGGAAGATGCTATGGGGTATTGGAATTGGTAGTCTTTGGCAATTGTTAGATGTAAATATCATGAGGGCTATTTTAAAAGGGAAGGAGAGGGGTGATGGAGTGGAAGAGAGGATGAGGAGGAGGAGAGAAGAAGGAGAAGAGGGAAGGAGAAGGAGAAGAGAGAGAAGGAGAAGGGAAGGAAAGGAGAGAGAAGGAGAAGGAAAGGAGAGGGAAGGAAGGAGAGGAGAGGGAGGAAGGAGAAGGAGAGGAGAAGGAGAAGGAGAAGGAGAAGGAGAAGAGAAGAGAAGGAAGAAGAAGAAGAAGAAGAAGAAGAAGAAGAAGAAGAAGAAGAAGAAGAAGAAGAAGAAGAAGAAAAATTGTTGTAAGCTTTTGCCTGTCTGTGGAAACCATTCCCCTAACTCGACTGTCCTTTCTGGCCTCAATGGGAAGAAGTGCCTAACCCTGAAGAGACATGATGTGCCCCAAGGGGACTCTATTGTCTCAGAGGAGAAGGGTAAAGGGTATGGGGAGGGACTGTGTAAGGGAGAAACCAGGAGGTGGGACAGCAATAGGGATGTAAAGTGAATAAACTTTAAAAAAAGGAAAATAAAGGAGAGAAAAATGGGATAAAAATGGCTAATGGGCATAAAAGTAAATAAAGCACAATAGTTTACCTGCATAAAAATAAGATATTGTAACACCTTATTTTGAATGATAGCAAACTTTTTTAATATTAAAAATATCAGATGTAGACATACAGGCAAGGTCATATGAAGACAGTATAAAAACATAGGGAGGAAATTCATCATAAACAGAAACAACGTGTGCTAGCATACCACAAACACACAATCACACTGACATAATAAATTCACATCAAACGTTTGGTCAAAAATCACAATTAAGAGACCCAAAAGGGAATGACAAAATGGGTACTGCGACTTGGGTTATTATTTATACTAAATTCAAAGGCTTCTATATGAACATATAATTTACTCCTACAAGATAACAGAGAAAAAACAACGAAAAGAAAAAAATAGGCGAGATGACTAAACATCCATTTCATAAAGGTAGAGCAAACCAGGCAAACAGTCTCAATTACATAGTATTAAGAATTATTCAAATGGCAGCCACAATGAGGAAACCCAGTAGCAGGGTTTCATTAGCGTGCTTGTCTATTCCTGAATATGAAAACTACTTTTCATTTAGAACTGTGAAAGAGATAACAAAGAATTGTACATAATTGCTCAGAGCTAGTTTTCTTTCAATATGAGGGTGCAAGTAATAAACAAAACAAAACAAAAGAAAACCAGCAGAAATAGATGAACACGTATTCACAGGTAGTTTTAAAATATCATTCAGTACTCCTAACCTAAGAGCTTCAGTGGCACAGAGCCCCACTGTCTGTCCATTAAGTGATGCACTCATTATGTACCCACTAAACTAAGCTCAGCAAGTTTTCTTTTTGGTCACATTGAGAATTAAACTGATGAGCAACAAATATCACAGAAATATATAGATGTAACTTACAGAAAAAATTAGTTTGTTCCAAATATTTCATCGTTCTCCCCTCACTTCTGTTTTATTTATTTATTTTTATTTATTTATTTTATAATGATTGAGGAGAAAAAGAAAATATATCATTTGAAGACACAGCATAAATTCTTTCATAGAGGGTAAAAGAATTTACCAATTATTTCATTGATATCTGTATTACCAACCTTTCTTTTAAACTTTTGAATCAGAAAAACTTCTTTTTCACAGCTGGCTATGCTATTTTAAGAGACCCGGACACAAATCTATTTTTGCAAATGGAGAATTGTCACAGGAGCAAGATCTTTTAACTTGTTCTCACTTTTCTCTCCTTTCCTTGTTCTCTGTCATCAAATCTTCTCTTCATGAAAAGGTTCAACGACAAAAATATTATTGAATCCTATAAGAAAATCTAAAAATCTTTCTGTATCTGCTTGCATGTCACCATAGTGTAATCCACTGAACTTCTAAAAAACCTAATGGCAACAATTATTCCCTATAAAAGATGATATATTCTACAGTGTTAACAGCAATATATGTCAAAGAAAATAATTTCAGATGATGGAAATTGCCTGGACATTTTGGAATGAACATAACAGAATTGTTCAGCACCGCATCAGGTATACCTGGGGCAGAACACAGCTACAGAAGCTAGTTTAAAGGGTCTTTATATAGGTTCCCGAGTATGGTCTCCCTGTGGCTCTATTCTTGAAGCCAGTTGACTTCCTCACCCTCTGCGCACATTCTTCATGAACACCTGATCCCCCAATTAAGCTTTCCACCTGCAGAGGCCAAGTTTCCATCCTGCTCAATTTCTGTCCTCAACCCTCTCCACAGCTGAGTGTATTCTGTGACCAGAGAATGAACACAGCAGATTCCACCAAGAATCTGAATTTTGTGAGAAGTCCAGTATTCTTGAGGTTATCAGGGCAACCTCTGGGGCTTGGATGAAGATCTCAGCAATATGTCACTAGGTAAAGACTCTTATTGGACACAGAGGAAGAATACAAAGCTCAGACTGGGAATTCTGTATAGATAATGTGAGTCATGTAGGGTGGGCTGAAGGAAGGAAGACTCATTCTCTCCTGTGTACTACAGGACAAGACTGATTGTGAGAGAGATGCTGTTTGAAGAAGACTGTCAATCCTACAGTGCTTCTTTTGAAGCCTAGGGCTGAAGGTCATTACAAACACATTATCCTAAGGACATCAAGAATTCAGCCTATCTAGGTATTTCTGCATGCAAGGGAAGTTCACAGTCTCCCTTATCAAGAAGACTACAGTGTGCCTGGTAAAACTGTCCATTACCACAGATAACAAAAATAGCACTGACTTTAAATTCCGTAAAGTGAATTAATAATAATGGTGTAAGCCTACTGTGGTCTCCTTTTCTATTTCAGAACCATAGCTTCAGAAATTATTTTTAAATCAGAAGAATTTCTAAAATCCAAACTGTCATGCTGAATTTGTCCTAATGTACATTAATACTCATAAAATCTTTGAATCCCATTGCCATAATGTGGGATTCAGTTATGTAAGAAGACCCTCATGCATCTAAGCTGATTTCTTGAATTTCTGACCAAAGTCAAGACTTTGAGCAAAATTCTTGAAAAATTCCCATCTGCAATACTGAAAATCTTATTTAGCAGAAAGTATTTGTACGGATCACTGTACATCACATGAAATATGTACAAACACAGCACATACACACAAGTGCACAAATGTATCCACATGCAATCACATACACACACACACACACACACACACACACACACACCACATTTAAATAGTAGAAAGTGTCAGTGTTATCTTTGAATAATTTGTAATTCTCTACTAGTGCTTTGTTACTACTGCCTTTTAATCCAAATCTGTCTTCCTGTGATTGTTTCCAAGTGAACTCACACAATTCAATTATTGAAATAGTATTATCTAGAGCATTCACAATAGAGAAAAATAAAAAAAAAATAAATTTAACTGCTAAAATAATATCTATTTAAATGAGCTAGTAATTATTGGTATCCTTTCTCTCGGTAGAATCTACTGAAGCAGTTTCATCTATAGCTTTGTTTCACAAATGGTGGAAGGAGTGTACATGTGAAAATATGCTCGGATTGCTCACATTTTAAAGAGAATTTGGATACCATTTAATTTATTTTATTTCCCATTATATATTTTAAATTGTTTTATCTGTTTTTATAAGACAATTTTACTAAAGAGAACAGACAGGATGCATGACATGCTGCTTGTAACACAATAGTTTTCTGGTTTTGGAAAGATTAATATATGTTGCTTGTAAATAAATTCCAAGATGTTTAGATTTTTTTTTTTAAATTGGAATTTGATCACTAAAATACTCTGCTGGGAATAATTGACTGCCATTTGTCCAAGGGTGTTAATTAAACTGCTCATTTTATTTACTGAGTAAATAGTTTTTAAGTCAAAATTTGAGAGTTAGACTTAGATTGGTCACAGTTGGTCACAGAATGCAAAGTACCCATGTAAAGCACTTCCTGGAAGGTGTACTAAACATTTTGCCACAAGTGAATAGTTCTGTGCAGTTTATAGGTCAGACCATCTTTCCATCATAGATAAAACCTTTCTTTCAGATCTGAAATTTCCAGATATCCACACTTCCGTCTTTTTTTATTTATTGTCTTTTTTAAAGTTGTAATAGCAATATTTACCTTTCACAGGAGAGAATTTCATAAGTGAACAGTTACCTAAATACTCATGTGAACTTCATAGAGTCATGTGATCACAATAAGAAACTGGTACATAGTTAGACAAGAGCACTCTCTTCATTCAGAGCTTAACTTCATGGTCAAAAGAAAACACACATAATTTATAATATTGTCCATGACACACAGAATCCAAGTTAAATAAACAGTAAATATTATAACACTTGAAATTTAAGTATTCCAAGCTATAATTTGGCTTATAATCATTTAATTTTATTATGCTTTTATTTTAGAAAATGTCTCCAAAGAGCATCTTGTAGGAGTGATTCAAAAATTATTCAAACAACTTGTTTTGTATGAAATATTTAAAAGAAATGACTTTTCTTGTAAAGAATAGAAATGAAAAACATATTTGCATAAGACATTTACATGATTTATAAGTATCACTTGCGTTCTACAAGGTAACTTGAATCTGATGGGTTCATCCCCTCTGCCATAAGCCATGACCTCCATAAAGCTGCCTATCCACACACCTCCCACCCACACATCTACCCACCCACACACCTACCCACTCACACACTTACCTACACAAACATATGTTCACTTGTAAAAGTATTTTAAGATGAGTTCCTAGTAATGCCTACATTCAGTCCTGAAAACAAAAATTCTATTTAAGAGAATATCTTTGAGTATTACAATAGCAAATTTGGATAGATGATTTAGTAATAGTCACTGAGGAAATAGAAAAGGATCATTTGTAAATTAGCAGCATTTTTGGGAAGAGTCAGACCTCCAATCTACATACTTATCTTCAACAAATGCCACTCTCTTTTCCTATATAGTAGTTACCTAAAGTTTTTGCTGATACCCAAAAAGTATCCATTATCTGCTTTATAACTGCATCCTACCATTAGTTATTAAAAATATTTTACAAAATAATTATTTTCTCATTTTTGATATTATAATACAATCAGCCCATTTCCTCATTCCCTTTCCTCCCTACAAAACATCCCATAAGTTCCATCTCCTCTTTCAAATTTATGGCCACTTTCTTTACTTCTTTATTACTACATTGACACATATATATTCTTAAATACACAAATACAAGCTGCTCATTCTATATAACGTTACTTGTCTGTATGTTTCTGGGCTTACTATTTGGTACTGGATAACAATTATGCATTCTTCCCTTGTGAAGATTAGTATAAAATTTTGAGATCTACAAGGTTGAACAGGAGGTATACCAGGCTCAAAGGAGGACATAGCTGTCTGCCTTCATGTTTCTCTGTATAGGAGTTTGCAGATAAGCTCTCATTATCAGGAGGAAGAGATGTGTATGACATCATCTTGATTGAATTCTGCAGCCTGCAGTGTTCACATTTCTATTCTCCTTTACTTATTTAGGAGGGTTTCATCTGAATCATCACTTGTTGGACAGTCCTTTGTGAATCATAATCCTCTCTGATACCACTATCAGTGAAAATGGTGCTGTCAACATTTATGTCAACGCCGAGGTTGTAATTTTTGACAGTAATGTTCCTGGGCTTGATCTAAAACTCTCTGCTCACATTGACAGAGCTGGCTGTCAGCGTCCCTTTTCCCTGACACTTCTAAGTGACTGAGGACTTGGTGGAACTCACTTTAGGAAAAAAATCTCATTCCAAGTTCTCCCATTAGATCCATGGCTCATCTGAAAGAGCTGCCTATGTTTCCAAGAGATAAATGAGTGCGAAGACCAGGGACTTGGGTCTGCCTTAGGTTGCTGTATAATTTTATAAATATCCGAGGAAATAAAACACAGCAGGGGTGAATTTCTCCTGAAGGCTGGACCTTGTCACAAACCAAAGCATCTCTCAGAACACCATTAGAGAACATTAGTCTGTCCTTGCTTACTTGTTTCAAATCACAAAATGATGCTCGACAATTTTATGATCCATATGATTAAAGAGCTTCATTTTTACCAATTTTGCCTTTCAGTGTCCATCAGAGTGGCCTAGTTGTGCTACATTCTTCCCTCATCAGTTTTGGCCAAATAGTTCATCTTCTAAGAAACTGCTTGTATTCCTTGAGAATGATTAGATTAGCAAATATTAAAGTAGTTAAATATTATATAAAACAAGAGAATATTGGCAAAACCAGTGCACTCATATATTGCCGATGACACTGTAAATAGGTATAAGCATTTTAAAAAGCAATTTGGGATTATATAAAAAAAAAGCAGGAAAAATATATATACATAATGTTCCCAGTAATGCTACTCTTGGGAATATATTCTAAGGAGATAATTCACAGTAAAATAAAAGCTATATAGACAGAAACACTTATTGCAAAATTATTTATAGCAATTAAATTGGTTATAAGTTACATCCAATAAAAAGGACTAAACACAGTATATTATATCAGATGGATTAAAATGTATGAAATATTAAAGACTAGATTCCTATTACTCTCCCTCCACAATCACATTTTCAGTCTCTTTTTTTGAAATGCTTATTTTGAAGCCCAAATATAAACATTTCTGGATGCATTTATGCAGTGTCAAAAAATGTATCACAGCATCCAATAATTCATCCATCATGATAAACTTCCAATTGTATTATGTATGTGAATTCACATTTTTACCCACTATATCATCGACCCTGTGTGCATAAGGACTCTTCCTTTTATCACTGTATTGTTAAAGTTTAGATAATTGTAGCAACTAATAATTCCTCAATAAACTGTTGGATAGCAAAAATAAGTTTACCTTCTTTATACATAACAAAACCTATATAAAAGTAATTTTTACAATGCAGAAAATATTTTAATGGGTTCATTGTGAAAAGAATATTATATTGTATACTATTATATATTATATGCATATATATAATTATATACCTATACTATTCTAATGATTAAATATTAGAAATGATAAGATCAATTACTCTATGTAACACTTCTGATTCAGAGTCCTTAACTGAGAAAATTGTTGCTAAATTTGTTTAAAATTTTCTGTTTTCATACATATATTATCGAGTATGTTAGGGAACTCAGTAAGTTTATTGAATAATCAATTTCATCTCTTCAAAACACAGGGTAAAGTTACTTGCCCTAAAATATTTTTGCTACTTAAAAAATCAGCCATCTAGAAAGCATCAACCTGACAGGATAGCCATCTTCTATGTCTGAGGCTCATAAATGTTTTGGAAGAAAGGCACAATAGAGAAACATCTTCTAGTTTTGTGTGGCAATCAATGATGAAACCCACAACTGGCTGCTATTCAAAGAATAAAACAACTGTAAAGTGTATAACTCTAAGTTAGGTATGCATATCACATCCTCTATACTCAGGTATCAGGGATCAATGCCAAATACAAGGCAGAAACGTTATAGGAAATAGAGGCTATGAAGGAGTAACATGAATCAAATGTGACCGGTTTGAGCCCTCATGAACCTACAATGTATGTTACTGCATGCACAAGACCTTCACAAGATCAAGCCAGGCATGATCCCAACCTATATGGGAGAGGAGTTCATGAACTTTCTGACCCTGGCTCAAGAGCTATTGACGATTGATAGCTGTTGGGGTCGAAGTGGGTGGATTTGATGTAGACTGCATATTTTTCAGAGATGTAAACTCTGAGGGACAACATACACTGTAATATCAAGATAAAAGCCTGACAAACTAGACCTATACTGCACCAAACACTCCATCCTTAAGAAGTACAGAACTCATATATCTGTGAATCCAAAGTGTTACATAGAATTATTGATCATATCACTTCTAATAATAAATTAAGGTAGTATAGTTATATAATAATGTTGTAATTTTCTTCCTTCTTTTCATGACTTGATTGCTATTCTTACATCCAACTATTTAAAATATTTTTCATATTGTCAACAATTATTTTTATTTAGATTTTGTTACATAAATAATCATTTTCTAGCAGTATATTACTTGATCTATATCTATATTATCTATATCAATATCTCTATTCATGTCCATAGTTACATCTATCTTTATATCTATCTACCTATAATATATAATCTCTAATTTCAGTTCACCTCTATATTATTTATATTACTTTACCCATACAACATGTATACATGACAACAGGCATACATATGTTCTGCAGCGTCAAGTGTTTCTGGTGTTCTGCCTTCAGTTCTCAGTGTCAAAATCAAGCCAATTAATTTCCACTGTTGTGTTTCTACAATAGCAACAAAACATAAAGTAGCTGCCTTATATCTCATATATGTGAGAAAAATCCACCTTTCAGTACGTATCAGTCTCAGAATATCAGTTGAGTATATACTTCCTGAAACTCAATGGTAGTAACTATCTTTGTCATATGATGTTTATTTTTTTATATATATAAATATTGTTTTAGGTTTAACTTATTGATGATCCAAATTAGAGGCAAATAGAAACCTTTAATAAAAAATAACACAAAATATAAAAGTGTCATATGAAACTTATTTATTTATATATTTTTATGTTTTATTTACTTTTATTTTATGAATTTGAGTCTTTGGCTTGCATATATGCCTGTGCACCAAATACATGAATGTACTGGCTATGAATCTATGAAGAGGGCATAAAATTCTCCAGAACAAAAATTACAAATGGTTATTAGTTCCAAGTGGGCTCTGGGAACCAAACCAGAGCAGTAAGTGCTCCTAACCTACAAACCACACATCCAGCCTCTAGTCTAAAAGTTGATTAACATGTGCATCATTTTGGAAATTTTCCATTTAAAATGACTACATTCAAGTGGGGCAAAGTTGAAACTGTGGCAACTGTGGATAATGAGGGTTGTATTTTGAAGTTTTCACAAAAATGCCTTTAGTCAGGGTCAGAGATGTTTGCATCTTGAATACTTCTATAATCATAAATACAGTGCTTGTGTTTAATCTTACAGTGAACATCTCTCTTCAATCTGACTTCTACAACTTGATTATAACATTATTTAACCACATTTCAGGAACTGTTATACACATAGAGTTTGCCTTTGCTTATTGGCTGCTTGCGCTCTCTACAGTACATTTGAGATCCATCTATAATACTAGGATCAGGGGTAAGATCCACTCCTAATGCTGGGGTTATCAACACCTTGTTCATTTTTATTATTATTAATGTCTTCTTTTAAGGGACTATCACAGTTAACATTTACTCAGAAAATGAAAGATCTTTATTTTGTTTCCAATTATTGTAACATTAAAATAAACTGTTTCAAACACATTAACATGTTTCTATGTAGCCATAACTGGTCTTGTTCTTGAACAAATACTCAGGGGTATGAAATTATCTGATCAAATGTAATCACAGTTTATTAAGTACTCCACAAATCATCTTCCAAAGTGATGGTACCATTTTTCAGTCCTACTGCAAACAGTAATTCAAATTGCTACATGTAGTGACAGGTTCAAGTAGTACCAGGTATCCTTCCTATGAATAATATAGATCTGTAGAGGATTTCAAATTTGCTATTAAACTTGATTTTCCCTAGTTGTTATCATAAGCATCTTTCCATCCAGTTATTTGATTTCCATATGCATCCTTTTAAGATAATATTTTAAAATTAAATATAATTATAGAATTTTCCCCTTTCTTGCCTTCAATCTTTTTAATGTATCCCCTTGTTTTTATCTAATTCATGTCATGTACTTCTATAATTACTGTATTATACATATTCATAAATATATAGACAATTTTATCATCAAGATAATATTACATATGTTTAAACAGATGATATTATACATACAAACATATGTCTGTGTGTGTGTGTGGTGTGTGTGTGTGTGTGTGTGTGTGTGTGTATGTGTGTGTGTATATGTAATTTCAGTTCTGATGACATTGAATTGAATAACCACTTAGAAGGCTATTCCCTTCAGAAGGTGAGTTCTGGCATTGTCAGTATTCCTTAATTTTCTGTACTTCTTTTTCTTGTTCATGGCTCTATGAGATGAGATTCCCTCCTTCCCTGTTAGGATGTATATTGGTATCATTCTTATAAAGATTTGTCTAGGGCAGCCATTTTGTGAAGACTAATAGGTGTATCTTCCCTTTCATCTCTTGGACACATAATCTCACAACAAACTTTCTATTACTTTGGTTATTTATTGATTGATTGATTGATTGATCTATTTATTTATTCATTCCATTCATTTACATTTAAAATGATATTCCCCTTCCAGGTTACTCCTCTATAAACCTCCCATCCCACATCTGCCCTCTCTACACTTCCCTACACTGGGCATCAAACCTCCACAGGACCAAGGGCCTCCTTTCCCATTGATGTTAGATAATGCCATCTTCTGCTACCTATGTATCTGGAGCCATGTATCCCTTCCTGTACACTCCTTGGCTGGTGGTCTAGTCCCTGGGAGCACTTAGTGGTCTAGCAAGTTGATGTTGTTCTTCCTGTGGGTTGCAATTCCCCTCAGCTCCTCCAGTCCTTTCACCAGCAGTCCTACCGGGTCCTTGAGCTCAGTCTGATGGTTGGTTCTTGCATTCTTTCTACTCACTCTTCCATGATATTCCTTGATCCTTCCATGTGAAAGTTGTATTGTAGATGTATACGTTTGGATCAAGCACCGCAGGATCATTAGTTCTCTGAATTTTGATAGGTTGTGATTTTCTATAATAGTCTCCATCGGCTACAAAGAGAACTGTCTTTGATTGGGGTGAGATACGATTACCTTTGAGTATAAAGGAAGGCACTCATTGAGATGGAGAAGCAACAGCAGGATCAAGTGGACCGGAACATCAAGGAGGCTCATGAGAAGCTGGAGATGGAGATGGAGGCAGCACGCCACGAGCACCAGGTTATGCTAATGAGGTAGGATTTGATGAGACGACAAGAAGAGCTTCGGAGGATGGAGGAGCTGCATAATCAAGAGGTTCAGAAACGAAAGCAGTTAGAACTCAGGCAGGAAGAGGAACGCAGGCGCCGTGAGGAAGAGATGCGACGACAACAAGAAGAAATAATGCGACGACAGCAGGAAGGATTCAAGGGAACTTTCCCTGATGCGAGAGAACAAGAGATACGGATGGGCCAAATGGCTATGGGAGGTGCTATGGGCATAAACAATAGAGGCGCCATGCCCCCTGCTCCTGTGCCACCTGGTACTCCAGCTCCTCCAGGACCTGCCACTATGATGCCAGATGGGACCCTGGGATTGACCCCAACAACAACCGAACGTTTTGGCCAAGCTGCTACAATGGAAGGAATTGGAGCAATTGGTGGAACTCCTCCTGCATTCAACCGTCCAGCTCCAGGAGCTGAATTTGCTCCAAATAAATGCCGCCGATATTAGATAAAGTTACATTGTCTAGTTTCCTGCAGCCCTTAAAAAGAAGGGACCTTTTTGGACTAGCCAGAATTCTACCCTGGAAAAGTGTTAGGGGTTCGTCCCAATAGATAGGTCTTCCCTGCTTGTACTACTCTAGGGAGTATGCTTGAAGGCAGAGGGGCAAGGGAGGGGTGGCATTTAACAAGTCAAAGTCTGTGGTATAGTGCGTTATCAAGTCTGTCGGGTGCATTCCTGAAGTATATTGATTGTTGAGGGCCTGGAGAACCATAGGAAAATGGACTCAGAGCTCCATTAATCTTGATCATTCCTTCTCTCTCTCTCTCTCTCTCTCTGTTTTAATTACTTTTCTCATCTTTATTCCCCTCAACCCCAGAGACACTGCCATATATACCACAAAACCTAAACATCCTCCAATGACCTAGCCCCACTCCTCCATTCACTCCCAGGTGAGAATTCAGACAAATGTCCACAGAGGTTACAGCATACATACGGTTCTGTTATATCTCTATATGACCCTTCATGTCCTAAGGAAGACATTTTCTCTTAGAGATTTTCATTTAGTATATCTTAAAACACTCTTGTGTTAACTTGCCTCATCTTTTTCTTGGTAAGGACTACACTTTCATGACTCTGATGTTGCTGTTCACAGCTTTTCTTGATAGGCCTAGTACAATCTGGGAACAGGGTTGCTGTGTGTTGAAGGTCTGACAGTAGCTCTTAGTCTTGCTATCTTAGGTAGTTAACGCTGTGCATTTTTATTGGTGTACTTTGATTTGTTCCTGATACTTCAATTTGAAAATTTTTCTGAGAAATGGAGCAGTAATGCAGCATCATCTTATTAAAATACATTTGAAGCCTTAAAAAAAAGATAAACATCTTGAATGCAGTTATGAGTTACATGGTGCAAAAGTGGGCAAAGATTAAGATCTCACTAACCTAAGGTAGTTGACAATGTTTTCAGAAGCGGGCATGATTTTCCTCTTGCTGAGATGGCCTTAAGTTCAAGTAGACTGCTCCTGGTTACTGCCAAGCCTTAAGTGTCATTATTATACCTTTCAGATTAACATGTCATTCTGGTCCTTTTGGCAGTTCATAGGTGTCATAACTGACTAGGACTATTGGGTGCTTCTCTCCCTTGAAGTTAGCATGCCGTGATCTGGTGTCATAAAAGCTGTTTCTCAGTGGGGAGGATTGAATGCCAGATCCATCTGAGACATTCTGAGTATCATGCCCAAAGTACATTGTTTCTTCAGTAGTGGAGACTCGCCTATAGGATCTGCAAGATAACCAAATGAAGCACACTGGCTCATGTACTGGGAGTCATTTAGACTCATCAGTTAAAATGGAGTTCTCCTGTTTGGTAATAAAGTTTTTCTCAGATAAGCTATGTAAATTTTAGGGAACATTCTCAGCCCAGGTAGCAAAATTTTTATTTAAAATTTATATGTGTTTGTATAGACAAAATTTACATGTATTCTATCTAATTTCTAGTAAATAACTAACATGATTATAGTTTTTTTCAGATATCATTACTGTTATTTTTTTTTCCTTTCATGTTCTCTAAAAGGACCCACCCAATACTTTTATATCTATAGCTTCAAATTACTTATATCCTGATATTCTCCTCTTTATTGCTTTCCCACTGCCCATGGGCCATTTTTACTTTCCTCATTTCTGTGATTATTCTTGCCTGTGTGCTAACATCTGAAGATCTATTGTCATCATCTACAAGTGAGATAATATGTGTTTTGTCTTTCTGAGCATGAGTTATCTTATGCCATATGATCTTTATTACTTTTATCCATTTACCTGCAAAGTTCATAATTTCATTTTTTCTTTATAGATGAGTGGTATTCCACAATATACACATGATTTAAGAACATTTAGGACGTTCCTATGTTTTAGCTCTTGAGAATAGATAAGCAATGTTCATGGTTGAACAAGTGTCTGTGGAACAGGATGCCAAGGAATTGAACAGTGCGTCATATGGTAAGTTTATTTTCAGATTTTTGAGGGTTTCTACATTGATTTCCATGTTTTCTACATTGATATCCAGCTGAAAGTTTTCAATCCAGCTAACACTGAACGCAGTTTTCATTTCCTCACATCCATGTACACATTAATTGTGAGTTGATATTTTTGAACTTTATTATTCTGACTGAGGTACAATAAACTCTCAGAGATCTTTTGATTTACATTCCTCAAAATATAAGTGAAAATGAACAATTTTAGATTTTTATTATCTACTACTATTTGTCTTTCCTAAGCATACTGTTAAAATCCATGTCAATTTTAAAAATAGAATATTTTCTAACTATTTGCCTTTTTAAATTCTTTATATATTTTTTTATATTAATCCAAGATCACTTTGATAGCCAATAAACAAACTACCTGACTGTGTGCATCCTCACTGGATTGATGTTTGTCTAACTGTGCTCTGTGTACAGTATTCCAGGGGTTCTCATGAGTATTCATAGTTTATTTTCTGGCACTGCACAATGGAACAACCAGTTTATTCTTAATACTCAGAACACCATGAGTTTTCAAAACATGTCTCTGAATGTAGATTAATTGAAACTTATTTTTGAAGTTGAACTTAAGAAATGTCCTATCCCTGGGGTAAAGCAGATAAAAAAAAAAAATGAGCTATGCCTCAAAACCCATATGCCTTACTCCCTAATTTCTCTGATGATTTCAAGTTCAATGGAGTGCCAACAGTGGCAATAGAGTTGAGAATCAGCTTCTTAAATGAGGTCTGCACTATTCTGATGTAATCTTCTTTAAACATAAAATGGAGACAACTAGGGTTAATAAACCAGAAAATGTTTTAGGAGTTATTTATCTCTCCTTTTCTGCTGGGCTCCATATACTGTTAAGATGAATTGTTAACATTCTATGTCTAAATGTTTATTGAAAGTTAACTCTGTATAAGATGCTACACTATTGGTCTATAAATATTTGTTGAATCTACTGAAGTTAAATACATTGTACTACATATTCTAAATAAAATCTGCAACTCACATTAAATCATTCTCATGTTTCATGTCTAAAAGTCACACTGGGGCTTTTTACAAAGTACTAGAAACATATTAGATGACACAGAGGGTAGAGACAGAATCCAAACTCTGAAGAACATATGATATTGATTGGAAAAATTTATATTTATACAAGAGCCAGAGTATTAGATATATACTAAGGATGAACTAAATTGAATACTCACACAAAAACAGTGACTGAGATGTTTGTAACTTCAAGAAATTAATTCACTATGGCAACAGACCATAATATGGGCAGTATAGATGGAGATGTAAATCATTCCAATATTTTCTTGGGTCAAAAGAATAGGGGACATGAGAACCCACACAGGAGTGTCCACAAATGGAAGAAGTGTGTGTTAAGTTTAGAACTATATATTTTGCTGGGAAAGAATAAGCATGACCTGGAACATGACAGAAGATCCCAGGTGTCGGTTAGAAAAAGATGGATACGTGTAAAAAGCTAATCATCTCAGAGTGCGGAGTATATCAGTAAAGGATCCATCTATGCAGTGATCTTTAAGGTAATCAGTTGGTGGCAATATTGAGAAAGACCTGGTGCCAGAAATACATGGAATTCATGGCCAGGCACACTTCATTGTAATACAGTATGTATCCTATTCCAGTTACCAATACAGAGCCTCCTGCTTGATGATTAACTGATCGACCACTGGATTTTCTTTAGTTATGTGTTTATTTTTTCAAAAACATTTCTATGAAATAATAGGCATAGTACAACATTCATTGTTAATTTCTTCAGACTAAGACAGATCTAGCAGCAGCTAGAAAGTAGTATTTTTAAAGGCCTGCTAAAACAACAAGTGCATAAGAACCCTTTATAAATAAGAGAAGAATCATATTTTGTATGTTCAGAGAACAATATGGAAAGAACTGAACGTATTTAAAACAGATTAAACTAGGGGAAGCTAGTGAAATTGACAGTGACCATGGCTAGGTGGCATGTAATGATTGTAGGTAATTTTGGTATTGTATATTCAACAGACCTAAGTGATAAGTAAGGATTATAGATAGTTTTGGTGTTGTATATTTAGCCTTCTAATTTAAAAAGTTACTGAGGATATACCTTTCTTAATTTTACATTATACATGCTCTTAAAACAGAAGTTCACAACTTGTTTTCTGACTACAAATTCTGTCATTTCCAATGTGTAATTGTATAACTCCATCCTTCTCCCAAAGCGAAAAGGAGATTTTAAAAACATAATACGCAAATAAATATAAGCAAGCACAGAGCAAAGGCTGACCGCTCTTAGAGAACCTATAGAATTACATTCCTTTGGTTTTGTTTGTTTCTTTGCTTGTTTTGCTTTGTTTTTTTTTTTTTTTGTCTGCTGTGCTCATCACACTTGTCCTGTTCCTACACTCCTGAACCCCACCTGGGATCAGCAGCAGCAAGGTAAGTGCAAAACTGGCTTTTCTCACACAACCTTCCAGAAGCAGCAAACAGTGGATCTCTTGGGATAACTCTGTGTCATATAATTTACGGCCCAATATTGCTAACCCATGAGGTTTAGCTGCTAGTCTTTTTCAGAGCTTCAAATAAGCTTACAAGTTTGGGCTATTTATCTATAATAAACTTTTAAATATTCATCATGAAAAAAAACCCCGCATTTTCAGCTTTGAGTGCATTGATGAATATACTTTGAGGATTTCAGAGGGAAAGGCGTTTGGTATACAGAGGATGTTGTATTTTTCTAGCTTTCTGTTCCTGACTAATATTTACAGTAAAAAGTATACCATTGCAGAGCCAAAAGAGACCTTGGAGATAATCTGATTTAATGAGCTCATTTTGTAGAAAGGTCTGAATAGGAGTTACCCAAGATCACACAGTTATTTAGTAGAAGAATTGAAATGAGAATCAGGCTTTATAACTCTGCACAGGCATATACTCCATTCAGAAACTGAATTGAATTTCCTCCAACAGGAGCCCAGAGCCATTCTACAAAAGAAGTAAAAAGCAAGATATTTTTCAATAGCTTTACACTGTCTACAAAACACACAGCCAAAGGAGATGTTTCCTTTTGACTACGTGTGATCCTAACCTTAACTGAATCCATAGAATAGAAAATGTGTTATGCTCCAGTCTAGCATAGAAAACTTGATGAAGGCAGCTGTAGAGTTGAGCTATAAAGGCTAGCCAGAGTATGTGGGGGATAGATGCCATGCTAGGTGGTAGAAATGTAACCATACAGGGCCATGCACATGAACAATGGCAATGAGGCCACATGAGAACATAACAGAGACAAAATTAAACATTGTCCTATTCTGTCATTAATGTGGCATGAGCAAAAAGATTTCATTCAATTGTGTTTTATTTTTTAAAGATTTATTTTTAATTATGTGGATTTGTGTCTGTACATGAGCATGTGCACATGAGTACCCGGGCTCACAGAGAAATGAAGAATGCAGGAAATCCCAGGAGGTAAAGTTCAAAGTTGTGAGCTATCTGACATGAGGGCTGGGAACCAAATTTATGCTTTTATTCATGGCCAATAAGGATTTGTACCTACCAAGACATCCCTCCAGTGACATTAATTTACTTTTAGAATTTTCTTTGGGCTTGTAAACTACTCTCCTAACAAAAATAGATGTGCAAGCATCTATCATCAGAGCCTGCTGTGATAAAACACCAATGCTGACAATTTATAAACTAAGATAATTCTTAGTTTAAGTTTTGGGAACTAGGAAATTAAAGATCAAAGTGGTAGCAAATTAGATTCCTGTACCGAATATATATAGTGGTTTTAACTGTGATAATTTGAATGAGACATGTCTTCCATAATCTCATGTGTTTGAAGACTTAGTTCCCAGCTGTTGGTGTTTGGAGAGAATATTGAACCTTGAAAAGATGGATATTTGTTGGAGAAAATATCTTACAAGCGGTGGATTGGAGGGGGAGGGGAGTTACACTTTCTTCTCTGTCTCTCTCCTTTCCCCTGGTATTGAAATATGTTCCCTCTGCTTTCTGCATCTGCTGCTATCACATTACTTCCTGCCCTGATGGACTCACTAATCCTCTGAAACCATTAGGCAAATAATCTCTTCCTTTCCTATGCTAAGTTTGATCATGTTGTTTTTTACAATAAAAGAAAAGTTGCTCTTAAGCTATTAGCCCATTTGTGTGTCTCTAACACTACAACCCAATTAAGGGGCATTAATTCTAACCTACATCTCTCAAATGACTACTTCCTTAAATTGATATTTTGGTAGTGAAGTCCTGGCTCAGACTCTTTCCCAGAGAAACACAGTCTCTGAGATCCTCAAGAAAAAGGAATTCCTGAGAAATACCACGGAGGTACTTATGCAGTCAAATTGTTCAAAATTAGGTGTGAAAAATTTAGAGCAGCCAGGATTGCAAACAGACTTTATTTCAAATAACAGACAGATCAATATTTATCATAAAAATAGGAATACACAACATATGTCTAAAATATTACAAGTATTAAAGAAGATAATAGAAAATAATAATAATATAATAGAAGATACAAATATAATAAGTAGTGTATTTGATCAAAAGATAGAATAACAGAAGTTGATAAATATTAGATAGAAATAGGTAGATGATATAGAACTAGAGATAGACATAGATAATTAGAAGATAATATAATAGAAATATAGTATAGATAATGAAGATAGATAGTGATAAAGATATGAGTAGGTAGATAAAATGTATAGATAGATATAAGATATAGATAAGATAGATGATAATAGATATAATAAAAGATAAAGAGATAGAGATAGATATTAAGTATGTAATAGATAAATATGATATATATATAATATATAAGATAGATATAATATAATAGAAATAGAAGTATAATAATAGTATTATGAGAATAAATATATATATATATATATATATATATAATATAATTTATATAATATATATTAATAAAGATATATAGAGAGAGAGAGAGAGAGAGAAGAGAGAAAGAGGAGAGAGAAAAAGAGAGAGAGAGAGAAACAGACAGACAGACAGACACAGACAGAGCAGACCATGGTGAATTTAATACAAGTGCTTTGACAGGATGGTTATTGGTTAAACAAAATAAAAGGTCCTAGCCACTGTGGAAATTCATAACATTGTGTAAAATAAATATTGATGAAAGTTTCATAAAAATGGGAGTGGATGAGGAACATCATGGTATACTTTTCAAATGTTCTCATTCTGTATATAAAATATGTCATATACTTGTAAAATACACAGGATACTGAAGTTCCCATCCTGAATAAGACTGAAGGCACATAGTGACATCTGGTATTGGTGAAGATTTGTAAGAAATTTTATATTTGTTATTAATTCTTTGTGCATGAGTGTTTGTGTAAGAGCATATCACTATGGTTATTTGAGTTGTTGGCTCCCCTTAAGCTGGAGTTACAGTCATTTTTGAGCTACCTAACATGAGTGATGCCAAGCCAAATTAGGTCCCATGTAAGAACATGGCATGTCTCTCAACTACTGACCTGTCTCCCCTGCTCCCATTTAATGGTTTTGTTTGTTTGATTGGTTGGCTTCTGGAGATAGAGCCTTGTTATACACCCCTGTCTGGCTTCAAACTTTTAAGACTCTTTCTGTCCTGGTGTACTAACGTCATTTACTTATCAAGTTAAAATATATAGAGTCCACACTTCTTAAATGTTCATTCAACTATTCAGATCTTGAACATGGAATCACCAGTCTTCATAAAGAACTGAAAATAGTGGTCAAGTATGTTTTTTGTAACCAAAAAAATCTGGAAACAAAGTACAAATAAATCAATAGCAAATAAAATCATATGGATGGAATAAAATTTACATTAAAACCCAGTGATCAAATGCACGGAGCTATTGTTCTACCCAATATGACTAAGGATCAAAATACTTTGGGATTTTGAATATGCATCTTAAATGTTAGCTCATTTAGAATGAAAAAAAAATATCAATGGATTCCCAGAGATGATTAGAAAGGAGCCATTTTGAAAGGTAGAGAAAATTATATTTATAACTTTGAGTGGAGTGACATGTTTGCAGATAAATGCATGATTCAAAATTAAACCCAACTGAACTTTAAACAACCACATTGCATGATGCTGTCAACTATATTTCATATGCAGAAAGCTTCCATATCCAATCTTTAGAATCTTTTATGCTATTTCCATTTTGCCACAAACTCTATTATGCTTTCTAATTTTTCAACTCTTCCCATAACTCAAAGGACATCTCAAAAAATAAGGACAGAGGGACAATAAATTTGTAATTATTACTAAGGCATAGATAATATCAAACAGCAAAATTTGCCTGTTGTCTTGCTTGAAGGAATCACAGGAGAATTAGGAGATCTGCTCCCTCTCCTCCAGGAAGTAGTATCATCTCTATCTTATTAAAAATGCTTGTGTGAATTAACACATACTCATCTTTCAATGAGTAATTTAAAAATCAATGAATGACATCTTCTTAGAAGAATGTAGCAGTACAATGATGAAGATCAGATATAAATCTGTCATATAAATTTATGTAGAGCTATAAAACATTAATCATAAAGTTATCAACAGGCACAAGAAAAAAATGCCTGGACAAAGAATAAGGTAAACAGTATAGGAGAAAATTACTGTGGAGGCAAACCCCAAAAGGGACAGTAAGGAGGCATGAGATTAGGAAGACAGTGACCTCCGACCTACCTTCAGCAGTTAGCCACGTATCCCAATGCTGCCTACTCAAGATGATAGATACTCCCATCTTTCACTGGTCAAATTTGTTCTGTAGTGAAAGCATGTCTTACTGCTTCTTTGTGCTTGGCCTGGCCCCTGCCATCATCTAGAACTTTACCTTGAAAATCTGTCTTTCCTTCCTAAAAGATAGGTGAGTGCTGCAGTCAGCTAGAGAATGGATAACATCCAGGGATGTACCATGGCACACTAGCTGATTTCTTGAGGATGGCACTGAAATATTCAGATTCCTCTTCCTGCGCCCCCTTCTCTCACTCTTCTTCCTCCTTTTCTTCATCTTCCCTTGCCTTCTTTTCTCTTCATTTTATTTCCATCTTCTTTGTTATTCTTTTGTCCACTTTTCTCTCTTCTTCCCTCTTCCTTCTTAGTTCCTTTTTTCTTCTCCTTTGCCTCTTCTATTCATATTACTCATCTTCAGCTCTCCTTCCTTCTCCTCAGACTCTTCTTCCTCTTGTTCCTCCTCTTATGTCTGTGCTTCTGCCTCCATATCTTATCTTCCTTACCTCTTCTTGCTCTTTATTCTTCTCCCCCTAAATGCTGTCTTCTTCTACCTCCTTCTTCTTTTTGATACCTAGAGAATTTCCCTTAAGGCATTAGTTGACCCACTAAGTCTTTTTCTCCTTAGTTATCCCACTGTCTTTCCTCTTTTCTGTGTAGCTACAATGTTCTTAACAGATTTTCCTTATATGGTACAAGTTAGCTCTCCTGAGGAGAATTTTGTTTTAAAGTGAACTAGAACAGGTCACTAAGTTATGCCTATTGTTACTGCGAATGTATTGCCATCCTTCATTGTGTGCCAGGTTCTGAGACAGTTCTTAAAGGTATGTGACAGTGCATTCTGGTATAAAGTTATAAATAATACTTGCATACATTCCTGAGATTGATTTCACAATGCAATTATTCAAGAAGCTTTGAGATCTGAGACAGTTTGTGGCATATAACAAATGATTAAGATTTAAAATAAATAGACAAAGCAAGTCCTTCATGGGGATGGTGGACATTTATAGAACAGACAAACATATGGTATCTTAAATATTAAGACATCTGGAGTATTGCTTTTGGAAGTGAAATACATCAGAAGCTAGTTGAGAAATGGCTCACAAACACAGTAGGCTTCATTGGGCCTTTCATCCCTTATATCTTACTCCTGTTACTCTTTATATGAAGGATGGGCTTCCTACTCAATTTTCCTAATCAGATTTTTTCAAGGATTACCTAAACAGACATTGATGTGTTCCTACCTACACTTGCAACACTACATTATAAGGCTAATAGTTGCTGGTTTACAAGGATAAATTTTTGTCTCTTACATTTAGATGATGGTAAAATATAATATTTTTTATAATGCTACTGAAAATATTAAGAATAATATAATTAAAAATACATTAGACTATACTTTAAAATGCTGGACATTTATAGAAGCTTGACAACTTTATTTAAGTAAATTGACTGGAAGAAATCCAGTGTTAACACAGGACAAGGTGAGCATATGTTTAATAAAATTAAATAGGAAATAAAAAACAGCAAAAACCAAATTCTCTGGGCCTCTGTCTTGGACCCTTGGGCATGTTTATGGTCTTGTTGGATGAAACACAGCAGATACTGCACACATGACTACTATGACTGCTTCAGTAATTGCAATGAATCTGGTGACATAGCAGTGCAGAGATAGTCTCTCATTGATCCAGATGCTGAAATAAATACCTCTTGTATAAAATCAAGATGTCAGAACGGTCATGCTATCTCTGCAAGTTTTAGGGGAAGATCCTTTCCCTGCTTATTACATACGGTTGTTTCAGGATTTCAGGGTTTATTCCTATGTAATTCCAAACAGTCACATGACCATACCTTCTTTTGTGATATTTTGAATCTCTGTTCCTCTTCTTTGTGAACCTGTTTGGTTCACCCTAGTGTTCATACATATATTTCAGAATGTGCTCTCCTTTTTTGGAAAGTTTACATAATGACTTATGTGTAGACCAAAGCGCTTGCTGTTCCCAGAGAATAGGACCTATGATCTTTGTAATTCTCCATTTACTATAGCGGATACCTTTGCTATTGTGCTGTTGAAGGTAGCATGAATATTTAGAATTCTGACTCTGATTTAGGAAAGAACTGCATTCTCATCTTCTCACCAGTGAATTTTTTTCCAGTACTTGTTTCCTTATCTGTTAAATAAAAATGCATATGATTGGTGTCTCAGAACATTGTTATATGATGTAATAGGATCAAGTATACATTTTTTTTGCACAATTTAGACTTGTGCAAAACTGTGTAACAAATCTTTTACAAAAGTAACAGTCTCATTACTTTATTGAATACATGTCATTTACTGTAATTTTTTAAAAATATGCATAATACTTGAGTGTTATTTTTAGCTTTCTATCAAACTGCTTAAATAAAATTTACCTATTTAAGAAATATACCACAGAAGTGAGAGATATGTGCAGAAAACCATTGGTGCTAGAGCTACTAAAGTTACAGATCCATCAGGGAGAGCATCCGATGTTCTTCTCAAAGGTTATTATTGTGATAAAACAGTTAAATATTTACAAATTTAGTTTAGTATTCTAACCATTATATGTGTCAGGATGCTGGTGTCAGATACATTTAATCTGTTGTAACACTAATGTTAATAGCCTTCTCCATATCCACTTCCATCATGTGGAACCACAGTACTACAAATATTAAACAAGCAGCCCCATTCTTCTTTCAGACCACAGGAAATTAGCATTCTACTCTCTGCAGTTTAAGATTTTGACTATTTAAAGTGAAACTGGGATGCATTACAGAGTATTTCCTATCCAACTGACATTTAGTTAAGAGTTCAGCACTGCTAAGTGAGGAGACTGTGTTAGTATTGATGATATGTCTATATTTTAAGCATTTTAATACTAGTTAAGTTCTTGGAGACTGGCCTGGTCTGATCCTTTGATTGAGAGCTGTCAATCACTTACACCTGGCTGTGAGCAGGGAGATGTCAACCGAGCAGATCAGACACTATGGGTGTCCATCCAGACTGTTTTATGGCAATCTGTACTTTTTGAAAAGTACACTTCAGGTGCAAACTGTAGTCCAGTCTTGGTGGATTATCACAACTTCTGCTTCTGGAGGCCTTGTCCAGTTACACTTGCTCCAGATGAACTGCCCTGGTTAGAAACACTTTTCTCTGGGTAACATATACTCTGATGAATCTGTTGACCCCACTCAAAGCGCAGTTAATTTCACTCAGCTTAGAAGAGGCTTTTTCTTCTAAGACATTCAAAGGAATCCTTTCAAATGGGAAGATTGTTTAGATGGTTTGATGGTTTCTATTGATAATAGCCTTAAAAAGCTCATGTTTACAGTAGAGACTTTATTTGGTAAACAGTTTGCAAAAGATTAAAAGAATTAGGATTTGTGGCCTTGTTCAAATATATGTAGTCTTTTAGAGGAAGTGTGCCACTGGGCTGAACTTTGGAGTTTCAAAGCCCACTGAAAGTCTATTCTCCCCTAACCCCGTTGGCTGTCTGTTGGTCAGAATGTAAGACTTAGCTATACTACAGAGCCATACCTTTCTGCTTCTATTTTGTACTGTGATAATTATGGACTAAACCTCTAAAGCTATAAGTGAGTCACCAACTACATGCCTTTTTAAATAAGAGTTACCTTGGTTATGATATGTCTTTATAACAATACAACAGTGTCTAAGACAGGTTGCTATGGTGATTAATATTGATTGTCAATATGGCAGGATCTAAACTAACTTAGGGTACAAATTTCTGGGATTGTATGTGAGAAAGTTTCTATATTTTAATCAATATTGGCAGATTTACCCTATATATAAGCAACATTAACCCATCACTCATGTCAATACTTAATAAAAATAGAAAGATGAGAAACAGAATCTCATCTGCTTTCTGACCCCAGATGACCTAGTAAGACTAGATGATAGACACTCTTGCCACTATGACTTCCTTACCATAGTGGACTGAAGCTTCAAACCATGAGTTGAAACAAAGCCTGCCATAAGTCACTTTCATCATGCCCTTTTTTGTTTTATTTTTACAGCAATGCAACAGTGTAACAGGCTCAATTCACCAATAAATTTTAACTCTGATCTTCACCATTATATGACTATGTTTTTAGAAGATGTCATTCATTGATTTTAAATCACATATTGGAAGAGAAGTGTGTGTTATTTCATACAAGTATTTAAATAAGACAAAGGAGATCCAACTTTCTGGAAGAGAGAAGGATATCTGACTCCCTGTGATTCAGTCAAACAAGGCAACATGACAATTTTTCTGTTCAATCATTTTATCTATGCCTTAGTATATAATTACACATTTACTTTCCCTTCTGTCCTTACAATGTTAGATGCCCTTTTGAGTGGTAGAAAGAATTGAAAAATTGGAAAACAAAAAGGAAAACACATAACTTCAAAATTTTGATATAAAATATATAAATAAATATCATACTATAATTCCACTGAATAACTCATTCATACTTTTGCAATTACAATACCCTCTGCACTTTTTTTTTTAGTTCACTCACTCAGGGTTTCTTATTCTGCTCATTTTGACTTTGATATTATTGAGTGTTTAAGATTTTTGCTCATCTATTTCACTTGTTTCCATATTAATTGGCATAATTTTCATTGCTCTCATTATATTAATTTTGGTTATTTGTCCTTCTCATGTTCCTTGAGCTACATTGTTAGTTTGAGCTTCGAACCCTTAAAGATATGTTTAGCGTGTGAATATGAGGTCATAGCTACAAATTCTTTTCACAACCTTGCTGTCACTATATCACATAACTCTGAGGCTTTAGAAATACCTTCTGTAAATACTTTCTAATTATTGGAAATTCTTCTTGTTCTATTGGTTAATGAATATTATTCTAATTACTTTTCACAAATTTATTAACTTTACATGAGTTGATTTCCTATCAGATCCCTTTTTGATTAGGAACAATCTCTCTTAAGTAGCTCATAAATCCCGATATACTTATCATGATCCCCTATGTGATTAACATGGGGCAGAGGTTCCTGTGAATTTGGAAAGGCATAGGATGGTTTTTTGTAAGTCTGTTAGATTTTTTTAAGGTAAATGTTTTAAAATGTCTTTTTCTTTGCTTATATTCTGACTAGATTGTTTTATGAATTATCAACCGGAGGTATCAACGTTTCCAATTCAATTGGATGACTATTTTCTGTCTTAAGTTCTGTAAGCTTCTGATTGATGTATCTGGGTAGTTCTTTTTATATGTTTATGGATATTTATGATCATGTTGTCTTTTTTCTGTGTTAGAGAGACATTGTATCACTGACAAAAAGCCTATCAGAAACAAATTAAGCTGGAAAAGAATGTGTAAAATGTTATCACTACACTACCAAGGCTCCCATTAATATGTATTTTATTGTGGTAGTTTGAATGAGAAAGACTCTCACTGGCTCAAGTATTTGAATGCTGGTGGACCATTTTAGGAAGAATTAGGATGTGTGACCTTGATAGAGGAGATTTGTCACAGGGGATGGGCTTAGAGATTTCAAAAGTTCATGTCAGGCTGGGTCTCTCACTTTTTCTTTCTAACACTTGCTAATGGATAGGATTTAAGCTCCCAGATATTATACAAGTGTCATGCTTACCATGATGATGAACTACTTCTCTGAATCTGTAAATTAAATGCATTCACCCAATTAAATGCATTGTTCTATATGTTGTTTTGATCATGGTTTGTCTTCACAAAAATAGAAAAGCTACTAAGACTGGCATGGTTAGTAATTTGTATATTTTACTATTGAAATTATCTACTTGTTTGATATCTAAATATTTCTATCTGTATAAAATATATTTTTCTATTTAATTTTCATCTATCTCTTTAGAATTAAAGTATCTTAGAGACATTGTAAAATTGGCTCATGTTTTGTTCATATCTATCTGATTGAAGAGTCTTATCCATGTGTATTTAATATAAATCTTGAAAGACAAAGCTAGATTGGATGGGTTTATTTATGATTTTTTATATACTTTGTAGCATTTTTGTTCATTATTTCCTAAATTATCTGCTATCATATGTTGACATTTTTAATTATATGTTTTCATTTTTCTCATTTATTCTTTAACGTATCTTAAAAGCATCATTTCCTATGGAGACTACTAGGTTTAAATTTAAGATCATTTAAATTTAGCATTAAGATTTGAAATTCTGCAAGCTCACTTCAAAACATATAACAAATTTTGTTTGTTTTTATTTTGTCACTTTCATTAACTTTACTTTTTAATTCAATGAAACTATATATATATATATATATTATATAGCATACATACATATATATGTATACACACAGGTATATATGTATATATATGTATATATATGTATATATATGTATATATATGTATATATGTATATATATATGTTCTATATTTCCAAAATAAATTGAATTTACTATATATAAAATTGTATTTTCCATGTAGAAAACACATAGTTACCAAACTAATACAAGCACTAGCTATTTTAATTTCCCATACAATCATAAATGAGAAAGTGTAAAAGACTAGGTTGAACAGCAAAAAAAGCAATGACATACTAAAAATGCAATCACCTGAACAAATAGGATCAACTACAGTTTCATAAAATAATTCTTTCCATTGTACAAAGCTCTGTTAGAATGAGGGCAAAATCCAACCAGTCTTGTACACTGAAACTCTAAGAATATAACTTTATCTCTGAATTTTATTCAGCAAATCCAGGTTCCCCCATTGTCCATACAACAATATATATAATATATATCCAAATATATAAAATATATATCCAAATTTGCAAATGTAAAAAGAGTAAAGCAAAATTGCTTCAGGCAAATAATCATTGAATTACATCAAGGGAACTTATGAAGGGTTGATTCGAAGTGAATCAAAGAAGTTCACCAATCATTTACCAGTGAAACATTTTCTATACCACTTTATCAAGTAGTATTCAATTTTTATTTACAATACACATAAACACCACCACACAGCACACACCCACACACACACATCACCCCCACATGTGGTGTGTGGGTGTGTGGGTGTGGGTGTGTCTAAGAATGTTCAGCCAGCACCAACACATTTGGGGTGAAGGGTTTCCATGAGGTCAGGGTTCAGCTAGTCAGCAGCTCCTGTCTGCTCTGCTGATAGGAGCAGAGACAGATCTATTCAGAAATAGCAACTTATATCCAAGTCACAACTAGATATGATTTTTAAGAAACAAAGAAAGGGCATGTGTTGCTCTCTGCTGCATTAAGCGCATTTACACATCAAAGGAAACGGCCACATGAATAGTTCAATTCTAGTTAGAGGCTTAAAATTCCATTATCAAAAATATATTCAGATATAAAATATTATCATAATCAAGAGTATTCTTCTTGTGTGTGTGTGTGTGTGTGTTTTTGTCTTGGAATAAGTAAAACTGACCTTGAAAACAGAAAAACAAAATGAAACCTGCAACCACATATTTAATCTGACAATGCAAAAACCATTTTGGAAATCCTAAACACTGCAACACATGATGTCAAGAGCAACAGCCAGCTTTGCTTGTAGTTACCTCATGATGATGCACCAATCATACACCAAATAAATTAGTTTATAGATAGCATAGACAAAACACATACTGAATATTATTTCAAAAGCTATTGCTGAATAAACATTGAAGGGGTTTAATCTTAGGGTGCCTAAGGACTACAACTCTTCTACAGTATCATTTTCTTGCCAAATGCAAAAGGCTCAGAGAAACTAACATTTTCATGTTTCTGTTTGGTTACTTATTTGACAAAAAATTGTTTGATAAATTTCTGTGATATTTTTTAAGAAAACTCAAATCAATATCATTGTAGAAATGAGTCATCTAAAAGCTAAATATTCTTCTTGAATTTGAGCTTTTTCTTGAATTTGATTTTTAAAATAATATTTTTTGTAAATATTTTCTTGTCCAAATATTCAAAAAAATTTAACCCACAAATCTTTTATTCACTTTTATAGATAATGCATGTGAATTACTTCTAACACATTTTTTCAAGAGCATATGCCTTCTAAGTAACAAGTATCATTTAGTTAGGACAGGCTTTAATTATAGATAGTTGGTGATAGAATGTTTTGTGGCATTAAAACATGGTTATGTTAATAAAACATGATGTATTTTGGTTTTGTAGACAAAATACTTGCCAGGATGTTTGAAATCTAAAGTGATGCGGGAAAATGGATTAAACAGTTGACGAAGAAGTTGTCTCTAGCACATGTTTTTGTTTGCTAGTATGGTTTTCTAATTAAAAAATGCCATCTTTCCAGTAACCCAATCTCAATTAAGATATAGATAATTCTAAGAGAAAATCTATTTAGAATTGAAAGCATTAGAGGACATGTGAACATTGTCTTCATTTCTAGAGTTTTTGTCCCTTGTGGAGATGCAGAGATTCTTCCATCAGCTGGTACCACTAGGCAGGAAAGTTATGGCAGCAGGGAACACTACAGAATCACAATAGTGCAGACACTCAGAGTTGCCTGGCTGAGGGATGTGTCTCTAGTAAGTTTTTGATAGATGCTTTGTTTGTCTAGGTTGCACAATGCAGGCAGTACACGAAAATAACTTTTATGATTAAATTACTCCAATTTGCTTTTATTTACTGTTGTATACTTCCTGAGAATAATGTTTGAGCTGAATGTATTTTGACAGCTCAACAATGCAATTCCTGTGTTCAGTGTGAGATTACATATGGCTGTGCAGATCTATTACCTGTTTTGTATGCTTTTACCCACATCTGGTTATCCACTTTTCACCATTCGGAGGCTAATTAGTATCTTGCTGAACTTTTCTTAGATGAAGCAATAGATAGTCCTGGACACAGGAAGTGAATCTCAACAGCTTGGTTTATTTGAATTAAAGTGACATAATATTTTAAAGTCAGGCAATGTGTGTTTTTAGAAATCACTTGGAATTATGTCCTAGTAGAAGGTAAGAAAAAGATACGAGCAAGTATTTTCCAATATTAAAATGGTTTATATTTAAGTCCTATTTTCTTTAACATCTTTTCAAGTTCCTAGGGACTTTTGTAAGAAACAAATGCCATAAACTCAAACTGTTCAAACACAACTGCAAAAATATGGATGATTTTTGTGATATTTTAAGCTTATTTTCCAACCATCTGATTTCTCTTGTTTTGAGATAGATGGAAGGCCATATTTACTTCCTGTCAGAAGTGACTACCATGCCTGATACTTTAAGTCTGACTTGCTGTATAGACTTCCAGATAAAAGAAACCCAAACCTTTTTCCTATTAAGCTTATAAAGCACACTGGAAGGGCAGCCAGACTGGTCTGACAAAAGCATACCCTTGATCAGACCAGAATTTAGGAACAATCAAGAACCCCTCTATTTGAGCATCTTTCCTTTAGTCACCTGGAATTATAAAGGATCTATCCTTAAATATATTTCTAAGATAAGATATTAGTGTTCTCTGCTAAAATGTGCATTTATTACTAGATTTTTATACATAGTAACTAATTGTTCAATCTATTAACCAGTCAAAGAAGAGAAGAGCAGAGTCTGAGAAAAGGGGGTTAGGAAGAATATTTTTATGAGATGAATAATTAGCAAAAGTTAAGTCATTTTGCTGTGGTAGAGAAGGTTCTGGTGAGGTACAGAATGGAGAGGGTCTCTGTAACCTTCCACTCATACGTATGTATCAACTGAATATCACGTGTGTCTTCTGAACAGCAGGAAAGACTTATGTCCAGAGGGTTTACTTGAAATATGTTCCTGATAGTTTACATTTATTTGGACTCTCCTAAAATTTTATTTTGACTAAACTTCAGTAAAGATATCAATAAATATATTCAGTAAAGATATCTATGAAGTCATAGTTTGGTTGACACCTAAACCAAAGACCCAACAAAGAAAGAGAAATTTAGACCAATTTCCTTATGAATACTGATGCAAAATTACTCAATAGAATTCTCACAAAATGAATCCAAAAACATCATCATAATGATCATTCATCATGATCAAGTAGGTTTAATCCTAGGGATTCAGGGATAGTTCAATATACTGAAATCCTCAACATAATACACTATATAAACACACTCAAATGGAAAAAAAAAAAAACCACGATCACCTTATGAGATGCTGAAAACGCTTTTGACAAATTAGAACACCCCTATATGTTAAAAGTCTTGGAAAGATCAGACATTAATATCTTATCTTACCATATCTTAGAATGTCTAAGATCAAATCTCAGTGACATAGATGCGAGGATGTGAGGATGGAGAAATAGAACACTTCTCCATTGATGGTGGACTGCAAACTGGTAAGAACACTAATATCTTATCTATTATGTTCAATTCTTAAACATAATAAAAGCATATACAGCAAACCATAGCCAAAATCAAACTAAATGAGATAAACTTGAATCAATCCAACTAAAAGTTCTACCCAGAGTAATTAGACAACAAAAGGAAGCCAAATGGATACAAATTGGAAAGGAAGAAGTCAGTATATCACTATTTTCAGATGATATGATATTGTACATAAGCGACCCCAAAAATTCTACCTGAGAACTACAGCTGATAAACAGCTTCAGCAAAGTTACTGAATATAAAATTAACTCAAACAGATTAGTAGCATTCCTCTACTCAAAGAATAAACTGGCTAAAATTAGGGAAACAACATCATTCACAGTAGACACAAATAATATAAAATATCTGGACTGACTTTAAACATGCAAGTGAAAGATCTGTATGACAAGAACTTCAAGTTTCTGTAGAAAGAAGCAAAAAAAGGCCTCAGAAGATGGAAAGATCTCCATGCTTATGGATAGGAAGGATTAACATAGTAAAAATGGCCATCTTACCAAAAGCAATCTACAAATTCAATGCAATCCCCATCACAATTCCAATTCAATTCTTCATAGAGATAGAAAGAGCAAGACCTCAATCTCTACTACAGAGGAATAGTGATAAAGATGGCATAGTATTGATACAGAGACAGGCAAGTAGATCGAACAGCAACCAACAGATTTGGAAAAGATCTTTATGAACCCTAAAACTAACCCGGGATAATATCCAAGAAACTCAAGAATGTAGACTCCAGAGAACCAAATAAGCTTATTAAAAATAGGGTAGAGAACTAAACAATGAATTCTCAATTTAGGAATCTTGAATGGCTGAGAAGCACTTAAAGAAATGTTCAACATCCTTAGTCATCAGGGAAATGCAAATCAAAACAGTTCTGAGATTCCATTTCACACCAGTAGAATGTCTAAGATCAAATCTCAGGTGACAATAGATGCTAGGATGCAAGGATGTGGAGAAATAGGAACACTTCTCCATTGATGGTGGAACTGCAAACTGGTAAGGCCAATTTGGAAATCAATCTGGTGGTTCATCAGAAAATTGGAAATAATAGTACCTGAAGACTCAGCTATACTTCTACTGGGAATATACTCAAAAGATGCTCCAACATATAAGGACCCATGCTCCAGTATATTTATAGCAGCCTTATTTATAGTAGCTGGTAACAACCCAGCTATCCCACAACATAAGAATGGATACAGAAAATGTAGTACATTTACACAGTGGAGGACTACTAAGCTATTAAAAACAATGACTTCATGAAATTCACAGGCAAATGGATGGAATTAGGAAATATCCTCCTTAGTGATGCAACCCAGACATAAAGAACACACATGACATGACATGTCCTCACTGATAAGTAAATTTTAGCTGAAAAGCTCAGAATACCCACAATACAATCCACAAACCATATGGAACTTAAGAAGGAAGACCAAACGGTGGATGCTTCAATCCTACATAGAAGGAAGAACAAAATAATCACAGGAGATAGAAGGAGGGAAGGACCTGGGAGAGAGAAAGGAGGGGGACGGGAAACAGGGAGAAAAGGATCAGGTATTAGAAGGGATAGAAGTACAGAGGGTCAAGAAATCAAATATATATATATATATATATCAGTTGAAGATGGGGCACTAGTGGTAGCCACTAGAATGTCTCAGATGCCAGGGAAGCAAGAGATTCCCAGGCACCTTAGCCAAAATACCCAACAAAGGAGAGATATAACCTGTATCCAATAAATATGCATGGCCACCAGTTGAGGGATGGTGCGACCCACTCATCTCAAAATTTTTACCCAGAAATATTTCTGTCCAAAGAATTGATACAGAGACGGAAGGATAGGCCATCCATGATTGCCTCACCTAGGGATCCATTCCATCTACAGACACCAAACCCTGACACCATTGCTGATGCCACGAAGCACTTGCTAACAGGAGCCTCCTATGGCTGATCCCTGAGAGGTTTTACCAGCATCTGACCAATACAGATGCAGATACTCACAACCAACCATCAAACTGAGCCCATGGACCCCAATGGAAGAGTTAGGGGAAGGACTGAGGAAGCTGAAAGGGATTGCGACCGCATAGAAAGAACAATATCAACTAATCAGACAACCCAGAACTCCCATAGACTAAACCACTAACCAAAGAGTATACATAGAGGGATCCATATATATATTGTGGATAGCCTCAGCCTGTATTTTGATCCTAGTTCCCAGTGGATAGCCTCAGCCTTCTATTTTGATTCTAGTTCCACCCTCCTGAGAGGGTTTGCAGAGGATGATTGAGTCTGTACACAGATGACATCTTGTGAAGCTTCTGTCCAATTAAAACCTGTAAAATAAAGGCTAGAGCCAGAGATTGGGCAGTAGAAGGGGAGGCGGAGAAAAAGGCTTAGGGAGGAGAGAGTGAGAGGAATTTGATATAAAAGGAGGCAGAAGCAGAAGCAGAAGAAAGAAGTAGGAGCAGGAGGAAGCAGAGCAGAAGGAAGCTGGCGGTAGAAGGAAGCCGCCGACGACGGAGGAGCCAGAGCTGGACAACCACGCGGCCTGTATGAACCGCGAGTTATAAGGGATCTCATAGCCGGGATTAGAGTAGTGCAGCGGTAAATCTGCCCAATCTAGGCGTGCTATTTATACCAATAATTATTGAGTTGTGTTTTCCTTTACTGGTCTTCATCGGGTAGGAGATCTTATTTGGGGTTTAAATAATTCCTTCTATTCATTGTATTTCATTAAATAGAATTTAATGAATTGGATTAGACCACTTGGTCCTGTGGAGATTTGCTGCCCCAGCATAGGAGGATGTTAGAGTGGTGAGGCTGAGACTGGAATTGGTGGAGGAGCACCTGCTTAGAGGCCAAGGGGAGGGGGAAAAGAGGGATGGATTGGGAGATGTGGAGGGGTAACTAGGAAGGGGGATATCATTTGAAATGTAAATGAATAAATGATTTAATAAAAAAGTTCATGATTGGTAGAAAATCATGGTTGGTCTATAGAGGGATACAAAGAACACAAAACAAGGGATAGTGCAGGACAAGAGCCAGCAGTGCCCAGAGTAAGAATACAAAATCTGACTACCAGAAGAAGGGTGTGACTGCTACCTCTAGTTCTTTATCTCCTGAGAATAACAAAAAGCAAACTGAATACCATGCATCAACCACTCTTACTTTACACATACAGAAGGATTTTTCTTATTTGTTTTATAAAGAGGAAAATTGGTAAATGTATCAGGAATTCATTCTCAAATTCTTTCTCAAATTCCTTCTCAAAAAGTTTATACCCCTGTTCCTGTTTCGGTTGAACTGTCCAGTGTTTCAGTTGAACACACACATATCACCCTTCTTCACCTTATAGTTAGTAAAGAATACCTGAATCTCCTTCATGCTTATCTACCCTATTCCTTTTAAGTCTTCAGTCTATACAATGTTTGTCATGCAATTAATTGGTAACTTAGTATTTAGATCTTAAACCATCCTAGCAATTAACAATGCAATACTGAGATACAAGTAAGTTACTTTGCTTATACCAATGGGGGAACGTTTAAATCCAGGGAAGAAGAAAACTCCTGATTATACGGCATCATTGGGTCTTGTTTCAATGTGTTCCTAGTAAAGACTCTTGATTGTCACTAGATAAATCTACATAACTGAAAGAGATCATTGGAATGCCAGAGACATTTCTGCTGCTTGAAGTCTAGTGATGTCAAGAGGAAACTGTTTGTCTTATGATCCTTTAAAGATCTAAACAGAGACACCCTCATAGTAAATATGTGTCATTCTATATTTATTTCCAGGATACACCAACTATAAAGGCAATAAACCTGAATAGTATTTTTTAATGTATTCAAAACCCATGTTTTTAAATATCTATCAGCTGAAGAACTTTTAAGTTGTTTCCATTCCCTAGTTGTCATGATTAAGGAGGCAACAAACATGGCTGACCAAGTATCTGTGAAGTAGGACATTGAGACTTTTGATCATAGAATAAAGAATAGTATAGCTGGATTGTATAATAGATTTATTTTAATAAATCTATTTTTAATGAGAAATTTTCACAGTGATTTCCATAGCCATATGATTAGTTTGCAATCTGAACAACTATGAATGAGGGTTCATTTTTCCCCTTTATCCACTACAATATTTGTTCTCGGTTGTTTGTTGTTGTTGCTTGTGTGTTTTGTTTTATTCTCAATACTTTTTGTATTTTTTCAACTTTGCTATTATGATAGGGATAAGATGAGGTTGCAGAGTTGTTTTGTTTTGCATTTTCCTTGTTTCTAGGAACACATTTGACATTTTTACTGGCTGTTTCTAAGTCTTGTTTTGAGAGCTCTGTTCAGATTCCAAGCCTGTCTTTGAACACATTTTTTTTTGTGCTTCTTATTGTTATTGACACGTTGGTTGTTTTTCATTAGTTTTTTTTTTTTTTTTTTTTGAAATTCTTAAATATTTTTTATATGAATCCTTAATTCTGTGAGAGGTGTAACTGGCAAAGACTCAATCTCATTCTCTCAGTTTCCCCTTTTTTGATAAATTGTTTTTTGAACTGTAAAGAAGTTTTCCAGGTTTAAGAGGTTCTCCATTACTGGTCAAATGGTGTTTTATTTAAGCACTCTCTTCTAGGATGATGTTTTTTTTTTTTTCTAGAAGTTTCAGTGTTTTATGTTTTAGGCTTAGATTTTTGATTCATTTAGAGTTAATTTGTACGAAAGGTAATAGCTACAGTTCAAAATTCATTCTTCTACACGTGGCCATCTAGTTTTTGCAGTATTGCTTGTTGAAGATGCTATGCTTTTACGATTATGCTTTAAATGACTGAGAATCTTGGTCTTACCTATTATCAAAGAAAGTATTGCAATAGACAGAGACTATTACATTAAACCACAACTGATAAATATGTAGAGAACCAGTGACCATTTCACTTGAAACATCTCCAACCCAATGCCTGGACTCAAGGCTCTGGGATCATAGTGAAAAAGGGGCAGAACAGTTCTAAGAATCATAGGAATAGGAAGTTTGATATAAGAAACAACTGAGGGGCTCCACACCTAGAAAAAGAACTACAGGCAGCTAAAGTTTGCTGAGAGAAGGAAATATATCCTTCAACTAGGGAAGAGGAATCCAATACCTTGAGATATATAGATGCAAGTAATATTATGCAGGCTAAACATATATTCATATTATATATAAATATATAACCATACATAAATATATATCTCTATATATACAATAATAGATATGTATCATATACATACTATTATATATTATTTATATACATATATAATATGACATAATATATTTAATTAAGAAATAGAGACCTTGATAGAGAGCTAAGGAGTGCATGCAATAGATGGAGGAAAGAAAAGGTAAATTCTGTAATTATATTTTATTTAAATATTTTAACAAAAGAAGCTTTAAGACTTATCTGAAAGGCACTAAAATTTCATTCATATCTATCCAATTCCCAACTATTACATGTTTCAACACTATGAATATGTGTGAGGGATGAAAAGAATTAGAAATAAATAAATGTCTGGCTGAGACACAAACTTACCCAGAACTATCAACTAAAATATAGCATTTAGATACCATTTAGGAATATCTTTCTCATCTAACAAAGAAATAGTTTTACATGATTATGTTATTATTTACATAATGTTTAAAAGGAACATGCCAGAATACCAAAAATGCTAACAGTGGAATAGTAGGCAAAAATAATTAAAACATATAAACATATCAAGTTATCACTAGAGGACAGTGTAACATGAACTAGTGTATATGGGTAATGAAAATGTAGAATCACACTCTAAAGATTAAATACATGTCAGCTTAGCCATTTAATTACATGTAACTGGTATCCCCAAAGGAATCTGCCCACAAGAATTATAGTCAAAATTGATAAAATAAAATACTTTGAAAAAAATATATTAAAATGTATCATGATACATTTTGTAATACACTGCCCCATTTTTCTACTCTGGTTGACTGAGAATATGGGTGAAGTCCTACAAGCAAGTGGTCCCAGGTCTCTCAAGAAGCAATCTATTGGGTTACTTTGAAAATGTCATGCTTTTAATGACAGGTGTGTTCCAACACAAGTGTGTAGTATGTCTGCCTACTTCACATATCCTGAAACCTACTTAAAGAGCCTGGTGACTGCTCCCAACACATGGTCACAACTTTGTGAATCGAATATAGCATAGTGTTTGCACTTAATAAATTTTAAGCTACAATATTCATTGATAATAGTGAGGCCATAAAAATAACTGGATGCAGAGCTACCAATGAGTGGGCTGTTAATAGGCTCCTGGAAGTTAAATCAAGTTGGATGAAAAACCAGAGAAGCCTCAGTGTTCAGCTTGACATACCTTAAAGAAAAGTCTGGATATGGAACCAGGGACTTGCATGCATATGTATAAGTCTGCAATACAGGTTTGTCATTCTAGGATGAGCACTGGTTAACAATCAAATGATTCTGACTTTTCCTAATCCAATCTATTTATATTTATGTTTTTGTAACAGTGTTTTTTTAAAGATTTGAAAATGTCAGAAAAATCCCTTGTAAACTTGAGCCACTGTAAATCCTGTCTTTTCCTAGGACTCTAAGACTAAACATCCTACTCTTATGTCTTAAGGTTTCATTGCTGTGAAGATACATCACGTTCCCGCCACACTTACTAAGACAACATTTAATTGCGGCTGCTTACATTTTAGAGGTTCAGTCCATTTTCATCATGGCAGGAAGCTGGGCAGCTTATAATCAGATGTGGAGCTGGAGGAGCTGGAGGAGCTGGAGGAGCTGGAGGAGCTGGAGGAGCTAGAGGAGTTGGAGGAGCTTAGACTTCTATGTACTGATTAGTAGGCAGTCGCAATAGGCAGTCAGCTAGGGACTGTATCACACTGGCCAGACTTGAATATATACATATATGAGACCTCAAAGTCCCTCCTCCACTCCTCCACATGGACACACTTCCTCTAACCAGGCCATATCTCCTCATAGTGGGCTTCCCATGGTCCAGTATATTCACACCACCATACATCAATTTCAAGTTCATTGTTATAGTTCCTGTACTTCTGATGATTTTACTAGAGCATTGATTTGTACATTGTATAGAATGCTGCAATTATCCTTCTATACATTCTTGTGAACTTTTTGAACTTTGGGATCATTATCTTGATTTCTTTTCTTTGTTTTAATTGGATATTGTCTTTACTTACATTTTAAATGTAATCCCCTTTCCTGGTCTCCCCTCCAGAACCCCCATCCCATCCCCACAACCCCTGCCTCTTCCCCAACCACCTACCAACTCCTGCCTTCCAGCCCTGACATTCCTCTACACTGGGACATCAAACCCTTCAGGCTTAAGGGCCTCTCCAATCATTGATGCCTGACAAGGTCATCCTCTGTCACATATGTGGCTGGAGCCATGGTCCCTCCATGTGTACTCTTTGGTTGGTAGTTCAGTCCCTAGGGGATTTCAGGGGGTCTGGCTAGTTGACACTGTTGCTCCCCCTTTTAAAAAAAATCTATACAGTGACTGCACAAAGCCAGAGCTCCTTGAACTCTAGCACTTTCTACTTTCAGGAAACATAAGTGAGGTATGCGATACTCTTGATAAGCTACTGTTTATTTCTCCTATTATTGACTTCTTTCCTCACTAGGATTAACACAGTATGTAGGCACAGGTTTTCTTTTTTATTCAGAATGCAACCTCAGTAATTGAAGGAGTATCTGGGGCATATGGAAGATTCCGTGAATTAGTTTGAGTGAAAGAATAGATTTTGCAAAGTGTTACTCTCCCAGAATCACACTTTAAACTTTATGAGTGACCTCCTTGGCCCTCAAAGCTGCTGATAGAGAACATTCAGGACAATAGAGCAATTTTCCTTGGACTTACCAAAAACTGCAATAAACTGATTCTCTTTCCCAGCCTTTGACCTTGACCCAATTACATTTTGACACAAAATTGTGACAGATGGCCATGTTCCTTTCCCCATCCTTCATTATACTTTGTGATTCAAGATATTGATTTTAAGCTTGTTTAACCTCATCTAGCACAATGGACCAGGGCAGGAAAATAACATCATAGGATTGACCAAATGGGGATTTTCAGTAAATACCTGTTGTGTTAAATGAGGTAATCTGTTTGCACACCTGCCATCCTGGGAAGGAACTGTGAGTATAACACAAAATGAACCAATTTAATGACAATTGCTATTTCCAGTAATTCCTCTGTTTCTACTTACACTTAGGAATAAGATTATGTACTTTCAACGAGTTTTCAATTATATAGCAGAAGATACTAAATATGAGATAGGCATATGTAGAAAAATTAAAATTGTTCAGACTTCCCCCCTGACACCTCTTTGTGAGTTTTGCTGAAATTCTTAGTGTAACTAGGGAATTCAACAAATGAAATACATGGCCAAACAAAATTCAGAGTCAATTGTATATCACTGTAGTTTCAGTTCTTAAGGAAGATTCCCATTTCTAACAAATATTTGTTAATTTCTTACAATATAAAATGTCTATTTATGAGTGTTTATACATACAGGCAAGAATGTATGATTGGCTATGTGTGAATATTTATGTGAACATTTCCATTTATGTTCATAAGTATTTAGACTATAATGTGTCCTTATATCATACATGGGTAAAACCAGCACATACTTATAAATTAACTTTAGGATTCAAGCTGATGGTTAAGTTCTTCAAACAGAGAAGTCCCATGCCGAACTTAGGTGATATTCTGTAAATACAGTGTATGTGTGTCAGTATGCATGTGTGTGTGGGGGGGGTGTTGTCCGTGGCTGCATGTATGCTTGTGAATGTAGTTTCACTAAACTCTTTCCATTGCGGAGTTGTTTGGGTTAAAATGCCTTGTGGAATCTATTGAAGTAGATACAGGAGCAGACACAAGTTTATCTCTGAGTGACTGATCTGTGACGAAAGTATCTGAGCAGACCAATAGATATTTTCTTCCTCTACTCTCAAAGGTTTGCTGCCAGCATCTTCTATGTTGGGTTTCAGATCAGTCAACATCATTCTGTCAGCTCCTGGTCTTGAAACATGAAGTTCATGTCCCCTAAACTCAATAGATGTTCATTTATCAACTTGGGGAAAACAACAACAACAACAAAATTAACATGGGAATTCAAGATCTGATGAGTAAGAAACAGCAGCAAAAACAGAGAAGCCCATGCCCAGAACAGGAGATCATTAGAAAACTCAAAATCAGAATATTATCCAGCCTAATAGCAAGTTGATCAGACTACAAACTGTCATCTTCTGCATGAAAGAAAATGGACAATAACCACAGCTCATTTTAAATCATTTTTTATATATATAAACCACCCAGAAAGTAGAAAAGATCTGGGTTTGCAAATGACCTGTGTCCTCTGGCTCTGTAAACACATCATCTATCATTCACTAAAGCACACAAGCTGGAGCCTCACCTTTCTTAATTGAGAAGATAATGCTCCTGTAGTTTTCAGTTTCCCTCATTCACTACTGAGAGGGAATTTGGGAAGGAAGTGGACATTCCATGGTTAATCAGAAAAGAGGAAAAAAAAACCTTTTGGGGGATTTTATCGCTTTCTAATTAAGCATGGTGGGAGGGAGAGTTCCTACAGCAAGACAGCGGGCTCGGAACACTGACAAGGTCAATTATCTCCTGATAAGCCCTGCACCAGCAAGGATTAATAATATGACTAATATTAATTGAATGTGAGTTCATTGAGTTTTATTTCTTATTTTAAAGTTCTCTTGGTAGGTGTGCACACCGTGGTGCATAGAGAATGATGGATGGAAATGACGGAGTCACTAATAAGCCCTTAGACCTCTTTGGCCTCCTGAGCACATGAGGATGCAGGTTTGATTGGCTTTCTTGATTTCAAGCCATCTCAGCCCTGCTAGAGACTGGCAGGAAACTAAATCGGACTAGTTTAATAGTGTGAGTTGTACAAATAGAGTAACTTTGGAACTATGAATTTCACATTTCTTAAAACTGGAATAAATCTAATAGCAATAGGTCACTTAAGGCAAATTAGAAGTGGACAGTTTAGACAGAGAAAGATGGTGTATCATCTGCTTCTATTAACCTGAATCACCAGAGAAGGGTTGCCAAGTATATGTCCATGGAAAATCCTATACATTTACTTTTACTTTATTTTATATACATTTTTTAAAAAAAAAAACATACTTGGGAAAGTATATTCATGAGTAAGACTCATCATTTCTGAATTACTGGAGAAATAAGTTCATAATGAGTGGTCAGATTTAAAAGTTCTTTTACTGATTTGAGATTAAGGATGTTGCTATTTTTATATATCTTCTTATACATTTGATATTGCTTTTTAATATAGAAACCCATATTCTTCATTCACTTCCCCTGTAAAGTCACACTTCTCCCTTGCAGAGATGGAAAGAAATGTAGAAAGTTACATAATTATAAAACCTACAGAATATCAATAATTATTTGATTGTGAAGCAAGCACTGTGTACATATTATGATATAATGTTTCATTTTGTTGACCATTTATATTTAAAGGATGCTTTATATAAATTACTGTTACTCATTAAAAATAACAAGAAGGCAGGTGTGGCAGGAATCCCAGAGGACCATGAAGAGATTTGAGTGTAGTTTCAAATCTCAAGAAAAGCAGGAACAGCAGATTTCAGTACAAAGTCAACTTCTAATATAATTCATCTTCAAATTTTGCCTACCCATCCAGGTAAGGAAAAAAACCATCCTCCACAGAATTAATTCTTAAACTTTATAGTAAGTTACATTTGGCAACTAGAAGATGACTGTGTTAAATCCATCCCAATCTTGTTTAATTCTTCGTATTTGCCTATATATGTGGCCACCAATGTACACTGTTTTTTTCCCCTCTAGGTGTAAAGTACTTGAGCATTGTTTTCTGACATCTTCAAACTCTATGAAGTGCAAGAAAATAGAGTTCTGCACATGCAGTATCAAGTAGATAGTGTTCTATTTATTCAGCATTTGTGCTGTAGTAAAATTGAGAGAAAATCATGTATAGCCGACCTAGAGAAGTGGTTTTATTCACATGGGCCTGGTATTTCACCAAGAATGTCCAGTTCATAGCTCATGTCCCCCATGTCCCCAAGGATAGCTATGAATGAATGTGGCACAAAATCATGATAATTTTCTTTAAAATTTTTGAAATTTCTCCTCTTGTTCTTCATTTAGAAAAAAATTGTATGTTGATTATGCAGCTCTCAAAAATAAACTCCATAGCAAATGTTTCCTGTTTCAATGTGAAAGCTTGGATATACCAACCTTCAAGGATCACATGCATCTGGGAAACTATGTTTCTGCTGAGAAACAGGTGCAGAATTTCTTATTCAAAATCCCCACAAGAAGGTGGGTAATAGTTGGAAGGGTGGGAAAAGAAATAAACTTTACAGCAACAGTGGAATAGAGAAACCACATTAATGATGACTGGTAGACATCAGTTGCTGCATTGTGAAGATGAGATTCACTGAAGAGACTACATGTGTCTGTAGAAAACAGTCCAAGTAGATGGCATACTGTAATATTCATGTCTAGATGGTTTGCTTTTGAAGAAGGGCAGGGAGTGGTAAAGAATGGTTCTACATTACACCAACATCCTTGTTTTGACTCCACTGCCTACCGGGTCTGTCCTAGTTAGTGACTAACCTCAAGGGAGAAATGAAACTCTCTCAACATATAAATCACAGGACATTTGTGTCACAGTCTATACAACCTCCCAATGATTGTGGTGGGATGGAAAGGACTGAGAAGCTCAGCTGTTCCCAGGAAGTGAAAGGATTACAGGTGCAGCCAAGCTGTCCAGAATCCCTTATCAGTCTGGGACTTTTTGCCACTCACACTGTTTCTGAGAGCATCAGAGTAGGAACTTTGTTCTCTCACTCATATTGTTTTTAATATCAGACCTTTTAGCTGATGCCTCCAACCACCTCATCATCATTGTGATTTTCAGGAGTCTAATAGACTCACTAAGAGGCATGATGGATGTAGTTTGAACTCTCCATCAAATACCATTTTACTATAGTGAATACAATGACAAAAGGTACACAGTCAGGAAAGATCAGACCAGAGAAGAATGCCCAAGAGTCAGTAGAGAGGAAAGCCACCAGATACTTAAACTGGGTAGCAGACTTACATTGCACATGGGAGAAATTAGTATGATTTATCTCTGAATATGATAGAGGGAGAGGAATATACAAGTTTTGACATAAGAACAGAGGTGTCATACATGTGGAAACTACAGCTTGTATCATTCTACAGTTGTAACTGTTCTGAAATTTCTAATTTATTAATAAATCACTTGAACCCTCCTGAAATCCCAGGTGATTCCCTAGTCTGTAATAGTGAAATAGTGTGAGAAAAGAAATAATCATACTACCCATTAGGAAAGTGTGGGATTGTGCTATTCTTTTTCTCTAGATGGAAACTCAATTCACAATCAGTCAGGTTTAGCACACACGTCTGCTCTCATAATCTTCCAGAAGCTTCTGCTTTTGTCACACGAAGTAAGTTATCAAATCACTTCTCAGCACCTGTGAGCACCGAGGTACAAGGAGGGAGGAAGTATCTATCCTTTTCCTCATTACCCCATATCCTTACTGTCCATGTAGTCCAAGTGTAAGGATGAAAATGTGAGACAATTTTCAGAGTAAAATTTTACCAAGTCAGATGTTACCTTCTAGAGTATCCATATTCCCTTTCCTTGGTGAAATATCTCTGAATTTTATGGGAAGTAATATCATCGTGACTCTTTGTAACTCTGTATATTAAAATAAATAAAATAGAAACTGCAGTGTTTCTTTAATGTCACCATCTGAACTATAAGCAGAGAGTTGGCACATTGCTCATTTTGTTCATTCTAATTACAATTGCCTTGTCACAGAAATTCCAGCCTGACGAAGAACAAATCAGGTAGAGATTCCCCAGGGGCCGCTTAGTGGCAGGAAGGCTGTCTCCAGCGGAATCACTGTGACAATTTCTTTTCTCCGTCTTCAAAGTTGAGAGTCCCTCTAGACAAATTCACATTTGATTATTTTCACTAGGCTCTCTGTCTTCAACTGCTTGATTAGCATCTCACTCACCTAAGAAATTACACTAAGGTTTGTGACCATTAAAAGGAAACCAAAGGATGTGCATGGGTGCCTGCTCATGCATGCTCACCCAAGAAAAACCATTTTCTTAGCACTTTCAACCAAGGCTGCTGACAATAACTACTGTGTGGGGCTGTGCTTGCCTGTGTGTGTCTGTTTATGCTGTTAGTTGGTAATCTTCTCATAAATTCCTCACAAATATAAAATTGGAAGTTTGGAAAATAGCAAATGTGTGGTAGTGGGCTCTTAAGAACCTTATTTTCTTTCCTTCAACTTTACTACATCTGTGCTTAGAGATAAGACCACTGTGTCTACTGCTACTAAAACATTTATTATTAATTTTAATTCTCTCTGGTAAAACACATTTTTTTTGTAGAATAATGCAATTAGCTTGAGAAGAGAATAATTAGAACATATAGCTGATATGCCAAATACAGTTTCTCTATTAAATAAAAATATTTTAAAAACTTGTTAGGATATTTAGTTTTAGGTCTCAGAAAGACATAGACAAATATCCAGACTTATACTTTGGAAACTACCATGTCTGAAGACTTCTTGGCCACTTTTGTGGTAGGAAAAATGATATCTATCCTATGTCTTCATTAAAAGTAGATGCCTGGAAACTTGGCCCCAAAACTCTGCAACTCATAGTTTTGCCTTTCAATCATCATCTGGGTTGATAGAATCTTATAATAATGGCATCTGCATCATACAGTATTATTGGCTCAGCTCAAGTAGACAGTGAGCTCCCATGTGTTTCTGTCTTCTGTGTAGTTTCCAAATAAGAACTGTTAACGTTTTTTGCTTGCTATGAAGGACTCCTTATATTAATAAATATTTGCTGACATGGGTTGACTTAATGGAAAAATGCATTCAAGTTCCTTTTTTTTTTCCCCAGAAGCAAGTTTTGTTTGTTAACACAGGGACCGTCTTTCTCTAGAATTCTTATTTCAGAAGAGCATTATTAGTCTTTTCAAGGAGATTGGCCATGGATGACTAGCTTTCCCTTGGGGCAGCAGATTTCTCTCTGCTGGCTCCAGCTCAGGCGAGGTGAAGTGATTCAGCACTGTTTCTGTCCAGTGCACTGTTGATGGCCCAGCTCCGCCACTCATGGTCACCTGAGCTGCTCAAGCTGAAAGAATACACCTTTCCTTAGGACTAGAAGGTCAACCAACAAGAACAGAGTTATATCAGGCAGTACAAAGATTAAATACCATAGCTTTGGGCCGTCATACCAAAAAATAGGTTCATATTCTCCTTCATGCTTCAAGGAAATCAGCAAATGGAGTTATCAGCCACTCATGTGTCTGGCTCCTTACTGTTCCAGGGACTGTAGAGGGCTAAGTGAGGTCCTGTCTGTGACATCCACGTCACACTTAAGGCTGGCATTAAACAGCATTCCTCCCCATTACCCAGGTCTTTCCACTTCCTCTTTTGTGATGCTCTCTGAGACTTGCAGGAAGGTTTAGAGAAATATCTTGTCCTCTATGAACATTCTGTGACTCATTCAATGGTCTCTAGCTAACCCCTCTTCTTGAACTGTCCCAGCTGAAAGGAGGTCCACTCATTCCTCTCACAATGTGATCTTCATGGTGTTAACCAACAAATCAATAGTACCTGAAATAATAAATGATTGACTCGAGTTACATGCTGGGAATGACATCAGATGTAGATGTCATTTAGAAGCACCCAAGTGAAAATAATACACTTTCAATAAGAGTGGGGAAAAGCTATAGGTGACTGCAGAACAGTGATGAGTCAACAGAGTCAGTCCCCAGCAGGAGCATATGTCTTCTCCAGTCTAACCAGGGAAGAAGTTGGCTTTGTTCTCAATGTTTTTCTGTACTTGCCCTCTTTGTCCTGATACTTTATTAGAGAAAGAGTTGCCTTCTCATCCACTCCCTACAATAACTTCACCTTCCTTTTTCTCATTTGAGTCTTGAAATTGTATCCTTTGTTCTAAATTTTAACCACCAATACTAGGTCTTGATTACCTTCAATGTTATTCCCTCTTATTATTTTCCTATTATTGCTTGCCAAATATTCTATCCTTCAAACAAAGCCCTTTTTTGTTTCCCTTTGCTGCCCAAAGCGAACCAGCCAGATCTAACCAAAATGGTCTCTATATTCTTAGATGTGGAAAAATGAGCCCTTTCCCCATGTTGTTTAATCAATTTTATGTGTGTGGTGTGTTTTGTGTCCGTGTGTGTGTTCATGATCATGTGAAGAACATGTGCAAACAGGCAGAGATTATTCCAGCTTACCATTCCACCATGTGGGTTCTAGAGAGTCAAATTAGGTTACTAGCCTTGAGAAAATGTGATTTTACCTGGTTAGTCATGCTCCAGGCCCTGATACAAGTTATGTTTTTAATCATCCATAATATCTTAAGGACTGTGTAGTTGTATTGAAATTTAGTATTTGATAAAAATTAAAATAAATTATTTATCTGATAGTCAAGCATGGCATCCCCATTACTCGTTTTCTTCTGCTGTGATAAAATATCATAACCAACTTATGAACCTAAAGTAACCTAAGAAATGACATATTCATGTTACCTTATGTTTCCAGAAAGTGAACCAATATTGCAGGAAAAATGCTAGAATAATAAGTGTATTTTAGAAAGAAAATCAGGAATGAGAATACATATATAATAACAATTAATGAAAGAAGAATTCATTACTCTGAAAAGAGTAAAGAGGAATATGTGGGAGAGATTCCATGGAGGAAAGGGAAGGGAAATTATATAATTACATTCAAATCTCAAAAATTAAAAGAAATAATTTTAAAAACTGAGTTAATTATCATACATAACAGGAATAGAATATTTTCCATGCTGAAAATTTTTGCTGAAGTTGAGTCAGAGGGACTAAAATACATGTCTATGACTCAGGTTCTATACACAGGGTAATAGACTCAGTTATAGAATGATGGGGTGTGTCCTAATACACAGAGAAGTTTCATAACTTAAACTTTAATTCAGACTAAGAAAACAAGACTTTCTGTGGGAATGAGCCCTAATAGTAGCCAGAAGTCCGGAAATATGTTACAATAATGTACAGGGTCCAGTTGAACAAGATCAAATGATTAACGACCTTCCATCTGCTTCCTAAACAGTCCCACCTTCCACTGATTCCTCTGAAATTTTGCCATTTCAGTCAAGTTGAGATTTATTAGCAGCCACTTACTGTGATTTACTTTCTGAATGATTTGCATGCCTCTTTCCTGGGCTATTTGCATGCCTCTATTAGGAATGCAGCTATTTGGGGCATATCTGATTTATACTCATTCGACAAGTCTGCCCTTCTATTCACTTACCCCCATTTTGATTTATGGAAGGACAGAGCTATGTTCCTGGGGCTCATTCATTTCCTTGGAAATTAACTTTTTAAAACTGAAATCTTCCCATTGAGTTAGAAACGTAACAAATTAAATCCAATGCCCTTTGCTTGGCTGCAACAAAGGTATTGGCTGGAATCAGGATTTCTCCTCAGTAAAAGTTTGAACTGGATGGAAATTGTATGCAGCTCTATGAGCTCAGTTTGACGCTATTTTCTTTTTCTTTGACTGTGTCTTAATGAATATGCTCACAATGTAAACAAGCTATTCTTTGTTCCCTATGAGGTATTCCCAAATTTTTCTCTACTTTTTCCCATTTTTTTTTTTTTGGATCATTGCTCACTGGTTTGTCCTTAAATATCAAAGGGAAAATGAACTAATGAAAATATGCCACCAGTGAGTGTATTGTGTTGCTCTATAAGACACCTGGGGTTTAAAATGGGACAGTTAAAGAAACAATGCCTCAATGATAACTTGATAATTTATAGGAAAGCATCCATGTATTATCTAAATTGATCCTTAAAGCTTCTTCTAGTTAATTGTTCCACATTTTTTGGTTTCATATGGCAAAATTATGGTCCAGGAAATGTTAAAAAAAAAAAAAAGAATAATTTTGAAGAAGAAAATACAGACATGAATACTAGGATCTCATTTCCTATCAGTTCCCTGACCTTACTGGCTCCACAGGGCAGGCATAGTAAATTTTGATTCTATAAGAGCATAGGAGTTACAAGTTACATTTTCTTCTTGGTTGGATAATTCTACCTTTCTTTCAAATAAAAGAACATAGATGTCCTACTGGCAGAAAGTGAAGCTCGGGAGTGGCAGACAGGGACCAGACTGAGATGAGCTAGATGGAGTGGCTAGATGGAGATCTCCACCTAGCTTAGTATTTCCTGCAGAGTTATTCCCACATGAAACTAGCTGGTCTTTTCTTCCAGTCAAATCCAAGGAATGTCTATAACTATGCTGAGACTACACCCAGTGCCACAGTCAGGAGGTATTTGAGGAGGGGATGCAGCAATACTCAACTACTTGTATAATTATGTATGAATTGACCTAAAGTCATTAATATTTCCTGGAGACAGAAAAATGACATAGTTAGATAGAACTTTATTTTGGAAAAATCATCTTCACTTGAGTCTCTGCAGTAGATCTATGCCTGACACTTGGGATTATCATCTGTGGGCCATAAGTGAGAATTAATAGAAAAGAGAAGCTATGGAATACATCTGTAGTCTGTAAAACATTGATCACATTTGGAATTGACACTCAAATACATATCATTTGGAAGGCTCAATTTGATAAGTATAAGCTGTTTCATATCTGCAAAATATCCAAAAAGTTTTCAATATGAACATAGTATATTTAGGAGAAATTGGTAACGTTTACTTTGCATAACTTTTATACTTTTATGCTATTTGTGTGGAGTAGAAAAGCTGACAAAATGGTGGCAGCAGAAATAAGAAGAAAAGCATTGTTCAGCCACCGTCTACCTACTTTCACCAGACACAGCATCAGGAATATACAGGTGGATACCAACCCATTACCCTGCTAGTTGAGTCCCCCACACATGCTCATTGATCTGAGATGTACACTGCCCCATGAGTTGTATTGCCATCCCAAGAATGCCTTCCAGAAGTCTGCAGCACCAGGAACTTCCATGGACAATCAAATGGCTAAAGGCCAGCATAAGAAAATAATCAACAAAAGCCAGGGAAACATGACACTTATGAGTATAGCTATCCTACTTCAGCAAGTTCGGGATAGCCTAACACAATTGAAGCACAAGAAAATGACCTTAAATCCAAACTTATAAAGATGATAGAGATCTTTAAAGAGAAAATAAATACATTTCTTAAAAAAGGAAAACACAATAAAATAAGTAGAGGACTTTAAAGAGAAAATGAGTAAATTCCTTAAAGATATATGGGGAAATGCAATTAGAAACACGAAGAAAATGAATAAAAGTGTTCAAGACCTGAGAGTAAAAATGAAGCAATAAAGAAAACAGAAATTTAGGAAATCCTTGAGAATGAAAACCTAAGGAAGAGAACAAGAAAAACCACAAGTACCATCAACTGAATATTAGAGATGGAAAAGAGAATCTCAGACATAAAGATATGAGAGAAGAAACTGATACATCAGTCAACAAAATGTTACATCTAAAAAAAAAATTCCTGACATACTACATCCAGGAAACCTGGGATAAAATGAAAAGAACTAACCTAACCATAATAGGAATAGAAGAAGGAGAAGGTCCAGAGCTCTGAGGACCAGAAAAATAATCAACAAAATCATAGAAGAAAATTTCCCCAAACTTTAAAAGAGATGTCAATAAACTTACAAGAAGCGTACAGAACACCATTAGACTGGACCATAAAAGAAAATCCTCCCTCCACATAATAATTAAAACACAAATCTACAGAACAATGTAGCAGGATATTTTCCCACAAGTTGGGAGAAGGCTAATGGGGGAAGAGTAAGGAGAGGAAGGGGAGAGGAAGAGCAGGAGCTAGACAGAAATGTAGGAGGGATGGAGAACCACACATGTATTGAGAGAAGTTCTGGGTAACAACTTATATCTAGGTAAGTTAATTGGTTAACACTTATAATTGTGTGGGCATCTTGTTATTTGAGCATTTCCAAATATATAAAGCTATTGAGATAATCTTTAACCATTAGAGTCTCATTTCTACCGAGTACTGCATAGATGGTAGGATGGTCTGGGCTCAGCCCAGCCTTGTGGAGACAGTGTGGAAGATTGGCAGAGCCATCTCCATACTGGCATCTCGTGGGTGGCAGGGCTGGTGTCTCTGACTGCCTGAGCCTGTGGCCTGAGCCAAGCAACAGTGAGAACACACCACCTCCTCTTGTGGCCTCAGGCTTTGCCTGCTCGGGAAGATGGCAGGCATGAAATCACGAGCCAGATCAAGTGCCACTGTTTTAAATATTTCCTGCAACAGAACAAAGAAAGAATCTTAAAAGCTGCAAGGAAAAAAGGCCAAAGACCTATAGAATTATAACCCAATTTCTCAACAGATTCTAAAATCTAGATGGACCTGAACAGGTGTCTTGTAGTGTCTAATAAATTAGAGATGTCAACCTAGAGTACTATGCTCAAAAAACTCTCAGGCAACATAAACAGAGAAACCAAGATATTCTAAGACAAACCAAGCTTAATCAGTATCTATCCATAAACCATCCCTACAAAAAATACTTGAAGTAAAATTCCAACCCTAAATGTCACCTATACCCATGAAATAACAGGAAATATATAATTTTATACCAGCAAAACCAAAATATAGGAACCACACACACACACACACACTAACATCACAATGGAAAAGCAGAAATAATAATCATGTTCATTAATATCTATTAGTATCAATGGACTCAATTCCCCAGTAAAAATATACAAGCTGGCAAAATGGATATGAAAGAAGGACCCAATCTTCGCTAAAGACTTATACTTTTTCAAGAAGGTAAAAAAGTTTTCAACGTACAGCAACAAATATTGACATTTTTCAAAGGAAAGGGTGGAAAAAAGTTTTTCAAACAAATGGACAGAAGAAGCAAGTTTGAATAGAAATTATAATATCTAATAAAATATATGTTCAACCAAAATTAATCAAAAATTTGAAGAAGCAGATAACTGTAAATTATTCTATCTGAAGACCCAGCCACACCATTTCTGGGCATATACACAAAACATGCTTCACAATATCACAATTTAGAACTATGCCTAAAAGATCTAGGATAAAAAAAACCAAACATACACAAGAGAGGTAGATGCCAGGAAATAATCAAACTCATGATTGAAATCAAGCAATTATAAACAAAGAGAACAATATAAAGAATCTGCAGAACCATGAGTTGGTTCATTGAGAAAGTCAAAAAGATAGACAATCCCTAAGCCAAACTAAGTAAAAGCCAGAAAGACAGTATCCAAATTAATAAAATCAGAAATGGAAAGGGAGACAAAACAACAGACACTGAGGAAATTTAAAGAATCATTAGGACTTACCTCAAAAGCCAAAAAAAAAAAAAAAAAAGAAAAAATCTAATCAAAATGGTTGACTTTCTTGATAGATACTACTTGCAAAGTTAAATCAAGATCAGGTAAACTATTTAAATCACCCTATAGTCTTCAACAAAGTGAAAGCAGTCACTAAATTCTCACAACAACAACAACAAAGCCCTGGGATAGTGGTTTAGCACAGAATTATACCAGGTTTTCAAAGAAGAGCTAATACGAATACTTCTCAGTCTTATACAAAATAGAAACAAAAGAAACATTGTCAAACTCATTTCATGAGGCTACAATCACCTCACTACCTAAACCACATAAAGACTCAATGTAGAAAGATAATTTCAGACAGATTTTCCTTATTAGTATATATAAGTGACCCCAAAAATTTTACCAGAAAATTTCTAAAGCTGATAACCACCTTCTGCAAAGTGACTGGATGCAAAATTAACACAAATGATAAATGAACTGAAAAATAAATTACAAAATAAAACTTGAAATCCTTACAAAAAGACCTTTAAAATAGCCAGAAATAATATAAAGTATCTTGTGTAACTCCAAAATCCCAAATGAAAGATATCTATGATAAAAACTTCAATCTCTTAAGAAAGAAAAACTGAGGAAGGTATCATGATGGAGAAATTTCCTATGCTCATGGATCCTTAGGATTAATATTGTAAAAAGTGCCATCTCACCAAAAGCAATCTATACAGTCAGTGAAATTCCCATAAAAATCTAACACATAGTCTTTACAGACCATGAAAGACTAATTCTCAACCTCAAATGGAAACACAGAAGGCACAGTATAACTAACACAATCCTGTACAATTAAAGAACTCCTGCAGGTATCACCATCTCTTATTTCAAACTATACAAAGAGCAATAGCAAAAAAATCCACATGGTATTGACATAAATTCAGACAGAGTGATCAATGAAATAGAATGGAAAACCTAGTAATAAACCCACATATCTGTGGATATTTTATATTTGAAAAAGAAGGCAAAACCATACAATGGAAGAAAGAAATGGTGGTCGTACAACCATTCTTTCGGTAAATAGAGGAATGCATAAATATCCATATCTGTTATCCTTCACAAAATTCAAGTCCTTATGGATCAAACACCTCAACATAAAATGGGACGTACTAAATCTAATAGAAGAGCAAGTGGAGAATTGCCTTGAACACATTGGCACAAGAGACAAATTCCTGAACAGAACACCAATAGATCAGGCACAATATCAACAATTAGTAAAAGGGACCTTATGAAACTGGAAAGATTTTACAAGCTAAGGACACCATTAACAGATAAAAATGCAAACTATAGAATGGAAAAAGATTGTAATCTACCCTAGATCCAATAGAAGACTAATATCCAAATTATATAAAGAGTTCCAGGAATTAGACATAAACCAATTAAAAATGGAGTATAAACCTCAACAGAATTCTCACAAGATGAACCTCTAATTCTGAGAAACACTTTTAAAAATGTCCCACATTCTTATTCATCAGGGAAATGCAAATCAAAATGATTCTGATATTCTCACATTTGTCAGAATGGCTAAGACCAAAAACTGAAGTGATAGCACATACTGGCAAGGATGACTAGAAAAACGAACACTCCTCCATTGCTGTTGGGAGTGCCAACTCATACTTTGGAAATCACCTTGGTAGTTTCTGGAAATCATGAACAGGTCTACAAGACCAGCTATACCACTTCTGGACATATACCCAAAAATGCCACACTGTATGTCAAGGACTGTTTCTGAGCTATGTTTACAGCAGCTATATCTGTAACATCCAGAAACTATAAATAACTTAGATGTCCTCAACTAAAGAATGGAGAAAGAAAATGTACATGTACACAGTTGAATACTAGTCAGGTTTAAAAACATTCATTTCATGAAATTTGCAGGAATGGATGGAACTAGAAAATATCATCACACATGAGGTAACCCAGATCCAGAAATAAAGGATGGATGACTGTATTCATTCATAAGCGGACATTAGCCATAAAGTGCAAGGTAACCATGTTACAATCAACAGATCCAAAGAAACTAAGAAAAAGAGGAGTGTCATAGGGAGGATATTTCAATCTCACTCAGAAAAGAAAAGAAAATATTCATCAGAGATGGATGGACAGAAGGGGTATGAGAGAGAATGAGGAGGAAAATGGGGATATTGATCAGATTTGGTGAGAGGGAGGCACCAGAGGGCTGGAAGCATAAATAAATATCGAAGTGTCGGACATCTCTGGGACTAGCTAGAGCCCTGGGATAGAAAAGACTCCAAGGAGTCTGTGAAGGTTACCCTAGCTGAGATTCCCTCCAGCAGGGGAAATGGAAATTGAAGTGACCATTTCCTATGGCTAGGCAGGGCTTCCAATGGAGGGAATGGGACAACAATCAGCCCATGAAACCTTCAGCTCAAAATTTGTCCTACTTACAAAAGGAGCAGGGATAAAGTCCAAACAAATACTGAGGAGCAGCCAACTGGTGACTGACCCATCTTCAGACCCATCCCATGTGAGAGAGCCAACTCTTAGCACTACAAATGACATTCCACTATGCTTGCTGACAGGAGCCTAGCATAACTGTTCCCTGAGAAGCTTCCTCAGTAGTGTATAGAAACAAATGCAGAGACCCACAGAGACACATTGGGGAGAACTCAGGGAGTCTAGCAGAAGAGAGAGGTATAGAATTGACCAAGACAGAAGGGCAGAGGACACCACAACAAGACCTACATTGTCAACTATCTTGGGCTTATGGGGGAATCACAGAAAATAACGACCAACTAAAGATCATGCAGGGACTGTAAATAAGCATCCTATATATTTTTAGTAGATTGCAGCTAGTCTTAATGTGAGTCACCTAACAATTGTAACAAGGTGCTGTCTCTGACTTTTTTGCTTGCCATTTTCCTACCTTGACTGCATGATTGGGTCATCAGTGGGACAGGAGGCTTTGCTGGGACAGGATATTCTATGGCATGGTGGTAGCAAAGAGGGGTTCACCTCTGAGGAGAAGGGGAGGGGTAATGGGGGTATTTTTAATGGTAGGCCTGGGAGGAGGGAGGAAGCTCCAATCAGGATTAAGGTGAATAAATAAATTGATTACAAAAACACAGAAAAACAAAAAAAAAATAAAGAAGAAAAGAAAGAATAAAGGAAGGGAGAAGGGAAAGAAGAACCAAAGGAAGAAAGAAAAAAATGAAAGAAAGAGTAAAAGGAAAGAGGAGATAACAATTCTGCGCAGTACTTCATTCCTTCATTTCCTTATCTGAAAGTTTTTCAATATTAATTTTACTTTGAGGAAATATGATTACATCATTTTTTTCCTTTTCCTTTAAAAACTTCCTTATATTCCTTCTTGCTTTTTTTACATTTATGTCCTCTACTTTCTTTAATTGTTGCTTTATACATACATACATACATATATACATATATACATACACACACAAACACACAAACACATACACACACACTCCTCAACCATCATAGACACCACATATATTTATAATTACATGGATAACCTGCTTATTCTGCACAATAGTTTATTAAGATTTAAATGAATATAAATTTCTAATAGTGTCCCAATTTGCCTTAGCTTTTGTCCTATATGTTAGTCTACATTCTATTCATAAAACAGATCATAATGGATGAGGTTAATTGTAAATAAATGAAACATATTTGTTGTGATTCTGGAGGCTGGAGAGTCAAGAGGAAGCATCAGTGAGTGTCTATCTTATTGACTGAATTTAGTACCATCTAGTAGTTTGAGAATGACAAAAATACAAAGAAAATCATTGGCCACGCCCATCTAAAATATATTACTGTAATTTTCAACACCCTGAGTGCCTTCTACAGCACAGGATACATGTAACACTCACCAGTGCAACCTTCAAACAGTGTTTTGTTAATCAAGTTTCATTGCAATTCAGTATGGCTACTTTGTTTTCTATAATGGCAGCTCTGAGGAATAGAACTATAGGAAGATCTGGCTACTTTGTTTTCTATAATGGCAGATCTATCTCTGAGGATTAGAACTATAGGAATATCTGAGACAGAAGGGCAGTTTCCAAAGACTGAGTATTAATGTTCAGATTCCAAGTTTTTTAAGATGAAAAAGGTACAATTATAAAAGGGTTTATGGTTTCTCTAAACTCAAAATCCGTAGTCAAATGCTACTGATATCCTGCATTTGACTTCTTCCAATTTTCTGTCAGTAAAATTTATGACAGAAACAACTTAATGGGCATAGGGTTTATTGTGTTCCATGGTAGCTTAGGCACAGTCGAGCACAGAGAGAAAGCAAATGGGATAGAACAGTGCATATGTGTGATGGGTTAGGACTCAAAGTCAGGAAGTGGTGGAACCTTGCTAGCTTTCTTCTTTTCCCCTATCATTTAATTTGTGCCCTTAGCCTGAGGATCAATACTAAAGGGCTGGGACTTTTCTCATTTAATTTATACTAAATCATCCTCATAGACACACAGGTACTCAGGATGGGGAAAAGTGCAGTAATATATTTTAGATGGAAGTGGCCTATGATTTTCTTTGTATTTTTGTCACCAAAGTTTTTAAATAAATTAGAGCAGTTTAATAAGTTTTGTTTATGCTATAGAAATGTTAAAATTTTGTAAAAAATGTCTAATCAGACTAATTTCAAACTCAAATATTTTAACTGAGAAAATGTCAATTAACTTTAAAAATTTCCAGTGATACCTAATATCAGTTAAAGGATAATCTATTTAGTTGGATCCATAATTCACTTCTGAGTCATAGTCATGGACAAATGTCTACACACACACACACACACATACACACACACACACACACAAACAAGCATGTACTTCTAAGCCATGTGTTTGCAACTGCTCATCCAGTATCTGTCCTCTAGGAGTTGTTCCTAGAATGCTCATTTTTCTCTTGCTATGTCAATTTCAATCTTCAAACTTTAAAAGATTTCATCCTTTCTCACAACAAAGTGTTAGTAGCCATTTTGTTCATTCTTTTTTATTGTTCCTGTTCTTATAAGGAAGTTTCAAATCTCTCCACAATGTCTATTGTTCTCACAGTCTCTAGGAAGTCATCCACATTTTAACAAATTCTAGAAGCAGCCCAATGAAGGGATCCTAGCACCACTGCTACTCCTGATACTAGCACTACTGATTACATTTGTGTATGTAAGGTAGGCATCTATGAGATGAGAAGAACAGGTCTCTTTATAATCTCTCTCTTTTAGAATTTCATATATGCATGTATGTTTTGGAAAACATACATGATGTTGGAAGGGGGTAAAATGGTGCAGAGCCAGAGAGGAACTATGGACAACTCAAAGAACACTTTGTTCTTTTATTTAGAACAATCCAAATCTTAAAATCAGAGCAGCCAGACCAAAGAAAAAATTTTCTTCTAGAAATTATTTGTAACAATCAGAAACAAATGAACTAACTCCTTATGGTAAAGAATGCAGTCTGAACAGGTGCCTCCTCACTGGTGTTTTGCAAAAGCGCAGCCCATTTGGAAATGCTTATTATAGTCCCTTAATCTCTCTCTCCTCATTCCTTAATAATTAAAGAATGCATCCATGGTGATGCTAACATGACCCCATGCCTTAAGTGACCATCCCCATCTGCTCCTTGTTCCCCACCTGAAACTCCCATCATTTTTTCATACCATTGCTTAGGACAGCTGGAAAGCTAAGAATGAGCTCATAAATATGAGTTTTTGCAGTGCAGCCAGAGGGCTGCAAACACTCTAATGGACTAGGGGTTTCTAACTCCTGGGGTATTGGCTTCCTTTCTTTTTATGAAGATTGCTTTCATGTTGGACCTGCCTGCTGCTGTTTGAAAGTCTGCAGTGTGGTTTGCTCCTTGAGGATGAGGAGATGTAAGATTTCACCCTCTTTGTAATATTCCCCTAAGTGTGAATGCTTAATAGTGAGGAGAGAAGTGTTTTTCCCTGCCTTCGACTTTATCGGATGGACATTAAATATTTGTATTATCTAAGTGTATGAATTAAAAATATTATATATCTATGTGTGAAAAAACTAGATAAGGTAGCTAAGTTTAAAATTCAGAAAGTATGCGGCAAAAAAAAAAAAATCCTGAAAAAATAAAATGACAAATATTTATTTTTGAAACTTATAACTCAATGCTGGAGAATGTGGAGGTGGGTGTGTGTGTGTAAGTAACCCTAACATGAAATTTAAAAAGAAACTAGAGAGTGTTAGAACAAAAGGTAAAAACAAACAAACAAACAAAAACAAGACAAAAAACCCAAACAAACAACAACAAAACAGCCTATGGGTGCTATCTGTATAGGCGTAGAAGATATCCATGGAGACTAGGCCTCATTTCTTTCAATCTCTAAGCAACAAGCTATGCTGACATAAATGAATATTTCAAGCACTTTTAAAACCTACTATCCCTCTGGGCCACGATGTCATGTAGGATTATCAATCACTAGTGTTTGAGTACCAAACAAGAAAATCCCCTGCCAGATACTGTTGGGTGACTCCAAACAGCAACTTCATCAATTACCAATTTTTCTCCTTGCTAAAGACCTCTAACCTTGTTTAGTGTTGGATGTTCATGCTCTCTTGGCTTTTCTTCCTGCCCTGTGATGAAATGTAATTAGTCTGAGCAATCATAACCATTTACTCTGTTTGGAGTTCACTCAAGGGCGTATGACTAAGCCAAACCTCACCAATGACAGAGAAGGAGATCGCTACTGGGAAAGCAGCTTGTGCAAGGTTAACACATTGTAGACAGCTCAGCCAAGACTCAAACCCAGATAGCCTGATCCTATTAAGAAACAAGGTAGATCAAGGGTCTATTTCCTGTTTCTTTAACAAATGTTTTCAAACCACAAGGGGAGAAGAATATTTGAACAATTGTTAATTCAGATTCCTTTTTAATTTTAATTCTAAGTCCACATGATAAATAAGAGAACACACCTACAACGCCTGTTAAGTTTTTCTAATTCTTGCTTTGTGAACACAAGAACAGTCAGTGAGCTTTGCTCTGCAGTATCTAGTAGTTTTATTTAGCTTGGGTAATTACATTCATCTTTATTCTTTGGAGTCACTAAAGTCAGGATATGGTTTTTAAATGGCTTGCTTGGTGATGATGCTAGATTGCTGTCCCTCATTTAGGCAAAGCACATATCAAGTGATTATTAATTATGCAACTGTGTGCCTGATATAATTGCCATGGTGAGTTCATTATTTGTTCTGCATAGTAGTTTAGTTTGTGTTCTGCTGTCTGTGGTATCTAATGTTAGGAGTCTCTAGTCACAAGTGACTCGGACAGACTTGAAATACATTAATAATTTCATTTACTTTTCATTTATCCGTATGCAAATGCCCAGTGAAGCTGATGACTTGTATGCAGCTTTGGAGTAGCTTGTGCATACACAGATGTGCAACAAGTTTTGATACTGTTTTCTGGTCCATGAATATTTGCGGAATGACAAGCGCCATGAACTTCACTTCTTTGAAACCTATGTTGTTCTCAGCTTTTATGTCCTCTGGGAATAACTATCTCTAGACTTGCAGCTCCCCCAAATCTCTATCTTACTGAGGTAATGTCTTCTCAATGTCAGTCTTGTTCAGAACCTTGGCCCCATTCAATCCTGACAGACTGCAGATTGGCACTCTGGAGCTGCCACAGGGCCCCCATGGCAGGAGACAACTTTTCAGAGACTGATTCATTACTTATTCTGAAAGATGTAGTACCCAACACCTCATTAGCAAAGCTGCAAACTCAAAAACAGAAAACAGCTGGAGAAAAAGAAAAATAGTCCTTTATGGATGAGGAGTCAGAAGGGACAGAGTAATTGGTTTTGCCCTAAGGGGATCTGCCTTACTTTTCTTATCATCCAGGGCCATTTATCCTAGAAATGGTTCCCACAACTTTCCAGATTTTTGCTGTTGTATCCAGGTAGTTCTTACCATTGGTGTCCTAATGGAATTTGTAGAAATGACAGATTGCTCAATAAATCAAACACTGGTTTCTTCCATCTGAGTTAGAATTGACTGGCACAAATGATTGATTAACTTTGACAATACCATATGGGTCCCAATCATATTCCCTTGGTTCATACTTTTAAACAATTCCAATTATATTCTCCTTTAAGTTCCTGCATTGACTGAATTCTTCATTTGTCTTCTTTGTTCTCTTCCAGAAGAGCATGGTAGCAAGGAGGATCAGAGTGATTCTATTCTCAGCTCTAACTTCTGACCATCCGACTACTCTGTAAAATGGGAAATACTTAACTTTTTGGGTTCTCTTTCATAGTTGGTTAAAGAATTTATTCCAGGAAAGTTGTCTCACTTGAAAGACTACTGACTTTCAACAGTGGCAACATCACTGCTATCAGTGCAGCTTTTCAAATCCCTTCACTTTCTGTCTATTACAGTTAAAGTGTACTTTGGGCTCCTTTTTGGTTAAGGGTGTGTATCATGTACACAGAACTAGGAGATGCCCAGAGAGCTTGTGCGACCTTTCTGGATGTGTCCATAATGGTGTAGGAAAGGTAGGTTTTTGAATTAATTAGGTTCACTTGTAACCAAGTAGGATGAGAGTCACTTAGCTGACATGTAGACCAAAGCAGAGATAAAGAAAATGCAGCCTCTCTGTAGTTTCCTCTATTCCTTCTTTTCCCCTCTCTGTCCTTCCTCCATCTTACCTCCTTTTCCCCCTCTTCCCCTTCCTATCTCCATTGATTTCTCTTTCTATGCCTGCTCTACCAGCAATCCTGGCTTCTTTCTATTCTCATCATGGAAAGCAATCTCCTTGTGCTTGGTACATAGAGGGTACCAAATCCTCAGGCCTTTGGACTTGAACAAGCTCTTACACTACCTCTTACTGCATTAACTATTAACTATTAACACTCACCGCTACCATCCACCTCTAATCTTTAGGAAGCAGATTCAGACTGAATCACAGCCCCAAGTTTCGTGTCCTCCAGTTAGAGATGGAATTTTTTTTTAGCCTCTATCATTATGCAAGCACTTTCCATAGGAAATGTCTTCAACACTCCATTTTACATATTCCTCTGATTTAGTTTGTCTGCAAATTTCTGACACCATATTTTGGCACATATGTGTAAGATGTTCCAAAATTCTGACTTAACTTTGTTTCACCTCTTAGAATTACAGTCCCTTCTAGGCAGGTAAGAACAAAGACCACAGTGTGTTCAGTAGACCAAAAATCTTATTTATTATTAAAAATGGGTGATGCCATGTATGTTATTGTTGTTGTTGTTATTTTAACATCACTAGCAACTTATGCTTTCAGAGAGGCTGGAGATTGAAAGAAATTTTCAAGATTCAGCTATTAATCATAATATGAGGTTCCTTGTGAGATTCAGGAATAATAAATGGCTTCCAGGATGCTGTGAAACTGAGGAAAGAGGTAATCATTGGGAAATTTTGGTAATAGATAGCAAGTGCACTTTAGAGCAAAGGTCTAGGAAGAGGAAACAACTCATGACAAAGGAATTTGATTCCCCAAATTAAAGCTTGATGTTAGGATATATTTTTTATCTTAGTGCAGTAGAGAACCTGGTAGATAACTATCTGGAGTTCAGGGTCACAAAAGTCAACTTCAGAAGAATGATCTAAACTTAGTCAATGAGAACAGGGGAAATAGGAGGGCATATGGTTAGATTTACTTTTGAGGACACATAGAAAGAAAAGACCAACTTTGGCCAGAGACAACTTTAACCTAAACTCCATTAGTTTAGAAAGCAAGAGAAGAGGTTGATGATAAGGCAAGTTGAAACATAGAGTGACTTTGACTACTGGTCTTTTCAGGATGGGCTCATATTATAGACATCATAGAACTTCCAGACAGAAGAAATCACTGGACGGATCAGCTGTGAGTTCCTGCAAAGCACATTCAAGTTCTGATGGTATCGAGTGAATGTAGTCTTCAGTGGATGAATATGTCTCCTGAGATCAGTTTATCTGACCTTTGGAGGCTTTTTCCTCCTATAAAGGTTATCTCTGATCCAGTTAGCTTCCACATGTACAACACTGTACATGAACAAGAATAGAGTCATGATTTAGCATCAGGGATTTAGAAAAACAATGGACAGAATACCAGCCATTCTTAGGTTTCTAATGATTTGGACAGATCCATAGCTGTTACCTGATTTGTACCAGAGATATCTCATTTGGTAAACCAGAGAGAAGTTTCTGGTTTGATTGACAACATCCAAACCCAATCATTTTAATTCCTTATCAAAATAATCAGGTCTATGATTTTTAGTTTCTATAGTTTTCTGATTTTTTTCAGTCAGAGGATGTTTGGAGTCTTTCTGCTGTCTTCCATCTTTTTTTCTGCTCTTGTGTTTTCCCTAGGCACAAAGTAGTTTTGTAAGGAAGGCTCTGCATTCTTATTAAACCCTATTTCCAAGCATTACAATTTACTGGACCATCAATTTGTTCTTCTCCAGTATAAGTGTCATTCCAGGTCATTGTAAATCACTATCATAAAACACACACACACACACACACACACACAGACGGTCCTTTTCCTTAGACAAGAATTTGATCATCTTTGCTGATACTTCCCATCTCTGTATTTTAAAGAACATTTTGTAGGTTTTATGGCAACTAATGTCACATTCTAGAGTTTAACATTCCTGTGACAAAAATCTAGTCCACTGTGTATAAAGAACTCATTGAGCAAACTGTAAAAATACATACATATATGTCTACAATAACAATTAGTGAAAACAGGGCCATGAATTTGAAGGAGTATAGAGAGGTATATATATGGTTGGGGTGGCAGGAAAAAATGTAATTATATTATAATCTCAAAAATTATAGGAATCTGATTCTTCAATTTATAAAGAAAGAAAGAATTAATTAATTCAGCATGAAGCTTAACTCTCCTGAGTAGTCAGCAACTGCCCAGCTAATGCCCTATCACAAGCATTAAAACTACCATATACCTTCCATTGTAGAGGACACATAGGACTCTATTTAAACTTTGTCTAGGTAGTAACTTTTAAAAATATCTTAATGTCTATATGTGAAACTCATCCTATGAGACTACCTCTTTTTCTATATGAAAAGCTGGCCATTACTGTCCATGATAAACAACTTTGCTATATTTAAAGTGTTACATGTGATCTTCCTCATATATGTTCACTAGCTCATCATTGTGAGCAAGTGTAATTCCATTAAAATCATCCTTGAATATAGGGTATATAGTAATTTAATAATCTATTTCATAAGATTCTCCCTTAGGTTGAGCCAATTAATACTTATATTTTAGTATTAAAACACTAGAAATAATTGCATTATGACCTATGTGGCAAAACAAACAAACAAACAAAGGACAAGTAATTACTAGGAGGAAAAATGGCTCTTGACTGAATCTGTTATTGCTGGTCCTTGATTATATAATCATGATATTGTTCTCAATATTGATTCTGTTGCCTAAAGGAAAGGTAGGAAAATCATATTCTCAATAGGATATAAGAAACCAAAGATGCTTCTTCAGTAGCATAACAGTAGTCAGCTAAAAAGAAAAAAAGCATGCTATTGAGTGATAGGGCACGTGATCTCTGCATCCTCTCACCAATTACTCCATCCTATGCATCCCTTCCCAAATGCTAAGCACCACAACTGCACATGTTCTCAGCTGCACCCCTCCACCCATTTCTGGCCCCAATGGAAACACTCAGCTAACCTAATTTCTGCAAGTGTATCCTTGAAGCTCGAAGTGGCTGTCCTTATTTTATTGTACTTTTGTAGTAATACCCACTTGTCTTGAACAGAATCTGTCTGACCATGGTTGCTTCATACTCGTTTCTCTGTCAGCTGAGTCCATGCTATGTTCATTCCTCTGTCTCACTAGGTTTCCTTTCCTGTTTAATATTGTAATTTAACATGCATGCATCTCATCCCCCCAGTCTTTCTGTTCTTGCTAAATTCTTATAATTCCATTATTGATCAATAAAACTTGCATCAAATGCTTCAAGGCATGGACTGATTTCCTTATTTTTTTCCTTCTACTTTTCTTCCTTTCTACTCCCCCCTCTCCTTCCTTGTTAAGTAATGGTAACATTTATTTATTCTCTATTGATTTTTAATAGAAATATTCTGATTTAATCCTTACTCCAACTTTTCTAGATTCTTTCCCAGTCTTCACCCACTGAACACTATGCCCCTTCTTTCTATCTTTAGAAACAAACTAGGATTTTAAAAACAACGAATAAAAGATAAGCAGAAAATACACAAACTGGATTGTTGTGCTTATATAACATTTTTACTGTTTTCTGTGTTTTAAGCCCTGTTTATTGTAGTTCACCTTTTTAATTCATTGATTATGAGAGTTGCCTTCTGGTTGTAGCACAAAGACCTCAGCTAGTAAGAAGTTTAAACATCAAGCGAGTGATTCCCCAGGGCTTTAAAATGTCAATCCTTTGGTTCAAATGTAGAATCTTATGGTGAGAATAGAGCAGAGCTCAGCAAAGTGCCTTTGCCATCCTGAGACTTTCTGACCTGCTCTGTGGTGTGTTCATCTGGTCCCTGGAGAACTCACAGAGCTATAAGGGGTTGAGTTTGAAAGTCACCAAAGAGAATCTGCACTTCATTTATGAGAATATACAGCAGTGAAGGGAGTTGGGATCACTAGCACATAGTCACAAGGCTGACATTTTCCCAGGCAAGTCCAGCAGGCAAGCTAGGATGTGGCTCAGTTAAGTGTGTTGAATGGCCATATTTTAGGATTTAATCACTTAGACTTTTTGTAAACACTAAAGAGAAAATTAAAACATATCTACTATTAGAACACCAGCAGTAGTTATGAGGTCTTTGTGTTAGATGTCTTTGAATATTAAATTTTTAGTATAACTCAGGATATTAGACAATTTCTGAGTAGTCCTACACCAAAGGCACCTGCAGCAAACTAGGATCATGGGAAGTGGAGGTCATGTTCTGATTCACCCAAATCACTACTGCTCAGCATCATTGCTACTTGGTATTTTACAAAAAGTCAATTACTAGCATATGGGTGATGCCATTTAAAAAGAAATCAAATAGTTTCTGTTATAACAAGTTTTATGGGATTCTCTTTTAGTCTATCAAGTTGAAGACTAGGGTATGATGGTTCTAAAGGTATGACATGAAACCCACTCTGTTCATTATTACTAAATATATCATCATTAAAATGATAGTGCTCAAAATAGTATTCTCAAAATTCCAAAGAATGAAGCTGCCATTTGTCCCTTGCTTGTGCATATTGGCTTGCAACATTTGTTTTATATGCATAAGGTGTTTGTCTTTCTTAGGTATTATCTCTGAGAAAAATACACCTGATAGGTTTTAAGCATTAAATGAAGATCTTAGTCTGCTGTCAATGTTCATCCTTGAGAACTAGTAATTGATAGCTGATATTTAGCAATGTTTTAATTTATACCATGAATCCATTTTCTCAAGTCCCAAGGAACTGAGAAATGTAATTTTTGAAGGACGGGTTGCTATACAGGGGGACTTCACCTTCTCAGAGAAGAAGGGAAGGAGGGGGATGGCAGAACAGATATGTGAGGAAGGACTGTGATTAAGATGTGAGTAAATGAATAAATTAATGGAAAAATGAAAAGAAAAAAGAAAAGCATACTCACACCGGAGTAGTATGCTTTATTGCTCAATGGACTTGAACAAACATGACAATAAACATCATATTTCTTGGTTAGAAACAAACAAACAAAAAGTAGGAGAGCTCCTTAAAGTATGTGAAAAGTATCCTTAAGTGAAAAGAGACAAACATACACACACACCACACATAATTACATACATATGCACACATAGTCTCTCTGTGTGTTGTTGTATATGTATATATATAATGCTATTATGAAAGAAAGAATGTTTACAAAAGGATGGAAGATGGCAGACAAGAGGGTAATGAGTAGAAAAAGACAAATTATTTTGTCTTATGAGAAATCAGGACTTAGCCACTTCTGCAGTATCCATTCATCCCATTTCACTTTACAACATTCTCTTGGTTCTCACATTCTTCATTTTGTTTTGGTATATTCTTGATCTGATCATGTTTGAGTTTTTATACAACATGAGTGGGGCCCTTTCAAATGACCCTTAAATATTCCTCCTTTGGACACCTATATAGATGCCTGTATGTCTGATGACTCTATAAAAGCTCATAAAACTTTAAGCCAAACTGAGAATTACTTGTATGTGTTTGAAGAAAGCCACCCAACAGACTACCACCTCCTTAGTCAGCCACTCAGCTAGGTGACCTAATGTGAAACTTTTTTCAATTGATGTCCTAGTTTATTGATTGTGGAGTTTTTCCTCTCTCTACTGTAGCAGCCCAATGCCTTTGTAAGGTTTGATTTAAACATTTCTATGAATTAAAATTCCATTTTACTTATTCAGACCAAAGTTAAAGTAGAGAAACATGAGGCATACTTCAAAACTGTGGTAAAATTATAATAGCAGAATATCAAATGCTCTAACCACTTACATAATGAGACTCTGTTCTCAGAAACCATAGCACAGTACAAGTGTCAATGTCAACCATTCTGAGATCTAATTAGTGTGCATTCACCCACTCTGATTATGGTTTCTTGTTTGGTGATGAATCTTCATTTCCCAATATTTCTCTGAATGTCTAACAGTTTGTTTTTGAGCCTGGGGCATATTTTAAATACATATAATTTTTGTGAAGTGTTGTTAGATAAATATCCACTGACATGTACTTGTCTTCTGACACCAGATGACACTGTGATGCCCATTTAATGAATCTGAACTCAATCAATTAATATTTTTGGATGATGAGAGTCTTGTTTGTTTACTTTTCTTGAAGACAATTGATTCTGAGAATGTCTAGCTGATTTGATTTTACTGATATCTGTACCATGTGCATACTGTATCTCACTAAATGCATCATGGGACCAATTATGAAGAAGGGATGAAGGGTAGATATAAATGGTGTCACATAAAACCTTGTTACATTGTCTGAGTATAGTCGCCTGGCCCATCAGGCTCCTGTGTCCTCAGCACTATAGTCTCCTACACAACTTCACCATTGGAAATGTAGAATGAAGTTGTAGGTTTTGAGTTTGTTGTTATAGGAAGAAGTACAAAACTTGAAGAAAATATTAGTTTTAGAATATTATAAAGACATTTATTAGGAAAATGATTGACTTTTGGAAAGATAATATTTTATATGATTTAATCAAAACAGTGACACAGTTCAATGTAGGCTTCTTAAAATGTTCAGTATTCAAGATCATCTAATACTCTTTTTTTATTAATTAAAAAAAGAAATGAAGCAAGAAACGAATATGTAGCTTTTCTCCTCAGATAGTGAAAAATAAACCCAAAAACAAAGGGTTAAGAGAAGTTAACAAAATATTACTATGAAAAATGTGTGCCTGAGTTTGAAGTTCTTTGCACTGCTTTTACTTGAATTTTTTCTCCCTATGTCCTTGTACCTGAAATCTCACCCAGGGAAAAGGAAATAACTGGAATGGTTTAGCATCCTAGTTGTCAACAGGGTAAATGGTGCTCTGAGAATAGTTAACACAGAGTTTCACCTGGATCACTTATAGTGATCCTTAAAACAAACAAGCACAGCCCACCTTCCAGATCTAGAGTAGAAATCCTTCAGTGAGCAATGGGTGGGTATCTCTGGGAGATCTGTAACCATTTGTGTAGCAGCTACTATTCTAAGGCTCTTATTCCACTTTGAGAATTCCCAGCAAGCAGAGAAATTACAAACCAGCACCACTTTTCAGAGAAGATCAATGAGGCATGTCCATTTACTAGATTCCTCACATCACAGGGCAGAGCCAAGCCTCAAACACTAAACCTGGATGTGTTTATTATATTCTATGAATCAGGACCTGCTTAAAGATTTCAAGGAGGCTATGTGAAAACAATTTGAAGAGACTGAGAACCTAATGTCTACATCTGAATGCATATAATAAAAATTATCATAGTATGCTTCATCTAACTGATGGCCAACTCAGAGGTCATTGGCTATGCAGCCTCTCAGTCTTGCCATGCTTTCTGCTCCAGGCCTATCCATTTGCCTTGAATAGTAAGGGAAAGGATTTAACAATTATATATACATTGGAAAAAAAGATAAGGATCTGTGTGAAGGGGTTACAGAGTTAACAAACCCCAATTTATGCTCCTCCTGCAAAGCTGGTCATTATTTCTGGGCATGCATTTTAGGTTAGTAGCATGTTAAGCTCTCTTTATCTTCAGAAGATAGAGACCAGTAAAATTTGATGACTGTAATATATGAATCTTATTCATGGTTTTCCCTATCTCAACACAGTGGAGTAAGCATGGTTCTTCCATAGTAGAAACACATGCACTAGGTTTCCATTTTGTTGGTTGTTCTACATTAGATGAGCTGGCTAATCTGTGTTATGCCCCCACACAGAAGATGGGGGAGGAAAAGGAGAAGGGAAAGAGAGAGAGAAAGAAAGGGAAAGAAACACTATGTGAAAATTTTGGGGCCATATTTTAGAAATATACATCAACTGTACAATGAAAGCATATCTTCAGGATCATCCTTTTAACTTATATCTGAAATGAGTTCCTCTATATCCATACTAAGAATATCCACCAAGCACCCATACATGACCATGAATGCATAAAAGAAAGAATTTATTTTTCTTACATCACAAGTTTATGTGAGTGCATGAATTCATTTTACACATACACATTTGTGGAGACTGTCTGAAGTTGTAGTTGTGTGTATATTCTGATTTCCCCATCTCTCTTTGAAAACCGATACTATTGTCAAGAAATGAATGAACAGTTTTATAGCCTTTCCTACATGTATATAGGGTTAACATTGAGACTTATCCTACCAAAATTATCTTTGTGACTAACGCCCAGAAAAAGAGAAAATTGTGCCATTTTTAAAATCCATTGTGAAGAATACAAGTATAAATTATTTTCATATTTCTCCCATTAACTTTATGTGACTTGTATGTTATTTTATTTTGATGCTTCTATCTGTAGTTTAACTGCTGAATTTACATTGTTTTCTGGCATTTCTAATCTCATGAATTGGGTTTATACGAGATTTATAAATCTTTGTAATACTTTCCAGTTCAGTGCTACTTAATGTTTTCATGATTGTGCCTTATCTTCCTTCTTCCATGCCTAAGAAGAACCTTGCTCTTCTAAATATGGATGGTATCCCCTTAATGTCTGTGCCCATTTGACCATCTCTCTGTTCTCAGGGCTGCATTGTTTTCTAAGTCTACTTGGACTATATGCTACAGGCAATTTTTTTTTTCACATGCTGACATGATGCTTTTCTCCAGCTCCAATGGGTCTTCCTAAATCAAACCTAGCAGAGAGCAGAAGAAAGATATGAAAGGAAGCCCACTATTCTAAATGGATGAGTACAATGGGCATTTTATTGCCATATTCAGAGATGTCTGAAACCAGCAGGATTGATGCAGTTTGTATCTCAGTCACAGTAGATAATCTTCAGTACTGGCACAAACATTTGAAATCCTATAGGCTGGGAAAATGCATCTATGGATAGACAGATATGTTTATTATTTCCAATAAGTGCTCTGGGTCTGACAATTCTTCTTAGTTTAATGTATGAATTTTATTTCATAACAGCAATGAGATTCTCCAGGCTGTGCATTTGTTAGGCATTATTGCACTTATTCTGTGGTTTAAGTCATTCTGCCTTTAGTCTTATGCCATATAACATGACCCAAGGCACCTTATAAATAGTGGAAGAATGCACAGTCTGTCATGTGTTATGGCCTGAATAGCCTTGTAAAGGGACATGGATTACAGAGGTATGATAGTAACTATCCAGCAGGAGTGGTAATTTAAGTGCCTGAGTTGGATAATCTGTATGATTAGTATCTTTATATTTTGTCTTTTTTAATGTTTTGTTCTACTTAGAATTCTCATTTACTGGAAGTACTGCTCAACAATACAGTGTGCTAATGGGGTTGAAGATAATTCAAGTTCTCCTTTATTATTTCAAACTTCCTATTGTTTTGTTTACCAATTAGCTGTCAAAGGTTAGTGTGGACTTAGCTGCTTTAAGCAGCAGGTTTACTGATTCAAGAATCCTAGTACCCATTCTAAGGTTTAGAGAATCTTCCTACAGTAGAATTCTTAAAGGCCATGCAAAAAGAATGCTGCCTCAGTACCATATGGAAAGATTAAATGAGCACATCTCATGTTTGGAACCTAGACTATAAGGTTACAATTTGCTAGTGGGAATGTGGCATTGTTTAAACCAACATCTTACTGTGTCAACATTTCCTTCCATACAGATAATTGATATTACAGCTTCAAATGCATATCACCTTGGTTAATTTGTGTTTTGAAGACAATGATACTCCAAAGTTTAAATATTAAGAGTGCCTGTGATAAATTAAGGCAATGGATAACATTTTCAAATCAAGGTTCTAAATTCATAGTCTCCTTATATTATGTAATTTTAACAAAACAAACAAACAAAGCCAGTTCAGTTTGCAGCATTTTTCTGCACCAAGCCAATGGAAACCCTACATCCTTGAGTGCATAGTTTGCAGAGAATCATAGCTGTCCATTTACTATGCATGCAATATTCTTGTGTCATAACCATAAATGGTTGTAGAAGACAACCCATCATGTACCTTATACCCAGTGTCTCTATAACATTCTACTGTCACTCCATGTTATTCTGTAAAATTATTTTACCCAGTTTGAATTCTTACTCGAGCATTCTGGGAGTAAGCAAATAAGCTCATGTATCATGGATAGTTTAGAATGGGTCCTATCATGGATGCCCATTGTTGGAGAGCTATCAATAGAGTTTTCCCAAGTTAAACAAAAATGTATCATCTTTTAAAGACGCCTCATTGGTAAAAAGTCTGGCCATTATGCCAGTATGAAAAATAAACACTGTTCAACCTCTCATTTTGAATTTCTATTAAGAGTACCACTCAATGTGTCTCTTTCTTTCATTCACTTTTAATTCTGGACAGGAGTTTCTACAAAGCACATGTCTAATTGTAGCCTGTATGCTTAATCATGAGATTCTGTGGTGACTAAGAGCCATTATGCACGGCAGTTTATAGATTAAGTTCTGTCGTACTTCCCTCAATGAAAGGAGAACACCTGATAACGTTGACAATAGTCTTCATTAAAATCCATGTAATAGATCTAATATGGCATTTTTGTAGCATTTTCTAGAGCTGTTCTTTTAATTTTATTCCGATAAGAGCAGTTACTTTTTAACAAAAGAATAGGATTGAAGGAATATAATAAGATATACCAAGTACCTCAGTACTAATTTATTTCATCCACTAATGTATAGTTTATCATATATATTACTAGTTCAAAATTTCTATTTTTCTTTTACCATTCTTTTTTTTTTTAAATTGAAAGTCTGCTGTGGAGGAAAATCACCCCTTCTTACTTATCGTAGCAACTACATTACGTTTTCATAGAGAAAAGGTACTCCAATGATTCTAGGTAAAATTAATGATTGCAATGGTTTCATCCATAGCCTATTTAACTTCTAGCTGATTTCTACCTTTTGACCTCTGTTACTCTCCTGACTAAAGCTTCTGGTATTCTAAAGTCATTGTTTCTCTCTATCTTTTATGACTGACAATCAATGGAAACATTATGACTAGTCCATGTCCCATTGTACAATTAGATTTATTGGGAGAGTAAGCTACTTTCTAAGGCCTTAACATAACTACTTAATATTTTAACGGCTTTTCCTAGTGTACCCATGAGATAAGATGATAAGAATGGCAGCACTTTTTTTTTCCCCTTCACCATACATTTTGCATTTGCTTGGCATCTTAGCTAAGTTATGCATATGATAAAAAATGCAAGATATATTGCTAGACTGTACAGCACAATTATGTGCTTTCCTTAATTGTTTCAAAACACAAGATAACTGATCTTAATGGGGGATTACTAAATGGTAGATGCATCCAAGATCACTCCAGCGTCTCCTGTGATTAAAACTGAGTATCAGTGAGGTGAGGCAGCTGTTCATCATTGAAGTCTCCCTTCAGAAAGTGCACAATGACAGCCTAAGTTTCTTTTCTGCATATATATATTTGAATGTTCAGAAAAGATAAGAAAGCCTGAAGAAGAACAGATGTGTTAGAAGTATGAAATGGATTAACATCAAAGCCCCCTGGGAAAAATCCGAAACATGAAATGCAGGCTCCTGACTGACAGGAGCTATTCAGACAGTGTTCAAAGCCTGGCAGTGCATTGAGGACTGTCTCTTCCTGAGCTGTAAGAGGTCTGTGTGGCAGATAGAGATGCTGGGGAAAAAAATCCGTCTCTGAACTTCAGGAATGTAGCCTCTGTGTGAACTGATGTGCAGGAGATGGGGAAAGTAAGCCACTTTTTTTTTTTAAGAACATGAAAAGGCTCAATCTATTTCATAGATAGGCGGAGAAACAAACCACAAAAGTTTTTTGATATGAAGGATGGTGGGAAAAACTGTCTGCATAAAACCCTGCTTACCCACCATAATAACTCAAAACTGCACTATTCATGAGTCATTCCTCAGGACTTTGTAAGCCTGAAACAGTGAGAACCCAGCATCTCTCTGCATCCTCCTATGGCCCTGTAAGTTCCAAGAGTCATTGAGAGCATGTTATTCCTCAGTATTTCACACCACTGGCATCCAAATGGAAATCACCTTATCTATCTAAAGAGTTTCCTACAAGTTACTACTGAAGTATATATTTAGAAATAATCTGTCTTGTTTTCAGAAAATAAGTTAGGTCATTTTTCAAAACTGATAAGCTAACACAATGACATAGCTCTGTAAAACTTGCATATGATTTGCTAGGAAAAAGAGGGGAAAAACGGGAGACAAAACTAGAAATTTCTCGGAGCTCTAATTCAGCATGTGATAGACACATTGTCGAAGGTCTCAGGTGTACATTGTTATTTCAGTTTATATCCATGCATTGTACAGTAACACCACACATCTTTCTGTTGTAAACAAAAAGTAATCATTTCATTTATTTTCCCCAAATCTCACTGAAATAAATGAAATGTTTAGCTGCTATTAGCTCAGGAATGAAGAAAGAAGTGCATTCAGAAATATGATATGAGCACTTTGACAAAGGTGATATTAACTTGAGGTAAAGTCAAAAGGCCTTGAAATCTTAGTGGGCAGCAATGCAATTCTCCTTTCCATACTTCACTCCCAGAAGCCACTGCTGACTTCCAGGAATGCTGCACAATGATGGAAATGGTATCAGAAATTATGGTCACCACAACTCATTGTTTTACCAAGGAAAGCACCATTCCTATTCCAAATCCTCACACACAATTTAGAATATTAATGTACTCATTGAATCAACAAACATTTATTTGAAATGTGATGTTGTAGGCAGTGCTGTGGAACCACAAAGACAAGACAAGAAGCTTTCATTGTGATTGATGAAGTTCAGACTTGTAATTATCTGTCTAAATCAAGCATGTTGCTCTTGTCACATTCAGTTTTTTCATCATAGGGTCATCTTTCCATTTTATATGACCTGTCTGTTACCAAGTTTTAATTACAGTGAGGTAAATATTATGTGGCAGGAAATGGCCTAGAGAGTCAGGCATAAATGTGCTCAAACCTTAAATGCTTTCACTTCTTCCCATTAAAAGTATCAACATGGTAATATCATTGCTACTGCCTGACTTGTTAATGTACATAATATACATTATAATTAATTATGAATTATGAAAATATATTTCTTCATTAATGTTTCAATTTTTTCAAATAAGTTAACATATGTGAGGAACTTAACGCAGACCTTAGCCACAAATTTTCAAGGAATTTTGCTTGACTGTAGATACTAGAGGTTGTCTCTAGTGAGTTCCTAAGAAGGACACAGTCACTCTCTGCTAGGACTGATTTGTAGTGTTCACACACTGGTACAATTTGATGTGCAAATAATTAAGCAACAAACCTTTCTTGGTCATGAAAAACATCTGCTGAGCTAGTGTTAACATTGTCTGTCGGTGTGGTGAAGAATAGAGTCATATGAGTCCTATGAAACCATAGGTCTAACTTTTGTTGTTGGGTAGGATTTCCAGAAACCTCATTATCACATTTGTCTTTGAGATAAGCATTTTACTTCACTGAAGTATACTTTTAAAATATTGATGTTCCTGAGATAGACAGAGAAGTAATTCTTTAATCTTTTCTTTTAATATGCTACTTCAGAAATCATCAAAATTTTACCAATCTTTCATTTAATCACTAGGGCACGAGGATTATCTTATTCCTCTCTATGTTTACAGCACATAGAAAAGTGAGATGAAGGCACTTCATCCACCCTTAAGTAGCTCAATGTGTGTATGTGTGTGTTACATGAAAAGAGAGATAATAATTGTTCTAGCATGATATCTGATATCAATGTACATATAAATCCAGGTTCATGTTGTAGTAGGTGATTTTGTGGTCTTTCCCAGGTCAGAGTTCAAGTGAATAGCTAAATCCTTGATGATCTGACACTCAGAGTCATTTACTCAGCTGTTACTAAAGGATATTTCCTTCTACAGGGAAAAAACTGTGTTCATTATTGAAAGGCCAAATGGAAAACTTCCTTCTCTGAGCCACAGAAGTTCTTTTCATAGACAATACTGTACCTGAAGAACCTGCCAAGAGGATTTGAAATGTTCCTTTTCTTCAGGGCAAAGGACCACATACCCCATCTTGGTGGGGTAAAAGTAGAGATGAGTTATCTATCTCTAGAGAATTTCTGATGTTAAGGATAGAGTTGCAAAGAATACTTGATATGATTTTTTTGTTGAAAGATGAAGGGAAATTTTCAAAAAATCGAATATTGCAATTATAATCAAATTACTTACCCCTTTCCTGTTGTTTTGTGTCTCCTTGAGATTGTGATGTAATATTTGCCTGCTATCTTTTCAATTGTCTCCAATTCTTCTACAATCTTGTCCTTTATCTCAGAGTTTAATTTTTGAAGAAGCAAAAGCTTTATTCATTCTTTCTGTACATGGCCAGAGATGGTTGGGAAGTAAGATAAAATGTCTTTGCCATTAATGGAGTAGAAAAGCATGGTTGAAACTAGAAAGAATTGCAGAGTGAACTTACAACTGAAGAACTTCAACCTTTTTAGTTTCATCTATGATGGTATTTGCATGGCAGAAATCATCGCTGACTTTGGAATACATCAATTCAGGGAAACATTAATCTACTCATAATATTTTCTTCTAAAAGGCATTTTTATTGAATTGATTAAAATAAGCACAGAAACAGAGGAAAGTAATACCAGAGTTGGGAAGTTACAACTAAATAGATCTATCAGGACAGAAACGCTGGAATGAGTGGACAGAATGTAAAGCATTCAGTTTTAATTTCAGAAGTTTCAAAACAGGTAATGGTAAACTTCCCCATCACTTACATAGAGAAGATAATATGAACAAGCAGGTATTTAAATAGATGCATTGTTAATATGCAATTTTCCATGGGTGGAAAGTGGAGATGAAAACCCAGACATGTAACCAGCATAGCAATTTCAGTAGAAAGTATTAGTGTCCCCTTGAACTTGAAGTTGAGAGTGTGTTCACACCCAGAGTAATATTAAAAGAGAAAGCAATTTAAATTAGCACACTAATTTGTTTTTTTGCTATGGAAGTTTTATGAGACATGACAAAAGTGAAGCATAAGGCTTAACAATGTACTACTTTCATGAGGTGGCTTCAGACAGTGAGCTCACCCTGAGTCATAGGTCATGTGTTGTTAGACTGGCCAACTTTACCTTTACAATGGTTTTAGCCAGTGACTCAAAGTTTAAATCATTCTGTTTATAGTCCAGTCACACAGCATGTTGCAGTAACCTTCTAGGGAACAACTATTGGCAAGTGTTACATCCCACATTTATTTTAATAAAGAAACCCCACTCCTCCCTTTTACTTTCAGATAATGAGATTTGAACACACACACACACACACAAAACACACACACACACACAAACACACACACACACACACACACACACACACAAATATGTCTGTTTTGGTGTCTTATATATAACATACAATAACCTGCTTGAGCAATATACTAGAAATCATTTTGTTTGAACGTTCCTGGAGAGAAATCACCAGGAACACTACAATATTTTCAAGGCACACAGACCTTTGTAAAATTTGTGAAGGAGAAAAGATCCCAGTTTTTAATGCCTGTTTTGTCCTAGCTGTTTCTTAAGTCATGGATGAACACCAACTCACAGGGGAAACTTGTGAGATGCACTAGAGTTTGATTCTCCAATCAATGCACTGCTGCTGAATAAGATATTGGTTCTGGATCTGTACAGCTGTTTGTTTTATTAATGCTGATGTTACTTCTAAAACATGGTGTGTGTTCATCTGTAAATAAGGAAGAATACAAAACCAGCCCACTACCCAAAGAATTAATGCTTATCAATATTTATTCTGTCTCACATTTTTTGAAATTATATGTTCATCTATAAAAACAAGTATTTGAGACAAATTATTATTTCTCTCTAAAGTTTTGGCAGTAATAGAAACAGGGAAAAGTTATTTTTTCGGTACTTATACAACTGGTGGTGACAGGTAAGTATTTAAGCCATATTTGAATCCAAAGTTCATGGTCCTAATAACTGTGGTAAGTGCTTAACTATGGTAAGTGCTTCCACATTCATTATTTTATTTGAGCCTATAAAACTTTATGAGTGGGGTAGAGCAAGCATCCGCTAACTTTACAGGCAATGAAATGGAGGGTTAGACATGCATAGGGCTAGTAAGCAGCAGGCCAATGCCTTAAGTCTGGACCTTCTGGCTTCAGTGAACAAACCTGCTGTTATGAGCTCCAAGAAGTCATGTGATACAAGGTAGTAGACACAACCTGTCTGTGACTCTCTATGAAGGACAGCATAAACTCCCATTAATTTTCAAGAAGGCTTCTAGGAATCTATTAAAGACTAGAAAGATTGAAAGGATTTTTGTCATTTCCTGGAATTTGTATCCTCAGCTAAATCATGTGATATCACCACCCCCTTGCAAATCTACTGTTTATGGCAAACAAAAACAGTGAATCTGAGCATTCGATTCCTTCTGGCTTGACTTGGAAATGTCTTCAATTCTATTTTATACTGGATGTATTCTATATTCAGGCATCAGCTAGTAGCAGCAAGTGCGTGAGATATATTAATCCCTTATAACATGCTTTGTGTAAGCAACAGCATGTATCCAGTGCTTCAGTAGTTAATGAGTATGAATAAGAGATATTACTCTCCAGCCAGTGTTGAGGGAAAAAAAAAAGCTGAGCTGAGTATTCATGCATTAGATTCCCCTGACAGGCATAGGCCTGTAGGTGAAGAGACTGTGATTTTAGTAATGTCTGCAGGTTTCATATCTGAATCTCTTAGAATTATTTCCCAGTTGCATTCTTCTATGGTTTCTCAGGTGTTTTATATTATGCACAATTGTTCTCCCCCACCCCATTTAGTGCTTAAAATCACCAACTGAGATAAAATATGGGTCTGTATGTTGGACCTCTGGAATCCTTTATAAGCATTCACCAACTCCTGGACTGAGCAATGCTGTATATAACTGGCATAGAATATTTTTGAGTGCCTATGGCACACCTTCTGGGTTGGTCTTAGAAGAGCTGTCTATAGATCAGAAGGTACGAGAATTCATGCAGAAGTAATTGGACTAGTGAAGGGTGGGCTCACTTCCTGGCTGGAAGTTGTGTTGCTCTCTTTTGCACCCCTTCAATCATCTTTCTAGTGAGATGCAGCATTCACTGCGGTACCACATAGCACCAAGGAGGAACCAGGCTGCCTGGTATGTGCCTTACTTCAGTGAGCAAGGCATGAGGCTGCAGGCCCATGTTCCTACTGCAGCAAGCACAGAAAATTTGTTTGATTCTTCTCTGTCCCAATCAATATCATGAGCATAGTGGTTCTAAGGTACAGAGAAACCCGTGCTTCTTATTAGAAACTCTTATCTAAACACTGGAGAGGGCTGGGAGGATGTTTTTTAAGTAAGTCCCTTCAGAGAGAACATAAGAAACTGACTTCAGATCCCTAGCACCTATGTAAAAAATCTAGTTGAGACTATGCAGGGAGGGGCATGTATCAGAATCCCTGTGTGAGGTTAAGAATCACAGTTACTTTCTGACCAGACAGTTTACTTGAATTGGTAAGTTCCAGCTTCTATGAAGGACTGAATAAGACAGAAGACAGTGGGACACTCATCTCTGGCCTCTTGCATGCACATGTACATATGAATATGTGCATACAACACATATCATAACACATAAATACACCATACACACAGAATACATGAATATGCTATATACAACACACACAAGCACACACACACACACACACACACACACTATACAACACATATCCCGCATACAACACCTGGATACACCATACAACATATTATATATATTACACTATACCTCAAATACATGTATAAAACCTATGTATACTATATCCCAACATAGAAACAAAGACATATTCAATATATACAAAACACATGCAAGAACAATTTTGTAGAATAATCCTGGTGAGTGTTTAGTTTGAATAAGACCCCTGTTGAGCACCTGCCTATAATGCCTTTGGTTCAAATCCTGCCTGACTCGTATATCATTCCAGAGAGGTTAAAGTGCTCTTTCGTCTGTCCAGAGAGTTTGATACCTAGGTCCTGGCCTTTTCCCTTTTCTAATCATCTAAGCATCAGGTAATCTGTATTAATATTAGAGCATCATATGATACAAGTAAAAGCACATTGCCAACTGTTTTCCAACACCTGCCATTCTCGCTGTGAAATAGAAAGTACATCATAGCATCTCCATATGTATAAAAAATTAAAAATTAAAGCTGCTTCAAGTAACATCTCCATTTCTAACCAAAGACGTCATGTAGGAAGCCCATTAATAGTAAGGTTTTGCTCTTGTGCATAATTTTGCACTTCTAAAACACTTCCCCCTATTTAATCGCATTTGATCCTCATGACAACCATGCACAAAATGTAGGGCAAATGTTAGCTTGAGGGACAATGTGGAGGAGTGGAGAGTGCTCTGAACCAGCGTCTGGAGACCTGATTATGTCAGTAATTAGCAGAGCTACCACAGGCAAGACCTTAACCTCTCTGAACTGGCTTTTCCTCATCCTAGCACAAGATTTCAGCCTGTAGAATTTGATGTTTGTTTCAACTAGTAAAATCCAGTCAGACCCAAATCAGAGAGATGTGAGGTGATAATGTCAAAAAGTGATAAGATTCACAGGGAACACGATTCACAGGAAGGCAGGCAAGAGATTCAGGGACAGCCCCTGTTCCAGTCGTTGGAGGACACACATAAAGACCAAGCAGTACATTTGCTACATATCTACAGGGGACCTAGGTCCAGGCCATATTGGCTTTTCGGTTGGTGGTTCAGTTGGACCAATAGTGTAGCAGGATATTTCTGTTCCCCATCCCCTACATTTTACAATAAAGCTCGGTAATTTGGGAGGAGTTATTGTGGGAGGAGCGAAAAGAGGGGAAGGAAGAAGAGGAGCTAGGAGGGAGGAGAGAGGTATCAGTCATGGAAACCATGTATGGGTCAAGAACAGTAATGCGTAACTATTTATATCTTAAAGTTAGGTATTGGGTAACAACTCTAACTGTGTGGGCATCTTGTTAATTGAGCATTTCCAAATATATAAATATTAGATAATATTCAAGCATTAAGAGTCTCATTTCTACCGGGTACTACATGGATGACGGGATGGTCTGGGCTCAGCTAAGCATTGTGGGCAGTGTGGTGGATTGGCAAACCCAAACTCCATGCTGGCATTTTGAAGGTCTAGTTGTGGCATGTGTGGCCTCTGGCAGCTTCCAGCTGTGGAGCGCTTGGCTTCTGGCAGGGAACATGGCAGCCTGCGCTAAGCAGAGCCACACTTCTGCCTGGATAGAAGGTTCGTGCTGGGGGATTTTTGAAATATTACCCACAACACAACAGTTCTTAAATGGTCATACTGATATAAATTCCTCTCAGGTTACAAATGCAGAAGCTGAGATTTCATGCATTTAAGTTTAGGAAATCTAGCTTGAATCACCAAATACTAATGGACATCCTGACATTTAAGTGTCATAGGTTAATTCATAACAATCCACAAGTGGATTTCTGGCCATTTCTCTACAGTGTTATTAGTGTTATGGGACATTAAATATTTAATAAGTTTTGGTTGAATCTTCAACTTTTTCTTGGGTCACATTTCATCATTTATAAAATTTATATTTTCACTAGAATTTGTTGCAAAGACTAAAGGTAATGAAGAATTTCATTTTTGAAAATCATAATTTGCCAAGTGTGTTAGTTTTTTACCATTCTTCCCTCAAGGTTTCCCTTCCAGTTGAGTAAAACTCACTTCACACTTAGTTTCTTCTGTCCAAAACATGCTTTCTTGCACATACAGAAAGTTAAAGTTGCAAAATATATTGGTGCAATAGAAATCTTAGAATGTATGATGTATTTATTTATTATTTAAGTTAATAATCATATGAAAAAGGCTCATTTATAATATTAGAAAATTAAATACTTGAAAGTACACTAAATCAGTATTCAACTTCTTTTTTATTTTCTGCATAAAATAATTATAAGACAATGGTGAAAGCAATTAAGTATTGTATAGATAAATGGAAGATGTCCTTGCACATGCCTTGGGGGAATTAACAGTGTGAATATTGGTACAATATGAAAACTGTTGGGGGCAGTAAGTTCAAGATTCTTTGCATATATACCAATAATCCCTAGTTATTCAGCTCCCTGTTGGAATGTGGCAAATTGCTTGCATGTGAACTAAGAGCATCTTGACATTTCAGTTGGTCTCCAGATTGTTCCAGATTACAATATTAGTGTAACATCCATGTAATCTAAGTAACATTCTCACTATGCTATTTAGCAAATGATAAGAACAAAATCTGTACCTCTTCAGTAAAAACACAATGTTTTCCTGAATATTTTGAACTTTGTTTCTATTAATCTGTGGATGTTGAAAGTGAAGATGAAATGGTGAACAAAATGTGTTTGCTTTAATAGAAAAAAATCCTAAAATTGTAGGATTTTCTCCCACCAGGAAGCCAGGAACTGGGTGTGTGTATTCAGCAATCTGGGTGACTTAGTTCACAGCAAGTGGCATTTGTATAGCTGTAATTTTCACTTCTTTTTTCATCTGAGATGCCTTAATCAGGCAGAACACATGTTTGCTGAACACATGTTGTTTGAGTTTGTTGTTGTTATTGTTGTTGTTGTTTGGTTGGGCTTTTTGAAGAGGCAGAGTGTCTCTGCAAAATGGCCTTATTGTTGACTCAACAGCTTTCATTAATTTGAAGGCACTTCTTGTGTGCTTTATAATTTCTCAGGGTTTGGGCAGGTTTTTAAGAAGATAGACTTCCTTTTCTCTTTCTGGTTCTGTTTTTCTTTCTCTCTTCTTCCTTCCTTTCTTCCTTCCTTCCTTTCTTCCTTTCTTTTTTCCTTCCTTCCTTCTTTCCTTCCTTTCTTCTTTCATTCCTCCCTCCTCACCCTTTTCCCTTCTTCCCACCCTCCTTCCTTCCTTCCAACATTTTTTCTCCCCAAAGTCAAATAAAATGTATTTAAAATAATATTGTTACATGATTGTTATGTTAATTTTTCTTGTTGAAACTGAAACATACTTTTGGCTTTAGAAACCAACTGAATGTAGAACCCAGTCGCATGGGCATTAGGGTCGTATTCCAAAACTTTTAAGTCCCTCCTACCTTAACTCTCCTTTGCTAGAAACAGTTCCTGGTACCAACTGGATTTTAGTAATGTTCTACAGAGAATGGTAAATAGTCTCTTGAAACTAGAAGTCCACAGCATAGATTTTGCAGTTTTCCCTTGTGGACATATCCTTCAGTAGGTTTCAGTCCATATAAGTTGACACAGCCTTTGGTGTGAGGATGGAGATTATTGAAATGGAACATTCTTGTAACCTGTATAAACTGGACAATTTCCAGGCTTTGAAACCTTGGAAGCTCATAATTATTGTCAAATGTTTCACCACTGTCACTCTGTTCAACACAACTGTGATTGATATTCCTAGTTTTTAGCTTGACTATATCTGGAATGAAGTATAATCTAGAAATAGAAGGCAGACCTTTGATCCAGATCTTGAGGCTGGATGACAAAGGCTTCTGACCAGGATCATGACATGGAGATCTTCAGCCGTAGTGGCAATGAAAAGATTAGGCCCAGATAAGGTAGTACACACCATTAATCCCAGTGACTGAGGGGAGCAGATTTCTGAGTTCAATGCCAGCTGAGGACAAAGCAAGTTCCAAACTCAGGTGCGGTGGTATGCAATCTAGACCACATCTTCTACTGCAGACCTACATAAGGACATTGGAAGAAGGAAGACTCACTCTTCTCTGCTGTTTTCACTTACTTGCCAACACATCTATTGGAAGCTAGTTCTTTAGAATTCCATAGCTTATACAGAAGCCCAGCTAAAATAACTAGCCTTGTGTGACTGAGCAACTACTAGATTCTTTAAATGCACAGCTGCCCATTGTTGGGTTAGTTGACTACAGACTGTAAATCACTACAATAAATTTCTTTAATACAGAGAGACATTCCATAAGTCTAGAGAACTTTCCCTAATACAACAGTTATTTTGTCATAAACAGTTGATTCTCAGATTGAGGACAAAACTCACTGGTTTAACACTGCTTAGCTTGTAGAGGGGCCCTGGTATTGATCTCAGAACACCATGATACTTCAACCTAAGAGATCTCAAATGTTCAGAACTCTGATAACGAATACTCTTTTTCACCAGCCTCACCCTTAAATCTGGCTAATCATTTATTTATAAAGGGAGAATGGGCTTCTTGTCAATAGCTTCCCACTACTGGGATCTCTAGGCCTATGAACTTGTTTTTCCCTTGTTCAGTCTGGGTCCCGGTATTGGTGAGTCTGTGCTATGGGGAACTCATCCTCTAATTATGAACGACAATTTTTGAAGTCACATATTTTGTAATGCCTTTTCAACTCAATATTTCTTTTGAACAATGAGCCTATGTGTTTTCACACACATTCCTGTTTAATGAGTGTTTATAGAGACATTACTGCAATTGTTTTCAGTGTGCTTATGTGTGAGTCCTCACTATTGAAATGTGACTATACCATGAGACAAGCAGAATATGTTGCATGTGACAGGGAAATCACATTGTAATTATACTTTTAGCTTAAATAATACCAGAGAAAGTTTAATTAAGACTTTTAATTAATAGTAGAAAGATTAATCAATCAATAATTACAGCAATGATGATGGGATATAACTGTGTTTAATTAGAAGGGGTCTGATTAATGATCAGAATAAACTTTTCAGATTTCTCATCTTAAAAAAAAGTCATAAATGATGAATTTTTGTTCAGACCATTAAAATGAAAGGCCAGAATTGAACGTGTATGTCCTTGGCATCTAAGACACAAAAGGAAAACACTTGGTTGAAGTAAAAGAATTTATTCCTTTGCTCAGCTTGTATTCTATTATGGTGCTAATTTCTACAAGTGTGAGATTAATGGAAAAAATACACATCTCAGTCTATGGGAAAGACAAGAAAAAAGTGGAAATTTCTTGAGACAGTTTCTTTGGAAGATCATTTCTCTGGGGTGATCTTTCCATCTCCAAGGTCAAGATAGACTGTGAATTCAAATGACATTCTTATCAGTTCATCGTAGGAATAGATGAGATGCAGAATTTGATACCTTAAGGACAACGGTCCTTGTTTACAGGCTGATGACCCCTTTGACTTCTACCTGATCTGTTCTAATCAAATTCAAGTGGCTGCTGGGACCAATGCCAATTCTTTCTCAGTATGAGGCAGTTTTCTTTGGAGACCTGGTAGGAGTTCTCATTTCAGTGCCATAACTAATAAGGATGAATCCCAGAATGCATTTGACAGATGACAATGCATGCTCAAGCATGATGACATTTGAAAGAAGGCAGCATCACGCTCAGGAAAAAGACCAAACACAGTCTGGTGCACCAACGAACACAGTAGCACAAGAACCTGTACAGAAAGGCAAAGTATTTTTAAAAACCACAAGAAAATCTGTTTGGTTCCAGAATGGGAAATAGTTCATACTAAAATTATCATAGGACTACACCCATTTCATATTTTCTTCCCTGCAATTCATATGTATTTTTTCTTCTAAAAGAAATCTCCCTCCAATGAACAGTTTTACATGCAGAAAGCTGAACTAAGCAATTTATGGGCTCTGTTTATATTTATATTATCCACTATATTTTCCTAAATACATATAATTTTTTGGAGTAACTGAAAATAAAGAAAAAAACCACAAAGCCCAACCATGGGCTTCTGTTAATCTTTGGCATGAAGGTGGTAGAAAGGATATGAAACCACCGCATATTTCTGGATCATCTAATATTGCTATGTATATTCACACCTTTTTACCTGCATCTGAAAAACAACCTTATTTTTCCATAGATTTATATATTAACTACTCTAATGCATGTGTACACTGAATGTGTGTGTTAACTGTCCGTGAATATCACAGAGTTAACAAGAACACATCCTCTTTAAGTTCTCTTCCCAGAATGATCACATGCTTAATTATTCTCAAATGATCAATACATGTAACCAATTTGTGGCAAATTTGTAATTTACACTGTCAGCTCAGGTAGGATGGTTCAATAGAATGATTAGCAAGATCAAGGAAAATGATAAATATATAACAGATATTTATCATTGCCAGCTGTGTGGTTGAATTCAGCCTTCAAGGTCTCTCTTTATTTCCTGAAGATTGAGTAGTTGAACTTCAACCATTGACTCTCTAATCCTACAAATACCTAATACTTTCAGCATGACCCATGCCATCTTGAAACTACCTAGAGACCACACTGAGTAACTCCATTAATGAAAGCTCAGATGTAGCCAAAAGCAGCACAGTCGATAAAAAAGGGCATCAGCATAGTGCATAATTCCCAAAGAATTTTCTTCTAAAGATGAGAAAAAAGATCAAATTCTTTGTAATTTCCACACTTTAAGATTATGAGTAAAAGGCTAATAGGTACCTTTTGTTTTATTATATCAAATTTTAAACAAAAGTTCTGCATCATAATTTTGTGACCATAACCACTTACAAATTTAGTCTTCTGATCACAATTTACTACTACCAATATATTTAGGAGAAGGACTGTCAATGTTGGCTCTATGGTCAGAATTTTCATAACTGAGAGAATTTATGCATGTCTCTACTGTATGGTTTTAAGTTGTTAGAAAATAATGCCACCTTACATAACATACAACCTGTCAATGTAATTCAACACAAATTCTGTTCAGACTTAAAGTAAGTTTGCTGACTTATCATTGTCCTTTTGTGCATATTGTATTGTTGCTTCATAAACATATGCCTCTGAAGATCCAAGGTTTTTTCCTAGTCTAATGGGAATCAAAACTCAGTTGGAGAAGGAGGTACTCTGCCCTGTTGAGTTGCAGATTATTTACTGTGTATATTTTATGCAGGCAAAGCCAACTATTTTAGCATCTGGACCATGAAGCAAGAACCTGGTTTCATTCTATTATCTCTTAGTTTCTAGCTGGAGCATTTACCATTCTTGGGAAAGAGAATACAGGTAGTCTAATTTACTTTTACACACATAAATGAGGCTTATCCTTACAGAAAAACAACTTAACAAATTACTTTGTCTTCAAGAACTCTCAGAAAATTAGGTTCTCTATGAGGTAAATACAAATAGCACCTGCCATGACTTTCTATCAAGATTATTTTGATGTATGAAAATGCTTTCAAAATTTAGTCATTATATTACTATACAATGAAAGTCAAAGAAAACTGTTCATATGGTCTTCATTTGTGCTACGGATCCTTTGGGGGTACATCTGTTGCCTTCTAGAAAACACCACTATTCTACTGAACTGTGAATGGAGTTTTAAGAAGCATGTTGTAGTGTCCTTTGGCATTAGTCTCAGAGGAAATGAGAAGAGAAAATGTAAATACATATAATGCCATGACTGTGAAAGAATCTTTTTCTAAGACATTGAGAATAAGGAAGCCTTTCTGCACAGGGTAACATCTTTGTAATTTGATTCGGAAGCTATTGTATAGACTTGAGGCATGTATGTCTGATTACTGGGCAATTCTTGCCAGAAGGAGTTTTGCCCAGTTAAATATTAGGAACACAGCTTCTGACCTAGGGCAAGCTGGGAGCTTACTTTAGAAAGTGTGTTTGCTTTGTCTTGAAAGGCAAAGCCAGTGCTGTGTAAGCATTTTACATATAAGCCCCGTGCGTGAAAGAGCAAGGCATTGAGTGTCAGAGCCATGAATGCCCAGCACAGAACACAACTAAGTATCTCACAGTAGACTAGAACGTGGTGGCAGGGGAGCAGTTTAGTGACATCTTAGTTTGAATCTCCCGTACGAGTCTGATAGGTTGCACATCATACATGGGGATAAAGAGTTAGTATGTATGACTGGAGCCATAATACATGAGGTTTACTCTTTCCATAGTATGTACCACAGAACAAGGAAGCATGAAAAATGTGCTAATTTAAATCTAGCAATAATTCCAAAGATAACATTTTTCGTGTCCATCAGTTCACGTAAAAAGAACTGTAAGCTTAGAGGCTAAATTGGACATTTCCAAACAGGCTCAACCATGGGATTCCAAATTATTGGGGTTTTTTTCTTCCTTTTCTTTTTTTCTTTTCATCATTGAAGTTTCACAGTGTTCAAATAAAAACAGAGAAAGGAGAGACATTTGCTTTATGGACAGTAATTTTAGAAATATAATCCTCTGGTATCACCCATAGACTCTAGAATGCTCCCTAAATCTCAGATTTTAACAATACAGGACACCCTGTTGCCTTGTAGGCAAGTGGTGAAACTTTTTGGGATGAAGCATAGTGCAAAGGAGTTGGATCATCATCACTTTCTTTTTAAGGGTAGGGTTGGACTCTGACCTCTTCCTGTCTCTGTTTCCCAGAGTTTATTAAGTTTCTTGATTTGGGCTTCCTGCCATGAAGTTCTATTTAAAGGCAACAGAGTCAAGTGAGCACGTTCTGTGACTTTGGACACTGAGAACCAGAATACACATTTGTTTTCAATTTCTAATATTCTGTAACAGTGACAGTAACACATTAGGCTTTGTGATCTAAGGAAAGTTCTAAAAGAGCCATAATCAAAGGGAAGAGACAAGAGTATGGCTCCTGTCTGGGAATTCGGAAGCCTCTGCAGGACATTTGCAGAGATTTACCTCATGAACTTATTATTGTGTTTTGTGCTGTGGAAACTCATGAACTTTTCTAGAAAGAGAAAAGGCATTGTTTTTACAGGTACATTTTCGTTACTGGAGAAATCTGTGCACACTCCCAAGCATGAGTGGGTATCCCTTTACTGGTGGTTATAGATCAGAATTCTGCCATGGGCTTGCCTTCCAGGTCACAGTTTTCATGGAGCTTTTCCCAAAGTTGACTGCCACGGTAAGACTGAAAGACAATCCCAGGTAGCTACGGGCTGTGGAAAGCATTATAGTCAAGTCTCCACAGCTTGAGAGACATGATGGTTAAGTGAATGATGTGATTCAAATTGTGGACTTGAAAACACCAATGTTTTCAATGGAGTACAATGTCATTCACTAAAGACCATAAAAATAGAAGTATGAACATGATTCCTGGAAAATATCTTTAAAATTTTAAACCAATAATTAATAAAATATACCCAAGGTATAGCTAAGAAGGTATAAGCTGATTATAGTATAACCTAATAGAATAATAGGCTGTGTTTTAATCAATAACCCCAGGTGAAGAAAGTTCTAGATTTACAAAGCTGAGAGCTACTGTCTTTATTTTTAAATTAGACACTCACTAAGGCTCTATCGTCCTGGCCAGTATTAGCTAGACTGTGGAGTTCTTTCCAGAGCCTCCAGGATGAACCTGTTTGGCAAGGACAAGACTCTGTTTCCTGTAAAAAGATCTGGAAAGATAAATACTTATAAAATGAGTGATAAGTAGATGGGCCAGGAATAAGGCTTATGAAATAAGGGGGGCAAAGGAGATTGTGTTTCCAAGCAAGGAGTTCTTGGTTCATGGTTCCTGGCATTTCTACTACCTGTTAGTGTTGTATTCTTCGAGATGAAACATTATTACTGATTACAGAATTTTGGAAAGTGTCATAAGGGCCATGTTTTTTGGTGGATGCTGTTTTGAGGTCTGAGAAAACTGTACTGAGGCCTCACACTTTTCATCACTGCCTGAGCCTTGTGCAACACTGTGCAAACAGTTTAAGATTGTATCAACTCTTTTTTGATAAATAAGTGTGAGACACCTCTGATCTAGTCTCTAATATCAATGAAGAATCTTCTAAATGAATGATAAATATATCCAGATTTGGAATTTCATAAGTTCCTCAGTGGTTACAGGAGGTCCATGTGTGATAGGGTGCTTATGTAAAAAATAACTACAAACTCTGTACTGCATTTTTAAAAAGCAGGAAACAGAACTCTTAGTTGCACCAGTTATGGAATAAAAGGTGATATGAGTTGGCTTTATAAGGAGTGAAAAAGTAGGTGTTAGGATTATCAAAGAAAAAACCAGTTATGAAAGCATATGGAAAGATTAGCTAGGCGTGCTGTATAGGCAGGGCCTCCTAGGTAGTGAAGGGATACCACACTGAGGCACTAACTAGCCAGATTAAAATCCCCTAAGTATACCATTCAGAAAGATAACTTTAGACCCATGGGATAGATGGGATCAGGATGGTTAGTTATAAAGATAACAATGTATTCTTCATGAGTAAAAAAATACTTTGGATGCAGGTAATTTCTCCATGCTGTTAAGACCAAGTAACTTATGTTATTAACAACTCTATTGAAAGGCAATTTTGCTGCTTAAGTTAAATTCATTAAGTGAAAGCACATGTTCTTCCAGTTAGCCTAGAATTTAGTATAGGACCAGAGCTCAAGGAAGATCAATAAATGTGCTTGGAGCCAAGATTTTGAGTTCCCGCTAGCACTGGAGAGGTCAAAGTGTAGAAAGGAGGAAAATTTCATCCTAACATTATAAAATTAAATTACTACATAAGTCCATAAAATTTAGGGAGTCTCAATTTCTTTGTTTTTTAGATAAAATATAAGAATTGCACTGAATAAACTGTGGATTTCTTCTGGCCTTTAAAGTCTTTCATTTCTGTTCTTCTTATTGCCTGCAAACTAGAGCTTAAACACACCACATTACTTGACTGCCTGATTAGAATCAAGAGTGTTGCTGTGTCTTTGCCAGTGTTTTTAATTCTGATAAAAGATATGGGTGACAGTCACAGGCTTTAAGGTTCAACAAGAGTCAAATGTTCTTGACGTAGGGAATCCCAAACAGCTTCTTTATATTATAAAATAATCCATTGGCATGAAGATCACACTCGTGGCCATTGAATTGTAAGTACTTTGACAAGAAAATTGTGCAATTATCGTTTAATTTTTGCAGCCTTGAACTTTCATTTAATGTATTTTGAGTCCATCAGAACATTTGCAGCATGAGAAGAGTGACATCAACAAAGCATCTCTTTCCACATGTGACTTTCTGATTCTGTAATTACTGTCACTTGTCAGAGGCAAGATGTATCACTCTGAAACCTAAAACCAAAAGAAAACAAATAAAAAGTAGAGTGTCTTGAGCAAAAGAAGACACATCTCCCTGTTTTTTATGGGTAGGCAAGCTTAGAATGCATTATACACACCTGAAGTTCATAATCCTATTTCATTGTACATAAATAGAAAAATAATGTATAAACCTTGAGATTCTTTTTTCATTCTGCCTATTTAACTTTCAGGAAGAATCTATTCAAGCTGGGAACCAATAAGACAAAGACACATGAGTGGATGGAAAATTACCCATTACTATGGAGAAAATATAAATGAACAATCACATCCAAAATTTGGATATTTTAGAATAACGACCTACAGAATATTCCAGATTTTATTTTCTTTCTGCTACCATCACCCTGCTATTTAATATTTTATCAGTAGAAAAAGCCTCTGCAGACTCCAGCAGACCAAATACCAGGATAGAGCTTAAGGGTTGGGCACACAATCTCACCCTAGCCACAGAAACACTGATATTCAGTTATTGGGGAAGCAAGGGTGATTTTCTCTCAGAATGTAGCCCCTGATATGCCAACCATGCTCTAGTGTGAGGGCACATAGCTAGAAATATTTCAGCACTACAGACTGGTCTTGATGATGGCAAAAGACACAAAGTTGGGTGGAAATAGAAGAGGAAATGGACCTGGGAAAATCCCTGGAAGGAGGATAAGTATTTTAGAAAAGCTAAAAAATATATTAGAGAGAATGTTTATCAGCACACAAATCATAACAAAAGTGAAAATAAGTCCTGCTGTAGGAAAGAGGAATTTCTACTGAGGTTAAGCAGGTTTGATATGTTCTCTGTGGTTTCTAGAAAGTAGAAACACCATGAGTGTAGGAAACATCAAAGAAGAACAACTGAGTGATTCCCCCCCCCCTTTTTTTTTTTTGGTTTTTGGTTTTGGTTTGTTTTTTTTCGAGACAGGGTTTCTCTGTGTAGCCCTGGCTGTCCTTGAACTCACTCTGTAGACCAGGAAGGCCTCAAACTCAGAAATCTGCCTGCCTCTGCCTCCCAAGTGCTGGATTAAAGACATGCTCCAACACTGCCCGGCTTCTTCTTCTTCTTCTTCTTTTTTTTTTCTTAATTCTTATTATTTTTTCCCAAGTAAAAAGATGGAATTTCAGCAAGATTCTGCCTAGACGATTGATGTAAAGATAGAGCTTATATTGCTAGAAGCCAGAAAATGTCTGTCTTCATCCTAGAAACCTGTATTATATTCCAAGTTGTAGATGATACTCACAAAGTCCATGAGACAATCTTGAAATATGAGATTATTTTAGATGACCAGATGGTGAGTAAACTCATTTCCAAAAGATCTCTTTGCTGAAAGAGGCAGACAGGAGAGGAAAGGTGAGGGAATGGGGTTTAAAAACCACCCAACTTGACATCTCAAGCAGGAAAACAGAAAATAAGTTCACAAGGTTAAGATTGTCAGAAGCTTTCAAAACTCGAAAAACCAATAAGCCTTTCCAGAATGTTATGAAAAATTAGCCTTAGACATGAGAGTCATTTAGACACATGGCCTCAAAATCTACAGAAGAACAAAATTTTGTGATCTTTTAAAGACTCTAAGTTTGTAGCAATTTATTAGAACACCAAGGAACTTCAATGTGGATCATCTAAAATGTATTTTAAATATTAAGTGATGATGTTTTAATCAAGTATTTTACTAATACCTTTTATACTTTAAAAGATATGTTCATAATTGAAATGTAATGGCCTCACATTTCCACCCCATTTTCCCCTCTCCAGCCCTGCCCACTGCCCTTATCCAATTTCTCCCATACCTCCCCAGTCTCATGTTCATATCATTTTTTCTTTCATTATTTTGTCATATGCATTTATATATATGAACAAATATACAAATACAGTCTGCTGAGCCTGGTTTTGTTGTTTATGTGTATATGGAAATTAAGTATCTTTAAGTGGTTAATAACTCTCTTACATAGAAGAATATAATTTTTTCAAACACATGATTAGAAAATCAATTGCTAATATAACTAAATATCACTTGAAATAAGAGTTTTCTTCTCATTTACGAAAATAAAGGTAAAAGTTTAAATATATTTTCCAAGATAGGAGATTGCGCAAACAGTCCAGACATTTGCTAGCAAGCCTGAAGACATGAGTTTGCTTCCCCAGTTCATGTAGTTGAAGAAAAAAAATCAATTCTGGAAATGTATGCTTCTTTTTCTTGTTTGTTTGCTTGTTTTTCTAAGACAAAGATTTGAAACAGGCCATTCTCCTTCAAAGTAAAGAGATAAATAACTAAATGCAATAAAATAATTTATGACACTAACAATGAAGAACAGGAAAAAATATCCCTGAAGTTAGCACATTCAGTACAGAAGATGCAATTGTTTGTTCATCCACAGAAAGTAGCTTTCCTGTTGTTTGATGTAGTATTAGCATCCAGCATTTACACAGGTAATCATTAAGCACATGGATATTCCCTAAGTTTAAAAGAGTGAGTGGTTCATGTCTGAAAAATTGTGATTGTCAGTGAAGACCTGTTCAGTTTCCTTCACCAAGCCACAATTAACTAACTGATTGGACTTGCGAGGATCAGCTGATCCTGTGTTCACTTTGTTCTGCTATTTCTGCAGCATCAACCAAGGCAGCTGTATGAGGACTAGTTTCAGGAAGAGTAACTCTTTAGACAGCAGTATGAGGACCTTCCAAAGAACTACTCACTTTACACTCATAACACTTCTGTGTGCTAACGGAAAGGATTTCACCTTGATTTCAGGTGGGCCATGGTATGAGTGCAGGTTAATAACCTAAACAAAGATGCAGTCATGTTGGGGTTAAAGCTATCACCTAAAATTAAGAGAGAGAGAGAGAGAGAGAGAGAGAGAGAGAGAGAGAGAGAGAGAGAATCATGATCTTACAAATTAGACTGAAATTTTACTCATAAGTATCTCTGTTCATGATGTGAAGATAATAACAGCTGCCCTTTCTACTTTATTTCTTCTTGCAAGATCAGTTTTAAGAGACAAGAAGGCAGAGTTCTAATTTATATCATCACTGAAAAGGATTAAATTATAGCAACAAATTTAATGAAAGTGAAAAACATGTGGATTTGAAGAGTAAAAATATTTCTGAGAGGAATTAGAGACATAAATGAGCAGAAGAACACATATGTTCAAGGATTGGGTGAATTATGTTTGCAAAGATCCTTCCCCCAAAAAGAAAGAAAGAAAAGAGGAGGAAGGGGGAGGAGAAAAAAGGGAAGAAGAGTAGTGAAGAGGAAGAAAATTAGGAGGAGGAGGAGGAGGAGGAGGAGAGGAGGAGGAGGAGGAGGAGGAGATGAAGAAGAAGAAGAAGAAGAAGAAGAAGAAGAAGAAGAAGAAGAAGAAGAAGAAGAAGAAGAAGACAGAAAGAGGAAAGAAAACATGATAAATTTAACACCAGATCTGACAAAATCTTACTTCAGATGGAAAATATATATTGTAATCTTTGGACACAATATCAAACAACACTATATACCAAGGCAATCTTGAGAACAGAACAGAATTTAAGATATAATACAGAGTCACAGTAATCAAAACAATGTGATAACGACATGAAGCCATGTTTGTGGATCACAAACGTAGATCAGACAGCCAGTCAGTAAATTCTTCACACATGGTCAAATGACTTCTCACAATGAGACCAGGGTTATTAGTCCAGGAAAGTAAATTAAGTCAATGCATAAGTCTAGGGAAAATAGATAATTATTGGCTAAAGAAATATTTGGACCTGTTAACACATAAAATTTATATTAAGCAAGTCAGAATTTAAGTATACAATGAATGCACCACTTAGAAGTTGGGGGAACATCTTGTAATATGGGATGTGATGTCTATTCCTTGATAAGGACATCAAAGAAGAGACTAACAAAGTGAATACCTCTCCACAAATATCTAAGATTGTGTGTGAAAGGCCTCAAATGATGGAACACAGTGCTTGAATAGCTGTCTTCAAAAGCTGCAAATCAGCACCCAAAAGAACATGTGGTCTTCCCTTTTAGTCACCACACAGGAAGATAGCATTTCAGATACAGCAGGATCAGTAACTCATACTCACACACAACACATGCCCCCAGACTCCAGGACACCAAGACGTCCATTGATCAGTGCCTTGCAATGCCCCTACCAGCCCCTCCACAGGTAGAGGGCGTGACTACAGGCCTCACGCCCTAAAGAGATTTCTATATTCATGAGACACCTAAAGGTCAGAGGGCGTAGCCAATTAAGTATTCCTTCTTAGACCTTACTCCCTCCTCCTTCCCTATTTAACTCAGGTCTATCCTGAGTTTGGGGTGGGGTACAACCAGATCCATCTACCATCTACCATGACAATAAAGCCTGCAAAAACTATGGACTTCCTTATGTCATTGGGTCCCGCCACATGAAGAAGGCCTCTAACTAGTGAGCCATTGCCGTCTTCTCTGCCTAATTTCCTGCCAGAGGACCTCTCTATGTTCCCACCATGGAGGCCGCCAATTTAAACAAGCTTGTCAGGCCTAGTCAGTCAAGCAGGTACGGTAACCAAAGGGTCTCTTTCCCAGTGGGATGCTGTTGGGGCTTCCTCTCCCCTCGTTTCTCTCATGTCTCTGTTTGTGGACCCCCAGTGGCATCTTGGAGCCCCAATGGAGACCACTGGCCTCTGGGTCCACTCAAGAGCCATCTCCCCATCACCCCATGGAACTTCAGACTGAGTGAGAATTCCCTGCGCTTGTAGTGTCCGTCAGGCATGGCATGGCCGGGGTAGAAGACACTGCAGGACCCAAAACACTGCCCAACAGGATCCATGTCTGCACACCCATGCATAAGGTAACAACCCCAAAGTTTGAGCAGTTTCACCATGATTAAAATGGACATGTGAGCTGATATTAATATCCCATTTATAGCAGCCTTTTCTACAAAAGACAAAATATAGACTATTACCAAATTATCTTTCAACAAAGAAATGGTACAGCTAAACATAATGCCTGCATGGGCAAGTGTCACTCAACATGGTGAAGAAGTTAGAACTGTACACTGTGTAACATCTTTGGCAGCATACTAACTGAAGGGAGTTGGACAGAAAAGAAAATAAATAAAATAAATGGTGTGTTTCCACTTATGATCAAAAAAGAGATTCTGACATAATAACTATAATACCTGTGAGCAAGGAGAAGGCGTAGAGTGGGATCATTCAGTGTTTAACGTTTTGAGAAAAGATACATACTTTCAGAATTAGGTAGTGCTGATGGTTTTACAACATTGTGACTATATGTCATGTTATTGGATTTGAAATATTTTAAAAATAAATATGCACACATTTGCAAAGTATAAATTACATTAACTGGATAGTAGGGATTTTTAATAATTTTTGTCATTCATAATCTTTCATTTAGTGATCAAGAAGTAACTAAACATGTCAATATCATCCTCACTATAAAACACAAACAGACGTTGATGAATCCCAAAAACTTATTCTGTAAGAAGATGTGGGATGGGGGCAAGAGGCATTGTAGATTTGAATCCACAAACTTCATCCTCTGAAGCAAGTTTTGCTGGGATCTGTCTGATTTTCATATGACCAAGTTAGTGGGTAAATGAGAAAGGGTAAAGGTAATGTTATCATACCTTAGTCTAGTTAGAACATCTTCGAGATCCAGTAGTGTTTTGCACATATGCAGGGCAATCTCACTGAGAGCTTTAGATTTTAACTCAGTATCTATAGTAGAGTTGATCAAACTTCTATGTTATTGGTTCTCCTTTTTCTGCTGCAAGGTTAGACATATTGTAGTCTACACAGATTCAGTATAAGTGTGCCTCAGGATGGTGAGAAAGAAATCACATAGCCAAATCCCTGTCAATTACTTGTAGGACCTTCCAAATGACACTCTTACAAGGGATACTCATGCCAATTTTTAAAAGAATTGAAGTCTACATTTATATGTCTGTAAACTTTGTCTGTAATGATCAGTTTTAATTGTAAACTTGACTAGAAGGAGGAAGCCGGAGAAACTAGTCAAAGATAGTCTGGGTGTGTACATGACAGCTCAGTTCTACACAATGGTTTGATCAAATAATTAAAGTACCATTTAATGGACTATGGAAGGTTAAACCTCATTGAAAGAGACTCCTAGAGGCTGGATCTTACCTTAGACCTTTCTCTTGTTGATGCTTGGCCTCTGTCTACCATAGTGTGTACTGCTCTGCCCTGAGATACCCTTCCCAAAGAAGCCTTGTCTGTGTCTTTCTCCATGACATGTTTACCCTTTCTGCCCTTTTCCACGATGCTACTCCCCACTGGGTCCTTTAGGATGATACTCTGTGTCATTGTGCCTTTCACTTATGCTACTCTGCCCCATGGTGGCCTCACACCTGATTCCCTGTTCCTCAGATACCTTGCCCAAGAGAGTATGCTACATTCCACAAACACAGACCCAGCTATTGAATACTGAATCATCTGAAACAAAATAAAACTTTGATCTCTTGAGTTCTTGTGTAAGGAATTCTGCGAAAGCTCTAAAAGTTCTGAGTTGTGCATACCTCCACTAAAGCTTCTGGCCACAGTATTGGAAGTATTAGTCTCCTAGGTTAAATTTCCTAAAATCATTAGCAACTTTTCAAAGCAATATCTGTCCCAGTAGAGGTTATTTCCTCATTGTTCAATAGGAAATGTGACTTTTCTCCTCTTCTTGAGAACAGACATATACCATTTCTGCAGTGCAAATGAGTCATGCATTCTGTGCCACTTGATATTTCGCTCTGTTCTCCAGTTAGGTGGCTCAGATTTTTAATTAAATAATTTACCTCCACAGCAGCATTTATAACAAAAATATTTGCATGTATAAGAGAAGGAAGGAGAGCAGGGTAAGAGGGACATAGAATCCTTTTCAAACTGGATATGAAAACATTCCATTAATTTCTTTTGAAGCTTGGTGGAATTTCAATCTCCCTTTTAAATGTGTATTAAACAAAGTTGCCAAAAACATAAGCTTTTATATATATATATATATATATATATAAAACTGACTCCATCTGAGGAGTCTTGCTCTGGTTTCTGGGGAGTGGAGGGGCAAACCTTATCTGTGGGTAGATGAAGACATCACTGGAAGTATTGTACTGGGTTTGATGCTGAAGGTGTTGTACAGACTTGAAGATAGGGCCTGCAATGAAAGTACAGTTTGTTAAAAGACTAGTGAATTAGGTTCAGTGGACAACATGAGAAATTTCCAGGTTTTGAGGTTTGTGATCAGTCATGGTGTTGCTGACTCAGTGTTTATTGAATGGTCGCTCCACCAAATGCTTACTCGTAGTCAAATGGGTCAGAAGCTGACATATTATACCCTCTGTTTGTAAGCTTAAGCCTCCAGACCTCTGCATTTAAATTACATCATTCTATGTCACAGAGCCTCGGAGTTTATAAGGTAGAAGAGGGAGGACAAAAGACTTCTGCATTCTGTAATGGATGCTGCAGGAACTTTCTCCATGGGTACATCCTAAATTGCCAGTAACCCTGAGGGTGTCTCTTAAAGGTCTTGGGTTTGGAGTGATATTATAGTTTAGCAAATGCTGAGGGAGTAATTGTTTTACTCATATAGCAGAAACATAATGGTGTAATTCTTTCTAAACTGCTGCCTTGGGGTATGTGAGACACTCATTTCATCATCCTGAAACTCTGTTGATTTGTTTATCAATAATATGCCTACCCTAGGTTTTTCTCAAATGTGTTTGTATGGGAAAATAAAATATGCATGGATATATGAAAATAATCTGATAAATTATGCATTGTCCTATGTAGTGGACAGTGATAAAAGGAGTATCTAGGAATGACCTTGCAGGATCTTAGCTCAACAATCTTTTGAATAATGTGATCATCTTCTCATTTACAGAGAAGAAATAAAGACTGAGAATCATAGCAGCTTGTTCTGGATTACTGCACTAGTTCTTTGTACAAAAAAATAGAGCTCAGATGTTTGTATTTGTGATCTTGCCTCTATGTGGTCATCTGTCATTAACAATGGAGTGACACTTTTCAGCACCCTCACTTCTAGTATAATGAATATCAAAATACTTTTCTTGATCTATCATTATGCCAAATAGATTGGTGAACAAAGAATATAATTGTATGATATGTAAGTCAAAAAGTATTCAATTAGATCCTATGTTTCTCTCTTGCTCTGTGATATAATGTAGTCACATTAAATGAGTCATTAATCCAGAAGGAATTAGAGCCTAGAATTCTAAGTTACACTCTAAAATTGAGTTCCATATCCAAACTCTGTTGAAATTGTTCAAGTGATTTACAAATCATACACTCATGTGCAAACTGGAAAGGGCTATCTCAGGTCTGTGAGGATTAAATGGCTACCTGTAGTTCTTCAGCAGTGTTCTCTATGTATTCAGTGCTATGAGGACTGCAGATCTCTTCTTATGACCTAGTGTATTAAATCTTCTCTGTAGTGTGACTATGATGAGGTTAACCTTTCATGAACACTTTGGTCCTATAAGAGATAATATACTCATTGCCTATAGTCACCTACAAGGAACTACTTTCTTTCATAAATTTTATCATTAGGGATATATCCTATTTGCCTTTTCTGGAAGATGGTATTACCTTGGCTCTCATTGTTTCCACTCGATAATTTCATTTCATAGTTTTCTGACTATTCTCCCTTAATTAAGACACATTTTAAATATTGTTTGTAACTCTGAGAAATTCTTTGAGGTGTCCCTGGAGACTTCTCTTATGTTTTCATACCCTTTTTATGGTCTTTGTAGAAGAACTGACACACAGACACACAGACACACACACAAACACACACACATGTTCACACATGCACGCACATGTGCCCCAATCCCTATCATCGAACAATAAGAAAGCTTCTTCTCAGCAGATAAAGTATTAGTTTATTTTGTAATCCACACATTCAAGGCAGTGCCTGGAATTTTGACTCATTAATAAATGATTATCATCTAAGAAAGAGTTGGTTTAAGGTATCTTATGACTGCAGTGATATTACAACCAAACAATATCACATGTTTCTAAACAAGGGCATTTTTTAAAATGCCAAACTGTGTACCCTGAAAATCAACAGACCAAATTACATATTCTGATTAGACACAAAATTTCTTACAGGAAAATACAGAGTAATAAGAGCATACCATGGTAGTTCACTGGATGATAACAAAAAAAGATTCTAGTGGAGAGATTCATGCTGCCTGTTTTCTCATCTTGACTGAATTGTCCATGTGGCATTAAGAACCTCAGTATTATGAGAATCAGAATAACAGATTCTGGCCTGCCCCAAATCTGTGCTGTTCTATGAATTTCTGGTAAAAAACATATCCTCTTACTGCCCAGTGGACATTTTCTTGATTTACTATATCTTTATAACTTGAGTCTTAGAGTTTACAGCAGGTCTTAAAATACTATTTCAGGACATACTGTGACACTAGAGAACATGGCCTTTAGGATTCAAACTGAAGTCAACCCATTGGCCTTTATTGGTACTTAGTATGAGTACTATATTGTTTTAACCATAGTGAACATTGCAAAAATAAGGTGAAGCCCATTCATAAGTGCTCTAAAATCTAACTGCAGAAGTAAAAAAATAAAAATGGGATAAAAGGGAGAAGGTTTAGGACATTGCCTGTGATTGATAGCTGTAGAACAACCTGAAACATACGTGGTGTTGGGAATTGTGGATGGCAGGACAGTGATATCATAAATTTAGCTAGGGAATTAAAGACTGGTAGGAGTGAAGAAGAATTGGAAATAATGATTTCCATCCAATCTTGGACACTCACAAGTGCACCACGCATTGAAGGGGCAGAGAAAGTTAGAATCAGATCACAGTATGGAGGGAGGTCTTCCCAAAGTGAGAATCTGTTCAAGAAAATGGGGACAGTACCAGGAATTAGACCTATAGAATCTGGGAACTGCATAGCATAGAGATGATATTGCAGAGTCAAAACACAGCAATGTGTAGCAATTAGAACTCTCCATCCAAAGTAACAGGCTAAACGAGTCTTAAGGTCAGATGGGCAGTCTATCCCCACACTGAATGGGGAACAGATAAATCAGCTTATGCTCTCATTTGGAAGTAATATAAGTCAGACTTGCATTTTGTATTATCTAGCCAATGCGTTGTCACTCTCCTTAATGCTCCAATTTCTGCTTGTGTCCACTCTGAAAATCAATAAGCAAAGAACTCCATCTTCTTGTGTGAAGCAAACCTATGGAAAAGCAGCAAACCTCCATATGAATGCTACAGCATTACACCTTGTTTCTCTGGCTGGTTTTCTTGTTTCAAACCAAGGACAGTTCTTGTCTGCTTTCTTTGTTCTGGAAGACCTTTCATCAGCAAACAATACCTCATCCCAGGAAGAGGATTACATGGGTGGATGTGTTTTGTTTCCGTGTAGCCCAAATTTTAGGCTTTTATCTGAAAATTGAAAAGTAAAGAGACATTCATCTCCTCTATCTGGAGCTATAGTGATGTTTTAACCCACTGAAATTTAGATTTATCTAAATTAGATTCAGTTAAATCCTCTCCTCTGTCATCCTTGTTAGAAAACACACAGGCTTGCTTTCTAGTTGATGAAAGAGCTGAGATTTGAAGTGTAGCTCTTTATTCCCTCAGCCTCCATTCCCACCTCCTCCCAACAGTACACCCCACCACACTCTGACATGCTCACCCATCCTTGGCAGGGAGGTGGCCCAGCCTTGATACAGTAAGCATGGAGGGAGAGGTGGGCAGCTTAGAGCTGATATTAATGGGTTGCTTCCCTGGGACACCATGTAGTTTTAGCAGCGATTTTCCTCAAATGTGGTATGATTGAGAATTTGTAGAAGTTTATTCTTAGCTCTTTCCCTTGGCTTCTGCAGCATGTTAACAGCTTGTGCATTTTGTAATGCCTTTTTCTCATTGCCATGGTAACCATTAAAACTTAAGGTATATGTGACCGGAGATCTGGCCCAGGCTTTGGTTACTGGCATACTGGAAGACAGTACAAACGGAACTACACCTGGCAGTTTCTTGTTACAGATGTGACTAGCTGAGGGTTGATATATAACATTATGAATAGGAAAATATTAGGCAATAGTTATTCATTTAGAAGACTAAGCAGTGGAATCTTTTTATTGAGCAAACTCTTTGGTCAGCCTCACACTGGGTTGTTTTATAATTTGCAGGATTGTTCTTGGAAACTCAGCTGTGAGTTATTGGAACATAGAAAAGCGTTATAAATTTACTTGATGACCTAAATGCTATCCTAGATCTATCCATATTTTTGTTTGTTTGTTTGTTTATGTTAAATGGTGAATGGCTGACTATGCCAAGATAGCATTGAAGTTGAGTAACTTTTAACAAATTTAGTTGAAGTTAAGCAAATCCAGTTACATATGGTAAGCCCAAGATTACACAAACAAAAGAGCCCAGCTGGAACTGCAGAAGGACAGGAGAATGAAAACCTCAGTTCTGTAAAGGTTGGTGATTGTTCACCGAGCTTATTCCTAGTCTATTTCCATTTTACTGTTTCAGGACAAATTGTTCTTTCCAGCATCCATATTGTGCTATAGGAGGAGTTTGTGTGCAGTTTGTAGGAGGAGTGTAAATCCATGAAGTGAAGCTCGGATTTTAATAAATGTCTATAAATATGGTAAGAGCATGTGAGACAATAAATAGAAATAAAATAGTAGTGAAAAAATGAACAATTCTTGTGTTAGAAAGGAGACTGGCAAGCTTGATCATCATGAGGTTCTGAGGATAGAGTTTGCATTCTGTATTTGGTCCAGAAGAGAATCGAGAGAATCGGCTGATTGCACTGTCATACCAGGAGCAAGATGCTTCTAAATATGTTACTTTTTTTTTTTTTGGTCGGACACATGGGAATAACGAATGTGATTGTTCAGTGGAGGGCAGTTGGAGTACTTGATAGAAAAACTCTCAAACCCCAGCTGAAGATGATACTTTTTGTAAACTATTGAAATTCCTTAGAAGTATGCAAATCCTTTCCATGTAGTTCATATGCAAGTGACAGCCACTCCCTGTCTAACATGAAGATAACGGATTTGTACTGAGCTCCTGACAGGGTTTGATTCAATAAAATATTTAAACCAAGGGAAAAAATAGGCTCCAAAATACAGGAATGTGATGAAAACTGACATGGCAAGAACAGCAAACAAACTCAGAATCCTGTTCTGTAATGAAGGATTCAGACACAGCATTTCTTCCCCTCCTTGCCCTTTCCACCACAATTGTTAAATCCAGAGTCCTGACAAAACAACAGACACACTCATCATCCCTCTGGGGACATTGTGTGTGGATGAGACAACTCTTCCACTGGTACCTTTTCCAGAGATGGCTTCCCAGTCCAGTCAATGGGCATCTATTCTCGGGCACTGGCAGGTGTTTCCCTAAGCAGGATTCTTACTCATGTGAGACACAGAAACACAGCATTGTGTGAATGTCTGCCTTGATTCTGAAACTGCCAGAGCCACACTTTTCTTGTTACCTCTATCAGAACAGGAGTGATTTCAGAATGCCCGAGTGTGCCTAACTGACTAAGGCACTTCTGCCTGGCCAATAACCAGAATAGCAGAGCATTGAGCTTAGCTAGACAACAGAAAATGTCTACTCACCAATGCCTAGTTAGCTAAGGGAATGTTGATGACATAGGTCTGGAAGAAGCAAAGCCAGTATTGTAGAATTGAAAGGGCATGCAGCAGCTGAGCAGAGGTGCAGTTCTGACATGCTTTTTTTTTTTTTTAGTGAATGGGCCTGTCAATCATCCCCGCCTCTGCTATAAACACCAGGACAAAAGAATGTATCACATATTATATACCCGAACACACACAGCACACACTTAGACCACAGCACAAGCACATACACACACACACACACACATATAATGACATTCACATAATTCACACCCTTCTTTCCTTTTTTCTTTGCTTCCTCAAGCATGGGGATCCACTCATTTGTCTTCTCAGTCAGTGCTTATTTTCATGATGTTACCTCTGCCCTTAGAAGGTTAGAGTAGAAGACTACAAGTATCATTTGGCTCTAGTCTCAGTGGGAGAAGTCTATCACCAGTCAGGTGCAGTCTATGACATTGGATAAAAATGCAGAGAGGCTCACAATGTCTGGGGACACCTGTGACTACTAGAGTGAGAGCTACCTCTGTAGAATGGGCACAAATGCCTCCCATGTCCTTCCTACAGTGCTTTTCCCAGTCATCTGTCCTCCTTTGCAAATAGTTATTAATAGATACAAGGAAATAGGTAAGTTGCTATTTCCATTCATACCCAAATTGGCTGCTGTGAGTAGTCAAATTAGACAGTTTCAGTAGTGATATTACCTGCAAAATCCTTCTTTAGACACAATTGACAGATGGTCCTCACATTCCAACCCCAAAGTTGCACATACTCCTTGCCCCTTGGACATGTGAAGAAACTGAGCATGTGTCATTTCTACTTTCTACTTCTCACATGTAGAGGAACATATAACAGAATGTGGGGGAGGGGGAATCTCGTACATGGTACTTCTCACTTGAAAACTCACATCTCACGAACTGTCTATTGGGTCATGCGGCATGATTTGTGGGTGACTTGCAGGAACTGAATGAGATCTCTGGATAGTGGGCAACTGGGAGAACAGTGGGGCCTTCAGTTTCAGTCCTGCAAGACAGTGGAACCCGCCAGTAACCAGTGGAGGTTTGAAGTGGATTCATCGCCTCAGATAAGAATCATATTAATAGCTGACAATTGGATTATCATCTTAGAAGACTCTAACCTATCCCAAAATGGCTTCAAAAAAGTACTGGATATGTGTTACTTTAAGCTCTTGCTTAGAGTGTGCATTATACAGAAGGATAAACAATGATATCACCCATTCTGGAGTACGCTGTTCACATAATCAAGTATCACTATCCGACAAAGGCAAAGACACTTTAGTCACAACTTACACAAAAGGAATCTGTGACCAAATTCACTACCTGAGAGTCATCTCCTTTGGTGCAGGAGGAGCTCCATTAAGACCCCCACTTCAGATCACGGCGCCTGTACTCCAACATACTGAATGCACACTCCTGTCTGTCAATGGAAGGTCATGTTGTACACTTGTATTTATTTGGTAATGAGTTGCATGAGATGCTTTAGGGAAGGGTGTTAAATCTCTTATAATGGATATAACTGTGTAAGACAGCCAGTAGGGACATTTGCTCCTGACCTCAGCTGGTGATCACATTGTGCCCTGAAGCATAAGAACAGATAGGCCTTATAATTTTATCCAAGCTAGCAGAGCAGCAGCTGCTGTCCTTGAAGCTTGGTATCTGATTAAATCCCCAAATTAGACATCATGTTTTTGTAACCTAAATTCTGTCGTGGTAGTAAAATTTGATAGTATAGCTTCCTCATTTTTCCTTCTGCTATGATAGAGGTTTCTTCAGTAGCACACAGACCACCTCAGTGCCCATAGGTTACTTAGACACTTTATTAGAAATTGGGAGTTTGCAATCTTCTTAATGTAAGGAAGGGAAGAGGGAGGCCAACTCAGCTGCAATTGTTGTACTTACCTCCAGGGACACATCTCACAGATTGCCATGAAAATAAATCGGTGAGTTTACAATTTCACATCATTGCCTACCCTGTACTGTTTCACAGACAAAAGCAGATCCCATCCGCCACAGTCCCAACCATAAACTCAAGAAAACCTGCCAGCACTTCTCTTCCTTTCCTGAAGAAAAACACATTAACACCAGTACAGGCTACAACCTTTCAGGAAGTGTGTTGGCCTTCTGCTTCATGGAAAATGATTTATTATTTATTACTTTGTTTCTTCAAGATTGTCTTCCTTGTTTCTTCAGGGAAGGAGCTGTTTGCCTCCAGTATCCAGAATGAAAGCTTTCAACTGCAGCCTGCTGCAAATTCCCCCCTAACAGTCAACCAGCAATTAGAACTGTTTGTTACAGTGACAGCCAAAGAAGCATTTCAAGCAACAAGGCAGAAGCCTGGGGAGCTAGAACAAGAGCTGGTTCATTTGAAGGGGACTATCGCCACACAGCAGCTAAGCCTGGGATAGCAGGCAATTTGGGGAGCATGGCTGCTTGCAACTTTTGATTTTGCTGTCAGGAGAGAAACTAGGAAGTCCTGTTTGGGGCTGTTCAGAAAGAGAGCATCCACATTCTATTTAATATCTGAATGTTCTAACCTGATATGAAATACAAAGGAATAAAGTGGGAACTTTACTTGTTAATGTTGGATTTGAGACAGTATTGCAGGACTGAGAAGATATCTCAAAATAAGAACCTTGCAATAGAGTCTTGTTTATATAACAGGGGGATCATATGTAAAATAGTATCTCTGGCATCATGGTCTGTAATACAGTCTTTTGATATTTGGTAAATTATATTTGACTTGAATTAATATCTTGTACAGTAATGTTATATTTGGTGTGACCGTTTTCTCTGTTTGTTTTCTGTCTCTTTTTTTCTTCTTTCCATTCTTTTAGTATACACGTTTCAAAATTCTAACTGAATTCTGTCCTTGATTTCAGCAATTAAAGAGAAAAAGAGTGTTACTCCTGGCTTGTAAATTGTTTTTAGAGGCTATCTGTTCTTCTCAGATACAGCAAGAATCCCACACCTTTCCATCGAAGGCCACTGAGAAGCTATGGAATACTCAGGATTTTTGATATTCTCAAAGAGAAGTATTTTTCCTCCTTTGTTCCAGAGCCATGATTAAGTTGAGATCCAATAAATAGCCAAGTGCAGATAGGTCTTAGATATTGCATTGAATAAGTAGTTTTCTAGATGTTTTTGTGTTCACATATTTGAATATATTACATTTTCTATTCTCTAATAAGAATACTCAGGTTTCCAAGCCGAACCATGAAGAAGGATCTCTCAGAGGGAGCTGACACAAGACTGGGTGGTCTGCACAGGTTGTTAGACATGTTTCTGTTCAGCTTCCTGTAAGTTCTCAGTACCAAATTCTTCAAATACAAAGAAAAAACAAACAAACAAACAAACAACAAATAAATAAACAAAAAATTGGTACTTTCCCTTTTTATTTTGCTCTGGATACCGCCCTCATGTTTATTTTGCAAGTTTACAACCCCTCTGCAGCAATTCTTTCCCATGTCAGAGGTGAATCCACACTTGACTGCAGACATAGAAGATCAATTTGTTGCATCATACTTCAACATTAAATGCAGCTTAAAATATACTTGTTAGTCCATGCGCTCGCAGCTCTTAGGACGTGCTCCAGCACCTCAGAACAGAGAGTGTGGATGTTGGTGATAAGCCAAGACATTTACTCTAAACCAAAGCTAACCAAAATTTTCAGGCTGAGAAATACATAGCTCCAAGGAAGAAGATGAGGAGGAGGAAAAAGAAAGGGCAGAAAAGGAAAACACACTCACACACAAAAGACAAAGCTTTGCCACTCTAAACACTGGTCACTCACGTTTGGGGATTTACAAATTATTTTTCTTTATTCTTATTCATATTTAAAAATTTCCACAACCCACTTTGCCTCAGACATCTTGAGAATCTCTGTTTTGGAGGAAGAGCATCCAGGGCAAGTGGCTTCTGCTTTCTTTTCTTTTCTTTTGAGGGATGCTTGGTGACCAGCAGCCTGTTCTGAGATGAAACTGTAGGTGAGTCTGCATGCCAAGCAGAGTGACTAAGTCACTGTGAGCAGAGTGACTAAGTCTTTTCACTTTCCTTTAGAATCAAGCTTTTAAATTCTGGCTGTCCTCTCCCATTAAAATCCGTGAGAGATTCTTTTAAACCAGACATAAACATACAATCTTTGCAGCTTCATAAATTGAGAGGAGTCCAGACATGAAGCTGATTCTATGGTAAGGCAATTCTGTGATTATGTGCAGTCACCGTGGTTCCTTAGATCAAGAAGAGAGGATACCTTTATATTAAATGTAGCAGTTGCCAGGTAATATGATCCTCTTTGGAGATATGGCAGAATTACTGGATTTATTCTCTATCTGCCCCAAAGCAGAGTGGCTAGGACCTCCCATGACAAAACGTACATGCCAAAGAGTCTTTACTATTCTGGTTAATAGAAGGGTTTCATGGCTGACTGGAAACAAAGAATCCTGGGAGGAACAAGGGTATAATTCTAGGAAGTTAGGTCATATGAACTTGCTTTATCAATATATCACTTTGAGACCTCAGATTCTTTGCAGCCCTTATGAAACTGTGATATACAGTTAGGAAAAGGGACAAAGTTCTGTCTGTAATGAGGATTTGCAGGATATCATCAGCACCACAGATTCCTATTTAAAATACCCATTTGTAACAGCTTTTCAGGCATCATGCAAATATCTTTAGTATTTCTCTGTACTTCTTTGTCATCCATCATGTACATAGTTGTGACACATAGCCATGGTATGAAATACTGAGCACAAGGATATTCTTATATCCCAAGCCTTTGGATCCCTTTGTCTCTAGGAGTGAAAGGCTCATCTATCACTATTGGATCCTGTCCTGTGTACTTCCACCTCAGTCTTGCTAGATTTCCATGAGAGAATTCAAATCTGCCTAGATCTCCTGTGTCAGAGTTCATGAGTAAGCAACATAAAATGAAAACCATAATTACCATAGAGCCAAGGAGAACCAAGAAAACCTACAAGCCAAAATTGCATTGAAGAGGACTTGCCAGTTATATAATGCTCACCTGAAATCCAGGACTTTGGAATCTAAAACAACATATGCTACACAGGAATACCTAAACTTCACAAACCAAGGAGGAGGGACCTCGCAAAGACTGAGAACTTGCAACAAAGGACTTGTGGGCTTTTGTCTGCCTCTAGCCTAACCCATGCTCATGGACCTGCTGAACAAGTACAAAGAAGAAAAGTTCTGGCCAATCAACCATCCTACATTTCTTCAAACTAATCAACCATAATTCAGGAATAGAACAACTCTTCAGAGTCTTTTAGAAATACCCAGATCTTGAGAAGAGACTAGATTTGGGGGCCTTTTGTCAACTGCTTGCTGCTGTCTGCTGTACCTGCTGTGCTTGTTTTTTTTTTCCTCCCCACTTATAGTTCTCTAACTGGCAGCAGAATGAACCTAGTCAAGAGTCCTAGACTTTAATTAAAGAAATATATATTTTTTAAAAATTTGCACCTCAGTTAACCATTCATCCTGAGATTTTTTGGGACATAAGAGAAATGAAATAACCTTTCTGACTAAAAGGAAGATGACATGGATTGAGCAACTTGTACCAGGTCATAGACAAAAGATACCAGAAAAGAAAAATTTAAGATAATAATCTCAGCACTGGCATTTGGTCTTATGAGTTTACAGGATAGGAGGAAGGCTGGATGCTCCTATCAGTTCTCAGCCATTTAATTCTCCCTTCTGTCCTCCATCCTCCCCCTTCTCCCCTCCCTTTTTTCTTTTCTTTTTATTCTATTTATGTTAATGAGATCAGAATATTTCTCTCCTTCTTTGTTTATGCAGAACCTTCTTGAAAATAGGACTACAGAGAAAGCATCTCTATGTGGGGGTCAAAGCACTGTGATTTCCCAAATCCCCTTGCCTGCAGCACACACCTGCAGATCTATTCTCCACAGTACACTATCTACAGCAAACTGCAGTTTCTGACTTTATACTCTTAGGAGAAAGCTTACCACCCAAAACTGATGATAGCTGTGAGGCAGGAGCCGTGAAAGAAATGTCAAGGCTAGCCCATCTCCCCAGGCTTGGTCAGAACCATCAGGAAACAGGAGCCCAGAACACAGAGAGATTTGTTAATGTAGAAGAGAAAGAAATATTAAAAGGGGAAGAGAAAGGAGCCAGGGAGCTTTTGTCAACTGTTCCCTCAATCACCCTTCCTTTCCTTCTGCAGGCCTTCCTCCCATATTGCACTGTGGATGATCACATTCTTCAGATGGCTGAAAATTTTCAGAATTTCCCTTGCTGATGATCCCTGTTCATCCCAAGGTTGTAATCTTAATTGGCTTTATACAGTATAAAATAATGTTGTGTTTCTGGATTGTTCTAGTAGTTAGTGTTCATATCCATACACATGTGCGCACTTGCAGACAGACGCATGCACATGACTGTGCTCCCAAAACACACACTTATTTTGTCGGGAATTGATGATGAAGATCAATAAAATATGAGTGAGTTGTTTTAGCAGATTCCATATTACTCCTCTTCAGATAAGGAAAGTCTGTCATAGAAGACAGCTAAGTGGATCAATAATCACACAACTACTCCTAAGTGAAAGGGCTTGTATTCAGCCTTTTGATCCTATATTCCATTTCTTCTAATACATCAGTCTGCCTTTGATATTATCTTACCTGATTATCAAGGATCTCGTTCAAATCTTTATTTCCCTATGATGTCTTTCTGAATACATCACTTTACACAATTCTATTCTTTGAAGTATGTGATAATAGTAATGATAATTTTTCACATGATATGTATTGAGAGTATTTTTCAGTATACAACATGGTGATGTATAATTAATTATAAAATTTTGTATTAAAATATTTATTACTAACCATGGAACTTTATTTTTTGTTCATTCAAATAATTATGTTTCTGAAAATGTGTTGTAAACTTTGGAAGGCAGAAAATATCTTCCCCATGCCCTTTTTGTCCCTGTGGCTTCTAAGTGATATGTATCCACACTGATGCTAGTTAGATACATAGTACCTGAGCAATTAAATCCATCTATGAGTCATATCAAGTTAGGTATAAGTCATTAGCTGTATCACTGCTGTCTGGTGTTGTTTTTGTTACTACTAAGTCTCAATACAGAACATTCCTGTTTCTCAAATGCTTAGAAAATGTTAAATTTTCCAACCTCCAGAATTCTCAATCTTCATTTTTGCCAGCTTTTTGGGAGGCTAAGGAAACCTAATGTGGGGAATAATTTTCAGATCTATTTGTTCAGAGCTGTTAATGTTGCATGTTGAGCCAAAACATAAACAACATTCCAGCAGCCATATTGTAATAGACTATAAAATTGAGAATTACATTAACAATATAATCTAATACGTGTTTCTGAGAAAGGAAGAATGGGCATGATCATGTTCTGAAGCATTCACTTGAAATTCCACCCACATGGACAGTAATGGAAATGGCGATGAAGAGGGAAAGAATCCATTCTAAAGGAGCACCTGGGCTCCTATTTCAGCCTCCCTCACCCTCTCAGTACCCTGCCTGTGTTTGGGCAGCACTGAAATCTGAAAGAGTTCATCTCTGGTTATCATCTCTTAGCCTTCACAACAAAAACCAAGGTCACACATCAAATATGAGTGCGAAAGGCCTCCTGGAATGACTTTCATTCTGCTAAGGTTCTGTCTCTATCATTTTGTAATAATAGATGGGATTTAAGGAAGTTCCTCAATCTTATGTGAGAATTAAAAGATAGAATCCATTTCCAATATTTTTTTAGAAAAACAAAAATGAACTACCTGGTCTACTTCATTGTTTCTTTAATCTTAAATCTGTGATCCTGTGATATCAAGATCCATCCTCCAGACACTTCTCTCATAACTGTATCCATATCTTCATAGGTATTGCAGAGTGGGTAAAGGCTCAAATTGGCTCTGAATATTCATATTACCATGTGATGGTTAAAAAGTCAAAGAAAAGCGTTAGGTTGCTTCAAGAGCCAATACTGCATGACTGGATCTCAGGACTGACATTGTGGGAGCCAGTGGTCTCTGAACAGTTGATTTATAGTGGGAAAATATCAGTTTTCACATTTATAGATCTTTACCCTTCATTCTCCTATGTCTTTTCCAGGTCCATATTAATTTTCTCTGAAAGGCAGTGAAGACACACTATGGGGAAGCCTGTATCCACGCTGAAAAGACAATTTGACATTATATTCCAAATTAGAGATGGATCTTAGTGCAGAATGTTATATGTGAAAATACAAAGGCTCATAATTATGCATTCTGGATCTAGAGTAGACATTCCTAACCTCCTTAGACAGGACTATCCAATAGCAAAGAACAGTAGTTATATAAGGAAAGTAGATATATTTATACAACCTATTGTTTTGTTCTTAGACACTTAGAAAACATAAAACAGACTGAAAAACTTTGCAAAAGAGTAGATTCCTGTCAAAGAGAGGGAACTACAAAAGACCCACTGACAGCATAGAACCACGGTCAAACTCTGGAAAGACTTAGTACCTGTATATATTAGTATGTGCTCTGATGCTATTGTAAAACATGGACCAAAGCACCTGGTGGAGGAAAGGCCTTATTTGCCACATATTTTACAATGCAGCAGAGAGGAAAGACAGGCTAGGAACTCAAGGCACAAACCTGGAGATAGGAACTTAAGTGGAAACTATGAAGGAATACCATTGCTTTGTTCAAGTTTGACTACCTTTCTTATACTGCACCCAAGCCCATTTGCTTAAGGATGGCACTACCCACAGTGGACTGTGTGCTTCAATAACAATTATCCTTGAAGAATATACCATGACCCCAGGCTAATCTGATAGATGCAAGTCCTCAGTAGTGGTTTCCTCCTCTCAAGTGTGTCACTGACAGCTGAAGCTAACTGTAACACTCTCACAATCAGAATTGCATGAAATGGCACAATGGTATAAAAGTTCCTAAGTTATGTGGGACCTGGGCTTGAGCACACCCAAATCCTTCAATAAAACAATAGAAAATTGAAATGAACAGGGCTTTTATGAGGTACTTTACCAGATATAATTTCTTGAGTTGAACACAACAAGCAGACAGAGAAGCGGGGTAGAGATAAGATGAAAAGACCTTAAGGTGTCAGTATCTTAGCATTCTCTAATGGAATTCAGAATTCTGAGAAGTGAAGGAAACAAGTCTTACAGAGATCATCCATGACCAGTATATCATCAATATTGACCCTGTGAGACAGTACAAAAGCACCTTCAAGTATCTCATTTACAATCGCCAGCACACTGAGGTATAATATTATAGAATAATGTAGAGATTTCAATTAATTACTTTGTATTCAGATCCCCTCAATGAATTTTGTAAGCCTCCAATATTTACATGGACCAGGCTCAGAGTGATGAAATTCTATATTACAGATAGAAAGTTCTTAAATCTTTCAAACTCTATGTCCATCTAAGTATGATCTATGTGTGAATACCATCCCAACTTAATTACCAGAGAGGTTGGAATAGGAAGAGCCTCAAACATCTTCTAAAGCTCACCAAACTGTAATTACAAATAAATGTGTTCAGCCCAAGACTGAAGAATTTATTTATGATGCACTTTAATCAAGAACAGAATTATGGCATTTAAAACTGTGGGTATCAAAACATTACTAAGTGATTGAAAAGTACTAGTGTGGTAAAATCTCTGAAGGTTGACTTTTAAGCCTTCTTACTTCTTCGCACATCTATGACCCTAAATACATTAACAAAAGGCCCATAGAGGTTCTCATATAAAACATTGATTAATATTTCGACCTCTTCCATATGTTTATATGAAGATAAGACATCTCCTGTGTAGAGTTACAGAATGCCGTCAATTCAAAGTTATAAGGGTCACTGTTACAAATCAGTGCAGTGAGCCCTATGTTTTAATAGCAGCACTCAGTGGGCTCAAAAATTGGTGGTCACAGTGAATTTAAGGCTGAGCAAGTATAAATATATGGAACTGTTAGGTTCTTCTAAGTTTATTATAGTTTTCTACAAACAAACAAACAAAAAAGACAAAACAAAAACCCCTACAGAACCTGAAAGTGAAAAGTTGACAGGATGATCTTCTGTAATTTGTACACGAAATATTTTTTTATCAACTGTGCTAAGCTAATGCCCTTTTAATGATCATATATTACTTTTACAAATTTATCGTAATTCTTATTAAATAAATGACAGTATCTGTAAAATTCACCTTAAAATCAATTAAGATAGTAACAACCACTATTTGTTAGAGAAAATGATTTGTGCCTCAATCATGAATTGATCCCTTATGAGTTGTCTTCAGTAAATTGGTTTAAAAAAAACTGTTCAAAAAAATTCAAGTTCTAGATTATTGAAATGGAAATAAAATAGAGAAACTAGGAGAAAATTATTTGTTTTCCTCTTTTTAAACATTTATTTATTATTATTGTGTGTCACAGAAGGCAGGATATAAAACTTAACTTTCAGGAGTTGTTTTTCTATTCCTAGTGTAGATTACAGAAATTGAACTCAGGTCATTAAGATTCTATACTAATTTGTCTTAGCAGCCCTCCCCAAAATTAAGTAAACCTTTCTTTACAAGAAATATTAAATGTTGTAAAATTTTTAAAGAAATATATATCAATAGCTACCATGAGATTATACAGTCTCTACATTTGGCTACTATTAAATTTGTCAATCTAGTGGTGTGAGGTTATCTTACTTGGCTCTTGTCCTATGAAGACAGCATATAGCCATACATAGTAGCTTGGAGACTATGGAACATTCTACTGTCAGTTATGTGTTCAATCAACTAGGCATTAATGCTACTGATGAGAATCAGGAGGAGAGAAAGTTGAGGTAAAATGGATTCTGCACTTGAATGTGTGAATAAAGAGTTACTAAATTCAATATCAAACCATCATGATGGTCCATGAAAGCCCCATAGGCTTAAGAAAATGTCTCCAGGTTGAACATAGGTAATACTTGCAGATCATATCTACATATCTACTAAATGTATAAACAGAATTCCAAACCTCTAGTGAATGTGAATGTTACATGCTAGACTTCCTCTCTCTCTCAAAATTCCCCTGGAATGTGCATTGACTGGTGTATAATGAGGAAGCTTCTCATATGGTATCGTTTTATAAATGTGATGATAATAACACCAACAGGGTATCTTAGCTAGAGTTTCCATTGTGGTGATAAAACACAATGCACAATAGTCAAAAGCAACTCAGGAAGGAAATTATTTATTTCAGTTAAAGACTCTGAGGTCACACAGCATCACTTAGGAGATGTCAGGGCAGAAATCTGGAAGCAGAAACCTAAGAAGCCATTTAGGACTGCTGCTTTCTGACTTTCTCCATGGGGCTTGCTCAGCCTACTTGCTTCACAGTCGGTTCACCATGTCAGGACTGGCTATATCCACAGTGATTTGCAACCACCCATATCAATCACTAATCAAAAAAATGCCAGACAGACATGTTTATAGGTCAATCTTATGGAGGTGTTTTCTCAATTGAAACTCCTTCTTAACAAATGACGCTATCTTTTATCAAGTTGCAAAAACCATACCAACCAATACACAGGTGTTCTCTGTGGGTCCTGTCTCTAGTGTGAAAAGGCGTGTAAAGATACTCTCTGAGTTAGCTTTAATTGTCAACTTGATATGCTTAAAGTCAAGTGAGAAGGGTGTTTTAATTTGAGGGAATAAATGAGATAGGCCTGTGAACATATCCCTAGATTGTTACTCAGTTTAGGAGCATGTAGGTCACTAGGAATGACACCATTCTATGTGTAGGTAGCTATGGCTCTATCAGAAATCTAGGGAAGCATGATTCTGAGAGCAAGGTAGCAATTAGAGTTCCTCCATGGTTTCTGCTTCAAGTCCTGCTCAAGTTAATGCCTCAACTTCCCTCTATAATGGAATATAAACTGTAAGCTGAAAAAACCCTTTCTTACCCTAAGTTGCTTTAGTCAGAGTTTTTATTACAGTTACAGAGATGCAGAAATGGGAATGGAGTAACCTTGGGGAAGACAGACATGTGACCTTAAAGATCTTTAAAGGTCATTTTGATAAATTCAGTGAGTTGGATGATAATGCCTTATTTTGAACACACACAGGAGTCAAAATGAATAGATTGAAAAGCAGCACTTCTCCCCCCAGCTGTGCAGGGATCAGCAAGACCATTATCAAGACACTTACTCTCTGTGAAATGGTTTCTGTTGAAATTATTTTTTTAAGGGCATCATTTCTCTTGGCAAAACTTCATTACTAATTTGCCAATTGAATATCCGATAAGATATTGAAAGGCGTTAGTGAATGCTGAGTGAGTATTTTGATTTAAATAACATGTGCATCCCCGTTGTTCAATAATAATAGGATGGATAACATCTACTTTAGATTTTCAAATGTAATTTATGGTGATAAGACTGTTAGACAGGAGATGGATGAGATAATGGGTGAAACACATACTGCTGGAACTCAGGTAATGATTGTGACATATTTTGCATAAGGTTATGATAATCTGAAAACAAAGTAATACTTCCTTAAAAACAAACTGCCAAGGAGACTGATTAATGAAACTCTGATATTTAAGAGGTGGTCTAAGTCTTGTGATGCAAGGCTTGTGGTCCAGTTTGGAAAGTTTCCTTCCAAGCAAGTGCAGTGTGGTATGCTTGAAGTTTACTTTACTTGGGCACATCTTTGAACACATAATTCTTGAGTTCTCTACAACCCTGGGGCATACTGTGGTACTGCCTGTTATCAGAGGACATTGTAAAGTGTTCCAGTTGATAGCCAAGAAAGTCAGTGCTTGCAATAAGGTCAAAGAGAAGAGATATTATCCCAAATAGACATTGTTACGAATAGTGTTAAAGTGGCCAAGAGCTAAAGTTTCAAAGATGTGCCCAAGTAAAGTAGACTTCAAAATTGTGTGTTCTAATTGAAGGCTGGTCAACAACACCAAGCAGCTGACATGAGCAGAAATCAGAGTAGGATTTGAGAGGTTTACCATATTAGTTGAACTGTTAAAGTATTAACTCAAAGCCAGGTCTCAGAAACCAGGAAGAACATTAAACAATTGATTGAAAAGCAAATGGTATCTGTTTATACTTCCTCTCCCTTATGTATGCAAGAATGGAGGTGTTGAGTGGGAAAAGAAATTCAAGTGCCAAATCCTGCCATTTCCAAGGAGGCTTGAGTCTGTGTGTGACAGCCTGCCTAGCATGGGCAGACTTAATAGCTTTCCCTACATAGAGACATAAAGAAGGGTCTTGCTGTCCTCAGACAAGCAGAGTCAAATGTGTCACTAGGTTCCACTGGGCTCTCCTAAGGCTGGGGTTTCAGGCTTAAAATTCACTGTACTTTTCTGGTTTCCTCAGGTGAAGGGTTTATGCCTATTGTTCAAGCATCCTTTGAACATTGTCCTTTGGAGTTAGAAGAGGGTCTAGATGCATTTATTTCACACAGGATTCTTCCCCAGAGAACTACTGTCACCAAAATGGTTAACATGTGTTAAGAGTAATGAGCAGGATGAGATAATTATTACTGATGTGGAAAGTATATGAGGAGTGGGTTAGGAATCTAAGTTCATTGATAACCTTGTATCTATGAGAATATTTTTTTCAATTCTAAATCCATAACTCAAAGAACATGTTGAGACAGAACCCTCTCTATTAATATCTGCCCACTGCAACCTTCCTATATAATACCTTTGGCTTTAGATTATGCCTAGTTCACTAAACAACTAAACAAAGCTAGGTGTGGTGGTGCATACCTAATTCCCTGGGACTCTGGAGCTAGTTAGGGAGATCCAAAATTCTTGATTTACCTTAGGGAGTAGGTTGTAAAGTCAAGGACAGTCTGAAGTACTAGCAAGACCTTTCCTCATAAAATGAAACTGAAACAAACAAGGGAACAAAACTAGATAGAAGACCAATGTGAATTTTAAGAAATCTCTTTGGTGCTTCACACATATTTCATAGACCTCCACAAGCCCTTTAATCTTCAGAATAAGAATGAATTCATGGGCATCTGCTCCCACTAGTATCCCTCCCGAGAGCTCCTCTTCTAGACAGTGAGAGCAGCTGTGCCTTCCTTCCTCCCTCCGTCATGCCTAAAACCCTAAGAGACTCTACAGAATGAAAAAGCAAGACATCAAGGCTGAAGTCTTATTCAACTCTATGACTGTGATAACATAAAGAAATCCGTTTTCTGTTAGTAAGACCTCATTTCCTAAAAGATAAGCCTCCTATATATTGAAATGTCCTCCAGCCCCAGGTCACAAGAACCATAAACTTGCCAGTGATAGCCTCGCTCTCCTGAGTGGAGGCTCTTAGAAAAATCTGTGACTGTCTCCATGCTTGCTTTTGCCTTCTACAAATTAATCTTGTAATACCCATTTCGAAAAAGGGATAGGAAGCTTTTGACATGTGTAACAAGGACTTGGAGATCCTCAGATGAAAGGAATCTCATATGTTTGAAAGCATTATCCTTTCTGCATGTGTATTTTCTCCTATGGTCTAACTGAGGGGAGGGATTAAGGGGATTAATTGCGCATATGATCTGTCTAATCGGTTACGGAGAGCACAGAATGCTCATGACCTTCAAGAGCACCAAATAAAACAGCCTGTGCCAAGTTTCCCTAGCTTAGTGAATTGTATCAGTGAAAGCTGAGTTCGGCAAGTGAAAGCTCAGCTGAGTCCTGAGACATTAAACTGAGAAAGAACAGAGCAAAGCAATGGCCACAGCAATCCACAGAGACAAAATATGACAAAAGAAAATATATTTATATACCACATCTTCCATGCTACTGGGCTTTAAAGAAGAATATGTATTTATATATTAGTTCTGACTTCTTTTGCCTTCCCTTAACTTGATCCATCCCCTGAAACATTTAGCTGTAAACAAGATTCAACCATTTGTTACCCTAGACAGTTGAGGAGGACTTATGAGATACTTACAAAGTAGTTCTCTTGCAGAAAAATCCAGGATTATTGTTGCAAAAGCCAATAAAGTTAGGAATTTTAATGACATATGCTTCAAATGGCAGGATGAGCCATGCCTTCAGCTTCTGTCCTGTGTAATCAAGTCCATCAACCAATTTAAAAAATAGTAATGTGTCTTCCTGGCTTGGTGAATGTTGAAAGTGGCAGTGCTTTCTGATTTTGTCTATAGCAATAATTCTTTTATGTTGCAAATTTCTTAATGTATCCATTTATATATGTACTAAGTTATATATATAATGTCAGTGTGGATTGAATGTCAAGCAAAGTTGGAGTCAGAAGTTAAGCCACATGTCTTGCCTTGTATGTGGCTCAGCAGACATATACATTACATTTACTTTTTAAAATTTGTATGTGTACATATGTGTGTGTGGTGTTTGATTGTATCTGTGAGTACACAATACACAGAAGTAACTGTACCCTTGTATAATTTGGATGAAAACATTCAGAAGTCACCATCCATTTTGTTTTGAAGGAAAGCCTGCTTGATTCTTATTATTACAAGATGACCTCCAGGATAGGTGGCCTATGAGCTTGCAAGAAGTTCTTTTGACTCTACCTCCTCTCTTCCATTAGGTGGGATTAGACTATAGATGACCCTAAAACATCTGGCTATTATATAATTTCTAGACTTCAGATCATAGTTCATGAGCATTTTGTCGAAAATAGTTTAGCTAGACCATCTACCTAACCTTCTGTTTTATGTACTACTTAAATGCTTTGAGTGAGTGTAAAATACTGAAAGTATGTCATATGTATTGCTCACATCCCTGTACTCATCTTATTATTGAACAGTAATTGAAATGACATGCTCCTTCACAATGTATTTCCTTGAAAAATAATGTTATATTGGACAAAAAGAACCTTGAAAAGTGATACATCTTGATGCATCATGCTTTGATATTTTTTAATAAGAAACAGGAAACCATGGAAGGCTGTGGTATAGGCTGATAGGAATAGAACAGTTTGCTTAACATGACAAGTGATGGTCATGTTATTAAAGTATTCAGAGTAGAGAGAGGTCTCAAATATCTTTGGCCAACACCATATATTCTTGATGCTTTTATCACACAAACTATTATGGGTTGTACCTATTTACTTTAGTAACATTTTAATTCTATGAATGTTTTTAAATTGTATAAAATATGTATATAGGTGTTACTATTTTACAGCAAGTGACTCAATTATTTACCTAAAGAAAAATGATGGTCACATACACTTGCATCCCAGATAATCCACATCACTCATGTAATTTGGTATTACAGAAAAGCAAAGCACTATTGTGCTTTCAAATGGGAGTTGGATATAGAATAATACAGTGAAGAAGCAGAGACATCAGCTGTTGTTCACATGATGGATCAATACTGTGCAGTTGATGCCATCTGAAGTTCCTCTCCATAGTGTAACTAAACAAAAATACCCAAATCATATATTGTTGAGATTGTCAGATAAAATTTGAACACATGTACAAATAATGACCACAGTACATATTCTCTGTGACATGAGACAACTCAAAGCACTATAGAGACACAAAGTGAGTTCTGCATTGTATATGCTACTTCCAAGATGTAGGAGTGCAAGAAACCTCAGCTTATAAAGAACTCCAGACCATTTCCTCAAGGAATTAGATGTGGAAAAGTGGTATGCTCTATACACCTAGATGAATTTGCTCTGAAAACTTCCATATGGCTTCTTACTTATAAAGTTACTAAAACAGATGGAATTTTCTGAAGACAGGTTAACTTGACAGGATAAATCACCTGGATCCCTTGGAAAATTCTGTCTCTTCCTGTGTGAAGGAGTTAGCAGCTTACTCTTTCTGAAACTGAAAAGCCAGGAGAAAGACTATCTGACATCAGAATTTACACAGACACACCACATAGACATGGGTAGAGATCTAAAAAGGAATGAAAATGGAAGCATATTAATAAGCACTTATCTCTAAATAAAGATAATAGAAGTTATTATGATTATGATTTAAACAGATTATAAAACAGATAAAAATAACCAAACACATAGAAACACCACTAAAACTCCACACTCTGACATGTATTTACTCTACATGCATATTGTCCTTCAACATCAATAAGGTCTCAAGCACCATCATACAGATGTCATCACTGTGTAGCATTACGATCTCATATTCTATTGTATTAGGGCTTAGGTACGAAGTATAAGTTGAAGACTTTCTCTATAATATCTGTTGATGCTTAGGAATAATAAAAAATCATGGTAAATCCATGCTATTGATTAAGATAAGAAATGTAAAAATAAAGCATAAGATAATAAAACCATAGATACTAATATTTATATAGCCTGCTTGGGAGTCAAAAGGATCTACTGGATGATAAACTCTAGTTTGTCCAGCCAGAGATCTGTCACTGAACATGACCACATTTTCCACCACAGAAGAAAGATGATGATTTTAGTAATCAGAAATACTGAATGTTTACAGACTGGGTACCTCTACAATCTATATATAAGTACATCTTTTGAGACAGGGTTTTGTAGCATAATGGCAGAGCGTGATGCCTCTGCATACCCACATTGTATTTGCAGAGCAGCACACTGCAGTTTGACTCCATTTGACTGTCTGCCTAGGCACTATAGTGCTTTTCTAATTAATATGAGCTGAGTGTTACTGTTACAGCCTCCAATCCCCAAAAGATCTTCTACACTATGCCTGCAACCCCACCATTAATGCTTTATTTATATGCGTTAAGTGCTGCCCTCTACCCAGTGTCTTCATTAGAATGCAAATTGTACTGAAACAAATATCACATTAAATAAATATGAGCATATTTACTGTGTCGTTTCTCTTTTATAAGAAACATCAGGTGAAGGAGGGAGGACCAGGTGCCTAGGACAGGGGTAGACATTGATTTGGGGGTAAAAAGGTTACACAGAAGGTTAACATAACCTTGGTGGCAGAGCAAATGAAATAAACAGAGACAGCACCACCACCCTAAGCTGCGATATCTGATGTGGTTTTGTTGTTTACACCTCTGAGTACCACAGCCCTATTTCATTCCCTTCCGCTACAGATCCATTTCAAAGTCCAATGAATAAATGTCACAGTCTTTGCTTTCCGCTTATGGTACTGACTCCAGTGTCCTCCAAAATATAACAATCAGTTAGCTCCCAGCATTTATAGGAGTGAAGTATGTGTTAATGAATATTAAATAATAAGATAAATTGGCAAGTACTGGGCTGTTTTGATTCATGCAAGCGATAAGGTTTATATATATGCATATATATGTTTATATTTCAGGGCACATGAATCAGAATACATAAAAATGTTTGTAATTTATCTTGATTCTTAATATTTATTAATGTATGATACTAATAAATTTTAGTACACACACTTGTAAATTTTTAATATATATTTGTACTGAGGGTTGAGTAAAGAGAGGAAATATTAGAAATAAAAAAGCAGGGTGATAAATGCACTGTTTCACCCCATTGAAAGTTCGTTTTCTGAATAAAACAACCTTGTAGTGTCAAAGGAGGTTTTAATTCCTCTCCTTTGCATTTTCTTTCATCCTTTTTCCTTCTTCTTTTTCTCTGGTGATATCATTGCAGATGTGCTGATATTTCAAACAACAGGCAAACACTGAAGGGTGACTTATTCCAGACCTTGAAAGGCTGAGAGTTGTTCTTTTTACTTCTGCAATTGGATCCTGAGAAAAGGAACAGAAGGCCAGTCTCACAGGCAGTCAACCCATTATCCTTTTCTGTGTGTTTCCCACCTTGTACTAATTGTCCTTACCGATCCAAAGGTTTAATCTAAGTCTGAAGAAGTTATTTTCACTGTGGGGCAGATGACAATGAGAAGGAGCAAAGGACATTTAAACTGTTTAGGGACAAAACCTAAGAGGGAGTCATAAAGAATGCAGTGAACTGGGTTATGGGCTTATCTGTAGAGGAAGGAGATTTCTTTGAATGGTCAGGAGTAGGGGAACCATTTAGATTCTAAATGATCTCATTTTTAGAGACTATTGTCAGACAAAAAAAATGGTATTTTCTACTCTTGCATCATAAACAAATTTTTCTCATATTTTTGTCACATACTATAAAATTCATTATTACAAGGAATGGGTTAACAATTGATTCATAAACTCTGACATGTTATAGTTACATAGGTTTCTGTATATGGAAGGATACATGAATGGATAACAGAACTGGAATTACTTATTGATAGTAAGTGTAAGATAAATACAAATTAAAGGAGGTGGCCTTCCAATTTGGAAAATTCTATTCTGTAATTAAAATTATAATGACAGGGTCTCAAAACATACAGATGAGAGTTTGTGCCACTTACTGTGAGACTGCGTAAGGGTATCCTGGTTCTTGGCTGGGCATGGGCCTAGAACCCTGAGACTCCAAGGGAGAAACATCAGGAGTTCAGCCACGTCCCCAGAATCCAGGGTCCTAACAAGCAGTCTAATCTCCATGGACCTACATTGTTCAGTCACACAGACCATTACAGCCTCTCCCAAAATGCACAGGTAGAGGGTGTGACTACAGGCCTCAGGCCCTAGAGATTTACATACTAATGAAGGTCAGAGGTAGGAGACAATTAAACATTCTCCCCAGACCCTTCCCACTTCTCCCTTCCTATTTAACTCAGGTCTGCCCTGAGTTTCCGGTGTGTGTGTGGGGGTACATCCAGATCCATCCACCACCAGCCATGAAAATAAACCCTTTTGGAACCAAGAACTTCCTCGTATCATTGGGGCCTGCCATTGTCAAAGCCTCCAGCCTCAGGAATCCCAGACCTTTCTCCTGTATGTGGGACCCACCCGCCTGGAAGCTTCCAGCCTTGGGAACCCCAGACCATTTCCCACAACTTAGTACATTCAAATACTTTGATTTATTAACTGATTCAATATTTATTATGTTTGTACTGTGTACACACAATTTTTCTTAGTTGTAGATCACAGAATAGTGAACATGGTTTCTATTCTCTTGTTACAATTAAGGCTAGTATACCCCATGATAGCTTTCAAACCACCTTTGTACACAATTATTTCTTCTGTTTCATGCTGATTTAGGTAAAGAAAATGTTATTTTATGTGCAAGGACACATAGGATCCTATGTAACTATAACATATCAGATTTTATGAATCAATTGTTAATCCATTCCCTGTAATAACGAATTATATTGTATGTGACAAAAATATGAGATGAATTTGTTTATGATGCAAGAGTAGAAAATGCTAGTAGAAAGAACCCAGTGGTAATCTAGAAAACTCAGAAACACCCAGAACTGTTCAAAATCTGTCTCCACTACTTTCAGCAGACCTCATCTTTCAAACAGAAATGGCTAAAGCGTTCTATGTTGACTAAGAGAAAGAGAACAGAAAAGAGTAAATTACATGTATTAGACCATTGTTCTTTTAAACTCATTGACTAAATGTCTTTGGATAGTGCTCAGTTTAAATGATAAAATATTCAATGACAGTAGATAGGCTTTTGTTAAATATCCATAGTACTAAATCCTGACACGTGCTTCCAACTTAAGCTTTGATATCTTTATACAAGAAGAAGTCATTTTATGCAAGGATGACATTTTATGCAAACCATGCTTTCAGCTGATAGTATCTTTTTAAAAATCGAAAGTTGAACACTTGTTCTTATAGGTATTGTACAGAATTCCTATGAGTACACACCTACACACTCACCTAAAAAGCAAACCACATGTGTGCCCACTAACACAATGAAGCTCTGAATGTGTAGAATGTAATGAAGGAACTCAATAATGAGGGCTATGCTCACACAACTTTGTTTTCTCTCATCACTGCTTAGAATCCCTTAAAGGGCAACAACAGAGAAAGTATGTAGCTGTCCTCAATTTGAACATATGGCTTGGCATTGCTGAGAATGACCTTGTGTTAGATTTTGCCTGCTGGCCAGCCATTCTTGCTCCACTGTGGTCATCAGGACCTAATGCCTCCTTAACGACAACCTTGCCTCATTTCTGGCATGCTAATGGTCTCACCTCAAGAGACAGCTTTCATATCTTAACTAGAACACAAACTCCCTTAGCTTCAAATATTAATCAGAAGCCTGTAGCTAATAATAGACTGTCCTTCCTGATCCTGCTTTCAGTGCCTGATGATTGCAGCAGGGTGGGAAGTGCTAAGAAATCACCGATTGGAATGGTCCTCACAGGCTCATTTAGCTAACCCCTCCCAAATATGCATATTGGATTCCCATTAACTGACCATTTACTTGTGGTAGGTTTTTAAATATCTGTGTCCTAGCTAGTTGTCCTTTGTTTCCTTTTGCCAAATGAACAACAACAACAAAACCACACACATACACACACACTCACAATTTTGTGGACACAAACTACTACACCACAAAATATTTCTTTTCAGACATTAAAGTCATGAAATGAGTATCTATTGGCCCTGACTCAAAAGTCATATAGAAAAATAACAATCATCTGTGTCATATTGAAAGCTATTTTATCTGTAAGGAAAGGCTATTATCCCTTTCTCTCTCCCTTTCTCTCTCCCCCTCCCTCCTTCCCTCTCTACCTTTCTCTCTCCTTTCCTTCTCCTCTCTCCATTCCCCTCCCTCATTTTCTTTCTCTCTTTCTCTCCTCTCTCAATTTGTACATGAACAAAAATGGTATAAAGAGGACATAGTGTCTAACAAAAGGGGTCTTCATCTCTCAATCTGAAGTTTCATAGATAAGAATATCCATTTAAGAATGATAATAAATGTTAAGGGTTTGATACATATTAAAAGCCATATTAAAAACTTCTTAAATTTTTAACAAGAGAAACAATAATCAACCAGGTTTGTCACGTGTGGTAATGCCAGCGTATGCAGTCTGAGGTATTGACAGCTTCCTTTTCCCAATATCTTGTCTATCTTTTTAAGAAATAGTAGATGGTCAATGAGTCTCAAATTTAATAAAGTGCTAATAGTCTATGATCATCCACAAAGTTTATAATTTACAGCTGCATAAAGATATACAAAGGACAAAACCAACTAACAGTAATTATATCAACATAGGTTTCAGCTTTCTCTGTTTATTTATTAAGGAAAGAATGTAATAAAAGTGACTTCTAGGTCTGTAGTTTTTAATGTGTATTTGGCATGGCTTAAATTGTTATGCTCCACATTTATATTTGGACATCTAGTCACAGATCTAGAATGTGATTATGTGCCAATAGCCTGTTAGAGACATAACAAGTAAGAAGAGCTTCAGGAAGTTCCAGTTGAATATGACTTTGGCCTCTATCAACATGAAAAGTGTAGGCAGTAGACAGCAGTCCACAAAGATGGGTGGAAAGGTGCAAAGAGGAGGACAAAGCTTACCACTGGCAAAGGTTGCTTAAATGTCTTGGGAGGAAGAAAACCAACAATATCTGGATTAATGGGCTTCTACTGAGAAACCTAAATTTACTTTGGTTAAGCCACAAAATCTCTGATATCTAGTTTGAAGTCCCTGAAAAATAAAATATATAGTTTTACAGCTGATAAAATATTTCAGATTTGTGTGGTGGAACTCTTTTCTGTGATGTAGAACATACCTCTGAGAAATTGTGATTTATCCTATAGAGCCTTATAAAACAAGGAATGCAAACGTCCCTTGATGGTAAGTGGGGCTCATGGAGTTCAAAGTTCATGAGGCTAACAAGAGTCCTTATCTCCCTCAAGATATATAAGTACACAAAGATTGTGCAAAAGATTTCTAGTGTACTGATGTTATAGCTGCCCATCCATTCTTCATATTCCTCATGTTCCTGTGAATAAGCCCTGGTGTCTGTTTCTGGAATGAAATTCTGACAAGATGAAACAAGGGAGGAAAGGTTTAATTTGGATTAGAGTTTCAGGATTCAGTGTATCATCCAGGGATGGCATGGCAGCAGTAGCATGCTCAGGTAGTTGGTCACATTGCACCCACAGCCAGGAAGAAGATGAAAGTGGATACTGGTTCTTGGCTTGCTTTTTCCATTTTATGCATCACATAATCCAGAACCCATAGAATGATTTCACCCAAATTCAGAGTGGAACTTCCCACCACAATTCATTACATCTATATAATCTCAAACAGAAATACTCTGAGGCTTATTTAATATTATAGGCCACATATACACTATGACTTGTTTTCTGTGGAATACTAGATACCTGTTGGGCTGACAATCAATGATAGTCATTATCCCAATTAACTCAGTTCACTAAGGTAGACAGACAATTGTAGTGCAGTTTCTTCTTCCTGTCATTGCCTTTTCTATTATGAATAAGTAAAAACAAACTTTTGAAACACTCATAAACAAGTATACATTGGTGCCAGTTGGTATATTATTTGGACTGTTATAATTTTTGTCCACTAACTTCACAGGTATTAAGTCATTTCACTGAAAGATAATATTTATTTTTATTTTTATTTTTATTTTTATTTTGAGTTTTCATCCATCTGTCATGAGTGAGGAAAATATAACAACCTTGCCCCATTTTGAATAAAAATGTGCACATGTGTAATTTACTTCATTAAGGAAAACATTTCCAGGCCTTTAGAAGCTGCTACCACTTACAAACTGAAACTCCTCCAGGTTTTAACCTGCTGCTCAGACATACAATATATTTTGTACGCAGTGTTTACTTATTGGTTTCTGTGAAAAGGTTATTTTATTTCATTTGAACTCTTTTGGATCATGGTATCCTTTACAATATCATACATGTTCACTATGCTGTTTAGTTTTGGTTAACTTAATAAAGACGAGAGTCACTGACAAGAGAGAACCTCAGTGGACAATTACTTCTACCAGATTAGCCTATGTACATTTCTTTTCTTTTTTTTTTTTTTTTTTTTTTTTTTTTTTTTTTTGCATTTTCTTGTATCATGACTGATATGAGAGGGCTCATATTACTATGAGTAACAGTACACCTGAGCAGGCAGTTCTGGTGCTATAAGAAAGAAGGCTGATTAAGTCATGAGGACAAGCCAGTAAGCATCACTCTTCCATGGCTCCTGCTTCAATTTCTGCCTCTAGGTTACTGCCTTGAGCTCCTATTCCAAATTCTTTCAACGTTAGACTATACTATGAAAATGTAAATTGAAGTGAAACCTTTCCTCCTGAGTAAACTTTTGTCAGTGTTCTACCACAGAAACCAGAAGTCTTGCATTCCAGGTGGGCAGTGCAAGTTGAAGACACACTCCACCCAGCATCACCCAGCCTTGACTCGGAGAACAAGCTTGAGAAAATCTCCACCCTTGTGCCACAGGTTCTGGACAGGCAAACTATGCTTGAGAAGATCTCTGCTATGTGGAACACATCTCAGGCAGGGAATAATATTCCCTAGACGACCCCAGAAACCATGAGGCCCCAAGAGCCACTAAGATAAGAATGTAAGTGGCTAAGAAAGGGAAGAGAAAGAGAAGAAGAAGGGTCTGTCCAGGATGAAGAAAGGCAGAACTGGAGATTCAAGGACAGTGATGATGCTGTGAGTAGCCGGTGATACCACTCAAGGACTTGGTGATATGCCACTGAGAGCCATGTCTGAGTCTGTGGCCCTGCAGCAGTGGAGGTCTGTTACCACCAAAGGCCATGTGGATGCTCCTAATCAGGGCTGCTGGCTGGGGCATTGTTGACGTCTAAGTCCTATGGATAGCTGGCCCCAACCCTCATCAATTGCAGGAGACTAGAGAGCTGGCCTTGCCCTTCATTGGCTGAAACACTCAGAAAAATCAGCCCCATATCTGCCTGGGCAGAACATTAGTAGAGCAGGTCCTAGTGGTGTGCTCTCCGTTGAGCAAGCCCTGAAGACGTAAGCATGAGCATGGGAGATCTGGCCCCACCAATTTTTGACATTCATTGTCATACGTAAGGGAGAGATGTGCCCCCACCATTGTTTTTCAAAACCTGCAGAAGGTGGGAGAGATGGAAACCTGACCCTCGCCGTGCTTCTAGCCCTGGATACATTTACTACTCAGCAGAGCTGACTCTGCACCTTGCCTGGCAAACAGTAGACTTGGCCCCATTGCGGGAAGGAGCAAGTGCGCTAGCCAAAGCATGAGAATAAGAATGGACTCCTATGTACTCCTTGTATGGGCACATTGGGTAAGCTAGCTGGGGAAGTGCTGGAAAGCTGACCCATTGTTGTGGCTGTGGGCAAGCTGGCAGGCTGACCAACTCAGTTACTACCTAGGTCCAGATCTAGGGCTTTGAGTTGGCCAACCCCAACATCCATCCCATCTATAAACTACTGGAGAATGTAAAAAGGCAAGGTCTGCAGATTCAAAGCCATAGAATCTCCATGGCACAGGGCAAAATAGAATATCCGAAAAGAGTTGCAGGGAGTATCCAGTATTGATAGTGAAGCAGAAGCCAGAGGCCTCATATCAGATCAATAACATACTGCAATGAACATCTCCAGTTAAAGATAAATGGGCAAAAGGTTATACTGTATGACAATCTGTGACACACTACAGTTTCCACAAGATTATTTTGGGTGATGGGGGGACAAAAGAACAGATATGAAGAGACAAGGAGATGGGTATGATTGTGGTGCATGATGTGAGAGTTACAAAGAATCACGTTAAAAGATAAAAAAAGAAGAAATACAAAATATCCCCCTTTCAATACCACTGTTTTAGATTTAATTTAGATGGCAGCTATGACCCCTTTAATTCTAAAATAGAGATGTGTATGAGTTAATTCCATCTTTTGCTGCTCCTGAAAACATAACCTATCTTTCCCTTGGTGTAGTTTGTGGTAGAAAATGTGTCTATTCAGATCTTAGTTCATACTTCATAAGGTCAGCTGTTTCATTGCAGGTATTCTAATGGTTAAAATCTATACTTTCTTGATATTATACATAGATAGAACTTATTTTCTCACTTTATGTGAAAAAAATGCCCAAACTCCTGCATAATTTTGCTGGACTGTTCTCTGAACATTTCATGTATGTATATATTTTTCATATGTGTATGTAATTATACCTGTAGACAGTTTTATGTGTTACAAACTGCTTCTCCAAGTTAGAAACATGTTTGTATCCCCTTTTATGGAGTTAATGCTGCTTTTAAATAAAAATTATCCCTGCTACTGTATATTTTAAAATGTTCCCTATTCAGGTCATTGTGGAAAACATTTTTGCCCTCAATGTTCACACAGACTCTACAACATGTGCTAAAAATGTTACAGTTTTGCTGTTTGCATTTAGTTCCCCCATTCTCCCTGTATCTATGTTTTTGTTCAATTACTATTTCTTTCCAATAAACTCTGATAGCTTTCGCATATGAAACACATCACATTTAAGAGCTCAGATATGCTAAATTCACATAGTAGATTCTTTGTTCTGCCCCAGAATGAAAATGGTTTTATACATCACAAGCATGCATTACTCATTCCCTTAGAAGATCTGAATTGGCGGGCGGTGGTGGCGCATGCCTTTAATCCCAGCACTTGGGAGGCAGAGGCAGGTGGATTTCTGAGTTCGAGGCCAGCCTGGTCTACAGAGTGAGTTCCAGGACAGCCCGGGCTACACAGAGAAACCCTGTCTCAAAAAACCAAAAAAAAAAAAAAAGAGATCTGAATTGCCAGTGTTTGTATAGATTACTACATCAAATAAGACAGGTATTTGGCTAATTATGTTATACTTTTATGTATGGAACATTAATCACTAATTAATTTGTACAGTAAGGAAGAAAATTGAAGTTTTTGTACACTGGGGGAGAATTAAGTGGGGTAATGAATATCTCAGTATATATCTTTCTAGCAAGCAATGTCCTTTACATGTACTTCTGAGAATTCTTATGCATGTTACACAAGCACATTTGTATGCAACCTATCCTTCACACACATGCATACAACCTCACCCTCATACATAGTCACACAGACATATACACATGTATATACATAATACACACCTATCATAAACATACATGTACACACACAAAAGAAAGAAAATATCATATTTTGATGATACATATTTCCACAAAATGATGCTGACACTTCTTCCTTAATTCTTACCCCTATTCAGTGATTATCTCACACATTGACTCTAATGTTGCAGGTCATCTGTGTAACTAGTTTAAATGCTTTAATAAATGACTTCCTATTGACACTAGTAAATCATTATGCCACATAAGTGAGCTTCAAACTCATTTTCAGAGGACTTAGTCCCTCCCACATCAAATACTTATTTAGTGCTTAAAAAAATATAACTACTATATAACTACATATGAGAGAGACCAGTAGTATAATAATTGAAAAAGTCCCATCTGCTATAAATGTCATATCTATAAGGTTCTCCAGAACCATTGTTTTGTTATTTTTATCAACAAAACTTTTTTAACGTAATTTATAGTGACTTGTGATAGTTTGCCATGGGTGTTTCATATTATCTTTATAATGGATGTAAAATATTCCACTCGATGATGGAAAATAGAAAAACTTCACCCACTCTCCCTGCTTTTCTCTTTGTTTCTTCAAATTCCTGAGTATCTAAATGCTTATCATTATTATTATTACTTGTTTCATCTACTGTGTGCTTATCAAACTGAGCCTTTCTGTCACAGCTGGAGCAATCAAGACTTCTTTGTGTGCTTATCATAAATAAATACTCAATTGTAAGAATGTCCTCAGGGAAAGTTCATTAAAAAGAAACGAAACCGCTGGGAAATAAATGGTTATTGTGGTTGCACTCGTTTTGATATCATATGCAAAAATGTAATTTTATTCTGTAATGTCTGAAATGCAAAGAAAAATTTGAGATGGGGAAATGGAAAAGACGCTACATTTGTTATGTTAGTTCAATTATCATTTTAGTTCTGAGGGTGCGAGAATTTAGATTCAAAACATCATTTTGGAATAAAATGTGAATATAGCAGAGGAACGAGTGAATAGGAATATTAACTGATAAATGGATAGAATTGGGCACACTGCTAGCATTTCCCAATAGATACTTTTCAGACTTAATGCATGTGCATTTGGATTTTTCTCTTTGTTTTGTTTAAAACCTCTATTGGCAGTGTTATTCTGCAGCTTCCCAGGTTATTTTGCCTTCTCCTTGCTTTGGCTCAATGACAAGTAACAATTAACCAGTCAGGGAGCATTGTAATAGAGATGTGAATGGCTGGAGGTAAGTGCCTGATATCAGAACACAATTCTCTAGGTAAAGCAGTTTCTTTTGGGGAACTGGGATAGAAGAATGAAATTAGCTCTGTTCCTCTCCAGTTTTAATTCTTTTCACTTGTCCTCATTCCTCAAGTCATTTTCTCTTTTATGTCTCTAATGTGGATTTACACAGTAGTTTTGTTTTTCTCAAACAAACAGGAGGGTAAAGAAAGAGGCAAGTAAACAAAGAAAACACACAGGACAAATAGATGGTGTGAGCCAAGGTACAAGAATCTAGAGTATAAGGTAGGTAAGGCAAATGGCAGAGAATAGAAGGCAGATCCTTGAACTGAAAACCCATAGGGACCAGTGAAGGGCAGCATGGCCAGAAGCCTTAAAGTGACTAGTACTGTCATTTCTGAAGTTTCTTCTTCACATAATTAATTCTTTAGCTCTAACCTGTATCTATTGTCATCAAATGGCCAATTTATGATAATTTTGGCAAGTACATAATACTGAAAGAATGGCATTTTTTCAAACACACAAGGTATACATGCACACAAACACACACACACACACACACACACACAGAGAGAGAGAGAGAGAGAGAGAGAGAGAGAGAGAGAGAGAGAGAGAGAGAGAAATGCACGTACACATGTATACACAGAGAGAAAGATAAACAAAGACAAACACATGTACACAAAAACATACACACACACAAAGAAAAGTAAACAGAGATACAGTCACACACATATGGACACACATACACAGGACAGAAGGCTCAAATACCTTAGTCAGAAGGAATTTAGGAATTGTGTGACTATAAGAGGATTATAGGACTTTTGTCAGGTGCTGTCAATCATTTTTTCCTTTAATTTCCTTTACACTGAGTCTTTAAAATATGTCAAGAACAACTCATACTGGAGAGGTAGAGTGGACCACTGTGATGAAAAAATAACTGGAACTGAAGACTGAAACATACATTTGAAATAGATGATTCAAATATCTCTCTGAAATTAAATGCTATGCAAAGCACCAGGCCTGTTTAAATGGCGAAAAGGAAAAAACAACATTGTGAATACATTCTTTGATTTCCCCAAGAAATTGCAATTAAAATAAAATATATCTCATTACTTATGACTATACCTCAAGAATTTAGATAGCAGAAGTACACAAAAGAAATCTAGGAGAGAATTGTTGTAAAAGCAAATAGATGATTCTTGATTGCCTAAAAAGGAAGAGAACACAAAACAGAATAATGACAAACTGGGATAATGGAATATGAGTGAGACTAGTATAAAATATTTTGAAAATAATGAAGGGGAGAGATTTACATTGCTAGAGTTCATTTGAACCTGTCTCTAGGGGACTTCTTTAGAGCATACATTTGTAGAATATTTGAAAATGTTTGTTGTAGGTTAGTCATAATCATTTAAATACCCAAGAAATGGCTCTAAGATTATTGCCTCAGTGAAACGGAATCTATCAAAATCTGACACATTACTGATGCTTAAAAATGAGCTATCAGAATCAATCAACCCATAAAATGAAGTAGTGAGCAACTATAGCATATTAGAAGATTAGCTTGGCAATATGGGGAAGTAGGGAAGTGGCTAGAGGTGAAGAGGCTCATAAGAAGCCACTGCAGGACATCAGAGGACAGGTGAGCAAAAATGTCACAAAAATGATGCCAAGAAGCAGCATAAGACACAAATGGTATTTTCAGGGAGTGCCAGAAAATCTTACTATTCAGATCAAGAGATTGTTGAAAAAGAATGAAATAAATGGCTGATGTATTCGCTGATGCTGAATATGAAGAGGTTTTGGGTAGGAACACAAAGCTGGAATTTGCTATAAACATTAACGTAGCAATCTTACCTCATGATGTTAAAAGAAGCAAATGGGGTTGGGAGTGGAAAACAAAACTCAAAGCTGGAGATGTGCTTTTGATCCCTTCACTGGACACTGAAAGAAAATGATGCAAACACTCACTGCCCTTAAGCAATAGACAGGCATTATCTGCTGTTTGCTACTCTGTTGTGAAACAGATGTTTTCTGGGGAAATACAACACTCACACCTATTCACCCTATATAGGGAGCCAATGAAGGTCCATAATATGGATACCACCAAAGGACAACTTGCTGAAACATTGAGGTTTTTTTATTGGAATTATTTACAGAAATATGGATGAAGGGTTACTTACAGAGACAGAAATGACTCAATAGATGTTTGCACTACCAAAGCCCCCCAGCTTGGGTGGAAGCTCACAAAAGTTGGAAACGTAACACAATTCACAGTCTGGATTCAACACATCATGTTGGAGAGTATTTTTTCCAAATGACTCAAGTTGGTCTAAGCCTCTCCAGGCAACTCAGCTGGTATCTACTTCTTCCAGATAGATAGCCTGGCCACCGAGTCTTCTTTGTAGTTTGATTTGTCTGAAAGAGACTCAGAAGTCATATATAAGGGACTGCTTATAGAAACACAATAAGCTTACTGGGGAGTAAGGGGCTCATTGAATATAACTAGTTTCAGGGACTTCTTGAAGGCTTTCTGAATTGTTCAACTTCTGTTTTAAGGTGCTTCCCTGCAGGTTGGATTGTTTCAGGCTCAGAGGAACCCACTGCCCACCAGACTTGTTAAAGGAATTCTGCTTCCAGTTGATAATGTGGAAGACTAATTCTGCTTTGAGTTTAAACCCAAGTCACAATCAAGTTTCTAAGCCATTCAACCATTTATAATATCAATGAACTTGATTATTAAACTCCTGAATTTCCCTCATGGGAAAAGTCGTGAAGGTTCAGCAATCATCATTGTTTTTTTTTTTTTTTTTGGTCTTGAATTATGAGAACTTCCCTTGCCTTTCATTTTAAATGAATCGTTACCCTCTTCATACAAAAGCAAACGGTATCAAAAAGTAAATTTCATTTTGGAGACAAGAAATGTTGTTTTGTATAACCAAATTATCAGATTTGGCTATTTATATGCTACAGGATTTGCCATACAAATGTTTTGCACATAAATCTCCATTAATCCAAAAACCTATATCCAATGAAAACTCAGTGTTAATCATTTATTTTCCAGGAAAAATTGGAAGACCCAATTTGAATGGCTGAATCCACTGAAAGTAGCAAACTTACACACATTGTAGTTTCATTCCATATGGTTCCAGTAAGAAACATGAATTTGTGTCCCAGCAAGATGGAAACAAAACCAACTGATTATAAAATTGCCGAATTGAAACAATATGGTACAATAAAAATTGTCTCTCTTGAAGAAATCAAGAAACTATTGATAATTTTGAATCATATTTTCTTTTATTTGTTTATTTACACTCCAGAATAGGGACAGTGAGAAACATCCCTGTTGTTATGCTACATGTAGTTATCTTGACTAAACCTAAATCTTGGTGTATTACTGTCAGTTAAACATGCCTATGGACTGTGCATCTTCAGTTAACTTGCATGGTGAAGGTGAAAATATAGAAAAGGTCAGCTTATCTTGAATTGGTTCCAGTTAGCTAAATTAGAAATACTGATTACATAGTGACCTACCAGCAAAGTAGTTATCGTTGTATTAGGTAAGTACCAAGTCTCTCTCATCTTGTCCTTTCACTTGATGCATAAGGACTACAGAGACGTAAAGGGCACAAACAACAGATGTTTGCATCGTTTGGCTTTCTACTATAAAACCTGGGAATGGATAGCAACATTGCTTTGCTGTTCCAGGGTCCAAGACGATGTCTTTGCAAATTCACAGGATGCAGAATCACTGACCGTTCTCTCATCAGGAAGGATTGCTTGAGACCTTAACACTCTTCTCTCTTCAGTATCTGCCTAACAGTTTTTAAGACACTGAAGTGCAGTCCTATGACAAGTCCCCTGACTCCTCATGACAAGAGTTTCTGTATCCTCCATATCTCTGTTAGCTCAACCTTAATTAGCAGCACAAACAGGTGTGCTCAGCCCAAAAGCTTGGGTTAAAATGGCTTCCTCTCTTCCCAAGTCACAATGTCATTAGTAACATTTGGAACTTACAGAGTGAAGCAGAGTCTGGAATACAGTGACTGACATTACTGTCCATTCTGCTTCAGTCAGTAAAGTGATGTTTAGCATAGTTTAGATTTGAATTCTATCTTTATTTCATATGCTTGTGAAAGCCTGGGATCCCCATTTTCTGTAACTTCCTGGTTTCCTGTATGGAGTGCTACCAGTGGGTACATGACTGTTGTTTGTGTTCAAATGTGATCTGTGATGACATTGTATTTACAGTCATTTCTACAAGACTATATTTCTTTTGTGATAAACAGAAATAAAAAGGATTGCAGTTGTCACATGGGTCTGAAGATTATAGAGGTACTAGGTGCAGTGTGACATGTTAATTGTATTCAAACGATGATAGTGACAGTTGTATCAATGGATAATATATGTTAACACTTGGTGATTATACTCTTGAATAGGGTAGATTTTGTGTTTCTCAAATAGACAATTAAATTTATTCAAGAGTGTTACCAAAAGTCAAAGCTTTCCAGCCTTGCCCTAAAGTAAGAAAAGTACTCAGATCACCTAAAAGAGATAATTTCTCAAAGAGTGGGCAGTTTATGTATAATTCTTGACTTTCGTTTATCAAATATTTCATGGGTGCAATGAACTAGCTATGAACATTAAAGATTTTACATTAATTTTTAACATTATTTTCCTCTATCTGAGCAAGAAGTGTGTGAACCTACACCCAGTGGTGTCATAAGTTAAATAATTACATCTAGAAAACAATGACAGATGAAAACAACTACTTGGAAATACTGGTCAACATTTAGTAGTTGGAACACAGTCTCTGAATTTCTGTGTAATCACTGAATGTTTAAAACCATTTTGGTACATCTGCATCTCAAGAAGGAGGTAAAGTTTATATATAATTTAACTCTGTAAGGAAGTCTGTGAACACAGATTCAGTATAGGATTACTCAGGGATTTGGTGGTATTCTTCACACACAGGAATGAAATCCCCACACTATTCTTCCTTCAGCACCTTAAAGTTCCACAAATATATGCCTTCATTAAGCCTAACAAGTCAGAATATACTTGTCCATTTGTTTGGACATCTCAGTAGATTCATTGATCTTCTGATTATATCCAAACCACAGTCCTGGAAAGTAGAAAGATATTTTTAGAATTTCTACAGAACTCACTGATCTAACACCATATATCATTAAGAGGAATAACAATGGGATGCAGAAATACACAACCATTTTAATGTTGAATTGAAATAGTAAACACTTCTCCAAAGGAGTTCAACGGAATAAGAAAAACATTATAGAGAATCTAAAGAGACTATTAATTTTTTCTCAAAAAAAAAATAAATTTAACTGGTTTTATCTATTTGCAACCAACATAAACTATTTCCATCATTTTCAAATAAAGTTTGTTTTAGGTTAATTCATTGTGTTTCTCAAATTTCAATTTAAAAACATACCCATTTCCCACACATGAGACACATGGCTTCGTGAGCTACATTAGGCACTATGATGTGGTAAGAGTATCTGTTCAGTAAATCAGGTGTCAAGCATTGAGCTAGGAGAAAAAAATCTGAGCCTTGGTGAATGAAGCAGGAGACCAAGTATAAACCCTGTGAAAGATCAACTATTTGCAATTTAAAATGAACCTCAGTTAGATACAAGAGTATATGTATTAAATCTGAAATTTTAGCCACGTGTCCAACAGTACTGGGTTTTACAGATCTTAACATCTTATTTAAAATCTAAAAATTTCTCAAGTATGATTCTAAACTAGATTAGTACTTTGTATTCAAAGCACCTCCTGTGATGTATGTTAAGTATGTGGACTACAGAGATGGCTTAGCAATCAAGTGCTTGCTACACAGGATACGGAACTGAAGTTCAGATCCAGAGACCCACATGTCTCATGGCTGTGATTCCTTGCTTGTCCTTCTAGCCAGAAGAAGAGGGAGTCTATGAATTAAGCTGTTAATGTGACTAGCCAGACCTACCAGTTCTAGATTTCAATAAGATCCTATGGCTTAATGATACCTGCCTTAATCAGTATGAAGGAAGAGTGATCTACATTAACTTCTGACAACAGCCTAGGGCATTCACATATATGTGAACACAACATGCATACTTCCCCCCTCACATGTGTGCCCACATAGGCACAACTCATATGTACTCATGAAAATGTACAATGATATATATATAAAATTTGTCAGGTATCTGTCTTATAAATATTATTGCATCAGAATCTTCATTACTTCTGCTGTGAGGCTTAACAGTGATTCATTCCAAGTCATTATTATACTACAAGCCCAATGGATAAGATTATGGAGATACTACTAGGACAAGTAAAAAGTTATAAAAAAACATTTTTCAAAGACCTTAAACCATTCAAATGACAGAATGTCAATAATCATCCTACTGGGAAAGAAACATTCCTATATTCTCAGTTGCTGCCCCAGTGACTTGTCATCCACCTAACTCAAGAATCCATAGGACAGATGACTTCATGATGCTGTTCTCTTGACATGTAGAGTAGAAGATTCAAGGCTACCAAAAGCAGTTTAAATTTTATTTTTTTATTATTGTAACATTTAATTATTTTACTTTTTTGCTTAACTAAACCTCCAGTTAATTTGATTTATAATGAAATTTTACTTTTTCTAACACAGTATCTTTGTATTTATATTTCAAAATTCTGTATTACTGAGAAGAAATTTATTACTTTATAACTCTTTAGTGGAACCCTCTTGTATGATTATAGGTTGCCATAAAAGAAGCCAACACACAAGGTTTTATAAACTTATTTTTGAGACATGGTTGTCATGGAATTCACTATGTATACTATATTGCTCTTCAACTCACAGAGTTACCTGCCTCTGCTTCCCAAGTACTAGAGTTAAACTGGTACCCCTTGGCAATACATGAAACTCTGATGAAGTTGCCATGTTCATAGAAGTACCTGAATTAAAAAAGAATTTTTGTTGTGCTAATTTCATAGTAACATGATGGTCTGAATGTAGAAAGTGGCACATTCGATCTACATTTGGAAGTAATAGGATGAAGGCAGGTTGACTGAATTGAGGAATGTTAAGACAATGGTGAAATGAGCTTCTACAGCTTGAAATTCTCAGCTCTTCAGTCTTCTCTTGCCTTTTGTTCCTAATTCCAAAGAGTCTCCTGCCATCTGAAGCTTTGATCATCAACACATGGCAGTGATGTTTCTTAATTTTGTACCTACCCAGTTGATGACCTGAGTGATATGCTTTTCAGTAAACAGCCATTGTCACTTTTCAAACCCATTTATATTTTTATTGCCAATGATATGACTACATATAGTCACCCTACGGGCCTTATCATCTGTTATTCTAAGACTACAAGCCAGAAGCTGAGACTCCCTTGTAGAACACTCATTTCCATGTATATCCATTCCAACATCATATTTTCTTAAAAGAATGGCCGTCTTCGTTCTCCAGTCTCTTTGCTTTCTCTGTGACTTACAATGCCTTTATATGTCAATCTTGGAGTGTTTCTAAGCTTTTGCCTTGGGTGTTCTATTGCCTATGATGTTGCCTCAGATCCTTGGTGCTATAGAAATATAGTAGAAAGCAACAATCAAAGAGAGTAATTTGTATAAAAGATCATTATTTTTTCATTCAAAGATAAACAACTTTGTTTAAAGTTTAGTATCTATAATATTAAGTAATCAAAATCTGTACTTCTTCAAGATTCACCTAATGGGCAGAAGTTACCCAGGCTCCAAAGAGTTCAGAGAGAATTCTAACACATCTCCTGGAGACAGAAAAATAATAGATCACAGAGAAGTAATTTTTGTTCTTTCTTTATTGTGGTGTCAAAAGTCACTTTACATATTGTTGGAAAAGGAGCTTCAAAAAAATCCCCCTAGCTGTGATTAATATTTCAAACCAGATTTCATCAGAAAATCTGTTTTTATATATGATATTAGAAGACTTTCATATTTATCTTCCATGGAATTTATTGTGTCTCCTTTCCCCAAAGCACCTTTACCACACCTGTGACTTCGGTTGGAAACGATGGACTCATTTTAGGAAGAAAGTTCTATTTCCAACCTTTTAATCAAGTTATATAATCTACCATAATTAATGAGATTTTCATAATCTAAGAAACTATGAAAGGCTCAAAACCTCTTTTAGCGTGGCTCTGTAGGGGTGTTTTATCCAATGCTATTTTGGTTTGAATGGGAAATAAAAATGAATTCATGATGATCAGTACTCAGAACGGAGAAATTAGCTGACATTTAAAAGCAAGATCCACATCATGTGTGAAATAACCTAGTTTATTGTAAAACAAAATGTCTGTCTTGTTGAATTGAACTCTCTGAGTAGATATCTCGGGAGCCTTGATTGCCAGAAATGAGGCCCATAAACATCCATTAATATAACACTGTAGAAATATTTTCCCCTTTCCAAAACATTTCAGTGTCTATAGAAAAATACTTTTCATATCAGAGAGATAAATCCTAATATTTGAAGCAATTAAAGACAGAAGAAAGTCAATAGTTTTGAAATGTTATCTCTGCATAGTAGTTGGAGGGAAGTTGGTAAAAAACTCCACAAGGGATGCACAGCATTTATATTGTCTTCAGATAAAGAAAGGAGACTGACAGTGGTTTGCCTTCAGCCTTTATGCTCCTCTTTCAGTGTCCTGGTATGAACTCAATGTAGACCTATTTTTAATACATGCCTTTAAAAGACCATGAAGATAACCAATATCTATGGCTCAAAGCACCACCTGAAACTCCTCCAATCACTTGTGATAAGATCCACCAAACTACAGCAAATTGAAGCTGCCATATTTGTGGCATGAAAAGGAGACAGGATATTCTATTTCAGCAAAATGTGGAATGTCTCCCTTTCATAATTTGGTTCAATGATTCCCGAGTAAGTCACATATTAAGAAGGAGAATCGTGAGAATGGAATTTTGTGAGATTAAGAGACTCTCTAAGGGTAAATAAGTGCTTGTCATACCCTCCAATGGAATTGGAGCCTGTGGTTTTAGCAAGAATCTTCCGGCCATCCTGTGCTTCCAGGCATAGATCCTGTGCAGATGGTAGTGATTGTTAGCATAGATTTCTGATCAAATCAGAGGAGTTTCAACCAAGCAGGTATAGAACATCCCATATTTTCTATATTCCTGTTCTAAAGAGGGCAAGCCAGGAAGCATGGTGGCTGGTGTATTCTCATGTGTGCAGTGCAGAAAAATGTAATTGGAAGGGGAATAGAGTTACAACAGTGCACGCATGGAAACTCTTGCCAAGAAGAAGCAGTGTAAATAAAGACATTAAGGAAGTTCAGAGCAAGTGGTAGGCTAAAACGATGAAAGAGAGGATGAGGAGACAAAAAAGCAAATGAAGAAGACCCAAAGGAGAGGGAGACTTGAGACACAGTGAATAGCAGAAGTTTGGATTCATTCAGGGGACACATGGACTGTACCTGTCCCGCAGTGTTACAAAGAAACAGCACTTGTCCTCTGAGTGAGAGGACGTGTGGTGGCAACTTACTAAGCAGAAAATGAAATCATCTTACTTTGTTCTAATGTTTCTACTATGCATTATGGGACTATTCGAAAACAAACAAATCATATAAAAGACCATGCAGGGTCTTAAATTGGAGGCAAGAAAGTTATGTGAAAGCATTCGAAGATGGGAAAGAGGTAAAGAGATTGACATGAAGTACATTTTAAACTATTCTATGTAGGATAAAAAGTCTAGATACATAACTGACCAGGCTTTTAACCATATAATTGTAAGGAAGTTGCTGCTGTGAAGAGAGGAAAATTCTTGGCAAAGAGATAGGATGGAAGAAAAGATTCCCTCATGTTAAATTTAAGGTGCTCATCACAAACTCAGGTAGAGCCGTGAGGGAAATCCTGACATGTTTGGATTTTGCAGGCTGGGTTGCTTTTGGAAGCATAATCTACATAGTACACAAGGTTGAATGTCATCCCATGTCCACACTGATCTTGTGAACTCAGAATGTGATACTAGTAAGAGCGGGGGTCACTGCAGAAATGACTAATTCATCCTGGAATGGGACAGTCCATTATTTCCGTAATTCATCTGTATTTGTACAAAGAGTAGAGGCTTATTACAGGTAGGCTGCAGCATGGTCTTCAACACAGATGTGTAGTATAGATGTCAAGTCATAGAAAATGGGGCAAGCACCTTGACTTTGAATGTTTTACTTTGAGGGTCATAAAATCTTAAATTTTTATACCTTCATCCTATATGATATAAGATATTATGTATTGTACCCCTAGAAAAGTAAAAATTAGGTGACTATAAAAAATAATTCTTTTAAAAAGTTGGACAAACCCAGGGATTTGGGGGGGGGGGATCATGAGAGCTGGAATTAAGTCTTTCATCCCTAAGAGGCAGAAACTGGAGAATCACAAATCTGAGGACCAAACATGGGGCAACAAACTATGACCCTGTTTCACAAACGAACAAAAAATCTGGACAAATCCTCCAAAGAGAAAATGTAGTTAGGGAAAATGGGGTTCAGTGTTTGAATCCTAAGGAAGAATATTCTTCAAAGGTCATAGAAAAAAATGATGAAGGAGCCAGGTGAACAACACACACTAAAAAGAGGCCACCTGTCCCCTTCTGTGTCAACCAGACAACACTCCATAGATCATTTCTGCCAACAGAGAAGTCTCTGTAGCCCTCTGAAGTACAGCAGAAGGCTCTCAACCATGGAGCCTTCTTTTAAGGGCATAGTTCATTTAAAAAAAAACATATAATTTACTGAATAACCAAACAATGTTTCCCCTAGAGAAGATGGTTTCTCCAACTCTGTACATTTCTTAGTTGTGAGCAGTCTTCTGTGTAGGGTGAAGGACACTTGGGTTTTCCTTTGTGTAGTTTGATATGTCTGTTGTTGTCCTTGCTCAGTAAATGTTTGGGCACTCATAGTGAGACTTTATGGATATAACTTCTGTTATTACTAGGAAACACACTATCACAGCAAACTCCCTCATCCACTGGCTCTTATAGAATTTCTGGTTCCTATTCTCCTTCTTAAAACATATATATGAGTAACATTACTTTGACTGAGCAGGTTATATTTAGGACTATGTATGTATATACATATAATATTTGCCTGTAATGGTAATAATAAAGGGAGGCCTTGAATTTGTAAGAGCAAAGGTGAGTAAATGGGAGACATTGGAGAAAGGAAACAAAAGGGAAAAATGATATAATTATATATTAAAATATCAAAAAGAAAAGACAATAAAAATTTAAAAAAACTAACACTAAAATGATGTCACTTCTAGCTATGAAAACAGTTATTTTATTTTTGTGTATGGATCTTCCTATGTCTCTATCTATAGGTGTCCCTGTAACTATTGAATACATGTATGTGTGGAATAACTATGATGTCAGAATAGGATATCAGATTCCCTGAACTTGGAGTTTCAGGGTGTTTTGAATCACCCAAGCTGAGTGAAACATTCCAACTCTAGTCCTAATGATGAAGAAGCAAGTATTTTAGCCACTGAATCTCCCTTCTAGACCTTATGATAGTTAATATTGATTGTAGATTCTTTGTGGTTTATTATCACCATGGAAACAATACTCTGAGCATTTCTGTGAGGGACTGTATAGACAGAGAACTCACACAAATTCTTTATTACCTAACTTAATACTGTCAGGTTTGATTGCAACACAGAGAAGGGGAGTTATCCACTGGTGAAAGCAAGGCACCTTGCAACTCTCATTGGAATAAAACCTTAACTCAGGCAAATCAACTGTTCATAACTGCCTGCGTTGTTACCATGAAATACAGAGTTGAGAAAAAACGTCTTGAAAATCTATTTGTAAGGTTGTATTTTATAGGAGACATTCCTGCATTTTTAGCTTCCAGTTCTTCCCCTCCCATCATTGCAGAAATGACAAAGAATGAACCTAGTTGAAAGGCAGTAGAGAAAGTGAGGTTTAAGTGGGATGATCTTTGATGTCCTCATAGGCTCTTGGTGATAGAGGAAGGCAGAATGTCAGAGCGACATTTTTTTCTAAAGCTCTGAGTTTTCATACAAGTGTTCTGCTATGAAACTAAACTAAGTTGTAGTAACTTATCTGATTTGCATTCAATTTGTCACTATTGGAGAACTGATCCCCAGAAAGAAATGTCTATAGACGGTTGTCAGAGTAACTACTGTGGTTGGATATAGAAAGCTAAAATGCTCATGTGCAAATAAAATTGTGTATTTGAATGCAGCATCTTAATTTAATCAGAGGGCTATATTTAGCTAGGCTTACACAGCATAATACAGTATCTCAAAGCTGAATGTAGTATGCATTGTCTTAAATACTTGCATATTTTATTTGTATCACAGATGATGTGTGAAGTGCCTTGCTCAGGCAAAGCTCTTCTTTCTCTATTGTGTGAGATATTCTTGACATGGTCATTAGGTTCTCATGTAAGTATTTCATTTTGTGCATTTGAATAATGTCTTCTCCCAGACACCTAGATGGTCCTTTGTCAAAATTCTCATGTGGTGTTTCAAATGAACCTAATGTTTGCACATTGTTACAGCTGAGACTTGCATTCCTTTTGGTGGTATATAGGATGATAGGGGCTTCATGGATGTCCCAGAGGTAGAAATTAAGTTTACAAAAGTTGGTATACTTATCCAGGGAAAGTGAACTGAGAAAATGGTCTACTTTATTTTATGAGATATGGGAAGATTGAATATATTAGTAAAGTCAGAAGTACATTTCACATTTGGATTTCATTGGAACTGATATAAAAGAGTAACTTCTGAGTTTTTCCTAGCATCCATGTCTGCTGACATAAAATACACTATGCTCATTTTTTTTTGTGAGCAAAGAAGAAACACTGATAGAAAATTCTACCTAGTGAGAGACTTCAGTATTCTATGCCCTTCTCTACTAGACTTCACTTGTTTAGTAGATTGTAATTGATCTACTGCGTCTGTTGTTATATTCCCTTGCTTGATTTCGGAAAATTGGTGTATTTTCCTTCCTTCATATAAATCTTGCTTTTGACTTTGATAGAAACACATAAAAATTAAACTGAAAGGTATTTTGGAAATGAGCATTGTGGGGATGATTACCCTTCACATAGTCAACATTCCCTTATGGGGTCCTATGATACAATTAGGAGGAAAGATTACAAATTAACCCATTTCATAATTTAATAAATAAACAAATCCAGTCAAACAATATCTGAAAGTTCAGAATTTATGGTGGATTTTCATTTTATAAGACTCTTTGGCATATTTGTTCTTTCATGCAAATGATTATCATAACAAATGTACAAACACACATGCTATACTCTGGGCCAGGGATATGGAATAGTCTATAATTTAGGATTGTGGCTATGCATTATCTTAAGCTGTAAAAATGGATTATATGAGAAATTCAAGGTGAATGGGTCAGTTGTTACATTGTTCTCTTAAAGGCAGGTTAAAAAGGCAGAATAAACATAAGAGTTCATCTTAAGTTTTATATGACCTCAAGGTGCACTTTATCCCTTCTGTGAGGACCAGCAAAAGTTAGTTTCTTAGAATGCAAGAGATATTTTTATCACAGTGTCAAAAGGTGTCCAACATTTTAGCTGTGGAAATCTTAAGTCTGCAGAGCACCAACTTCCTTTGTGTTAGAGAGACAAAGACAAAGAAGAGAAACAGACATGAGGGTGAGGGGAGAGAGAGAGAGAGAGAGAGAGAGAGAGAGAGAGAGAGAGAGAGAGAGAGAGAGGAACAGTTAAAAGTTCTCTGGTCTCTTTCTCCACTAATTAAATATATCTATGAACTATTGATTTATAATTATTTACTTTAATTTATTTTCTATGTGTATGAATATTTTGCTGGATATATGAATGTTCATTGATGCTCATAGAATTCAGAAGAGGGCTTTAGATCCCCTAGAATTAGAGTTATGGATAGCAATGAACTATCTATGGTAGGTTAGAATCAAACCTGTATCCTCTTAAAGAGCAATAAGTGTTTTTCACTACTGAAAACCTGTTTCTCTAGACCTTTAGCTAATATATAAAGACCCTTACCCTGTATAGCCTGCAAAAAAATGAGCAATTCCTCTTATTTTTTTTTAAATCACATTGTAATTTACTTATTTACACAGAGGTTAAAACACAAAAAGGCAGGATGTGGGGAAGGGAATGGCACCGGAGCATAGGTGTTCAGGGGAGTACAGATACCTTTCAGAACAGGGTATCAGCTGGGTGTAGGTTCAGGGGACAGGCCACTATGACTCTGCCTGTGATTCACTTGTCCTTAAATAAGTTGGTACTGTCCACCGAGGCTGCCTATTTATAAGACCTATAACTACTCGGGCTGGTAAATTTCCACAGAAGCTGCCTGTTTACAATAGCTTATAGCCTTCTGTTTCAGTGTTTTTCCACAGATACCCAGGACTTTGTGTTAGCATGCATGTATGTCAGGCCTATTGCTGACTTTAGGCCTATGGCTGATTTTAGGCCTTTAGTGTATATGCAGGGCTGCTCCTGACATCTCCTCCCTTCTCTAAGTATAGAAGGGCCTTGAGATTCTATTCTTGCGAAGGTGGGGATAGAGGCCTGACCTCCAATAATTGAAAGGGACCTTGTAATGGCTCTGGTCCTCCTGTCATTGTCCAGTAAGACATGAGGGCCATACCCATCCCGATGTCTTTTTTCCTGGAGAGGGGATACTTTTGACATCAACCCCTATGCAGTCAGGCTTGTCCCTCAGGGAAACCAGATAGATATTTTTAACTTTTATTTATATTCCCTTGCAGTGCTTAGCCTCTCAGCCTAAGCAAGAATTCAGATCACCAGTCAGAGAGGGTTCTGGGTAGCCCCTCTCTGCTTGGTCTAGGGGCGGAAGTCCCCTCTTTTACCTTGGGTGGAGATGGGTTTGAGGAACACCCTGGATAAAGTAACAACCTCATCTTGAGTCTCGTGGTCCTCCACAGCTAACTTATGATAATGTATCTGAATAAGTTTTGCTACCAAATTATCTATCTGTTGTATCACAAAGTTAGTCAGCCTATTTAAGGCCCGGGACCAAAAGAAATCAGCAAAAATAACCCAATTGATGGTCACAAGGTGGGAGGAAGTGGGGTTGACAACCATGGAGAGGTTGAAAACCAGTCCTAGTACCATCTCTCATCTTTCTCTTTCTCTCTCTGTCTTTTCTCTGGGTCTTCTCTGACCTTTTTCATGTTCTCTTTAACCATCCCTGTCTTGTCTATGTAAGGGCAACATTCTTCTTTAAGGGCTGTAACACAGTCAAGAGCTGTACACAGTCTTTTCTATTGTATAAGAGTAAATCAAGTCCAATAAAGTCCTTTGCAATTTTGGGAGATCATTTCAGACAGGGAAACGAAATGAGGATTTCTTCAGATTAGTGATGTCAATCTCTTGCTGTTTGATGTCCTTGTCAGTGGCCCATCAAGGGTCTGAGTAGTATAAGTCTGGAAGCCAGCATCAGGATTAGAGATTCTACCAGAAGACATCACAGGTATTTCATTTTTTCCCTGGAAAGGAAAAAGAGGGAATTCTCAGGGAATTTCTCTTCCCTGGAGGTCAATTGTTACTCATCTTATTTATAGTTGGGCCTGACTTTGTGGGGGTATTTTTTATTTCATTAAATTTTTTGGCAACCATTTTAGCTTTGCCTTCTGTGGTATCAAACATGCATATCAGTCCTCAGCCCCATATGAGAACTGGATCTGGGCCATTCCATTTAAGGGTAAGAGGGACCTTCCACATAGCTGTGGCATAGTCTTTAGTGGTCTCAGCAATGCCAGAGGCAGTTAGCAGCTGATTTGCCATGAGCTTTCAGTTTAGAGAGTTAAAGTTAAACAAGGCATGATGGAGAGTGTCTCAGGAGACTCCTTCTGGGGGGAACTTCCTCTTCTTTTATTTATTTTTTATTTTTTTATTGGAAATTTTATTTTACATTTCAGATGTCCTCTCCTTGCCCCATTTACCCCCCTCCCTCCCAGGAACTCATTATCCCTTTCCCCTCCTCCTGCCTCCACGTTGGTGTACCACCACCCACTCTCCCCTTACCTCACCTCCCCACCCTCAAATATCCCCCCCACAAAGTCCAGCCTTCCATGGGACCAAGGATCTCTTCTCCCACTTATATATAGCTCCTCTTGCATATATACTGGAGCCATGGTTCCCTCCCTAAGCGCTCCCAGGATGGTGGTATAGACCCTGGGGGCTCTGGTTGGTTGGTATTGTTGTTTTCCTCATGGTGTCGCAAATCCTTTCAACTCCTTCAGTCTTCACTCTGTCTTCTCCATTGGGAACCCCATGATCAGTTTGATGGTAAGCTGTGAGCATTTGCCTCTGAGTATGTCAGACTCTTGCAGACTTCTAAGGAGACAGCTATATCAGGCTCCTGTCAGCATGTACATCCTGACATTCCACATCAATCTCTACCTTTGGTAACTGCACATGGGATGGATATCCAGGTGGAATGGTCTGTAGACAGCCCCTCCTTCAGTTTCTGTCCTGCACTGTGTCTCCATATTTGCTCCCTTGAATTATTTTGTTACTCCTTCTAACAAGGACTGAAGCCCTCCCTACTTGGTCGTCATTCTTCATGAGCTTTATGTGGTCTGTGAGTTGAATCTTGGGTAATTTCAACGCTTCTGGGCTAAAATCCAATAATCAGTGAGTGAATACCATGTATGTTCTTTTGTGATTGGGTTACTTCACTCAGGATGATATTTTCTAGTTCCATCCATTTATTATAAGAATTTATTAAATTCATTTTTTTAATAGCTGAGTAATATTCCATTGTATAAATGTACCACATTTTTTTGTACCCATTCCTCTGTTGAAGGGCATCTGGGTTTCTTTCCAGTTTCTGGCTATTATAAATAAAGCTGTTATGAACATAGTGGAACATATGTCCTTGTTATGTGTTAGAGCATCTTCTGGGTATATGCCCAGGAGTGGTATAGCTGGGTCCTCAGGTAGGTGATATGTCCAATTTTCTGAGGAACTCCCAGACTTTTTTTCCATAGTGGTTGCACCATCTTGCAATCACAATAACAATGGAGGAGTGTTCCTTTTTCGCCACATCCTCGCCGCATCTACTATCACCTGATAGTTTTTGATTTTAGCCATTCAGAATGGTGTGAGGTGAAATCTCAGGGTTTGTTTGATTTGCATTTTCCTGAGACCAAGGATGCTGAACATTTCTTTAGGTGCTTCTGGGCATTTTGCATTTCTTCAGTTGAGAATTCTTTGTTTGGGGCTCCAATACCCCATTTTTAATAGGGTTATTTGGTTGTCTAAGATCTAATTTCTTGAGTTCTTTGTATATATTGGACATTAAGTCCTCTATCAGATGTGGGATTGGTAAATTGGAGAATTGACTCCATTGATGTTGAGGTTATTTAAGGAAAAATGATTGTTGTTTCCTATTATTTTTTGTTATAGAGGTGGAATTATGTTGTCTAGTTTGTTTGGGGGGGGTTGTTGCAAATTACTTCCATGCTTTTTCTAGGTTGTATTTTAATTTTCCTTGTTGTTGGCATTTTCCATCAATTATCCTTTGTGCAGGGTTTGTGGGAAGATATTGTGCGAATTTGGTTTTGTCATGGAATACCTTGGTTTCTCCTTCTTATAGTATTGAGAGTTTTGCAGGGTATAGCAACTGGGCTGGCATTCGTGTTCCTTAGGTCTGTATGATATCAGACCAGGATCTTCTGGCTTTTATAGTCTCTGGTGAAAAGTCTGGTGTAATTCTTAAGGTCTGTCTTTATATTTTACTTGACCTTTTTCCCTTACTGCTTTTAGTATTTTTTTCTTTGTTTTGTGCATTTTGTGTTTTGATTATTATATGATGGGAGGTATTTTTTCTGGCCCTAGTCTGTTTGGTGTTCTGTTGGCTTCTTGTATGTTTATGGGTATCTCATTCTTTTGGTTGGGGAAATTTTCCTCTATAATTTTGTTGAAGATATTTACTGGCCCTTTTTAGATTGGGAATCTTCACTCTCATCTATACCTATTATCCTTAGGTTTGGTCTTCTCATTGCGTCTTGGATTTCCTGGATGTTCTGTGTTAGGGAGCTTTTTGCATTTTGGCATTTTCTTTGACAGTTGTGTCAATGTTTTCCATGGTATCTTCTGCGCATGAGATTCTCTCTTCTATCTCTTGTATTCTGTTGGTGATGCTTACATCTATGACTCCTGATCTCTTTCCTAAGTTTTCTATCTGCAGAGTACTCTCCCTTTGAGATTTCTTTATTGTTTCTATTTCCAATTTTAGATCCTGGACGGTTTTTTTTTCAATTCTTTCACCTGTTTGGTTGTGTTGATTTTTGTGTTTCCTCTTTACGGCTTCTACCTGTTTAACTGTGTTCTCCTGTATTTCTTTAAGGGAGTTACTTTATGTCCTTCTTAAAATCTTCTATCATCATCATGAGAAGTAATTTTAATTCTGAGTCCTGTTTTTCCTGTGTGATGGGGTATCCAGGGCTTGCATGGTGGGAGAACTGGGTTCTGATGATGTCAGGAAACTTTTGTTTCTGTTTGCTTGTGTTCTTGCATGTGGGAAAAACGGGCTGCAGCAGCAAGCCCTAGGCCCACTCGGCAGCGGCCCGGGACCTGGGAGGTGGAGGCTGCTTGGAGGCTCCTGGCAGCCTGTCTCTCGTACTGAGGAAGGTCCTAGGTTTCCAGTGGCTGGAGGCTTTGGCGGCTTGGCAGGCCCCAATGACACAAGGAACCCTTTGGTTCAAAAGGGTTTATTGTCATGGCGGATGGTGGATGGATCTGGATGTACTCCCCCAAACTCAGGGCAAAACCAGAGTTAAATAGGGAGGGAGAAGTGGGAAGGGTCTGGGGAGGAATGCTAAATTGGTCCGCCCTTGACCTTCATTAGTATGTAAATCTCTAGGGCCTGAGGCCTGTGTTACACCCTCACCTGTGCACTTTTGAGAGGGTTGTAATGGCCTACAACCAAACAATGTAGGTCCATGGAGACTGGGCTGCTTTTCAGGACCCTGAGTTCTGGGGGTGTGGCCGAACTCCTGCCATTTCTCCCTTGGGAGTCTCAGGGTTCTAGGCCCATGCCCAGCCAACGAACTGGGATACCCTTACGCAGTCCCACACTTGCGCTTGTTTTTTCTCCATTTGGTTGACTCTAGTGTTACCTGTGCTCACTGTGCCTGACTGGAGTCTGTTCTTTCCAGTTATCTTGCTTGTATCAGATCTCCTCAGATTCCAGATGTCTCTGTGTTCCTGTGATCCTAAGCTCCCTCTGCTCTGGATGCAGTAGGTCTTCTAGGATGTCTCAGGATTAGTTTGTTTCCACAGGAGCAGACCAGCTAAGGGCCGCCCCATGCAGAAGGACCAGGCTCCTCTGCTCTGGATGCAGTAGGTCCTCTAGGATGTCTCAGGATCAGGTGTTTCCCACAGGAGCAGACCAGCTAAGGGTCTGCCCCAGGCTAAAGGACCAGGGTCCAGGCAGAAGGGAATGATATTCCAGAGGGGCGAGGTTTGGGTGCCTGCTAGATTCTTAAGCCCCAACTGTCTCCCAGTTGTAACTCTGGGGCATTAGGGTAGTGGCAAGGTGTCTTACCCTCTGCTCTCCCTGCAGTAGGTCCCTCTAGGATGTCTCAGGATCAGGTGTTTCCACAGGAGCAGACCAGCTAAGGGTCTTCCCCAGGCCCTTTTACTTTTAAAAACATATTTTTGAGAGTTCTTGTAAGATCTGGGCAGAAAGCGCCAGCAGCCACTTCTTCTACACTCAGAGAGTCATAAAGTCACAGTTTAAAGAAATATAAAATCTACATTAATAATCTCTTTTATCAAAGGACTGTTACAAAACAGCCAACAACTAATCAGTCTTTATAATATACTGATTAATATAGCTTCTTCTACTTTTTGTAAAATTGATCCTCTTTTATCAATTGGTTGTTGAGGAGAATTAGGCTTTACATTTCTCTCAAAAAATATTTAAACAGAGACTAAAATTCTTTTGTGGAGAGCTTAAAATAAGATCTTAGTCAATTAGCATCTCCTAGAAACTTTTGAAAATAATTTGAAATAAGTAAGCTATCATTTTTTTGTCAGACCCATTATATTTTTTATTGAATATTTTGCGTGTTTACCTTTCAATGTTATCTCTTCTCCCATTCTCCCTTAACCCCCTTATCCCATACACCCTCCTCATAATCTTATGATGGTGTGCTCCAAAACATCCTCTCAAATCTATTCTCCCTGCTCTCACATTCTCCAACACTAGGTAATCCAAACTTTTGGGACCATGGTCCTCCATTTCACTGATGTCTGACAAGGCCACCCTCAATTACCTGTTCTCAGGCTGGAGGTTTAGACCTAGGATCTCTGGTTGAATCTTTTGATACTCATTCTAAAAAGGACAGAAGCACCTATACTTTGGTCTTCCTCCTTCTTCTTGAGTTTCATGAAGTCTATTGAGTCTTAGGTATCGTGTGCTTTTGGGCTAATATCTGCTTATCAGTGAGTACATATCATGTATGTTCTTTTGTGATTGGATCATCTCACTCGGGTGATATTTTCTAGCTCCATCCATTTGCCTAAGAATTTCATGAACTTATTGTTTTTAATAGCTGAGTAGTACTCCATTGTGTAAATGTAACACATTTTCTGTATCCATTCTTCTGTTTAAGGACATCTGGGTTCTTTCCAGCTTCTGTCTATTATAAATAAGGCTGCTATGAACATAGTGGAGCATGTGGCCCTGTTGTATGTTGAAATATCTTCTGGGTATATGCCCAGGAGTAGTATAGCTGAGTCCTAAGGTAACACTATGTCAAATTTTCTGAGGAACTGCCTGACTGCTTTCCATAGTGGTTGTACCAGTTTACAATCCCACCAACAATGGAGGAGTGTTCCTCTTTCTCCATATCCTCGCCAACATCTGCTGTCACCTGTGTTTTGGATCTTGGCCATTCTGACTGGTGTGAGGTGGAATCTCAGTGTTGTTTTCATTTGCATTTCTCTGATGACTAGGATGCTGAAACACTTCTTTAGATGCTTCTCAACCATTCAAGTTTCCTCAGTTGAGAGTTCTTTGTTTAGCTCTGTACTCCATTTTTTAATAGGGTTATTTGACTGTCTGGAATCTAGTTTCTTTTCAGTTCTTGGTTTACCTTGGATATTAGCCCTCTATCAGATGTAGGGTTGGTGAAGATCTTTTCCCAATCTGTTGGTTCCCGCTTTGTCCTATTGACAGTGTCCTTTGCTTTACAGAAGCTTTGCAGTTTTATGAGATCCTATTTGTCAATTCTTGATCTTAGGGCATACGCCATTGGTGTTCTGTTCAGGAACTTTTCCCTGTGCCCATGTGATCAAGGTTTTCCCTATTTTCTATTCTATTAGTTTCAGTGTAGCTGGTTTTATGTGGAGGTCCTTGATCCACTTGGAATTGAGCTTTGTACAAGGAGATAATTATGGATCAATTTGCATTCTTCTACATGTTAACCTCCAGTTGGACCAGCACCATTTGTTGAAAATGCTGTCTTTTTTCCACTGGATGGTTTGAGCACCTTTGTCGAAGATCAAGTGACCATAGGTATGGGGGTTCATTTCTGGGTCTTCTATTCTATTCCATTGATCCTTCTGTCTGTCTCTGTTCCAATACCATCCCATTTTTTATCACTATTGCTTTGCAGTACGGCTTGAAATCATGGATGGTGGTTCCCCAAAAGTTCTTTTATTGTTGAGAGTAGTTTTTGCTATCCTGGGTTTTTTGTTATTCCAAATGAATTTTAAGATTGCTCTTTCTATCTCTGTAAAGAATTGAGTGGGAATTTTGATGGGGATTGCATTAAATCTGTAAATTGCTTTTGGCAAGTTGGCCATTTTTACTATATTAATCCTTCCAATCCATGATCATGGGAGATCTTTCCATCTTCTGAGATCTCCTTTGATTTGTTTCTTCAGAGGCTTGAAGTTCTTGTCATACAGGTCTTTTACTTGCTTGGTTAGATCACACCAAGGTATTTTATATTTGTGACTATTGTGAATGGTGTCATTTCCATAATTTCATTCTCAGCCAGTTTATCCTTTGTGTAGAGGAATGTTACTCTTTTGTTTGTGTTAATTTTATACCCAGCCAGTTTGCAAATTTGTTTATCAGGTTTAGGAATTCTCTGGTGGAAGTTTTAGGGTCAGTTAAGTATACTATCATATCATCTGCAAATAGTGAAACTTTGGCTTCTTCTTTTCAAATTTGTATCCCTTTGACCTCCTTCTGTTGCCTAATTGCTCTGGCTAGGACTCCCAGTACTATATTGAATAGGTAGGGAGAGAGTGGGCAGCCTTGTCAAGTCCCTGATTTTAATGGGATTGCTTCAAGATTTTCTCCATTTAGTTTGATGTTGGCTACTGGCTTGCTGTATATTGCTTTTACTATGTTTACGTATGGATTTTTGAATTCCTGATCTTTCAAAGACTTTTATCATGAAGGGGTGTTGAATTTTGTCAAATGCTTTCTCAGCATCAAGAGATATGATCATGTGGTTTTTTTCTTTGAGATTATATATATAGTGGATTACGTTGATGGATTTCCGTTTATTGAACCAACCCTGCATTCCTGGGATAAAGCCTACTTGATCATGATGGATAAGTGTTTTGATGTGTTCTTGGATTTGGTTCAAGAGAATTTTATTCAGTATTTTTCCATCAATATTCATAAGGGAGATTGGTTTGAAGTTCTCTTTTCTTGTTGGGTCCTTGTATGGTTTAGGTATGAGCATAATTGTGGCTTCATAGAATGAGTTAGGTAGTGTTCCTCCCGGTTTTTTTTTGTGGAATAGTTTGAAGAGAATTGGTATTAGATCTTCCTTGAAGGTTTGATAGAATTCTGCACTAAAACTGTCTGGACCTGGACTTTTTTTGTGGGGATAATTTTAATGACTGCTTCTATTTCTTTCGCTGTTATGTGACTGTTAAGATGGTTTATCTGCTCCTGGTTTAACATTGGTAACTGGTACTTGTCTAGAAAATTGTCCATTTCATCCAGATTTTCCAATTTTGTTGAGTATAGGCTTTTGTAGTAGGATCTGATGATTTATTGAATTTCCTCGGTTTCTGTTGTTTTGTCACCCTTTTCAGTTCTGATTTTATTGATTTGGATACCGTCTCTCTGCCCTCTGATTAGTCTGGCTAAGGGTTTATCTATCTTGTTGATTTTCTCAAAGAATTCAATGTTGTTTTCATTTGCATTTCCCTGATGACTAGGATGCTGAACACTTCTTTAGATGCTTCTCAACCATTCAAGTTTCCTCAGTTGGAGTTCTTTGTTTAGCTCTGTACTCCATTTTTTAATAGGGTTATTTGACTGTCTGGAATCTAGTTTCTTCAGTTCTTGTTTACCTTGGATATTAGCCCTCTATCAGATGTAGGGTTGGTGAAGATCTTTTCCCAATCTGTTGGTTCCGCTTTGTCCTATTGACAGTGTCCTTTGCTTTACAGAAGCTTTGCAGTTTTATGAGATCCTATTTGTCAATTCTTGATCTTAGGGCATACGCCATTGGTGTGTTCTGTTCAGGAACTTTCCCTGTGCCCATGTGATCAAGGTTTTCCCCTATTTTTATTCTATTAGTTTCAGTTGTAGCTGGTTTTATGTGGAGGT